>OY754310.1:57898363-59179057 GCA_963573325.1 Astragalus glycyphyllos | reverse complement strand
AAAACAGATTAACGTTTCCCTTCTACTTGTCCCCAAATATTTGTATGTTTCTGTTGTTACTAATTTACTATCATAATGCAAATAGAAAATTATTCAAACTTATTTTTGATTTATATACCATAATAACAGCATAACTCCAGGGTTTAACTCTCAGACTCACAATTACATCTCAATGAACGCCAGATATAGCAGCATGCCGGTAATTTACACAAACTATGAAACAGAGTGATTTATTCACACATGAATATAAAGTCAAGCTTATACAATATCAGGGTTGAGTCCCATTTGTTTTCTTGTTTTACCAACAAACAAATCTCCAGACTTGATGTAGCCAGGAATTCTTCCACTGATTGTCAGGAACGGGACCTGCGCCACCGCATCATACCTCCCAAGTGAAACTATTGCCAATACTGAATGTGGCTTATAAGTGTCCATCCTATTCCTACATTCTCTTCCTCCCTCTATAATCGCCCGCAAGTTTTTCGCAACCACTTCTGCCTGCTTCTGTGCCAAAAACCCTTGCTTGATTTCCTGTTGTATTGAATTCCATTTAAAAAAACAAAAAAACAAATATCAGGCGGCTAGTAAAGAGATTAAAACTAACTGCCATAGATTTATAGCAGAGAGTTGGTTTATACAGGACAAAAATCAAAGAGAGTCAGCACATAAACATCTCCAGAAATACAAACACTAAAATCGGTAGGAAATATGCATATATGCGCACATTTAAAATTCGAAGCCACAGTAACTTAAGTTTCTTAATTGAAGGAGTTTGAACAATTTTATTCCCCAACAAAGTCACTGAATAGATCTAAAGAAAAATTGTTAAATATATGGACGGGAAGTAAAGCCTCCAGTCAACTGCCCATGAAAAATAGGGGACTGGAGTAAAGCAATACAACGGGGCAAATATCTCAAAAGGAAAACTAGTTTCATGAGCTTGCTATAATTTGTTGAAAAAGCCAAGTTAGTTAACTATTCCTGTTTAGTAGCAATTAGAACAAGCAACATTCTTGTTGATTTTACATCAAACTTTTCGTTACCAGTAAAAACTCAATTCTGGCTAAAATCCAGGAAATAAAGCATACCCTCTCAATAAAGCATGAGTATCTAAATTCAAGAGGAACAGACAGAAGATCATGGGAGGAGCACAAGACTAACTAACTTGTTGAGTGTGTCATAAAAGGGGGTGATTATGATTTATATATGCAATCATGGAAAAACAGAATATGTTGCTAATAAGCAAGCACTTACTGGGATATCTGTAATATCTCCAATTGCAAAAATGTTGTTCCGACCCTTGACTCTCAAATTTTCATCTACCTTAATCCTTCCATGAGCATCCAAGTCGTTCCTCAACACAGTTTCCTTAAGCCATGCCGAAGCAAGTGGTTTTCCCGTGCATAAGTAATGACAATCTGCCTCAATGGTCTCACCAACTGAAGTTCGATATATCTTGTGTCCATCTGTGACATTGTCTAAGTCAACTGACTGCTCTAGTTTCACCTCAACATGCTTAGATTTCAACCATTTAAGAGCCTTATCACCAGCTTTTGCCCCTATGAATTCCAGCACCCTTGGTCCTTTATGCACTAGTGTGACCCTCTTATCCGGAAAATCAACAGCTATCTCTCCAGCAAGTTCCACACCAGTAGGACCTCCTCCAACAATCAGAATGGAATGAGCAGATTTTATCTTCTGATTTTCTGCCAAAGAAAATGAACTTCACATTTTACATGTTAACAGTCACAACTCATTACTTATTGAACCCATTCTATAAAACCATTCACAAAACACTATGCTAAAATGAACAATGTCAGTGTATGATATGATTGAATTAAAAAAACAACAAAATACATAAAAATTAAACCTTACAATGATTCCTGTCATACAAGGTAATAAATGCTTCACAGCCAATTGTAATGATTAGCCTACCTGAACTCATAGGAAGTAACTTAGTCTACTCAAAGATTAGCTTAGCAATTATAATATCAGAAACACTGAAAGACAATCTTTATGGTAATGTAGTCTCAGCTAGTTGTCGACATATTTTGCATCAGTTTAATATCAATTCATATATTTTTGTTACCCTGCTAGTACATGTTCAATTTTACCTTCTGTATACTGATGAAGTCTTTCAGTCCTATTTTTGGGTACAGGATCTGCATGGCCAGTGGCAACAACAAGATAATCATATACAATCCGACGACCATCTGCAGTCAACACTTCGGTTTCTGTCACATTGACAGCACTGGATGTAACAATGTTGCCATTGGTGAGATAATCTCTATGGTTGATAAGCATCCTCTCCGCAAAAGATGGCTCAACCATAGCCCTCAAGCCTGCCCATGAAATCTCAAAATATTCCTTCCTGAATTCAACAGCACTCAATCAGGAGAGAAGCACAGATATAAAATGAAAAGTTGACAATCAAATCCATGGAAAGCTAGCCTATATACAAACAATCAATTAATCAATCATCAATGCAGTGTTTTGTACAACACCGCTTCAATTATCAATTACACAATATAAAATGACAGAAACTTCCAAAATCACACATGTGAACCTCAAAATTGAAACTTGAAAAGTTGGGAAGTTCTAAAAAGCGATTAAGATCCTAGCAAAACGTCCACTATGTATGCATCAAAGGTTTCCCTGAAATCAATCAATCAACTAGTGCTATGGAGCAACCTAGAGTAAATTAAGGGGAGAAAAAACACGGCATGAACCTAAACCCAATAATCTTATGGGATTAAATAGAAAAAAAAAGAGAAAGAAAAGGTGCTGATAAGTGGTTAAATTCAAAATAGAAAATTCTGCTGAAGCATAATTAAACTAGGGGAAAATGAAGTGAAAGAACTTGAAAATATAAAAAATAGAAGAAGAATTAGTTACGGATCGATGAGGGTGACATGGGCATGGAGTTGGAGAGATTTAGCGAGGAGGGAACCAGCAACACCGCCTCCTAAGATCACCACTCTCTGACCGTCGTCTTGCTTTGCCATTTCCCTTCTTTGCTTTCTTCTTTCACTGCAATTCTTTTCTTTTATGCTACTGCTGAGTTGGAAGGAAAGAAATATGGGCTAAATTTTCTTTTCTTTGATGCGTTGCTTGGTTCTCCGTTATACTAAAGTGAGAAAGTTGCAAGACCAAAATCATAAAATCCAGACTAATGACCCAAATTATTCCCAACAATTTCCTTGCAAGAAGATAAACTTTAGCGACTATTTATTACTTTTTTATAGTTTAGGGAATTGATTGGAAAGAGTTATAGTTTAGGAACTAATGTCAAGATTTACTCAATAATGTAATTTTAAGATGCTTTGAGTTTATATTTATTTTTAGTTTACATATAAATTTTTATTCTTAGAAAATTTACAAATTCAGCATTTGTTAAAACCAAAAATGATGAATTTGGGAACAAAATCACAACAACTAAGTTAATAGCTAAAATTTTGTAAAAAAAAAAGTTAATAGCTAAAACAACAAAATGCCTTCAAATGTGATAAAATAAAAGCCACCAAAATACACATGCCTCCAAATCTGTTATTTGATGCCCTAATCATTGATTGAATATGCAACTGATCGAAGTAGATATGTCAATGTGAACCAAACGAACACCATAACAATACAAGAAATAAAAAAAATGTCGTACCAACATGAAATCTAAACCGGATAATATTATAAAGGCCTATTGGGACAACATGAAATCTAAACAACATTAAGAGGTTGAAAAACACAATTAGAAAAAAAGGATGGATAATAATAATAGCAAACATGATGGGGTAAGGGTTCATACATGACCAAATGTTTTTACTGTTGAGGTACGTAATACAGATTGGTAGAGTGGTGCCTCAACACACCAAACTTGACACACTTGCCAACAATTAGTCTATTGGCACGACAAAAAGCAGACCACCCCTCAACAATGTCAGAAAATATTGGGTCTCCAACATCGTGCTTCAGATAGCATTTCCACATTCTACTATTTTCATCGATTATGGTAATGTGGCAAACATTTTTTGGAAAAGCCTTTACAGCAAAAGACTTGTAAAACATCTGAAAATATTTAATATTTGAATAAGTAAAAGTGCTTGAAAAACAAAAACGAAGAAATATGGTGGTGATATATTTACCAGTTTTGAACCGATGACCTCCTCAAAGCTTAGCCATTTGCTATGACATTCAACAAACTTAGCTGGGTCTACTTTTTGCATGACTGAATCTGGGGTACGGTTGCTAACGTGTCTAACATTATCAGTTAAAAGGAGAGGAGTTGGAATAGATGGATACAAAATGTCCTCACCATATGTGTTCCTTACCTTGATATCAAAGTTTCCAGGAGATGAATAATACATGTAAACCCAACGACCACCAAAAGGGGAATAAAGACTTACCAGTTTCCTCCAGTCATCATTGAAATAAAGGATATCATCAGTTTTAAACAGAGATAGTAAAGTAACATTATCACGAGGATCTTTGAGCCTAACCAGAAGTGGAATGGTTTTTGCGTACTTCTTACAAAACATGATAGGGATTTGTTTCATAACCTATAAGTAGATGAATATACGATAGTCTTAAATTAGATAAACTAATATATATCGTAATATCCAAACAGCCAGGTTAAAAGGTTGGAAGGGTGTAAAGAACAAACCTGGTTTGGAGCTAAATCCAAGCAAATCATGTCAGCTTTAAATGCATTTTTTGTAAGTTGTTCCTTTCGGATGGTGGGAAGAAAATCAGATTTCGACTGTTTAGGAAATAACATTGCAGTGAATAGATGAGGAACAAAAATAAATGGTATGAAAATATTTTTAAATACAGTATATTATAATTTCAGGTATGAACATGATGCATACGTTATCATTTTGAAAACCATTAAGCAGCTCGAGCAAGGCTGAGTATTTCATGTTGGAACTGTTGTCGAGGGTGTCGGTAAGGGATGGGGGAGGTGGGTTTAATAAAACCACTTCATTGCGGATTTCTAGGGAGTAGGATGGTGAAGAGGGTTCCATTAGTCTATAGGGGGTCAAGTCAAAGTATGGAACAAGCGAACCCTATGAACAACTCAACAAAAATAAGTTAAAGGGGAGATATAAGATATGATTTCACATATACATAAAAGGGATTTTTTTTTGTACCCCCACCCATTGAGTCCATACCCCCACCCAGTCAGTGAAAAGTCGTAAATACCCCTAAAAAATTTACAAATTTACAAAGTATTTACCATTTCGCACTTACATACGATTTGACCAGTCAAATTTCAGAGCTCATCGTATTTACCTCTTACGAGATACATACGATTTCCACCAAAAATTCTCATCATATCTAGCTACATACGATTACCTCCAGAATCTGCAAAAACAAGTAAATCGTATTTACGTTTTTTTTGATAAATACGATTTCCTTTTAAAATTTTGCATCGTATTTACCTTTTGTTAGGGTAAATACGATCTCCTTTTTTTTTTAACTAATCTATTTTTTTTATTCAGTGTCTTCTTCTCAACGAACTGACCAGGCATCGTCGTCTTCTGCTCCCAACACACGCACCCGCCGGAGAGTTGTGGGACACGCCTCCACTAGGCGTAGGCGCGCTGAGGCCAGACAGCCGAAGTCCCCAGTGTTTGAGTACGAGCCGGGCCAGCAGCACCACCCATATGAGGAGGAGGACCAGCATATGGGTGAGCCTCAGTAGTATAAGCAGGACCAGTATATGGGCGAGCCTCACCAGCAGTTCTATCAGCAGCAAGACCACCATCAGCAGTTCCACCATGATCAGGAGGAGCATTCTCTATTCACTGGGCTGGAGTCTCATGTCTGCTACCGTGTTCGGCTTAACCCAGTTAGTGAAATTTATTTTTTTACATTGTCTTTGTATTTAAATTCATCTCTTTTTACATAGCGTAATTTTTTTAATTTTTTTTTAAATACAGATCTATGAGCGTAAAGTGAAGGCTACGAACCACGGTAACAAGCTAGCTAAGAGACTCCTGGTCTATTCCCAGAACCACCAGTTTTGGGAGAGATTCACAGCTTTTGGTTTGGCCCCCCTCATATCGACAGGACATACTACTGTGGACCACGAGCTGCTGTCCGCTTTTGTTGAGAGGTGGCACTAGGAGACTTCGTCATTTCACCTACCATTCGGTGAAATGACCATTACTTTGGATGACATCTCCTGTTTGCTGCACCTTCCGCTCTCAGGCAGATACTACAGAGCACCGCCCACTAGTGTCACCGCTGATCAGGCAGTTCAGCTTGCTGTGGCATATCTCGGGGTTACTGAGGAGGAGGCCGGTGCTGAGTGTCGACTTGGTCAGGGGCCGTATTACCGTTTTAGCTGGCTCTTGGACATAGTTGCTACATCGTCCATGTCTGCTGACATGTCTCCTGCTGTCAGGGCGATGATCCTTCTGGTTCTGAGTTGGAGCATCTTCACAGTGAAGACATATGACAGGGCTGAGGCCAAGTGGCTGCTGCTGCTTGAGGACCTTACTGCTGATGATGCTGGATCATATGCATGGGGTGTGGCTGCACTTGCTCATATGTACGACCAGCTGAACTATGGATCGTTGGACCAGGCCAAACATTTAGCTGGCTACCCCTCCATGTTACAGGTAAATAATTATGTTTTTAATTTAAATAATTATGTTTTTAATTTAAATAACTCAGTTATTTATCTTTGCATTTCAGAGCTCGATTTTATGGTACTTTCCTCATCTGGTGGAGAGGCAGCCATCTGATGTGCACACACCACTCTGTGGGGTTTGGAAGGGGATGAAGATAGATGCACTGAAGTTGGTCGATTACAGGCGGAGGATTGACGACCTCACTGCTGATGATGTACGCTGGCGACCATTTGAGGGTCATCGGGATGTTAGACCCTTTGAGCATGTTGCACTCTACAGGGGTTTCCTCAGCTGGGGAGACATCACAGTTCCCTACATGCTAGATAGATGCCTCCGCCAGTTTGGGTACGTCCAGGTCATCCCACGTCCCCCTCTCACCAGTCGTCCTAGCCATGATGACTGCATCTTCCGGATTTCCCACTATTTACCCACTGTGCACGAGGTGCTTCAGACGACTAGGCCTGCTCGGGATTTGGGTGAGGTTGCTACGGACTACTTAGAGTGGTACGTCAGAGTATCTATTCCCAGACTGTTGCCGGTTGCACCACCACCACCAGAGCAGGTAGCTGCACCACCACCCCCACAGCGCGATCCTGAGTGGGTCTAGGGTGTGATAGATGCGGTACAGGATGGGCTTCGTCGCGGCCATATTCGTATGGGGACTCCGACGTACAGTCGCCTCTACTAGTTGATGCAGATGCTACAGATAGAGAGTGACGACTAGGGCCATTTTGTATTATTACTTTTATTTTATGTCTGTACTTTCTAGAGTTATATTTGAACTCTTTTATTTTATACCATTTGATTACTATTTCTTACGAGTTTGCTTAAAATTTCTATTTCATTCATTTCATTCATTCGATAAAAGAAAGATACATAAAAGATAAAACATAATAAACTAAACCCTAATCCTAATACTCCGGATCTCGCAGACGACGTAAAATCTCATTCACCCTCCGTTGTGTTTCCACGTACAGCTCCAAAGGCTTATACCCCATAAGCTTGTCGTGAATGTCAAACATGGTCGCCACGTCTTCGTCTGTCTTGATAGACATCGACGAGTAGGAAATGCAACCATCATCTCCACGATCGGGTTTCCGATAAGTGATTCTAGTGACGTCGCGGTCTTCCCCAATCACTTGAACTTTTGACCACACTTTATCCTTCAACCCATCAAACCCCATGGCGCGGTGGATTCGGCATAACTCCGGCTTGGGACTCCAAAAGTAGACCCCATCTTCTCTCATCGTGATGTTGCCCCCATAATGTATACCGCAGAGCCTATTCTCAGCAGACCGTTGTGTTAGGCAAATTTGCATTCTGGATGTGTGAGAAATGTATTTGAGAGTGAATTTTTGGTGTGAAATGAATGAGGGTGGAGGTGGGTATTTATAGAATTCGTGAATGAATATCAACCGTTGATACTATCCGTGCAATCTACACCGTTGAATAAATAGCCGTTGGGCCAGCGGAGTAAATCTGGCCGTCGGTTAAAATACAAATCGTATTTACCTACGGGTTAGGGTAAATACGATTTGTATTTTAACAAATCGTATTTACCTAGGGTGAGGGTAAATACGATTTGTATTTTACAAAGCGTATATACCCCCACCCGGAGGTAAATATGCTTTGTATTTTATCTGAATCGTATTTACCTCACCCCATGCATGGTAAATACGCTTTGTTTTTTTACATCTATCGTATTTACCTCTGCCTAGGTAAATACGATTGGAATATTCACAGGATTATTGTATGTACGTCGCTATAGGTACTACAATTTGTAAAAAACAAATCGTATGTATGTCTCCAATATGTAAATCTGATTTAGCCAAAAATTGACAGGGGTATTTTCGTCCAAAAAAAACGTGTGGGGGTACAAAGAAAAATCCCTACATAAAATAATAGGGTTGTGTGATATCTCTAAGTAGATGCACTCTGCAAAATTGTTGGGCCCGAGAATGAGATGAATAGGGATAGTACTTGGGCATTTATTTTATGGTTGAGATGAACTGAGGGGAACTAAACTGGTTTAGGGGAAGAGTTAGATAGAATGTTGAATCGAATGGATGGTGATGGCATGAGGGGAACTAAACAGTTTTGGCTCAATGTATGGAGGGAAATTGGACCATCTCGCAATACGCAGGGGGTGTAATAAACGGCTCTGCACGTCTGCGAATTAGGTACACCATTGTTGCAGACTTATTCATTACAATAGCTTTGTTATGAATATCAATAAGGGAAATAGGAGGTTAGTGGGTGCAATACAACACAGGATTTTTCACTCCAGGTACGTAAAATGCTGCATGAAATTTTCGTTTGCCGCTGATTTCACAAATTTTTACGCCAAAACCATTGGCTGCATGATTTATTGACCCCCAAAAGGATTGCTATGCATCCAGCTTTAATAAGAAAAGATTGTAAAAAAAAAAGCAGGTTTTTTTAATAAAAAATTAATTAAATTCAAATTTAGCGAGGGATAAATCCCTCGCTAAAGTGGACACGTGGAATAATAAATGACACGTGGCTTTCAGCTTTAGCTAGGGATTTTCCTTCGCTAAATCCCCTCGCTAATACGTAGCGAGGAGTTAATTAGCGACAGATTTTTTTCCCTCGCTAAATCCCTCGCAAACAGCATTTAGCGAGGGAAAAATCCGTCGCTTATCCTGGGTTTTTTTGTAGTGGTATACAAGGTCTCAAGTTTGAGTATTGAATGTGGTAAAAATTTAACTAGGAAGGCAGAATCATACGAACCTGTAAAATTAGGTACACGTACCCAACCAATTTTTCTAGCGTTGATTAGTGACCAATAAAACTGTTAGATATTACGCATCAATGATACAGTAAGAAAAAAAGCTAGCAAGGTTATGAAACAGAAAGCAGACGCTATAATCTAAAATTCTCAAGCTGGATTGCGAGCTTAGACCATGCTTTGCAATTGAGTCTGCCACACCTTTTGCATTCCCGGAATATATGTAATCATTTCATCTTGGGGGAGAATTCTTGTATCACTGCAAGCAAAGATGCCATGACAATGATGAGTGAAGTCACACTCTTCTCAAATAATCAAATTGATCCTCTTGAATCTTATCCAACAGCCAAGTTCCTTAAGCCACTCTGTCAACCTAAATTAACACCATGTAGATCCCTATACCCTGCTTGTATGACACTTCAACTCCTCCATACAACAGAAAAACCAACCACATGCAAATGGTCCTTGTGATTCCTCCATTTAACTATTCCCCACCTTACTTAAGCCATGCCTAGTTTCTCTGGCAGCTAGTAGCATAGTGTCCTTGAAGAGCCTAGTAAAGTTTCTGAGTCAGCTTTGTTTGTTTTTCCATGGGGAATGTTAGTTCTGTTTCTTAGTAGGAGGCTTTACCCTTTCCCAAACAATGCAAGTTTACTGTCAAATGGATTCGAATATTTTTCTGCTACTACTTTCAGCCAATTAATAATTCATAATGAACGTAGATGCAACACTAGACATGTGCATTGCATGTACATATCTTTTGGCTGCCAGCTTGTCCTATGTGCTGTTTTCAACTGGATACTTCCACATTAGAATTTTAGATCTCCCACCCTTGTCACGTGTCTTTTATCTTCTTCTTTTTGGCTTCTCCTCAAAATATCCATGGAGTTGTTCTGTATCCTATTAGTAGCTGACAATGAATTGAACCAACTCGAACATAATTCGAAACTCGACTTGATAAATAGCTCGTTGAACTTGATTCATGAACCAAATGAGCTGAAATTGAGCTCGTTAAATAAATGAGCCGAACTTGAACTAAGTATCATTCGATTCGTTTGGTTCATAAACCAGCTCGGTAAATATATATGTGTGTGTATGTGTTTATTGGTTCTATTATGCATTTTGTGTTTCTAGAGCAGGATTTTTTGTTTATTGGTTGGTGCAATTTTTTTAGCACTAATTATTATATCATTATGCAATTCTCAAATTATTATTTTTTATTAAACTCATGAGATACGTAAATAAAAACATTATAGTTATATTTATATTTTCAATAAAGTAATTATTTCATTCAAAACTACTAGTAAATTACTTTTTTAAAATGTCAAAATCTAGAGTTTTTTTTTTACAAAAAAGTGAGTATTTTTTAACTTTTTATTCCTGCGAGTTGAGCTGCTTGCGAGCTTAAGTCGATCGAGCTAAAAAAAGTTCATGTCGAAATCGAGTCGAGCTACAAACTATATAAGCTAATTCTTATTGAGTCGAGCCAAGCTGAACCAAGTTCGACTCGGCTTGATTTATTTCCACCCCTATCAACAACCCAAAGCCCTCACCCCAAAATCAAAGGAAACAATAAAAGTAGTTAGACACTACTTGGAGCGGATTCCCTCATGTTGGAAAAAAGCATGAGGGGGTTATGTTTTTAGTCTCCACCATTAGATTCTCTAATCTCCAATTTTTAATATTTCACATAAACACTTTCTCTCCCTTTTACATAATAAATGAGCGAGTGTGATTCAACATGAGAAAAAATAATATGAGGGAATCCTAGGCATGCATATACATAAATGGCGGCAAATTAATTAGGGTAGTTTGACTCTTAAATTACAAATTTGGTATACTCTTCTTTAATTACCAACCAGCCCTTAACTCAGTGTGATGCACCACTTTCTTTGAGCCCATGTATCTGCATCCATACTCTCTAACCAAATTAGAATTTGAGTTTTATATTCAATTCGGTTAGACTTATTCTTCAAGAGTATTCGCACAAACCTAACATTGATTTCGAAGATAAATTCACCTACAGTGAATGAAAGTAATTTTTAATACTTAGATAGTCTAGCTAGTAGCACAAGAAGGGATCAATTTACATATTATGGATATGTGTTACAACTTATTTGTATGACTCATTTCATATTCATAATAATATGAAGATTCCTGAATGAGTTAATTTTTTGAGACATATTATTTGAACTCTCGATATGATTACTCAAGTTGAATATTAGTCCCTCCATGAGTTAATATAATTTAAACACATATGGTCTAATCGTCTCAATGCATATTCTAAAAGAGATATATAAAAATGACATCACTTGTTCATATAGTTTTATCTACAAAAAGATCTAGAAATGAATTTACTGTTATTGGAACTCGTGGAGAGCTTTCAAAACTATAGATTGCTCAAAGAAAGAGTTTGTGATGAAGGACCCCAAATTACATCTAATGGAGTTGGCAGTTGAACATATATTGATCTCTGAATAGAAAACTCCATAAGGAATCAAGATATAAAGAAATATCTTAAAATAAAATATTTTTGGAAAGTAAAATCTTGTGTTGACCTGCAGATCGAACAATTCTTTAATCAACTTTTAGTCAAATTAACAACTTATAAAGAACTAGTTTTTAAGTGACTCATGATAAATTATTTTTATTGACCAGTTGTCTGTTAAGAAAATTACAAATGTTAAGAAAATTACAAATATCTCGGCCTTAAAGACTATAACTTAGTTCTATAAAAGTAACACACATATTACTAAATACCACATATGGCTTGAAATGATAGTATCGTGTGAAAGGATAATTAATAAGATGTTTTTTATAGAATAAGATGAGAAACATGAAGAAAGATTTTGAAAAGTTGGTAAGCATAAACATATATGATTCACTCTTAACACTAAGATTAGGATTAGGAGGATAACATACTACTTCATCTAGGGGTGGGAATAGGCCAGACCAACCGACAGGGGCCTACGGCCCAGCCTACATCAGGCCAGGCCAGGCCAGACTTTTTATTTAAACAGATAAGGCTTAAGCTTTTTTAAAAGCCTATTTAGCTAAAAAGGTCAGGCCACAGGCCATTGGAAAAGCCTTTTAGGCCTATCAGGCCGGCCTATTTAAGTAAAAATAAATAATAATAATAATAATAATATTATTATTATTGTATTAAATTTTGTATTTCATGTTAAATCATAAATTTGCTAATATTTCATGTTAATTTAAACTATTACATTCATTTGTGACATATTTAAAGTTATTATTATAAAATAGAATTTAAATAGGATGTCATACATCACTTAAAGATTGTAGGTTTTTGCAAAAAAAATTGTGAAATAGGCTTCTAAACAAGGCATTGCCTGGCTTTCGCAAAGGCCAAACCAGGCCTAAAAACTGGGCCTATGATAGGCCACAGGCCAGGTTCAAGCCTAACACTTTCAACGCAGGTCAGGCCCAGGCCAAGCAAAGACTAGCTCGGCCCAGCCTATTCCCACCCCTAACTTCATCTAATGGGTTCGAGCACCCATTGAGCTCCGGTTAAAAAAATTTCTTTGCTTATAAATTTTTTTCTAAAAGGATGATTACGGTTAGTACCATGAGTCTACTGTATTCGCCAACTAGATTTGTTTTAAGGGGAAAAACTATCAAAGCTGATATTTGCTGTTTTGTTCTTTAATTATCCAATCTATAATCTATCTATAATCTATAATCTATATCTATAATCTATAATATAAATATTTGACAATACATTTCAATTAATGCATTGCCAAATGACATCCTTATAGCAACTTCATATTAATTAGCAATAAGAGTCCCACTTATTACAATTTAAATTATTTTCTATTTAAATATTAAATAAAAAAATATGTTAATAATTCTAATTCTGAAATTTATTACTCACAACTATATATGGAAATAAAAATCAGCTCATTGACTAAAAATGCTCACCTCATTATTTTTACCTCATTATGTTCGCCTCATTATTAGTAAAAATCACTAAATATTAATTTTTACCTTAAACGAATTTTAAGAGCTATGCCATTTTCAAATTTGGCTGTTTTGGCAAAAATTAAAAATTTGAATTGGGTTGATTTAGGCGGAAATTTTAAAATTTGATTTTCATTCAAATTCCCACCAAATTTCATGTACAACACTACTATAAATAAGGTCTCTTGCTATGTCAAAAAACCATTCTACATTTAGTGCCTTAATTTTTTACACATATAGTTTTTTTCCTATAATTTTTTTTTTGCACAAAATGGATTTTGGTCCAAAAATGGTTGAGGATTTTCTATTTCACAATAAAAATGTAAACCTGAGTGCCCTACACCATCAAGGAGTATCTTTGTTACCATGTTATCATATGTTACTTATTTTTATTATTGATTTTCTTATACCCATTACAGGAGTATTTTTGCTACCGTGTCTCAATCACTGAGGTTGTTTACTACAGCAGCTAAGACTTCTCCATACATTGATGAAGCCACTCCATATTTTGCAGGTCTCAACACAACCTTCAAAAAAATCATTTTCGCAGCTACTCAACTTTAGCTTCTAAAGTTGCAATAGTCTACCACTTTTCTTAAGTAGTGACATCTAATATGGATGTTTTAGTTTTCACCTTTATATCAAAGTAGTTGTGAGTTTTGATTACATCTGATCATGTAATAGGTTTAAGTTTTATATTAAATTTTGTTATGAAGTTCAATTTTAATTACAAGGTCATGTAATGTGTTGTTATTGAAGACCTAATGAAGCTTTACTTATATTTGACCTGTTTGCCAGATTTATGATCACTTGGTCCTCTTGGTTTTATCGTTTAAAGCTATGAAAATGATATTCATACTAAAGATGAATTTTTTTTGAAGTTATAAACATTTAGACTATATGTTGTAACATATTAACATCGTTATTATTAAGCAGGTTAAATTTTTGAATATTCAAGTTAAAGTTTTTCGCAATTAAGAAATAATAAGACATTGGCTGAAGAGAAACAGGGAGGTGCAACTGCAACATTAATATCGCGATGCTAATTTTGTGCCAATTTTTTGGACAAAAAAGGTGCAAGGAGTGATGTACCTTTTGCTATGGTGTTAAGTGCTCTGGTGAAAATGTTTCATCTCATTCAAGCAGATGCTATTGACACTCCTTTCTTGAGGGGTTGAGTTTTTTTTATTCTCTTTTGTAACAAAAATGTAGTAAAAATTGTTAAATTTTAACTGACAATATGACTAACATTAATGTGATTTATTTTATCACAATATATTTTGTCTGAATTCAGCCTTTTCGAATCTGAGTTGTTTTCGTTAAAATTTTAAATTTGAGAAGGAGCCATATTCCCACCGAGTTACAAGTTAAGAACTTGAACTTTTTTGAATTTTAGTGATTAGCATACAACATCATATTAAATATATTTAAATTCGCTGAATTTAATCATAATAATAGTACTTTCACATACAAGTTAAAATGTTTAAACATTCTATTTAATATTTTTTGTAATTAGAGTAAAATTAATTTACTGAAGTTAGAATAAAATTTACTTGATTTACATATATATGATTCGAAATCTGAAATTGAAGTTTTTTTTTTTTACAACAAATTGAAGTTTTGAATGTCACATATATATTATTGAATCTTTTGCTGACCTGGCTCACATGTTTGTCTAGCTTTCCTAAAGATTTACTATTATGACAATAAGAGAGGATTCAAGTTGCCTTTATCATAAGTGGAAGTTTCCAAATGGCTATCAAACTTTTTTATTTTGTAGGAGTGTTGTCAAGTAAGTATATGCAAGTTACTTTTAGCCTGCCAACTTTATTGCTTACAGTTTCTCAATTTTAGCTCTTGTGTTGTAAGATTTTGAAATTGAATAAAACTTCAATAAAAAAGCATTTAGTAGATTCCTATGGTGGTTGCTGCAATATTTGATATAAAAGTTAGTAGGATGGGTGGAAAATGATAGATAGCAGAAATGTAAAAGGTGAAAGAACTCAAAAACATGTAAGGTTGATATTAGAAATCTCCATTACAAATACTAGTCCGTAGGCTTCAAATTTCTTACTCAGTCTTGACTTGTGGTTCCGCAAAACAAGTCGTGCAAATGGAAGTAAAAGACATGAGACTGGGAGGTAGACGACTCAAAAGTTGTGCAATGCCTTGACCAACATGACCATGTCATGATAAGCTCATTATTATTGTTATTATTTAGAGATAGAGTGAAGAACTCTATTCACCATAATATGATATTGTTTGTGCTTAAAAATACAAATTAACTTGAAGTTTTGATAATTTAAATATCATTTTCAAATCACAAAAAATTCCACTATTTACTTATACATGTATTTTGCTCCCCGTGCAAAGCACGGGTCAAAAATTGTAGTTAGTTTGATTTTAAAATAAAATTTTGATACAATGCAATCCAAATTTGTTTCGCTTGGAGTATATTGGTTTTCGATTTGGGACTTCTTTATAAGCTTCCATTTTATAATCTTTTAAAAGAATTTCTATTTTACTTTAGATGATAATAATTACTTATTGTTTTTTTAAAGAGGATTATGCAAAGGTCCATTGTGTTTAATGAGAGTACAGAGGGAGGCATCTGATGGAGCGAAGATCGTAGAAGGACCGGTCCAGGCAGAGGCAGCGGTGGCCGCAGAGTCAGAGATGGGACAAGATCAGAGGGAGGGTGAGAAGAACGAGTGTTCTTGGAGTTTTTGTGGAGTCGATGATGTAGTTGCCGTTGTGGAAGGTGTGAAGCTTGCTTCTAGTCCTTCAACGACGGTCACCCTTAGGTAAAACACTAGTTAAATTAAAGGGATATGACAAATATGGAAAATAGTATTTAAGCTTTAGGTAACAAGGTAGTTACAAGTACAAAATTATGTTATACAGTACAATTTTGGTTTTGAGTTGGATTGAATCATTTCCATGTGAGGGAATCGAAAACACTGACCCAATTAAATCCACATTATTTGTTTTTTTGCGGTTTTCAAATTCTTTTGGTTCGATTAGTGCGATTTGCATTGGATTGATTGATGAACATATTTACCTAAGTTAATTTAATATCTAGCAATTAGAGTTGTCAAATCGACTTGTCCTACCTAACTAAGCTAGTGCGATAAAACGCAAAAAATGAGTTGGGTCGGGATAAATATCTATTGGACCAAGTTTTTATGGTCCAACCTAACCCAAAACAGCGGGTCATAAAAAACATAAAAAGTTGGTCTGTTGGCCAAAACAAGCCCAACCCAAGCACATGACCGACATGTTAGGCTGGGGTAAAATTGACAACTATGTTAGCAATTGAACCGCTATAGAAGTCAAATTTTATTTAATTGGTGTATATTTTTCGTAGACTCTAGTGAGACCCAAGAACTTTAAAAAGGAGAATGCTTCTTATAGCAAGAGATTCCATGAAATGTTTTTAGCTAAACATTGACCTGCACTTTTTGTGTGTTATGCAACACTTTTTATTGTGTTATGCAGAGCCACGTAATTCATGGGTGCTTTTAGCGAAAACTTTTCGTTGTAAATATCATTGTTCCTCCAAAAAATACAAGGTCAGCTCTCATCGACATCCAAAATTTGGTCACAAGACACTACTTAGACAAAATTTGATTTGAGATGGTCTAACAAACACACATACCTAGTGTTGAAGAACATGGCATCCATGGAAGATTAGAGAGAAAACTCTAAAAGACTCTTATATTGATAAAACTAAAAGTGATACAAACGAGAAAGGTTAAATGTAAAATGACTACCTAAGCCTATTTATAGGCACTTACTAATACTAACAAGCTATACCTTTAATAGTCCCCCGCAAGCTAGAAGCTATCAACAACACTTCTAGCTTGGAATGAACAATACAAAAGTACATCAAGTCAAAAGAGAATTACAAGAGAGATGCCAGAAATACATCGGCGAAAATAAAAGCCATAAGGCAAAGGCTTAACCATCGAGTAGAAGTCACAACACAAGACTATAACCATCAAGTAGAACCACAATTCAGTGCTATAACCACTCAGAAGAAGCAACAAAAGCTATAACCGCTCGAAAAAAGCAATAGTGCTATAACCACTTCGAGGAAGCAACAATGCTTAACTACCAATAAGGTAGAAGCTAACATCAACACTGCCAATAAGGCAACAAGCTTAACCATAAGGCAAGCTAAAAACAAGCCAATTGAGGCTAAAATATCATGGAAGCAACACAAGCATATGAATCCATCATGCGGCAAGACCATGGCAATGCGCTTCACAGTCTTCTAGCAAGCAAAAACATGGATCTCAATGTTCTTCACAAGTCTTCCAAAACAAGGCAAACCAATCAGGTCTTCAAGAAACAAGTCTTTTGAAATTCAACCAATCAGGCATTTTATCAAACACCTTTCTTTCACCAACAATCTTCTTTGACAATGGCAAGGCACCGAATCTTTCCCGAATGAAGAGACTTGTATTTCTTCAATACTCCATAAGAGATGAAATAGCTTTCAAACAAATTACTCATGGCAATATGTAATACCATGCACTGACAATTATTTGCAGAAAGTACCACAGTAGTTGAAGCGCAAGATTTCCAACAGTAACAAAACAATACAATAAAGCAACTTGTGAGCTCCATATCTGAAATTCATTATCGTATTCACGTATTGCAATGTTGAAGAGAAGAAACATCGCGGCCATTTCCTGTGACTTCCGCACACATCGGCTAACCTTTTTCTTGAAATCATCTCTCCTATCTCTCCATTCCTTCGCGGCTATAAGAGATGATGACGAAACGGACACCGTCACGCCGTCGTCCCGTCGCACAGAAATCAACGCCATACAAGTCAGCAAAGAAACAAAAAAAGTAACAGATCAGAGATCGAAGGAGGTTGAGATGAAAATTCATATGCCAGATGAAGAGGAAAGGTCAAGAAGAAAAAAACGATACAGAAAATCGGAATCGATGAACTGATCGAGAAACGAAGGAGAACGCAACTAAAATCACGGTTTGCAATCAAGAACTGAAACAGATAAGAAATCAATTCAAGAAACAGAAATCAGAGTGTGATGAAGAAACCTGATTTTGGAAATCAAAAGAGAGGGGCGTGATTAAGGAAATCGCAAAACAGAAATCGTAATCGTGAAGGATACGAAATCGAACAGACCAGATGCAGAAATGACATCAGATCAGAGAAGGAAACTGAATCAAAATTGCAAGATGCAAAACCGAATCACGAAGAAATAAGGAAACTGTAAAACCTGCGAAATTGAGATTGATAAAACTCTGCTCATGAAGGAGTTGCAGCGACGAAGATGAATCAACATAAACACATAGAGAAGGGGAAAAAATGAATATGAAAGAAAATGTATCGAAAATCAAGAACACGGAAATTGAAAAAAATGAGGAAATGAATTAAAAGAGACTAATAAAATAAGAAAAAGGAATCTGCAGCGGAATAGATAATGGATGATACCATGTTTGCTTTGATACCATGTTGAAGAACATGGCATCTATGGAAGATTAGAGAGAAAACTCTAAAAGACTCTTATATTGATAAAACTAAAAGTGATACAAATGAGAGAGGTTAAATGTAAAATGACTACCTAAGCCTATCTATAGGCACTTACTAATACTAACAAGCTATATATCTCTAATACCTAGTATGTGGGCTAACTTGATTGTCAATCTCGTTAGGACATGATTAAGCAACAAACTATTCAACGTTCATACTTAATAGTTACTTATTAGAGATTAATTAGTTGCTATAGTTTTGTCAATTCACCACATAAATAAATTCATAAAGCTCACTAAACTTAAATTAATAAAAAGAAAACTGAAAGTGAACCTAGCTATATCTTATAGTTAAAGCCTTGAAAGTAAAAATATTGTCTCAATATTCTTTGTTAAATTAATAATTGTTGAATTTAGCTTTGACCTAGATTATTAAAGTGTGGAGTGGAGTCTAATATTTGACCATTCTTATTCATCATAGTAAAAAGAAGATTACACATCATTTTACCATCCATTCAAATTTGAAAGAAATGTACTTTTTTTTATATATGCTTAAATTACATACAAAATTTATTCGTTTATTAATTTTTCATAACCAAGTAGTCCTAAGGAGAAGGAATTGTGGCCCTATATTTGATTGGAGGACACAAGATAGTAGGGAAAACGATGGGCCAAGACCTTCCTTTTTTCTTCCGGTGTGTATGCGTCGTTTCCCGTTAACTGCATATATACGCTGATGATCAGTGTGCATGGGCACATGGCGATAACAATTAGTGAGACAGGGAACTGAAACCATGGCATAGGTTGCACTCTTATTCAAATCATGTTACTGTTTGCTAGTGTTTGATCGTATTCCACTGTTCGTATATCATACACTAATCATTTGTGTTATCGTTGTCAATTCATTGATAATCGTGTAAATGGAGGTGCCGCGGTGGTGGCCCAACATGAACAAACCTGTTAATTAATTACATTATCTAATTCTACTTTGTGTGTGGCAAGTGGCAACAACCAAGTTAAAGAAATCGCTTCCACTTGGTGTGCTTTTTCTAACTCCATTATTAAGATTATGGGTTTTACGCATAGGTTTAAATTTTACTCCATTTATTTCGATGATTTAGTGTTTTAGGTTGGAATGAGCTCGTTAAATAGAGGTAAAAAGATAGAAATGAACTGTTTTGGCATGTTCAGTTGGCTCATGGGATAAACTAAGTCCGCTTTATTATTTTTTTAAACACATTTTGTGTTTTTTTTTGTTGCTAAAAGTTGGACTGATCGAGCTATTGCCCCAATATTTTAGGTTGAAGTTGAACTATAGAAGACAAAATCAAGACAATTGGACTGGCCCAGCCCATCACACTTTTGTTTTGGCTCGATGGACCAAGTCGAGCCTGATTATCGGCCTAATTTGACTGTTCAAGTTTTAGGTCCTCAAGAGTTCATGTTAGCCTCGATATATCAAAAAGTTTTTATTTAATGATCGATTTACAGACAAAAAAAGTTGATCATTAAATATGTATCTATATTGGTTGCTAAACAAATTAGCGTCAAATACTCCCCTAAATCGATTGCTAAAATAGTTAGCGTCCGATTTGACGAAGTTGCTAAACCATTGGTTGCTAATGTTTAGCCACCTACTTAACAAGTGATTTGAAATTTCGGTTTCTAAATCAATAGCTAAATTAGAAAATTTTAATATTGATGTTTTAAAAGTCAAATTAGTCATTAAATCATAAGACCTCTAAGTCAATGTGCAATTGCTTTAAATCACTCGAATATTTAGCAACCAAAGTAGTGATGGAAAAACTAAATTTTGTTGCTATTTGACACAAAATTTAGTGAGAAAAATAAAGATGAATTTCAAATTTTTCGTCACTAGTTTTTCCTCTCAAGCTTCACATTTTTAGTAGTATATGAACCGACTTTTGAACACATAAATAACCGAATAGTAGACAATAGAGCTGTCAAATAAGAAAAGTACAAAAAATGTTCAAAAAACATAAAAATGCAAACCCAGCTTTGCCATGAGTCAACTAGGTCGGGCAGATATGCTTTGGTTCTTTCTAGACTCCATTTTTGAGCCCAGACTAGAACATTGGCCCATCCAGCTGGCTCGTTGGGTTAGGCCAAAATTGACACCTCTATTAGACAAGGCCAATTCAAGGTTTAATCAAAATGATGTATTACATTAAAAGTAATTAGCATGCTAAATATTTTTGCTAAAACCTTTACACAACCTTGAACCACAATAAAAAATTAGGAGAGGATCCAAGTAAGTTTGTATGTGTTTGGATCATCTCATTCCCTCCATTCTCTCCATCATTAAATATAAGTCTATGAGAAGAAAGAGGATGATTAAATAGTTGAAAGATAATGATGAGACCAAGTAAATTAAGAGAGAAATAGAGAGGATGGTGAGAGACGTAGAGAGAATAAGAAGGAGATGATCCAAGTCCCGGTTTGTAAAAATATGAGAGAGCAGCTACTTTTTTATGATGCGCATGGATTAATCTTTATGTAATTTTTTCCCTTCCACCAATAACGTTGGTTATTAATAACATGGGCAAATTTGCACATGTTACTATTAGAATATAATTAGACTAATAACTAAAGAATTAGATTAATTCACGTAATTACCTTGAGCCAAATTAGAAAAAGTGCGAATGATCACCCTATCACGATCCTAAATATAACAAGAACAATTATATTATTAGAAAAATGCTACTTGTAGCGAAAGATCCTTCGTGAAAAGTTTCTCGAAATTTTCTCGATGGCCAGTCAAACATTCACCCTGCACTTTTTTGGTGTTATGCGGTTTTTGATAGTCGTAATTAAGCTAAGTTAATACTATGAGCTATGCTATACATTGGGAAGCTCACCTTCATAAAATTCCACGACGGTTATAATTACGGCTTTTAAAAAAAACATTTCCCCTGACCCACTAACCTTGCCTATAAAAAAACTTAGCTTAATTGCTTTTTTTGTTGATTACTTAGCTTAATTTCTGAACGAATCATATAAAATTATATTTATTTACATTTTCCAAATGCATTAGAAATTCAAACCGAAAACTGTTGGTGATAATTGAAATGTTCCTTGTTATGGCAATAATAACTGATAGTATTTCTCCCATGAAGTTGACACCCTTCATATCACCAGCGAACATTGCATTATTACGCATGAAGGTGAAGAAGATGATGAAGCAGAGTGGAAAATCATAAAATAATATATAAAAAAAAACAAGAAAATGAAATAATAAACGACCAAAACTTGAAAGCCCGGAACCTGGTAGACCAGCTGTGACTGTCGGCGAATAGCCAAGCACACCCATAAGCCCCCCTCTTCTTCTCTCTCTATCTCTCTCTTTCTCTCTCTACACTCTTCATTCAATTCAACTGCGACATAGTTATTATAGTTAGAGAGAGAGAGAGAGTGACTGAGTGAGTGGGCTTTGTTTTGTTCTTCGGCTTGGCAACAAAGATTGAAACTTTCTGCAAAAAATTCATCTGGGGTATGCTATTATTGAATGAAGTTATATGGGTCATGGTGTTTGAGTTGCAAATGATTCCAATCAATTGCAGAAGCAATGTAGAACAAGCTTATTTCAACACTGGATGGAAAAGTGAGGCTTTTTAGAACTGAGAAAAGTGTGAGATTGATTACAAGCAATTGGGATTTGTTTGATTTGGTTTTTGTATTTGGGGGATTGAGAGTAATGGAATCTCGGATGGATCAATATGAGATCATGGAGCAGATCGGTCGTGGAGCTTTTGGAGCTGCTATTCTTGTTAATCACAGGGCTGAGAAAAAGAAGTAATAATAGTCAACATTTTGATGGGGTTTTTTCTGTCTATTCATGCAAAATTAGTTGATTTAGAAATTTGATGACTGATGTTTCTTTTTCATGGGTTGCAGATACGTGTTGAAGAAAATCAGGCTTGCTAGGCAGACTGAAAGATGCAGAAGATCTGCTCATCAAGAGGTAATCTTTTTTTTTTTGTTTCGACTTTTATCTTTTTGGGTATCCCTTTTTGTTGATTTACTTCATATACTTGGAATCTGCTTTTGTTTGTGGATGAGATTTGACTAAAGTTGCCTGTTGGGAATTTTAGATGGCTCTTATTGCCCGAATTCAACATCCTTACATTGTTGAATTCAAGGAAGCATGGGTTGAGAAGGTGAGAGACCCTTTTAAGTTTATTTTTATTTTTATGATGTAATGTAATGTAAATTGTAATCATATTCTTATGCTTATTTTCCTTTCAACAAATTGTTTATAGTTACAACTTACAAGTTTGCCTCTCTTTGTTCTATAAACTGAAAGATGAGTGGATTGTGATTGTTTTCTTTTCAGCTAAGAACATTCTACTTGTTTTGTAGGGTTGCTATGTCTGCATTGTCACTGGATACTGTGAAGGTGGAGACATGTAAGTCTATGATAATACCTATGAACATGCAGTGTCATGTAAAAGTTCATAAATTTTGTAGAGTTTAATTGATATGCACCATCAGTACGGTTTACACTGTCGACCAATTAAAAACCATGATATGAATGACTTTTGAGGACATGTGGTTTACAGTATAAAAAAATTTTACACTGACAGTGAGTATAAATTAAATTCAATTTTATACGCCCAATTTCTCAAAGTTTGTTATACTTATTTTCCTCCTATTTATTTAAAAATAAATGTTTTGTCCGCAAATATGTATTGTCCAATTTCTCAGTGTTTTGTCCACAGGGCTGAATTGATGAAAAAAACATACGGTGCTTACTTTCCGGAGGAGGTATTCTTGTCCTATGGACGTGTGTGTCTGTTTATGTGTGTTGTTTTCCAACATCTTGAGTTAATGTTTAAATTATATAATGGCTCATATTGAAAGTTGTTGAAATTTTTCAGAAACTCTGCAAATGGTTCACTCAATTACTGTTGGCAGTTGAATACCTTCATTCAAATTATGTTTTACATCGTGACCTAAAGGTATACTGATATGAAACAAAACTATATGGCCTATACTTCTTGTCTTCTATTTGAAATATATAAGGTCTGATTTTTTTTTATTCTGCTGGCAGTGTTCCAACATCTTTCTTACCAAGGATCAGGATATTCGCCTAGGTGAGCTCATCTAACATTTTTTATTACATTGAAGATAGACTTTTAAGTTTTCATCCTAAAATTTTCTGTATTTTTCTGGTATATAGGGGATTTTGGGCTTGCTAAGACCCTTAAAGCAGATGATTTGGCTTCTTCGGTATGTGTGAAATAAGGAACTTGTTGCTTTCTTAGTTATTACTTAATGTTTGAAGTGATAGTTGCTGTAAATATTTCTATGCAGGTAGTAGGAACTCCCAACTACATGTGTCCTGAACTGCTAGCAGATATTCCATATGGATTCAAGTCAGACATTTGGTCACTAGGTATATATTTTATTAGGAAGCATCTCTACTTGCAGGTTTGTTTTGCTGCAACTGAGATGAATTTTTGTTTTTCAGGCTGCTGTGTATACGAGATGGCTGCTCATCGCCCTGCTTTTAAAGCTTTTGTAAGATTTTTTCTGACCTTTATTCTTTATAATAGTTATAGGCAGGCTCTAATCACTAGTGAATTCGTCTAATGTAATGGCGTCATGTTAATATGAACATAATATCTGATTTATGCATTAAAGTAGACAAATAAGTTTTTGCGCTACAGGAAAAATATGGTATCAGTTTGCACAAATGATCTAAAAACAATAAAACGCCTACAATTTGCAAAGAAGTAGATTGCTGATAAAACTTTTACTGCAATTTGCGAAGCTACCACCTACTGATCATCATTGTGGTCTATATTTTAGTTTTGTACTTACGTTATCCTCATATTTGTTTAGAGTTCTAAATTTAAGCTGGTTTTGCAAACAGTATTATAAACTGCTGCTGCTGTTTTAATATTAATAATAAAAAACAGTAATGACTGCTGTTTGTTTAGTGGAATAGTACTACTTGGTATTTATTTTCCTGATAATTTTCTTGAACTCTGTTGCTTAGAGTTGATAAGTAATGTATGCTTGTCAGTTGAATATGCTTCATGTGATTCTGTACACTGTTATATAGATATCTGACCATGTTGTTTCTTGGCTGTGTTTAACAATGGCATGGTAAATTATGTTTCAGGATATGGCAGGATTAATAAGCAAGATAAATCGTTCTTCTATTGGCCCTTTGCCTCCATGTTATTCTCCTTCTTTGTAAGTTTCTATCGGGTTTTTGTTATGATTAATATTCTTTTGTTATTACCCTTCTTGATGAAATCAGGCTTATGATAGTAAGATAGTAGTTGCTAGTTTGCACACATATGTTTGTGTTTTCTGCAGGGATGCACTAAGACCTTTACGCTGCATTTTGTTGCACAAATTCAATTTTGTTTGACATTCATTTTTTATTTGATAGTTTTCATTTTAAGTATAGATCTACCCGAGCCACTCACATAGTCACATAGAAAGGACCAAATATATTAATGTGAGGAACATCTGAAGGCTTGGATTTAGGATAAGCTATCATTGTATCAGTGGATGAGATATATCTGTTAACTTGCTAGTTCATTTTATTTTTCTTTAACTCTCTGTGCTGGAAATCTTAAGTTGTTGGCTATTGTACCTACAGGAAAATACTAATAAAGGGCATGCTGAGGAAAAATCCTGAGCATCGACCAACAGTAAGCATCCATTAAGAATAAACTTATTTCCAATTTTCAAATGGTTTATTAGCATATTTTTTCCTAAACAAGCTCACTATATATATATTTCTTCACAGGCATCTGAGGTGTTGAAGCACCCCTATTTGCAACCTTATGTTGATCAATATCGTCCATCTTTCGCTCCTCCCACAGCCTTTTCTCCTGAAAAACCAATTTCTGCTGTCAATGGTCCTAAAAAAAATATGGCTGAAAGTCAGATTAGTAATGGTTCAAGTAGTGACAAAGATAGTTTAGCGTCAAATGAAAGAAACGTTGCAGTAGCCGTGCCAAAGTGTGATAACAAAGCCACGGAGACGGATCTTGCATCAATTGATGATGATAGCTCAGAGCATCTCCTTGCTACTGAGGAAGAAAATGGCTCGAATAAAGCCAATGCCAAAACAACTGAACTAGAGGTGATAAAACCATCTCATAATGAACAAAGTTCTAATGTTGAATCTAAGCAGCCAAAAACAATCAGAAATATAATGATGGCATTGAAAGAGGGGAAAATTAGACAAGCAATTTCTCCAATGAGAGGCAGTCGCGTTATGGCCAGTGGGGTATCAGCACAGAAAATAAATACAGACACACCATCGAAATTGCCAAAACCCACTTTAATTGCTCCTAGTTTGAAGCCTAACTTTGAGTCACCAACTGTTCCACTTGAAAAGGCAACAACCCCTGATTCTGCAAGAAGAATACATGGATCACATCCTTCAAAGCATCAGGTACATTATCTTTTGAAATTAATCAAGTACCAGCCACTTTTAAATATCCTCATAAGTTAACATTAAAATTTATTTATTATGTGCTAGCTGGTCTTGATGACAGAACCCTCACCAAAAGTTAAATCCAAACATGATTTGACTCCACCATCTGCTCTTACCAAACAAGTAGAAGGAGATGGAGTTCCTCCAAAGCCAAGGCAAAGAACTCCCCCAAGCTTACTTAGACGACCTTCTTTTGCAGGGCGAATGAGGCTGGCAGGGTTTGATGTTCCAAGTGTAGCAAATGATACTGGGAAGCTAGGTCCAAGTAAAGCAACCCAGGAGCCTGAAACGAACCATGTTCAGTTGATCAATGGCAATGTACCACATACTTCTAGACAGATTATTCGAGAACCTCAGAAGGCTTTTGAAAGAAGTTCTAAAGGAATGCAAACAGACAGCAGTAATTCTGCCTCATCTTCAGTTTCTATTCAAGCATGTGAACTTGCTGATGAGACTACAACTTTTATTGACATGAGAGAACAGATGCTTCCTGATCACGAGAATGTAACCCGTGTGGTAGGTCTGGAATCAAGTCCAGACAGCAGCCCGCCTACAACCTGTTCACGTTGTCAGATGGTTGAAGTGTCTGAAGAAAGCTGTGAAGTCACCCTGAATTTTCAGAATACTATTAGTAGTAGTAATGAGGAAGTGAGTTCTAATTTAACTCTTGATCACCCTGTTGAAGATTCGAAGGAATTGTTTGCTTCGGAAGATAGTATTCCTAGAAATCAGACAACTATATCTGCTTCCTCCAAGTGTGATAATAAATCTGTAGACCCTCATGCTGAATTTGCAGAAGAAATCAAAGATCCTCAAGATATTTTTGAGGAAATGTGTTTAGCCAAGTCTCTCAAACTTCCAATTTCCGGAGAAAAGTCTGTTAATGAAGAAGTTGGTTCAGTAAACAAACTCAACAATAGGTCTGATTTATTTAGCCAGCCGAAACTTACCGGTACATCTACTGGCGATGGAAAATTCACAGTGAGGGAGCGGCGGCTTTCGTTATCTGCTGAAACCGATCCTCTGATTACCACGACTCAGATATCGAGCCAAAAAGTTTTGCAAGAGAAAGGAACTGTCATGCAGAATCCAGTACTAGAAAGGCCAGAAGCTGGTCATCTTCCTCCAGCCTTTGATGAAGTCATCCATGTTATACGCCATAGTAGTTACCGTGTTGGGAGTGAGCAGCCGGTAAAGGAATCCGTGGAGATGGGAGTTCAAAATGTAGATGTTGGCAAGTATATCAATGTTGTAAGGGATGACATTGAAATGAGAAACATAAGCTCTCCTTTGACCCTTAAATCTTCAAGTTGCTCTGATGCAACAAGCTTGAAATCTAATAATGCAGATCAGTTAGAAACGAAAAATGCGAGCACCCCTCCTACCCTTAAATCTTCAGGTTTCTCAGATGCTGCGAGCTCGAAATCAAGCAGTTCTGATCATCCCGGTCTTAAGGAACAAGACGTGAGTACTCCCATTTCTTTAGTTTCAGAATCTGATTCAGCTGAGCTCAGTAAAGGCAACACTCCTACAACTGAAGAGAGAGCGCCGGCAAAGGAAATATTGGATGTGAAATCTTTTAGGCAGAGAGCAGAGGCACTTGAAGAACTCTTGGAATTATCAGCAGACTTATTGCAGCAAAATAGATTGGAGGAACTTCAAGTTGTTCTGAAGCCTTTTGGCAAAGATAAAGTCTCCCCAAGGGAGACAGCCATTTGGTTAGCCAGAAGTCTTAAGGGAATGATGTCAGAGGACAATGGGGGACGCTGTTCATGAGGTATCTTAATTCTTAAATACCTTATGTGTTTTTTTTTTTTTTTTTTGTATTTGATGTTTAAAATTTGCCTTTTATGGTTCATAGCTATTCAAGCATATTGGCTTTGTGGTTGTTCCTTTTCACTGTTGTAATTCTTTCAGTGCTTTTATGCTGCTGTAAATAGTGACCATACAAATAAATAACATCAACTTACCGTTAATTGTATGGACATTCTGTGCCTTGGCATATGTTGAATATTAATGTATACCTTTCCACTTCACTGTTCTTCCCGAATTAATTTTATGGAATAGGCAACAGTTGCTATGATTAAATGAAGCAAAGAAAAACAGAAAAATAGTTTACAAGTGGAAATCATTCTCCTATTAGCAATGAGATACCAATGTTTTGTTGATAGTATTATTTCCAACAAAGCAGATAGAGACAAATTAATAAACAGAAAGGGACCTACTTTAGTTAGCATCATTTTTGTCTTTCTTCAAATGATGGCCGCGTGTCATTGTTTTAAAAAGTCAATAGTTTCCTCAGTTCCACCGAGTTTCCAGTATGCCATTTTTACCCTTCTGGAAGTATCACAGAACCTTGCTATTACAAGGTATATGCTATTTTCTCATGCACATATCTACGCGCTTTCTCATAGCTTATATGTGTTTTCTTATCTCTTCATTCCCATTCATCATAGTCTTTCTATTTATAGTCACAGCATCACCTTCACCTTCATAACAAATACCTACCTTCTACTGTTATAGGACAATACAATCACTAGGCCAAAATTGAACTTGGCTACTAGCCAGCATCACCATTATATTATACTAAGAAAAAACATAAAACGTTGCTTAGAAATCCAAAATAATGAACATGGAGCACCCTCCTGCCAGCAGTGTCCCCACAAGAAGGGCTTCTGATATTGGCTTTTTCCGGCAGTTGACCCTAACAGTGGTTTCTCTCTTCGTCATTTTCATGGCAGTCATTGGCATAGCTTGGCTTGTCATGCATCCGCAAGACCCCGGTTTTGGGGTGGCATCACTTTCTGTGTCAAACTTTTCTGTCTCGGGTTCCTATATTATAGGAAAATACGAGGTGGGACTGACCATAACAAATCCAAACAAGAAAATTCAAGTGATTCTCGATCGTTTTAACGTGGTGGTACTTTACGATGAGGCCATGCTCTCGGTCGCTGTGGTGCCACAACCTGTGCTCGTGGAAAAGATGAGCAATAAGAGTATGAAGGTTGACTTGGTAGTGAGAAAGTCATCCAAGTTGGTGGAAGAGAATCTAGTTGAGGATTGGAACAAAGGGGTGGTGAACTTTGATGTGAAGATGGTGGTTAGAGTTAGATTTGAAGCTGGAATTTGGCCAAGTAGGGAAAAGATGTTGGGTGTTTATTGTGGGGACTTGGATGTGGAGTTCTACTCTCCAAAAGACACTGGCAAGCTTTTGGGTATAAGGAAGGATTGCCCTTTAGTTAATGTCAAACCATAGTTATCAAGATTGATTATAAGAGGAGTGGTGTGGTAGCATAATCTACTACTCTTTTAACACACTCCTTATATTATTGTATAAAATTCATTTGAGCTCATGGGATCCATATGAATTTTAGCTAATAATAGAGGAGTGTGTTAAAAAATCGTGTTGCTTGCCTATATATTGTCACGTGGGGATCCATTTGAATTTTAGCTAATAATAGAGGATTATTGTGAGAACTCTATAACTCTGAACTACCATGTGCAAGTTAGTGGTTTGAATCAGAAAAACAGCAAAAGGAAATCGCACATTTCTACTTACATAATTGCTGCATTAATTGAGCAAGGATTGCATATGAATTATGTTATTTATGTTTGATTAAGTATCATGTTATTTTTTGTTAACGATTTTTAACATAGTAATTTATTAATACTTAGGAAAAGTGAGTTTGATGTGTGTTGAAAATAACATGAAAACCTGCGAGGGAAAATAACCAGAAGAAAAAGTGTTCAAGCCCCAAACTAATATTTGTTGTATTGTAACAATATTTCCCTCTTCTTCAACTAATCAACAAGTAACATTTACTTATAAAAAAATCTCGAAGAAAAAGTCGGCTATCAAATGGAGTCAAAGCAAAATTAAAAATCCAACAATCATAAGAAGTGAAAGGCCAAATTTAGACATAGCGTACGCGACTTGGAATGGAACCACTGAATATCAGAAATACTTGAAACAAGGATGCAACTTATCACAACCCTTTTTTATCAAATTGTACTGCTAGCAAAGGGCACTAGTTTACGATAGTAAGCCTTTTCCTTAGTTTTTCTTACTAAATTGATTTTAGCCATTAGATCACTTTTTTGTTAATCCAATTTAATCTAATGGTTGATAATGAATAAGGGTGTCGTTGTCTATTTTTTTTTAAAAAAATAAGGGTGTTGATATATATATATATATATATATATATATATATATATATTAAAATAAATAGCACCACCACTGCCGGCCGGTCGCCGGAGAGCCATCGTGACCGCCGCCGTCTGCAGGAGCATCGCCGCCGAAACCACCGTCGGCCGCCGGAGTTCCCCCGACGGCCACCGCCTACAACCACCACATATTTATATATAATATAAATATTATAATCCTAACCAATGTTATGCACATTTGTGGTAAGTGGCAATAACCACAAATTAGTACCCGAATGGTTATTGGCCACTAACCACAGATATGCATAGTGGTGGTTAGTGGCCACTAACCACAGAATAGTGTAACAGTGGTTTATATTGTTTTTCCTGACATATTGAAGTGGATGGACCGAATCCTTAGCAAGTTATATTAGGGTTTTAGGTACGAGTAAAGTGATTTCTTTTTCAGTAGGGTTTTCTCCCAATAGGTAGAAGCGTGTACTGTAGAGATATTGGCGCCTTGCCAACAAGGGCACATAGGTTTAACTTTTCCCTCCTTAGGGCAAGTTAGACAATGCACTGTTGTGCAAAAAGGGTATTGTGCAAATGTACACAGTCTTTAACAAGTAATATAGTAGAAATATGAGATCGTACCCATAGAGATTGTAATTAATTCTTAAAGCTTGAGTTGATAGTTGGATTAGTGAAGTCTAACCAAGTAACAAAAAATAATATTGGATGAAGACAGAAAGTAAACAAGTTAAGTAAGATGAGTTTGAAATCAAGTGGAAAAGATGGTTGGAATATTTTTTATTAAGTAAGATGAGTTCGAAATCAAGTGGAAACGAAAGTTGTCTTAGCCTAGGCCTTTTGCTAGAAGAAGTACGTGTGGGAGTGAAGTGAAAATCCTACTTAAGGGACTTCAAGTGAAAAGGAAGTCACTTCACTCTTTCACCTTTAACCCTAGTTTGGTAAGGAGTCGCTCCTTCCACTTCAGTGTAAGTACATAAACAATACCCTTAAAATAAGGTACACATACTTATTAAAACAGACCCTTAAAATAAGGTACCCTTAAAATAAACTATGCGAGAGTATGGTGCAAAACTAGGAACTTTGGTGCAAAATTAGGAACTTTGGAGTGAAAGATATTTTTCAGGGGTGCTAAAACATTTTTACCTCAGGTATCAGTGCTAATTTTATTTTTCCAGGGGGTCTCCTGACCCACTAGAATTCATGTAGGTGCGCCACTGACTTTTAGGCTTAATTACACTTTCCTTCTCGCTATATATTATCATTCATCCACGACTGTGGTCTTTCAATGTTATTTTAGATGATTTTGGTCCCTCCATTTACTTAGTTTCTGAAATGTTAGACCAATTTGAAAGTGAACCATTGCACACTCGTAACTTTTGTACACGTTCTTTCCGCGCCAATTTTTAGTAATTAGCATTTTTTAAATATATATGTTTTACTTTTACAAAATTTGTCACTACTAAAAAAACAAATCGAAACCATTAAAAATATTAAATTTACAAGTGTACCACACAATCAATTGGTGACTAAGTCAGTTTTAAAATTGATGTAACATTTGAGAAATTGAAAATATGAAGGAATTAAAATCGTCAAAAGAATATGTGTGACTAAAATAGAAGATAATAAGGGTATTAAAAGTGTAATTAAGCCTAATTTTTAGTTTCATGGTTTTTTTGGTTTAAAAAAAACAAAAAAGGTTCTTTATTACGAGTGTCAGCTAGAAAAGCGTTAAAGAGACCTGATGGAGGATGGTCCAGAGCAATCCTATTGGAGCCTAAAGATGCGCCGAGCTTTGCCAAGAAGTCCACACAAGCTCTATCCTGAACGAGTGAGAGAAGAGAATAGTCCAATTTCTACCGATCAAATCGTTGATAGATTGAATAATTGCCGCAAAGTGACACCAAGGGTAAGGGGGAAGTCACTAATGACACGGCGTGAAGTGAATCAGAGTAGCTTAAATAATGTTTTGTTATAAGAAATAATAATTTCAGTTTGTATTGTTTTTTACTGAAAATGAAAATAATTTTCAAAATAAAGATTATTTTTGTTAGATTTTTCACAGGTGACATCGACCAGTATGCAGTACATATTCAGTATACACTATACATAATGATGACGAATCTACTATTATGGATTTTCTACTCATTTTTTTGAATAAGCATGGATCTTCTACTCTGTGTGTACAAGGGTGTGCAAAGTAATTGGTAAACTCTAACCACACCACAAACCATACCATACTATTGATAAAAGTCGATACCACTTTTTGAAAAGTCCATCCCAATTTTTTTGGTAAAAAATCCAGTATAATGGTATACCATTATGAAAAACCGGTACAGTACCACATTCACCTCAATTCCCTAAACACCACCGAAAATAGAAACAAACTCAACCTTCAAGTTCAACCCCATCACAAACTGAACCGCAGCACTTGCTGCCCAGCTCCCTCCTCCCACCGGAACCCCGCACAGGTGGTCGTTCGCCGGCACGTCTCTCTCTCTCTCTTTACTCTGTTCGCCGGCATCTATTTCTTTCTCTCTCTTCTCCCTGTGTTGGCCTCTCTCTCTTTCCAGATCTGTTTCTCTCTATCTGCTGTCTTTCCTCTCCCAAATCTATCTCTCTCTCTCTCTCTCTCTCCTCCCTCTGTTGGCCGCTTCTTTCTCATATTGCACACAATCTGTTCGATGATTTGTTGAAGATGGTGATCTGAATATATGTAGATCTGAATATGTGTTTTCTCTCGTCCACTTAACCAACTAGCTAGTGTTTTTCTTATTTTGTATTTTATTCAAAAACCGGTAATCAACGGGTAATTAACTGGTTTTAAATTGGTTCATAAAAAAAGAACCGGTGTAGATAAACAAGTAAACCAAAACCAAATTTTAAAGTGGTGTGGACCTAGTACTACTACCTTTTGGTTACTTCTCGTTGAAGTTTCATGTTAGTTTTGTTCTCAAAAGAAAGTTACTGTAATTTACATTTTCTTTGTACTAGTACTTTAATTAGTTTCATCTCATTACTTTTGCGAAACGAAAAGTGACATTATTATTACTTCCTCCGAGGATATTGGGTTGCGTGAGATTAAAGGATAAGCGGATTCCTATGACAAAGGGAATCATTTCGCATTTTCTCAATCCAGCGTCTTAAAATCCGTCTCTTTAGTTTCCACTTTTCATTTCATCTGTAATATTAAAAATTATTTGTTCATTTTTATTAAAGGCAAGCAGAGCAATACTACTAGTTACAGTACTTCCCAAAATTGTTTGCTGAGTAACTATGGGTGTGCCATCATTTTGTAGATGGTTGCTGAGTAAATATCCAAAGGTTTTCGAAGACGTGAACCCCAACATCAACAATATGCCAAAAGTAGAGTATCATAACCTTTATCTCGACATGAATTCCATTATTCATCCCTGTTTTCATCCTGATGATGATGATTCCAAAACTTCCCCTCCAACAACATTTGAGGATGTCTTCAAAAATATTTGTGACTACATTGATCTCCTTGTTTCCATTGTTAACCCTCGCAACCTTATATACATGGCCATCGGTAAGATAGACGCGTTAACCCCCACTTTGTACATTTTTTGATATATACCATGTTACTGTCACTACATAATGTAAATTCACTATATATGTTTTTCATACTCAAACGGAGTGGCCCCACGAGCTAAAATGAACCAACAAAGGAGCAGGCGCTTCAAAACTGCTAAGGATGATGAACTGCGTGTGCGTTTTTCATCCTTTTCTCATTTCGTATAAGAATTACTTTTTATATTTTAAATTAATTTCCTTTCCTATTTATTAGGAAGCTGAGGAAGAGAGGTTGAGGAAACAATTTGAAACGGAAGGAAAACATGTTCTTCCTAAACAACATTCTCAAGTGGTGGATTCGAATATAATAACACCCGGCACAGAGTTCATGCACCTGCTTTCAGAGGCCCTGAAAAGCTACATCTCTTCAAGGATAGCCAGTGATCCATTATGGAAGGGTATTATGGTATGTTATGCATTCGCTTCATAATCTTTTTTCATACTGAGAATGCTTCGTTGTTTTACTTATTTACTTTTTTTGATTTTTATACTTAGGTAATTCTCTCTGATGCTAATGTTCCTGGAGAAGGGGAACATAAGATTATACAATTTATAAGGAAACACCGTAGTCTTCCTGACTACAGTCCAAACACGACACATTGTTTATATGGCGGGGTACAAAATTCCTAGTTAAAAATAACTTGTTTTGACCGTGTTAATTTCTTCTCATACTTGATAGTATATTGAAGCTCAAACTTTTGATTTTGGATTGCAGGATGCTGATCTGATTATGCTTGGATTGGCAACTCACGAGCCTCATTTTTCAATATTAAGAGAGGTTACTTTGATGAGACTATCAATCGGATAAGACTACATGTAGTTTTCTAGGGAATGAGAAATTTACTATTATATATGGACACTTAAGTAAAGTTATTGATTGTGCAACTGCATGAAGGCATAAATATAATTATTTGAAATTAATTTTACTGCTGTGCAGGATGTGTTTAATCATGGGCAGCTGCAACATGCTGCTGCTAAGCCGTTCAAGGTATAATAATTGCTGAACATTCTATAAATTTGATTCTGGTAGCCTGATATCATGACTCTTATGAATCTATTATGTATTTTGCAGCTTTTGCATATTTGGTTGTTGAGAGAATATCTAGAGCTGGACATGAAGATAGAAGATCCTCCTAAAAGTTGTACCATTGATTTTGAACGGATAGTTGATGATTTCATCTTTATATGCTTTTTTGCTGGAAATGATTTTTTGCCCCACATGCCATCACTGGACATTCACGAGGTTTTAGAAACATTTTGTTCATTAATTACATTTATAAAAACATTTAACATTATACTGTGGTCAGTAAACTAGGCTCAATGTTAATTTTCAGGGAGCTATTGATTTACTTATGACTGTTTACAAGGAACAGTTCGGTAAACTTGGAGGATATCTTGTTGACATAAATAAGGTAACATTTAACATTGTTACTGTCTCATTCTTTTTTATATACTAGTATCCTACAATTCCATTTATTTGATTTCTATCTTTTAAGTACTCTTTTTGTGCCTATTATTTGAATTATTTGAAAGCAGATAGGAGAGAAACATGCTGCTTTTGTTAAGTCATCAAGAGTTGAAAAGTTTATACTTATGGTTGGTGCATATGAAGAGAAAATCTTCAATAAAAGATCTGGAATTAGAGACAGGAAATTGAGACGGCTTGTTAGTGACTATGAACAATCAGTAAGTTCAGCAAGGTTTAAAAATTGATGTATGCATATGCATTTCATGGACTCATGGTATTCCAATTTTTTCCAGAAGCATGAAGAACAGAAAGATCTTGACGATGAAAGTAGTTCAGATTGTGCCCTTGTAATTAAGAATTCTCGAGCTTCCGAAAATTTGTCCCATTTCTTGATCAATAATGTTTCTGATCTGTCTGATGAAGAAGTAAGTTGGCATCCTTAATTGATGTTTTTCATATATTAACTAAAGTTTTATGATGGTAAATTGTTCATATTCTTATTGGTCCCCCTTATCAGATTTTGCGGAACACCAAGAATTTAAAAGATGAATTAAACAGATGCATTAGAGAGAAAGGTGACTTGTTTAAGAGTGGAGATTTCCTGATTGACAAGGTGTGAAATTTTTTCCCAAACTCTTTATAAATTCTTAGTTGTTTCCTTTTTTGTTTCACTTTGTTCTCTTATCAATAAATATGGAGTGTGCTTAAATGAACATTGAATCCATGATTAGATAAAACTGGGAAGTGTTGGATACAAGGAAAGATATTATAAAGAAAAGTTTTCCGTGGAAGGCTCCACTGAAATCGAGCACAAAAGGAAAGAAATAGTAAGTCTTTTTACTACAACTACTGTCTTATTGGGTTACTATATTCTCTTCAGTTAGATAGCCATGTCTTATGCAAAAAAAGAACATTAATTGTAGGTCCAGAAGTACACTGAAGGACTATTGTGGGTTCTTCAGTACTATTTTTCAGGAGTTGCTTCATGGACATGGTAAGCCAATATGGTTAAAGAACTTACTTCAATTTTATATGCTTGTCATGCATTATATTTGTGGACAATGAGAAATAACTAACCACTGCAAAATACAGGTTTTATCCTTTCCACTATGGTCCATTTGCTTCGGACTTAAAGGGCATGGGCCAGGTAAAAGTGAATTTTGAGAAAGATGTCCCATTCTTACCTTTTGATCAACTCTTAAGTGTGCTTCCACGAAGGAGGTAATTTTCTTTATGTTCTCCTATGATATATTGCTTTTGATACCACTCCTTTTCCATGGTAAAATTATATGCTTCCACTCCTGTGCAGTGCTTATGCACTTCCACAAGCCTATGCCCAATTGATGCTGGATGAGAAGTCTAGTATACATGACATGTATCCTCAAAGTAAGCTGTTTTATCTTGTTTGAAGTTATTTTGTTTCCATGTATGTAATTATTTGCACTTGTTTTATTGTTCTGGTTCTTATTCTGTTTTTGGATTTGTAATAATAGATTTTGAAATTGACATAGAAGGAAAGCGCTTCATGTGGCAGGTTATCTTACTCAACTCCCTTCTAAGTTCTAATATTTATCATCATATTTTTAATGCACATATTCTAAAACAAATGATGTGTCTTATTTAGGGTATCTGCAAAGTTCCATACATAGACGAAATGCGGCTTTTGGCTGAAACCAGAGAACTCAAAAAGGGATTATCTGTATGAATTACTTACTAGTTACTACACATTTGAGAACTTAAATTGTAACTGTTTTGTGAGTGTCCTTTGAATCCATAATTGTTTCTTTTTGTAGGAAAGTGAAGCAAAAAGAAACATGGTCAAAGTTGATGGTTTGTTTGTTAAAAGTACTAGCAAATTGGCTGAGAAAATTTGCTCCCTGTCACTAGATTCAAACAAGTCAAATACAAGCACAAGGTTAATTATTGGTCTAATAATACATAGTGTAGCCTCTTAATATATAAGACATTTCCTTTCTTTATGCATTCTTATACTTTTTTGCAGTGACGGCATTGGGGGTATCATAAGCCTTTGCCACAAGGGTGTTGAGAAGCCTTCTATGCTACAAAATGAAGACAGTGTCTGGTATGCTATAAAAAAACGCCTTTTATTTATTTTTTAAATTAGCATTCAGCTTTAGAGACCCTAAATAATATTAACATTTTTTTTTAATATATGCCGCATGCAGCTGTGTCAATTACGAGCTACCTGCAGATGGTAACAATCATATTCCTCATTTACTATCAGGTGTTAACTTTCCAGAAAAGGTAACACTCAAATGCGTAATAAACAAATTGCATTGTTCAATTTTCAAGCATGTTTTAGAAAACACGTAGAACATTGAAGTTCATTAAAAGAGCTTAAAGACATAAGCATGGTTTATGAGATTAATCTTTGGGTTGAAAAGCATTAATGTGAAATGTTTGGCAGACAATATTTGAAGGAGATATAATGGAAACAATACTCTGGCATGAACGTCAACAATACAGTCGTCCGCAATATAGTCGCTTTGAGAATTGTCAGAATGAAGACAATTGGAGAAGGAATGGAAACAGTGATCAAAGAAGTGCACCTCCTCAACGTGGAAGAAACTTTTTACTAAATGCACCTCCTCCTACTCCTCCTGATATCGTTTACAAAGGTGCTGGTGTTGGATGGGGTTCAGGTAGAGGAAAGCAAGACCAGCACCGTTTTGAGATGGTAAATGAAAGAATGTCATCGTTTTCTCCGTTTCATAATCAACATCATAATCATCAACGATCGCAATCTGAGACTAGGCCTTTTGGTCGGGGACGAGGTGGTGGTAGGCTTCAACAGAATTCCAACTGTAACAATAATGGATATACATGGAAGGCTGTTTCTTCTAACACCACCACATTACGGCCTCAGTGGAATGGTGCAAAAGATCAAAGTCGTTGGTAAAATTTTACCTTCTTCATATGATGGAAACTGTAGCAGCAACTTACCTTTTGTTTTGGGAAATTTGTTGTGTCAAAAAAAAATGATGTGATTTTATAGTTAAAATGTTGGTTTCATGCTGAATAGCTTTGCTCTGGTCTGGTCTACTTGATGACCATTTTGGCTTGTAATTAATTAACTGAAGATCATTCAAGTATTTTGTGCTAACTCTTTTAACATCCCTAATGCCCCCCAATTTCTACTCAGACGTTTTCTTATTTTCCAAAACATTGATGAAGCCCCCAATTGGTGCAAAAAATAGACTTACAAGTGACCTGACCATATTGGGGCTGCAAGGAATGGTGAGAGGTGAATCCTATTCCAAGTTGTTTAAGAAATAATAAAAGGGCACATGCAATAACCGACCCTCAAAAACAATTGGCACGCATTTACAATAGTGGCATTCTCTTGCGTGGCAAGTGCAAACACGTTACAATTAATTAATGGATTACTTTTCCTCATACAAACACTACTGAGCCAACAGTGATGATTCAAATCAGTGAAATCTGTAAAAAGAAAACAATACCCAAACGAAATAAATCAACAATATGCTTGGACAGATTCATATTAATATAAGCATTGTATTTAAAATTCTCAGCTAGAGAACTAGAACTAGAAAGGAAAAGATATATTACCACCACGTACAAAACTTTAATCTAATACAGTTCTGGTCGTGTGTGCGGTTTATTATTCTGTTGGAAAGGAAAAGATATATATTAGATTAATATTAATGTAGTTCTGGTCAAAATAATATTAATGTACAAAGGAATTAAAAGTTTGTGCTTTCTTGATTTTAACATATGATCTAAACCTGTTAAACCTCGTGGACAACATATGACCACCACTATGAGCCTTAAATACCTGCACTCACAATCCCACACATTAATTGGGTTAAAATAAAATGAGATTGAAGAACAGGCTGTGTTTTGTGAGACTGATATTTTTTTGGGTGGACTGTGTTCGTATAAATTGGTATTGGTATGTGACCATGTGCACCACTGTTATAAAGATTATTTACCATTATATTATTTGTTACTTGTGGATATATGCTCAATTTCAGTTCTCATTGTTAATATTTGTTTTGTTTTCAGATCTTCATAAAGTAAATGTGAGAGGACGTGAATTCTACACATGAGGAACTTGAGATTATTTTGCGAGGATGTGATTTCATCAGTAACAAGGAACAGCGTCTTGGAAGCTCTGTGATCAATTGGATCCATTTGTAGAAATTACAAATACCATGAAATCTTCTCGAATTTGTGATAGTCATTTTGGTCTAGTTATGTTCATTAAATAAATTTATAATCACCACTTATTACCTCAAATAATATGTGTATTACTTCCACCCATCAACAGAATATAATGATGTTTCATTAGATCTTTTAAACGGGAATTATGATCCATTCAATTTAAGTAACAAAATATGTATTATAGGTAATAACTTAAGGCTTGTGCATAGAACGAGCGCATGTTCTAGTTACTTAAATGCAAAGCTTCCCAGAAGACATTTAATGGAAGAATCTAGTAATGATATGCGTATATTCATATTGATTTTGGCGCGCAACATATTTAAAGCCTTATTCGTTATTCCTTTACTCTTTTTTTTGGTAACACAATGTATCCTCCACGGCGACTGTGGAGACTAATCCTTCGAGGTATCGGAAATCCATTTAAGGGGTTGACCTCTCCCAACAAATTCCTTTACTCTTTTTGATTATTCGTACCATAACTTCTGTCTTAAATGAACATTAACTTATGTTATTTAATCAATGCACCAAAAGAATGGTAGCCCCATATACAAACTTGGTTCAGAAGAACTCTTCCTCAGATAGAGACTTGGACCAGATGCTATCAAGGAATTGGATGTAGTGTTGACCTGATGCAATCTTCACAAGACGCGATTGAAGGGCTAGATGCATGCTTCTCTTCAGACTTAGAAGCGACCAGATGTACGGTCGTAGTTTGTAACTCTCTTCGTTCCTAAACTTTGGTCCTTAATTTTAGAGTGTTTCACACAGACTAAGAAATCATAAATTTGCAATACCTAATTACTAAAGTACCCCTTTTTAGCATTAACACCCAATTTGTATTTTGTTTTTTTTGGAATTATTGAGAAGAGAAAAGAAAAGCAGTTGGTAATAAATTTTAAAAAAAAAAAGAGAAAAGTTGGGCGTTGATATCAAAACATGGAAATGCTGCTCTATTAATACTAACCCAAACGTATGAAATGAACAACTAACTCAGCAACAGAAAACTAAAAACTCTTCATCATCCTCTCTATTCATTTGCCTCAAAAAATTTTCCACTCTTCCCACCAAAAAAATATAAGCTGCATTTGCTTCAAATGTATTCCCTCTCAAATGAAATTTTTAAATAATTTAAACCTCCAAAAATTGTATATAAAAATGAAGAGTATTGCATAGTTTTAGTGACCTTTTGTATAGTCTGATCAATAATAGTGTAGTAAGAATTGATGGTAAACTAACTATAGCGGACAGTTGAAAGAGTTGGAAAGAGAAAAAGAATTGGCTTCAAAGGAGTCCACTGACTTGGGAATCTAAAGGAGTTAATATTGTGAATAGTGACAATTAATTTTAATTTGAAGATGAATTAAAGATAAAAGGTAAACTTGGAAAAATTAGGTAAATTGTACATTGGTATCTCAAAAGTACTAAAGTTTTGGAACAGAAAAAGAAATGCCAAAAGGACCAAAGTTTAGAAACAGAGTCAGAACTATTCACTATCTATATGATCATATGATGATAGGCAGATGATGACGTCATTATAGACAGCCAATTTGTTCATGCAGTTATGTTGTTAAGATGAAAATAATCATTATCTGCATACTTTAGCAGAGCACTAGTGTAAAATTGTTCTCTTATGCGTTACCTTCAAAACAATTAAGGGTCATTATCTCTAGATCCAGTTGGTTCCAACACACACTTTTAGTTTGAAGGATCCTGTTGCGACGCTTGAAAAACTTCTTACTGGATAAGCCAATAGAGGAAGGTAAAGATAATGTTATTCAAGATGATGTAGAATTTAGCTCATATATTAATGACTTGGTTGTTTAGAATCAAGATCTTAACATTGCTAGTGGATCGAGGTATCATCATCGACAATGAGGTTGTGAATGAGAAAGTTTCTGCTACTCAATATATTAATGACTTGGGTGTTCTGAATTCTGACTTTTCTTCTAACAATGTTGCTGATAGTCGCAATGTTAGTGGAGGTATTATCATTGGTAGTGAGTTTGTTAAAGAGAAAAGTTTTGTATCTCCTATATGTGAAAAGTGAAAACGGCTAGCAATGCTCTCTCCTACCAACACTCACAACATAATTAAGTGAAATTCATGTGGGTCCTACCAAATTATTGGGTCTGACCTCAATTCCAAAATGATGAGGCGCACATAAATTAAGTGAGAATTTCAATGACCTCTACTTTACTATAAAGGCATTCGCATTATCTTAGACTTCAGCTTGAGTAGTAGTACTTTTAGTTTTCTGTTATCCATCATCCTCACTCGTTAGTCACATAACATTCTCAGAAAATAATATTTCCATCATGGAAAAGAAATCAGAGGCACCTCTTCATCATGCCTATCCCATCTTCGACGATTCCACATTCAACAGAGCCTATGCAACCGCCACTGCTTTCTTTGCAATTCTTGGTGAATGGATGATCTTAGTCATCACATGTTCAATCGCCTTATTCTTCATTCCCCTCACCCCTTCTTTCACACTCCATTCAACAACTTCTTCCGTTCTCAACATCACTTCTGGAAACCACTTCACAACCAACTTAGCCGTCGAATTTCTCGCCGACGATTCCAATTCAATGGGAACAACCATCCACTACGATTCTCTTCATTTCTCACTCTTCCATCACCAACAAAGACTCTCCACTTTCTCTCTTCCACCACGTTCTTTCGAACCTACCAAGACTGTAACAGAAGCCAAGTTTCATAATATTTCTATGAAAGTTGATAAATGGAACGTTAATAACATGGATGGTGGTCATGGAACATCGTGTGGGTTTGTGTATTTGGATTTACGATTCAGTGCTAATGCAAGATACATGCAGCCAATGTGGCCTGATGTGAGAGACAAACTTCGAGGTCATTGTGGAGAATTGAAAGTTGAAATGTGTTCTTCTGGTACAACTACTGTTGTTAACTCGCTTCTTGCTTCCTGTGATGTTTATAGTGATTTGGTTGGAAAGTTTAGAGTTTTCTTGATGATGGTTTTGATCTTTCTTCTTGTCATTGCTGTGGCTGTTCCTCTCCTCGTTGACCATTTCTTTTGCTCTTCCACCTTTTCTTGAATCTTGCTTTTCATTTTTGTTTCTACTTTTTAGTAATTGGGAGTGTATAGGTGTAAATTCTAGGTCGTGTAGATTTGGTTCTTTCTTTCATTCTAGCTATCATGGATTTCCATTCCATGTGTCAAAGCTTGGTGAGCCTTTTGCTTGCTCTTGAAGAGGTTAAATTTGGTGCATGTATTCTTGATGCATCAGTACGTTGTGTTGTAAACAATATGTAATGTGTAACACTTGATTCAAGTTTATGTTCATTGACATTTGGAGTTAAATTTCCTTTCTACTATTTATTGGGGTTATATATATATATATATATATATATATATATATATATATATATATGTATATAGTCCCCATAAAATTAACAATTTCGATTTTACTCTCTAAAAATTTTTCATCAATTTTTAGGTACTATCGAAATGGTACCAAACTTAACAGATGCACTTTACGTGTTATGATAGGAGTCTCTACAAAAATATTCTTGAAATTTAATTTCTAAGTTCATACTTTCTTTAATTTATTTCTTGAATTTTTGGGGCTTAAAAAAATTCATATCCAGTTCATATCCCAAGCTTTTGTGGATGGGATGTTTATAATGTTGTTAACGTATATGCACCCATCATTCAAAATTTTGAAGGCTAAATTTGTATTTAGTAAAATTCAAAAATTTGAATGCTAAACTCAAAATTATACTAAAGCCAATCTTAGCTGTTCTTGAAGAGGTTAAATTTTGAATGCTAAACTCAAAATTTGGTTACCCTATAAGGTATAATTGTCTTTTTTTAGCTGGATGCTTTATTTTAGTATGCAACCAAAGCCAATCAAGCCACCTTGCAACATCATACCATACAGATTGTACAAAATTACATGTAAGGAACATATGAAGGCTAAACTTCTGATGGTGACCACAGAGAACACACATGCAGTCCTTGAAACATCAGTAATAAACCCTCACCAATGAAGGTTAATCGAGTTTGTCTAAGTGTAAGTGGTTAGTTTCACATCGATTGTTGAGAATTTAAGTGTGATTGGTTAGTTCCACCTCAGTTAGGAATGAACCTCATTTCGTTAAGATTTTGGGTGGAGATGTGACGTCTAAGTGTGATCTGGTTCATTGGGCAGCTCGTTGTTGCTCTCGGTGCTCCCCCGGACTCCCCAACAGAGTACCAGCTAAGAAAAGACAATTAAACCTTATAGGGTAACCAAATTAATATTTCAAAGAATGTCATTGTCTTAAAATTCCATGATAAAATTGACAGTGTTATAATGTTCTACTAAGTGGTGGTGGTTCGAGTAAATCCGACCCAACTTAGAATCCAAACCCGAGTAAACGCAACAGATTTGGGCAAATCCAATCCGAACATACCCGTGAACACCCGTGCTATCAAGTCCATTTTTGGATTGAAATGGATTCCTTTACCTTCCTTTGTATCACCATGTGTTTTTTTTCTTTTTAGTTTCTGATTCCTGTTCCATTGGAATCCCACACCAGTGTACTATTTTTGCTTTATTCCTGTATTGCTTTTGTATTTTGTCCGTTCCTCTAATATTGAACAAGTCTCTGAAGAGAAGAGCATCCTTATTTTATGGGATATTCAAAGTGTATGTTCCAAGAAAATTGCACTGGTACTTTTCTCCATTCGTAAGATTCAATGGAATTGAAGAAGTAATGAAAATGTGTAGGAGCTAGAATAGAAGATAAAGATGATTCAAATAGGAGCTCAGGGGAGGGAGGATCCTTAGCTTGATGGGCCAAAAAGACATTATCTTTTACTTTTCAATTGACTTGGAGGTGAAGGATCTTATAAACTTTTCAGATGTATATACACATAGTAATTCCCCAGCGAGAAAACGAGAGAACTTTTTGTACCGTTATAACGAATAAGATCACAATATTATATATAAAAAAATGGACATTATTAGTTAGAAATCTAAAATGCTTATCTACCTACCTTGTAAAAAAAATTCAAATTATAAAGTAGGTAGTTATTTTCACACACCTAACCATCACCCACTTCCAAGTTCCAACCATGTTAAGTGTTAAGTACTAAATCACTGTGAATCTAAAATATGGGGGGACCAAATACCAATACTGAGATTTGGAATAAGGGAAATAGTATAGTAAAAAAAAGAAGGAACATGTAGTTTTAGTACATAGAGAATTTAATTTAATTGTTTGTAAGGCTTACCATAATTGGGAAATAACTAATTTGGATAATTTTCGTGGCTATCCGAGTTAGAACCTAGAATCTCCACTTTGTGTATGAGTTTACATTGGTGATTGTCACTCTGGCATACTAAAATAAAGCATCTAGAATTTAATCTAGCATTACGACAAATAAAAGGAATTCAATCAAGCAAAAAGAAGTAGGGTTTCATTCATCATGTGTTGGAAAAGTTTGGTCCCCTTGATTTGAAGGCTGAGTGGTAGTTTGTGTTGAAAAGTATGCACTTGTTGTTTGTCCCTTTGAGTTTATACACACACAACTTTCAATATTGGCTACCATTCCAAAAAGAAGTGTTCACATAGATTTAGACTTGTTATGTGACTACAAAATCAGGAAACATTGGCCGATTATGACTCTGCTTTATCCTTTGTTTTTGTTTGAAGAAGCAAAACGAGCAATTTTATCACCACAAATGGACCCAGCCAGCCACAAGGGGGGCCTAATCCAGACATATATCAAACATTGGGATACAAATTTCAGAATTTGAGATGCACCAAATGGCTCCAGCCTCCCCAATACATGCACCGCCAAAATTCCACTCTGACTCGAAATCGATGTCTACTTTATGGGTTTGGAAGATCCAATGTCCAATTTCCTACTTTATAGTGTAACGAAAATGTCTAACTATAGCAATTAGCAAGTGGAGAGGTAAATAAATAGAAGCAGCCAACTAGATACACGGAACAATAATACCTCCTAGTCTATTATTCAAGATGTACGTTGGTTCATCACTTCATCTAACAACTAATGCGAATTTGTGATACATTTACCCTGTGAGTTGATTTTGTCAAAATTGACTTTTGAGGGGAAGTCGAGCTACATGCTACATAGTCAATATCAATTTGGTATCGGATAACTCATACACCTCATTTCTTCATGGAGCTAGGCACTCAACCACTTGACTTGCTTTCTGCTTACCCTTCTTTTAGGGCAATGTTCCATCTTAATATAGGGAGAGAACATAATGAAGTTGAAAGATACATATTTGAAAATGAAATGTAGAGAATTTGACTAAAAATGCAAGTCATTGCTTGATTAATTTAACTCCGAGTTAGTCTCTAACATTTTCAAAATAGGGATATATTGGTCCGTTCGTCCATCACTTTGAAAAAGTGTTAGCTAAAGCGAATGACGTGCCATGTTATTTGCTGACGTTTCTCGTTAACTTCTACCAATGTATAATACCTTTGGGCAAAATTTGTCCCTTAGTAAAACCTCGTTTCCGTAAATAAAAAGTATATAAAATAGTCCATATCTTTTGGGGACATTTCTTTCCCTCAAATTCATAACCCACCGTCATTTAATTTTTGAAAATCTAAAAATCGGAAAAGGAGAAGAAGACCTAGACGTCGAGGGTGAACCAAAAACAGTTGAATAATGTTTATAACGACATTGATATATTTTTTTGACACAATATAACAACATTGAGATGGTTGCTGGTTTTTGGTTCGATTTTAATAGGTAGATACAAATTAGAATGCATAATTTAATAGTTTTTATCACGAATAAGACCAGACCAAAAATTGCAACACAAACATGAATCAATCTCGTTTGGGTCTTTTCTTCGTTTTTATTTCTGGATTTTCCAAAGTTACATGTTGTTGTGTTTTGGATTTGAGGGATTGAAATGACGCAAAAATGTAGGGATTAGTTTGTCCTTTTTTATTTCTGTATGAAACATTTTATTCTTTTTTGGTGAAAGACGGGGGCAAAGCCCCAAAAGAAACAACAACTAACGGGCGATACAACGGGGGAGAGAAACCCCCATACAAACGACGAGCAATAGGGAGCCAATCCAAGGAGGGATCTGCTCAAAAGAAATCAACGAGTCACAACAACTACAACCAAAATTAGGCAAGGCATCCGCACACTGGTTGGCTTCACGATAAGTGTGCTCAAACTTAATGCTCCAACTCAGCTCCATCAGCTTACAAATCTCACGAACAAGGCTCCAGCCAGCCAACCTGCACATACCCTTCCCTTCAATGATCCTGCAAGCAACCAAAGAATCAACCTGAACCTCAACTTCTCTCCAACCCTTCACCCGACAAAGATGCAACCCTTCCAAGATACCCCACAATTCCGCTTTGATCACGGAACACACCGCAATGTACTGTGCAAAGCCACCAAACCACACCCCCTCATGGTTTCAAATGAGGCCACCACACCCGGCTATGAAATTAGGCCCCTTCACAATGTATGAAACATTTTACTAAGGAACCAATTTAGTCAAAAGTATTACAGTGTACATTAATTGACCCGTCGATAGATATTAATGTCTCACCTCAACAAGTAACTTGACACATTTTTCTTTAACAGGCTTTTTTATAAGATGATGGAGTAAATGACTAAGGCTTTGTTTAGTAAGAAGTAGTGTATAACATATAAATTAGCTTATAGCTAGACTAGCGGTGTAAATGTTTGGTAAAACGGCGGTCAAATTAATTTATAAATATTAAATGATATAAATAAACTTTTTTAGTTTCTGCTTAACATACTAAATTTAGTCAAAATAATAGGAGTATAAAAATGAGAGAAAAATGAAATGGTTTAAGCTGTAGGTTCAAATGTTACATCAATTATCCTTTGGAAAAATTTTATAAGCCAATTGAAAAAATCGTTATACGCAACTATTACTAAACATTTTTATTTTGCTTCTACAATCTAATTTGCTATAGATTGTTTGCTAAATGCCAACGGTTTAGTTTTGCTATAGATTGTCCCTAGTTTGAAAATATAAGGACTAAAGTGACATTTGAATTTTCTCATAGACTAATGCACGTGTATCACACATTTATTCTCATAAATCATTCTTTATTCTCATTGATCATTTTACACCTTTTTTTATCAACTTAGACGAAATAACAAACAAACATTGTACACCTTATCACATGAACGCACTTATAAAGTGTTTGGTTACACGGTTGGATTGAAAAATTAAACTGCGTCCCAATGCTGCATTGCATTGTGAGACGCTAGGAATGGTAGAGTCTCTCTAGGGTTCAGATCCTCTCCCGTTATTGGACAGTTCCATGAGTCTATCTCTCTCCTACGAGAACTATCCAACAAATGGAGAGGATCTCAATCCATTTTCTCTAAACGTGTGTTCATATCTTTCCACCGTGAATACTGTTCGCTCACACTGTACGCCCTCTTAAAACTGCTGTCGTAGTAGTCCGCCGTAACAACCACAGTAACTTTCACCAACTACCTTCATTACATCATGTTGACCAAGACGCTCAAAGAAAAGTTGTACTCAAATTACCCTTATTTAAATTTGCCGAAAAATACAAATGCTGCACTAATGGTTAATTATATTTTTTTACCCATATACACACATGAATTTTAACACCAAACTCATCGCTGTCCGTTGAAAACACAATTTTTATTTCCTTACTTTCACCCACCTTTCCCCTATATATAAAGCAAACTTCAGCTAATATAAACATCTTCTAAATTTAGTGAGTAGAGTTTAGTTACCAAAAAAAAAACACACACACACACAGTACTCTTCGCATTATTTGGCCTTTTCCATATATACACCAACCAAAGCTCATCTTTGCAATTATTGACCAATCTTATCATCATGTCGGTAAAAGAATGCGGCCACCACAACGACGAAGAGCGCGGCAAATTCCTCCGTCGCATATTCGCCGCCGTAGTAGCCTTCATATTCATAATACTCCTAATCATCTTCTTAATATGGATCATCTTAAGACCAACAAAACCTCGCTTCATGATCCAAGACGCTACCATCTACGCTTTCAACCTCTCGTCTCCTTCTCCTTCTTTTCCAACACCCAACACTCTCACTCTCACAATGCAAGTCACACTCACCACTCATAACCCCAACAAACGCATCGGCATTTACTATCAGAAACTCCACGTGTACGCTTCTTATAGGAGCCAGCAGATCTCACTCTCCTCATCGATTCCTGACACTTACCAGGGTCATAAGGATTTCACCGTTTGGTCGCCGTTCATCTACGGCAACGCCGTTCCTGTATCGCCTTATACGCTTAGTTCTCTGCAGCAGGATCAGAGTGGAGGGATGGTTATGGTCAACGTTAAGCTTAACGGAAGGGTTAAGTGGAAGGTTGGGACTTGGATCTCTGGGAGGTACCACATCTTTGTTAATTGTCCAGCGTATGTTAGGTTTTCCGGTGACCGGAACAATGGGATCGGAGTCGTAGCTCCGGCGGTTAAGTTTCAGCTTTTGCAAAGTTGCAGTGTTGATGTTTAGTGTGATTTTTTTTTTCCGTTAGTCGTTACTCATTAGTTCTTGCGCTTCACCAACTTGTTCACAATTTTCTTGTGTTGTTTTTCTTAGTAATGCATTTAATTTTAGGAGTCCGTCATTGATTGAATAATTAAGCTTTATATAAAATAATTCATCGCATGATATTATTTCACTTTGTTTTTATATAATTTTTTTCATGCATATGGAGGTCTTGGGCATGGAGGATGGAATGGTAGTATGAATCTGAAAATGAATTATAAGAATGAATGCTGAAATTTTAGTTGTTTTGTATTAATGCAAGACCTTGTTCAGTACAAGGGCTCGAATTTTTATTTTTATTTTTTTATAAAGTTTCTATTTATTTATTATAATTGTAATTAAAATAAAATAGAGTAATGCATGTGGATTGACTTAAATTCCATGGGAAGTTAGTCTGCGTAGCTGACCAAGGTCTCTTGTTCTTTGGGAAGCACACATTGGATTCTTTACTAACAGGAAGTGTTTTTTTTAAAGGAGAAGAGAAGTCTAGCTAGTTAAGCTTAAGAAGTGCTGCGATCAGAGTTTCATTGAAAATAATATAATATAATATAATTAAGGGGTACATATATTTAATTGATAGAATAGTTTTAGTAATTCGTTTCATCAATGCTCCCATAGCTTTAGGATCATGTCCTTCGTCCACACGACACCTCAAATTCAACATTGATTACATTCATAACCTAGTATTTAATTTCGTCTCACTGGTTTGATCGTTTTTGTTAGTTTCCTTCTTTCTACTCTTTCGGTTACACAATATAAGCAAATTTTGGACTTTTAATTTGTAATAAAATATAAGCAAAAATTGACTTTCTCAAACCTATTTAATGCTAGTATACCAAAAAAGTCCTCTATTTAATGTTGAAAATGAAAAATTAGAGACTTTTTAATTAAATGAAATGAAAGATAATTAAATCGTATATATTGAATTAATTGTTTTAATGCAACCTTAAGTAAGATAAAATATTACTATAGAATAAATATCAAAGTTTAAAAAATGTGCATGTTAATTATATATTTTTAATTTTAATATATTTATATATATATATATATATATATATATATATATATATATATATATATATATATATATATAAATTGGTGCCCTCAAAATTTTGGGCCCCCTGTATGGTCACTCTTCCCACACATCCTCAGACACTCTCCTGAATATACTTAGTAATATTAAAGAGGTCATATTTGTTGAAAATCTAAGCATTAGCAACGAATTATCACGTATAGCTAAATGAATAAAGGCGCACCGACGCACATTTTGTGGTTTTAGACATGATATGCAAAACTATCAATAAAATGTGATTTCATTGACTTTGTATGTATGTAAAATTAATGAAGGGTTTTAAAAATCTTCTTAAAACTTCCTAATTAAGATCAGGGCTCAGAACTCATATCGCGATTTAGACTTACTCTTTTTCTATAAAAAAAAAAATAAAAACATACACACATGGAATTTTGTGGGACGATATGGCATGAAGAAATAATGGCAGCGGCCGTTGTTGAAAGAGCTCTCATTGGTTGAGAAAGAAATGATTAAATGCATGAGATGGGGCAAGAAGAAATATTCATGGTGGTTTGTTTTACAACTTTATGAAAAGTAAGTTCCAGCATAGGGTTTTTTTTTTTTACCCCCACCACCTTCCCATCTACCCCCACATCCCATGGGAAAATACCAAAATACCCTTCACAAAATTTAGAAACCCCAACATATCCCCAGCTCAAAAAAAAATTGGAATTTCGTATATACCTATATACGAGGTATATACGAAATTTCCAAAAAATTGGAAATCGTATATAGGTATATACGATTTTTCCTAAAAATTTAAAAAAAATAAAGTCGTATATACCTAAGGTGGGGGTATAAACGATTTGTTAAATTACAAAACCGTATGTACCCCCACACCTAGGTATATACCATTTTGTAACCCAAAAAATAAATAAATAAATCATTTAAAAATTGTAAATTATTTTTTTTTAGAAAAATAAATTAGATATGAATATTAACCGTCTTTTGGTTCTGTTTAGTGTGTAGTTCGTTAACACGTGACGTTGTTATACGTCGAGCGAATAATTTAGGCTAAAAAATCGGTTTTCGAGCAACCTACTCCGATTGTAATGAAACCATAGTCATTAAATCCGAAAAAATCAAGGACCATTACTCTCATAAAGGTGCCTTCTACTGGGTCAACGGGCTCAAAATCCCAAATTCCAACGTTTACTATTTTTTATTAATTTTTTAAATTTTTCATAGTCTCCAAAAAATCTAAAAAAATTTGCATAGCCTTATTTTGGTTTTATTAGATTTTTAGTGCTGTTTTTATAATTTTTGGATTAGTTTTGACTCTTTAACGGAATTTTAGTAGCATTTTTAACCTTTTTTTAAAAAAAACAAGTCGTATATATGACTTGTATTTTACAAAGTCGTATATACATAGGTGTGGGGGTACATACGACTTGTATTTTACAAAGTCGTATATACACCCCTCTATGTATATACGACTTGTTTAAAAAAAATTCACTTATATACGATTTGGATTTTTTTAAGTCGTATATATATAGGGTGAGGTATATACGATTTTTGGTCAAATTTTTTAGGGGTATTTTTGTCCAAAAAAGTCTTGTGGGGGTATATGGGAAGGTGGTGGGGTACCAAAAAAAAAAACCCTCCAGCATATTCTAGTAGGAAAGACGGACTTAATTAACATGTGCTGGATATAAACTCAGATCAACTAATCAACTACTAGGTTAATAGACCGTCATCTAATTCGTGGAGTTTTCTCCGATTTTGGAGTTTTCTACGTTAAATTCTTGTGTTCCGATTGTCCTCATTTTATGTTTTTATATTGTTTTTCCCGACATATTGAAGTGGATGGACCGAATCCTTAGCAAGTTATATTAGGGTTTTAGGTACGAGTAAAGTGGGTTTCCTCCCAATATGATGTGAATTATTGTTAAAAAAATTCCAACAACAAGATAACAAGGAAACAAATGATCAAGTAAAGTAAAAAGGACAAAAGTCCTCACCACTCGCTAAGTGTTTACACTCAATAATGGTCACTCGTGTTTGTCACTCAGTTGGCTTTTTTTAATGAGATACTCTCTTGCCTTTTACCACTCCCTAAAAGTGTCGCTCTTGGGCTCTTAAAAGAACCAATCAAATCGCTTATCAAGCTTGTGGTAAACCTAGAGAAGTTGTGACAAAACAAACAATAAAAATTAACATCCAAGAGGCCAAGAAAAGGACAATTTGAAACTCTTAGACAAAACTTAAGGAAGTTTAAAGACGACCAAGAAACAAATAACAAAGAAAGCACACTCAAAAGAAAGACAAAGACCGACTTACTAGTTGAAGAGACAAAATAGTGTAATATTTGTGTGTTTAGGTAAAAAATCCTCAAATGAAGTCCAAAAATTCCAGATTAAATTCAGAAGATCACCAATGAGTTGAGAAATGTTGGAGATTTTTTTCAGAATTTTCTGAGTTGTTTTGGACAATTTTTCTCTAAGTAGTGTCTTTTTACTAATACACTTTTGTTTTCTACTTTTTTTGGACCTTTTTTTTATACTTTTTTTTTTGCTACTATAATTCTCAGTGGGCAAACCAAAACAGAATTGGACTCATAAATTGGACTTGACAACACAAATATCACTTGTAAGTAACAGACGACTCAAAGAGAGCAAACCGATGAAAGAATATAAAGACTAATATAAGAATAGGACCTAACCAATATTAGGGCTCATGTAGCATCGCATAACCACTCCTCGAGTGAACCAACACTGACGGCAGCACCTACAGAAGGTTATTGCAAGTGAAATAGTAATAAAAACAAAAACAATTGAGAATAAAAAGAACACAAACGTGAGGAATGAATTGAGTCAGAGCTGACTCAATTTTTTTTTTTTGTTACGCTACCATAAGGGAATGAATTGAAGATCTGTATGTTAACGTATGGATTTTTTTTCTTCTTACGCTAACAGATAGGGATGAATCAAAACAGATTTTGTTTTGTTTTTTTGAATATACGGAACAAAATATTTGACTATGGAGGAGGCTCAATGATACCACTTGATGTGAATTATTGTTACTAATTCAACAAAGATAGAGGATCGTTCCATAATCAAAGAAATATTGTAGACAATAAACAAGAAAAGGGAAGAAAATCAAAAGGATGGAAAGATAGGGGATGAATCTATGAGATGAAGAGAAGCCACATCTTTCATGGAAAGATGATAATTCTCATGCTTGGATCGCCACAAAAACCTAAGCTCTTGATAAGATCCCAAAGATGGTTCAAGGAAGAACCCTAGAGAGAGCACTTATGCTAATTCCTCTCAAATTAAAAAATATGATCAAAAAGGTTTTTACAACTTGCAAAACCACGCCTATTTATAGGGAATAGGTCATGGACTCACTAAAGTGGCAAACCTAAAAGCCCAAATTCAAACCCAAACTAGGCTTTACACAGTTAGGCTTCGAAATAGCACACCTATAAATGTTTGGCTTATTACAATTATAAAATTGCTATGATATCTTAATTATAAAAGCATTTAAAAGACAAGGAACAATTCTTTAATCTTCTTTGCTTTTCCTTCCAAGTGGCAAGTCTGAATCTCCATGCTCTTTGTGTTCATAACACAATAGGTAGAAGCGTATACTGTAGAGATATTGGCGCCTTGCCAACAAGGGCACATAGGTTTAACTTTTCCCTCCTTAGGGCAAGTTAGATAATGCACTGTTGTGCAAAAAGGGTATTGTGCAAGTGTACACAGCCTTTAACAAGTAATATAGTAGAAATATGAGATCGTATCCAGAGAGATTGTAATTAATTCTTAAAGCTTGAGTTGATAGTTGGATTAGTGAAGTCTAACCAAGTAACAAAATAATATTGGATGAAGACAGAAAGTAAACAAGTTAAGTAAGATGAGTTTGAAATCAAGTGGAAAAGATAGTTGGAATATTTTTTACTAAGTAAGATGAGTTCGAAATCAAGTGGAAACGAAAGTTGTCTTAGCCTAGGCCTCTTGCTAGAAGAAGTACGTGTGGATGCGCCCAAGCAAGTGACTAGTTACGGGCGCAGTAGCACAAAACTATCGTACCAAGCATAGTTGGCCCAAAAACAACTGCGCACATCATCTAGCACGCCCTCAGAAGTGAAGGGTTAAACATGGGCACCCTTGTTGGCTACCAATAAATCCACAATAGACGCCCCCATTGGGAGAAAATCCTACATAAGGGACTTCAAGTGAAAAGGAAGTCACTTCACTCTTTCACCTTTAACCCTAGTTTGGTAAGGAGTCGCTCCCTCCATTTCGGCGTAAGTACATAAACAATACCCTTAAAATAAGGTACACATACTTATTAAAACAGACCCTTAAAATAAGGCACTACAACATTTTGACCCAAACGCAACGCCTGAAAACCGTGTTTAAGGGCAAAAAACCGTTGCTTTTACTTTCGGCAACGGTTTTGAAACCGTTGTTTTCGTGGGCGTTGCCTAAACTATAGGCAACGGTTTTTTGTGACCAAAGGCAACACACACCTAAAACCGTTGCCATTGATAAATTGAACGCAACGGTTTTAAGTTTTAAGCAATGGCAATAGTCTCAAACCGTTGCCATAACTGGCAACAGTCAAAAACCGTTGCCAGATATGGCAATACTAGAAAACCGTTGCCTGTGATGGAAACACTAGAAAACCGTTGCCTTTATGAGGCCGTTGCTATTAATGCCAACACCTAAAAACCGTTGCTGTCAATGACAAAACCAAAAAAACCGTTCTCTATTGTAATGATAATTCACTAGTATGAATAGCATCACTAGAAAACTACTTTTCAATTCTAATTATTTTAATCGATACATAAAGTGTATATAAAATAATTTTTTACCAAAAAAACTGTCATTATAAACTAATATTCAAGACAAGGTTCAACTATTTAATGTGTTTTAAATGGCATAATTAAGTAAAAAAAAGTTCACACTCTACTTCATCCAACATAAAACTTTCACAAGTCTTCACACTCTTCTTTTCATCCAAGTCCTCAGCTCCATCTATACCTTCATTATTTTCCTACAAAAGTAACGAAAACCCGATTAATGCAATATACAACACTCTATTAAAACAATCAAATGCTACCACAAAATCAAGCAAGAAATGCAAAAAAAAAAAATAATTAAAAAATTGGACAATCAAAATTATCCTTTCATAATCAAAATCTCATGAAACAATACAAAATCAAAGCCACAAATAGGCTGTCCATGCTGCCACATATCTGCACAACTATATCTTCCAATTGGCATGCACTTGGAATATCAAAGCTCCACCATAAATCAGCAGCTAGCACATATATAGCAACATGCATTAATGTATCCTGGTCTTAAATCCCATGTGAACATGGATTGATATTTACAACAGAATAAATACCAGTACTTTTTTTCATTATGTGTTTGAAATTTTGAATACATCTCATTGTTGACTGCTTCTATATTCCATAATGTTTTGCAAACACAATGGTTAGAAAGAAGGACAAAACAGAACATGTAAAAGATAACCATAAAGGCCGGAAAAAGAAACAAAGTTAGTCATTCATTTAGACTAAGTAAAGCTTTGGGAAGTCATGCATAGAAGTAAATCAATCTGATTCAAATCATAGAAATCCAACACCAAAGACTACAATTAATTGTCTGGCAGTAAAATAGCATAAGAAAGTTGCCAATGGGTCAGAGCAATAGTACCCATAAAAAATAAAAGACAAATTTGCAGTATGCACAAAACTATCTGTCATAAACATAAGGATACTTACTAAGGTTTATTACTGCATACCTTTCTTGAAAGTTCGAAATCGAGGATAATAAAAGTTGCTCGACCTTTAAAGCAATTTATGTTCTAGCTTTGAAATTTGAAATGTGATGTCCAACTAGGCTGTAGATTATATAATCCAAAATGAGTAAGTTGCTACATCAAAGCCATGTTCAATGCATAATGTATTTTTAACTCACTCAATATTAGATATTGTACGGAAAATTATCCAACGCCACAAGAATGAGTTCATGTTCACCACAATATGGTTGAGAAAAACAAACTTATACTATTTATACTTACCTTAATGAGGAAGCATCCCCAAAAGAAAGAAGAATGTACTAAACTCATAGTGTTTCCAGTTGTACTTTGGTGACATAGGAGCCATAACAATGCTCATAATTACCTGAAACAAATGGAAGTTTCTAAGAGCTGAAGCTAATAAACACTCCGCTTCAATACTAATCCAGGGAGTAACATTAACTAGTAGAAAAAAATGTAAAGCTTATTGGAGTAACATTAGTGTGAAAAATAAATCTACGCAAAATCAAATTAGAGGCATTTCCAACTTCTGAGTAAGATGATACGTATGTACTCTAGTGGATTTTTGATAAGGAGACATGTTATGGCCAGTACTATCCTCAACATCCCCTGTGTATAGCCAAAAGCATCCCACCAATCTTATACATATAGATTAATAGGAGTGAAATGCCGAATAGAATCTGAACAACAACTTGTTGAATAAAAAGCAAGAGAAGAACTTGTATATCCAACATTAATATAGTAGTTGGCTACCTGTATAAACCTTGGCTGAGTAAGTCGCCACATTACAACAAAACCAAAATAAACTTACCTTGCAAGCTGACAAAGTTTTAAAGGCATCTGTTGTAAGACAGACCAAATAAAAAATTAGAGGGAATCTCAAAAACATCTCAAAGTTGTATTAAATTATATTATATTATATTTTAGAGTCATGTAAAACTCAAAGCAGCAGAGACACAGAGAGCACGATCTATCAAAAGAATAAATAAAAAACCTTTGACTGAGACAGTACAAAACTAGGTCATGAAAAACTCCAAAATCACAGATGAACTCCAAGTATACAGTCTTGAGACAAGAATTTCATACTTTATTCAATATTTTATATAAAATTATGCAGGTAAAAGAATTTCATACTTACCACAAGTTTGCTTACTCTTAACTTATCTCCTGTACAAGCTACCAAACACACCCCTAATTATCCTACCCTTGTACACATATTCTTGTAGACATCACTTAACATTCTTAAGCACCTTTTCTAGCTCTTAATCTAACAGAAACTAAACATAAATAGGATCCGAAAAATCTGCTCTCAAGAACAATTCCTACTATCATGTACATTGCTAGAATCATGCCAAAGTTTAGAAACCAGACAACTCCAGGATTCAATGAAATTCAAAGGACAATTTAAGATCGGTTCATCAAACCTTCCCCAATCCCCATTCATCCCACAATCATCCTAATTTTTTTTTTTTTAAAAAAACAGCTGTTGCACCATAAAGGTTTCACAGCACTAGTACCTAGATAAAAGTCCATAAATCTTCTGCACACACACTCTTTTCTTTCTTTGTTTAAATTTTCAATTCCAGAGTGCATGAATTAGTTTTGCCAATGCTTTTAGCAGATTGGTAGGTTGAGTGTGAAGCCAACAAAGAAAAGTAGAAAAGGGTTGATTAGGGAAATTCTTTGCATTCAGGTATTGCTACAACAAGCATAGTAATCATCATGATTATAAATAAATACTAAAAACATCAACTGAACCACTGCAACAAAAAAAGGTAACGTAACACCATAGTAATCGAGACCTATAAAATGCCAGCAATCATGTAGAAGTGGGAATGACAAATATGAACAAATAAGTAGTGACAAAAGAATCTTTGACTCATTCGTTCCTTCATCTTGCATCATATTGTCTCTACCAAAAGAAAAAGTGTATTCATATTCATATAATACAATAACAATCATAATAGAAGCAATAACAATATTAGGGATGGAATAGATTAAGCAAACAAATTAAAAAAAAGAGAGGAGGAGACCCGATTAACCGCTTCAAGCGCATGAATCAGCCAACAAGTTTGCCCTAACAGCAAGCCTTTGGTCGCAATTCCTTCTTTTCTTGTAGTGCACTGAGAGAGATGCGAAATCGTTGGTAGATGATCCAAATCGAAATCTCAACTTGCGATGACACTGAGAGAGAGAGAGAGAGAGAGAGAGAGAGAGAGAGAGAGGGATGCGATTTCAGGTGAGACGATGAGAGTGAGAACTGAGACGATGAGATTAGGGTTCGAAGGTGAATTGATGGTTGCGTGAAATCGTTGTGAGGAAGAGGGCGAAATGGAATTTTTGATTTTAGGGTTAGAGGGAGAGGAAGAGAAGAACCGCTAAGAGGGTGAGTTTTTGGTGATTTGAGGGTATGCGCTGCGTGACTGATTTTTGTTCAAGTTTTTTGTTTTTTGTAGCATAATTTCTATTTTTTAAATTTTTTTAATAATTGAGCATATGACAACAGTTTTATAGCGTTGGCTAAAGCACAAACAAAAAACCGTTGCAGCTGAACCTTTGGGAACGGTTTTTAACCGTTGCAGAAAAAAATAAAAAAAAAAGAATCAACAATAGTGTCAAAAAACCGTTGCCATTGCTATCTAAGGCAACGGTTTTTTGGACGTTGGAATTTTAGGCGTTGCCGTAGGGTCAAAATGTTGTAGTGAGGTACTCTTAAAATAAACTATGCGAGAGAGTATTGTGCAAAACTAGGAACTTTGGTGCAAAATTAGGAACTTTGGAGTGAAAGATATTTTTCGGGGGTGCTAAAACATTTTTACCACAGGTATCGGTGCTAATTTTATTTTTCCGGGGGGTCTCCTGACCCGCTAGAATACATGTAGGTCCACCACTGACTTTTAGGCTTAATTACACTTTCCTTCTCGCTATATATTAGCATTCATCCACGACTTTGGTGTTTCAATGTTATTTTAGATGATTTTGGTCCCTCCATTTACTTAGTTTCTGAAACGTTAGACCAATTTGAAAGTGAACCATTGCACACTCGTAACTTTTGTACACGTTCTTTCCGCATCAATTTTTAGTAATTACCATTTTTTAAATATATATGTTTTACTTTTACAAAATTTGTCACTACTAAAAAAACAAAACAACCAAATCGGAACCATTAAAAATATTAAATTTACAAGTGTACCACACAATCAATTGGTGGCTAAGTCAGTTTTAAAATTGGTCAACATTTCAGAAATTGAAAATATGATGGAATTAAAATCGTCAAAAGAATATGTGTGCCTAAAATAGAAGATAATAAGGGTATTAAGAGTGCAATTAAGCCTAATTTTTAGTTTCATGGTTTTTTTGGTTACAAAAAAACAAAAAAGGCTAGATCCTAGGGAAGAGGACTCTACCGGTGTCAGCTAGAAAAGCGTTAAAGAGACCTGATGGAGGATGGTCCAGAGCGATCCAATTGGAGCCTAAAGATGTGCCTAGCTTTGCCAAGAAGTCCACACAAGTATTTTCTATCCTGAGCGAGTGAGAGAGGAGAATAGTCCAATTCTACCGATCAAGTTGTTGATAGATTGAATAATTGCCGCATACTGATACCAAGGGTAAGGGGGAAGTCACTGATGAAACCGCGTGAAGTGAATCAAAGTAGCTTAAATAATGTTTTATGTAATAAGAAATAATAATTTCAGTTTGTATTGTTTTTTACTGAAAATGAAAATAATTTTTAACCCTCGCATTGATCGATGTGACCTTTGAAAAATCTAACAAAAATAATCTTTATTTTAAAAATTATTTTCATTTTCAGTAAAAAACAATACAAACTGAAATTATTATTTCTATTATGGATTTTCTACTCATTTTTTTTGAATAAGCATGGATCTTCTACTCTGTGTGTACTACTACTACCACCTTTGGTTACTTCTCCTTGAAGTTTCATGTTAGTTTTGTTCTCAAAAGGAAGTTACTGTAATTTACATTTTCTTAGTACTATGTACTGTAATTACTTAGTTTCATTTCATTACTTTTGCGAAACGAAAAGTCACATTATTATTACTTCCTCCGAGGAAATTGGGTTGCTCGAGATTAGAGGATAAGCGGATTCCTATGACAAAGGGAATCATTTCGCATTTTCTCAACCCCGCGTGTTAAAATCCGTCTCTTTATTTTCCACTTTTCATTTCATCTGTAATAATAAAAATTGTTTTGGTTAAGTAATATATATTTATATTAATTATTACTAGTAATATATTATCATAAAAAATATATTATAGACAAACATCTCTCTAGCCTCAATTCCACACTTTAAGCCACAATTTTTAATGCTTTCTCTGCAACAATGATATTTAGACAAATTTGGAGAGACAAATACAGCCAAAAGTAGAAATACAGAGGGATTAGTTGTGATATACGGTGGTAGGACCCAGTTACATTTTATTTGAAAATTAATTAAAATCAGTTAGAATTTTTAAATAAATAAAAAAACACGCTTCCTCTCTCCATTCTTCTCTGTTACACAGCACACACCATTTTTCTCTTTCTCTTCCAATCACCAGCGGTCTCTTCTTATCCTTCCTCTCAACAACCCATCTACTCGACCCTCCGCACTTTCTTCTCCTTCTTCTTTCCTTTCTGTTGAAGCTCTTCTTCTTCAACGTTGTGCTCTGGCTCGCTGTTCTCAACCAGAGAAAGCTCTAGTCACGATTGTCGTCGCCGCCATCAAAGGAGAGGGTTTTTGCAAGCAAACATGTAAGAATATTTGCCCTTATTCGCGGTTTTGTTACTTGCAATCTCTACTATTGTTGTTTTCTTTCTAAAGGAATTTTGTTTTAGGGCTCAATTTGGGGAAAAATATTGGTTTAGTTCTTGAGAAATTCTTTGTGAGTAGGGATGATTTTGCATGATTTAGTCATCATTAAAGCAATTATTTTTAATTACTCTGAATTAGGGAGTAAATTTCTTGAGTTTTCTTCTTGTTTGAGTGATTTGGGATTCGGTTTTACCTGATTTTTGGATGCCCCTTACGGCCACTGCATTAGTCATGAAAACATGCTCATTATGGTATTTCTCTTTTTCTTTAGAACTGTTCTGAACTCAGTTGATTTCTCTCAGGGGGTTGAACTCACTTTAAGCTTGGAAAACCAACGTCATGTTTGCAAGAAATTGACTTTTATAGTTGATTGATGCCCCTGTCTTATTGTTTTAAGGTGACTAATTAGTTTTGCTCTTTGTTTCGTTTTCTTTGATACTCCATTTGTCATTATCAAAATGCAAACACATGTAATACCTGAACTTGTGTCTATTCGAGGATGTATTCAGTTTGTAATGCATTTAGTGCAGTTAAGAATTTTCTTCTTTCATGATTAGAAATCCATCGTCTTGTTTTTTTACTTCACGTATTGTTGAACAACTTTTCCTAGATATCCTATATGAAAATTGAGTAATACTTTGTAAGATAATGTAAAAAATAAAGTTTGCACACTTGCATTGCATCATCATTGGAGAGGAAACTTGTTTCACCAAACCGTAATCTGAATTATCTCATGAGTGTCGTAATTCTTATCTTGCTCAAAAGTGTAGTCTAAAAGTGAGAACCTTCAAATTATTCCTTTTCATGATCCATGATTATTAGTAGTTTCTTACTTGAAGTTTAAAATCATTTAATATATCTAGGAAAGTGTAAAATGTTAGTCATGTAATGTAAGGAGAGGAATAATTACAGAAGCGTGATACTGTACTTCACTCTTGTAATGTGACAATGATGAGATGCAGTCATCTTTGTATAGTCTTATGCCTCTTTTTATGCATATGATGAAGTTTTACCTGTATATTATATTCTATATATTACAACAAGTTTAATATGTCTTGTTATTTTTATTTAATAGGAATATAAATCGTCTATCCTATTTGATATATTAAGATGTTTTACGACATATGTCAGATCATTACTTTTTGTTTAAGATTTTATTGGCTAAGCATATATTAATTTGTAATATTTGCAGCTTCTATACTTTTTAACGAGAAATTGATCCAACTTCTAAGTGCCGCATGTCTAGGGAGAAGACAGATGCAAGTTTGAAAGTAGTTGTAAAACACCTCTTCATAGAGAAAGAAGTGACTTATACTTTAGTAATGGATTCCTTATATAGTGGATTGAAGGCTTTTGTACTTGTTGTGATGCTGTTTGTGTTGTGTTTAGTTTGTGTAACAGCTTATTTGATTGTGCTTTTATATGCTAAATAAATGGAGTCTGGATTTCATATATCTGTTTGGAGAATTTCTTAGCAAACACAATGCATTGAATTCAAAACTTAAAGATGTGTATTAGTTCATGCATGATCCAACATGAGGAAGTATACATTGGAAACTTGAATAAGTTCCCATTCAAAGAACTCCTAAATGATACTACAACAACTTCAGCAACAAATAAAGACTTGGAAAATGTAGTTTTGGAAATATCCACAAAGGAGTTCTCCCAAGTAAAAGGAGCCGGGGCTTATGGTTTGTTGTTCGCTATCAATTGGATTCGTGAAGAGGGATATGAGCAAATGATTCTGCAAATAGATTGCATTTGCAAGTCTGTTATAGATGCTATGTTTGATGATCATTTTCCTAATTGGAGTCAAAAGTTCTTTCACTTGTGTGACAATTTATTATCAAGGTTAACCGGTATTATGAATATTATACAATGTCTTTTGGATTTAATCTAGGAATTAATCAACGATAAGATGTATCCTATAAAATGTTGTATATATTGAAGCACAAGACTGTAATGGCATTGAAATATAATATGAAATGTTCAATGTGTAAGTGCTCCATGATACTTTTTATATAAAGTGTGTTTTTTATGTTTGTGCTTTACACGCTAAAGTCTATTCTATAAATTTGGCAGGATTTGTTAAGATGAGGTTTTACATACTTTTACTTTGAAAAAACTTAACCAAGTCATCAACCAATGGCATTTAAAATGTTAACCTGTTTGAATCATTTAACTGTCACCCCATGCTTTATGCTTACATTAAGGGATCTTAAGACACTCATAAAGTTACCTCTTGAAGCTTCAATTTGAGCCTAACAAGGAATAGAAGGATAAACCAGATTGGTCATTTAGCTAAAAAGGTTGGTTAATTGTGTGGATGATGTGGTTAAATGCTCCAAACTAAAAAATTAGATGATATTTAACCATCCTATTCATTGTACTTACGTTTAGGCGTCACAAGGCACTCCTAAAGTACCCTCTTGTAGGTTTATGGTGAGTCTCAGAAAGAAAAGAGGACTAAAAAAGGTTGGTCATTTAGCTAAAAAAGTTGGTTAATTGAGTGAGGGATGTGATTAAATGAACCAAATTGATAAATTAGATGACATTTAACCACATTGTTCATAATTCATTGTGTTTACATTTAGAAGTCTCAAGTCTTACAAGGAAAAGAGAAATAAAACATGTTGGTCATTTAGTTGAAAAAGTTGGTTAATTGTGTAGCGTAAGTGGCTAAATGAATGAAACTGAAAAATAAGATGACATTTAACCACCCTATTCATTGTGTTTACATTTAGAAGTCCTAAGTCACTCTTAAAAGTACTCTATTGTAAGTTCATGATGAGTCTCACAAGGAAAAGAGATATAAAATAGGTTGGTCATTTAGTTGAAAAAGTTGGTTAATTGTGTGGGGGAGGTGGTTAAATGATCGAAACTGGAAAATTAGATGACATTTAACCAACCTATTCATTATGCTTACATTTAGAAGTCCCAAGCCACTCTAAAAGTACTCTCTTGTAAGTTCATGATGAGTCTCACAAGGAAAAGAGAAATAAAACTGGTTGGTCATTTAGTTAAAAAAGTTGGTTAATTGTGTGGGGTAGGTGGTTAAATGAATGAAACTGAAAAATAAGATGACATTTAACCAACCTATTCATTATGCTTACATTTAGAAGTCCCAAGCCACTCTAAAAGTACTCGCTTGTAAGTTCATGATGAGTCTCACAAGGAAAAGAGAAATAAAACTGGTTGGTCATTTAGTTAAAAAAGTTGGTTAATTGTGTGAGGTAGGTGGTTAAATGAATGAAACTGAAAAATAAGATGACATTTAACCATCCTATTCATTGTGTTTACATTTAGAAGTCCCAAGTCACTCGTTAAAGTACTCTCTTGTAAGTTCATGATGAGTCTCAAATGGAAAAGAAAAATAAAACAGGTTAGTCATTTAGTTGAAAAAGTTGGTTAATTGTGTGGGGGAGGTGGTTAAATGATCGAAACTGAAAAATCAGATGACATTTATCCAACCTATTCATTGTGCTTACATTTAGAAGTCCCAAGCTACTCTTGAAAGTACTCTCTTGTAAGTTCATGATGAGTCTCACAAGGAAAAGAGAAATCAAACAAGTTGGTCATTTAGTTGAAAAAGGTGGTTAATTGTGTGGGGGAGGTGGTTAAATGATCGAAACTAAAAAACTAGATGACATTTAACCAACCTATTCATTGTGCTTACATTTAGAAGTCCCAAGTCACTCTTAAAAGTACTCTCTTGTAAGTTCATGATGAGTCTCATAAGGAAAAGAGAAATAAAACTGGTTGGTCATTTAGTTGAAAAAGTTGGTTAATTGTGTGGGGGAGGTGGTTAAATGATCGAAACTGAAAAGTTAGATGACATTTAACACCCTATGTTTTGTGCTTACATTTTGTGGCCTCAAAGCACTCCTAAAGTACCTTGTTGCAGGTTCATGGTGAATCTCACAAGGAAAAAAGGACTAAACCTGTTTGGGTATTTTGCACAAAAAGTTGGTTAATTGTGTTATGCAAGTGGTTAATTTATAGAAACTAATAATTTAGATGACATTTAATCACCCTATGTGTTGTGCTTACATTTAAGGGTCCGAAAGCACTCTTAAAGTACCCTCTTTTCCATGTGAAACTCACTATGAAACTACGAGTAATAAATTAGTCTCTTGGGACCCCTAAATGTAAGCACAATGACATATGGTGTGTAAAGTTATAGAATATACATTTGGCATGTAAAGCACAAATAAAAAGATATATTTTATATAAGACGTATCATGGAGCACTCCCATGCATTACAGTGACGCTCTGAACATTTCATATTACATTTAAAGGCCTTTGCAGTCTTGAGCTTCAACATATACAGAGTTTTACATAATATATCATATCGTTGAAAACCCCAAAAATTGAAAAATTGAGGGTAGATATACACTATTTGCTTCATTCAATTGAATCATAGTAACCACCCAAAAAAATATAACAACTGAAGGACTTTAACCAGTGATGGTACACTAGAAGTGATGAATGGTGCTTCAATAGTGCTCCAATTTGAAACTTTTACATTATTGTACTAATCTCATAACCCCTCCATTGACACAAATTCACACTTGTCTTAGCAGCAAGAGTGTTGCTGCCTTCCAAACCATCAATTAGACCATGTTGCACATATCCTATCCTCATAAGAATCCAAATAGTGGCATTCTTATATGGCATTGCATCAAATATCTTCACTGCCCTATTTAAGTCCCCATTCTGAATGAAACATGTGGTTATTGTATTCCACAATGGCATTTTCCTCTCAGACATTCTCCCAGACAACTTTAAATCCTCATCCATTCTTCCATTCTCCACACAACCTATAACCATGTTGCATTCTAAGAAATGACATTGCGAACCTATCAAAAAGTACAAGAGCATCATCAATTCTCCCATTGAATAGCTTACTTATATTAAGAACTGATTCGATACTTAAACTGTAACAAAATTAAATCAAAACAAACTCTAAGTTAAAACATTTAAGCCGTCAATCATCTAAGTTTGAGCATAATAATTATAAAACTTAGCTTAATGTGTGATCATCCATCTAAACAATTTGTTTTGCACAAATACACCAAATATCCAAATATGCAACATGCCATTACAAAGCTTTCACTTCCTAAAATATACCAAAAGCCTCTTTTTATAGGATAATGTAAAGTATAAACTGCTCTATATGACAAAAGCACTATCAGACATCATAAAAAGCACATGGGAACTATTCTAAGCTATAACAACACAAAATAACATACTGATAACATATCAGAATTCAATTTCTGCTACTTACACACATGTCTCTTTCTTTTTCAGAGGGTTTTTATAGACTGGTTTTTCAAGGGACAATTTCCTCTCATCTATAAAGTCCTATTAAAACTTTAAGCAACCAAAATTAGACCATTAAGCAACAATGTCAACTATAAGGGTAAAGGGGTTAAACTCACTTCGTTGGTGTTCTAAGGGTAAGAGTAAAGGTTCTCAGCCTCAATGTCAACAAGCTCCAACTCCAAAAGCCCAAATCAACAATGTCAGCTACAACAAACGTATTTGGCGGAACTCTACCCCTATCCAACTCTCCAATACTCCAATTAAATCATCAATCATCACATACAATAAGATACTGATTCTGTGTAAATGTGTTTTGATGTTAAACCCTAACGCTTGTACGACATTGGCGGCGAGACTGACAGGGAAGATGAACAGTGATTTTGAACGATAATGCTTGTGAGGGATGAACAGAGGAGAGTGACGGAGAGAGTCACGGTGGTGCGTCCGTGCCTGCGGTGAGAAAAGAGGAGTAATGAACAGAGGAGAGTCACAGAGACGAATAACAGAGGAGAGTCACGGCGAGAGTGACAGTGGTGCGTGCGTGCGTGCGGCGAGAACGGATGAGTATTGACGGCGAAACTCACGGTGGTGCGGTGGTGGAGAAGAAAATGCATGAGAGTTGAGAGAGAGAGAAAGAGAGAGTTGTGCGTGGTGAGGTGAGAGTTGTGCGTGAGTTGAGAGAGAGAGTTGTGCGTGGTCACCCGAGAGAGTTTATTTTTTATTAAAACCTAATCAATTGTTTTTTATTTAATTTTGATTTAATCAACAACTGGGTTCCACCAGCATATTTCTGCAGGTATGTATACGTATTTCATATTTTTGGCTGGTTTTGTCTGAGTTTTTTTGTTGGAATAACATTATTGTTTTCTCTGTCATCTCAAGAACCTTCTCCCTTAAGTTTTATTTTATTTTTCCAACTCACTTGATCTAAATCACTTTTCTCCTTTTTTCAGCTCACCACTAATCCGGATTCCGAACATCACTTCATCTTCACGCTCACTTTCTCAGCCAAACACAACTATTAGCTTCATCAATCATTTTTCTCACCCCAACCCTCTTCACTCACCTTACCTCAGAAACTCCGGCAAAACTCCATCATCTTTCATCACCCTAAAAAAATCATCTTTCAGCCTTCATCTCTACAAAAGCTTCCCTCTCAATGCTTCAAGATCTGGTTTTTTGCTGTAGTTTGTTTGGAAGATGTAATTTATTTTTAAATTTTAAACTTTCCAGTCTTCTTCTCCATTAAAATCTTCTTCTCGTTCATTCATCTATTTTGTTTACAAGTTTCAGTTCTGTTTATTTGATGTGTGTTTGTGGTTAAAAAAACATTTTAATCAGGTTCTACTCATCTTCGTAATTGCCGTTGAATTTCTATATTAAAAACTGCTTTTTCTTCCGAATAGCTCACATAGTCAAAAAAATTCCAACAAGCAGTGCCACGTAGGATTGGTTTAGCTCTAAGTTAGAAGCAAAAGCGGGAAGCAGAAGCAGGTAGCTATGGGTGTGCCATCATTTTGTAGATGGTTGCTGAGTAAATATCCAAAGGTTTTCGAAGACGTGAACCCCAACATCAACAATATGCCAAAAGTAGAGTATCATAACCTTTATCTCGACATGAATTCCATTATTCATCCCTGTTTTCATCCTGATGATGATGATTCCAAAACTTCCCCTCCAACAACATTTGAGGATGTCTTCAAAAATATTTGTGACTACATTGATCTCCTTGTTTCCATTGTTAACCCTCGCAACCTTATATACATGGCCATCGGTAAGATAGACGCGTTAACCCCCACTTTGTACATTTTTTGATATATACCATGTTACTGTCACTACATAATGTAAATTCACTATATATGTTTTTCATACTCAGACGGAGTGGCCCCACGAGCTAAAATGAACCAACAAAGGAGCAGGCGCTTCAAAACTGCTAAGGATGATGAACTGCGTGTGCGTTTTTCATCCTTTTCTCATTTCGTATAAGTTTTACTTTTTATATTTTAAATTAATTTCCTTTCCTATTTATTAGGAAGCTGAGGAAGAGAGGTTGAGGAAACAATTTGAAATGGAAGGAAAACATGTTCTTCCTAAACAACATTCTCAAGTGGTGGATTCGAATATAATAACACCCGGCACAGAGTTCATGCACCTGCTTTCAGAGGCCCTGAAAAGCTACATCTCTTCAAGGATAGCCAGTGATCCATTATGGAAGGGTATTATGGTATGTTATGCATTCGCTTCATAATCTTTTTTCATACTGAGAATGCTTCGTTGTTTTACTTATTTACTTTTTTTGATTTTTATACTTAGGTAATTCTCTCTGATGCTAATGTTCCTGGAGAAGGGGAACATAAGATTATACAATTTATAAGGAAACACCGTAGTCTTCCTGACTACAGTCCAAACACGACACATTGTTTATATGGCGGGGTACAAAATTCCTAGTTAAAAATAACTTGTTTTGACCGTGTTAATTTCTTCTCATACTTGATAGTATATTGAAGCTCAAACTTTTGATTTTGGATTGCAGGATGCTGATCTGATTATGCTTGGATTGGCAACTCACGAGCCTCATTTTTCAATATTAAGAGAGGTTACTTTGATGAGACTATCAATCGGATAAGACTACATGTAGTTTTCTAGGGAATGAGAAATTTACTATTATATATGGACACTTAAGTAAAGTTATTGATTGTGCAACTGCATGAAGGCATAAATATAATTATTTGAAATTAATTTTACTGCTGTGCAGGATGTGTTTAATCATGGGCAGCTGCAACATGCTGCTGCTAAGCCGTTCAAGGTATAATAATTGCTGAACATTCTATAAATTTGATTCTGGTAGCCTGATATCATGAGTCTTATGAATCTATTATGTATTTTGCAGCTTTTGCATATTTGGTTGTTGAGAGAATATCTAGAGCTGGACATGAAGATAGAAGATCCTCCTAAAAGTTGTACCATTGATTTTGAACGGATAGTTGATGATTTCATCTTTATATGCTTTTTTGCTGGAAATGATTTTTTGCCCCACATGCCATCACTGGACATTCACGAGGTTTTAGAAACATTTTGTTCATTAATTACATTTATAAAAACATTTAACATTATACTGTGGTCAGTAAACTAGGCTCAATGTTAATTTTCAGGGAGCTATTGATTTACTTATGACTGTTTACAAGGAACAGTTCAGTAAACTTGGAGGATATCTTGTTGACATAAATAAGGTAAAATTTAACATTGTTACTGTCTCATTCTTTTTTTTGTACTAGTATCTACAATTCCATTTATTTGAATTCTATCTTTTAAGTACTCTTTTTGTGCCTATTGTTTGAAAGCAGATAGGAGAGAAACATGCTGCTTTTGTTAAGTTATCAAGAGTTGAAAAGTTTATACTTATGGTTGGTACATATGAGGAGAAAATCTTCAATAAAAGATCTGGAATTAGAGACAGGAAATTGAGACGGCTTGTTAGTGACTATGAACAATCAGTAAGTTCAGCAAGGTTTAAAAATTGATGTATGCATATGCATTTCATGGACTCATGGTATTCCAATTTTTTCCAGAAGCATGAAGAACAGAAAGATCTTGACGATGAAAGTAGTTCAGATTGTGCCCTTGTAATTAAGAATTCTCGAGCTTCCGAAAATTTGTCCCATTTCTTGATCAATAATGTTTCTGATCTGTCTGATGAAGAAGTAAGTTGGCATCCTTAATTGATGTTTTTCATATATTAACTAAAGTTTTATGATGGTAAATTGTTCATATTCTTATTGGTCCCCCTTATCAGATTTTGCGGAACACCAAGAATTTAAAAGATGAATTAAACAGATGCATTAGAGAGAAAGGTGACTTGTTTAAGAGTGGAGATTTCCTGATTGACAAGGTGTGAAATTTTTTCCCAAACTCTTTATAAATTCTTAGTTGTTTCCTTTTTTGTTTCACTTTGTTCTCTTATCAATAAATATGGAGTGTGCTTAAATGAACATTGAATCCGTGATTAGATAAAACTGGGAAGTGTTGGATACAAGGAAAGATATTATAAAGAAAAGTTTTCCGTGGAAGGCTCCACTGAAATCGAGCACAAAAGGAAAGAAATAGTAAGTCTTTTTACTACAACTACTGTCTTATTGGGTTACTATATTCTCCTCAGTTAGATAGCCATGTCTTATGCAAAAAAAGAACATTAATTGTAGGTCCAGAAGTACACTGAAGGACTATTGTGGGTTCTTCAGTACTATTTTTCAGGAGTTGCTTCATGGACATGGTAAGCCAATATGGTTAAAGAACTTACTTCAATTTTATATGCTTGTCATGCATTATATTTGTGGACAATGAGAAATAACTAACCACTGCAAAATACAGGTTTTATCCTTTCCACTATGGTCCATTTGCTTCGGACTTAAAGGGCATGGGCCAGGTAAAAGTGAATTTTGAGAAAGATGTCCCATTCTTACCTTTTGATCAACTCTTAAGTGTGCTTCCACGAAGGAGGTAATTTTCTTTATGTTCTCCTATGATATATTGCTTTTGATACCACTCCTTTTCCATGGTAAAATTATATGCTTCCACTCCTGTGCAGTGCTTATGCACTTCCACAAGCCTATGCCCAATTGATGCTGGATGAGAAGTCTAGTATACATGACATGTATCCTCAAAGTAAGCTGTTTTATCTTGTTTGAAGTTATTTTGTTTCCATGTATGTAATTATTTGCACTTGTTTTATTGTTCTGGTTCTTATTCTGTTTTTGGATTTGTAATAATAGATTTTGAAATTGACATAGAAGGAAAGCGCTTCATGTGGCAGGTTATCTTACTCAACTCCCTTCTAAGTTCTAATATTTATCATCATATTTTTAATGCACATATTCTAAAACAAATGATGTGTCTTATTTAGGGTATCTGCAAAGTTCCATACATAGACGAAATGCGGCTTTTGGCTGAAACCAGAGAACTCAAAAAGGGATTATCTGTATGAATTACTTACTAGTTACTACACATTTGAGAACTTAAATTGTAACTGTTTTGTGAGTGTCCTTTGAATCCATAATTGTTTCTTTTTGTAGGAAAGTGAAGCAAAAAGAAACATGGTCAAAGTTGATGGTTTGTTTGTTAAAAGTACTAGCAAATTGGCTGAGAAAATTTGCTCCCTGTCACTAGATTCAAACAAGTCAAATACAAGCACAAGGTTAATTATTGGTCTAATAATACATAGTGTAGCCTCTTAATATATGAGACATTTCCTTTCTTTATGCATTCTTATACTTTTTTGCAGTGACGGCATTGGGGGTATCATAAGCCTTTGCCACAAGGGTGTTGAGAAGCCTTCTATGCTACAAAATGAAGACAGTGTCTTGTATGCTATAAAAAAACGCCTTTTATTTATTTTTTAAATTAGCATTCAGCTTTAGAGACCCTAAATAATATTAACATTTTTTTTTTAATATATGCCGCATGCAGCTGTGTCAATTACGAGCTACCTGCAGATGGTAACAATCATATTCCTCATTTACTATCAGGTGTTAACTTTCCAGAAAAGGTAACACTCAAATGCGTAATAAACAAATTGCATTGTTCAATTTTCAAGCATGTTTTAGAAAACACGTAGAACATTGAAGTTCATTAAAAGAGCTTAAAGACATAAGCATGGTTTATGAGATTAATCTTTGGGTTGAAAAGCATTAATGTGAAATGTTTGGCAGACAATATTTGAAGGAGATATAATGGAAACAATACTCTGGCATGAACGTCAACAATACAGTCGTCCGCAATATAGTCGCTTTGAGAATTGTCAGAATGAAGACAATTGGAGAAGGAATGGAAACAGTGATCAAAGAAGTGCACCTCCTCAACGTGGAAGAAACTTTTTACTAAATGCACCTCCTCCTACTCCTCCTGATATCGTTTACAAAGGTGCTGGTGTTGGATGGGGTTCAGTTAGAGGAAAGCAAGACCAGCACCGTTTTGAGATGGTAAATGAAAGAATGTCATCGTTTTCTCCGTTTCATAATCATAATCATCAACGCTCGCAATCTGAGAATAGGCCTTTTGGTCGGGGACGAGGTGGTGGTAGGCTTCAACAGAATTCCAACTGTAACAATAATGGATATACATGGAAGGCTGTTTCTTCTAACACCACCACATTACGGCCTCAGTGGAATGGTGCAAAAGATCAAAGTCGTTGGTAAAATTTTACCTTCTTCATATGATGGAAACTGTAGCAGCAACTTACCTTTTGTTTTGGGAAATTTGTTGTGTCAAAAAAAAAATGATGTGATTTTATAGTTAAAATGTTGGTTTCATGCTGAATAGCTTTGCTCTGGTCTGGTCTACTTGATGACCATTTTGGCTTGTAATTAATTAACTGAAGATCATTCAAGTATTTTGTGCTAACTCTTTTAACATCCCTAATGCCTCCCAATTTCTACTCAGACGTTTTCTTATTTTCCAAAACATTGATGAAGCCCCCAATTGGTGCAAAAAATAGACTTACAAGTGACCTGACCATATTGGGGCTGCAAGGAATGGTGAGAGGTGAATCCTATTCCAAGTTGTTTAAGAAATAATAAAAGGGCACATGCAATAACCGACCCTCAAAAACAATTGGCACGCATTAACAATAGTGGCATTGTCTTGCGTGGCAAGTGCAAACACGTTACAATTAATTAATGGATTACTTTTTGATCTGTACCTGAGCTTGTCTACTGGATATCACTCAGAGTATCAAAATTTATCTGTTTGCTGCTTGGCCCGTGCTCCACGTCTAGAGAAAAAGGGGCGGGTGTACCTGCAAATACACTCCAACGCCCAAGTCAGGAGCGAACGAGCAAAGTAGCAATGTTAATGAATAGTGTGTATCTGACAACTGACGCAATGAATGCTTATATAGTGTGCGCGAATCACGCCTGGCCGTTGGATGGTCGTACGGATTTATCTATGCCGCTGATCTGGCCTTTTTACTCTTTTGCCCATTCTCGTTTTGGGCCGTCCTTCATTGTCATAGCTAGAGTGGGCTTCGGCCCACTCTAGAACAGTTGCCCCCCAAGCCAAGATCGTGCTAGGAACGGGCGAAGGCTTGAATCTTGACCGTTTTCTATTGCCCCCGAGGGCTTTTGCCCGGTCAGTCGCACATCTTGACAATCTTGTTTTTAGATCTTTTACGACACGTGGCTGTGGAAGCGAATCGACGCCTCCTTTTTCCTGTCAGTCATGAATGACCCCTCGATTTCTGAAATGGCGGCGTGTAGCTATGTTGACGGTTCAAATTCCAAGACGTGATCAAGCGAAGGGTCGCGTCGTTTCGCCTGCCTGCACCTTGGGCCTTATAAATACGTTGCCCCCTTTTCTCCTCATTCTTTGCTTTCTACCCTCCATACTCTAAAAACGAGCGTAATTTCCTCTCGCAACGACCAAGAGCTTGCTGTGATTCTGGCCAGGTGTTTACCCGTGCACGAGCTTCCTCTCAGGCGGTTTCACTCCGCTGGTCGTGTGTGCGGTTTATTATTCTGTTGGAAAGGAAAAGATATATTAGATTAATATTAATGTAGTTCTGGTCAAAATAATATTAATGTAGTTCCGTTTGTTTAATTTTTTTTCTTAATATAAAGAATAAAATAATAACAAAATTATAAGTGAATTATTGTATAAGTGCTTCCCAGTTCCCTCCACATCTATATCCGAACCAAATTCCCTCCTCCTTCATCTCTCTTTTTCTTTCCCTCCCTCGTTTTCTGCTCTCTCTCTCTCTCTCCCGCTTTTTTGTTTTCCGACTTACCAAACACCTAGATCTCATCCCTTTCCCTCCCATTTCCTCTTTCCATTCCTCAAATTCTCACCTCCGATCAATTTCGACCCCACTCCGAGTTCGATCGCCGGCAGGTGGATGTCCGGCACACGCCCTCCACCCGCCGCCGCTCCCTCCAACCAATCGGAACAGATCATGCAATCGATGAAACGACAAGTCCCGTTCTCCTCCATGAAACCACCTTTTGTAGCTGCTGGAGATTATCATCGCTTTGCCCCTGACCACCGCCGAAACCTAGACCAGGACGCTGAAGCCATCGTTGTTAAGACTCCTGTGAGTTTTCACAATTTTTTCGGCTTTTATTATTTTTAATTTAATTTATTGGTGGTCTATGGATTTTGTCGAGTTTTTAGTTTAGTGTTGGAAGCTTATTTAGAGACTTAGAGATCTGTTGAATTTGAGGCCTTAATCAGTTACCAAGTTACTAGCTTTTCCAAATTAGTTGCTAAATTAGTTCTTTGGGTAATACTGGAGTTTATAAGTCTGGGTTTACTAAGGAAAAACCCCTTTTCCTTCAAATTTAGTGCATTGGGTTTAATAAGGAAAACCCTTTCTCTTCATATTTAGTGCTTAAGAAAATTAAAATTATGTTGAGGAACTGGTTACTGAGATAAATTGAGTTTCCCTAGCTAGTACTGGTATATGCTACAGATTGTGTGTGTGTGTGTTTTCAGATGGAAAATGAAATTAATTGATCCAAATTTTTTCTGGAAGGACGTACCTTTATCTCTATTTAGTCTCTACTTATTTATGAACTTTAGTCTAAGGTTTATTAAGTGAGCAATTAGGAATTTGAGAGGATGTGTGCAATTAGGAATTAGGAATTGATCCAAAACCTATTGACTGTCATGCTTGTGTTGTCATTTGTGCATATCAATTATATGAGAAAATATTTCATTGCAAATGATTTGTAGCTATATATTTACGATACACGAGTTATCTATGAAAATATAATTCTTACTATCATAGGTTTTATATTATATTTTCTATGGGATGCAGTTTTTAATTTTTAAGTTGGTACATTTCAGCAATTGAAGCGGAAGACTGAAGCAGTTGATTTTGAAGCGGATTCAGGTGATAGGATTACTCCTGGATCCAGTGAAGCAGCTAATAGTCCTTTTCAAACACCTGTATCAGGAAAGGTGGGGAAAGGAGGCAAATCCTCTAGGCTGAAAAAATGTAACAGATCTGGAGTTCAAACCCCAGGCTCGAATATTGGTGAATATTATCTTCCAAACTTTATTTAGTAGGGTTATATATTTATCATTTTGATAATGTATTCAAAGAAAATAAAGGTGAAGCAAAAGTTGGGTTGCCAACTAGATTGCTATCAACTAATCTACACCTTTTCTTTACCTATCAATATTGGCATGCAAAACAATTATATATCTTTTCTATAAATTTGGCAGGTTCTCCTTCAGGCAATAATCTCACACCTGCTGGTCCATGTCGATATGACAGCTCTTTAGGTATTACAACATTGCTCAGTCTTCATTAGTTCATCGTTGATTATTTAGTTCTTTATAGGGTAAGTTACATATTTAATGCCTTTAGTTTCACCTTTTTTCAAATAGATTCTATAGAGAATAGGGTTTTCTATTATGAATGACTTGAGGGATTAGCTCTCAGTTTGATATTATTTATAGTCAAGGATTGTACAAGGGGAATCCCTTAATTAAGGAAATAAATCTAGACTAAATCAAATCTAATATCAATCCTATTAATAACAGATTATATACAAGAGGGGAATCTCCTAATAATAAAGTCACAATCAGAAATATATCTCAACAGACTCCACCAACCTCTTTTTTTCTCTTGTCACTTAACCTCACTCAACTTTGGTTTGATATTCTGTAAAAATGGTTTAAGTTGAACAAATGTTAAATTTTCAGTTACTTTAGTGTCAAGTGTTGTTTGTTGTACATATCGCCCTCCTAACAAAATAAAGTTTGACGGTAGGTTGAGAATGTTAAACTTCCATTGAAGTTAATTAAAATTTGACGTTCTTAAGTTAAACCGAAGTTTAGTGGTAAAAAAGAAGTTTAGTGGTTTTTTTTGAAAGGTGGTAACAGTAATGTGGGCAGAGCATAATTTACCCTTCCTACATATGTTTTACTGATGAAATAAAGTTCCTATATACATTTTTCTAATTACACTACCCCGATTACTTCAAAAAATAGGTCTCTTGACAAAAAAGTTCATCAATTTGATCAAACAAGCAGAGGATGGTATCCTTGATCTGAATAAAGCTGCAGAAACATTAGAGGTAACCTTTTCTTTTGGTCTAAAAATTCCAGGAGGATTACCGAAACGTTATCTTGATGATGCTTCTGTGTCTACAGGTGCAAAAGAGGAGGATATATGATATAACAAATGTTCTTGAAGGGATTGGCCTTATAGAAAAGAAGCTCAAGAACAGAATTCAATGGAAGTATGAAGGCTTTTTAGGCATCTGATATTGTTATGTTTTTTATTCAAAATGTTGAAATATTTTGACCAACTCCTTTGATGGTTTGCCAGGGGACTGGATGTTTCAAAACCAGACGACGCTGAAGATAGTTTTGCTAGTTTACAGGTTAGGAATGTCTAAACGTTCTCTTTGGAGATGGTTTTCTTTGGAAGATATGGAGATCGATGATTTATATAAGTTATTGTCAAGAGCTTCCATTGTCCAAGCTGAAACTACCTTGTCTTTATTAAATAAGCTGAAATTATATAATTTATATAATTTATTTTCCTTTATCTTCTGCAGGCAGAAGTTGAAAGTTTGACAGTGGAGGAGCACCAGTTAGATGAACAAATAAGGTTTAATGCCATGCCTTTGCCGATTCTTCTTTATTAAATAATTGGAGTATTTATCTGTTTTCTATTGAGGGTTTAAGTTTTCTAATAACTGCAGGGAGATGCAAGAAAGACTACGAGATCTTAGTGAAGATGAAAACAATGAGAAGTAATATTTATTTTAACTTTATACATATTTGGGTCTTTTTGCCACTTTCGTATGTTCATAACTTTATTTGATATGTTTTTATTGAATCTATTTCCAACTTTATAGGTTACTTTTTGTGACTGAGGAAGATATAAAGAACTTGCCGTGCTTCGAGGTTAGTTTCCTTATCTATGCATTTTAATAAATATTCTCATATGGTGATTCTGTTTTCTTTGTGTCTTGTATATAAGTTTCTTTGGACTTTAACAGAAGTCCTTTTTTATTACCGCCAGAATGAAACCCTGATAGCAATTAAAGCTCCACATGGCACCACTTTGGAGGTCCCCGATCCTGATGAGGTAATTTGGGAGGGTGTGTGGAGTTGTGTAGAATTTATTAATAACACATGTATCTTTCTCAATGCAAATTCCTCTTTTCTCTATTAGGCTGTTGATTATCCACAGAGGAGATACAGGATAGTCCTGAGAAGCACAATGGGCCCAATAGATGTTTACCTTGTTAGGTATGCTAACTATTTTTGGGTGTTATAATTCTAGTATCATTTAATTCAAGGGTCATTTTGTTATTGCAATAGCATAGTCAGACGACAATGCCAGATGAAGCAATGATGCTTCAAGAATGGAACGCACTATAAAGTTGAGATTGAAATACCTGATCCCCCCCTTTTCCCTGCTGTTGTAGTCAATTTGAAGAGAAGTTTGAGGAGATTAATGGTGTTGATGTTGCACCCAAATTTCCATCCAGTCAAGAACTCAACAAGCATCAACCCAGTGTGGTCCCAGAAGATAAAGGGAAGGAAATAGAAGTGCAGGGACAAGATGGTCAAGGGCCCAGTTCAGATTTTACCAACTCTCAGGACTTTGTCAGTGGGATTATGAAGATTGTTCCTTCAGATGTTGCTGTAAGTATCACCTCAGTCTGTGAAATATTTCTTTTATGGAATTTAAAAGAACAATTCTAAGGGAAGAATACATATGCTGTAAGCACGACGTTTTTAGCATTGTTTCTGATTTGAGAAATAAAAGCAGAAGTCTTGGAGCTCATTTGAAACTCTTGTTTCCCTTTGCAGAGCGATGCTGATTACTGGCTTTTATCAGATGCCGATGTTAGCATAACTGACATGTGGAGAACAGAACGTATGGGTTTGGCAGTTCCATATTCATTTAATTTTTTTTAAAAAGATATCTGGGCTTTAAGATATTTTGAAACTTCCTTGACATTTACAGCTGGAGTTGAATGGAATGAACTGGGTGCACTTCAAGAAGATTATTGTTTGACTCATGAAGACGCAACAACCCCAAGTCATCCTTCGAACGGAGGTGAAGTGTCTTCTGCATCCAACCCTACTGGAGGTTGAAGCTTCCAAATGATTTATTTGTATCTGACGGGAAAGTTGTGTTCTTTTTCCCAGAGAACCCATGATATCCAGCCATCCCCCCGTGTATCCTCTTCAACATAGTGGTTGGATTGAAGGTTCCGTGAAGATGCTTTCTCAATGTTTCTCCATGAAGCTCGTCCAAGGAACTGAGTGGCCAGTCAACTGGCTCATTCATTGTACAGTTAGTATTACATAATCTGCGGTATACTTCAAGGGGAAAGAAGTCTGGGCCTTCGGTGAACCCATCTTTGTATATTACCGTAAGTCTGGTGCCTTTGCAGGGTAGTTAGTTCGATGTCTATGTTTAGAAAGCAATAAAAGACACATTCCGGAACGCAATTTGAAATAGAATTATGTTCTCGGGCAATGTAAACACTTGTCAAAACACCCTCCTTTTGAATAGTTGCCATGGAATTCAGCTAACTGTTGGTGAAATGACAAATTTCACCTGAGACTATAGGGTCATTCTGTTTCTATGCAACCTGTAGTAGTTAACTTGGTTTCTATCTGTTCCTCTTTCTTCTCGTTCCAAGATTAGTGACATTAACTCTTTGTAAACTAGTGAGCTAAGGATGTAATCATGCAAGTGAAGTAGAGTTGGTTGATAAAGATTGTTGTCATTAAACATCAGTTTAATTCTCATTGTGAATAATAAGGATGTACATGTCCATGAGTGTCAAAACAAATTGATCATCTGGCAATGGAAGTGAAAATATTATTACAGGAGCAAGTATACTACAATGAAACACTGGTATTTGAAGGTACCACTACTGGTATTTGAAGTATTATAATACACAGGCTACTTATCTTTCTCCGCTTTCTTTCCAATCCAACCAGCCACAATTGGGGTAAGAGCTACTGTGGGAGGAAACCTAATTGGAGATGCAGCTTTATGTGCAGCATATGCCAGAGCAAAGGTACCAACTTTTTCACCGGTTGCATCAGTGGAGATTCCTACCTGAAGAGATAAGCACAAAATGTATTAATCCCCAGCAAAAATTGTGTTTTAATTATATTGCAATCCACAATGGGTTTTGTTTTAGCAGCGCACCTTCTGCAGCAAAGATTGAACATCAATTCCAGCATTGATTAGTACATAACAAAGAGTGAAAGAGATCAGTGACAGAGTGATGGAGGTGGCCAGGTATGCTCCTCCATATTTTGCCAGCAACTCCTTGGCTTGATCACCCTTTGATTTCTGTTGTTCACCTTCCTCCTTTGAGCTGAAAATCTGCAAAAGACCATAATTTTTATTCTTTTGAAGATTAAAAGTCACCCACAACCCATCCTTTAAGATTGAGGGTTAAAGTGGTACATCTAAAACTTCACCCTCAACCCATCCTAAAGTTTTAATCTAGTGGCACATCTTTTGTAGTAAACGCAACAATTAAGATGAAGCTGCATCAAGGAAGCAACCCAAATTCGATTAAACAAGCAAAACTAGTCATTATCTCTCACTTGTTCAAGGCATAAGTTTTCCCAAAGTTTTCTTTTTCCTTACCCTGAAAATTTCAGCAAAAAATCATTTCTTGGTATATCCTTTGTTACTTTTGACTTTCTCTAAGCTCAATCCAAATTCCTCCTTATTTTTTCAACAGTTTTTTTGAGTAGGAAACATTACAATACACTCATTGCATTTAAGCCAAGAAAAATAGATAGCTTACTGAGAAATGATACATAAACAGAAAGCAACCCAAAAATGAGATTTCTCCCTTTGATATATGAAATTAAAACATTTTAGCAACCACATAAATAGACGAGAGAAAGAAATGAGCACCTTCCAGAGACCAGCTTCAAGACCATACTTCTTTGTAACTTCTTCAGGTGAAGATGGCTTTGATGGGCTTTTGATTTCGTCAGTTTTCTCTTTAAGAGCTCTAACCCTGAAGTCTTTTACATGGGATTTGCGTGTGTGAATTGAACCAAGGCTGCAAAATCTATCAATTTCCTTGTTCAGTAAAGAAGCACGAGAAGGTGATGGGAGCAGCAGAAACGTCGTCATTGTTGGCCCCTCAAAGAAGCTCGTATCTAATCCTCAAAACATATATTGCTTAATGATCAGAAAAATAAAGAAAAAAGAAAAGAAAAATTTCAGACTGAATTTTTTTCCGTGAGCTGAGTTGAGCCAACAAAGAAAGAAAACGATAACCTTTGAAAAAGAGAACAAAATATCAGTTTATAATTAGTTGTGTCGTCGACCCTCCACCGTTGCCTGCTGCTGCTGACATGTCACAATGGGAAGGGAAAGTCTTTTTTCTTCTTTGTTTATTGCAATGGGCTCTTAAAGATAATAAGCCCAAGAAGAGGATTTAGGCAGGGCACGTGACTTGTATTTTATGGTCATAGGGAGAGCCGTGTAGGCGTGTAGCTATACCAGCACAACAATTACTACACCCAATCATCTTTCTCCTATTTGTGCACTTTTTCTTTTTGAGAAATTGTGCACCTTCTTCTCTCATATTATTTTGTATACAATCGGTTTTCCTATAGACGTAGCTAGTTCTTAGTTCACATATATTCCCTTGATACTAGTAGATGATATTTAGGACGAACCAAATAATCAATTCCTATACCACAATTATGCTTGATGTATTTTTTTATAAGGAAAGTATATTATAATCGGAGCACTAGGGGTGCTCCAACCCAAATACACGCAAGTTACACCATTTTTAAATAAGCTATTTGGTTATTCCACCATTCGACAAATAGAAAGACCCAAATTTCTATCAGGCCTACACATAAACTATCCCTGCAACATTTCACTATGTTAACGAGAGCCGCACGTCACGAACTGATCCTCTAGACAATATGCTATTACGTTCCAGCCAAAGACACTAATTTGTCGTTAACCAAATCAAATATTTAACACAGTGAGATCTTTTAGCCCCAATACATCTCCCATAATGAAGAAAATGTTCCACACCTATCCCAACTGCTTCTACCACACCCAACCACTCATTTATACCTTTCCACACCTTCAAAACAAAGTTGGAGGAAAAACAAATGAGTTAAAGTTTCATCACAATTCCAACAAAGAATACAACTACTGCCATGAGTACCCATATCAATATATACCTCTAGCCATGAGAGCTTCACGAATAGGTAAATGACCATGAAATCTACCCAAAAATTAATATCTTTGAAGGAATTGTTGTTTTCCACATACCCCCAAGGCCCGTAAGCAACCCCTCATCTCCGCACATAAGAAAATTTTCTCTCATCAAATTTTGATACATCGAAACCACAATAAATTGTTTTGAAATGTCCATTCCCCAAAACTAGTTATCTTAGCGAAAATTCGGCCAAGATAACTTCCAACAACAACATCGTTGTTGTTTTTTTTTTTTTTTGAATTATACATCGTTGTTGTTTCTGTAGCATCCAAAATTGCGATTCCAATTCAAATTCCAATACCAAACAGCCTCACTACAACATAACACATCAGCCATACATCTTTTTTATTTTCCAACCCTGCAAATAATTTGGGGCAAAAAGTCGCACAAGTAGAGAAAGAATATTTTGATTTTAGATTTCTAGCTATTATAATTATTGCACGTTGAATCAAACCCTAATAAGGGTTGAGTAATAAGGATACAACCAATTTTAAGCGTTGAATCAAGATTGCTTCCCAACAGCTTATAAGCTTAAGTTTCAAATCATGCCATATTGTTTTCTAAAACGTCTTTCCACTTTTTTCTTATCATTTTCATTGATGTGAATGATTTAGTGTCATCCTGGTTTTTAGTAATAAACAAAACAATTTTACTCTAATGCTTTGTTAAACTAACAATTTGCCATAATACATGGCCTTCCAATTGGACATGTTTGCTTCAACCAGCCGTGACATATTAGCATCAATGTTGGCAAAAAATGTGACACGTAAGTAAGAGAGAAGGGATTAACAAACTAGGATGACAAAGTGGGTTAAAGTAATACACAACACTAGTAATCACCAGGACGGCAAAGACCTAGTACTATATTTCTCTTGCAAATAAAAATTTAGCAGACGGCATGCAAACTTCTGGATTTTTCCATTAATTAGTTTTACCATATATTATTGGGAAAAAAATGCACACGGTATCACTGTCTTAACTAACTTTGTGATCGTCTTGTAAATTTTAACATCCTTTGTATAGCAATTCAAATTGCTAATTTAGGTGTAATTACTTATTACTTTAATATGTTGAAATAACATAAAATATCTTACATATAACTCTCAAGAAAAACCACCATGAGAGATTCGACTTTGTGTTCCTCGGTTCGATTTTCACAGTGACAAACTCGGAGTTGGCCAATGCGAAATTTGTTCTTAAGTACGAGCAAAAATTAGTCTTTTATTTAAAGCATTACACATTCTGAAGGTAGCTAATAATAGTCCGAAAAAATATAACTGGTGGAGAGTGATACTGTCTTTTTTGGCGAGTTACTTTTTTTTTTGGCTAGATAATACAATAGTGTTCAATAAATATGCACTAACGAGTCTACTATCTATTTAAGAAAATATATGATTGTTTAAATTAGCAAACTGCCCCTACATCTATTTTTAATTTTTTTTTCATCTATTATCTATTTAGAAAACATAGAGTTGTTTAAACTTCCAAACTTCGCCTACATCTTTTTTGACAAACCCTACCTCTATTTTTATAAAGTTTATTATTTATCAATTATTGTTTTGTTTTTTGGGTTACGACGAGTAAAGATAATAAGTGGTCAGTTTAATTTCATTTTTATAAGAACATAACATTTTAAATCATCCATATCAAACAACACGATACGACCCGTATGTATGCATAGAATTAGTGCTAGTTGCGTATAAAAAAGAGAGTAAGCACTAACAAATTAAAGCAGCGAGTGGCAAGTAGTTGAATAAATGGCAAATAGCTAGCTAGCATATTACTCTGTTTTAAAGTACTACAAAAAAGTTGCCCATGGTCACCATAGAACGTGCTATTGAACAAAAACAATGAAAGGCTTTAATCCTCCATCACTTCAGTGTGGCAGAATTTAATTACCTAATCATTTATTTGAACGTAGCTTTTGGTGGTCTAGTTATGGAAGTCAGTTATGACTACTGAATGAATGCATATATAGCTCTATTTTGAAATGGTGGCGGGAGAAGCTTTGAATACATAAAACATATTTTCTAAGCTGATTTTTTTTGATAATTGTACTTGCATAACCAAGTAGCCCATGAGGCGCAAACAACTAAGTCGCCCATGAGGATTGTGTATTAGAACAACTAAGTTGCCCATGAGGGCAAAGTACTTGAACAATCAAGTTGCCCATAAGGATTGTGTATTGGAACAACTAAGTCACTCATGAGGGTAACGTACTGGAACAACAAAGTCGCCAACCTGAGGTCGGATGAGCCTTGTGTATTGAAATAGCCAAGTCGCCCCTTAATGAGCTCAGTAGCCTATGTCCATAAGTTTCCTGTAGAAGGCTTAAGTAGCTTAGACCCATCTTACCCAGCACATCTAGCCCAAGCAGTGAGGCTAACCCACACATGACGCTAATTGACCTCATTCTCCTAACAGTAAAGCTTAACCTAGCTAGGCGACCTTAATTACAAGGCGCCAATCATTCTGTGACAGAAGCTCTCACTCATTGAAAAAACCTTACTGAAGGGACTTCCTCACACAGATGATTTCACTTCACTCATTAGCTAAAAATCCTAGCTTGCTAAGAGGAGACGAGCCTGCCACATTTACACAAATACGATAATTATTTGAGATTTAAAAGAATTTATAAATGATGTTGTTTGTCTAATATCTGTCTAATATTTGTGATGTTATAGGAAGAATTAAACAAACACAATTGTGAGGCTGGAACATCTCAAGTAACCCAAAATTCACAAAGTCACATGCCATGGAAGGATGACATATATGAAAAAGTACTAGGACCTGACAAGAGAGGACGTGCATGTTGTATAGGCAAGATTCCTAAAGCTAAAAAGTCGAAAAAAGTTGTTTTGTCTGAAAATCAAGAGTTACACAATAGAGTTAAGCACACAGAACATTTTACTAAATGTTATGAGATTGATTGAAAATCGGTTTTCTGGAGAAGATGTGAATGACATTTTGCAGGCTGCAAGATAGGTATATTATCTTTTACTCCTAGAGTTTTTATGAATGATGTAAGAAAAAATTTAAGTTGAATATATGAGTTATATTCTTTTATTTTCAACAGGCTACTGATGCTTCTAGTGTCCCCAGCGAAATGAATTCTCAAAGTCCAGACAATGGTGAAGATAATGACACTAATAAAGACTAAAAGCTAATTTTCTATTTCGGGAGTAGGCTTAGAAGTTTAAGTTCTTTGTAATTTTGGTATTATTATAAGCTTTTTAAATGTCAATATGGTACTCTTATATTGACATTTTTAACTATTTTGTAATTTGATATACTTGTAAGATTTATGTTAATTTTCAATATGATTAGAGTTTTACTTTATTTTTTTTTATATTTAGTTTTTAATTGGTTTAATATTTAATAAGAAATATAAAATATTATAAGTGTTAATTAATATTAATAAAAAATTGCAGAGACAGCAAATTATTTTTTTTACAAAATCTATAGTGATGGAGGTTCAGCCGTGGGTATAGTAAAACTAACAGGTGATTTTAAGACTTATTCCAACAGAATATAGGCGTGGGTATAGCAAAAATAACAGGTTTTGTTAAGGCCAATACCAATGGAAAAGTTACCGTAGGTTTTACGGCCTATACCTACGCTTTTTGACCCTTTACCCACGAAATTTTGCTGTCATTATATGTCAAATTTCTTGTAGTGTTAATTAAAGGCATAACATAATGGATGAATTCCAATCACTACTCTTTATTTTCTTTTAGAAATATTTTATAAGTATTTTACTTAAAAGATAGAAATAAATTTTCCACTCCAAAACTCTTCTTCCAAACATACCCTTTATAGAAAATATAAAACATGTACTCAATATAAACTCATCTTTTACACATCCATTGTTGAAGCTATTTAAAAACTATCTTCATGCTCCAAATTGGACTCAATCTAAGAGACAATATTTCACGGGCAAAACGCGAAAGAAAAGGTCTGTTTCCTTGGACGCCAACTTTATTGACAAAAGCTTCTTTTGTAGTTTAAGGTAATAATTTTCCAATTGTTAACGTAAGGACAACAACCTATGAGAGTTGTGTTTCCTTGTCGAGTTATATCGTGGTAAGAAAACCTAGCTAGAGCCTAAATACAATAAGAATAGTCATTGGCCCAGTTAATGACAAGAAAACTAACTTCATTCTAGTAACCCTAATATTAATCAAATGATTAACCCCTTAATTATACTCCTACGTCAAGTCAAAGAGGTTCATTAAATTAAACCCCCTCCAAACTCCAACTCTTATTTTTCACCAAACATTTCCGAAAGGGACCCCAATTCCTCAATATTCCAACTCATACCAATTTAATTTCACCCCATCCACTTTCTTCCTTCATTGTTATTTATACACACATAGCTTAGTTATAAGTTTGAAAAGCAATCCTACCAACAACACCATCTACACCTTCACATATTCATCTTAGTAACACCAAAAATCAAATTCACACCCCCCTTTCTTATATTTGTGTTTTGTGTGTGTGATTACTGTTACTAATATTATGTCTTCCAACAAGAACAAGAAAAGACTTATTAGAACAGTATTCACAGCAAATGGAACTTGTGGCTGTGCTAAAAACAAAGCCATTGAAGTATATGAACCAACTCCAAAGCCTAAAACCTCAATTCCCTCAAAAACAAACTCAAACAGCAGCAAGGCTTCTTCAACAACAACTTCAGGTGAACGCAACGGTGGTGCGATTGATGACGACGACTACGATTTCTCCTCCACAGCCACCTTCTCAGAAGCCGAGACAGCTTCTTTTAACAATAAACGGAGTCCATTGATGAACACTGTGGCTGTTGAGAAGGACTCTGAAGATCCTTATCATGATTTCAGACATTCCATGCTACAAATGATCTTCGAGAAAGAGATCCATTCTGGAGATGATCTTCAAGATCTTCTTCAGTGTTTTCTTCATCTTAATGCTACGTGTTATCATAGTGTTATCGTTAAAGCCTTCAATGATATCTGTCAAGAATCTTTTCCTGATAAGGTTAGTAGTGCTATTACTCCGGCTACCACTGAAACTGAAACTGAAACCGAAACTTCTATGACAGCAACCACGTCATCATCTGAAAGAGTCAATCAATAGTACAGAATACAGCTTATGGAGATTTATGAAAAAAATATATAATATTCATTAAAATGATATTGTAATAAGAAAAGTTTATTTTAATGTGATTTTAAACTTTTAATTACAAGTTGTGTTTGTTTAATATAGCCGGACTTATTGTGCTGGATTATATATAAGTATTTAGTCCATGACCTAGCTAGCTAGCTATAGCTAGGCCACGTGCACGCATTGATATCAAGTATGGGGGAAGAAGCTAAATGTAAACGTCAAGCTTTTAATTTGGTTCATGTTCTGTATGATTCATTCTTTTATGTGTGGTGTGGGGTAGAATGGAGTTGGGGTGTGGGAGAGATTGTGAATCCAAATTGCCTGTGTGTAAATTTCTGGGTTGAGATAAAGGTTTAATTGATGTTAATTTTCTTTATTTTCTTTTCATTGTTTTTAAAGTTGATCAAGACAAACCATTTATTCGAAGTAATTTATATTGGATTCAATGTATATTAGTTCTGGATTACTGCATGCTCACTTTTGTGTATGATGATCGATATATAGTTTGTCTGTGTTACTTTTAATCGCAGCACAGTTGGTTTGTGTTCTGTGCGTAACAATTCTGCTACTAGAATTTGATTGTAACATGATAACTAACAACTTAAAAGAAACTTGCTGATCTCATAACTATCTTACTAAAAAATCTGATTATGATGATGTTGATATTAGAGTTGTTGCTTAATTGCTTTATTATTGAAAATTAATGAATAGTAGTTGGTTAAAGGTATCTACTAATTATCTAGGAGGTAGCTGCCCTATGCATGGACCCTAGATGTTGAAATTCCGAGATGAAACATACCAGTAATATAGTACCTCCGATCTTATTTATAAGCAAAAAAAACATTTTTTAGGTTTATTGAAAATATGCGTATATAGTTTGTATTATAAACCAAATACATCAATTACTCAATGAACCTAAAAAGTATTTTTTTACTTATAAATGAGATAAGATGGAGTAATTTGTTGAGTGCCTTAATCATGTTTATTTTTAGGAAATTATACTCATTCACCTCTATTCTTCTTAAATTAAACATACAAGTGTGTTTTGTTTGTCGGGGAAGTTGGCAGAATTGCGGCTAAAAATCATGACAACTTAGAAACTATACTTTGGAAACGGTGTTTGAACTTTAGTTTGAGATACCCACTGTACCGTGTCCGTGTTACCAAACATTTACTTTATAAGGCACTCGCTTCCCCTATTAAACAAACTTAGAAGACATGGGAGAAATTTTTCGAACAAAAGAGGTTGGTGAGTGATCATGTTAAAAATAGAGTTCATTTAACCCAAATTTAGGAGAGTGAGTGCAATTCCCTCATTTACTTTTTGATGAGAAAAGTGTATTGAGTGAACTAGCGAATAGATTAGAACCCTAATCATCCAAGAGCAAAATTTATTGAGAAATTTTTGTATAGGAGTAAACCTAACATTTAATGTTTCGAAATAAACAATCAGATAATTCACAAAACACATGATGCTTAATTTTTTGGTCAAGCAAAACATAATACTTGAAAAAAATTGGAATTTGAATCCGTGATGGACCTAGTGCGTATATGTCCTGGCCCAGCGTGTGCAACGTATGTGTTGATACTTTTTACTGTGGAGTTATGGGTCATGAGCAAAAACGTTGCCAGAAAAACAAGGTGATGGCTCCATACAACTCTGCTCTTCCTAAATACGGTCATGGCTTTGGCATCCTGTAGCAAAAGATAAAGTGAAGAATACTGAAGGGGCCAAGAAAGGAAGTACTTCATGTTCCACTAGCTAGGCATCAGGGGTGATGACTCTAAATGGAGAAAAAGTTCTGATATTTCCCCTTTCTTCATATCTGATGATAGGGAGAAGTGAAGAGAACCATCTAAGATCTTAGCCCTTCACCTTCCAAGTACTGTGTGGAATTCCCTCCTGAAGAGCGTTTTTAGGCCCTTGTAGATACTAGCATCATACAACAAGAGGACGATACTCTAGCTATTACCTTGGCTTCAGGGTTAGCTATAAGGAAGAGAGAGGATTGGATTCTGGTCTAAAGGTATGGAAGTTTGGTTCCGAACCGGTACGGTTCCTAACTTCTGAACCTTTAAAAATTCAGAAGTGGGGGGTTTCGGAGCGCGTTTGACATGCGTGTATTTTTTGAAATATTTGAGGGTTGGGATGTTCGGTGAGTAGAGAGAGGGTTGTAGGAAGTATGAGCCGAAAATAACTGTGCTACGATTTCCGCAAGCCCACATTAGCTAACTGTTTTTTTACAAGAGGTGTACTCACATACAGTACCATACATGATGTGCGTCTTATAGTCTTGTTCCAGAGAGGAAATGTCAGTTATTTTTTGGTAACAAATAAACTAATTGCTAATAAAAATACATCTTTTGGATAGTTTCTTATAAAAAAGCAATTACCTATTTTATTATGTGAGGAATTTTTTGTTCTGGAAATTATGTCTTGCATTTTAAGCTTACCAATAGTTTTTGTTCACGGAAATTTTGTCTTGAAAATTTGGTCTGCCACTTCATAGTTATGTAAGTTGGTTTCTTATTAAAAAAAATCAAATTTTAAAATTTTTGGACCTTAAAAAATCAAACATTCTGTAAAGTTGGTTTTTGATTTTTCCTGAGCAAAAAAAAATCTGTAGGTTGGGTAAAAATTAGAAAGAGTAAAATGGGGAAATTTGAAGGGGTGAGAGGGAGGAGGTGGTGATGGTGGTGTGGTGAGAGGTAAAGGGAGGTGGTGGTGGTGGTGAGCGGTAGTGGTGGTGATAGTGGGGAGTGAGAAAAGGTAGTGGTGGTGGTGAGTAGGAGGTGATGACGGTGATGGTGTTGGTGGTGGTGAGAGGGAGAAGGAGGTGGTGGTGATTGTGAGGGAGAAAAGGAGGTGGTGAGGTGAAAGATTGGATGTGGGGGTGAGAAAAGAATGAGCCAAATAAATTAGTTGTTGTTGGTGGTGGTGGTGAGAGGTAAAAGGAGGAGGAGGTGGTGGTGCTAGTGGTGAGAGAATAGAGGAGGTGGTGGTGGTGGTGATAGGGAGAAGTAGGTGGTGGTGATATGAGGGAGAAGACGAAGGGAAGGTGAAAGAATGGAAGGGGGCGAGAAAAGAATGTGTCAAAACAATTGGTGGTGGTGAGTGGGAGGTGGTGGTGGTGAGAGGTAAAAGGAGGTGGTGGTGCTAGTGAGTGGGAGGTGGTGGTGGTGGTGGTGAAAGGGAGAAGGAGGTGTGGTGATAGTGGTGAGGGAGAAGAGAAAGGGGATGTGAAAAAATGGAAGTGGAAGGTGTGAAAAGAATGAGCCAAAATAATTTGGGGCCCTAACCCATTAAAAATTGGGCTGGGGCTAAAACTAGGGTCCATACTTTGTACAACCCCCCTTCTATTCAGTAGACACCCCTAAAACGCGTGAAAAGATCGAAATGCCATTACTTTTTTTCTGGATTTACGATGGTTCGAAGCAGCTTGCTTCAAACCAGTTCAGACTAGTGTGGTCTGAACCAGTAATCAACGCACACACCCCCCTTTTTCCTTTCAGTTATATTAACAGAGGTTCGGAGCAGCGTGCTCCGAGCTGGTCCGAACCAGTAAACAACGCACAGAAACACCCTTTTTTTCCTTTCAATTATGTTAGAAGAGGTTCGAAGCAGCGTGCTCTGAACCAGTTCGGTCTAGCGTGGTCTGAACTAATAAAAACCAGTTATATTAGAATAAGGGTATCTTGGAAATTTTGAGAGTGAGTGGGTGTCTACTGAGTAGCTAGGAGGTTGTACGAAGTGTGGGCAAAAAAAAGCTTCATTAATATGTGGCTGGATTTTGGGCTTGAGACTTAATTGACAGCTGTAGTTATATGTAGGGTGTCAAATGTATGGATTGGGTTGATTTGATCATAATCCTAAGGAGCAAGATTTTTGTACCACTATGTTGTAACACATACCCCCTATTTTATCAAAACTTTCAGTTTTACCCTTTAATTTTAACACATAACCCACACATTTTTATGTCAAAAAATAGTCCAACAAACTATTTACAATTTTTAATGGATTTTGAAAACTTTAAACTAAAAATAAATAAACAGTAGAATTATTTTAAAATTAAGAATTTCTATTTTTTAACAAATTAATATAAATACAATTTTTTTTTTAATTAATTGTAATTATTTAAAAAAGAAAAGTTGAATCACCACTGCGCTACACCCTTGACCACCAACCACTGTTGACCGGTATTGACCGTCGTTGACTGGTGGTGGTTGGGGTTGACTACCGCCTTTGACCGCCACTACCACCACGGAAAAATTTAGATTACTAAAAAAAATTATTTTATTTTTGTGAAATTCATTTTTTAACTTTTTATTCAATTGAATTTTTTTTTTTTGATTTAAAAGAATGAAATGAATTTATAAAATTAGTGGATGAAACACAGTCATTCCATTATTTAAATGGATGGTTTGGATTCAATCCATTATTTAAAAAATATAAATTGTAATAGATGGATTGAATAGATTTATTAGGGGATATCTTATGAACTAATGGATGATTTTGACAACCCTAGTTAAAGGGGAGGGAGTGGGTCGAGGTATAAAATGGAAACCAGGGAGGAACTACTAGGGAAATGAATGTGGGCGCGACGGATTTGTCAAAAGTCATGAAACGAGAGAGGTGGTGATATGAACCACAATAGTTGCATTTGGATGATGACTTTGTTTTACTGGCCAGTTGTGAAGTGATTCCAAGCATCAAGCGAATCTCTACACTTAGGCGTTAACAGATTGGAGGTGTTTGAGATAACAAGTGGAGGAGTGGAAACAAAATCCTCTCCTATCTCCATTTATAAATTCATCATGATTACTTGTATTGGTGATGTTGATAACAATAAAACTTAGAAAAAACAAACGAACCTAGAAAAATTGAATGATATAAACAAACAAATGAAAAAGATAATGCAAACTGGAAACAGTATGAAGCTTGAATCACACACAACAATGATTTAAGAGAAAAGTGAATCATGAACATGAGAAAAGCAATTCGAAAACCATTTTAAGGTTTTAGGGTTCTTTGTTTGCTAAGAGAGAGGAGATTCAATTCATCTTGTCAAAACTCGCAATGACTAGTGTTAGAGTCAAAAACTGAAGTCAATTGTCATTTGTCACTCACTCCACACGCTTTTAGTTTTGTGATATCTTACTATGTTAGTTACTCGATATTATAATAATACATAATAGATTAGTTTATTAGTAGTCAGTTCACCAATTCTGTTATGAAGATAATTGATCCATAGTTTCCTAGCAATTGTATATAAACTGAAGTTCATGTATCAGTTATAGCTAGTTAACAAATCTGAGTTTTCAATCACCTTGAACTCCCCCTCCCCCTTGCAGCCGACTGATAGGAAAGTATTATACTTAACTTACTCTGGACTAGAGATCTTTTATGCAGTCAGCAAATTAAGCCAATTATTAGAGACACCTACTGACATTCACCTGCAAGCAGCAATGAGAGTGCTCAAATTTATCAAAAATAACCCAGGACAAGGACTATTCTTCAGTGCCAACTCACCCCTAACCTTCAAGGGATTCTGTGATTTAGATTGGGGAGCATGCCCAGACATTAAAAGATCTACAATATGTTTTTGTTTCTTCCTTGGAACTTCACTGGTTTCATTGAAAAGCAAGAAACAATCCATTGTGTCACTATGATGAAATCCTAAGTGCCTTAAGTATGTGGAAAGAAGTCTATAAGGAACACGCTCAAAGGATGCACAAAGTTGTTTCAATGGCAATGTTAGTTTTCAATAAGGCTTATGGTTTGGTATCAAATTACTTGAGAGCTCACGTATTGGGACATTTGAATGGAATACTTCATATTTGGTCAAATCTCAATTGAAGAAAAATCTCATGAAGAATAAATTAGTGCAATTTATTTTGGTTTCTAGTACTTTATTTTAGGATTATATCTAAGACTTTAATGACATTTAATTGTCTTCTTTATTTTAGGATTGGAATTAATGGCTTTAATGCCAAATAGTTATTTCCATTAAAATTAGGATTTGATATTTATTAGTATATTTTAATTTCTAAGGTTTTCACTACAAGAAAAACCTGTTTTAGCCACCAACATTTGCGACGGAGCTTATGCCATCAGTAATTTGCCACGGATTTGCGACGACATGTGTTAAAAGTAGGAGCGCGAAATTTCCCGCTGGAGTTTGCCACGGGTTTGCGACGGACTTGAAAAAGGCAGCAAATTTGCGACGGAGATCCCGTCGCAAGCCCGTCGCAAACCAGAAATAATATTATAACACGCACGAATCAGAATAGAACGCTCTCACCCTCACTTTCCTTCTCCTTTCTCTTTCTTTCTCAGACTCCCTCTCCCTCTCTGAGACTGCGCAACAAAACGCTGCCGCCCTCCGCCGCGACACCACCTTCGTTTCAAGCTGCCTCCACGGTCGCCTCCACCTCACCTGGCTTTCTCGAAGCACCACCACCAACAGCTCATGACTCTCCTCTCTCAGTTTCCTCTCCTTTCTCATGCGCTTTCCTCTCTTCATCTTCTTAAAAGGTAAATGTTTTTCTTCTTCTCTACTTCTATTTAGCAAAAATGCCTCCATTTTTGTTTGAATCGAAACCCTAACCCCTTCTATTTTTGAATGGAAACCCTAACCTCCATTTTTGGTTGGAATTAGTAGCTGTTAGGGTTTGATTTGGGTTTGATTAGTTGTTGTTGTGGATTTTGGAATGGAAACCCTAACCTCCATTTTTTATTTGGGTTTGATTTTTGAATGTAAACCCTAACCTCCATTTCTGCACTATTTTCTCATTTTTTATTTGATTTACTGTTTTGTGTTGAATGTTTTGCCATTAAATTTGATTTGTTATTCCTGTTTTGTTGAAAAACTAATGGAGGTATTTTTGTTGGCATATACTTGATATTTCTTTAATTTTTCCAATTTTTGTGGTTTGTTTTATGCTAAGTTTTCAGGAACGTGTCAGACTTTCTTGCTAGATTTTTCATGTAATGTTGTTGTCTCATTTGTTTGTGTTTTGTGGTCAATATTTTTTTGCAGTATTTTCAGTACTTGGGTTGCAAGGTCTTGTGTACCTGTAAGTTGACTGTGAAGGGGTAGTGGATTTAAAGTGGCATAAACACATCGACTATGTACCAAAGGGTGTTGATTGTGAAGCACACCTTTCAAATTGCAATTTCAATTAAAGGAAAGCCAATCCTCGGTTCCTAGTCTACAATTTCGCTTTCCGCATTCAAGCTTCACGGTGAAACTTTTTTCAGGTATGTGAAGAAGTTGTATCTGTCAAATTTTATCTATTACTTAGTCCATTGCTTTTATTTTGGTGATATTTGTTTAAGATGATAATTTATGTAAAGATACACAGAAGTGTCCTGCTCCAGACTCATGCCCTCATCAACCAGTAGGTAGGTGTTGATTTATTTTCCTGTCCAAGGAAGATAAATCACATTGCTAAGCATCTTGAACTTCCTTTTCTCAGAATTTTCACAGAATTTCATTTCACTTTTGTTTTCTCAGAATTTCATTTCCTCCTCATTGTTAATATACAGGTCTGCTCAATCCCTCCTCATTGTTAGTATACAGGTCTGCTCCTTTTATTTTCACAGAAATTCATTTCACTTTTGTTGAGGTCTATATAGTTGTTTTCTACTTGAACAATATTTTAAAATTGCTTATATAAGTTTATTATGTTCCTCTGGCTTTGCCAATATATCCTGCTATCATGTTCCTTAGTGATGTTAATGGGGGAAGGCTTGAGTCTTGTACTATATTTTAAATTGTCCGAGAATTTTGAAAAGATATCTCGCCAAGTTTCCAGGAAAAGACCAAGGTACTTCCTCTCCCTTAATAGTATTCTTAGCTTCTACTAGAGTATTCTTTTCAGTTAACTAATGGTATTGGTTTAACAGAGATTAATGGATGATAAGATGGAAAATGTGAAAGGGTATACAAAGGAAAACTTATAAATGTGAAATACAAATCTTTTATGAGAATTGATCACATCATGGTATTGACATTTCTTTTATTCTATATCCAATTTTGGTTATTGTTTTGAAATATTTTGATCTATTATAGTAGAACTTTAGATTCCTTCTATCTGTTATTGGTTCATTTAATACCCTTAATGGTATGGCTGATAATTTTTTTATGGTGATATTAGAAATTCTCAAGCTAGTAAAACACGTGTCTGTGCACAATAAAAATTTCTTCATGCCTTTTATGTTGTTATATATATATTATGATGCTCTGTTTGAGGTTGAAGTCTTAGTTGAACAAAGGTGGAAGTTCAAGTATTATTAATTTTATTTTATGGACAGATGGCTGGGTAAGAGGTGGGTATGTATTGAAATTCAATCTATTTTGTAGAATGATATATTTATCCACAAAATTTGGATGTTCTGTTGCATGTTCATGTTTTGAGTCCCTTTCTCACAAAATATTATGTGTGTTGTGTGCATCTGCCAATAGCCCCCTTGGTTTGTCAGGAAGTATTTAGTGGTGAAATGGTGATGTCTTCTACTTACGCAGTGCTGTTATGACTACTCCAGTGCTGTTATTTGTTGGTCATTGATATCTGCTATTGTGACTTTAAACTTGTTAATAACTATGCTGGAAATGTCATTATATTTGGATCAAGCATGAATGGAGAAGTCACTGGCCTCTGGTAAGGAGAAGATTACATTGTTTAGTTATTGTTCTATCCCCTTTGTATCTTGCTAAATTGCTATTGGACACAGAAACAATATGTATAGATATCACTATTAAACAACATTTTGGATGTATGATTTAATTTTTTTTTATTTATTTTTTTTAAAATTTGCGACGGATTAGTGTCGGATTTGCGACGGACATTTGCCACGGCTTTGCGACGAACATTTGCCACGGCTTTGCGACGGACATTCGCGACCGGTTTGCGACGGACTTATTTGCGACGGTAAAATCCGTCGCAAACAGTTTGCGACGAGCAATTTTGCCACGGAATCTGGTCCGTCGCAAATGTCATTTTGCGACGGGATTTCCTGCATTTGCGACGGATTTTTCCGTGGCAAATCAGCGAATTTCTTGTAGTGTTTATTGAGTCAATTGGACCTGAGGTTCTTTTGGGTCAATTGGACTTAAGGTTCTCTATATATTGTATTTCATTTTATGAAATAAATAAGTTGAATTTTGAATTTTGAGTAATAAATTTAGAGACGTGTCTCTTTGGTTCTTCTGAGCCGTTCTTAGAGCTTATCGGCGTGCTGTGACGCTCATCCCGACTTATCAACCAGAACATCCATAGCCGGTTGTGCGTCTTCACGACTTATCGATTGGTCTCCCATCCCCGATCGTGGTGTCTCTTTCACTCCCACCTTAATGACTACCGAAATAGTCATCCTTTGAAGAAGAATATAGGGCTATAGCACAAGCAACTTGCGAGGCACAGTGGCTCTTATAATAGTCGATGGCAGATTTACACATTGCTCACTCTGATCCTGTTATTATATATCGTGACAATAAATCTGCATTGCACATAACTGCAAACCCTGTTTTTCACGAACGGACCAAATATATAGAGATAGATTGTCATGTAGTCCGTGATAAAATTCAGTATGACACGCTGCACTTATTGCCCATTTCATCAAAGGAGCAGGTAGTTGATATCCTCACTAAATCACCTCATTTGGTGCCGTTTTCTAATCTGCAAGGCAAGCTTGGAATTATAGACATACATTAGCTTGAGGGAGAATGTTAAAGTCAAAGAATTTTTTTTGATCAGTAATAAAGTCAAAGACTTAAGTCAACTCTCACTCATTCCACACACTTTTAGTTCTGTGATAGCTTACTATTAGTTAGTTTGTTGATATTGTAATAATACACAATAGATTAGTTTGTTAGTAGTCAATTCACCAATTCTGTTATGAAGATAATTGATTCATAGCTTCCTAGCAATTGTATATAAACTGAAGTTCATGTATCAGTTACAGTTAGTTGAAGGAATGATAATTGAGTTTTCAATCACCTCTCTCCCTCCCTCCGTTCATACATGGAGTTTGATTGTTTTTGTTCACAATTAGGGGGTTAGGGTTGACAATGATCGATATGAGACTATATTTTAGAATGGAGAACGCTACTTGGGCTCCTCAGTTCTCATATAACAAATGATTCATGTTATGATTTGCATAATGGCTTGGGATTGACCCTTTGTTTAAGGTCTTTCCTCTCCTGTATAATGGTGTTGGACAGTAGAATTTAACGGTGGCTGAATTCGGTGTCTGGCATAATGATTCTTGGCATTGGTTGGAACCTTGGCATCTCAGTAATGATGCTGTCCGAACAGCTGAGGTAGACATTCTGCGAGATATTCTCCAACCCGTGGCTCCAATGAGAATGAAGATGGACTTTTGGATTTGGCCGCTCGATCAATCGAAGAATTATTCGGTTAAAACCTTTTATATTTAGCTGGTCCGTGGTGATTTATCCTCTAATGTCTTGGTGCAGCAGAATTTTTTTGCAGGTTTATGGAAATCAATAGTGCCTTCGAAAGTGTTGGTTTTTGGCTGGCAGTTGCTGTTGGATGCATTGCCGGTGCGCGAGCAACTATTGCGCAGGAATGTTCTCCACTTGGAAGACGACGCTCGTTGCCCATTCTGTCACGTTCAGCGTGAGTCCGTGAATCATTTGTTCCTCCATTGCGGGTTCGCGAATTCGGTTTGGAAGTGTGTTACATCTTGGATTGGTGTTGCTCTTGATTTGTCTTTGGATGTTGTTGGTTTTGTTCATCATTGTTGCTGCTTGTGTAAGGGGAAGAAAGCAAAACGCACGAAGCACATGGTTTGGTTAACTACTTGTTGGAGCATATGGCTGACGAGGAATGGAGCTATTTTCAATAATGAGGAGCCAAATATCGAGACGGTGGTGAATCGTATTAAAAGTCTATCTTGGTGTTGGTGTATTTATAGATTGAATTGTAATTCCTCATTTTTCATTTCAATGTGGTGGTCTAATCTACTACAATGCTTAAACAATTTGTAGTCTTTAGGAGGAGAAACAGTGAGTTAGGTTGCTTAACCTCACTGTAGTGCAGGTTGTACGAGGTACTCTTTTTCCTCCTGAGTCTTTTTCCCAATGGGTTTTGGCTTAGGGAGGTTTTGAGGAAGCTCTCCCCCTTTCCTTTATCCCTATTGTAAGGGCTGGACACCCCTTGTACTCACTTCAATGAAAGTATTGCTTATCTAAAAAAACTAGGTGGAATGTTTTGACTAATTTGAGTTGATTAATAAGTGAGTCCTCATATGGCAATGCCAATAAAGCTTTGGTTGACATCGTAAAGTATTTGCCACGATAATATACAAAAATAGAATAAATTATCCAATGAATTAAATAATCAATTGAATTCTTATTTTATACTTCAATATAATTTTAATCAGCACAATTCCAATTCCAACCCAAATAATACACCAGCATGTTTCTGATGTCCATCCTTTACAAAATAAGAGTCCCTAATCTTCTGAAACGCGTGCCAAGTCAGCAAGCTATCTGACCCAGCCTGATGACATTTCCCTACGGCACGGTCAACGTTAAGGGTCTGTGCAACCCGATCCAAACCGCCATAAAGAGTGTCGCAAAACCGCATCATATATTTAACGTCGTAAACGTCGTTTCCGAATATCACCGTCACAATCCTCAAGAACTCATCTAACCGGGTCGGTAGGCTCCTACGGGTCAGAATCTTAACTAAATACCCGAAATCATAAGCACTATGGAAAGTCACCCAACTAACGGCGTCGTTACAGACGAGTCCAGACGACATCATCAACTCAGCGAAACGTGCTGAGTCAGCGCCGGCAACAGCGTTACGGTTAAAATCAATCCCTTGACGTTCAAGCAGAGCGATGGAGTCGGGAGCGTAGGCATCACGCGCTATGTTAAAATCACGGAAGTTAAATTCCCAAATGAATTGGCAGTCGCCGGTTCCAAGATCGGGGAGGTTACCCTCAGCGTCGGAGAGAGTCAAACCAACCTGGATGAGATTGAGCGCGTCGACGTTGGATTTGAGGAGATGGTAGTTATCAGAAGGACGACGGTTACGGTGAGCGTGGTAGGGTTTGGTGGGGTCCACGTTGGGGCGGAAAATAACACCAGGAAACTCTGTATCCATGGAGATAACAGGATACCGATCGATTAGTTCACGGATGAGTTGGAATTCGGATTCTAGATTCGAAGCCCATACTTCACGGATGACGATTGGTTTCGGGTTCGGGTCTTGTTTCATTCTCGCTTATTGTTCGCTTCACTGTTGTTGGTTGTTTACTCACAAAGTCACGGTCAAAGTTATAAAGCTAGACTTTAGAGAGAAGAAATTGTGTTTGATTTTGTGTTGTTGGTAATGAAGAAGGGGGTGGAGTGAGGTTTTTATATGAATGAATTAGAGATGTTGCTTGGAAAGTGGTTTTGGTTTTGTTGATTGAAGAAAGGGATAGAGATGGAATTAATTAAATAATAGAAAAGGCACTAAGAAGGAACGTGCGTGTATATATCTAGAGTTGAATTGGAAGTGTGGGTAAGTTCAGTGTAGGCGTGAAATAGAATGTGAATGGATTTGTCCAAGTTCAACGCGTTGAGAGTTGAGATAGCTTGACTGAAGCAAGTTGAATCAATACTAGTCTTGGTCCAATTCGAGCACCTTCAAATTATTATTTTATTTTATTTGTATTATGCGCCTCCGGTTACAGAAAAGTCGTTATGCCGTTTCTTTACATGCACATTTGAGTATTTTATTCGACAACTTGAGTGAGTAGTACTTACTTTAAACGTGATCCGATATAAATAGTTAAGTACCCATTTAATATATGATTCTTATATTTTTTTTTACTACTTGATGCTTCTAACACTTGCGCTCAGATACAAAAGTATGAATCTTTCTCCTCAGGGAGCGACAACTATGAGAGTAGATGATTGATTATCTAATTTGTTTGTTTAAAATAGAATCTTCTTTTACCTAAATTTGTGTCATAATACACAACTAAACATGACTTATTAGTCACAAGGATCAACTGTAGCACATAATTGACATCACAGTATAGATCATAAACGCAACTATTCACAAATCCAAAGTATTGTACCAAATAAGAACCTAAGCATGGATTGATTTAGAAACCTAAAATATAATCACCTAAGACCTAAAAACATATGTACGTAAAACCTAACAACATTAACCAAATATAAACTAAATTAGATTATAACAAAATAGAATTAATCTAATAGGGTTAAACTAAAATAACCAACAATATATAAACTAAAAGAAATTAGAAAAACCTAACAGCATTAAACGAAAAAAACATAGCGTTGAGCTAATTAACAAAATATAACCTAAAACCTCAAGTATTGAAACTAACAAAATATAAATTATAAAAAATAATATATGGTACCTATGAGTAGCCGACCAAGAGCAACATCGAGAGAACTGAGATCGGCATTAGGGGAGGAGAGAACGAGGAGTGGCATGCTTCGCACCGTCGGATCTGTGTGTGTGATCTCAGCCGTCGATATGCTGCAACGCACGTATCCTTTAGACCGAATTCTACGATGCGCTATTGGGCTCAAATACAACCGTGAGCTCGGCCAAGTTCAGAACATCGGTTTTAAACAAAACCAACGTAGAAATATTATCAATTTAATTGTAAAATTGCCAGTGTGTTTACCTATGAACTAGTGTTGCTTTTACAAAAATTGTTCTAACAATAGTAATTAAGTAAAAGCAATATTATCAATAGTTTGGACATAAAATGGAATATTATCATTACTTTTTTGGGCACACTTTAAGACAACAATTGGAACCAACACAGCCAAATTCCAGAGGAAAACCGGAGAAGAAATTAATGCTAATTCATGTTCATGCATTGCAAAGGCACACGTAGCTAATCTTCATGTTCAAGCACATCTCTCACACTAGTCTAGCTGCTTGTCTTTTTATTGGTGTTTTCGATGTTATTAAGGAAGTCAAGCAAGACAGTACTCTTACACTTAGGGCATTTAGGATCAACTTCTGGTACCATAACATACATTAAGCATCGAGGACAACCCACAAGAAGCATGGCCTTTATGATCTCTTCAGCCTTAACCTCAGAGGACACACATGACCCCTCTAACGAATGAACAGAAGTTGACGATAATGATGTCGAAGATTCCGATGACAGATCAGCATATTGTAATGAGGTTGTCACCCTTGGTGGTGGGGAAAGCTTCAACTCCAATCCCAACGTTGTTGGATCACTACTCCTTGTTCTTTTGCTCATCTCTCTTGATCCGAGGTGACGTGAATCTAACAATACTTGATAATTAAATTGTACTATGTTCAAAATAACACTAAACGTGGTACATATATAGGATAAAACAATAGGAATTGAGAGTGAGATATTAAAGTAAATTTAATGGTGTATTCACTGACGGTTAGAACCATAAAAATAATTCACTAGCTTGAGATATAAGAGAGAGCCAGTAGAGATGGATGGTTAGATGTGTTTATTTAGAGACTATAGGTGCAGTGGTTGGAATTGGAGGACATAAGATTACTAGGTTAGCTGAGAGGATCAAAGTAATAGCAACACAAAATTTGTGAGCTTTTCAATTCAAAGCGAGATAGAGGGAGGTGATTGATTGAATTTAAATGTCAAATTTAAGTGTGTAAAAGTTGGGGAGGGTGGAACAAATGACAGAACTATAGAAGGAAGAAGACTATAAGAACGAAAACCTCCGATGTTATTAATTACCTGCCAGAGATGAGAGAATCTTTATCCTATCTGTTTTTAGTCAAATTTATCCTATCCAAATGGACACTTCTTCTACACACACAAAAAGCTTCTCCTTTTTTTTTTGTTCAGACCCAAAAAAGAAAAGTTTTTATTGTCATAAATCATATACGTTTTTTGTGGATGAATTAAGCCAAGTTATGCACCGCTGTGGCTTTAAACCAATATTTTAAACACGGTTGATGAAATTGGTAAAGGCATTTGGTAAATTTTTTAGTGACTCAACCGCGGTTAGATGAAAATAATAATATATTATAAATGTTATAAGTTTTCTTAAATAATTGATAAGTTCTATTCATCAAAAGTTATAATATACAAGTTTTTAATACCAAAACTAGTTGCATCAACTAATTCGTCGATTGCCCTATCAACTAGCCATGTTCTCATTTATCCCTATTTTAAGGAAATGGATTCATGCATGTTCTTAACTTGATCAACTCATGAAATTAAAAGAAAAGCTCAATCAACTAAGTTCTCTAAATCCTTATTTTTTAAGAGAGTAAGTGCATGTTTTTTCATTTAGCCAACTCATCAACTATCTTTGACTTAAGTTGATCAGGATTTTCCTTCATATTCTTCTTCAAAGAAAACCATTGTCAACTTTACTCCAAAAATCTAAGAAAGTAGTAATTGACACATTTAATCAATATTGACACAGACTCATTTAGACTTGGCAGCCCCATTTGGCTGATTTCTATCTTAGTCGATTCTGCATCACTAAAGTCTCCTCGATTAAACCTGGATCATCTAATCTTTCTTCAACTAATATCGGTTTAGTTGATCTGAGTTAGTCAGATATTTTTTTAAAATAAAATCGGGGAATAGAAAAATCATCTTTAATTAAACTGACAATAATGACCATTTTATAATTGTCTTTTAGGGGATTCAAGCTCCGAGTTTTGTTTCAACTGGTCAATGATTAGTCGGTTTTAGTTCAGCTGCTACAGCGCCAATTAGGGTTCACTTGATCAAAATTCAACTATTGGTGAATATTGCACTATAGTAAGGTATGAGATTCAAATCTTGTAAATAGAAAAAAAAAAGCGTTGGGAGAGTTTCCCCCTTATATAAGTACATTTGGCTCAACTCGAATTATATTAAGTATTTAGACATGATTCCAGGTGACAGAACTCAATCTTCAAGCCAACCTTTGGATGCTAACACCTAAATTGAAGTATAAGGGTGGTGAGTGTAGGGATAGATTCCATTTAAGCCATATTCCTTGAAGCTCGGAAGAATCTTAACTCAGACCTCCTTTACAAATCGATACTATCTTTCAAGCACATTACCCCTTTTCCATGTGAATGAAGGGCCTTGAAAGTTGAAACCGAGCATCGATTATGGGTTTTGTTGCCATGCCTAATTGTGTTAAATTCAGCAGTTATAAAAAAAATTACATCAAAGGGAAATGAACTATAATTGTCTAAGGCCGCTCCAAAGAGAAAGCAATGTTATTGAAATCAACTATATTTTGTGAATGTAATTTTTGAAAAATAAAAATAAACAACTCTTCTTAAAAAATAGTTAAATGTCTATACCATTGTTGCAATTGCCTCTCATTTTGTTTATCTGTCCTATATTAAAGCCAAGAGAGTGAGAGGGGGATTCGTCACATCCCGTTGGACGTCATTATCAGGAACTGTATTACCATAACTACTTTCGACGGTAGGTATAGTTGGAAAGATCAGATCCAACGGTGAAGTAATTAATTAGATATTGCGTCGTTAGTACAGAACCTCCATGATACTAACATTAAGCTAATAATAGATAAGCTAATAATAGCACAAGCACAAGATGCAATTTAGCTGAAGACTAACTGCATACATGCAGCTGCAAGATTGAGATATGTAGATGCATTTTACCTTTGATGATGGGACACTGGTTAGTTTTAACCTGCCGCGACAGTCAATTTTTTACCTGTAGCTACTTTTTCTTGTCAACACTACAACATAGCATTTAGTAACATTTGCAAATTAACATATTTTGACAAATGTTGTGTAAAGATAATCTTGACCCCTATTTTTGTAAGATAACAAGGGAAATCAAATTACTTATCTCACGAAACAATAACATCTCAATGTCAATGTATTAGTCCAGGTCCTTTAGTACTTACAAAATATTGTCAAAAAAAAAAGAATGGACCCTTAAATCGGTCCTTCAATTATCACCCTCTCTCCAATTTAGTCGCTGAACTATAAAAATATAATAAATGGTCCTTAAACCATTCTAAATTCTTCAATTTCCCTGAACTATCCACCATCTCTCCTGTTTAGAAATTAATTAAGGACTATTTATTATATTTTTATAGTTTAGGGACTAAATAGGAGAGAGGGTGATAATTTAAGGACTAAGTTGAGGGTTTTCTCAAAAAATAATCTTCTCATAATGTGTTATTCCTACTCCTACATAGTACACATTACAGCCATATCTCACTTGAAACAACATCTTAGAGATTAATGCGACATGATGACCCTTACAACAAAAATTAAATAAGAGAAACATTAGCCAGTTAAATTTATTGTCAATAGGTTAGTTAAACATTCAAATGCTTTGCGATTTCTCATTTGATTGATGTAGGACTTGCATTGAAATGGAAGCAATATTCATAATATACATGGGGATGCAAATCTTTTACAACATTTCCTTTCAGAGAACTAAGGAAAAGTGAAAACGCAAACGCTTTACAACTTGAGCATACAGATTAATGTGGTTAACATATTTGCTATCTTAATCCTCTAAAACTTGATGTCGTTCAATCTCTAGTCTATGTTCCGATAGTGGGCTTACAGTGCTATTTGTCATACGGTTACTGCTTCTACATTGCTGCAGTTGTTCCTGGAGATGCCTTACAAGGTCATTCAATCTTCGAATATTTTTCTCTTGCACTAAAATAATCTGCAGCAAACAACATCAATCGAAAGAATTCAGTAAAATTCTTGGCAAAAAATAACATATTAGAATTAGACCCAGATCTAAGTTCTAACAAAAAAAGTTCTAATAACTATGGAATTGAGAGCATATGGAACACAATGGATAGAAAATGAATGTAAATGTCAATTTTTCTACAAAGCACAATTTAAGGAACAGCCGACTTTTATACAATCTAGATAAGCAACCATAAATTCAAACTCATTCTGTGAGATAAGGCTGTCTTTACTTTACTGGCAAATTAAATGTTTCTTTCTTTCATATGCTTAAACAAATCTTATCATATCTTAATGTATGAGCTCATGAACTTAATGTAAGTTTCCAAAAGTGAAAACCAGCCACCTCTCTTCACCCATGAATGAAAATGGATCCACAGTTTTCAAAGAAAGTTTGATAAAACCTCCTGGCATCGTGAAGCCGTGTACTGCATAATGAAATGAATGAATCCAAGCTAACAAACAAGCAGTCAAGCACATGCACATTGATGCAAACAAGCTAACACTACAAAGAGTCAGAGCAGAAACTCAAAAATCCCGCTTGTTATTGTTTCTCAAAAGTTTCTTCACTCTCAATTATAGTTAAAAAAAATTCAAAATGCAACCTGATAGATGCTGCTACAGGTTGAAAAACTCAGCTTGCATCAAAACACGGAATAATGACCCAATCACAAAATCACACGAAAGAGACACCACGTCATAACTCAAGTCTCAAGCCACTAATTAAATCAACATAGGCATTTTGTGGAATAAAGGAAATAAAATGGAAGATGGTAAAAACATAGAACCTTCTCCTTTACAGTTTCTGCCCCGTTTGACATCCGTTTCTGCTTTTGAGATATGTTGGAATTTGACTCAACATCTACTACAAGTTGTTGCTTCCACTCAAATTGAGAGGTAATTACAAGTATAAGTAACAAAAAAACAAGCAACATTGGCCGCGGCATTCTTTCTTTCCAATTACAAGCAGAACACCTACATAAGATTCAAGCAACAGCAACTAAATGGCAATGTTACAAAAAGAAGGTTAATTACTTACTTGTAGCCACGAATCTGAGAAAGAAAATACATATTTGGTTGCTTCTAGTTGAAATACAGGGGTATTGAGATTAAATCAATGTGGCAATTAGGGTTTTTCGTTTACCCCAAAATTTGAAAGACTTGCTCTAGTCAAGTGGTCAAATTGGCTAAAAAGTGATACAAATAATAAGGGAAAAGTAACCCATGATCATCGATAAGGTACACATTAGAATAATTGATTTTGAAATTTAAAAGAGGAAACTTACAGATCGGTGTGAACGAGAAAACCCCAAATTCAGTATCGATAACCAAAAAGTAGAACCGTGAAAGAATCCGATATATTTTGCAATAGAACGCGAAGGCTTCGCAATTTACAGACTTCAAATTTGCAATGAATTTGAAAAATATGAAGCGTAAAAGAGTTCTAACTCAGTGTTTTGGCGCTGGCAGTCATAACCCGCGAGCGCCAGAAACAGAGAATAGAAGATGAAAGGGTCCGATTGAAGCGTAAAAGAGTTCTAACTTATTAGTGCTGTCGGAGTTGGGGGTGCCTTTAACTGGTGTTTTTAAGTTGAGGGAACAAATGAAACTCCTCGGTGAATCATTAAATATGATTATATGATGCAATATAAAAACTCATCAACAATTGAGATTTACTCATACTACTTTACACAATATCCTACAATCAATTTTAGTAGTTCATTGGTGAGTGATTTAATTTGCTTCTTCACCTTAGAAGCACCCCAACTCATATTTAACCAAAAAATTATCTAAACTGCAATGTAAAAAGTGAAAACACGCTGCTAGACTTGGATTAGTTGTCTTTTTTGAAAAAATTCAAACTAATTCGATCCGAACTAATGCAATTTGAATGGATTTGATTTTTTACTAGTGGGGAAAAAATTAATTACAAGGTAAAATTAATTTTTAACTTAATTTTTTTGAGAACAATAGTTAACTTAACTCTAACTCCAAAAGTGAAACAATAAAATAATAATCTGGTCATTTTTTTTATATAAACTACCGATATTAAAATGTATTTTGATATAGATTAGTTCTTTACCTGTGTAGGGTGACACTATATTTGTTATAATTTGTTATGAACCTCTAAATAATTTGTAAATTGTAAAGTTTAATAATAGAAAAAGGACTAATGAAAGTGATAACAGACATCTTAAGAAGATTTTGTCAGTTTATGAGAGAGCTTTTGGTAAAATTAGCGGTTAAAATCCCAGTTTTGTTTGGTGTAGTATAGCAGATAAGCTAGCGGATAGCGGATCGCGAATGAGCTAGCGGATAACAAATTATGTGTTTGGTAAAATTAGCGGTTAAAATAGCTGATAAATGTGAAATAACATAAAAAGATATTTAATTCATGATTAAATTACTTAATGATGACAAAATGTTTAATGAGGAAAGAGAAGTAATTTAGGAAAAATTAAAAGGGTAAAAATGTCAAAAAAAAAGTGAGACGCTAGCCGCTATCCACTAGCGTTTGAAAAAACGCTACTTAAAGTAGCATAAAAAAACATTAAACGCTACCCGAAAAACGCTAAGCATTAGTGCTTGCCAAACACGCGTACTCTTCACCCGCTAATTTCATCTGCTATCCGCTAGCGGATGGGACGCGCCAAACAGAGCCTAAAACGAATTTCCACCTAATAAGAATTTATTATTTTCTCTCAAAATTGCTGAGAGGTTGACACATCATCTTTTTGGCTTTGGAAGACATTTTGATTCGTATTTTTAATAGGTGATGCTACTAAAAAGCACACAAAAAGGAATGATACTATCCCAAATAGGTAGCTTAGTTGGCAAGCTAAAAGATACTAAAGGAGTGCAAGAAGGAGATCCTGGAGTCAAGCCCCGGAAACTAACAATTCCCTGACCCCCCTAACATTGCCTATCAGGTTTGTAAGTGTTTTTTCATGCCCCTGTTTAATATCAATTGCAACTACTAAAAATGTAACTTTTTTCCCGTATAAACTGGATATCCTCTGCGCGCAATCACATAGACTGGTAGGACCGCAATGAGCGGCAAAGTTCTCCCTCAAGAGATTTAATACTATTACATGCTGAAGGCTGGATTCAATCCCAAGACCTTGGTTAAGTTGGAAGAGACCCGTATCATCTTATCCAAGTGCTCTTGGGTTATTAAAAATGTAACTACTAAAGTCATTTATATTAAAGTAATTAAATTAAATACTTATATAAATATCAACCGTATATAACGGAAAAATGGACAAATCTTTGTATACTTAATTTATTTAATTTATAACTATTAGATAAAATAAATAAGTAGCTTGAAGATAAATATTGATTAATATCAACAACTGCAGATCTTGACACCATTTTACGAAAGGGTCAAAGTGTTAAATAAAATATATTCCACCATTATGATAAAAAAAATATTTATTTCTTTAATTACTTTGACATAAGATTTTATATGTGTAGCATTGTGGTTTGATCATCATATTGGGGATGGAGCGATTCTAGTTCGATCTGGCTTGGTTTAATTTCTTCCGTAATAAATAATACCGAAGTGAGAAAAATTCTTCCGGATGGTTGAATCTTTAGTTTTGTTTATTGCAAAAAAAACTACAAAACCAACGCGTTATTTAAAGAATTAGAATATGAGTAGCAAAAAGAATGTAAGACTATACTACATTATGCTGAGACAAATCTATATAGAGTTGATTGAGGGAAGCGACCCTCACAAGATAATTATTTTTATTTAGGATTTGTGTTTGTCCCGTTAAAATTTAGGCAATTTCAAGTGAGATAATTTTTTTAAAGAAATGTAGAAATTCACATAAGATTAATAAAACTCTTTTGCGATGGGAGAACCACAAGGACCACAAAGTCGAGTACACGTGGCCAGCCAAGTTCTCCGGTATATTAGTCACTGGTAAAGCCGATGAATACTGCACACAAATAACACACTAAGCAAAAACTAAAATAAAAGAGAAAATAATTTGGTACCAACTTTACCCTTTTAATTTTGTAATTTATAGAAGTTAACTTAGGTATGGTCTGATTTTTTCCCCATGAGTTTATGTATTTCACCCATATTAATATGGTCTGATTTTTTCCCCATTGCGCTGAAAATTTATTGATCATTTCTATTATGAATAATATTGTCAAAACTATCTATTAATTTTTAATATTAATTGTTACTAACTCATGTGTCAAGATATAGATTTGTCACTCTAACTAACACAATACTCAATTGGATAGTTTAATCCATCGATCATCCTTGTGGTTTATTGAATGAGTGGCCTATTCGACCCACTCCTTTTACCTGACCCAAGTGGAGCTAGCATACACTCAGCAAATATTTAGATGCAATCGAGTGTTTAAACTCTTCGAAATATCTTCACCACAGAATAACCATAAATACAGTAATTAATACAATTTCATTATTTTTTTTTCAACTTGAAAACTTTCAACACTGACGGTATTTTTTAGTGTCATATATCCGATTGCATGCCTTGAGAATAAATGTTTGAAAATTGAATATATGTACACATTTGTTTCGATATACCTTACTTTTTGTATTCTTCCAAGACGCTATCTATTTATTTTGTAAAATAAACAAATTATAAACTTTAATTGTATAGATTATATAAATGTAATAAATTTTTGAATTTTAAATTTAAAGTGTTAACATCAACATATTTGTATGACGTTTGGTTCAAAACTTCTAATATTGTATAATTTGAAAGTATAGTTTCTATTAAAATACTAATTATTATTAAAAATCATTAAAACTAATAAATTTGAAGAAAACAAATTTAAAATAATGGAACCTCAAATGACCAAAACCCACCACAAAAATGGTATTAAATGCAAACAAATACAGATCCAGTAAGAAACCAAATGCAACCAAATCCTTCGTAGGGTTTTCGTTTGAAATTCCACTCTTTCTGTTTGCCCTTTCATCTCTTGCGACGTTTAGGGTTTTCATTTTTTCTCCTTCATTTTTTGGTACACTGAAGGAAGAAGATGATGATTTGAGAAATGAGAGAGGAGAGAGATCGAAGAGAGAGAGAGAAAGATTGCGAGTTTTGGGGGTAGTAAATTAGGCTAATTGTTTAGCCTAGTGCTGACTCTGTGTTTTAATGCAATGGGAATATGGGAATATACCAGGTCTGATGTTGAGTTGCTGTGAAAGGTGATAATGCTGAAGAAGAACTCGCATGGCTTGCTTAAGAAGAATGTTTTTTGAATTCTGATTAAGTCTGGATCCACAATTGTAGGAAAGGATTAATTACTAATTGAATGGCATTTGTTGCCAGCCATTTTTAATTATCTGATTGACGTTTCCTTTTTTTGGTTAATGATCATTACCTGAATCAACTATTGTTGTTTACATCTAGACCATTCAGTTTTCAACATAGTTGGATGATCTTTCCTGCACCGTTGAGATTGATTTGTAGGCTGCTGGCTTTCCTAAGTGGCATGCCACGTATTTTATGAAAATTATGCGTGGCATTTTCTGTGGTGGGTGATTTGGATGCTGACATGGACACTTTCATGATTTATAGTACTTATGATTATGATATATATATATATATATATATATATATATATATATATATATATATATATATATATAGATTAGATAGATACTCAAAATTCAATCTATATTCTGAATGTTAATATTTTTTGGGTAATTTGGTAGGAACCAGGCTAGATTCGATAATCATGTGATCCCCTTACATACTGCCATCAATTTAACTATTTCTAATGTGACTTTAGCAAGAAATGCCTCTAAATCTATAATGACTTATTCATTTCATCATATGAATATAATGAACCTTCATAATCATAAAATAAAGTATGTTAGCCATACTTGTTCATTTCATCATATGAATATAATTTCATTACATCATTACTCACCTCTAGGTGGCCAAGGAAATTCTGCATTTGGATTTGTAATTGCATCCAAAAAAACTTTTGAATCATGTGCACTTCCTTCCCAACCGGAATATACATATGTAAACATCATGTTGAAATCACAAGCACACATGACATTCTGCGTAATTGTTGCCTTCCTACCTCTACATGAAATTTGTTTCTCCGCAGGAACCCATGCACTTATGTGTGTACCATCAATTGCACCAATGCAATTCTAAAATGCACACCCCAAATAAAAACAATCACAATAAGATAATATGAATAAGTAAACAAGACTTAAATTGCTTTGTATCAAAGGAAAGAACGACTTGCATACCTTAAACCAAGGATAATATTTTGGGTTATTCTTAATTCTTTCTGGTAATTCCGTGGACTCTTGTTTTATCAACTCTTTTCCCAACCGACACACCGCCCTTAACACTTCCTTGAAATGACGTGAAATTGTTTCTGTGGAATGCTGAAAGCGATTTGAAGCAACTCAATGACGAATATTATGGCCGACTATGAATAAAAATGTAGCAACCTTCTCTTCAACAAGAACATCCCTCGAGTCACTTAAGTAGTTATTCCCCCTCATTTCATTACAAAAGTTAAGAAAACATTCTTTCTTCATTCGAAATAAATCAAAACAACTTGTTCCGGATCCTTTTAATACTTCAGCAACAAACTCACGACCAGAGAGTGAAGATGTTAGAACCTTTGCTTTATCAAAGTATTTCTGATGATAGTCATAAATGAAATTAGCTACGATAAACTCCGCAAATTCTTCATCACTTGCATCAGAAGAAGAATCATCACTTCTATCAGTATCCATAATGGCTATAACCTGTCATGCAATTTCATTACAAAAACTTAAGAGCGGGACATTCATCTAAAGTGAAATAAAAGGTCTAATAACATGACTGTAAAATTCAAATAGAAAGAACAATAATTAAAAGACAACTTAACGTAAATATTGTTCAATGCTAGCACACAACAACAGGTTGCAGAGTCATTGGTAAACCTAAACCTCACCAAAAGCCAAAGCATTGTGGACACATGTAAACATTATGAACTTATAAATTCCGATTTAAACAACCAGATCATAGCTAAAAAATTGACAGGAAATCCAATAGCCAACAATAGGAGGACAGATATGCCTTAAGGGTAGGTTTAAAACAAATGTGTAATACATCTACATTTAAGGGGAGCATTATTGATAAAGGACATGATACAAAAGATATCTATCGTACGGAGGTAGCATCATTTAAAATATTTTTACAACAACGCGGATCTGGAGAGACTAATCCCTCGAGTCAAATAGGACCATAATGGACGGTAAAACTCTTCCTCAAGAGACTAATCCCTCAATACCTTTGTTAAGTTGAAAGAGACTCACACCATCTCATTCAAATGCTCTTATTTTATCAAAATAAAAACTCCGTGATCGCAAAAACACAATAATAAATAATACCGAGTTTTGAACGTGATCAATGTTTTTTTATTTATAAAGAACGTGACAAATGTAGATGCCAATGATTTGTGTCGTGTGAACTAAGAACATGATCCTTAAGGTACGGGAGCATTATTATTGATAAAGGACATGATACAAAAGATATCGGACGGAGGGAGTATCATTTAAAATACTTTTACAACAACGCGCAATTGTAGAGACTAATTTCTCGAGTCGAATAGGACCATAATGGGCGGTAAAAGTCTTCTTCAAGAGACTAATCCTTGATTGCAAAGACGCAACTATATATAAAACTTCAGATTCAGATACTAACACTTGCACTTTTTTCACGATCCGATAAGGAAGTTAAAGGAAACCAAGTGAAAAAGCTCACCAACAACATGGCAAGTCTTTCTTCGCTCTCAGCTGCTGTCCTAAGAAGGTAATATTAAGTTACTAACAGAATGATTTGTGAATATCATTTTATACATAATTGTGATTAATATGCCATGTGCTGAATTGATTAACAAGGCTTGAAGGAAAAGTAGCATTGATCACCGGCGGTGCAAGTGGCATTGGTGAAGGAACAGCTAGACTCTTCTCACAGCACGGTGCTAAAGTGGTGATAGCCGATGTCCAAGATGATCTGGGTCACTCCGTTTGCAAAGACTTAACGGAACCTGCTTCCTACGTCCATTGCGACGTGACAAAGGAAGAGGAAGTTGAAAACGCCGTCAACACGGCGGTTTCCAAGTACGGTAAACTAGACATCATGTTCAACAATGCTGGAATAACAGGTGTGAACAAAACCAGCATACTAGAAAACACCAAGTCAGAATTCGAAGAAGTGATAAACATAAATTTAGTTGGTGTCTTTCTTGGAACAAAACACGCTGCAAGAGTAATGATCCCAGCTCGAAGGGGAAGTATAATAAACACAGCTAGTATATGTGGAAGCATAGGTGGTGTGGCTTCACATGCATACACGAGTTCAAAACATGCCGTGGTGGGGCTGGTGAGAAACACGGCTGTGGAGCTTGGACCGTTTGGTATTCGGGTGAATTGTGTGTCACCTTATGTGGTTGCAACACCGTTGGCTAAGAATTTCTTTAAGCTTGATGATGAGGGTTGTCTGGGGGTTTATTCTAACTTGAAGGGTGCTAGTCTTGAGCCTAAAGATGTGGCTGAAGCTGCTCTGTACTTGGGAAGTGATGACTCTAAGTATGTTAGTAGTCATAATCTTGTCATTGATGGAAATTTTACTGCTCACAACGTTGGGTTTTCTACGCTTGGGCAACCATCTATCTGAAAATAATTTGTACGTATGCACCTAGTACTATCTCTTTATGCAATTATTGTCCTTGACTCCTTGTGTGTTTTTGGTTTGCTATTATGAACGAATAAATTATTGTCCTTGTTGTGAGTCTGGTTTGCTATTATGAATGAATAAACTGTTTACTATTAATCAATGTGAAAGAAATTTATAATTGTTTGCTTTTATTTTAAGATAAAATATATTTTTCACCTGTTATTTTTTACTAATGTTTTAGTCTAAGTAGTGTACCCTTTATTATTTTACAATGTAGTCCCTTAATCATCTTTTGCTTCGAAATGATTCCTTATGTCATAAAAGTCAATGGAAAATAGTCTCCCTTTTATTATAATACAGTCTCTTATTCGAAAATAAGGGCCTTTAATATATATATTTTAGAGAAGTAAAAGACTTATAGTTATTGATGATAAAGACATTAATTAGCACCACATTGATGATAAAGACTTATTGCCAATAAGGGAATACGGTCAACAGAGTTCCAAGCAGATATTGCACTTAGATTAAGCCACGAGATTCAAACCATAACCCACCACCACACAACCACCACCACCACCATCACCACCACCTCTTCCTCTACTCTCTCTCTCTCTCTCTCACCTACAAACCCTAACCCACCACCACCCATGACACCACCACCTCCACATAACCACCATCACCACCACCTCTTCCTCTACTCTCTCTCTCACCTACAAACCCTAACCCACCACCACACAACCACAACTAGCGCATTCACCACCAAAACCAAGGCTTCATTCCAATGACGTACTCACGTACACAAAGGACAATGAATAGCATGCACTAGCAAACACCCATGCCAACAGATACGACACTGCCAATTAACACGGGTTACTCTCGATCTTAGCAGCACACCCACTCACACATTGGTCAGCACATAACTACATTCAGAGTATCGGACGGCCATGCAAGCTCATCTCAGTGCACACTCAAGGTGTAAGGTACTCACAATGGGTGAAAACCCCGTAAACAAAATTGAAATAAGACAAATGCTAAAACAAACTTAAAAACTAAAGTAATGTAATATGCCTTTCTTTGAATATTTGCTTGCTTATTTAATTGCATCAACCATGTTTATAATTATATATAGACACATACATATATCATCCTGTAGGAAGGAAAGGGGTGAATGGATTTGATGTGAGTGTCATTTTAATGTTATTGATCTTTCTCCCATTTGCATGACGACTTTTTTTTAAGCAAAAAAAAAGGGATATGGAGCCTCGTTAAAACCTTCTTTTTTGATGCAAAACTCTCCTTAGGGAAAAAGCACCAGGAAGGAAACACTACAAAAAAACACGTTATTAGCGAGGGAATAATGGTCCCTCGCAAAAACTGGTAATAGCGACAGAAATTGTGACGGAATTGGATCTGTCGTTTTTTCTGGAATTAGCGACGGAACTTAAGGTAATAGCGACGGAAATTTCCGTCGCTAATTGTTGGAGGGAAATTTCAGATCAAACTACACGCATACCAAGATGTTTAGTGACGGAATCTAATGGTCCCTCGCTAATTTATGACTTTTTTACGGAGTATAGGGTTTCGTGTAGCCAATTAGCAACGAAAATAATGGTCCCTCGCTAATTATTTATCCTCTTTCAGCTTATTTATCCTCTCATACTCTCACACTTACCAAAACACACACTCTCTCACACTCTTCTCTTCACTCTTCTCTCTTCTTCTCTCCCACCTTCCCATAATTTCCACCACCACACAACCACCACCACCACCATCATCACCATCACCACCACCTCTTCCTCTACTCTCTCTCTCACCTACAAACCCTATCCCACCACCACACAAACACCACCACCACCCACGACACCACCACCACCACACAACAACCACCACCACCTCTTCCTCTACTCTCTCTCTCACCTACATGCAAACCATAACCCACCACCACCCACGACACCACCACCACCACCTCTTCCTCTACTCTCTCTCTCACCTACAAACCATAACCCACCGCCACACAACCACCACCACCACCATCGCCATCACCACCACCTCTTCCTCTACTCTCTCTGTCTCACCTACAAACCCTAACCCATCACCACCCATGACACCACCATCACCACCACCTCTTCCTCTACTCTCTCTTTCACCTACAAACCCTAACCCACCACCACACAACCACCACCACCACACAACCACAAAATTAATAATAAATAATATAATATTCATTAATAATATAATAATAAACTGCTTCAAAAAAATATAATAATAAATATATAAAAAACAAGCCATTCAAATTGAGACACGTGTCAGTCAGTATTTGAAAAATTGCACAAATTTTGAGGTAGTCATTAGCGAGGGAATCTGAATCCCTCGCTAATTAGTGAGGGAACAGTCCCTCGCTAATTCCCTCGCAAATGACCATTAGCGAGGGATTTGGGTCATTTTGCGAGGGAAATTTTCCTCGCTAATAACCAATTTTTTTGTAGTGAAAGAGTACTACCCCTAAAATTGATTGATAAAAAAGAGAAAAATTACAGAAAACATGGGGGGACTAGACCAAAACCCATGAGCAAAAATGTCATTACAACTGGAAAAAAATAAAAGAAAACCTACAAAAGTGTGCATTCGCATGACGACCTAGAAGACATTGAAGATTTAGATTCGAGATCAAATTCTCTTCAAGAGAGAGAGAATATTAATGACACAAAGAGTATGAAGATTCAAGATTTGATACATGGACTAATAAAAAGGAGAATTTAGTTTGCTTAAAAATAACAAGTATTCTAAAATTGACCTTTGTCTTTCAAATGTTATTGTAATTGAGAATTCGTAGGAATTATATAATTGTAATAAGCGAAACATTTTTTGGCATGTTATTTCACTTTTTAGAAGTCTGATTGTATAAAGCCTAGTTTAAGCTTGAATTTAGGCTTATAAGTGTTATGTTTAATGAGTACATTCCCTATAAATATGTGTGACTTTTTGCAGCAGGGACTTCTGGGTTGTTTCTGTGGAATAAAGAGGAATTAGTATAAGTTCACTCTCTAGGGTTCTTTCTTGAACCATCTTTGAGATTTTATAAAGTGCTTAGGTTTTTGTGGTGATCCAAGCATGGGGATTATCATATTCTCATGGAAGATGTCGCTTATCTTCACTATGTAGATTCATTCCTGGCTCTCTTCCACCTTTTTAATTTTCTTCCATTTTCTTGCATTTTCTATTCTATTTCGTCTCTTAAACTTGGGTAATTGTGGAACGATCATGTATATGTTTTGAGTTGATTAGCAATAATAATTCACATAGCATACATTAAACTACGAGTATGGATTCTCTACTTTGAGGGCGGAAAAAGACACATGTCTTTGTCTTTATCTCTCTTGTCTCTCATTTTCTCTCTCAAACTTTACTCCAATCTATTTCCTTTTTATACCTAAAATCACCTAAAGTTAGGTGTTTTTCCCGCCACTAAGGTAGAAAATCCATTCCCTAAACTACAAACTGCGAAAGCATAATAACCTTCTTTACCTCTTCTTTGTCTTTGTTTCTTGTAGGACATTGTTGGGAACGCAATGAAACACACATTTTTTTTTCTTTCAAATTCTAATGTTGAAAGTGATGTAAACCAAACATTAATGAAAGGCTGGCGATTTTTGTACCCCATATTGGCCCATATACCCCCCCCCCCCCCCCCCCAAATTTTCTTTTAATCCCAAAATACCCAAAAAAAATTACATTATTCCCGAAATTATGTACTAAGGTGTAAATCTGGAACTGTATTCTTTTACAGTTCCCGAAAATATGCAATAGACATAAATCTGGAACTATATCTGGCTTCTGGATTTATGTCGCAATACATACTTCCAGAAAATGGTAAGTTTTGCGCTCCGGAATTATGTTTCCTTGGTAAATCCGAGAAGTTGTTTTTTTAGTTCCTGATTTATGTATTAAACATAAATAAATATGGGTTTTAATTTCTTTAGGTTTATATCCACCGACAATTTTGACGGTATTGATGTTGCCGACACATTTGATTAACAGTCAATATCCCACCAAGAATTTTGACAGCGTTGATGTTGCATGCAGACACTTTTGATCAACGGTCAATATCCCAAAAAAATCACTATAAATACACCTAGTTACCCTAACTTCTTTCACACAAACACTTCTCTTAAAAATGAACACCCTTTGCACCCGGTACTCAAGTGATACCACACTGACCGCTGTTCATCATCGTGGAACAATCACCACAAAATAATATGGTGTCTGATTTGAGTGTCCAATTCCTGTTTTATGCAGGCTCAGGCACGACCTCACCTTTCCTGCTTTGAAAGATATAGTAGAGCGTAAGGTTCAACAGAATGGTGCATGGCACCGAGAGGTTAGTTGTATTACTTTTCGCAAACCCGCTCGTGAATCTTATATGGTCGTGTTTACTGGTCCTCCATGAATTTTTAGACCTACGACGACGTAAGAAACATGTTGAACATTAGTGACGAGTATCGAAATCTTAGTCCTTTGGAATTATACCTGGAGACTCAACAGAGCGTTAATGAGATTCTTTTCGTTTTAAGACTGCCTACACAGGACAGACGGTAGGGAAAAATGTCTCCGGTGGATCGTTTTTTAAGAAATGTTTTTGTTTCTGCTATGTTTTAATTTTACGTTATATTTTAATTTTGCGTTTGTTTTATCTTTATGTTTGTGTCTATTGATGTTTTAAGAGAGCGGTCCCTCAGACCCAGATCTAGCTCAGTGGTACGATCCTGCACAGCCTCAGCCTCTTCCATAAACCGATCCGGATCAGGAGCCTCATAATCCGCTCCATGATCCTGGTCCGCCTCTTTATCAGTACTGTCGGTGCGCTCTCGTCCTCGGCACACCTATGCGATCACTCACCGGAATGTCTTCCCGTTCACCACCACCAGCCGAAAGTGACGACTCCCCTCATAATATCAAGCCCCGTGATCCGCGTGGGATTCCGCCCCGACCTTAGTGTGCGCTACTGCAAAAAAATTAAAAGAAATTAATATAAATAACAATTAAAAATCAATTAAAAAATTCAAATAAACTTCCGGCTTTATTGCATTCTGGATTTATCATTTAGGCATAAATCCGGAAGTAATTTTCTCTCGGGAACAACACAAACCGATATATCCGGAAGTATGTTTATGTACTAAATGTATCTCTGATGGATAATTCCGGAGCCAAAATACTTCCGGATGTATCCATTTGTGCTGTTTTGGGATAAAATAAGTTTCGAAAGTTTGTTGTATGAGATAATTCCGGGAAGAAAGAAAGATCGTCCTTACTTTCTACTCTGGATCTATGTGAGTTGTGATGTTTCAATTTGGTTTTTTAAAGTATCAGGGATAGAATTGGAAGATTGGGTAAACACTACAAGAAAAATGACATATACCAACGGACGCCCATAGTGACGGTAGTTCTAACTGTAGGTATATGTATCATATACCCACAAACGTTTGCTAGAGCCGTGGGTATAGGTTTTCTATACCTATGGATAACAAAATCCGCACGTATATGCATTAGTGACACACTTCATTATGGAGGGTATGTGATACAAGATGGGGGGTACAAAAATCGTGAGCCTTAATGAAATGGCTAACGAACTGTAATTGGGCTTTTTTCTTGCCTTCTTCATGGGTCCAAAAAAGAATTCGGATTGCATACGACAAAACTTTCTACTGCAAAGCCATTTGATCAAAAGATAGAAGAATTTTTAATGAGTTTGCTTTTAAATTGTAAAAAAAAAGTGTGTTAGTTTACGGTTTAAGACGATAATATTATGCCAACAACATGTAAAAACTTTCTACTGCAAAGCCATTTGATCAAAAGATAGAAGAATTTTTAATGAGTTTGCTTTTAAATTGTAAAAAAAAAGTGTGTTAGTTTACAGTTTAAGACGATAATATTATGCCAACAACATGTAATATTTCTTGTAAAGACTAAAAAATAATATTGTGTTAATTTTTTCTTTGAACAACAAAATTGTATTAAAATTTCAAATTTTTCAAAGAAGAAAAAAAAAAGTTTATTGATAGAAAAAACTGAATATTAAAATTTTATTAAAATTTGATAATTTTAAAACTAGTAAAGTTGGTTGAGAGAGAGAGGGGGATGATTATTTTAGTGTTTTTTGCAATCTCTCAAATTATAGGAAGAAAGTGGGGAGAAAATGTTTAGGAGTTATGCATTACCGTTCTACCCTCACTTAAGCTACCATTACTAGTTAAAACAAATATAGCTTATTGAGAGAGAGAGAGAGAGGGACAAATATAGCTTATTGAGAGAGAGAGGGAGAGAGTCGGTGTGAAAAAGAGTGAAAGAGAGTGAAAAAAAGCGAAAAAAAAGTGCATTAATTTACCTAAATATCTTCTAGTTGGTTAGTTGGAAAAATATAAAATTGATATTTCGGTAGTCGGTGATTTGTATAGAACTATAGATAGATAAGAAGAAAGGTCGAAAAAAAGATGGTTGAGAGAGAGAGAGAGTAGGTGTGAAAAAGTGATAATTGTTTGAAAAAGTGTGAGAGAGTGAAAAGGTGTGTTAATTTACCTAAATTAGTATCTATCACCCATGCCAGCACGGGTATACATTTCCTTTTAACTTAAATTTTGAAATTGTTATTTGGGGATTAAAAAAGAGCCAGCTGAATGTTTACGTATATTATGTCAAAAAAATTGACTACTTTGGACACCTTAGAAAATAAACCCACCATGACAAATTTTAGTAGGACACGTTTATTAGATTAGATTGTATACTAAAAAATATTATAGTTAAACTAAAAAATCATAGTTTAATATTTTAATATAAAATTTAGTCCTCCTTTTATTTATTGATATTCAAAAAATAAAATTAAGAATAAAAGATAGCAGTTAGCACATTTTTATTTTTTATTAATATTTTTAATTAAAAAACACATATAATGTACTCGGATAGCGGGATGGTCCCCGTCCCCATCCTCATCCCAGAGTTGACAGTGGGGGAATTATCTCTCTCGTCCCCGTCTCCACATGGAAAAATTCCCCATTCACGCTCCACTGTGGGCAGTCCCTGTCGAGATTCCCACGTACAACAGGTAGAAAGCACTAATTTAGTCGAGTGTGAGACTGAGGGAAGGATGAAACAATACATCCATCCATAAGTATACATAACAAAGATCATTTGGTCACTCTAAGATCTTCCTCATGATCTTCATCAAACTTCCACCTTGAGTAACACTAAGCTTTGCTATCTCCGAACCTTCATCGCAGAGAAAGAGAGTCAGTAAGTTGGAAAAAAGTAGATTAAAAAATACTTTATTACCAGATATTGGGATGTTTATTATTACTTATTTAAAAAACAAATTGTTATATTAAAATATTATGTTTTAATTAAAAATTTCATGTGGCACTCAAACATGGGATGCCACGTCATTTAACTTGGTACCACTTCAACCATTAGTTTGACCAATTTCGGCTGGGGGACCAAAATCGTGAATTAACTATTATAGGGGGACCAAAAATGTAATTAAACCTAAAATATTTGATGTTATAAGTTTGAAAGCAAGATACAAAATGAAATTGGAATATCAATATTAGTATTGCTTATTCCCCATATCTTCTTTTTTAAAAGGGACTTATTCCCCATATCTTATTTGCCTATAAAGCTTCGTAATTAATGAGGTATAAAAAATTTCTAGAATTGACAATAATTTATGATATTTTATTTTAGTATGAACATTATATATTTTTTATGAAACCTTATATATTCATTCTATTGTAACATCTATGACTGAATAATTAATAGTTTTTTTTTGACAAAAATAATTAATAGTTGGAGAATGGTAAATATTTTACTTAATAATTAATAAAAACATGATGATGCATTAGATTAGAATTTTTTATCATACGTGCGATATACAATATTAGTTGGAGAATGGTAAATATTTTACTTAATAATCAATAAAAGCATAATGATGCATTAGATTAGGTTTTTTTTATCATATTGTTAGTATCCAACGACTTTGCCAGTGACTAATCTAATTGTGTAAAAAAAACTAAATATGGAACGATCTATTGCAATCTAATTAGTATTACTCACTATTAGGAATAAGATTGAGAGTGATGATAAAAAAAAAGACTGAGAGCAAACAAAAGGAATACAGAGCAGCACCGTTTTTCACATCACGTAATAGGGTTTGAGAGAAGTCCCAAATTTAGTGGGATATAGTGACTGTGAGAAGAAAGAACTATTAGTTCAAATTTTATTTTATCTTAGGGTTTCTCTCTTGGTGAAAGCTGTGAAATTGTATCCACGAAACCCTCTTGCTTTGACGATCGAGACATTGTCTCTAACAGTGTAAGTAATGTTATGGATTATGGTTTGTTGGGAAGTCTTAGCTTAAAACTATGAACGCTATTGAAAATTAAGATTTACGCTTCACCTTAACAACATTTGATTTATCTTTGAACTTTTTAAACAAGTCCTAATCAATCATAATCCCTCAAACATGAAATGTTTTCTCAAATATATTTGATATGAGCCCCTCACATGAACTTTGAAGAGAACCTACCAATGAGGTCAGATATGTTCCTAGGAAAACCCATAGGATTTATATTCAACATTATTCAATAAATAAGTATTAGATATTGTTGGATATTCAGTAGTATCCCTATTTAAAACACTAAAAGCTCCTCCGAGAATTCAAGAAGCTCTGAGCAAGACTTTTCAATCCGGCTCACTGCATCGTGATTAAACAGAACAAAACTTGCAAATTCAATATCATATATATGACACACAACTTCACAATAACCTAAGATAAATTTATATATGACACACAACTTCACAATATCCTAATTGCACTACTATTTATGATAATTTTAATATTTGGATTTGAATAATTGTATTCACTCTATCCATATCATATCCATCATTGCTTAGTAGTTACTTACACGAACCCAAAATTACTACTTAAAGTAAGTTGAATGCCATGTGAGCACAAATGAAACATAAAATTGAATTCTAGTGTTATATTTTGCAACCCCAAAATGTACTAAAATGAAAGTGCAATGCAAAAGACAGAATATTGGTAAACGGAATAAAAAATTTAAAGTTGAAAAGAATGGGGAAAACCAATATGCAGTTATAAGAATACTTACGAAATGAACCTAAAACAGGTTCAGCATCTATGTTGTAACAACCCGGTGGTTTCGGCCGAAAGGATTTTCAAAGCTACAACAGTGATCAAAACAGGAAAAAAAACCACATTGTTATAAGGGTGACAATAACACTTCCGTAACCGGACAACCATAGGTGTACCTTCATCGCTGCATCAATACATTTTTGTTACTATTATAGCAATATCTCACTATTTTCTACATATGCTATTCTGGGTCTGATTATATATATTGGGGAGTATACCTGTATACAATACAAATTTAAGAACAACTATATCCTTAATTTCTCACTATGGAGGTTGACTATATTGTAGGCACAGTCTTCAATCTATTTATTGAAATGAGATGATTGCAAAATTGATAAACTTAGGAAGTACTCCAAAACAATGTTATGATTTCAAAAGCTGAATCTTTTTAGCCATAAAGATACTGCACTGCCAAAATTCCTCTAAAGCTTTATGATCATAGAAGCCGAAGGGGAAAAAAAATCATTTGAACATGATTGAAGAAAATTTCAAAAACTTCAAAGAATAAAAATATTACCAAGCACAAGCAAAGAAAACCCATTTAGTTTGACATGATAAAAAGACAAACTTTACAATAGAAGAAATAGAATCAAAAACAAATCACAGTAAGGTGCTGAAGAAGTTGTGGTGGTTTAGAACGTCGGCGTCTTGTAGCGGTGGAAGTGGCGAATATCGTTCTTCATCCTTCACAGAATATCGTGGCCAACTTTGTTATGATGCTGTTAGCCTGCATTTTTGACAGGCTCAATTAAATGCAGTCAACGAGGATTGACTTGTGATTTCAAGGGGTAGTGTTTATTTTGACACTAAAGAGTTGTATCAGAGGGTAAATTCGACAAAGCTTTGGACTTAGCGAAAATAAAGAACTGAAGAATGGTGGTTCGACGAGTAGGAAGCTAGAGTTCAGCGGTAGACCAGAATCAAGTGCTCGTTGTCGAAGCAGTTAGCAGTTATCTTGGTCGAAAATACATAACAGTTACTATTTTTTTGAATTCTCTGTACAGTTAGTTAGTTATAGTTTTCCCTCCTTGTATAAATAGTAGTTTTTCACAGGAAAAACGGGTCACAAACTCATACACAGATTCTCACGCTCTAACTTCCAACATCACAGAGAAAATGAGTCAGAGAAGAATGTATGATCATGTGTACCAACTCTCTTTTCAATTAACGCATTTTACTTTGTTTCTTTAAGCAATTTTCTGCATTTTTATTTGTTCTCTTCATCTCTGTCTGAAGTAACTTCGACAGTTTCACGCGAAACTGCCAGTTATCTTTCTTCTTTTCTTTAAAACCGTAAAAACATTCATAATTTTTGGAAAAACTTTAACACAAATGGTCTTAGGATTTACTAGTTGATCCTGCAAGCAGAAGAAATTTCAAACTAGCGGTGTTTACCAAAAACCACGGTAAACAAATTGGCACGCCCAGTGGGACGTTTGTGCTAATTTTTAAAGTTTTTCGTTGAAATCTTAAAAAATTGTGCTTATCTGTGCATGCATTTAAGGAGTGGAAAACATCTTTCAGAGATGGCGCGCTCTAGTACAAATAATGCTTCTGCATCAAATGCACGAAGTACGCAAGAACAAGCGTCAGTTAGTGACGCTAACGCTGCAAATGTTGCAGGCATAACCGTTGCTATGTCTTCTTCGACAACAATGGGAGTAACTGCCATAACTTCTTCCATAATTACTCCTGTGTCAATGATGACTACTGCAGCATTAACAAATGTTAATACTATGGCTTCTATGCCACCAATATTAGGACCAACAAGTCCTTTAATGGCAAATCCATTGATTGAAAACATGCCATTTAGTATGAGTGGTAGGGTTTTCCCATATGGCATGCCAACAGCATTGATGGCAGGCCTTCAGACAAATTCGTCTACATTTGCAGATAATGCAATCACGAGGTATTCTCCTACTCATAGTTCATTAGAGGGCATTCATAGTCGAAATGCCCAACCTAATCTGACTACAAAATCTTTGTTGGCATTAAGGCAACAAATGGATGATAGTAACCATGATATGGTTAATATGTTAACACAAGAAATTGGTACTGTGTTTAATCCTTTAATACAAAACACTAATAATAGTTACCAGATGTTGGCGACACAAATGGGAAGAATTGCTGATTTCTTTGGCACTCCACCAGTGCATAACCAGCAAATTCCCCAAATTCAAAATGTTAGGCCTGTCGAAATCCCTTTAGAAAGGCCTAACAATGCAATTCCCATAAATCAGGGTAATCAGGGACAACAACATGTTGTCGAAGAGCCTATGAGGATAGAGGCAATCCCTGATGTTGTGTTAGTAAATAGAAACCAAATTGCAGACGAAGTGGTCAGACAAGTGCAACAAAACAATTTTGGGGCGCAAAATAATTTGGCTAACTTGGTCGAAAACATTCTAGCCCAGAATGGCCTTAACTTAGGCTTGCACAGGCCTAATTTTGTATCACCTTTGTCGGAATACACCTTGCAAACAAAGCTACCTAGGGGATGGAAAATCCCTAAGTTCACAAAATTTGCTGGAGAAACTAGCGAATCCACTGTCGAACACATGGCTCGTTATCTTACTAAGGCTGGTGATATAGCGCATAATGAGAATTTAAGAATGAAGTATTTTCCAAATTCTCTAACTAAGAATGCGTTTACATGGTTCACCACTTTGGCTCCAAATTCTATTTTTAGTTGGAATCAGTTAGAAAAGGCCTTCCACGAACAATTCTATATGGGCCAGTGCAAGTTTAGTCTTAAGGAACTAGCTAATGTTCGACGCAAGGGGGCAGAATCTATTGATGATTATCTCAATAGATTTAGACTTCTCAAAGCAAGGTGTTTTACTCAAGTGCCTGAACATGAGTTAGTCGAAATGGCTGCTGGTGGTCTAGATTGTTCTATAAGAAAGAAGCTAGATACATTGCATTTAAGAGATATGGCACAATTAGCTGATAGAGTTCGACAAGTAAAAAGACTTAAAGCTGAAAAGGCCAGAACAGGCAGGTTCCAAAATAAAAAAGAAAAGGTTGCATATGTCGAAACTAATGACAGTGACCAAGAATTCGACATATTTTATGAAGATGTCAAAGAGGAGGTTAATATAGCAGAATTAAAATCAGGACCTCCTTATACTTGTAAACTGTTAAAGGCTTCAAATGGAAAAAACCCTATTGAGCCTAAAAATGATAAGTTTGTTGGAAAAACTTATACTTATGATGTTTCTAAGTGTGAGGAAATATTTGATCTGTTAGTTGCAGATGGTCAAATTTTGGTGCCTAAGGGTCTGAAAGTACCACCATTGGAACAACGACAGAAAAGAGGTTTTTGTAAATTTCACAATTTCTTAGGCCATAACACTTCTCGTTGTGTTATTTTCGGGGATTTGGTTCAAAAAGCCCTCAATGAGGGAAGACTAAAATTTGGTGACAAATCGAAGCCACCAATGAAAATTGATGCTGATCCTCTACCAACAACTGATGCATTGCTTGTCGAAGTTGACATCAACGTGGTTGAAATCACAGGAGTTGTTGCTGAAGATGCTAAAGTGGAGAAAGCTATTGACAAAGTGGATGTCGAAATGGTCACTGAAGACCAATATGCTGAAAAAATGAAGACAGTTTACCCAATGGCAGAGGAAGAATTGATTGATTTCTTTAATCGGTGCAAAATTAACAATACTGAAGTGATGCTTTGTCCAAGATGTAGTTCTGTCTTCGACAAAGAGGCTGCTAAAAATCTTGAGGGTTTTAGGCCTCAACTGAAGCGCAAAGGAAAATGGGTCGACAAGAGGCCAAAGTTCAGCTACAGCAACAGAGGTATTCAGTACAAGGTCACTTCGACAAAGAATCCTCAAAAAGAACAGATCAAAACCTATGTACCTCCAGCAAAGTCTCCTGTCGAGAAATGGGTACATTCTGGCGGAAAGAGTACTGGCTATTACCCAGTATATTATGCTGGAAAGAATGCTGGAAATCAGCAAAAATGGTCAAAGGTAGTACTAGTGCTACTGGCCAGAACAAGGCATTTGAATCTAATAGATATGCTTATAATAATAACTACAAAGGGAAAAATCCCATGACAAGAACACAATGGCGCAGGTATCAACACCAGAAGAAAGATGCTGCTGCTGCAGGCAAAGTAGTGAATTCTAGCAAAGATAAAGGTAAGCAAGTACCTTTAAAGCCTCTTGAAATGGCTAGAAAGCCAGCTACTGAAAGGATATTTCCTCCACTCTCAGTAATCAAAGAAGGTCTTAACTTAGATGAAGAAATGGACTCAGATTTTGCTGATTTTGGGTCAGAATTCAACGTCTTATGTGGCGTGGTCTCAATTCTACCAATTGAGTATGATGTGGTTTCTGAAGTGAATGACGTCGAAGAAGATTTCGACGAAGAGACTACTTATAAGCCAATCTGTTACTATGTGCTGAAGAATGGTTGCGTGGAGGAACAACATGCTGTGTTTGAGAGACCAGATTGTGGAATGATGAATCATCTCAAACCCTTGTACATTCAAGCAAAAGTGAATAACATTGGTGTCAACAAGATCCTGGTCGATGGTGGTACTGCTGTAAACTTGATGCCACAACATATGTTGAAGAAAATTGGAAAGTGTGAAACTGATTTGAAAACACACAATGTAATACTTACAAACTATGAAGGCAAAAGTGGCCATTCACTTGGGGCCATTGAAGTCGAGTTTGCTGTAGGAAGTATTAAGAGACCAACATTGTTTCTGGTAGTTCCATCAAAGGCAAATTACAACTTGCTGCTAGGAAGGGAGTGGATGCATGGTATGGGGGCAATACCTTCGACAGTCCACCAAAGGCTTATCATTTGGCGAGAAGATGGTTTGGTCGAAAATATTGAAGGTGATCAGAGTTATTTCAAAGCTGAGGTAAATGCTATAACCAATAAAACCTTCGACAAACAACTGGCGAATATTGCGCCATGTGCATCTTCTGAAATTGGATATGAACATCAAGACAATATTAGATCTTCAGTTATACTCCACCCCAATTATGGATTTATTTGGGAGAGAGAGATTATAGATGAAGACAACCACCCACAAGGCTTTGTCAAGCCTACAGGGTGGGATGGACCATAAATAATTATTTATGGATAAGCCCAGTGCATGGGATAGAATTACGGCCTATGTGGCCGAAAACAAACAAAAAGTGGCTTTAGAAGCCAAGTTACAACAACAAATGGTTGTTGAAGCCATTGAAAATGAAAATAAAGACAACTTTGTCGAAAACCAGAGGCTTGATTGCGTCTACGATGATGAGCCTCTAGGTTTTGAAAAGGATCCATTGTGTTCGACCAAAAGGATTCAGGCACAAGATCCCTTAGAAGAGATTGATTTGGGAGATGGCTCCATAAAAAGGCCAACATATATTAGTGCAAAGATTGATCAAGCATTGAAGGTGCATGTCGTGATTGGGGCCCCGACGTGGACGGCTCAAAAATAGATTATTTAAGGGAGTCGCCACCCAATTTATTAAATAGGAAAATTTGAGAAAAACCTAACTTAAAGTTATTGGTCTACGAAAACTAGGTTGGATTCGGGAGTCGGTTATGCAAAGGGAAGGGCGAAAACTTAATTCCACTGCACCCCTAATACATCCGTTCTAAGACGGTTACCTAAAATTCGATTGTGCAAATAAATTACGAATTATTTGTTTACCGCAAAAATAATATTTAATAGTAGAAAACAATAAAGACTAATTTAGAAAAATTTAACTTTGACTTGACGGGGAAGCCCCGCTCCTGAAAAGTCACGTAGTTCTTCTTGAAAAAGTTTGTTGGTTGGGTTGATTTTAATTTTTTTTGAAGGGGTTTGAGATCACCAAGTTGTACAACTCGGGCGTCTTAAACCGGGATTGACAAGATGTACATCTCGGCCAATCCCCTTTTTTTTGGTATTTTTGGAAAATAGGTGTTAAAGAAAAAAACTGATTATTTATTGAAAAAAAATAATTTGGCCTGACGGGGAGGCCCCGCTCCTACGTATCTCCGCGTGGCAGAGAATCAAAGGCTACGTAGTTCTTCTTGAAAAAGTTTGTTCGCTTTGCTGATTTTAGTTTTTGAAAGGGGTTTAAGATCACCAAGTTGTACAACTCGGGCGTCTTAAACCGGGATCGACAAGATGTACATCTCGGCCAATCCCATACTTTTTTTGTATTTTTATGAGAAAAAGGAAAGAGAGAAAAATGATTTTTAATGTGAACTAACATTTATTTTCATTTTTTGAGAAATGGGTGATAGTAATAATATTAATAGTACTAATAACAATAGTAACAAATAAAAATAAAGGTGACAAGAAATAAATAAATAAAACTAGTAAAGGGAGTGCAAACAGAACTAAAGGGGGTGTAATGCAAACGTGGGGGCTGTATAAGAAACACGGGGGTGCAACTAACATTCTGATCATAAAATTAAAAAAAACACAAAAACAAAAAAGGGAGAAGTATATAAGGTAAACACAAACAGGGAAACCCTAAATTCCCACAACTCAACAAACCAGCGCCGCTTCCCATTTTTGGAGAGAGAGAGAGAGTCCCATGAGAGAGAAAGAGAGCCACGGTAGTGTTGCGTTTTTGGTGTTTTGGGGTGGTCCGTTGGTGGTTCGTGGTGGTTCGTGGTGGTATGTGAGTAGAGAGAGAGGATGGTCGTGAGGTGGTTTTGTGGTGGTTCGTGGTGGTTCGTGGTGGTATGTGAGTAGAGAGAGAGGATGGTCGTGAGGTGGTTTTGTGGTGGAGAGAGAGAAACGTAGGGGCTTTATGGTGGCTTTCGTGGTGGCAACGTGGTGGTCGTTCGGGTGGTTATGGTGGTGATGGGGGTCATTTTGGGTGTCGGCTTTCGGTGGTCACTGTGAAGCTTTTTTTTACGGCGGTTATGGTGTATTCCGGCGGGGTCACGGTGGCACTCATGGTGGTCGGAGCTCGAACGAAGGTGAGTTACATTTTTTTTTGTTTCTATCCCCTCCTTCTTCTCGTTTCTACTCACACATTCTCTTCTCCTCTTCTCATTCTTCCTTTCCTATTTTTTTTTACTATTCTCATTTTAAACTAGCAATCTATTTTGCTTCTTATTATTTTTTGAAAGAACATTCTGTTTGTTATTTTTTTAGAAAACAGCACCTATATTTTATAAAAAAAAAACTTGTTTTTCACGGTTGAACCATAAAACTTAAACTGAGACTTAACATAACAATTTTTTGAAAACTACACTAGATATCATCTACATAACACAAATAAATAGCAAGTAAATAAAGTATGCGAAAATGATTGAATGAATTTAGGAACTAACCTAGTTCCTGGTAAACTCTCTCTCTTTTTGAACTAAAACCCTTTTGTGCTCTAAAAAAAAAACTGATTTCTCTCTATTTAGTGAGTATCTGTCTCTGTTTCCATTCCCCCCATATATGTTGCTGTTTGCAGGTATTTATAGGCTAAAACTATGGTGTAGGTGTGGTGTGGAAGCATTGGATTAAAACTCATGGGAGACAAAAGCAAAACTGCCTCTGAAATATTCAGCAAAGGTGGAGGTGGTGCTGCGAGTGTTTTTGCTCAAAATGGGAAAAGCAAATGGACAAGGGGAAATGAATTTGAGCTTCACTCTCAAAATAGAGCAAGACCAGCAACACAAACAGCAGCACATGCTGCTCTCTCTTTTTTTTTAATTTTCGTTTTAAATTTTTGTGTACTATTTTTGCTTTTCATTTTTGTCCCTTTGTGTAACAAATTTGTCTTTGGTTGTACCCCTTTATTGTAAAAAAAACTGATATTATACTAATAAGACATATATTTAAAAAAATCTGATTTTCCATTATTTTTTTTATAACAATAATACTAAACTAATAACAACTATAACAATAACAATAAAATAATAAGCACTCGAAATAAACACTTGTACCCGACAAGACGCGAACATGTGCACGCCCCGAAAACATATGTACCCAATAAAAAAAACACGTATACCATTAGAAATAATACACACGCTCAAATTAGAGAGGCGACACACACACAATGTGAGTAAAACGGCACGTGCTTAAAAATAGCCCACGCGCACAGTGAGAAGTGGCATGCGCGTAGCGAGACATCTCTTTTTTCGCAGTCTTTTTTTGTAAACGAAATTAAAAAAAAATACCGGTTAAAATTGGGTGTTCACAGATGCCCCTCTGTACTAACTTTCTTACGAGATAATACTTAAAACTATGTTTTGTTGTATTATCAAAGTAAGGAATGAGTACAGATATGAACCTCAATTTTAATCGGTGAAATATGTGCAATTAGGTAGTAGGAACTACAAATGGTGCCAAGAAAACAAACAAGTGCCAGAGCCAAGTCGGTAGCACGGAATTTAAAACACAATGCCAGGGCTGAACCGGTAGCATGGAAATAAAACAGTGCCAGAGCTGAATCGATAGCACGAAATTTAAAACAAATGCCAGGGCTGAACCGGTAGCACAAAAGAATAAGACAATGCCAGGGCGTAACCGGTAGCATGAAAATAAATGTGCAATGCCAGGGCGTAACCGGTAGCATGCAGTGCCAGGGCGTAACCGATAGCACAAAAGAATAAGACAATGCCAGGGCGTAACCGGTAGCATGAAAATAAATGTGCAATGCCAGGGCGTAACCGGTAGCATGCAGTGCCAGGGCGTAACCGGTGGCACAAAAGAATAAGACAATGCCAGGGCGTAACCGGTAGCATGAAAATAAATGTGCAATGCCAGGGCGTAACCGGTAGCATGCAGTGCACAAAAGAGTAAGACAATGCCAGGGCGTAACCGGTAGCATGAAAATAAATGTGCAATGCCAGGGCGTAACCGGTAGCATGCAGTGCCAGGGCGTAACCGGTAGCACAAAAGAATAAGACAATGCCAGGGCGTAACTGGTAGCATGAAAATAAATGTGCAATGCCAGGGCGTAACCGGTAGCATGCAGTGCACAAAAGAATGAGACAATGCGAGGGCGTAACCGGTAGCATGAAAATAAATGTGCAATGCCAGGGCGTAACCGGTAGCATGCAGTGCCAAGGCGTAACCAGTAACACAAAAGAATAAGACAATGCCAGGGCGTAACCGGTAGCATGAAAATAAATGTGCAATGCCAGGGCGTAACCGGTAGCATGCAGTGCACAAAAGAATAAGACAATGCCAGGGCGTAACCGGTAGCATGAAAATAAATGGCAATATGATGCTTACTTGGATGTCTTTATTTTAGAAACTAGAACCATTGCTGCGCACTAAAGGTTTTTAGACCAATCAAACTGTCGCCTACTCATCTTCCCCTATCTCTTGCAAACTATAGTTGGTTTTTCATAACATCGATCTCTCTATTCACTTGATTGACTGCGCTCCCTTTGAAATCTTATGCCGAGCTGTTATGGATAACCTCGAGACTTTCAAGTATCCACATTTCTTTTGCAATTTTGTTGAGAGAGGTGTGGGTCTATTCTCCCCTGTCAACTGAGTTCTTTTCATTTTTGTTTTCTATCTTCTTCTCTGTTTTTTTTTTCATTTATTATTTTTTTTCAATTGTCAAAGTGTTACTGACACGCCCGTCTTGAAGTTTGCCAGACTTTAGCCATTTTACTTGAGACATAGATTAAACGAAACAACCATGAATGCAAGAACAAAGAAAGCATGCTAGGTGAATAGGTCATGGATGCATGGATAATGGTAAATGCAGGAACAAAGTGATAACAAGATTTATTTGGTATTGATTAGAAAGAATGAGTACAAAAAAGGAAAGAAGTTACAAACAAAGAACTTCTCATGAACTTTGCCCCATTTGTGATTGAGCCAATCCCCTATCGGCCAACCTTCTTGAAAACCCTCGATGTGACTAGGAGAGTGGAATTTGATTCTAAATCCTTTCTATGCAGCTATTGGAGCCATGTTGTCACGCTCGTGAGTCCTTCTGCCATATCATGCCTTTCTTTTTTTTCTTCTTGCCTTAATTTTTGCCTAGACCGCCCTTTTTGGGTTTTCAATCTAGCAGGCTTTTGATGACCCTAACTTTTTCCTAGACCGCCCTTTTGGGATTTTCGATCTAGCGGGATTTTTCTATTTTCCTTTTCTTTTTCTCTTTTTTTTTTCTAGGCATAAAACTTCTTGACAGCATCTGAGTTTATCGGCTTTGGAAGTTCGCGTCCTTCCATGTCAAGTAGGACTAGGGCTCCACCCGGAAATGCGTGCTTGACCATGTAAGGGCCATCATAGTTGGGTGCCCACTTACCACGAGCGTCTTCTTGGTGCGGTAATAATCTCTTCAGAACCAGCTCTCCAGGTTGAAATCCTCTTGGGCGAACTTTCTTGTTGAAGGCTCTGGCCATCCGACTTTGGTACAATTGCCCGTGACAAATAGCTGCCAATCTCTTTTCCTCAATCATATTTAATTGTTCAAACCGAGCCTTTACCCATTCTGACTCTTCGAGATCCACCTCCATCAAAACCCTCAAGGACGGTATTTCCACTTCGATGGGGGACACAGCTTCCATTCCATATACCAGAGAAAATGGCGTTGCCCCAGTGCTGGATCGTACATTAGTGCGATAAGCATGTAGAGCATAAGGTAACATTTCATGCCAATCTTTGTAATTAACTACCATCTTGGCGATGATTTTCTTGATGTTCTTATTTGCTGCTTCCACTGCACCGTTCATCTGAGGTCTATATGGAGTTGAATTGTGATGCTTGATCTTGAAGTTTTCGCATAGTCTCTGTATCTCAGTGCCGTTGAGGTTAGGAGCATTGTCCGTGATTATCCTTTCAGGGATCCCATACCGGCAGATGATGTCTCTCTTCAGGAATTTGGCAAATACCTTTTGGGAGATACTAGCATACGAGGATGCTTCTACCCACTTGGTGAAGTAGTCAATTGCCACTAATATGAACCGAGGCCCATTTGATGCTTTTGGATTAATCGGTCCAATCACGTCCATCCCCCACATGGAAAACGGCCAAGGACTCGTGAGGTTATGCAGAGGAAATGGAGGTGCATTGATCCTATCGGCGTACAGCTGACACTTGAGGCATTTTCTTACATGTACTATGCAGTCTGTTTCTATGGTGGTCCAATAAAAACCACTTCTCATGATTTTGCGGGCCATCATGTGCCCGTTTGCATGTGTTCCACAAATCCCTTCGTGTATCTCAATCATGATTTTTCGAGCCTCTTGAGCATCCACGCATCTCAACAAAGTACCATCTTGGCTTCGCTTGTAGAGTATTTCACCACTCAGAAAGAAATTCATTGCTAGCCTTCTGATTGTTTTGTTGTTCACTTCGCTCTCCCCTGCTGGGTATTCTCCCTGTTGAATATATCGCTTTATATCGCCAAACCACGGTTCACTATCTGGCTCTTCTTCCTCTACATTAGCACAGCAAGTCGGTTCATCTTTGACTTCTATACATATGGGTTGAACCTCAGCATTGACATTCAATTTAAACATCGCCGCCAAGGTAGCTAAAGCATCGGCAAATTGATTCTTATCTCGCACCAGATGAGTGAATGTTACCTCTTCAAAATGGCCCACCAACTCAGTTAGATGTTTTTGATAAGGTACTAACTTTGAATCCTTGGTCTGCCATTCTCCTTTTACCTGGTAAATGATGAGTGCCGAGTCTCCGAACACATCTAATCTTTTTACACCCAGGTCGATTGCGACCCGTAGCCCATTTGCACATGCCTCATACTCAGCGATGTTGTTGGTGCATTCAAAACTTAACTTGATGGCCACGGGGTACTGCTTACCCTCTGGTGAAATTACCACTGCCCCAACACCGTTTCCATACATATTGACTGCTCCGTCAAAGTACATTCTCCATGCATCTTTTGTTCCTTTATCTTCATCAGTCGCCATTACTCCTCTTTCTACATCGTCCCAACTAGAAGATTGCCCTTCCCCGAGAGAGTTTTCGGCCAAATAGTCGGCGATGGTACTTCCCTTGATAGACTTTTGTGACACGTACTTGATGTCGTACTCTGATAAGATCACTTGCCATTTTGAGACCCTTAGAGAAACATGAGGGCTTTCGAAAATGTACTTTAGTGGATCAAATCGTGAAATCAAACAAGTAGTGTAGTATAACATGTATTGGCGAAGTCTTCTAGAGGTCCAAACCAGGGCACAACATGTCTTTTCAATTGCCACGTAACGAGTTTCACAGTCATTGAATTTTTTACTCAAATAGTAAATCGCTTGCTCTTTCCCCGAGGTATCATGTTGTCCCAGCATTGCCCCCATGGATGATGGCAACACAGTCAAGTACAGGATCAATGGTCTCCCTGGCGTTGGTGGTGCCAGAAGAGGAGGATTTGACAGGTAATCCTTTATCTTATCAAAAGCTTCTTGACACTTTTCATCCCATTTCCCGGGTTGGTTCTTTCTCAGTAACTTGAATATGGGTTCACACGTACTAGTCAAATTTGCGATGAACCTAGCAATGTAATTGAGCCTTCCCAGAAAGCTTCTTACTTCACGTTCACTTTTAGGGGTAGGCATTTCCTGAATAGATTTTATCTTGTCAGGGTCCACCCTTATACCATCCCTACTCACAATGAATCCGAGTAACTTCCCTGAAGATGCTCCAAAGACACACTTATTGGGGTTCAATCGCACTTTATATTTCCTAAGCCTTTCAAACAATTTTTGCAGTACTGCCACATGACTTTCTTTCTCTTGAGATTTCGCCACTATGTCATCCATATATACCTCAATCTCTTTATGCATCATATCATGGAAAAGTGCGACCATGGCACGTTGGTAGGTTGCCCCAGCATTTTTCAAACCAAAGGGCATCACCCTATAGCAGAAGGTTCCCCATGGGGTAATGAATGTAGTCTTTTCCCTATCATCAGCATCATGGGAATTTGGTTATACCCAGAGTAACCATCCATGAAGGAGAATCTATGGTTCTTGGCAGCATTGTCAACAAGCAAGTCAATATGAGGAAGAGGAAAGTCGTCCTTTGGACTGGCTTGGTTCAGATCTCGATAATCCACACACATCCTTACTTTCCCATCCTTCTTGGGCACTGGGACAATATTGACCACCCATTCCGGATGCACTGAGACTTCTAAGAATCCTGCCTCCCATTGTTTAGTTACTTCCTCCTTGATTTTCAATGACATCTCCGGGTGCATCTTCCTCAACTTTTGTTTCTTTGGCTTTACATCTGGAAAGAGAGGAATGTTGTGGGCTGCTATTTTTGGATCAATCCCGGGCATATCTTTGTAGGACCATGCGAAAACATCAAGATACTTTTTAAACAAAGTAACCATTTCCTCCCGTTCCGGGTTGTCTACTAACCTCAACTCTTTCTTCCCTTCTTCAGTCCCCATATTGATGATTTCCACTGTCTCGTCGCTTAAACCGAACTCCCTTTCAGTGTGCCCCAGATGTTTGGAGAGTCTATCAATTGCTTCATCGTCTTCTTCAACATAGTCTTCACCAAAAGTCACAAGAGGATCAGGTGATAGATTCTCGACATTCTCACAATGAGGCAAAGTTCTATCGAATTCGGAATCCCTGAAGAGTAGTTGGAGGGGGAATCACAATAATAAATGACGATAGAAAAAAACGAGAAATCAAAAAATAAAAATAAAAAGGAAGGCGAAATAGGGTGAGAGGATAAGAAATATAACAGCACAAATGAATGGAAATGCATGCGAATTCATTCAATTCTTGTCTCAAGCAAAATAACATAAGTCTTGTAGCCTTATTAGGCTAAAACAACAAAATAAAAGACGATTACATGAAAGTAACAACATCAACAACCGGTTCAGCTTCCCAATTGCTCAGTGACTCTTGATTGGTGCAAGGGAGAATAATGCCACATGTTCCTGAAATATCTTTGTCCGCCATATTGATCACAAGGCGGTGCATAGTGTTGGTTACATCTTCAGGTGTGAGCACTTCCGCTGGTCTTGGGAAAGTGTCGCTTAGTTGTGGAATCAGCTGAATTCCCTCTTTACCCACTGTCGGTTTCTTTGACTTCATCTCGAGGTTCCCCTCATAACCAATTCCCATAGTGCCTGACTTCTGTTTCACGGGTATGGGAGTGCAAGCTCCTTGCAGGTGACGACCCAGACCTTTTCCTTCTTCATAGCCATTCTTTGCCATTATTCGGCCCACTACTTGATTCACATTTCGCCTCGACGAAACTCCTTTGGTAACCTCAATTTTATCCACCTCGAAACTGTGGCACATATTTGTTACTTCTTCTTCAGTGTTGTCCACATAAGGTAGAGACATAGGCCTCGAGACAAGCATCTCCTCTTCTCCACGGATGGTGATGATGTTTCTATTCTCAACAAACTTGACTCTCTGGTGGAGAGTAGAGGGTACGGCCCCAGCTTCGTGGATCCATGGTCGTCCCAAGAGCATAGTGTATGCTGAATCAATGACCATGACTTGGAACAACACCCAGAAGACACTTGGTCCAATCTCCAACGGGAGCACTACCTCACCCAGGACACTTCTTTTAGAACCGTCGAAAGCCCGAACCATCAAGGTTTGAGGGGTCAAATCTCTCTCCCCCAACCCTAATGCGGTCAATGTAGTCATAGGCAGAACATTAAGTGCCGATCCACCATCAATTAGCACCTTGGCTACCACATACTCTCGACACTTCAGAGTGATGTGCAGAGCTTGATGCTCCCCCCTTGCTTGAGGATGGACCTCGCTTTCAGAAAATGTAATCAGATTGACCCGCTGCATTGGATCTACCATGTTAACCACAGTTTGGGGAGTTACATCCACAAAAGCTTCTTCCAAGGTTTTCAACAAAGCCTTTCTATGTATTTCTGAAGAGAGGATGAGGGAAAGCAAAGAGATTCGTGCTGGCGTCTTTCTTAACTGCTTAGTCACATCATACTCGCTTTGTTTCATGATTTTCAGGAACTCTTCTTCTGATGGTTCTTCCCTCTCAGCCCCTTTCTCCTTTATTCTCTTTTCAGCCTCTTCAGGACCAAAGTACCGACCACTCCGGGTTATCCCACTGACACTCACAATGTTGCCAACGGACTCCTCAACTTCTTTGTTCTTGCTCATTCCCCTTTCAGCAGGACCTCCTATAACTTCAACTCGAGTCTCATAGTTCCAGGGAATTGCGTGAGTATCTTTGCAAGCAAACGGTGTGGGCTTCTTCACAGTTACCACCACCTTTTCCGATGCCGGAGGTGGGTTGAGTGGTGGAACTTTGAGCACAAAACGTTCTAAGACATTAATTTCCTCTTGAATCATAGACCCTCTGGCTTGCACCACTCCTAGTGACATTAGACTCTGCACTCGAGCTTTGAAGTCCCAACAACCTTCGATATCATGACCCACACAACCATGGTGGTATAGGCACCTTCTCCCTTCATCATACAGGGCATACCTTACAGATCCCCTCATTGGTGCCAAGACTTCATAGCCAGCTCTGTGTAACCCTTCCCATATCCCTGTCATAGGGGTTTGCAGTTTCAAAACCTTCTTGATAGGCGTTTGCTCTTGTTCCACCATACTCACGCCTCTGTTCCCCTCATGATTGTGGAGAGGGTTGCTATTGATATTTGGTTCCGCCTCTTCTTGGATGTCAAGCTTTCCATGAGCGATCAATCTCCTTACAGCCTTTTGAAAGCCTCACAATCTTCAATCGAATGCCCTGCGGCCCCCATGTGATACTTACAAGTCAAATTCAAGTTGTACCATGCTGGAAACGGGGGCTCCCAATCTTTCACGGGAAGTCCTGCAATCAAGTGGGCATCGACCAGTCGTTGGAATAGTTCGGTGTTGGTGATGGAGAGTTTAGGGAATGGGGGAAAGTTTGATGGGGGTTGGCGGTAGGATTGGCGGGCCATTTGGTAGTTTGGACGTGGTTGAGATTGTGCGTTTTGGACATTGTTTACGGGAAAGGATGGAGGGTTCGTGTTTTGGTTCATCATGTAAGGTGTATTTGGTCGTGGTTGGTTATTTCTTGGCTGTTGAGGAGTGTAATTTGAAGGAGCTCGAATGAAACTGACTTCTGGGTCTTTCTTCTTCTGAGGGAAGCCCTTCTTTGATTGCCCACTTTCTGTCTGTTCTACCGGAAGTTTTCCGGCTCTAGCCAACATCTCAATTCTCTCACCAGCAGCTATTAGATCAGCAAAGTCTCTGTATGTGGCCCCGGCCATTGCTGCTACATATGGAGATCCCAATGTCCCCAAGAAATAAGAACATGTTTCAGATATGGTGAGCGGCAGTTGGACCTGTGCAGCGAGGTTTCTCCACCTCTGAGCATATTGCTTGAAAGTCTCTTCACTTTTCTTCTGCAACACTCCTAGCTGTTCCCGAGTTGGAGCCATGTCGATGTTAAACCTATACTGGTTCATGAAGGCATCGGCGAGATCTTTCCAACCATCCACTTTAGAGTGATCCATTTGGATATACCAAGCCAAAGCCGGCCCAGTCAAACTTTCATGAAAGAAGCTAACAAGGAATTTCTCGTCCTTAGACCACATAGACATCTTCGTACAGTAGGTCCTTCAGTGCAAAAGAGGGTTAGTGCTCCCATCATATTTTGTGAAGTCTGGGACTTTGAAATCTCGAGGAATTACAATCTCGGCAGTAGGACAGAGCTCATCTAAACCCAGAGATCCAAAAGTGTTAGATCCTTGTATCGCCTTGATCTTCTCTTCCATCTTGTCCATCCATTGCTGCCTAGCTTTATCCTTTTGCACCGATGTAAGTTCTTCATCCAACACATGGTATTGGTGCTCCCCCACAGCTTCGTATCCCATCCCAACAGGGATGTCAAATGGCCTATTGTTTAGATTGGGTGCAGCCTCACCATTGGTCGGATCTCGAAACCCATCCCCTCCATTACCAGCCATACCAACTACTCTTGCTGACAAGAAAGTGATTGTGTCCTTTATAGCCAGCAATGTCTCTTCCATTCGGGCCTGGGTCGCCACCATGGCTTCCATTTTCTCTTTGACTTGGTCCACTTATTGGCTCAAGTTCCTTCCTTGCATTTCCTCAGGATCTTCCATTCTTGCTCTGGATCTGGTGAAGTATACTCGAGTTTGATTGGTCGTTTTCTTAGCGGGCGCAATGGTTACCAAGTTCCTGTCTAAAATAAAAAGGACAAAAGAATTTATTTTGTTTATTAAAAGAAATTAAGCTAACATTTCGTTTGTCAAAGAATCATTGGCGATCGTCCTCGGAACCTAGAGCGAGTATCTCTGGTTTCAAATTTAGTGAATTTGTGAATTATAGACATGGAACTAGGAACGAACAACATAAGCAAAAAAATTCATTGCAGAACATCATCCAAATACAACAATCATTTCAAAATACATCAACTGCCCCTAGCCTCTATCACTAACTTCCCAAAGACATCCACAAGCCCCTTACAAATTGCCCCTAGCTTCTACCACCAATTGCTCAAAGTCCTCCACAAGTCCCTGGCAAACACTGATTAATTCGACCATCTCTCCGGGGGTAGTGAGTGGGTTGATCATAACATCGGCATCGCGGACCAATTCAGGAATTCTTTCAACATCCCTTAGTTTGCGGGCCCAACGTCCAAACTCATGCCAAGCATGTATGTAGCTTTCTTCCATTCCTCTAATTATCCCCAAAAAGTGGTTCCTCTCAGTGCCCCAGTGCTCTAGACTCCTTAGTTCCTCATTTTTTCTGTCAATGGTGGACCGATACATGCTTATCACGTCCCTCACTTCTACCCTGTCCTTCTCAATTCTTTCTTCATATCGGGCAATTTCTTCCCTCATTTTCAAATCGAGGTCGGATAGGCGTCTCAGCGTTTCTGTCTGGGCTGTTTCAAGGTCCATCAGCTCTCCCTTCAGTTTCCAATTTTCCTCAAGCACGTCCTCTCTTCCTTTGAGGAGGTCTTCCATCTCTCTGTGTTTTTCCTCAAGGCGCTCCCGATACCCTTTTATGACCTCGAGGCAGGCTTGCTCATCAATAATTCTGTCTGTTTCGTGCTGGGAAGCTTGTTCATTCATCTGAGCTTTGAGGGTGTTCACTTGTCGTTCCCTCTCTCTAAGCACCCTTCTCAACTGCTCATTTTCCTTCATAGCACTGTGGCATTCAGCAATCTGTCTCCTTAAGTCTTGGTTGGTAGAACTTAAGTGATTCCTGATTTTACTCCCAGAGTCCTTCTCAATCCTGGCCCTTTTGTTTGCTTGCTTAAGTGACCGGGCCTTTCCGTTTCACTCCATCTTTAGAGTTTCGAGAGTGGAGCGAACTTCCTTCAATTCAATCTCTAAAGCCTCTTTCTCACCTTCTGACCTGGCCAATTTTCCCTTCAAAATCTTCACCTCATCACTTTCCTCTATGACGGTATCTGTTTCTTGCAGCGGCTTGGGCGTCACTGTCTGAAATGGCAACCTAATCTCTTCTGCCCTGCTTCGTACCCATTCTTTATAGGTAGCCGCCGCTCCAATTCCTCTTTTCCCCAACTCTCTTGCCTTATAGGTGACCTTCTTCCACGCCTTGCGGATTTTGTCTAGCATAATTTCATTTTTGAGGTCAGCAGTAAAGGGAAATAGCAATTCTTCAGCAGGCGGGCCCGTCAAGGGGTAACGTAGCTGTCGCAATGCCAAGATGGGATTGTAGTTGATACATCCCAAAGTCCCCACAAGTGGTACATTCGGGAATTCACCACATGAGAAAAGTACTTGTACCACTCCCGTTGCTAGGGAGAACCAACGCACCGAATCTTCGTTGAGCTCCACAAATATTTGCCTCCACTCTTTGTCACTGTGGGTTTGTGATCCCATATTTGTTAGTTCGGAGAGAGGGCAGTATGAATTATCTTTCTTTTTGAGCACGTGAGCAGCCAACCACACATACAATACTGGAAGACAACATACAATCCTTCTTCCTTTCAGTTCATGGCAGGAATTCAATGTATGGTACATGTCTGCTAAGATTGGAAACGTCGAGTTTTCCCCTCGACATTTACGAGCTATGAATACATCACTCGCTGCAGGGCTTACCAAATCTCCACTAGTTGGGAACAGAACCAAGTCGTAGATTGCAAGAGCCAAGACATCTATGAGAGGTTCCCATTTTTTTTCATGTATCAGTTTCTTTATTAACTCTTCCAACCACCCCCTCAGTATACCCTTAGGAGCCTTCCCATTTGTCCTCTTGTTGGTCAACCAATATGAGTCGATTCCCAGCACCCGAACAACCTTTTCAACATTGGGATAATTCCCACGGTAATGATACGGTTTCCCGGTCAAAGGTTGTCCAAGGATCAGCGCAAACTCCTCTAGAGTAGGAGCCAACTGAAAATTGGAGAAAGTGAAGCATCTCAAATCGGCGTCATAGTATTGGGCCAATGCAGTGACTGCTCCCACCCGAACCTTCACATCCAATAATTCTAATAGCTTCCCATATGTCTTTTTAAAATTGGATCTCGATTCCTCAGGTAAGTTGGAGGCATAATCTTTCAACTTGGACATTTCGGGCTTCTGGACAATGAACTGGATAGTTCTCCTTGTTAGTGACATTGTTTTCTTGTTCCCTAATTCCATGTCTCACTTTCGTTTATTTTTTGAAATTTTTTTTTGACCAAGATACTCGTACCAGATTCCAACTTTAGATCCTTTGCCAACTTTCCTGAATGAGCAAACAAAAGTTAACAAATGGAGATGATGCATGTAACAAAAAAAAAACTCTCTTTTTTTTTAGGAAAAGTGTAAATGATTTTTTGAAAAAAAAAAAGAAGAAAGAAACTAGAATTGCTATGACAAAATTTTTTTTTTTATAATGGTAGGATAAGAGGTAGAGTAGCTCCCTTTGGGCCTATAATGGGTTACCCATACTATTTGGGTTGGGGCCTATGGGTCTAATGCCTCTCTACTGTGAACACTCACACTGGTTGGTTATTGTAACCTAATGAGATTCAAGGTCTCTAGAGTGAAGTATCCTTCTGGAAGAGGAACCACACCAGGATGTACATCCAAAATGTGGGTATCCGCACAGAAGAATCATACTCTAGATGAGGAAATCATGGAAGTCACACAGGATGTACATCCAAAATGAGTTCCACTATCCTCGTTCTAACTTAGGTGTTTTTTGCGGCTCCGGTGTGAGCTCAACTCTCTGTGTGTGCTCACAGTGTTTGTGTAGTGTGTGAAGGGAGCATACAAACCTTAAATCCTAAAAAAAAAAAAAACTCCAAATAATCCCTGCAAAATAAAGATAAGAAACAACCAAGCAGTAATATAATTTGTCTTCTAACCTAAGGTGTATGCTAAGCATAACATAAATCAAACATATACAATAAAACAAAGTAGAGTGGATGACCACCTAACTCATAGATATTTTGCACCGCCAAATTAAACAGGCTTGACTCTCACGAAGTCCCCAGTGGAGTCGCCATCTGTCGTGACTGGGGCCCCGACGTGGACGGCTCAAAAATAGATTATTTAAGGGAGTCGCCACCCAATTTATTAAATAGGAAAAATTGAGAAAAACCTAACTTAAAGTTATTGGTCTACGAAAACTAGGTTGGATTCGGGAGTCGGTTATGCAAAGGGAAGGGCGAAAACTTAATTCCACTGCACCCCTAATACATCCGTTCTAAGACGGTTACCTAAAATTCGATTGTGCAAATAAATTACGAATTATTTGTTTACCGCAAAAATAATATTTAATAGTAGAAAACAATAAAGACTAATTTAGAAAATTTTAATTTTGACTTGACGGGGAAGCCCCGCTCCTGAAAAGTCACGTAGTTCTTCCTGAAAAAGTTTGTTGGTTGGGTTGATTTTAATTTTTTTTGAAGGGGTTTGAGATCACCAAGTTGTACAACTCGGGCGTCTTAAACCGGGATTGACAAGATGTACATCTCGGCCAATCCCCTTTTTTTTGGTATTTTTGGAAAATAGGTGTTAAAGAAAAAAACTGATTATTTATTGAAAAAAAAATAATTTGGCCTGACGGGGAGGCCCCGCTCCTACGTATCTCCGCGTGGCGGAGAATCAAAGGCTACGTAGTTCTTCTTGAAAAAGTTTGTTCGCTTTGCTGATTTTAGTTTTTGAAAGGGGTTTAAGATCACCAAGTTGTACAACTCGGGCGTCTTAAACCGGGATCGACAAGATGTACATCTCGGCCAATCCCATACTTTTTTTGTATTTTTATGAAAAAAAGGAAAGAGAGAAAAATGATTTTTAATGTGAACTAACATTTATTTTCATTTTTTGAGAAATGGGTGATAGTAATAATATTAATAGTACTAATAACAATAGTAACAAATAAAAATAAAGGTGACAAGAAATAAATAAATAAAACTAGTAAAGGGAGTGCAAACAGAACTAAAGGGGTGTAATGCAAACGTGGGGGCTGTATAAGAAACACGGGGGTGCAACTAACATTCTGATCATAAAATTAAAAAAAACACAAAAACAAAAAAGGGAGGAGTATATAAGGTAAACACAAACAGGGAAACCCTAAATTCCCACAACTCAACAAACCAGCGCCGCTTCCCATTTTTGGAGAGAGAGAGAGAGTCCCATGAGAGAGAAAGAGAGCCACGGTGGTGTTGCGTTTTTGGTGTTTTGGGGTGGTCCGTTGGTGGTTCGTGGTGGTTCGTGGTGGTATGTGAGTAGAGAGAGAGGATGGTCGTGAGGTGGTTTTGTGGTGGTTCGTGGTGGTTCGTGGTGGTATGTGAGTAGAGAGAGAGGATGGTCGTGAGGTGGTTTTGTGGTGGAGAGAGAGAAACGTAGGGGCTTTTATGGTGGCTTTCGTGGTGGCAACGTGGAGGTCGTTCGGGTGGTTATGGTGGTGATGGGGGTCATTTTGGGTGTCGGCTTTCGGTGGTCACTGTGAAGCTTTTTTTTACGGCGGTTATGGTGTATTCCGGCGGGGTCACGGTGGCACTCATGGTGGTCGGAGCTCGAACGAAGGTGAGTTACATTTTTTTTTGTTTCTATCCCCTCCTTCTTCTCGTTTCTACTCACACATTCTCTTCTCCTCTTCTCATTCTTCCTTTCCTATTTTTTTTTACTATTCTCATTTTAAACTAGCAATCTATTTTGCTTCTTATTATTTTTTGAAAGAACATTCTGTTTGTTATTTTTTTAGAAAACAACACCTATATTTTATAAAAAAAAAACTTGTTTTTCACGGTTGAACCATAAAACTTAAACTGAGACTTAACATAACAATTTTTTGAAAACTACACTAGATATCATCTACATAACACAAATAAATAGCAAGTAAATAAAGTATGCGAAAATGATTGAATGAATTTAGGAACTAACCTAGTTCCTGGTAAACTCTCTCTCTTTTTGAACTAAAACCCTTTGTGCTCTCAAAAAAAAAAAATGATTTCTCTCTATTTAGTGAGTATCTGTCTCTGTTTCCATTCCCCCCATATATGTTGCTGTTTGCAGGTATTTATAGGCTAAAACTATGGTGTAGGTGTGGTGTGGAAGCATTGGATTAAAACTCATGGGAGACAAAAGCAAAACTGCCTCTGAAATATTCAGCAAAGGTGGAGGTGGTGCTGCGAGTGTTTTTGCTCAAAATGGGAAAAGCAAATGGACAAGGGGAAATGAATTTGAGCTTCACTCTCAAAATAGAGCAAGACCAGCAACACAAACAGCAGCACATGCTGCTCTCTCTTTTTTTTTTAATTTTCGTTTTAAATTTTTGTGTACTATTTTTGCTTTTCATTTTTGTCCCTTTGTGTAACAAATTTGTCTTTGGTTGTACCCCTTTATTGTAAAAAAAACTGATATTATACTAATAAGACATATATTCAAAAATCTGATTTTCCATTATTTTTTTTATAACAATAATACTAAACTAATAACAACTATAACAATAACAATAAAATAATAAGCACTCGAAATAAACACTTGTACCCGACAAGACGCGAACATGTGCACGCCCCGAAAACATATGTACCCAATAAAAAAACACGTATACCATTAGAAATAATACACACGCTCAAATTAGAGAGGCGACACACACACAATGTGAGTAAAACGGCACGTGCTTAAAAATAGCCCACGCGCACAGTGAGAAGTGGCATGCGCGTAGCGAGACATCTCTTTTTTTCGCAGTCTTTTTTTGTAAACGAAATTAAAAAAAAATACCTGTTAAAATTGGGTGTTCACAGATGCCCCTCTGTACTAACTTTCTTACGAGATAATACTTAAAACTATGTTTTGTTGTATTATCAAAGTAAGGAATGAGTACAGATATGAACCTCAATTTTAATCGGTGAAATATGTGCAATTAGGTAGTAGGAACTACAAATGGTGCCAGGAAAACAAACAAGTGCCAGAGCCAAGTCGGTAGCACGGAATTTAAAACACAATGCCAGGGCTGAACCGGTAGCATGGAAATAAAACAGTGCCAGAGCTGAATCGATAGCACGAAATTTAAAACAAATGCCAGGGCTGAACCGGTAGCACAAAAGAATAAGACAATGCCAGGGCGTAACCGGTAGCATGAAAATAAATGTGCAATGCCAGGGCGTAACCGGTAGCATGCAGTGCCAGGGCGTAACCGATAGCACAAAAGAATAAGACAATGCCAGGGCGTAACCGGTAGCATGAAAATAAATGTGCAATGCCAAGGCGTAACCGGTAGCATGCAGTGCCAGGGCGTAACCGGTAGCACAAAAGAATAAGACAATGCCAGGGCGTAACCGGTAGCATGAAAATAAATGTGCAATGCCAGGGCGTAACCGGTAGCATGCAGTGCACAAAAGAGTAAGACAATGCCAGGGCGTAACCGGTAGCATGAAAATAAATGTGCAATGCCAGGGCGTAACCGGTAGCATGCAGTGCCAGGGCGTAACCGGTAGCACAAAAGAATAAGACAATGCCAGGGCGTAACCGGTAGCATGAAAATAAATGTGCAATGCCAGGGCGTAACCGGTAGCATGCAGTGCACAAAAGAATGAGACAATGCGAGGGCGTAACCGGTAGCATGAAAATAAATGTGCAATGCCAGAGCTTAACCGGTAGCATGCAGTGCCAGGGCGTAACCAGTAACACAAAAGAATAAGACAATGCCAGGGCGTAACCGGTAGCATGAAAATAAATGTGCAATGCCAGGGCGTAACCGGTAGCATGCAGTGCACAAAAGAATAAGACAATGCCAGGGCGTAACCGGTAGCATGAAAATAAATGGCAATATGATGCTTACTTGGATGTCTTTGTTTTAGAAACTAGAACCATTGCTGCGCACTAAAGGTTTTTAGACCAATCAAACTGTCGCCTACTCATCTTCCCCTATCTCTTGCAAACTATAGTTGGTTTTTCATAACATCGATCTCTCTATTCACTTGATTGACTGCGCTCCCTTTGAAATCTTATGCCGAGCTGTTATGGATAACCTCGAGACTTTCAAGTATCCACATTTCTTTTGCAATTTTGTTGAGAGAGGTGTGGGTCTATTCTCCCCTGTCAACTGAGTTCTTTTCATTTTTGTTTTCTATCTTCTTCTCTGTTTTTTTTTTCATTTATTATTTTTTTTCAATTGTCAAAGTGTTACTGACACGCCCGTCTTGAAGTTTGCCAGACTTTAGCCATTTTACTTGAGACATAGATTAAACGAAACAACCATGAATGCAAGAACAAAGAAAGCATGCTAGGTGAATAGGTCATGGATGCATGGATAATGGTAAATGCAGGAACAAAGTGATAACAAGATTTATTTGGTATTGATTAGAAAGAATGAGTACAAAAAAGGAAAGAAGTTACAAACAAAGAACTTCTCATGAACTTTGCCCCATTTGTGATTGGGCCAATCCCCTATCGGCCAACCTTCTTGAAAACCCTCGATGTGACTAGGAGAGTGGAATTTGATTCTAAATCCTTTCTATGCAGCTATTGGAGCCATGTTGTCACGCTCGTGAGTCCTTCTACCATATCATGCCTTTCTTTTTTTTCTTCTTGCCTTAATTTTTGCCTAGACCGCCCTTTTTGGGTTTTCAATCTAGCAGGCTTTTGATGACCCTAACTTTTGCCTAGACCGCCCTTTTGGGCTTTTGATGACCCTAACTTATCAACCTTTAAAAGCTATTAAAGGCCAAATAGTGGCTAATTTTATTGTCGACCATTCATTGGACGAAACCACAGTAAACTTAGTGGATACTCAACCTTGGAAGTTATATTTCGACGGTTCAAGCCACAAAAACGGTGTTGGAATTGGAATTTTAATTATCTCACCAACAAAAATTCCAACAAAGTATAAGTTTAAAATCGAAGGATCTTGCTCCAATAATGAGGCTGAATATGAAGCCTTGATAGCAGGACTTGAGATCTTGTTAGACTTGGGGGCAAAACATGTCGAAATTAAAGGTGATTCAGAACTAGTTGTGAAGCAATTAACAAAAGAGTATAAGTGCATTAAAGAAAACCTAATAATGTATTTTGTTACTGCCAATACATTGTTAAAACGTTTCGATAGTGTTCAAATTAAGCATGTGCCTCGACTTGACAACCAAGACGCAAATGATTTGGCACAAATTGCTTCAGGATACAGAGTTTCTAAAGAAAAACTAGAAGAATTAATAGAAATAAAAAATAAACTAATTTCGACAGATTATCCTTTAAGTGAATTGTCAAGCTAAAAACTTGGGGGGGCCGAGGAAGTATCGTTATCTCCAATTATTGAAAATTTTCAAAGTTTTGAAGTTTTTGCCATTGACAATATGTCGAATGATGATTGGCGAAAACCAATTGTCGAATACTTGGAAAATCCAACAGGAATAACCAATAGAAAAACCAAGTATAGAGCCTTAAGCTACGTGATTATTGGAAATGAGTTGTTCAAAAAGACTCCTGAAGGAGTTTTACTTAAATGCCTTAGTGAGAGTGAGGCATATTTAGCAATTTCCAATACTCATAGTGGAACTTGTGGGTCTCATCAAGCAGGCCACAAAATAAAATGGCTTTTTTTTGACAAGGAGTGTACTGGCCAACTATGTTAAAAGATTGCATAGAGTTCGCTAAAGGTTGCCAAGAGTGTCAAAGGCATGCAGGAGTTCAACACGTGCCTGCAAGTGAACTTCATTCAATAGTGAAACCTTGGCCATTTAGAGGTTGGGCTTTAGATTTAATTGGTGAGATTAAGCCAACTTCGTCGATAAGCCATCGTTACATATTAGTTGGGATAGATAATTTTACTAAGTGGGTAGAAGCTATTCCTTTAGTTAATGTTAATCAAGAGGCAGTAATCAATTTTATTCAGAACCATATTTTGTATAGGTTTGGAATTCCAAAAACCATTACTACAGACCAAGGTACAGTTTTTATTGGTCGAAAAATTGTGGATTTTGCCTCTGAAACTGGTTTCAAGTTACTGACTTCGACACCATATTATGCTCAAGCCAATGGTCAAGTAGAAGCAGCTAATAAAATCATCATTAATTTGATTAAGAAACACCTTGGGCAAAAACCCAAGAATTGGCATTTGACTCTTGACCAAGTTTTGTGGGCTTGTCGAAATTCTCCTAGAGAGTCGATTAATACTACTCCTTTTAGACTCACATTTGGACATGATGCAGTCTTACCAGTCGAAATTTGTTTACAATCAGCCAGAATTCAAAGGCAATTCGAAATCCCTTCAGATTATTATTGGAATATGATGATGGATGAGTTGGTTGATTTAGACGAAAAGAGACTAAATGAGTTAAATGTTCTTTTAAGGCAAAAAGAGAGAGTGGCCAAGGCCTACAATAAAAAGGTTAAGTCTAAAACTTTTGTCTTAGGAGACTTAGTTTGGAAAGTAATTTTGCCTATGGATAAAAAAGATAGAGTCTTAGGTAAATGGTCGCCAAATTGGGAGGGACCATTTAAAATTTTACAAGTATTCTCAAACGGTGCCTACGAGATCGAAGAATTAGGTGTTGATAGTCGAATTTTGCGTGTAAATGGCAAATACTTAAAGAGGTATAAGCCAATATTACAAGAAATTAGAATAACGCAAGATTGAAAATAAGAAAACTTTAAACTTGGCATGTCAAAAGATCAAATGCCAAAAAGGCTATTGTCGAAGTACAAGATGTCGAAATGCAAAGTAAATTACAAAGATTCCAAAAGCAAGGAAAGTTTAAAAATTCTAAATTACAAGATAAGATTGGCTTTCAAGTTTTCAAACAGAGCCTTAGCTTGTTCTAATCTTGTATTGATGAAGTTCTCCTCTTCGACCAGCTGGTTAACAGTGGTCTCATAGCTGTTAAACCTTTCCAAGTGTTCAATGCAAAGAACTGCTTCTTTATTTACTTCAGCTTCCAAAGCATCTGAGGTTTTCCTATTTCTTAAGATCGAAGCTCTTTTCTGTTTTGCTGTTTTAATCTTTGACTCCAATTCTTCGATTTCTTTCTGGTATTTTGCAATCTCAGCATCATATTCACTTACAGCTTTCACGTCAGCTTCTGCTTGAGCCTACAGAGAAGAAATTTTGTTCTTTGATGTTTCGACAGCAGTCCATGCTTCTGTTTTTAGCTTGTCTTCACGTTCTTTGATTGCAGCATGATTCTTTTTCTTTTCAAAGTCTCTTGTGATTTGCTCCAAAAGAGGTTCAAATGAAATAAGAAACCCAATGAGGGAAGTGCTGGCTGTTGGATTGTTGAGTTTGTGCAGCAAGGTTTTGATTTTGAAAGTGATCATGTGGTCTTCTTCGATCGCTTGAAACAAATCCACTTCAAGAACTCTTGCGCGAAGCTCTTGTAGGTGGTTCTCTTTGGAACTTTCAGAGTTTTAACCAGCAGAAATAGTCGAAGAGACTGATTTATGTTCACTTGAGGTTTTGCTCTTTAATAACAATTGTAGAGCTTCAAGAGGTTTCTTGCTTTTCAGTTCTTCCCACTCATCTTGGCTCATAGTGGTGCCAGTCGAGAACATAAATCCAGTCGATTTATCATCCTTGGTGGGAGATTCATCAACGTGTTCTGAGTTATCTTCGATTTCTTCATCATCACTGGACTCATCACTTTCTTCATTACTCTCTTTTTCTTCTTCATTTCTTTCAATTTGATTCTGAGGAGAAGGTGGATCATTGTTTCTTGTTTCAATCATTGTTATGTCACCTCCTATTTGTTGAATTTAGTCATTGTCTTCGACCATGTGTTCATCACCTCTCTGAGTTTGATCTTGATCTATGTTTTCGATCAACTCTTCATCATTCTTTTGCTGTGAACCTTGGTCATGAGTTTCGACCATCGTTTTATCAGCACCCCCGTGTTCTTGATTTTCGACCTCAGTTGTATCTTTTTGAAGAGGGAGGTCATCAATGTTCATTGGAACACCTTCATGTGTTGTATTAATAGGGGCATCTTCATTGAGTGTTTCTTCGACAGTTTGGTCTTTGGTTGGTGCAGAAACAGTTGGTGTTGTTTGCTTGGTTGGTACTTTGACAGGGTTGCTGTCAGGTTCCTGTTTTAAAATTGATAGATGAAGTTATATGTCATTATGACATGAAACTATTGAAAGAAAATAAATAGAAGGTTTGTCAATTACCTTTGAAGTGTCTCCTTCGACACGAGAGTGTGCACTCGCAGGCTTTGAGAGGACCTTTTTCTTCATAGGTTTCTCTAAAGCTTTCTCTTGTTGCATGCTTTTATTTTCTTGTTGTTTCTTGCCAGGCTTTGGTTGGGTAGATTTGGAGACAACCTTTGGGGCATCTTTTGGACTTTCATCGGACTGAAGAGTTCGACACTCATGTTAGTAAAAAATAAAGAAATATATAAGTGTTGAAAAAAGAAGTAAAGAGGTTTTAAACTTTTCGACCTTTGACTCATCGCTCACAGTTATTTGCTTAATTATTTTCTTCTTTGGAGGAGTGGCAGTAGCTGAACTACTTGATCTTTTCTTACTCTGCAAAATAAAAGATTCGTTAAATGGTGAATTCAATAGTTCGATGTAAAAACAAAGAGTAATGAAAGTATTTACTTCTTGTTTCTTTGATTGTGGTGTTTTGTCTTTCGACGAGGTGCTGGTATGTTTCTTTGTTACTTTCTTTGTGGTTGTTGTTGTTGTTGTTTCTTCTGTTGGAGTGGATGACAATGGTTTGTTCTAAGAGGATGGTTTGTTCTAAGAGTCTTATACATCACCTGTTGCAACGGTGGATACGATTCGAACATGTTGAATGTCGAAATGGAGATGACCGTCAAAAGTATATATGTCACACTTAGTTGGGACTATTTTCTCAGCAATTTTATTTGAAAAGAAATTTTTAAATGCCAAGGTCGAGCCACACATCAACCATTGAGGAAGTGGTGGCCGAAATGCTAAAGCCAATTTACTGGTAGGCAAACATGGAAATTTAATTTTTATCGTGTGCTAATGCGAAAGCATATTTGTTCGACACATATGGTGGAAATACCATAGTTGGAATCTTTTCAATAAGTTTTCTTTTAAAACTCTTGCAGCTTGAGAAACGGTTCGACTAAGATTAGTTGGATCATATATAATTTCAAAATATTTTTGGAATGCTTGAATTTCCTGAATGTGCATACCTTGTGATTTGGTCTTCTTTTTCTGTGGAAGAGGAAAAGCAGAAATTAGATTTGACAGTAGAGTAGCTTCTTCGACATCAACGAATTTACTTTTGAAGTAATCTTTCCACCACTTGGAAAATTCTTTAGTACAAGCAAATAAAGGTTCAAATTCAATGGATTCAAAAGTAAAAGGGTTGTTGGCGAAGCTGTTGATGAATTCTTTCCATTCCTCTTCATTTTCTGGAAGTATCATGTCTGTCCTAGATCTGAAAAAGGGACTGGGTCGAAGCTGACACAATCCAAATTGTCGTGAAACAAGACTTGGGTGATATGCATATACACCAAACATAGTTGCAGATTTTCCTGGTGCTATTCTTGCTGACAGAAACTTTGGAGTTAAAAAGGCTTCCCAAATTTGGTTGCTTTCTTCTTCTTCGACCAGAGAAGTTGCAGGAAAAGTACCAGTAAACCAAGCTGGTCCACAAGTTCTTTTAGTGAAATGAGCCATCGAAGGAGTGAAGACTTTGAAATTCATAAATATATTGAATGCTGTTGCAAATAAATCCTTTGGAGATACTCCAATTTCTCTAGGATTCAAAAGTGAAAGCCTTATTCCTTCGACGCTTCTTTTCTCAACAACCTCAGCATAGTAATCTGGGATATACATTTGGAGTTTTGACTCAAAAATGGCAAGAAGCCACAATTGGAATAACCAAATTGGTCCAGAAACCAGATATTTCTCTTCAGGTTTGAGTCCTTAATTTTAATGCGTGAACTCCTTGTCGTAAACTTTCATAAAGTGATCCTAGAAGAAGTTGGCCAAGGTTCACATTTTGACGCTCATGTAGTTGGATGGCCAAAGGAATAAACATTTTAGCTACTTGGAGTGACGAAGAGCAGAAGACATAAAATGAAAGCCACAAAGTAAGGAAAGCAATATATTTTGTGTCGGAAACTTCTTCAGTGTTGGTGACATGGTTATCTTCAATATATCCTTTGAAAGAAGCACGTTTGAAGTCGAATTCATGGTTGTTGCCAGTGTTGCTAGGGTCGAATATCTCCCCTGTTGGTTTCAAACCAGTAATAGCAGCTACGTCTAACAAAGTGGGTGTGAGCATACCACACTTCAAGTGTAAGCTGTTAGTGGTGAGTTCCCGAAAATGTAGGGCTGCAAGAAGCATGGGACTTTGATATCTTGGACCATACTTCGACAGTTGAATTAGGTCGAAAATACCTTGTTCTTTCCAAATTTCTCCTTTTTCGATTCTATCTTGCTAAGCCAGCTGAGGTAAGGTAGGTGATTTTTGTCAACTGGTGGTGAAGATCTAAAGACCCTATTTGGGTTACCCATGAAATTCATCACATAGGTTCCCTTTTGAAAAATCCTAGGGCTATATCTGTGGTAGCTAGGAAACACTTCTTCAATCTTGTCAGTGTTATCACTTGAAGGTGAAACAGGCCCTAAAAATGCATGTTTTGAAGGTTTAGGAAAAGGGATCAATACTTAAGATTGCAGAATTTTTGCTTCTTCTTCTGTCAAAGTGGGTTCAGCAACGTATTGCTGTTTGCCAAAAACAGTACCAGGAGTTTGAGCTTTGGATGAAGACGCCATTGACGGTAGCTCTGAGGAATTTCAACGAAGAATAGAGCTTCGTGAAACGTTAATGGGGTTTCGATTGAAATTTCTAGTTCGCAGATTGCTGTTTGTTTCGTGAAGAAGAGGACGAGAAGAAAGAAAAATAGTTGCAATTTCAAAGTTTTCAGAAAAAAAATGAAATGAAGGGGAAAGGTTTGGTTTTTATAGCTGTTTGAAAGAAGAAAGAGAATAAACCCTTAAGTTTCTTTTTAAAGGGAACAGTTATTTGCAATGAGTAGTGGGGAGTTCCAATGCGAAACGTGGCCCACTAAATCTGAAATGGTGGGCCATAAGGTGACTTTTGCTGAAATGTCTCATCAATTCTGAAACATGATACTGATGACGTCATTAGAGCAGTTAAAAGAAATTTAAAAAAAAAATGTCATTTTCTTCTTCACCTAAAATCTCAGTCGAAAAAGACATTTTTGGGAGGCAATTTGTTAGCCTGCATTTTCGACAGGCTCAATTAAAAGCAGTCAACGAGGATTGACTTGTGATTTCAAGGGGTAGTGTTTATTTCGACACTAAAGAGTTGTATCAGAGGGTAAATTCGACAAAGCTTTGGACTTAGCGAAAATAAAGAACTGAAGAATGGTGGTTCAACTAGAAAGAAGCTAGAGTTCAGTGGTAGACCAGAATCAAGTGCTCGTTGTCGAAGCAGTTAGCAGTTATCTTGGTCGAAAATACATAACAGTTACTATTTTTTTGAATTCTCTGTACAGTTAGTTAGTTATAGTTTTCCCTCCTTGCATAAATAGTAGTTTTTCACAGGAAAAACGGGTCACAAACTCATACACAGATTCTCACGCTCTAACTTCCAACATCACAGAGAAAACGAGTCAGAGAAGAATGTATGATCATGTGTACCAACTCTCTTTTTCAATTAATGCATTTTACTTTGTTTTTTTAAGCAATTTTCTGCATTTTTATTTGTTCTCTTCATCTCTGTCTGAAGTAACTTTGACAGTTTCACGCGAAACTGCCAGTTATCTTCCTTCTTTTCTTTAAAACCGTAAAAACATTCATAATTTCTGGAAAAACTTTAACACAAATGGTCTTAGGATTTACTAGTTGATCCTGCAAGCAGAAGAAATTTCAAACTAGCGGTGTTTACCAAAAACTACGGTAAACAGATGCTAACGAAGGAAATTCTTCAGAAATTTAGGGAAAAACGAAACCCTAACGAAGGAAGATAGAAGGAGTGATGGTCCATGGAGAGAGAGAAATGCAGTGCTCTGTTTCTTCTGATTTTCTTCTTTCATTGCTTTGCGTTTTGAGTTGATCAAGATGAAAGAAGAGATGAAGGACAAACTTTTGTAGTTCATATCAAAAAAAGATTGAAATTTTGTAATAGAAAATGAGAGAAAAAGAAGGAAGAGGAATGTGCGAATGAGAGATGAAGAGAGATTGGATCCACAAAATTAGCATTGTATTCATTATTGGATCCACAAAATTAGCATTGTATTCATTACTTGTTTTTATTTTTTAAAACTGTCAGCTTCAATCAATGTTATTAAAACCGTAAGATATTATAAGTCAATATTATAAGTCAATAAATTTGGTATTAAATTAATATTGAGAATTAGAAAAATGTAAGATATTAGAAGTCAATATTTTTAAATTTAGTATAATTTTGAATTAAAAATAAATTTGAAAATCAATAAAATTACTCATATTTAATAACATTCTAGTTATTAAATATATAGAATCTAAAATCTATGGAAAGTGATACAAAATATTTGATGTCAAATAAATATGATATATGAATGTAATATATAAGTATTAAAATACATATAAATAAATATAATTAGTAGGTAATAGGTTTTGCTAGAAATAAAAGAAAGAAAAGGGTAAATATTCTATAAACGTGGTTACAACAAAACGTGGTTGCTCAAATGGTTAGTGTTGGAAGGTGCGGGTGTGAGGAAGGGGGTTCGATCTCGTGATTCTTCATTTTTGAGATATATTTCGAAATTAATATTCAATAAAAGCTGAGGTGGATGCCACGTATTTATTTGGAGATGTGTGTGGCTTTTTCTGATTGGTCCTAATTGTAAGCCTATGTGGACAAACTCATAATTTATATTACTTATGATTATGATGTTCTCTATTTAGTTAGTTGGAAAAGGGTAAAAATGGTATTTCGATAGTGAGTGATTTGCATAAATAGAAGTAGAGTAGATAAATAGAAGTAGAAGTGTAGATAGAAGTAGAAGATTAATATAGATACAAAGAGCTAATTCTAATTTTAACATATAATTCTAATATAGATAAATATATTTTAATTTTAACATATAATAAAAAGAGCTAATATTAAAATGAACAGAAGGATATTTTTGTCTAAAGTAATGTTATTTAGCCAAAATGTTCCAGCCAAAAATAGCAAATTCTCGCCAGTCAAATAGATCGACTAGACTGTTACTCTTGAATAGAAGAGAATATGATAGGGAGAAAGAAAAATTTCTTTCACAAAATTGAGTACCTATTGGGTCACACCCAAAGGTTTCAATCTCCACACTTATAAACACTCTTAAAGTGTCTATTCTTTCTAATGTGGGACTTCCCAATTTTTCAGTTCACCAACAAGTTCCAACACAATCACCAAAAACAAACACGAAGGGTCCAATAACATGAGGATATTGATTTTAACAATTAACAAAATTAAATAATCATAGACAATTATTTTCAAATTTCATTATACTTCACTTTTATATCTTATTAATTTAATTTATATGAAATAATTTTGCGTTCAATTTATATGAAATGTTGAATCACACTTTGTTGTTATTTCTGATATAATTGGGTCTATCCCTGTTAGTTGATAAATGTTAATAATGGAAAATTTGATTCATGGTAAATCATCATACTCCATAGACGACGATATATATGAAATTAAAAACGAGGCAAAGCAAGGTTGATACAAAACACCAGAAAGAACTTATTCATCGTAGCAAAGCAGAGACTAGAATTATAAACAAAGACAATAATGTGTGGGTACAAATTATTTTCGGATAGATTGTCCAATTGTACAAAATCCATCGTTGTGAACAGTGAAACCTCCATCTATGATAAGATTGTGACCACTAACACACTTAGATTCATCACTTCCCAAGTAAAGAACAGCTTCAGCCACATCTTGGGGCACAAGATTAGCAGCACCCCTAAGATTGGAATAAACATCAATAACCTCGTCCTCTTTAAGCTTGAAGAAATCCCTAGCCATCTTCGTGGCAACAACATAAGGCGATACGCAATTCACCCGAATACCATACGGTCCAAGTTCCACCGCGGTGTTTCTCATTAGCCCCACCACGGCGTGCTTTGAACTCGTGTACCCATGTGATGCCACACCACCTATGTTTCCACATACACTAGATGTGTTGATTATGCTTCCCCTACAAGCTGGGATCATTACCCTTGCAGCGTGTTTTGTTCCAAGAAACATACCAATTAAGTTTACGTTAATCACTTCCTCGAATTCTGACTTGGTACTTTCTAGTATGCTGGGTTTAGTCTCGCCTGTTATTCCAGCGTTGTTAAACATAATATCTAGTTTACCGTACTTGGAAACTGCCGTGTTGACGGCGTTTTCAATGTCTTTTTCCTTTGTCACGTCGCAGTGGACGTAGGAACCGGATTCCGTTAAGTCTTTGCAAACGGAGTTACCCAAATCATCTTGGATATCAGCTATCACAACTTTAGCTCCGTGCTGTGAGAAGAGTTTTGCGGTGGCTTCACCGATGCCGCTTGCACCTCCCGTGATCAGTGCTACCTTTCCTTCAAGCCTTGTAAATTAATTAAATAATCACAATTATTTATATATTTAAATGTAATCGTTACATATATTCACAGATCATTCTGCTAATATAACTTAAATTACCTTCTTAGGACAGCAGCTGAGAGCGAAGAAACATTTGCCATGTTGGTGAGCTTTTCACTCAGTATCCTTCCACTTCCCTATCTTATGATCAAGCGTTAGTATCTGAATATGAATTTTTATGCGGTAGTCTTTCAACATCATAACGAAACACGCGTTTTCTGGTCAAAGAAAAACACCAAACACGCGCTTTGGATTTGGATGATGGTGTTTTTTCTTCCGAAAGGATGAATTCGAAATTAAGATATTGGTTAAGCCGGAAGAGACTTCTATCAGTTGGATTTCTAAATTATAGTAAAATAATAAATATTCTATAAATTATTTTTAATCCATCCAATTTTTTCTGAATTACCACACTCTCATATTTTGAGAGAGTTTGTAGACCAAATAGAAATAGAAGAGAGAGTAAACTCAAAAAAAAAAAAAATAGAAGAGAGAGTGATAACATAAAAACCAAATTTACTCCACACGTTTTTCTTTCCAAGGACTAAAACTAAAAGCAATGGTAACCAAACATTTAAGATATCATTAAGTAATCTCTATCTCTTGTCTTTGTCTCTATCTTTTCTCTATAATATATACAAAACTACAAATTGAAACAAAAACATGTCTAGCCAAAGAGCAAGTAGCCTCTACAATAATACACCTCTTATCACACACACAAGCTTAACCACATCTAGAAACAAGCGTCTCTTTAGTTATGCGGTGATGAAAATGAATAATTTTGAAATAATTGATTTTACAAAATTTGTTTTATTTAAAAGTGACTTAAATTTAACGTGATTTTTATTTGAATACACTTACAAAAAAAGTGATTTTACCATATTATGTTATTTGGATATATTGGACCAAAATTGCTCTTGACCTTGAAGTTACCAAATATGTCTCAACTTAATATTATATTAAACTTAAAGTTGGGCAAGTTAATTTACAAAAATTAAAAATTTTAAAATTAAAACTAAATTACCATAACAATAATAATATAAATTTTCTAAATTAAAATTACGGATAGAGGTATCACTTTCATGGAAAAAGTGATAAAGTCGATTTGTGTTTATAATTACCAAAATGGATCCAAATTCAAAATTATATCTTCACTTACAGTTTTATTTTATTTTTATCGGATCAAAATTGCTTTTCACCGTATAATTAATACAATGGGTATCACTTTTAGTTGTTTTGATTTTTGTTTTTTTATTAAATTCAAGTCTAAACCCAGGGGTGTGGTTGAGCGGTTGGGGCTCATCCTCCCTTAACCATAAGTGTCGAGGGTTAGATCTTCGTTTGAGTATGGAGCAGTTTTAAATCCCTAGGCCAGCTGTCTCACCCTTCGAGGAGCCTCCAATCCAGCGAAGGGATTAGTTACTGTGTTTGGTGGTGGATACTCTGGTATCGACCAAAAGAAATTCAAGTCCCTAATTTTTTTATTTAGTCCATAAATTAGATGAAAATAATAAATAGAATTTAAGTTTGTGAAATTCGAGAGTTAGTTTCAATATATAATTAGACGATTCTCACAAATTCATATTTGGCGTATAGCTAGAGGGGTTCTTCTTTGCCGGTCTAATCTTCATCAGCGTCGAGTTCAATGTATGGAGGTTTGTCCGATGTGTGAGGCTTCAGTGGAAAGCGAATGACATTTGTTTTTTGATTGTCCTCATGCACAGGTGGTTTGGCGCCACCTCAGGTCTTTGGCATGACATAGAGCTCGTGGTATCAGAAGGTGAATAGGTTACGGAGATAGTTTCTTCAAATTGCTAACTTCTCTTCAGGATGGTTCTAGAACACGCTTCGTATTGATGCTTTGGTGCATATGGAAGCGTAGAAATGAGCGGGTTTGGGAAGATGTTAATAAACGAGTAAGAATATATGTTCATAATGCTTTTGATTTGTTGGTTTCGTGGTAGGAGACTAGACGTGCTAAGCAATTGCATAACGACGCTCCCCGTACGCAACGTCCCACTATTGCTACGTTCTGGATGCGTCCTGTTGCCGGCACGGTCAAATGTAATGTTGTCGCAACACTCTTTGATGACTGTAAATTTGGTATTGGCCTATGTATCCGTAACGAAGATGGTGTTTTTGTGAAGGCTAAGACAGTTTGGTTTGCAATAAAGCCTCAACCTCAGGAGGCCGAAGCTTTGGGATTACTAGAAGTAGTCAACTAGGTTACGAGAATTAGACATCCAAAGAATTACCATCGAGCTGGATGCAAGGTCGTTGTCGATGGCGTTCGAGGAGTGTGTAATATTGTAACCGAATATATATGGCTCTATTTTGAAATCCTGCCAATCATTACTCTCTACTATAGAAAACTATATGGTTAGTTTTATCACGAGGCAGGCAAACCTTGTGGCTCATACTTTAGCTAGAGCATCAAGGTCTACGTTAGCTCCCCTATTTTTGATTGTATTCCCCACTGTTCCTTGATTATGAATGAAATGCTATAAGCTTATTTTGGTTTAAAAAAAGGACAATTTTCACAAAATTTTAGGAATAAATGAGACAAATTTCTCAAATTTTATAGAGCGCTTATTATTTTTCATATAGTATGGGGACTATTCAAGAACAAGGACTAAAAAGGCAAAGCTAGAAAATTACTCCACTAATTTGCATACTTGATTCTAGCAAATGTGAAAGCTACAAATAGTTGTTTCAACTATAACTAATTTTAGAAGGAAATATCACTTTATCAATACAGAGTCAAATATAAAACATGCTTGGATAAAGTTTGAAGCACCCAAAAGTGAGTTTTGGAGATGTCAAACTTGAATCCAAGTTAACGCTAAACAATTTTTCTTTTTTTAAAATAACACTAAGCAAGTGAATAAGTCTATTTTGAGTAAGCGTGCCACAGAAGCATCTAGTTTAATAGAAAACGTACCACATAAGGGAAACAAATTGAGTTAACAGCAAGGACCAAAATGACTAACGAATGAGACATTGATGGATTAATTTATAATTTCTTTGAAGTTGGGGATTAAAGTGATAACAAGTTATATTATCGAAGACCCAAAAATAACTATTTACCCAAAAAAAAAAGGATATCAGAGGAAGACATAAAAATCAAGAACCCTTCCATGATCAATTTTTTTATAGACAATAGGGGCAAAGGCCCAAAAGCAAACAGAAAACAAACTAGCAGGGAACGCACCGAGGATACCTATACTATCAGCGAGTAATAGAAAATTCATACAAGGAGGATGCTACTCATAAACAATCAAAATCTCTTCTTGTAGGCACCCCGAGTTGGCTATAGCATCAATGCACTTGTTAATCTCCATGTCAATACGAGCAAACTCAACCTTCCAAAGAAAATGGGAAAGAAAACTAACAAATAGGAAGAAAAAAGACGAATAATTTAAATAAAAGTACCAAAATATCTTTACCTTTCTTTTTGTCTTATTTTTATTTTAGGGGTAATTACGTAATTTTAAAAGCTATTTTTTTCTTTCTCTCATCCTTTTCCTTTCATTTTCGCTCAAATCAAACAACTACATAATCTCTTTCTCATTCCCTTTTCTTTCTCTCCCTTCCCTCTATCTTTCTCTTCTTCTCCCAAACATAGAGTTAATATTCACCATCTCATTCTTCTTTTTTCCGGCAAACAAATTATGAATGAAAACAAAATAAAAACGATTTGACCCTTTTTCATATTTTGTCTGAAAAAGAGAATGAGAAAGTAGGAAGAAGAGACTCGAAATTCAGAAAAACATGGCACTGGTAACACCAACTCCAACTATGAACGACGGCCCCGTGATCGCCGAAGTCGACATGGGTTCCGATTTCAACTCCCCCACCGTCCGAGCCACCGTTGTTCAGGCTTCCACCATCTTCTACGACACTCCCGCCACTTTAGGTCCTTCTGCTTCCCTCTCCGTAATTCATCCAATAACTACTCTTCTCTTTCATAAAAATTCCACTTTTGATCTTTTAATCCGTTACCTTTTCGGGTACTTCGAAAGAATTTTTTTGTTCAAATGCTTGTTTTCCTGTTGAGTTCCCTTTTTTGGTTCAGAAATTGTTTCTTTGGTGAAGTGAAATGAGTACATTGAGTTCTTGGTGCTGAATCGATTTCTGATTTCTGACTATTTTGGTTGCAGATAAGGCTGAGAAATTACTGGCTGAAGCTGCTAGCTATGGGTCCCAGCTTGTGGTGTTTCCAGAAGCATTTGTGGGTGGCTACCCGCGTGGTTCCCTTTTTGGTGTTTCTATTGGAAGCCGCACAGCCAAGGGTAGAGAAGACTTCAGAAAGTATCATTCCTCAGCCATTGATGTCCCTGGTAAGAGTTTAAAAACTGCTACTATTTCCATTCAATGTTGAAGTTTTGTTTTACATATGAAGATTTCATCCCTAAAATTTTGACCCATTAGCAATAATTTGAGTGTTAACCTCATTCCATTAACAAAATTTGAACTTATTGTTATAGGTCCTGAAGTGGATAGATTGGCTGCAATGGCAGGAAAGTATAAAGTACATCTAGTGATTGGTGTGATAGAGAGGGATGGCTACACACTTTACTGCACAGTTCTCTTCTTTGATTCTCAAGGTCATTACCTCGGAAAGCACCGGAAACTCATGCCAACGGCGTTGGAACGAGTTATATGGGGATTTGGGGATGGATCAACCATTCCAGTGTTTGAAACTCAAATTGGAAAATTAGGCGCTGTCATTTGTTGGGAGAACAGGATGCCACTATTAAGGACAGCAATGTACGCCAAAGGTTTGAACTTTTTACACTGAACTTTTATGCCTGATTACACATACTATTTGGAATAACCACCTTTGCATAAAAGCATTAGAAATTGTTTATGCCTGTACTGGAGCTGGTTGTTTACAATGATAAATCTACGTTGGTTTGTTTTTATCAGGTGTGGAAATATATTGTGCACCCACTGCTGATGGCAGGGGTGTGTGGCAAGCATCAATGACTCATATTGCTCTTGAAGGTGGATGTTTCGTTTTGTCAGCAAACCAATTCTGTAGGAGGAAGGATTATCCACCCCCTCCAGAGTATGTTTTTGCAGGTGCAGATGAGGACCTAACACCAGATTCTATCGTATCCGCCGGGGGTAGTGTCATTATATCACCGTCCGGGGCTGTATTGGCTGGACCAAATTTTGAAGGGGAGGCTCTGATCACAGCGGACCTAGGTATGTTATCGTTGGCTGATATTTACCTTGCTTCTTGAACTGTGATACAGGGACTATTACATTCTTTAATGATGTCCAAACTAGCTTTAGCTTACTTTTAAGAGTATTATGATGTAGGATTCTGAATGTTTTAGGTTTGTAATCTTATTATGATGGCTGGACTTGTATTAGTACCAAAACTCTAATATTTAACCTAGATGATGAACTTATTACGCCGTTAGTCAACAATTCAAGTGCAACCAAATAAAACATCATACTTGTGAACTACACAACTTTAGCAGAAACATTCATAACATATAGGTTATGTAAATTGTGATTTTTACATACCCGGATTAGATGAAGAAGACATGATCTCAAGCTTTTGTAGAGACTTGAAAATTGTCTTCTCTCCCTTCTCCCCACTTACAATAATGGATATTTCTCTTCTAATAACTTGAGTAGAAAACTTGTGTGAATGAAGTAGTGACAGGACCAATTCATAAATGTTCTCATCCAATCTGATACATCCATTGAATATACAATTCTATGTGTGAAATTATTTTCCTTTAATTATTTAGTATTGCTTATTATTTTTGGGAAATTTTCGTGGATCTTATATCCCATATTAAAACAGCTAATATAATGTATGGAGACAGCAAGATAAACTAATCTACCTCTTTATCCAAAAAAAAAAGAAACTTATCTACCTCATTGAGGTAATGAGGTTTTCTATGTTATAGGCTTTTGAGTTTGCCTAGAACTAATAATGTCTTTTGGGGCTCTCTTCAGTACCTTCTATGATGAGTTAATTACTTTCTTTGTATTCCATTATAAAATAAGTTTGCCTTTATAAATTGAACCTACACAGATCTTGGAGAAATAGCAAGAGCTAAGTTCGATTTTGATGTGGTTGGACACTATGCAAGACCTGAAGTTCTCAGCTTAGTTGTCAAAGACCATCCAACAAAGCCAGTTACTTTTGCCTCAACGACAACAAAAGAAGAAGACAAGAGCAAATAGTTTCTTTCATTCATGGTCAGCAACCAAGTAGTTTCATCCTTTCATGGCCAGCAAATTTCGAACCTTCAGTTCTGGACCTGTCCACTGTTATAGCCTTGTGTATCCTCATTTTATTTTTACAGTTATATCTTGGGAGTCCAGGAAGATCATATTTTATTTCATAATTGTTGAGATACTTATCGTGAATTGGAATACCTACTGTTATGTACCGTATCTCCGACCTTGTATGGAGCTTCGAGATAGTTAGTAGGTTGAGTACTTGATCCGCAATTGTCCGACCCGAGGTGAGGTGTTGTACCTGCAAAGACACTCCGATGCTCAAGTCAGAGAGGTAGTCAATAGCAGGTGTATTAATGAGAGAGGTTGCTTACCATTAATGAAGCATTGAATGAGAATTTATAGAGTTTGGTGGTGTTGACCTAATGAATTCGGACCGTTGGATCAAGCAGTTTGATCTTGACCATTGATGCTTGGATTTGCTTTTAATGTAGGCCTCTTTGATAATGGGTCTAATTTAAGTAAAATATGGGCTTTATCCCCAACACCTACTTTCCGAATCGTGAAGAGAATCTTTTTATTCCCTCTGTTCCTAATCTTTGCTACTTTTGGCTTATTATTTTTGTTCCAAAACATTAGTACTTTTAAAAACCCAATGTACGATTCCTCCAATTTTTCCTAATATACCCTCTATATTTATTTAGTCTTTTAGAGTCTCAATGTATGAATTAGTTGTCCCAATACTAATTTATTTTAACTTCAATTATCCTAAGACAACTACAAAGAGGACATTTTGTACTTAACCAACGCAAATTAATGATATCTTAATATGTGTGTAATATGTCAAAAGTAGCAAAGAGTGTGTAGAAATATCTCTTACATTAAAATATTAATCGATCTATGAGAACTATGATTAGCCAAAATATACCCTCATTCATAGTAAGCGTTATTTTCTCATAAAAGAATAAAAAAGAAATAAAAGTATTTTGTCCCTCTTTTTGAATTTAGTGTGAGTATACTTTTTTCACACCAAGAGCTGGTTATAAATTAAGATATTGATGACTATATAGGTAGTTAAGAGAAGATATCTCGTCATAAAAACGACTTTTGATTTTTAATGACACGTAATTGATTGATAGTATAAATTTTTACAACGATTGTCCTTATCTAGGCTTACTTTGTGTGGAAATAAAAGACTGATAGACGGAAGAAGAATTGAATTGAATAATCCCAGCACTTGCAATCATTCCCATTAGGTTTTTTTTTTTACCCTCACCACCTTCCCATATACTCCTATGCCCATGCAAAAAAATCAAAATACCCTTTACAAAATTAAAAAATCTCAACATATCCCCAACTCAAAAAAAATAAAAACCTATATACGAATTTCCACAAAAAAAATTAAAAAATTGGGAACGTATATAGGTATATACGATTTTCCCTAAAAATTTAAAAAAATCAAATCGTATATACCTAAGGTGGGGGTATATACGATTTGTTAAATTACAAAATCGTATGTACCCCACACCTAGGTATATACGATTTTGTAACCCAAATAATAAATAAATAAATCATTTAAAAAATTAAAATTATATATTTTTTAGAAAATTAAATTAGATATGAATATTGACCGTCTTTTGATTCTGCTTAGTGTGTAGTTCGTTAACACGTGACGATGTTATACGTCGAGCGAATAATTTAGGCTAAAAAATCGATTTTTGGGCAACCTACTCCGATTGTAATGAAACCACAACCATTAAATCCGAAATAAATCAAGGACCAACACTCCTTTAGAAGGGATTTCTTACGGGACTGTGGGGCTCAAAATCCCAAATTGCATCGTTTACTATTTTTTATTAATTTTTTTAATTTTTCATAGTCTCCAAAAAATCTAAAATTATTTGCACAGCCTTATTTTGGTTTTATTAGATTTTTAGTGGTGTTTTTATAATTTTTGGATTAGTTTTGACTCTTTAACGGATTTTTAGTAGCGTTTTTAACCTTTTTTTCAAAATTAAAACAATTTTTTTTAATAACAAGTCGTATATACATAAGGGGGGTGTATATACGACTTTGTAAAATACAAGTCGTATATACCCCCACACCTACATATATACGGTATATATGTAGGTGTGGGGGTATATACGACTTGTATTTTACAAAGTCGTATATACACCCTTATGTATATACGATTTTTTTTTTAAATTCACATATATACGATTTGAATTTTTCAAAGTCGTATATATGTAGGGTGAGGTACATACGATTTTTGGTCAAATTTTTTAGGGGTATTTTCGTCCAAAAAAGTCTTGTGGGGGTGTTAGCCTGTAATTTCGAGAGGCTAAATTAAATGCAGTCAACGGGGTTTGACTTCGATTTTCTCAGAAGAAGGTGTTGATTTCGACACAGCAGAGTTGTATCAGAAGGCAAATTCGACAAAGCCTTAGACTTAACAAGAATTGAAGGGTGATATTTCGATGAGAAGAAGGCTGGGATTCAATAGCAGGTCAAAATCAAGTGCTCGCCGTCGAAGTTCTGGCAGTTACTCTAGTCAAAGGCTGAAGCAGTTTATTTTTTAAAATTCTCTGTACAGTTAGTTAGTTTAGTGTTTTCCCTCCTTGTATAAATAGTAGTTTCTCATAGGAAAAAAGGGTACAAACCTATTACAGATTCTCACGCTCTAACTTCCAACACATTACAGAGAAAACGAGTCAGAGATGAATGTATGATCTGTGTACCAACTCTCTTTTCAATTAATGCATTTTAATTTGCTTTCTTTATTGCTTTTCTGCAATTTTTTCTTTGTTTTCGCTTCGTCTCTATCTGAAGAAATTCGACGGTTTCGCGTGAAACTGACAGTTATCTTCATTCTTTTCTTTGAAGCCGCAAAAAAGGCATAATTTTGGGAAAAACTTTAACACAAATGGTCTTAGGATTTACTAGTTGATCTTGCAAGCAGAAGAAATTTCAAACTAGCGGTGTTTACCAAAAACCACAGTAAATAGGGGGTATATGGAAAGATGGTGGGGGTAAAAAGAAACCTTCCAATTATTGAATGTCGACATGGGTTCTTATTTCAACTCGCTCACGATTCGGGCCACTATTGTTCAGGCCTCCACCATCTTCTACGACACTCCCGCAACTTTAGGTACATTTTACTTCCCCTTTAAAATCCATCTAATATTTTGTTAATTTTCATTTGAAAAAATATCTACCTTTCCCTGGTTATTTACCAGATTTAATTAGTATACGTTCACAATGCATAAATATTTTACAACGTCAACCAATCGGTAATTGACACATCATAAAAAAATTTAACTTTTATCTCATTGATCTTGATCTTGAAAGTCATGTCTGCCATGCTTTCTTATTGCTTGACTTTGAAAAAAACCTTTACAGTATTGATGATACAAATTAAACTCTTAGTGATCACTCTTTTTATCAAAATTATTTAGGATTTACTGAATGAATATGTATCATTAGTGTCATCTTGTGTTACACTAACATCAAATTATATTTTTGTTATAAAAACATCGGATTATAGCTTTTAAAACAATTTTATTAAATTCAAATACTAAACAAAAACATTGTTCTAAAAACCTATATGATATAACAATGGAAAATGGGGGAGAATAATCAGGATTTTATACTTCATTTCCTTTTTTTTTTGAAAAAAAAATGTAAATTAAATTAAGGAATGTATTTGCGGTATATCCTATTTTTTATTAATCAAATAAGAATGAATCAAAAAAAATCAAGTAAGGAAATGTTAAATGTTTATATATAAAAAAAGATATTAAATGGTTCAAAAATTTCTAGTAGGGAATTGCCTTTATTTATTATTTATGGTATAATTTAAAGTTTACTATCTAATAATTAGGAAGTATAGGAAAAATTATTCTAATAAATTTATTACATTTGAAAAATACCTTTTTATTACTTTTTACATTTATTAATAAACATAACACTTGTTTTTTATTGTATTTTTCTTTTAAGATTTTCAATAAGTATTACACTATTACTTTATATTTTTAATATCTTCAAAATAAAATAATATATCAAATTGTTGACATTTATATTTTGGTTTAGTTATAGCTTAGATATATCAAATTATTTTTGATTATATATTTTTTATATGTTTAAATTATTTAAGGACCTTGTTGCAAATTATTGATTATTTCAGTGACCTACTTCAAAAGTTGTTGCACCAGTTCAACTAAATTAGGTTATGTAAAACTAAATTACTTTATGTGTGTGAAAAACCTTAATTTTCATTCCAAAAAATTCAACCTTATTTTCCGAGTTAGTTTTCGTCTCTGTGTTTTTGTGTCGGAAAAATAAATCAAGTGAAAATCTGTTGGCTTAAATGCTTGTTTTGATGAGTACTCCTCTTAATTGTTTGGGAGTTCGTCTTTCTTGAATATTTTGGTTGTAGATAAGGCTGACAGATTGCTAGTTGAAGCCGCTGGGAATGGTTCCCAGCTTGTAGTGTTTCCAGAAGCATTTGTGGGTGGCTACCCGTATGGTTTCGTTTTAGGTGTCTCTCTTGGAGTTTGTGAAGACAAGGGTAAAGATGAGTTTAGGAAGTATCATTATGCGGCCATTGATGTTCCTGGTAAGAGTTAAACTCGAAAAATTACAATTACTAAATGTTTAGAGCAATTTAAACTGAGGAGATGAAAAAATGATTTCCATTACTTAATACAGGATTACAAGGAGCTTATATAAAGAGCTCAAAATGATGATTATATAGAGGAAATAAATAATTAATCATGTAACTAAAAGTCTTATTAAGTTTAGTTAAATAACCAACTTAACTATATAAATTGAAGTTCTAATACTCCTTCTAGGTGGAGAGAATGTGTATGATATACATGACTTGCATATGACTGAACATCAGTGGCGGACCTAGGTTGGGTTCAGGGGTTCGGTTGAACCCCCTAAAAAAAGTGTGTACTAGCTAGTACTTCTATATAAAAATTTCGAATCCCCTGAAAATTTAATTTTGCATTAATATTTTTAGATTTGCACCCAACTTTTAATACTAATGCAAAATTGAACTTTCAGGGGAGAACGTGTAAACTTTAGGAAGTAATTTTACTAATATCACATGCTTTAAGGAAAAAACGTGTAAATTTAGAGACTAATTTGGCATTAATTTTGCATTAGTACTTCTATATAAAACTTTAGGAAGTAATTTTACTAATATCACATGCTTTAGGAAAGAACGTGTGAACTTAGAGACTAATTTGGCGATTTACTCTTAAACAAATTTGGAGTTAGATAACATCATTCATTAGTTTTAGTAAATTAATTAAGTGAGGATAGCTAAAAAAATCAAAACAATAACCAACATCTTTTATAATAAATTTTTTTACACCTTCTGGCTTAGGGTTCTGGGTCCACCACTAAACATAAATCTTAATTATACTAAACCATGAATAATGACACGTCACATTTTCGAGCTGCTGACACCATTATGACGTCAATTCCACGTCAACACATAATGCTTTGATGCATGACACATAGGATTCGCACATTACACGGACGGTGGAGATTGGAACGGCATTTCACATATACAAAACCAATGGTCTACAAGCCTTAAAATTGCGGCTGATATTTGGACGGTTCTGATCAAAACGTTTAAAACATAAAATGGACAGAGAAGGCAACTAATTAAAACAAATAAATGCTATGAATTAGCACCTAATTCAGAATGCTATAAACCTGCCAATTTCGAATTCTTTCATTTATCACCTAGGCAAACTAATAAATACAATCCCAAAAAATGTGGGATTGTGCTTTGCATCTTGAATTCCCTTTTGCTGTCATTTAATCTCTTCCCATGACATTTTTACCTCTTCACATAATGAGTTCAAACGTTTACTATTTGTAATACTTTTGCATCTTCAAACGTTTATTTAAAGAGAATATTAATTTTATAACCTAACTTTGTCATTCAAATATAAATAAAAAGGAGTGTGTTGTTTTTACTATAAAAATCTAACAAAACAATAATCGAGAAACACATATCAATATCTAACCTTTTTTGGTGTGGATATAAATAACAATCTTACATCTACGACTAATGTGATGTGAGATTTTTCCACAATAAAAGTTTGACAAGTTATTCTTTCTTATCAAAGGCTCCATTATATGATTATCCAAACTGTATAATGACTTACCCGGGCTGGACTCCAAACATGCAGAAATTAGTAAAATCGGAATGGTCCACAATTCGGAGTCAATATGTTTTAAGCTAAATGACTGCATATAACCAAATGGGGTTTGGTCTAGTGGAAGCATGCTAGGTCCGTTGGGCATTGAGTGTGTACAGGGATACTCCACAAGGAGGTCTCTGGCTCGATCCCCTCCGAAAAGTATCCCCTTTGGGAGGGGGTGTACCCATGTTGCTCTCACCCCCGGGGCTATGAAGTTCCCCTCCACAGTTTTAATCTCAAAAAAAAAAATGACTGCATATAATTCCGTAGTTACCCCTAATAAAAGTATTTCAAGCTAAATGACTTCATATAATTAAATTTTGTTTTTATTTTTCGTAAATTACATATTGTTTCGGTTGCCCAATATACGTAAGTTGAATTAAAAAACCATCGACTAATGTATTCGACGTTACTAATTTATGGCATTACTAATCTTTCAAAATATCAATTTTTTTAAAATAAACAAATGTCGATTGTCTTCCTAAGTTGTGAACTCAAATACGTATTTAATTTAATTTTTACTTTTATCCCACACTTGACACAGGAAATGAATCGTCGTTGTCTTTACCATTTAATTGCAATACTAAAATATATTCTATTTCACATATTTTAGAGGTTAAATCGTCGGTTTTAACAATGGCAAAACATCATGTATGATTGGCCAGACAGGTTCTCCGGCGTAGATTAGTCACCGGCAAAGCCGGTAGAAACTACGCACCAATGACATGGTAACAAAAAAAAACATCATGAATGATGTTTAGAAAATCTAAAATTTCACATATCTCACCCATCTCGCACATCGCGAACGATGTGCAAAAAAACTAACATTTACAAAACAAAAATTACATATATCGTCGCCTCATATTGTAGGAAAATCAAATTTGAATAACTTATTAACTGAGGTTTTTGACTGCTGCACAAAAATTAAAATATACACATATACTTCAACCCGTGCATCGCACGGGTCCACCATACTAGTCTACTTGATAAGTTGGAACTGCACTAACACCAAAATGAAATGGTAATGGATGTTGTTCCAATCTTAAGTTCCGATATCGTGTTTCTAAGATATTGTCCACTTTGAATCAAATGTGAGCTTTCACGGTTTTGCTCTTAGTTAAAGAGTTTTTATTTTTGAACACTTCTCAAAAATCAATACACATCTAACATGCCCTCATTCTTCCCAACACTCTCTTCTTATCACATCATCCACCTATTATATATATCACTCATTTCTCTTGAATCTAAACGTCTCTCAAGGTGTAGAATGATATATGGGCGTCCAAGCAACATTTTCCTCAGTTAAAAGGCACCTTGGCGGGTTAGTTAAGGATTATGATGTTTATAAACTACCATAGTTCTAATATTCCTTCAAGGTGGGGAAAAAAAAAGCGTCTCTATTCATTGGTTGGCGCCATGAAACTTACTTCATTTACTGCTTGACACCATTCTTGAAACTTAACTACTTGGTGGAAAAACACTGAGGCTCATAGTAGATGGAACGTGATTGATTGAGGATATATATGTATTTAGGGGTGAGTTTTGTGTATAAAAAAACTTATGACATCCCCAAACTTGGAATTGGTATTGGTATTAATTAACAGATCCAAGTTTTTGAGGCTTAACATTTTTCATTAATAAATTGTTTATTCATTGTAACAGGCCCTGAAGTGGATAGATTGGCAGCCATGGCAGGAAAATATAAAGTGCATTTAGTGATGGGAGTGATAGAGAGGGATGGATACACACTCTATTGCACAGTTCTCTTCTTTGATCCTCAAGGTAATTACTTAGGGAAGCACAGGAAACTCGTGCCAACAACACTCGAACGAGTTATCTGGGGATTTGGAGATGGATCAACCATTCCAGTGTTTGATACTCAGATTGGAAAGATTGGTGCTGTCATTTGTTGGGAGAATAGGATGCCACTATTAAGGACTGCAATGCTAAAGGTCAAAGTTTTAACACTAAGTTAGTTATTGCTAAAGGACTGCAATGTATGTTAAAACTTTAGTATCCATCATAGATTACTGCATTTTGTAATTTATGAGTGCCCGCCTTCTATGATGAGTTAATTATTGCTGTTTTTGTCTTCCATTATAAGAAGAGTTTGTCTTTAAATTGAACTCAACAACCTGGTTCCTTAAATTTTGTACAGACCTTGGAGAAATAGTGAGAGCTAACTTCGACTTTGATGTGGTTGGACACTATGCAAGGCCTGAAGTGCTCAACTTGATTGTCAAGGACCATCCAACAAATCCAGTTACTTTTGCCTCAATATCAACAAAAATTGAAGACAAGAGCAAATAGTTTCTTTCCTTCATGGTCAGCAACTAAAATTGAAGACAAGACCAATTAGTTTCTTCCTTGTACGGCCAGCAAATTTCACACCTTCAGTTCTGGACTTGTCCACAATTTTAGCCTTGCGTATCCAACTTTTATTTAAGAGTTTGGGTCAGGAAGATCATATTTTATTTCATAGTTGTCAAATCGAGATACTTTTCATGAATCGGAATAGCTACTTTCCTAATTGTGAATCAAATCTTCTTATGATCAATAAAAATATATTAGACGCACCTCATTGTAAGATACATGATCAGTAAATATATATTGTTTTTTTTATGCAAATGGAATAAAGACAGGGAGAGAACAGGGAAGCTACTCCCTAATATTCCTATTGCATCAACAAGGAGAAATGAAGAAATGACACTCGGGTAATGAGGCCATCGAAAGAACCCATAATCTATGTTTGATCCATACTTGGCTGCTAATCCACACAATCGTTTCCTTCACGCAAGAGTGAGAAAAAGAGAGATGTCAATTCCAATTCTTCAGGGATTGAATGTAATCTACCAGAGGGGCATGAGGGGTGAATAAAAATATATCGTAAGTAAAACCAAGTGCCGGTCAAAAAAATATAATATGATATCATATATGAACTTTAAAATAATTCAAGTCATAAACAAGAGAGAAAGATAAAGAAAAGAACAAAGGAGAAGGGGTGTTGAATCAGCAAAAAACAAGTAAAAAAACAAATAAAGGTGTCGACTTAGATGAAATGGTAAATAAACACCACACACAATATCCAAGAGTCGACGTTCCCAGGTTGTTGAAAATTGCTAATACAACAAATAGTGGGGACTTTTAAACTTTAACTTGATCGATTTTTTCTTGTTTTTCGTCAAACCGACAACGATCAAATCATTGTTAAGGATTGTACAGACTTGTGGGAACATTAAATTATACTAACGGGTGGCGATAGTGGCCGTCATGGAGGTTGAGGTGATTTTAAATCATTTGATCACTATAAATCACTTGAAGTGTTGGACCACGTAATAATCCCGCGCCCGTGTATATGAATTAAAGTTAAGAATAGTATTTTATTATAACTATTCACCCCTCGTCTTTATTTTTAATATATATTTCATTCACACCAAGGAATTATATGGCATCAAAGCAAATGAATGTCAAAAATTAATATATACTTTTTTAACATGCAATAAAATTTTGTCCAAAAAACCCAGGTAATAGTAAATGATAATTAACGTTCCACACGTGTTAGTGTGTAGAAATGTCTCTTACATTAAAAAATTAAAGGTATGTTTCGTCCCTGTAAATATCACAATTTCAATTCAAAAAACTAAATTTTGGCCTACACAGGTTTGAACCTATGACCTTTATATTGTAGCCACAACCAAATACCACTGAGCCATACAATTTGTTGTGAATGTGCTTGCAACAAACAATATATATTACATACTTATTTATTATTTTTGATTAAAAAACAGAAACCACACATAACTTCATCTTCTTCATGTCATCATCATCTTCTGGAAATTAAATCAACAGATCATCATCAATGAGTCTTCAATCAACGAAATCAACACCAATCACAACCCAAAAAAAACCCAATCGTAATCAACGAAAAATGAAATTTTCTAGAAAATGAAAAACGAATTGGGGATTATCTCAACGAAAAACGAATTGGGGATTAGGGATTATCTCAACGAAAAACGAATTGGAAAACAAAAAACGAATTGGGGAAAACGAAAGCAACACCAATCATCTTCTGGTGTTGTTTGTGTTAATCATGAAGATGAACTTGTCCAAAAAAAACGAATTGGGGAAAACGAAAAACGAATTGGGGAAAACAAAATCAACACCAATCATCTTCCATTTTTGTTAGTGTTTCAGTTTGCATTTTCTGGGTTTCTAAGGTTGAAGATGAACTTGTCAAAAAAAGAAAAAAGGTTGAAGATGAAGATCAGTATTTTTCCATAATTTTTTTTAAAAATTAATTGCTATATATTTGTGAGTGGATTATTATACATAAATGTTCATGTGGTTTAGTGGTAAAGGTGAGTGTGTTTTCACATGTGCCCCCACATTTTTTAGTAATCACATGTGCCCCCACATTGCCATGTTGGCGGCGCCATGTTACCAACCATTAACGCTGTTAGCCAAAATCTAATGGCAGGGACTAAAGTAGAAGGGTTTGGTATTTGCAAGGTAAATTTTGAAAAAAAAATTTTGCAGGGACGAAACTGGATTATTGTGATATTTGCAGGGACGAAACATACCTTTAAGCCTAAAAAATATCAATTATTTTACGAGAATGTTGAATAGCCAAAAGATACCCTCATTCATAGTAAGAGCTATTTACTCATGAAATAATAAAAAATATATCAAAATAAAAGGATTTTGTCCCTTTTTTTGACTTTAATGTGAGTATAAAGTTTTTTATTCGTACCAACAACCAATTGCGATTTTTTTTTTACCAAAATAAACTTATATCATTTCAAGATCAATAATGTTTGTTACAGAAGTAGGAACATTATAATGATATTCGGAGCTAGCATAGTCTTGATGCCCGTGCCATTGTGTGAGCAACAAGATTCGCTTGCCTCTTGACATAGCTAATCCTATAGCTTGAGTTATGAGAAATAAAATTAATACAACGGGAAATAATAAGACCAAAATCAGAATTGTTTGACGTCGCCTTATGTACCGCATTAACCACTGAGAAGCAATCTGTCTCAATGACCACTGCAACTAAGCCCAAGTCATTCAACCAATTTAGAGCTTGCCATAATCCCATTGCTTCCGCTTCCTGAGGCTCCAGAACCCCCTCAAACCATATGGTTTTCCTTCTAAAAAGCTACCATTCTCATCTCTAATACACATACCGATACCGTATTTATTTTCTTGCTCAAACATTGCTGCATCTATGTTGCATTTTAGCACTCCAGCTGCTGATTTTTGCCGAATCTGATGCGCTGCAATTCTGCCTAGCTGAGTTTCGGTTGTCTTGCTGAAAAATGCTGCTGTTTGGACGACTCTGGCGCGCTAATTTCCAAGCTGTTAACTGATCCATGGCCAGCTGCATCGCTACAGTAACTGGCCAAACCACCCCCTCCCATACTTTGTCGTTTCGTCGCTTCCATAACGTCCACAAACCCATAGCTAAAATCTGCTGCTGCTCTTCGGTAATTGCTGTAATTAATTGAAAAAACGAGTCAGCAAACTGACGATTATTAATCATATTATTTTGGACAGCATTAGCAATAGTGGTGGAATTCCACAAAGAGGCAGCCTGCACACATTTAAAGAAAATATGTAAATCAGTCTCTTTATCATTATCACATAAAGGACACTCCTCTCCACACGGAATATGACGCCGTGTCAAATTGCAACGACTTGGTAAACAGCCCCTAGTAATTCGCCAAAGTAGAATTTTCACCCTCGGCGGAATTTTTAATCTCCAAATGAGCATCCAATTACCCGGAACTTTAAGGTGAGAATTATCAATCAAATCTTCCATTATTCCAAAGTAAGCGGATCTAACCGAGTACAAACCATCACGACTTCTCCACCAAATGAGTTTGTCTTCCTCGCTTAAATTGTGGATTGCCATTTTCTTAATAATAGTAGCTTCCTGTCTAGAAAAAAGAGAGTCAACCAAATCCTCATTCCACCCCTCCTTATTATCACGCCAAAGATCACCAACTCTTAAATTTTCCGCTCCTCCAACTAAAGGAGAGCGAATGAAAGCATCTTTTCTACCCTTGAGCCAAGGATCCTTCCATACCGAGACATTATTTCCATTACCCAATCTCCATCGAGCACCCAAATTAAGCACCACCCGTGAAGCAAAGATACTACGCCACACATAGCTGAGATTATGGCCCAAGCGAGCCCCCATAAAATCATTATCCGGAAAATATTTGGCTTTGAAAACGCGACTAACTATAGTATCTGCGTGGGTCATAATTTTCCACGTCTGCTTCCCTAGCAACGCTAAATTGAATCCATGGAAATGGCGAAAACCCATGCCTCCGTGCTCCTTTCTCATGGTAAGTTTCTCCCAATTCAACCAATGAAGACCTCTCCTAGAATGTTGATTACTTCCCCACCAAAAAGAATTAATCATACGTTCAAGCTCCTCCCCTAAAGCATAAACACACTCATACAATATGTAGGAATCGACTGAGCCACTGATTTCACTAGTACCTCCCTTCCTGCTTTAGATAGATGCTTTCCAGATCACTGCTGCACTCTCTTCCACATTCTGTCCCTTAAATAGGAAAATAATTGCTTTTTGTTCCGACCAATCATAGAAGGCAGGCCTAAATAATTGCGAATTGTCAAAAAGAAAAACAACAAATTACGAACTATATTTAATTGATTCATAGTATAATTTTTTATGGTGACTGACTTTTTTTTTTTGACACAAAACAAAACTTAGTTCATTTCATTCATAAGAATAGTATCAATACAGGTTAGCCTGAAATCAAAGACTTGAGAACTAGCATGGTATCTCGATGCCCTAGCTAGAGTATGAGCAACGAGATTAGCTTGTCTCCTAATATAGCTAATCTTATAGCTTTCACAGTTTGATAATAACAATTTACAAGAAGAATTAATAACGCCTAAGTCTGTGTTTTGATTGTTGGTTCCTGTAACACCATTCACGACTGGTAAACAATCCAGCTCTATGGTAACTGCTTGAAGACCCAACTCTCGCAACCATTTAATAGCAAACTTAAGCCCTAGAGCCTCCGCTTCTTGAGGAAGAGGTATGCCGTTAAAATTCATAGTTTTAGCTTTGACAAACTCTCCCAAACTGTTCTTAATGCACATCCCTATACCGTATCGACCTTGTTGATTAAATAGTGCAGCGTCCACATTACACTTGAGCTCTCCATCACACGGTTTTAACAATCGCACCACGTCAGTATCCCGATGTTGTTGCACTACCGAATTCGGACCATGCTTCTTCCTAGCAACCTCCCAATCCCACAAAAACTCCATTGACCTCCTCACCGCACCTGCAACCACTGTATCAACGTTCTCCCAGATTTTGTCATTCGTCACCTTCCAAATCGCCCAAAACACCATACTAAAAGCACCCGTTCGGGAAGTCGGTAAAGATCTCAACAAACTCCAGAAGCAATCTTTAAAACTATCAGTAGTTGATCTTGCTTGTGCTACATCGGCCTACAAGCCACTATGTGCCCTTATTTCCTGTGACTTAGGATAATCAAAAAATAAATGCAATTCATCTTCATCATTACCTGCGCACATCGGACAGTTTAACTCACAGTTTACCATCTTTTTGTGTAGGTTGCTCCTTGTTGGTAGTACTCCCCTAGCTGCATGCCACATTAATAATTTAACCTTTTGAGGCACTTTCATCTTCCATAGCGCCAACCAGTCACCTTCCTTTCTTAGGTGTCAATTATCAATCAAATCCTCCATCACCGCATAATATGCCGACCAAACTGAATAAGACCCATCCCTGCTTCTCCACCAAGTGATATTGTCGTCACTTTCGCGGATAAGCGTAGGCATGGATTTAATTAAGCTTGCATCGGCTGCTGAAAATATTGAGTCAATGAGAGCATTATTCCAACTCGCCATCTATATCCCAAATTTAACACCACCCGAGAAGTGTAGATACTACGCCAAACATAATTGGGATTGTGGCCCAAGCGAGCCCCCGTAAATCTCCATCCGGAAAATATTTAGCTTTGAAGACACGATGCACTATAGTATCTCTCTTAGTAAAAATATTCCAAGCCTGCTTCCCTAGCATTGCTAAATTGAAACCATAGAAATGACGAAAACCCATACCTCCATACTCTTTCCTCATAGAGAGCTTTTCCCAACTTAGCCACTTGATGCCTTTGGAATCGGTTCGATTCGTACCCCACCAAAAAGAATTCAGCATCCTTTCCAACTCCTCACCTAAAGTAGACGGAAGCATAAAGGTACTCATACAATAAGTAGGAATTGCTTGAGCCACAGATTTTATTAGAACCTCCCTACCTGCCTTGGAAAGATGCTTGCCAGACCAACTTTGCGTGCGCTTCCAAGTCCTGTCCCGAAGAAAAGCAAAAATCTGCTTATTGTTTCTGCCAATCATTGATGGAAGCCCTAAATATTTGCCTGTGCCAATACACTCTAAGACACCTAACATATCAATTATTTGTCCCCGGGTTTCTTGACTTGTATTTCTGCTAAAAAATATCTCTGACTTCTACATATTAATAGCCTGGCCCGATGCTCTCTCATAAATATTAAGAATCTCCTGTAATTGCCTGCTTTCAGATTCAATGGCCTTGAAAAATAAGAAACAATCGTCAGCAAAAAGGAGGTGTGTGGTGGGTGGGGCCCCACGACACACACTAATTCCATGAATGTCTCCTCTAGCCTCTGCTTTTTTAATAAGAGTGGTAAGACCTTCCGCACATAGAATAAACAAATAAGGGGACAGTGGGTCCCCTTGTCTAAGACCTCTCCCGGGTGTGATAGTTTCCGTTGTTTCCCCATTAAGCAAGACTGAGTAATTAACCATCTCCAGACACATAGAAATCCACTTCACCCATCTCTCATCAAACCCCATACACCTCATCATTTCCAAAATAAACCCCCAATCCATCCTGTCATATGCCTTACTAATATCAATTTTCAGCGCCACCTCCCCAACCGTGCCACTAGTTTACACTTCATATGGTGAAGAGTTTCAATGGCAACCAACACATTATCAAGGATAGAGCGATTTGCTACAAATGTCGATTGTTCTAAAGAAATACATTTCTCTAGCAACGGTTTCATGCGATTTGCAAGCACCTTAGAAATGATCTTATAGATGACATTACACAATGATATCAGCCTTAAGTTCTTCATGCAATTAGGATTGTCAACCTTTGAAATTAAGACAATATTAGTATCATTTAGGCCCTGAGGAAACTCACCAGATTCAAGCCAAGTCTTCCCCGTGTTGAACAACTCCACCCCACATAAGTACCAAAACCTCTTATGTGGGATGAGAAATAAAAGAGTGATAAACAAAATATTTGAATTGAATCCCAATGCTGGCAATTGTAACAACCATTCCAATTATCAAGACCAATGAACTTTTTGAATGTTTTTCCACATTCTTACGGAAAATTGTGAGACAATAAAGATAAATATCATAAATAAGACCTCAAAAATTCTCCAAAAATTCTCACATAATAGGATAATAGGGAGTACGACACGAAAATGTGATGTGCAAGTATACACGTACGGTCGCAACAAGTAATAAAGAGTAAGTAGAGATCATTCCGACGAGGATTGTTGAGTTCATTTCCATATTTAAATTAGTATGTAAGCTAGTAAGTAAAAAATAAAATAAAATAATAAGTTGTAGAACCCAATTTTATCAACTAATAACAAGTAAAATAAAGGATTAGTAGGAATTTAGAATGAGAACAAGTTGGAATGTCTTTCACTATGCAATTTCATAATAACATTATAATGTTGTATCTGATGTTGTAGGGTCTTAGTGTTGTAGCATATAGTTTGTGTTTTTTCAGTCACTTTTCTACCGGACTTCATTACAAACACTTATGTCCAGTGACAGATCCAGAAACTTTTACCGGTAAGGGCAAAAAAAAATAGTCAATAATACTTTTCAAATAAATGTTTACTACATACATAGTTTCACTATATAAAAATCTTAAAAGACCTAAATTTCTACAAGTTAAAAAGCTAAAAGGTCAAATTAGTCCTAACTTATTGTTTTTTATTTATTTCTTCTGAACTTCAATATTTTCTATATTTATAAAAACTATCTTGGGAGGCAATCCTTACTTTTTTGTGGGGGCGAAACCAAATTACAATATATATTTGCAAGAAAAATAATTTATCAAGTAGGGGCATTTGCCCCCAATTATCACAACCTACACCGTGTCTGCTTATGTCTAAGCTCTAAATAGGTTCACCCCCTGACTATTACGCACTCACAGTCTTCACCCTATGGAATTTTCCCTCCTTTGTCTAGGTTTTAAGCAATCTAATCTAATCTATCTAATCTAATCTAATATAAATTTATACAAACACACCACATATGAAATTACCAATTAAGACATTTAGAAAAATTGACACTTCACAAAATTGAGAACAAAATTGTAACTTAACCACTAAAAGACAAAAAAGACAAAATATGACACAACTTTATGCTTTTTACCTCTCTCTCTCTCCCCTTTTTACTTTTTCTTTATTTCTTTCTTTAGCCTCTTTCTCTCCTAATGTCTCATCTCAACTCTCTCTTTTTCCCTTCTTTTCCTTTATTTTTTTATCCTCTCTCTATTTACTCACTTCTTTCCTCTTTTACTTCATTCGTATTCTCTCTCTATTTATTTTTATTTTTCTCCATCTATTTTTTTCTTGGAAAATATTTTTTCAAATTAATTTTTATGGGTTTTTTAATTCATATTTAAAATTATTAATTTTTCCTCATTTCATCAAAACACTCAACATTAAAATCTATAATTTATGAATATCTACTTTTTGTTTTTGTTTCTCGACAGTTAACAATTACATATTATTGCTATAATATATTTGTTTTATGACTTTTGATATTTTGTTTTATGACTTTTAATAATCACTTTTAATAGTCTCTTAGGAATCTTGACAAAAAAATGTTGGTTGTTGTCAAATTAATTATTTTTATATATTTTGTTTTTGATTTTCAACAGAGAAGCGTTAGATGTTATTGTTAAATTTCCGTATTTTTTCATTCCCGATGGCAAAACATTACACGTCAAAATACAAATAATTTATATTTTATTTTCACAACTGTCTTTATTTTTTTTATACAAACACACCACATATGAAATTACCAATTAAGACATTTAGGAAAATTAACACTTCACAAAATTGAGGAAAAAATTGCAACTTAACCACTAAAAGACAAAAAAGACAAAATATGACACAACTTTATGCTTTTTACTTTTATGTTTTTACCTCTCTCTCCCCTTTTTACTTTTTCTTTATTTCTTTCTTTAACCTCTCTCTCCTAATGTCTCATCTCAACTCTCTCTTTTTCCCTTCTTTTCCTTTATTTTTTCTATCCTCTCTCTATTTACTCTCTTCTTTCCTCTTTGTTATTTCCTTCGTATTATCTCTCTATTTATTTTTATTTTTCTCCATCTATTTTTTTTCTTGGAAAATATTTTTTTCAAATTAATTTTTATGGGTTTTTTAATACATGTTTAAAATTATTAATTTTTCCTCATTTCATCAAAACACTCAACATTAAAATCTATAATTTATGAATATCTACTTTTTGTTTTTGTTTCTCGACAGTTAACAATTACATATTATTGATATAATACTTTTGTTTGAATTTTGATATTTTTTTTATGACTTTTAATAATCACTTTTAATAATCTCTTAGGAGTCTTGACAAAAAAATGTTAGTTGTTGTCAAATTAATTATTTTTATATATTTTGTTTTTGATTTTCATCGGAGAAGCGTTAGATGTTATTGTTAAATTTCCGTATTTTTCATTCCCGATGGCGAAATATTACACGTCAAAATACAAATACGTTATATTTTATTTCCATAACTGTTTTTAATTTTTATAAATGATAATTTTGCTTTGAGTCTCGACGAGAAACAATTACACATTATTGATATCTAATTTCGTATTATGACTTCATAACTATCTTTACGATTATCATATGATTGTGTCATTACAACATGTTCTTAGCTCTAACTTCTATTCTCACAACTAGAATCTCTATTTTATCCATTGCTATTTTTTTTGCCATTAGAAGTATATTTTCATTACTCTTGATTTCTTACGTAGAAATCATACTTTCTTTGGATCTAATTTTTATGGTTTTTTTTTACTCAAAACTTAGATTTACTATTTTGTCGAATAAGAGAAAATGAGGAATTTAGATTTACTCAAAATCTATTACTCAAAAATAAGGTCTTTTTATACTAATTCTTTTTTATATTTTTGTATTAACAATATCTATTTTTTATAAATAAGTATTTAGCTTTTGAGTCCGGATTAAGAAGCATTATCACTTCTCTGTATGATTTTATCATCACAAGCAATTTCAAATAAATGGACTTCTACAATCTATTTAATAAAAAAACCTAGTACCAAAATCTCTATTTTACATGTTTATACTTTTTTCTTTGCCACATCACCATATTATACGTTGTTCAATACAAATACATTATATCTTATTTTCAGAGATGTCTTTATTTTTTATAAATGATTATTTTACTTTTGAGTCTTGACGGGAAACAACTTATACGATTGGCCTTTTGTAACAATTAATAAAGGTATCTTCCGAATTTCTCAAATCATTATTTAAGTTTTTCGCTTAAAACTATTAAATCAAAATTGTAACTATTTACTTATTCGTCAAACTACCAAAAATATATGTACCAACATGTCGATTAGGGGGGTGACGGGGAGCGACGGTGGGGGACGACAAAGAGGGGCGGCTACAGGGAGCAATGATCGCGGTGCTTGCAACGTCGTTGGATTCACTTTATACACATCTTCTTCCTCTCTCATTTGCACATTCCTTTATCTTATCTTTATCTCCTTTTTTTTCTTCTTCTGATTTTTACTCTATTTTTTAACTTTGAAGAAGGCACTAACTTTTTTAACTTTCTCCAACTTGAACTTTTTAGGGTGTAGTGATAGCTACGGGGCGGCCTCGGGGGTGAGGCAATTGCACTGGTTACAATGTCACTAGATTTACTTTTTTGGTTCGGACCATTGTTGCTACACACAGAGTGTCCTAACGCTTTCAACGAAAGACTAATCTCCGATCATGCTTAGGATCTTGGAACAAAAATGGAGAGAGAAACTATGTCTAGACTTCATCTGCTATCGAACTAGCCTTCTAAACGAAGAAGATGAGCCGCCTTTTATAGTGGTAGGGATAGTAATCCAAGGAAAATACCCTAAAGAGGCGTCATTTGTCATTATATGTGTCTAGGAGTACAATGTGCCAACATAAAAGGAATATTCCTAGCATAATAGTGCTGGTCCCTACTACAGAACGTGTTTGTCCTTTCCTGACAGCTAGCAGGCCCTGAAATCAGCGTCTGAGCTTTTTATCTCTCATATGATGTAGGAGCGCAATGTTGTGGCACCTAATGCTGCAACATACTGAACAAACATGTCAAAACACAAAATGGGACATCAAGGTGAGAAATGATCACAAACCAAAATCAAACCGTCTTTTATTCTAAGCAACATATTTAAACAAATTAAACACAAAATTACTGCAGAACTCACAACAATTTAAACTAAAAAAGCATAAATAACTCTTATAAATAAGAGTTATCATACATTCGACATGGGTTCTAATTTCAACTTGCTCACCATCCATCCGGGCCACTGTTGTTCAGGCTTTCACCATCTTCTACGATACCCCGCCACTTTAGGTCCATGTTAGTTTCTTTTGGAAATCCATCTGATAACTTGTTGCTTTTTAATTGAAAAAATATTTACCTTTGCATGTTCATTTGTTACCCTTTTAACTAAATTATTTAGAATTTAATAGATATGTCACTAGTGTTATCTGTGTTACAATAACATTTGATTGCAATAAAAAATATCAAACTATATTTTAAAAATAATTTAACTTTTTGATACAGAAAATAATTTAACTAAATTTAAATACCAAACAAAAACCTTGTTCTAAAATGCTTCATTAAAATCGACGGTCTCTTCATACAGAAGCACACAAACCTTCAATTTTGGACCTATGTATAGTGTTAATTAGCCTTGTGTATCCTCTTTTTTTTAAGCAATGTTAATGGAGACGGAGAAGTGTTAGTTTCCCAGGTTTGAATCGGGACCTCCTTCTTGCATTCCTTTGATGCACTCTTTTGGTATCCTCCTTTTATTTTAACAGCTATATCTTGGGGTCCAAAAATTGAAGATCATATTTTATTTTGTGAATCGAAATACCTAGTTACGGAATTGTGAATCGAATCTTTTTATGAATTGTAAGATATATTTGGTCAAAAAAAAATGAATTGTATGATATATAAATAATCAATAAAAATAAATAATTCGCTCAAGTCATAAACTAAGGAGAAAAATATACAATGAAAATGTCAAAAAGATTCTTTCGATCACACCAAAGAATTATATGGCATCGTAGCAAATAAATGTATTCTTGTAATAAAAAAGAAAATATATGTCAAAAAAATATATACTCTTTGAACAAGTAACATAAATTTAGTCAAAAAAAAAATCAGGCAATGGTCATAAATAAATGTGAAAATGACAATTAGCCTTTGGCACGTTTTTTATTCTAATGTGTAGAAATATCTCTTACATTATGAGAAGTTCAATAGACAAGATCTTCCCTCATATAATAAGGGTTATATACTCATAAAATAATCAAAACAAAATTAAATAAAAGTATTTTGACTTATAAAAAAATAAAAAATAAAAGTATTTTGAGTTTAATGTGAGTATAACTCATTTTTTTATGGAATTCTTTTTTTTTACCAACAACTAATTACAAATTCTGATATTGATGATATGACTAAATATAATTTATTAGCGATTGTACTATATATAACGCCCTCAGAGGCTAATGAAAGGATCCAGACTTTATTCCCTAATCTCGTATCATACTCTATCCAGACTTTAACGTTTTTAATGATATGACTATATATAATTTATTGATACTATAAATTTTTTACAGTATTTATCCTTATTATATAAATGGTCTACTTTTGTGTGTAACCACCATTTAGATTACCATTCCACCCAAAAAAAAAACATTCAGATTACCAAATACGATCTTGTGTTAACAGCGGTCAACATGGGTTTTCATTTCAACCCGCTCACCGTCCGGGTCACTGTTGTTCAGGCCTCTACCATCTTCTACGACACCCCCGCCACTCTAGGTACATTTTACTTCCCCTTTGGAATCCATCTGATAACTTGTTAATTTTCATTTGAAATATAATCTATCTTTGCCTGTTTATTTGTGTTCCTAACTGTTTCCCTTGGAGAAATTCAGCTAGAACACGATGAATCTGATGAAATAGAGTATAGAGTATGATACGAGATTAGGGAATAAAGTCTGGATCCTTTCATTAGTTTCTGAGGGCGTTATATATAGTACAATCGCTAATTAATGTTGATAATGACTATACATTAATACAACGAGATCCCCGGCGCGATTTAAGGGGAGTCCCTCGGTTCTGTGTGGCCAGGGGAGTTCCTCGGCTCTGTGCGGCCGAGGTTCTAAGGTGTCTTGCTTCGCTCTTGAGGACCAGTCGCACCGGCTAGGAGAGGATGTATAACCGAGCCTTCCTGGGTGGTCGGCTAGGAACAATTTGTAACCCTTTTTATATAAAATATTTAAAATTTACTGGATATGTATATCATTAGTGTCTTCTAGTGTTACACTAACATCAGATTATATTTTGTTATAAGAAAAAATATTAGATCATATTTTTAAAATTATTTAATTAAATTAAAATGCTAAACAAACATTGTTCTAAAATGCTTCACTAATATTTGCAATCTCTTCATACAGAAGCACATAAACATGGTAGGAAATGGTTACTTGCTTAGAATGATGGTTATATCATGTTGAACCTATGTCGTGTCGACATTTACAACAACTTCTCAGAACCCAAATTTCTTTGGTAGGTCAACCTACCCTACCAAGTTTTTGGTATTCACAGGTTGGGATGGCCCGTTTCGCCATCCCAATTTCGTACTGGGCCATCCCAATTTCGTACTGCCTAGTGAAACTCATCGGCGATTTCAAAAAAAATATCTTTGAATGCTTCGACCCCTTAGTGACAACCACCACGTTACACCATGTAAAAGGGGGAGTCCATAATACTATCATGTGGGAAGCTAAAGAGGGAGAACCTATACAATACAATAGAAGAAACTTCTCGATAAGCATATAGACATTTACTTGTGGAGAGTGATTGGTAAACAACGGAAGACAAGGGAGAATATAAAATCAGGATGTTTATTTCATTTCAGTTAACTAATCAATTATGAATTTAATTTATAGATAGTCTAATATAAGATAAACTAAGAAATATTAAATGATTATATGATGAAAAATATTAACTGTTTCAAAAACTTTATTAGTGAATTACTTTTGTTTATTATTTATGGTATAATTTAAATTTTACTATCTAAATAATTAGGAAATACAGAAAAATATTCTAATGAATTAATTACATTTGAATAATACTTTCTATAAGTTTTTAATTTTATTAATAAACATAACACTTTGTTTTTATATTTTCAAGATTTTTATTATTTTTAATATCTTCAAAATTAAATAATATATCAAACTGTTGACAATTATATTTTGGTTTTAGATGTAGCTTGGATATATCATATTGTTTTTGATTATATTTCTAAGGACCTCTTTTTTATGACCGGTAGCTAAAATCTCTATCATATGGTTTGAGGTTTTGGTCTCTAAATCGGTCGTTAGAATCTATTGTTAGATAGAGATTTTTTATTAGTGAATGCTTATTTTGATGAGTACTCCTCTTAATTGTTTGGGGGTGATCATCTATCAGCTTGAGTTGGCTATACATTTGTTTCTTATGTGAAGTGAAATGAGAACAATATTGGATTATTTATTTTTGATTTTTGAGTATTCTGGTTGAAGATAAGGCCGAAAGATTACTAGCTGAAGCCTATGGTTCCCAGCTTGTGGTATTTCCAGAAGCATTTGTGGGTGGCTACCCGCGTGGTTTTGTTTTAGGTGTCTCTCTTGGAGTTCGTGAAGACAAGGGTAAAGATGAGTTTAGGAAGTATCATGCTACAGCCATTAATGTTCCTGGTAAGAGTTAAACACGAATTTACAATTTATGTATGTTTAGAACTATTAAATTGAGGAGATGAAAAAATGATTGCCTTACCTAATAAAGGATTACAGGGAGCTGAGAGCTCAAAATGATGCACTACTATTAAAGTAGCATTTTCGGCCGAAAATTTCAGAAGGAATGGGTTTCGTCTGAGATCATATTATAATTCGAAAAATTTTGAGATAGATTTCAGACGGAAAAATTTGAGACGGCTTTTGCACAGATTAGAGATGAATTTCGAACGGATTTCGGAGGGTTCCGTCTAAAATTCGTTTGAAATCCGTTATAAATGAGTTGGGATTGAATTTGGGACAGATTTATTGAATTTGATTACACCAAAAATCAACATCTCAACCACCTAGAGGGTGACACGCCATTTAGATCCTTATCCTTGATTGATGGGCTTATGTTTCGGCACACTAAAAATTCCCATGTTGCATGAATTAACAACAGTGGTTAGTTTATAATCATCATCATCATCATCATCATGTAACTCTCCTAACTTTTTTCCCTGAATGGTAATTGGATGAGATGTGATAGGTGGTTTTTGAGAATTTGGTATGGTGTGAGGAATTAGTTAGGCTGTATAGGTTAATTAGCTAAAGGTAGGAGAGTTACATGATTAGTGAGTGAATAAAGCGTATTTCAAGTAGCAAGCAACCTGTGAAAGGGAAAAAAGTTGTAATGGAATGTATTATTGTTTGAGATGAAAAGCTTCTTAATTGGAATTTAAGTCAGCCTAACTCCCTCGAAACTGCGTCGATAACCAACAAAATCAACAAAAGTAACCCTAGCTTATCAAAAAAAAGTAACCCTAAGAGTAAACTTAGATTTTGGTTGATGGTAAAGTGGCGGCAAAATATAGACATCAGAAGGCTCTCATGGACTTTTAGTCATGTTCTAAACCATATAACAGAAATAAAGATTACTGATTCTTCATGTATAAAAATAGAAAATCAATTTATGATAAAAAATTGTTGTGATAACAAATTCTCCACAAAAAGTAATTGGCATTCCGGAAAAAAAATACAATGCTCCCCACATTCAACAAATGTTTTATTTTCAACCATTGAGTTCTGCTCAGCAGGGGCGGACCCATAGGTAGTTGAGGGGTGTCAGCTGACACCCCTGACTTATTTTTTTTTTGCATTTACCACCCCCTATAATTTTTTTTGACACCCCTAAATTTTTTTATTTGACACTTAGACCCAGTCACCCACTTCAGTGCTTCACGCGTTCGTTCTTTCTTCTTCTCTTCGTTCATGCGGTATTTCCTTCTTCTCTTCCACAGTGACTGAACCAGTAAACCACCCATGCACCAGCGACTCCAGCGGCGACCTGTGCGCCTGTGCAACCACCACCAACCAAGGACGGCGCCTGTGCGACCACCACCACCAGCGGCGGCAACCTGTGCAACCACCTCTCCTCTTCGAATCTGCACCTCTTCTCCCGCGAATCTGTCCTCTTCTCTTCTCTTTGGACTTTGGTGGTGCCGTAGCTTTGAAGGAAAACTGTCAAATCTAGTACCTTTGTATTGTCAGACCTTAAGCACTTAATGCGTATCGAATTGATTCTAGATTATGACAATTTTTTTATGATAGTACTAATAGCTTCTAACCCGTGCTTAAGTAGGTATAAGCATGTGAACCTTTAATGACCATCCATAATGTCAAGAAACATCTCTTCCTATCATAGATTAAGTGTTCATAAGAGACATGTTGAAGGGGTTTTTACTACTCAAAACTGTGAACCTTAACCAATGTATCCTAAAACTTGGTATCTTTGAATGGTTAGGAATCTAAACCAAATAGGCTAAAAATAATTAGGAAAGTTGTAATTAATAAATTTACAATTACTCTATCTTTTGGTGTATTTTTATCTAGCTTTGGTAGAAGTGATCTCGTAGCTTCTGCAACCCTTCATAGAAGGTGGGTAGAGTATATCACTGTACTACTCAAGCTAGACCATATCAATAATATCTCTAATTATCGGAAAAAAATAATTACATCCTTCTTGAAATCTTCACTTCTTTATCTCCAAATCAAATTGACCTTAAGAATCAATTTGATGTAACCTTCAGACTGGAAAGCAAAAATTTAGGGATGATTTTTTCACCTTAATATTGATCAATTAGTATTAACAGGTCCTAGTTGTTTTGCCTACACACTATTCATTAATAAATTGTTTATTTATTTAAATCAAAAGCAATTTTTATTTTATTTTTTGTAGGTCCTGAAGTGGATAGATTGGCAGCCATGGCAGGAAAATATAAAGTGCACTTAGTGATGGGAGTGATAGAGAGGGATGGCTACACACTTTATTGCACAGTTCTCTTCTTTGATCCTCAAGGTAATTACTTAGGGAAACACAGGAAACTCGTGCCATCAACACTGGAACGTGTTCTCTGGGGATATGGAGATGGGTCAACCATTCCAGTTTTTGAAACTCAAATTGGAAAAATAGGTGCTGTCATTTGTTGGGAGAATAGAATGCCACTATTAAGGACTGCAATGTATGCTAAAGGTCAGAATCTTTCAATTACATATACTATTTTGAGTCACCAACATTTTATGGCAACGTTATATATTTATTATGCTAGTAATAGAGTTGACTGTTTACACCAATACGTTTTGTTATGTTTTCCTAAATCTATGTGGATTTGTTATCAACAGGCGTGGAAATATATTGTGCACCCACTGCTGATTCCACAAGTAGTTGGCAATCATCAATGACCCATATTGCACTTGAAGGTGGGTGTTTTGTTTTGTCAGCAAACCAGTTCTTTAGGAGAAAAGATTATCCATCCCCTCCAGAATATATTTTTGTAGATGCAGAAGAGGATCTAGCACCTGATTCTGTTGTATGTCGTGGGGGTAGTGTCATTATATCACCATCAGGGGTTGTTTTGGCTGGACCAAATTATGAGGGGGAGGCACTAATCTCAGCAGAACTAGGTATGTATATATGTTATCCTTGACTGATATTACACTTGCTGCTAATTAAACTACATTATAAAAACTATTATTTTTTTAATGATATATAGTACAATTCTAGTAACATATGCCAGCCTAATTTCAACTCTGGTGGCTGTTAAGAATACTAGTGATAGTATGCTGAGCATTTAATTAGGATGAGAATCTGTATTTTAGTGTGAAAAACACTAAATATTTGACCTAGGTTATTATTGTATGACACATTTTTGTCATATATTCAAATTTGTTGTTTTATACTCACCCCAAGTTTTTTCTCTGCTTTTCATCCTTTTTATCAAACCCTTTAGGCAATGGTGCCTAACTTATACTATTGGTAGATGTGTAACGATACCCTTTGTCTTCCGTAATCAAGAGTTTTCCTTTAAAAATTAATTGGTAAACCCTGATTCTTGAAAACTTTGAGCAGATCTTGGAGAAATAGCAAGAGCTAAGTTCGATTTTGATGTGGTTGGACACTATGCAAGACCTGAAGTTCTCAGCTTAGTTGTCAAGGACCATCCAACAAAACCAGTTACTTTTGCCTCAACGACAACAAAAAATGAAGAAAACACCAAGTAGTTTCTTCCTTTTATGGCCAACAATTTCTGAATCTTATGCTTTGGATCTGTCCAGAGTTTTATCCTTATCTTTCCTCCTTGTATTTTAAAAATTATATCTTGTGTATTTTAAGAATTATGTATTGGGTCCAAGAAGGTTATATTTTATAAACTTAGGCTTATCTAGTACAATAATCACACTATCACAGAAAAGGGATTTAATGTCAAACAAATCATACTTTTAAAGTCTGGTGTCAGCCCGCCTTCTCTTAGAACAATTTAGCATGTTGGGAATTAAAGTCAGTTGAAAGTTCGACTTAAAAAATCGTACGACTTTAATTACTCGTGTTTTTTATAGTCTAGAGTTCTGACTATAAAAGTGATTTCTTCGTTGTTTTCTTTGCAATTAAATATACACTAGTAATATTAGACAATCTCTTGAAACTTGTCTAGTACAACATTACAAGTCACATAGAAGTCAAATACGAACAACGTAGTTAATCTAATACCTACAAAATAATAATTACCTAGTAATCCTCCAGTTTTTAGTGACAGTTGCAGAGACGGATCATCATATTTATCATCACATAATAGCCATAAACAAGAATAGTCATTATCTTGTTTCGCCACCTAAAAACCGAACATTATCAATATCAAAATTGAATACAATTGAGTAAATTAAATAAGTAATAGAAAATGGAAATGGAAGCAAAATAAAGATATTAAATAGTTACTTTAGGTGTCACCCAAACAATCATAGTACAGTAGGATAGATGCAAACAATTGCTAGTGTTTGCTGTAAAATTGGACAACAATAATCCCAATTTTAAAAGTCTTGAAGAAACTAGCCAAAGTTCTAAGGTTCTTTTGGCCATCATCACGTTTAATGTTCTAAAGTTTTACTTTATTGCTCAAACAACTATAGTCCCAATTTAACGGAGAGCCGTGATTAACTACCACCTATCAACCAAAAAACAGTTCCATATGTTTGTCAAATTTTAGATTTAGCCGATAATCGACTAAGAGTTTGAACTCTTGATTCTTTTTTTCAAACAATTATACTGAGGAAGGAACTTTATTCTTCAGTTGTCCTTAACTACTCCAAAGAGTGTTAGGATAGGTGGGATAAAGATTATTGTATAGGATTATCTAAAGGTTATGTTTAGAGGTAAACAGAAAGTAAAATGCTTAAAAAATGTAAGTTTGATTGATTTTCGTGTGTTTTTACAATATTTACAAGCTACAGCTATATATATATATATATATATATATATATATATATATATGGTCAAACAAAATACACACAAAGGTCTCTATTAGCCACTAACACTAGCCTACAACTAATCATCGTTGGACCGACTAAGATCAACGTACAATGATGCCCACGCGCCCTAAAACCTACGAGAACGACTCTGTAACGCCCGTTAGCAAAGAAAATGGGTAGAAAACCTCCGTTCCTATTTCATAGGCGTCTTTCCCACATTTTTTCTTCAACAGCTCCATGTTTCAATTTCCCACGTGCTTAAGTTGCTTACTCCCAAAATAACTCATTTGCCTCGGCCATGGTACCCTCAACTGCAAAATCCTTGGTAATTACTAAGCCCTCGGCTACTAATCTATCAGTTGAGTTATCCCTCAATCGAGCTTCAAATCTCTTTGAATAGGCCCTAGAGCTAAGAGCGGTGTACATGTTTGATAGTGGGAATGCATGTGTAGGAGTCTTTGTGACGAAATCACTGAAAGAAAACTAAAAGAATTGAAATTTAGTAGATAAGAGTTTCACTTAAATATTCTCTCCACCAACATCACAAAAAAAAACTTGGAAAAAGAAAAAGAGAATATATGTTACTTTGTTCATCTTGGATCACTACCATCGTTGTTCTGCTCTAGCGGCATGCTCACACATGGGGATATGTGAAAACAACAAAATAGAATGAAATAAGAAGACATGGAATAAAAATGACATAACCGAGTAAACAAAACTGAAGAAGAAGATAAAATGTGAAGAAGACATGATATCTCTTAAGTTGCAATTACTTATTTAAATATTTATTCATTATTTAAATGCATAATGAAAAAAACAGATTTTTACACTAAAATCTTCTTATGTATGTTCATACCTGCCAAATGACAGTTTATATTGAAGTATTTTCATTGCATACGGTGGGAAATTTTTTAATTTCGAGATTCGAATTTGTTAAATTTTGACAAAATAAATACGATCAGATTTAATTGCAAATAGTGTAACCATAGTTCTTTTCAATTTTTAATCGATGAATATCATTATTTACTGAATTTCCTAATATAGATGCAGTCATTAATTCATTCCCTGCATACAAATGTTGGAACGAAAATAAGTAATAAATAGCAAACTCATAATAAGATGACACATGTAAGATATTAATTTAGATGTATTCTCGATTGTTGTTAGTCCAGGTATAAAATATGTTTTTTTTACAGTTAGTATCTAATATTTTATGTGTATTATGTAAAATAATTTGTTTATCTAAATCAAAGTTACGTACGTACAAACGAATTGACAAGAAACAATGTATTTATATTATTTTAAGGCCTGAAAAAACGAGTGGCAAGAAACAAAAGAAAAGAATTGGTTTTGTCAAAAAAATTGGCGAAAGAACTGATACAACCACAATCAAACAAAAAAATAATACAATCCCAGAACTAAAAGGGTTACAAAAGTATGCCGAACATTTACCATAGTTCTCACCACAGGGTGCAAGTAGAGCTAGCTATCAAGATGGGCGGCTCGGCTTATTGGGCCAAACATAAAAATGGGTTGGGGAAGATTGAGCCAGCCCAATTGTCATCTGGATCGTGTTTTTGTGTAGCCCAGCCCAAAACACTTAGCCATGGGAAGGCTCGCGGCCCAATCTAACTTTAACAAAGAAAATCATAAAAATTGTTCAAAAAACATTAAAAAAAAAAGTAGGCCCAACTCGGCCAATAGGCCAATTGGGCTGGGCCAAAATCGCCCGGTTCGATCCTAGGCCTCTGATAGACGAGCCTAGTCCAGCCCAAAACACTAGGCCTTGGGCCGGTCCATTTGGTTGGGCCAAAATTGATAGCTTTAGGTGCAAGCACTTGCGGATCTACATTTAGGTCAGGGTGTGCAGCTGCACACCCTCAAATTTAAAAATGTGCACTAATACCTCTGAAAAATATATTTTGACACTTCTAGTTTTACTTTTTGCACATCTTGCTATTATTTTTTCCTTTCTATTCCTAGCTACTATTTCCTATTGCAACTCCAGGAGCAGTTGGTAGTGTAACTATGGGTAGTTTTGGTTATCAAAAAATAATATATGTATTCGGATAATTAGGTATATTTTAAATTTAGCTACCCCAATAATATGTTATTTAACTACTCCAACTAACTTTATTTGTCTAATGAGATAAAAGAACAATAACAAGTCCATTAGTTTCATTTGATAAAAAAGAAGTCTACTATCATCACAAACAAATATGGTGATTTTTGTTAACTTGGTGATTTTAGTCTTTTTTTTACTTTGACATTTTTGGTCCCGTTTTTCTTAATTTCACAATTTTTTGCCCTCAAAATCATATTTTATTTGCACTTTTGGTCCTCAAAAATCTTAAATATTGGAAAAATAAGAGAATAAAATAGCACAATCCATGATGCTCTTTGTCTTAGGTTGCTTATAAATTACTACTTTCAATCATTACTTTCTGGATTGCAAGGCGGTTGTAGATGGCGTCCGAGGAGTGTGTAATATTGTAACCGAATATGACTCTATTTTGAAATCCTGTCAATCATTACTTTCTACTCTAGAAAACTATGGTTAGTTTTATCAGGAGACAAAATAACATTTTGGCTCATACTTTAACTAGAGCATCAAGGTCTTATGCTAGATGTTTTTGATTGTATTCCCCATTGTATTTCTTCTTTGATTATGAATGAAATGCTATAAGCTTATTTTGGTCAAAAAAATTACTACTTTCGTCCCATTTTATTTGATTTTTAAGATGAAAAAAAAAAATTAAAAGACTAGAATTCATATTAGTTCATATTTTTCTATTATACCTCTTTTCTATTATACTTCTTGGTATTTTATCTCTTTCTTAACAATTAAGTATTAAAAAAGAAAACTACATTAATATTTCAACAACATAATAGAGAAAAAAACTACTAATATTTTATTGATATTGTAAAACTTCAAGTAAAATGAAACAAATTTTTTTTGCCTAAAATATCAAATAATATGGGACGGAATCCTAGTAGCATTAATCCTCAAGCGATGCATGAATTTGACTAAAGCAAATTTTTCTAAGCCAATAAATCATCCATGACATATTATATATTACAAAATAAAGAAATAACTCTTCAATATAGGCTTTCAAGTAAATAATTTCTAATTTGATTTTTTAAGAATTTAATGGAATTATATTGCAGAAGTCAAATAGCTATATTTTAGCTTATTTAAGCCAACAATAATGTCACTTTTTGTTTTATTAGTATAATAACCAACTAATTTTATTCAAATCATATGTTCACTTAAACACCTCAAATGCAAAACTAAAATCAGCAGTAGCATCTCGAAGACTTTGAACATAACAACCTTCTCAACTTTAACTACTCTAGTGTTCATTTGTGTTGGTAGGACTAAATTTAAGAATGTTTATCATGTTCTATGTTTTTTATTAAATACTCAAATACTAATACTAAAACAAAATATTAACCCCAATTTAAGCATGTTTCTGATACTCGTTGATCGGAAATGACCAAAATGATGGGCATAAAACTCACTAGCTTAGCGTCGCACTTTACGTATTTTATCATGAAATTAATTTTTTTCACCAAATTGTTTATTGAGGAACGAATTTCCCGTATTTAAACAGTTAAATTTTTTCTGAATCTTAAAGTACCGCAAAACACACTGCATATCATCACACTTTACGTATTTCGTCATGAAATTAATTTATTTCACCAAACCGATTATTGATGAAACTTTGCGTGTTTAAATATCTAAAAGCTTTTGTCAAAAAAAATATCTAAAAGCTACACTTTGTATTTAAACAATCCATTTAGCATGTATCTTATTTATAATGCGGAAGCTAGCCTGCAGTCAGCATTCCGCGCCAAAGTGGTTTTTTTTTTTTACTTTTTCATATTTTAATATTTTCTTTAAATAATATATTTTTTCCTTTTTAATATTTGTAGTATTAATTTATTAATAGCACAAGTGTTATTAAAACCAGACCGGACCGGTGAGTCCGACCGGTCCGACCAAGATCTGGAGTCTTGTCCGGCTCGGTCTGTATGTTGATTCGGCTCTGCACTTGAGTTGGGGTTCGAACTCCTCCCCTAGAATTCAACCTTAACACTTGCAACCAACTGAGTCACACCTTAATTGATGTGAAGGTGTTGCTTATATGATATATATATATATATATATATATATATATATATATATATATATAATCATTTAGCGTTAAATTTTTTTGCCAAACTTTCCATTAACCTTCCATTTGTTAAAGTTGTATTTTTTTTTTGCTTTTATATGTTATATACTTATGTAATATATTTATATCTCTTATAAAAACTAATTATACAGCCCATTAAAATAGCATTGCTGATTATTTTCCACCTTTTTAATACACTACTATAACATTGTTCTATTATTAAATTTAAATATTTTATCATTTTACTTACAATTATAAATACTAATACTTTCTTTGTATACATTATAATTTTCCAATTTATTTAATATAGACCGGCTCATGCAGTCCGACCAAAGAGTCGTCGGCCCGACTAAAGACCCAGTCGTGTTTGGTTACATTCATCATTACTGAGAGTTGTTTTTTTATCTTGCAGTATATACTATGTCATACTTACTTCTGCGGGAACTTCAACTACAGTTACAATAGAACCCCCTATTATATTCTTTCATCTTTGAATAGGTGCTTCCATTCTATTGGTGTTTTTCATTCAACATTGCATGATACCCACGTGTTTCACAAGATTTATGTTTTACATAATCATTAATTCTGCATGTTTTTCTCTCGATTTTTTTTTACGCATTTTTTTTTGAGATATAAGCAAGTCTTTTTGTTTGTTTGATCAAGATAAGACTATAACTCTAATTGGATAGTAAGAGAGGTGGATCAGAAGTCTTTTATGATTATGTTATGTGATCATGAGCATGCACTGGCTGTGACGGTAGAAAAAAAGGAAATAAAGTGGATTAATTTAAGACTTAAATAAATAGAACACATTTTTTTGACAATATATAAATAGAACAACTAAGAGGGCAACACTCGCACTTTAATAAAATATCATTTTTTTATATTTTATTATTATAAAATCTGTTTTTTAGTAAAAATAGGAAAACTCTGTCGGTAGACCTTTTTTGAGAGGTCCATATTAGATGCACTCATATTTTTAAGACATATTTTTCTCATTCTTAAAAAAAGTCTTTTATTTTTTATACTTATTCTCCTTATATATTTTCTGAACTTAAAATCTCTATTGAAATCATTTAGTTCGGTCACTACCATATCACAAATACATTTTTTAATTTTTTTTGGTAGTATTAGGGTTTTTAAAAGTAACTCCTCTCTTTCGTGTTTGGTTACATTCATCGTTACTTTCTTTGTCTTGGAATATATAATATGATATAGATACTTACTCCTACATGAACTTCAATTACATTTACAATAGAATCCCATTATATATTCTTTCAACTTTGAATAAGTACTTCTGTTTTATTGGTGGTTTTCGTCCAACATTGCATGATATCCAAATGTTTCACTTTCTATTTGCGTTATCTATTTTATTTTTCGCACCAACAAGTACTAGAAGCATAATATATTTTTATCTTTAGGTTATCATTTAGTCTCGCGGAAACTTCAGCCACATTTGCGGTAGTATCTTTCAACTTTGTATAGCTGCTTCTATTTTGCTGGTGATTTACATCCACTACAATTAAGTATCCAATTGCTATTCATAATACTTTTATTCATTCCACGGTATATTTTCTTAATACCAATAATACGATTTATTCTACTTATATTTATTTTTTGTTATTACTAGCCCCAATACCCACCCCCTTTTTTCTTTAACGAGTACTCTAACCGACCCGTTTTTTATGACCCTTATTTTGGTCATTTCGCATAAACAGGTATTGCGTGTTTATATTTTTTTAGTCTTTCTTTTTAGTATTTGATTTAAATAGTATTTGCAAAATCAATTTCATTTTATACTTAATTTTTTTGTAAATGTTTTTTTTTAATTTTGTAATATTCTTATTTAATTTATAGTTATAAATTAATTTTTATTCACGAGAACTTCAATCGCAATTACAATAGAATTCCACATCATATTCATTCAACTATGTATAGATGTTTGTATTTTATTTGTGGTTTTCGTCTAAACCTACATGATGGCGACTTGCTTCAGTTTCTATTTGCATTGTCTTTTTTATTTTGATCATTTCGCATTAACAAGTATTAAAAGGATATTTAAATTGGTGTTTATAATTTTATCTTCCATTTATATTCAAGAACTGTGTTTCATCATGTTCTATCGCGGGAACTTGCAGCATTTACTTCCGCGAGAACTTCAATCATATTTACAATAGGATCCCATCACTTAATTTCTTTCAACTTTGTAAAAGTGGGTCTATTTTGTTAATGATTTTTTATTCCACCTTACATGATGCCCATATATGTTTCACTTTCTAATTGTGTTGTCTTATTTGCATTCAAATTATGGGCTAACCTCCGAGAATTTCAGCCATATTTACAATAGAACCGCATCATTTTCTTCAACTTTGTATATCTGCCTCTATTTTATTGGTTGCTTTTCATCCAACCATGCATGATACCACGTGTTTCACTTTTTATTTGTGTTTTTTCTTTATTTTGTTTATTTTGCACCAATGGGTATTAAAACATACTTAAATTGGTATGTATATTTTTATCTTTTTTTTATATTCAAATATCACGTTACAATGTTTTCTCTCACGAAAACTTCAGTCACATTTACAATAGAATCCATCATCATTTTATTTCAATTTTAATATATGTGCTTCCATTTATTAGTGGTTTTCATATACTTTTAACTTTTTGTGCATGATAGACACGTATTTCACTTTTTATTTGGGTTGTCTTATATTTTGAACCTTCTTTTGGATCAAGTATAATTTTATAATTCTCTTATTTAATTTATAGTTATAATTTAATTTTTATTCACGGGAATTTCAACCACATTTTCAATAAAATTCTCCATCATATTCTTTCAATATTGTATAGGGGCTTCTATTTTATTGGTAATATTTTTATTCAAACCTGCATGATACCCACATGTTTCACTTTCTGTTTGTGTTGTCTTCTTTGTTTTAGTCATTTCGCACCAACGGGCATTAAAAGCATACTTAAATTGGTGTTTTCTTTTTATTTTTCTTTTAGAATTTTTACTCTCGCGGGAACTTCAGCCACATTTAAAATAAAATTCGCACCATCTTCTTTCAACTTTATAGCTGCTTCTATTTTGTTGGTCATTTTTATCCACTACAATTAAATATGTCTAATCCGTTGCTATTCATAATACTTTTGTTCATTCCATTGTATTTTTTTAATACCAATAAAACAATTATTATTACTGAAATAAGGCGAGCCCGTGCGGAGCACGGTAATAACACTAGTTTGGATGATTGTGAAATCACTGTGATGAGATGGTGGCCCTTAACGTGCCGTGGTGATGAAATGAACGTTGTTCCAAACACTCTCACTTAATTGCCGATTTAACATATTCCCACAGCTCCAATAAAGTACTAGCACAAGGATCCAATAATCATGGTCCCCACATGTAAGGATGTTGGAGCATTTTGGACAACAACATTAACGCCACGACTGTTAATGCTACGGGAGAGGAAAGATGTACGGAATTAATTCTTCGATTTCACTATCTGATCGTGAAAGAATTGACAGACATTACAAACTATGTCACACATTTTTAAAGAGTAGTAATTGGATTCCTACACGGAACTGCGCGTGGTTAAAATTACGTGGACCGAGGAAAGGTGTATTTTCACACGGAATTAATTCTTCGATTTCACCATCTGATCGTGAAAGAATTGACAGACATTACAAACTATGTCACACATTTTTAAAGAGTAGTAATTGGATTCCTAAACGGAACTGCGCGTGGTTAAAATTACGTGGACCGAGGAAAGGTGTATTTTCACACGGAATTAATTCTTCGATTTCACCATCTAATCGTGAAAGAATTGACAGACATTACAAACTATGTCACACATTTTTAAAGAGTAGTAATTGGATTGGATTCCTACACGGAACTGCGCGTGGTTAAAATTACGTGGACCAATCATTGACGGAATCAGTAACCAGTTTCGAATTCGCAACTCGTTACGTTGTTTGGTTTTACTCGTCGACTTTAAACAATTGTAGTGCTATACTGCTAGCTATGTGGGGCAATGGGTATGAGTCATGGTGGCTTTTAAGTTGCACAAATCAATATTTTTGTGCACCAAACAAAAGTCCACTTTTACCTGTTATTTCAAGTTAAGTCCGGTATAATTATATTTACGTATTCCACCCCAAAGTTGTAATAAATGTAATTGACATCCCATTTGTGATGTGGGTCACCTGCCAGCTCTTTTGTGTAGTACAGTTTACAGAAATGTGTTGGTATTTGCATCTCGATGAAAAAAGAAGCAGAGACTAGTTAGAGGAAGAAGCAGTCAATCCAAATGGAAATCCCAAGCTAACTGAGATTTTGACATTTATGCTTAAAAACTCAAATGTTGAACATAATGTTTCTGCAATATTAAGCATGTTGGTCTTAATCGATTAAAACTCAAAGCTTGGGATGGGTGTTTTATGGTAGTGTTTTTAGGTTTTTTTATTAGATCCATTTGATTCAAACTTGCAACTTGCATGTTGGTCTTAATCGATCTCAAGCTTTGGATGAGTTTTTATGGCAGTGTTTTCAACTTGCACATAGATCCATTTGATTCAAGCCATTCACTTCCCCGTTTTATTTTTTCTCTTGGTGATAGCATGCTGCATCCTACGCTTTAATTACTTTTTCTAGAAAAGTGTCTCGTTCTAATTCCAAAAGACTACTAATAAAGTAATACTAATAGATACTAGTTTGCACATTGATTTATATTTAAAATTTAAAATGCCTTAAATTAGTTTAACAATGCTTTTGGAAAAGCTGGTGTGAAAAAGCAGTCTGACATTAACTGCCACCTACAGAGGAAAAATCAACCTCACAAAATGACAAAAGAAATGGGTTTAAGTATAGAACACCACTTCAGCAAATCTTTGAAAAATAAGTACAGACTGGGCAAACAAGTGGCTTGTATTAATCTTATCCATACAAACTTTTGGATACCAAATCAAAGGTTTTCAATGCACTTGTGTATGTTACACAAAAACATTGATTTGTGCAACTTAAAAGCCACCATGAGTCATTTTGTTCCTTAGCCCAAAACAAGCAAAGATTCAAAAGAAGAGACTAGAATTCTAAATATCACGTGACCGCTTGTAACAAGTAACGAGAACAACCTTTTTTTTTGTATAAATAGTCTATAGTCTACTTTGTCAAGAATAAGAGAGGAAGAAGAAAAGAGTTGAATTCCATAAAAACACATGACATTCGTAACAGCAACTCCAACTATCAACAACGGGCTAGACATGGGTTCCGATAAGAATGCATCCACTGTTAGAGCCACAGTTGTTCAGGCCAGCACTGTCTTTTATGATACTCCAGCCACTTTAGATAAGGCTGAGAGATTATTGGCCGAAGCTGCGGGGAATGGGTCTCAGATTGTGGTGTTTCCAGAAGCATTTGTTGGTGGTTATCCGCATGGTTCTAGTTTTGATTCTTTTATTGGAATCCCCAAAGCCAAGGGTAGAGAAGAATTTAGAAAGTATCATGCCTCAGCCATTGATGTGCCTGGTAATAAAAACCTAAATTCAAAATATCGTAGTTGCTTATGTTTGTTTAGAACAAAACCTTTTTTTTGTACAAGTTTTAGAACAAAACCTTTAACATTATGTTTAATTTTTATAACATTACGAAATTCAATCTTTTAATTATCGTAGACGAAATGACAAATTAACACTGCTCGCATTATCTAATAGACGTACTCGGGACAAATTTGAGAATTAGTGTTATTATGTTGCTAAAATTGACAATCCAACATGTGGTGGAGATTATGAAGTTTACTTTTAATCCTTAACACCGCATATCACTTTTTTTTTTGTTTTTTCCTGGCTCACATACACACATGTGAGCTAGAGCTGTCAAAACAGCCCAAACCCCTTAATCCAGCCCCCTAGCCCACCTGTTTAAACCCCTAAATTTTAACCCTCCTAATAAGTGGATTTATTTTAGCCCCGGTCCACATTTTAATTCTTTTAGTGGGTTAGGGCCTGAATTCTGTGGGTCAGGCCACTTACTACACATACAGTGACACAATTCAGTGAAGTCACACAACACAACCCGTAAACATGTGTGCCTTCATTTTCCTCTCATTCTCGAATTCATTCACCCCTTTTTCGAAACCCTAAATTTTTTTCTTGAATTTGTTCAATTCACTATGTGATTCTTCAACCGCTGCGTGATTTTTCAACACATCATGAATCGCTAGTTATCTTATTTTGTATTTCAGATTTAATACGTTAATCCTTGTATTTCAGTTTTAATACTTTAATCCAATCTTACTCTTACATCAAATTGTTTGGGCGGTTACCTCTTTTGGCCTTTTGGGTGATACACAAACTGAAATTGCTGACAATGTCTCTTTTGATATATTTGGAAGGCGCTGTAAAGACCATGTGTTTTTATTTGTTTGGCATATCTATCAAATAATAAAAAAAAAAACACCTTCAAGGGCTGGCCTAGGACTCTAGGCCCACAAGGGTGGGTTTAGGGATGGCAATGGGGCGGGGACGGGGAGTACTTCCCCGCTCCCCGTCCCCGCCTCCCATATTTTCCCCCATCCCCATCTCCATTCCCTGCTTCGGGGAGTTTTTCTTCCCCATCCCCATCCCCACGGTCCGCACGGGGACCACAATAATTTATTCAAAGTTAGCAAAATTAAAATTAAAATATAATAAAACTGAAACAGTGTATAAAAGTAATACTAAAAAACAAAAGTTTAACATTAAATATAAAACAAAAATATAAAATTTAGTCTTACTTTGATATTTTAATAATTAAAAAGTATAAAGGTAAGAATAAAAATATAAAAATTAGCACAATTTAATATTTTTATTTCAAAACATATATTAAAAGACTAAAAAATCTATTACTTAGAATATAATATATATCTATAACAAGAACATTTATGTAATATATTCGGAGCAGGGTCCCCGCGGGGCGGGGGATATGGACCCATCCCCGAATTGACTACAAACGGTTTTCTCCCCCATCCCCGTCCCCATGGGGAAAAAATTCGCCCACGGCGATCTCTACTTGCGAGTAGAAATTGTCATCCCTAGGTAGGTTGGCTAATTTTCATTTTTGCAAAAAAGTTGAAATTCAAGGCCCATGGACTAGCCCGTGCCCCATATGGGCTTTGGGCCCATGCGGGTCTTTGGAAAGTGGGCTTGTGGGATCATGGCTTTTTGGCCCCGTGCCCATGTGGGCCTTTAGTGGGTCGGCCCACATGGGCCAAACTGACAGCTGAGCACATCAGCTTCCCTTCCAGGATTTGACTTTTTTTTTACAAATCGGTTAGCACTTGCAATATATTGTTCCAAAATTAAAAATATTCACTTATCTCATATAATTTTTATCACCCGAAACAATAACTTTAAAAAAAAAGTCGATTATGTTATTGAATATTGGCTCGGTTGGTAATGTATTGGGTCATTCCCCGCAAAAGCGTTGATTCAACTCCTGTATATTTCCAAATACATCAAAAATTGACTTATATTTCCAAATACAAGATTGACTTATCTTTCTCGTCAAAATCCAAACATTATGGGATATCAGATTAAGAAATTTTTATTAAAACTTATTTGTGGACAACCCGTCTTTTTAGTAAATTGAGGTGAAAATTTTATTAATGAGTTTTACTTTTAAAAAATGTTTTTAATAAAATTGTATAATATTTTTTTTACCTTCATACCAAACTAACACTAAAATCAATTTGGGTTTTTTTTTTTCATACCCCTTCCTTATCACCCATACCCACATAATTCCATTTTGGACCAAAATGCCCCCAATTTTATTTTAAAAAAAATGTTTTTTTAAAAATTTCCGAATTTACACATAAATTTGGAATGGGGGTATGTAAATTTGGAATACATTTTTTTAAACTGTATTCCGAATTTATGTGTAAATCCGAAAATTTTAAAAAATGTATTCAGAATTTAGGGGTAAATTCAGAATTAAAAAAAAATTAAAATTGTATTTCGAATTTATGTGGTAAATTCGGAACTAAAAAATATTAATTTTTTAAAAAAATCAGTTTCTTTTAATTACAAAATAATGATTATTACGATAAATAACACTACAGAAAAACATGAATTTTCGACGGATTTTTTTCGTCGGTACATTTCCGGCGGATGTTTGGCATTTCCAGCGGATTTATTCCGACGGATTTTTGTAAAAATAATAATAATAATTTTATTTTTTTTACAAAATCCGCCTGTAATTTTCCGGCAAATTTTACCCGCGGATTTTTGAAATTTCCAGAGGATTTTGAAAGAAAAAAAAGTTTACAAAATCCGCCGGAAAATTACCGGCGGATTTTGCAAAAAAAAAAATCTTTTCTTTTTTTTTTTTACAAAATCCGCCGGAAAAATTCGGAGGGAAAAAATCCGCCGGTAATTTCAAAAAATCACCTATAAATAAAACTTTCTCCTACACTCCTCTCATTCTCTCATTTCACTCTTTATTTCCTTCACTTTCTCTTATACATTTTCTCTATCTTATATTTATTCTTCTTCTTCCTTACACTCTCCAATCTACATAAATTTCTCTATACATCTCTCCTTTCTTCTTCATTCTTATTTCTTTTTCTTTTTTCCCATTCTCTCCAATTTTAATACTTCTCATCTCTCCTTCATTCTTCATTCTTCATTCACACTCCTTCATTCTTCTCACATATTCTCTTTCATTCCTTCCTACTTCTTGATTCTCACCCCAATCGGTACAAATACAAGGGGAAATTTGAAATTGGACAAAATTTAGATACAGTAACATTTAAATTTTAAAAAACAATCACTACAAGAAATAGTGGATTTACTGTCGAAAACTTTCCGGCGGATATAAATCCGTCGGAAACTTTCCGGCGGATTTGATAGATTTCCGGCGGATTTGATCCCACGGTAGTTTCCGGCGGATTTTTTGGACTTTCCGGCGGATTTTTATCCCACAGAAACTTTCCGGCGGATTTTTTGGACTTTCCGACGAATTTATAATTTTTTTTTTTTTTTTGCAAAAATCCGCCGAAAAATACCAAAAATCCGCCGGAAATTTCCGGCGGATTTTTGGTAATTTCCGGCGGATTTATAATTTTTTTTTTTTTTTGCAAAAATCCGCCGGAAAATACCAAAAATCCGCCGGAAATTTCCGGCGGATTTTTGGTCATTTCCGGCGGATTTTTGGACTTTCCGGCGGATTTTCAAATATTTTTTTTTTTTTCAAAAATCCGCCGGAAAATACCAAAAATCCGCCGGAAATTTCCGGCGGATTTTTGGTAATTTCCGGCGGATTTTCCAAATTTTTTTTTTTTTTTCAAAAATCCGCCGGAAATTTCAAAAAATCCGCCGGAAAATTTTGGAGGGAAAAAAATCCGCCGGAAATTTTAAAAATCCGCCGGAAAAATTTAAAGGGAAAAAAATTCGTCTATAAATACAACTTTCTCCTACACTCATCTCATTCTCTCATTTATCTCTTTCTTTCCTTCTTATTCTCTTCTACATTTTCTCTATCTTATCTTTTTTCTTCTTTCTCATACTCTCTAATCTTCAAAAATTTCTCTACATATCTCTCTTCTATAATTCTCCTTTCTTCTTCATTCTCATTTCTTTATTCTTATTCCTTCTTCATCTCACTATATTATTCTTATTTCTTCATAATTCCTCATTCTTATTCTCTCATATATCATTTCTTCTCATATTCTCTTTTATTCTTTCCTTTTTCAACAATACTATTCAACATTTGATTTTACTTTTATTTAAAACACATTTTAAGTTATAAAATTCAAAAAAAAATTAAAAAATTTCGGATTTTTAAAAAAAAAAAAAATTGGAAAATCCGCCGGAAATTACCAAAAATCCGCCGGAAATTTTTAAAAAAAAAAAAAATTCCGGCGGATTTTTGGTAGTTTCCGGCGGATTTTCCAAAAAAAAAATTAAAATTAAAATCCGCCGGAAACTACCAAAAATCCGCCGGAAATTACCGGCGGAAAATCCGCCGGAAACTGTTTGCGACGAGGGTTTTTGCCGGCGCCAAAAATCCGCCGGAAAGTCCGCATTTTCGGCGGATTTTGGTCATTTCCGGCGGATTTTGGTCGCCGGAAAATCCAGTTTTTCTTGTAGTGAATTTTCTTATTTAAATTTTAAAATTTTAAAATGTTAAAAAAAATTATTATTTTTTTAAAAATCCGCCGGTAATGCACATTATCGGCTGAAAATCCGCCGGTAATTACCGAGGGAAAAATCCGCCGATAATGTGAAAAATCCGCCGGTAATTACCGACGGAAATTCCGCCAGTAACCATTACCGACGAGTGAATTTCCGGCGGAAAAAATCCGCCGGTAATGCCCAATTTCCGGCGGATTTTGTCCGCCGGAAATTACCGAAATTCTTGTAGTGTAACAGTAAATTATGAAACTCGCTAAACTACGATAACGATAACAAACGAAAGAACGAATACGACTCAAAAATTAAGAAACTCAAAAATACAGTAACTCAAAAATACGGTAACGACAGCGCCAACGGGAGCAGCGAGAGCGTCAACGGAAGCGACAAAAAACAACAAAAGCGGGTTTCTTATATTATGGTTACAGTATTTTTGAGTCGTATTTGTTTTTTCGTTTGTTATTGTTATCGTAGTTTCGCGAGTTTCATAATTTACTGTTATTTATCATAATAACCATGATTTTTTAATTAAAAAAAACTGATTGTTTTAAAAATAATAAAAAATTAAATTTTTTTAATTCCGAATTTACCCCTAAATTCGGAATACATTTTTTTTATTTTTTCCGAATTTACCACATAAATTCGAAAATTCCGAATTTATGTATAAATCCAGAAAAATATAAAAAAAAACGTTTTTTTTTTAAAATTTAGAGGCATTTTGGTCCAAATGGCAATTATGGAGGTATGGGTGATAAGGATGTGGGTATGAAAAAAAACCCAATCAATTTCATCTCACGATCAAATTAGTCCGGGAAATGTAGAGTGAATTTAATATTTCCATTGTTCTAAGATATCCTAGTTGATGTGGCAGATACGCACTTCATTGACAAATATCGTACTTATTTGTTGTAGGTCCTGAAGTGGATAGAATGGCAGCAATGGCGGGAAAGTATAAAGTGTATTTAGTGATGGGTGCAATAGAGAGAGATGGCTATACACTTTATTGCACAATGCTCTACTTTAATCCTCAAGGTAATTTTCTAGGAAAACACAGGAAACTCGTGCCAACGGCTCTTGAAAAGATTATCTGGGGATTTGGAGATGCATCAACCATTCCAGTGTACGAAACTCAAATTGGAAAATTAGGTGGTGCCATATGTTGGGAGAACAAAATGCCACTACTAAGGACATTATTGTATTCTAAAGGTTAGAACATTAATTAGAAGTAGATTACACAAATTTTTTTGTTATGTTATAATTTCCTAAATCTATGTGACTTTGTTTTTATTAGGAGTGGAAATATATTGTGCACCCAATGCTGATGACAGGGAAGTGTGGCAAGCAACAGTGACCCATATTGCTATTGAAGGTGGATGTTTTGTTTTGTCGGCATGCCAGTTTTGTAGAAGGAAAGATTATCCACCCTCTCCAGAGTATGTTTTTGAAGGTGTTGAAAAAGAACTAACACCAGATTCTGTTGTATGCTCTGGGGGTAGTGTTATTATATCACCATCAGGGACTGTTTTGGCTGGACCAAATCGTGAGGGGGAGGGACTGATTTCAGCAGACCTAGGTATGTCTTCTGTCTTTTGGGCTCTCTTGATCAAAGTGTTTTATGATGAATTACATTATACTAGTAAGTATCAAAAGAGTATGCCTTTATAAATTGAATGGTAGTACACCCTGATTCTTGAAAACTGCTTGTTCACAGATCTTGGAGAAATAGCAAGAGCTAAGTTCGATTTTGATGTGGTTGGACACTATTCAAGACCTGAATTGCTCAGCTTGGTTGTCCAGGATAAGCCAGCAAAATCAGTTACTTATGCCTCATCTGCAACAAAAATAGAAGAAAAGTCCAACTAGCTAGTTTCTCACTTTCATGGTCAGCAAATACCGAACCTCCAGTGTTTCAGCCTTGTGTGTATTGGAAAATGCTACTGCAAAATCAATAAAATATTTATTTCACTTATTTCCTATGGTTATCAAACTATCTCATGTATATTCCACTTATTAAACAAAAATAAAAACTATGGTTATCAAATCATCTCATGTTCGGCTTAGTATTGTTTTTTTTATAAACTAATAAAAATAAATAATAGTTGAGGAATTAGTCTCTACAGTTACACGCAGAGGATACCTAGTTTATACACACAAAAAAAGATCAAGTACTATGGTACGAAGGGGGTACTTAAATCCTATGCAGGGACAAATCCATGTTCAATTAATTGGGGGCACTTGTTAGAAATATATACAATTTTATTTTGCCCTCATAAAAACTATGAATTGGTCTGATAAAATAATTTTTTAAATAAAACGTAGAAATTCACAAGAGATAAATAAATAAAAACTAAGTTGGTACTAATTTTACCTTTATAACTATGTAATTTGTAGAAATTTAAGTATTTTAAGATTTTTTTTTTGTAATAAAGTTATGTATTTTGTAAAAATTTACAATATTTTGTCAAAAAAATTTACAATATTTTGTTGAAAAAAAATTATAAACTATATTTTTCCCAACTAATAAAAAATTATGGATTCGTCAATGATCTTATGTGAAAAAATTTAAATCCAAAAAATTAATTTAAACTACCCATTTAATTATTCAAATTAATATATTTCACAACTCTAATACAATTAGGCCACATGGATATTTTCTTTCATCTACAATGGTCAATGGATACCCCCATATTTGGTGGAATCAGAAATGATTCTATTATCTCTGTATCAAATATATAATTAATCAAATAATATTTGCAATTCAATATTGAGAGATACATACCACATATATCTCTATTTTTTATCTCCCTCCTTCTATATCACATTCATAGCTAGGAGCATATCGATCCAATAATCATGGCCCGGTCCCCCGCATGTCGCGATGTGGAGCATTTTGGGCAACAACATTAAGGGCCCGATATGCTTAATGCTACGGCCAAGGAAAGTTTTGATAGACATTACTGGTGTGAATCACACATTTTTAAAGAGTAAAATTGGCTCCCTAAACGGAACCAATCAAGGTTAAAATTCTCAACTGGTTAAGCTGTTTGGTTTTACACAACTTAAAAGAATTGTAGTGCTATACTGCTAGCTTGGAGGGGGCAATGGACAATGGGAACGAGTCATTTTGTTCATTAACTCAAAACAAGGAGACCCTAGAATTTTGAATAGGCAAAGATCGAGTCAATTTAATATCAACCTCTTCAAATTAGTCCAAAGATAGACTATTACTATTTTTAGTGAAAAATAAATTTTACAATAATAAAAAATGAAAGAAAATATATGGTATTTACTAAAATTTACTATAAGTAATAATGTGCACCTTTAATTTGGACCTCATCCATATTAGACGTCTCCGCAAGACATGACACTTGTGACAAGTAACAACAAAATTGTCGTATAAATAGTCTACTTTGTCGAGAATAAGAGAGTGAGAAAAAGAGACTTGGATTTCGGGAAAAAAACGTAGGGAATTTGAAACATCAACTCAAACTATCAACAACGACGTCAACATGGGTTCCGATTTCAATGCAATCACGGTCAAAGCCACCGTTGTTCAGGCCTCCACTGTCTTCTACGACACTCCAGCTACTTTAGATAAGGCTGAGAAATTTTTGGCTGAAGCTGCTGGGAATGGATCTCAGATAGTGGTGTTTCCAGAAGCATTTGTGGGTGGTTACCCGCATGGTTCCAGTTTCGACACTTTTATTGGAATCCCTGAAGCCAGGGGTAGGGAAGAGTTCAGAAAGTATCACGCCGCAGCCATTGATGTGCCTGGTAATAAAAGCTAAATTCAAAGGCTCACAGTTATTTGCATTTAGAACAAAACCTCTAACATTATATTATGTGTATTTTTTTATAATATTTATTATTAATCTTGTTTTACAAAATTTCCTTTTAACTGGTGTTTTAAAAACCAAACATACTCATTAGTTAAATCAGCTACACCATGAACCGATACTATCAACAAATTTTGCCACAATTTTATCCGGGATTAAGTGGTTGAATCATGACTCGAAAGCTTCACTAATTTGGTGTCCGATTCAATTTTCAAAACATTGCTTTTAATCCTTAATTATCAATAACACCACAAGATCACTCCTGTTTTTTCTCTGTGCACATATGCACATGTGAGCATGGGAGGACCTGCTTATTTTCAGAATGTTTTGAAAATCGAACCAAACATCAAATCGATAAGATTTTTGTGTCATGGTTTACCGCTTTACATGGATTCAAATCCAAATATTAACATTCTTTTCTAAACAAATATTAACCCTTGATATATGGACATCTCCCAATATTAGTTTCTATCCAGGGGGTGAGGAGAGACTAATGTTAGTATATTTCCAACTACAAGGGACTAATTTTCTTAGGCAAGATCCAAACATTAACATATTTTAAGGGATTAGAGCCAGACTTAAGCCTATAAAAATTAAGGTGAAAATCGAATTAACGAATTTTGTATTTTATTTGTATTTTTAATAAAACTTATATAATTTTTCAATTGTTCTAAGAGATCCTACTTGTTGTGGCACATACATACATTCCAATGAAAAATATTGTACTTAATGTTGTAGGTCCTGAAGTGGATAGATTGGCAGCAATGGCAGGGAAGTATAAAGTGCATTTAGTGGTGGGTGTAATAGAGAGAGGTGGCTATACACTTTATTGCACTATTCTCTACTTTGATTCTCAAGGTAATTACCTAGGAAAACACAGGAAACTCATGCCAACAGCACTTGAAAAGATTATCTGGGGATATGGGGATGGGTCAACCATTCCAGTGTATGAAACTCAAATTGGAAAAATAGGTGGTGGCATTTGTTGGGAGAACAAAATGCCACTACTAAGGACAATATTGTATTCTAAAGGTTAGAATTTTACATTGAAATTTTATTGTCCAATTGTAGTGACTATAGGGTTAAAACATTAGAAGTTGTTTATGCTTGTACTAAAGCTAGTTGATAAATCTATGGTGCTTTGTTTTTAATAGGTGTGGAAATATATTGTGCACCCACAGCTGATGACAGGGATGTGTGGCAACCATCAATGGCCCATATTGCCATTGAAGGTGGATGTTTTGTTTTGTCGGCATGCCAATTTTGTAGAAGGAAAGATTTTCCACCCCCTCCAGAGTATATTTATAAAGGTGTAGACAAAGAAGTAGCACCAGATACTGTTGTATGCACTGGGGGTAGTGTCATTGTAGCACCATCAGGGAAAGTTTTGGCTGGACCAAATTTTGAAGGGGAGGGATTGATCACAGCAGACCTAGGTATGTCTTTCTTCCTTGGCTGATATTTACACTTTTTGTTTGAATGGTACACTCAGATTCTTGAAAAACTTTTGCACAGATCTTAGAGAAATTGCAAGAGCCAAGTTCGATTTTGATGTGGTTGGACACTATTCAAGACCTGAATTGCTCAGTTTGGTTGTCCAGGACAAGCCAGCAAAATCAGTTACTTATGCCTCATCTTCAACAAAAACAGAAGAAAATACCAACTAGTTTCTTCCTTTCATCGTCAGCAAATTCCAAACCTCAAGTTATGGACCTGTCCAATGGTTCAGCCTTGTGCATCCTCCATATATGTTAAAAATTTTGTGAAAAAAACAACATAATTAATAAATAAAAAGGAATAAATAAAAGTATATCTAACTTTAGTAAAATGCAATTACAACAAATCATGTTAGTTGATTTGAATTAAGCGTATATATAATTAATGTTTATGAAAAATAAAGATAAAGTACGATTAGTAACTTAAGGTTGTGTCTACTCAAAAAATTATAACTGAAATCTAATTAATATTTCGATAAGCAATAAAAATAAATAAAATTTAATTTAGATTAGGATTTGGATTGTAAAAGTAAGTTCTTACTACGGTCGTCATGTTGAAAAAAAAGAATGATTTACAGTTCGATAATGAGATAAATCTTGCTAACAAAATGAAAACTTTCCTATAATTGGTGACTAATAGATTATGAAGGAGATATATTTGTAATATATATATATATATATATATATATATATATATATATATATATATTATATTGTCAAAACCAATAAAATTAAACTAATATATTTAAATTTTATATATTATATACCGAATAATCAAAACTAATAAACACGTTAACTAAATAGGTTTTGATAACAGATTCTCTCAAGGAAAAAATCTGATAAGCGATCTAGATTTTATAGGTGAAATTATATCCACCCTTCAAAATAAGCAAAGTAATAAAAAAGAAGTTATACAAACTTAATCTTTCAATTTTGGAACACGTATGGAAAAGAAATACGGAACTATTGGCACTACACGTTACACGGGAGTGGGAACAATGCACTCCACCGCCCGAGGGGGTGCACAATTTTGTTACAATATTGATGAGATTATTCAATAACGGGGGAAACCTGTGGTAAAGTAACTTTCTTTCCGCTGCCATAGTATTCTTTCATCATTATATCACAAAGTTGCATTTGAAGTTAGAGAAGTCACAAATATGATTATTCCACTTTCTTATTTGAATTGGGCGCTTTTTAAGGTGTTGAGGTTTTAGGGCTTTGACGGTCCAAATTACTTTTTCAAGTGGTAAGTATGTCTATAGTCACTTGCATGTGGTTTTTGGCAAATGATTTTATTTTTTGAACGCCAAAGTTGGGTATATGTTTTTGGAAGCATATCTGCTCTATAGAAAATATCATGTTTACATAATCTTTCCTTAAAACAGTAAAGTTTACGGTAATGATTCTCCAATATACTTCTAAATATGTTTAGGAAGTATCTAGAAGGTTTCTCCGTGTTGTATGTCCAGTTATTTTAAGAATGGATTCAATTAACACATTGAATAAATACCGAGTGATTTATAATAATTTATAGATTATATTCAATTTATTATTTGTGTTATTTGAGTATTGATGAATCTATGGGAGACACATAACCCTTTATAAAGATTTAACCACGATTTCATTGTAAAATTGATGAAAATGAAAATGGGTTTAGGGCAGTTAAAAAATAACTTATATGATTTTACCCAAAAAACAAATTTATTTTTCTTCTTTGTGGTTAATTTAGATAACTGTATAAATATTTTTCATATTAATTTTTTTATCTGTAATCAGTGTATTTTAAATTATTTTATGTTTTTAATGGCCTATAATTTCTGTTGTTATAACTCATTTCTAAAGGCCATATTTAGTTTTTGCTTTAGGCCTACGATTCTATTGGCCAGCTCTGTTTTTTGCATAAAAAATAATATTTGATGTAATTGTGTATAAGATATTTTATAGCTTAACCAAAAAAAACAATACATTTATAGAAACGTACATGATAGGCATATTATAATAATTTCCCTTTGTAACTAAGATGTTAATATTGGATTTGTATAAAGTTTCCAATTCGTCATATAAAGTGCAAATTTTCGTATATATTTCATACAAAATATTCTTACTTATTCAATTTCTTAATTATTTTTTGAATATTCAATTTCTTTTGAAAAATTTACATAACTGCTTTTTTTAATTATTTTTTATCATCGCTATTCTTGTTTACTATGGATATGTGGTATTTTATAGGTATATACTCAGTGGCGGAGCTAGACTGAAAAAGTCGGGTGGGTCACTAAATAAACTTAATATGTAAATTAAATACGTGACTAGCTCCGCCACTAACCATACCCAAGTTGCAGCTAGGTTGTCAATAAAAATTAAAAAAAGTGTGTGTCTCAATAAAATACCCATTCGGTTGTGCCTAACCGAAAATATTCGGTTGCCCATAACCGAATCGGAGAAAAATGAGTGTTTCATTAATGGTCTTTTGGTCATTTCGCATGGGTTTGGGGGTGTGGGGTAAGAAGGGAGAGATGTGGGATAAGCATGAGCCAAATATTATACTAGTATGTGGCCCTATATGAATTTTTTTATTGGGTGGGCCATGGCCCTGCTGGGCCTAGGCTGGCTCCGCCACTGTATATAGTATGCAGTTGATTAAAATATATTCATAATTTCATATGAATTAATTATTAAATTTTAACTTTTTTCAATCATGTGTAAATCATATATTATTGAATCACTACTTTTATTTTAATTTTCAGTAATTTTTCCGCTCAGTGATTTGGATGCAGAAAATTGCGCTTCAAATTGTTTTGATAATTCAACTCCTTTTAATAACTTTTCATATCTGTTGCTTTATAATTATATGATTTATATAAAAAAATTCAATATTGAATTTCTTGGATTTAAATTCGATAAGAACTCCATATTTGTTGCATTTTCTCACAGTTTTGACTTATCATGAGTCACAAATTTGTTTAAGAGACTCTGAATACAAAGAGTCAATTTTTTTGTTGGATGGTTTGGAGGTTATTTTTGGAACTCTTTAAATAGATGCTCTAGGAGCCATTTGGTTGAAAACTTTGAAATACAATAAATTTTGATTCAAATAGACCTTATAAAGTTCATTTAAGGTAAATACGTTACTTACTTTTAAACAAAAAAATATAAGTTACTTTTTTTAAAGGATATACGTTACTTATTTATTGGAAACAATCAAAGCATTATTTAGTGCTTGTAAAAAAACATTATTTGTAAGTTACTTATTGCTTTTTAAAAAAACGTTATTTACCATAAATTTTACAATTTCTAGCCAGCAGGGAAAATTCTTTTAAAATTCTATTCATACTATTTAATGCTTTTATTTCTTTTGGTACCTCTAAAAATACTTTATTGTTAAATTATTTTTTCTTTAATTTGTATTTTTAGTATTATATAGATTTCAAATACGATGCCAATTAGGATTTACATGAATTATTTTTTGGTGAAATTCACCAAAGAATGACACCTAAGATAAATGGCCCATGGAAGCATTTCAATTTGTATGTTTATAGATACAATACCTATAAACAACCAAAAAATAAGTTACTAAATTTCAACGAATCTGAGAACAAAGTAATTTAAAAATTACAATTCACCTCTGAACCGAAATGATTTCGTCAATATGGGCCATGACTATATTAGGAGAGCCCTGAGACAATTTTAAACGTAAAAATATCATATATGTTTGATAACTTGGGAAATCAAAAAAAAAATTAGTTAGTTAAAAATAGGAATGGTATGTTCCAAAATGGTGACAGAAACATAATATTATTTAAATTGGAGAGGAAAGAAATAAATTGGATATACATTTGTGCCAATATGGTGTTAAGGCATTCAAGTTGATATTATGAAAAAATAGGAAATCAACAACCATTCAGCACTGACTTTCATTTTTTCTAAGAAGTAAACAGAATTACTAAAAAAATAGCTAATGTGTAAAGGAGAAGAACATATAATATGTTGGATGGAAAGTTATGATACCAATGGAGTCTATTTATAGTGTTAGTATAGATGTTAGTGGTATCAAAATGATTTGAAATTGAAATTTAAAAAGTTTGGAATTTTTTTGAAAATTGCGCCAAAAAAAGTTGAAAAGTTTGAACCAATGTTGTGTGAAATATGAATAAAAAATGAGCCAATTCTATTTGATGAGCTTCAATAAATCTTAACCCCAAATATCTTTCAGTTTCAATATTTAAAAGTTAGCTTTGAATGTTATTAAAATTTTGAGGACGGTTACATTTGTTTAGTTGGATGAGTTACAATTTATCAATTAAAAACTTGTTTGTGGTTGTTTTTTTTTCATAAGTCGAGACAATCATTTGTATAATTGTTTTGAACAACAATTATCAATTATATAATTAATTTAGATTATCCAAGTAAGCAACATGAAATGCCATGTAGAACACACATTAAATGGATTTGAATGAAATTCACATATGAGTGACACCTAGGAAAAAGAGTCCATAGAAGCATTTTACTTTTTACTTTTATAGATATAAATAAGCACTTGCGTGCATTTAGGTTTGGTTTTGATGAATTTAATAAGGCTTATCTGCAATGGAAAATGCTACTGCAACCTGCTGAAGCAATAAAATCTTTATTTCACTAATTTCTTAGCATCATATGTGGATACATTTCTCAAACAAAAATAAAACTATTGTTATCAAATTATCTCATATATTGCCCACATACATGATGGCTAATACAAAGATCCAAAGAGAGGCAACATAAGAGTACATAATTCAAATATTTGAATAGTTGGAATTGGAACTATTCCAGTAATAATGTTATCTGTCAGGCTGTCATAGTCATTTAAATCACAACTATATGTCTCAAAAATAATTGACTCCTCATAATAGGTAGTCGTTGTCCTTATTTCTTTTGTATATGGGGCCAAAAATGCTCCATTAATTTCATTGGACCTATACTATACTACAGCGGAATCCCATGTGTTACAAACAACTTGTTCAAATTAGAATACCTCTGTTTTTTCTCTCTGTGTCATATATATTTCCAATGAATAGTCAAATAGGAACACTTACTCGACTATCAAATACCACTAAAGCCATAAGTATGCGAATCTATTCAAATATGTACATCATTTCATGTTTCTGCTATACAGCTTTAACAAATTCTATGCATACCAATGATAAACCTTAAACATATTCAATACAAGAAAGAGATAACATTTACAGTTTGGAACAGAAATAGTAGGAACTACCAACCAATTATAATAAGTTGCTAACTATCACTATCAAAACTTTTAACATTTTGTTTCTTACTTCAAATTGTTGCCCTCCAAGGCAATAAGAGCATTTTCTCCAGCCTCTTCAGCAGTACACTTCAAACGTAACTGTTGACCATTTTTCTGAACAGGATTGGCACATGAAATAGATTCTTTGAAACAACTAATATACTTATTGCTCTGAGTTTCATCCTTATCGTCTTGTATCCGAGCTCGTGCGACAGATTCAATTGAAGATTCGAGATCAGAATGATCAGAACCTTCCTGAATATTTGTAGCAAAATCCCTCTTTCTAAAACTTGAAGTTCCCTTGTTGAAACAAATACTCCCCCATTGAATTTTCTCAGAGGATTTCCTCCCAGTACTTTCTTTGTCAGTTGAAACTCTTTTTGAGTCATTTTGAGCAGGATATTCACTTGTATAGCTCCACTTGTAGCCTCTATTTTCATTATCCATGTTCAATTCAATTGAATGAAGATCACTCTCATTCTCTTCCTCATCTGAATCACTATCTCCATCACGCTGCTCAACATCATCTCCAACATCCAAATCACTCTCTTTCTCTGCATTTCGGAATCCCCCACAAATGTTATTAAAATAAGACTCAATTTCCTTGAATTTTCTACGCTCAGAAGAAACATCCCCATTTTCTTCATCTTTAATTCTCATATAGTCCTCAAGCTCATTTCTCAGCTTTTCTAGGAAAGCATTTTTCTCCTCAAATTGATACTTAGCTTCTGAAAGCTTCATCTGAACTCTCTCCTCGCGCAAAACATCTGCTAACTGAAGCATTTCCCTTTCCTTTTCGACCTCTTCTCGAGCTATATCAGATTCTCTTTTCAGTTCCTCTACCATTGCTCTGTCCTCCCCAACACCTTTAGCTAGTTCATCACAAACTTGCTCCAGAATCTCTTTAGCACGCTTCTCCCTTTCAAGCTCTTTGCAAGCTTTCAAATGAGAAGCTTTTACGCTAGCCATTTCAGAGGCAATCTTCTTATTCAGCCTTTCTGTTTGGTTTCTTAACTTCTTCTCTACCTTAAGCTCTTCGGCTACATTTTGAATTGCGTCGTGAATCTTCTCTCGTTCTCTTCTTTTCCATGAAGCCTTTTCTTCCGCAAAACGCTTCACGATAAACTCGATGTTATTCTGGTTTGATCGTTCTTCATGGATCAGTTTATCAATTAGGTGGCAGACTCTATCAAGCTCACTACCTAGAGCTAAGACAAGGGGCATGGTTGATGATTGATTCTCTCTAAGACACATTTGATTTAACACCTTTAGAAGCTTCTTTGTTGTAGATAAGCCACTTCTTGCTTCCTTCAAACGGCTCTTAACTCCAACCGTGCATTTGCCACAATTCTTCTGCATTTTGAAGTTTTTTATTCTAGTTCAGTTTCAGCATTTCAAACCACCAAAATAAGAGTAAGATTAAGATACATTTAGTGGAACTGCTGAAATGTAAATTTATTTTTGAGGTGTGTATAGACTAGAGGTGTATTCTCCTGTTTCAAAGAGTGCATTCTGTAAAATAGGAGTAAAAAAGAATTTAAATCTTCCCTTTTTATACCTTCCCTTATACACTTTCAATGTTGGACTTGGATAATGGAATTCAAACTAATGCTGGTATTTTTATGGTGTGTAAATTTCATGGCCACAATTTGTGTCAACTGCCATTATTGTAATCCATCTTCCATTTCAAAAAAGGTTAAATAAGTGGATGATTGTTATGTAAGTGATGGACAGAACTAGTATGGTGGTGAAAATTGATTTTGAATGAATCTACACTGATTCATGTTTTGAGCGAAAAAATCATTTACAAGTAACAAATCCTAAATTCAAGTCAGAATCAATCATGGAGGCAAAATCAATTTCAAACATGTCTAAATCAATTTTATGGCTTGAAAATACAAAATGTGAAACCAAAATGCACTTCCTACATTTCTACCTCTTTTAAACTGCCAGTGCTATAGGCATCCACACCCTCTGAGTAGTAATCAGCGGAATGAAGTGGATGAGACACTTTTCTTGTGTAGCCATCGCCTTCAAATCCTTTCATTCTCTGCACAATCAAACGCAAAGCAACTAATACTAGAGAGTCAAAGACCCAATGAAGAAAGAAAAAAGTGAAACTTTGATATGAATTCATTACCTCTGAAATAGGACTATGTGATGGATCTGACATACGTGGCTTCAACAAACCCGATCTAGACAAGCTCGTAGCTTTTTCTCTGCTTCTTATTTGATCAACCTCAAATTCCTTTTTTACCCTTGAAGGAGGCAAATCATTGATTTCCCATAAGGTAGCAGCAAGTTTTCTAGCTGAGAAAGAAAGCTCTTTTTCTTTGGAATGCAAAGTGTCATGTTGATGATCAGTAGCCATAGAAGGAGATGTTGTAGTAGTTTTCCACATAGGTACTGGTGTGCTTGACCCTCCTTTCTTTCCAACTAAAATAGCTCTTTTAAAACGATATCTTCTAACCAAAGAGGATGAAGAAGAAGAGGAACAGTTTCGCTTCCTGATTTTGTTTTTGTTCTGAATTTGTTGTTGACACGAGGGCATGATGCTAGTTTTTTTGTTGGTCACTAATCATCACCTTTTTTTGGTCATGAAAATCTTCTATCTTCTTCTTTGTTCTTCTGATACATGTGTTTTTGAGTGTTATGGTTGTGTTGGGCTTGAGAAGTCTTGTGAGAGGGAAAGAAAAAGGGAGAGAAAATCACTTTTTTTAGGTGCAAAGTGAAAGAGGGAGATATCTTGTGATTGTGAAGGGGGGCACACTGTTTACGATTAGTCTTTCTTTGGATTCGTTGGAAACATCCCTTAAAAAGACGACATGACAGACACGTGAGGGGCAGAGAGGCAGGGACGTGCATGTGTTTCCAGGTTCAAAGAAACGTCCATACTAAGAGCATGTGTCACTGTAATTTGATATTGTCTTGATTCTTTGTATTGCAATATTGATTGATTCTTTTCCACTCTATTTATTATTCTATAATAATGTAGGAGTACATTATATTGCACTTAATTAGCCCCTAATCCTTCATCTCACCTGGAATGTTCCTCAAATCTGTCCTCTGACGTCATCTAACACATTAATTTATTCTAAAAAAATCAATCCTGACAAGTAACCTAGATTAAGGTTAATCATTGTCACGTGTCACAGAGTATACATGAATGCTAAATTCAACACACTCAGTCTGAGAGTCAAATTAATTATTAAGACAGGATGACATTTGTGTAGAAAGAAAATCAAAATCCCATTCAAGCAAAGTAACTAAGTTCAAATAATAGAGTCAGAGTTGGGCCAAAAAACCAATAGTAGTACGGAGTAATAATTGAGGGTGAGAAGGGCACTTGGTGGGGGTGGGGTCCTACTAACAAACGGCTCAATACAACAATTCCAGTGGTTATAAAGGAAACAACAGTGCCTGAGTTGCATGATTGGCCCACCATGGTTAATTTGCCTGTTCCGTTATTATGATTATCTCTTATAGAATGGGAACATACATTACATTGTGTATTTTCATTAGGACAATTTGGCCGTTATGCGCGGCCATTGCATTTACAACAATTTTATCTACACCTATCTACTCCATGATCATACCATCTTTTATCGCTTACTTTACTGCTTCCTCTATTGCTACAGTAGTATTGCCTAAGATTAAAATTCATTGTATCTACTCAGATATACTCAAAAGGACAACTTTTTGCAGGGGAAGGATTACGGGTATATCCCAAGTGGGTTTTTAAACCGATTAAATTTGTGGATTGCTTGCTGCTTGTAGTTGGTGGCAGTGGAAGGCCATGTTGCATGTGGTTTGGCAAGAAGAAAAGGGAAAAATTATGGCTACACACTGAAATCATTCAAGCTCAAAGTGAAATTGGAACATCATTTGTCAATCTTTCCTCGTTCACATCACCAGGTTGCATTGCACAGAAACCTCATTTATTTTGAACATTGCCAACAAGGCACGCAACATGAAACCATAACCATTCATAAATGAAATGGTTCAGAGTTCAGATCGCCAGTTTGATGGCAAAATTTTGAGTAAATTCCTCAATTTTGCCCTCAACTATTACCCTCTTTTCAACTTAGTCCCTAAACTATTTATATTTATTAAAAAGTTCCTAACATTTTCCTCCATCCATTAAAGTAGTCTCTCGGTTAATGTTTGTCACATTCACAGAGGGACTGACTTGACCGTTTGGAGAAAACTTTAGAGACTCTAATCATTTAAAGTAGTTTAGAAACTAAGTTGGAGAGAATGTGATAGTCAAGGAACCAATTTGAGGGTCTACTCATGTACTATACCTGAGTGGTCCAAAGAGGAGGAAGTCACGGGAGTTCTTCTGGCACGATGGTTCACGGTGGTGAACAAAGGGGGTTGGTACCTGCACACACTCTAATGCTAAATTCAGCACTTCAGAGAGAGAAAGTGAGGTAAAAATGATTTACAAAGTGTACCTTGATTATGGTTCTAATATATATTGGGAGCAAGTTGATGTGGGTTGCCCTAAAGCGTGTGTGGAATCTGTCATGGCAAGGTAGTTAGGAGCGTTGAAGTCATCTCGGATAATGTGGCTTTGGCTTGTGAATTTGTGATTGAGTTGATCATTGATGTTGTGGATCGAGGCGATGACGCCTAGACATGAAGCCGATTCGCCGAAGTTGCACCTCGGAAGCTGATTAGCCGAATGTGTAAGAATTGCTCAAGTTGTCATGGTCGCTTCAACGCATATCAGGTACCAAGGTTCCAATGGTGAATTGGTCATGACTTATGAGATGCGTGGCGATACCTATTTGTCGAGGTCGTGACGTCTGATTGGTCTCAATTAGATGAAAGGTCGGGTCATTACTACAATGGCGACGTCGCATTGAAAGCTGCAAGGGTATTTAATGCCTTAATGGGTGTGCCTGTTGGGCATTTTCCCGTTGAGCTTCTGCACTCAGCACTGTAAATAAAGGTCGCCCTCATTTGTACTTCATGTTTTTGAGCGATCGAGACTCTTCAATCTGCTTTAAGTTTTCCGGCGAATCTCTTGAAGTTTCTGGCGAAAGCTTTCATTTTCTGGCGAAGGTTTGAAGGTTTCTCTACTCTGTGAGGTCTCAGATCAACTTTCTTCTCCATTAACTGAGAAGTATGTTCCTTAGGTATACCTTTTTTCCGGTCATCTCCACCTTACATTTCTCTTCTACACCGTGGACTCTGTGAGCGTCATGTCAGAGTGTTCTTCTGTCATAACCTCTGGTGGTGCTCCATCACTTGGCAAAGTCGAAAGGTTCCCCATACGTGAAGTTGAAAGAATGCCTTTAAGGTTCAAAGTTATCGCCTGTGATGGGTAATCAAATGAAAGCGTTGGCATGTACCCAAAAGAATGCTTATGAGGTTGATCGTCATCGGCGTGCACTCTTTCGTCAATCGTTGGGCTAGAATGTGGTTGTGCCCTATGGCGTCCATGTTGTCGGTGTGGTGGAGCTTGGGCAAACATTTATTGTAGTGGTGGTGGAGGTAGTTGTGCACATGCCCGGTGGAAGTGCTTGACATATAATGGGGGGATATTAGACTTCCCGACTGTTATATATTCAGTTAGATATTTGTTAGTTCAATTGTAAGCTAGTTAAGTTTGTTAAGCTTGATAGAAGTTTGCTCATGGGTCATTTATTAGAGTTAGTTAAAGATAGTTGTTTAGCTTGTATAAATATATATGTATACATACTCTGTTTTAACAGATCTAGAATTCATTCCATAATAATTTCATCATATATAATGAGAAAGAATACAATGTTCATTTTCACACTGAGTTTGCATAGGTTAAATAGTATGAGTTGGGGATGTGGCCATGTGGGTGATTGTAAGTTATCATTGCATTCTTCCCCAGCAATATGTGACTTTTAGTTTACCAATACACTATGTTTAAATTGTCTGAATTACACACTGGTTTTAAAAAGTACTACTAATATATTTTTTTTCATTTGACACTGTAGGTGTATAAACATTACAAGTAGTACATTGAAATCTGATGATTAATTTGATTACGGAACTAACTCTAATGAAGTTATTTTTTGATAGGTTAGGTGAATAAAGATGCTTTTTCTCCCTGCTCAATAATAATTATGTAGTGATAGGTTACGTATCACTTCGATTAGCCTTTATAAAAATTGCTGGGGAAGGCGTTTATGAGCCAGAAGTACAATATATTAATATACAACATGAATTACACAGATTTTTCCCAGGAAGAGGGTAAAGCTAGCAAGAGTTATACATCATAGACTGCAAGGAAGAAAAATATATATAAAGGGAAAAGCAATAACAGGCCATTAAGTTAATTTTTGAAGTAGTCCTCAGTCCTTCTCTTGAATCCAATTTGCCCAAAAGTGAGGCAGATGAACAGCCCCAGGTGCCAAGTAACCAGCCATAACCTGTTCATCACGTTTGCCTCATACATTATTTATGTCTAGTCGGAAAAAAGATCTCAAATACAAAAATTAATAAGTATCTCGTTTTATATTTAAAGTCAACAGTACATAACAACACGGTCCCATGGTCTAGTGGTCAGGACATTGGACTCTGAATCCAGGACATTGGACTTATCAATCAGCATTTAAATTTGTCAAAAAACAAATCAGCATTTAAATATTCACCACGGAACTTTTGTTTTTCGCTTCTTTATTTTTTTTTTGGTACATTGTTTTTCACTTCTTTATATTATGTTATTATTATTTTTATTTAGGCTTTTTTTTTTACCCCACCTTATCACTCATACCCTCATATTCAGTTATATCCCAAAAATACCCCTCTCATTTTTTCCAAAAATTCGCTCAGACCCCACCATTTTGTGAATTTTCCGAAAATAGCTCAATTTAATGTATTTCCGAAAAAAAATTACGGAAATTTCCGGATTTATGGTATTTCCGGAGTGTATTTTTCAAAAAGTTTCTCTTCCGGATTTACCTATTTTTTCCGGAAATATGATTTACCTTCCGAATTTATGGTAAATCCGGAAATTTCACGCAAGATGAATTCCGAATTTACCATAAATTCGGAAATTTGAAGCAGAAAACTTCTAAATTTATGGCGTAAATTCGGAAGTGTAAAAATTACATTTCGAATTTACGTCATAAATTCGGAAGTTTAGTTTTTTTTTCCGTTTATTTTATCCATTTTTTTAATAAACGTGATTCGTTTTTTTTTTCACAGATATGGCAACGGCAAACGGCAACCTTCCCTTTACTATGGATTTATCGACAGCGTTTACCACATCACAGGTATATATATTTCTAAAACGCTAATTGTTTATCACTTTGTATTTATTTATTAATTAGTTTTACGAATAATTTTCAGGTTTTTGCTACTCGAGATAATCTTATCCGTTGGGCTAGAGATATCGGAAAGGCCAACGGAGTCATTGTCATTATCATTCGATCTGAGTCCACAGAGAATGGTAAAGGAAAGAAAAATAAGATCGTTCTTGGTTGTGATAGACATGGAAGATATAGTAAAGTAGTAGATATTGGTCACAAAACATCAAAAAAATGTGGTTGTCTGTTCAGATTGGAAGCGAAACCACTGATACCTCCTCATTTTGATTGGAAGGTTAGAGTTGTTTGTGGAATTCACAATCATGGGGCTCTTAAGACTATCCTTGGAGCGTCCATATTTGGTGTGTTTAACAAGACGGAGCGGTCGACTGTTGAGGAACATTTGTGGTTGGGAGTGAAAGCACAAAAAAGTCTTGAGGCAATTAAGAAGAGATTTACCGACAATTGTAGTAACATTGCTCAGTTGTATAGAACCCGCAACAGTCTCAGAAAGGCAAAGAGAGGTAGTAGGACTGAGATGCGGGAGCTTTTGACACTTATTCAGGAGCATCATTACTTGTGTTGGAGCAGACGGATTGAGGGAACTGATACTGTGGAGGAGATCATGTGGTCACACCCCGATAGTATTAAGTTATTGAGGATGTTTCCTTAAGTCTTGATTATGGACTGCACTTTCAAGACCAACAAATATGCATTGCCTCTCCTCGAGATTGTTGGTGTCACTTCTACTGAGGTGACATTTTTTGTTGCTTTTGCTTATCTGTCTCATGAGAGATATGATGACTACTCTTGGGCGCTTCAGAGTCTAAGAGATTTGATGGTGTGTGATATCTCACTTCCTCGGGTGATCCTGACTGACAAAGAGGACGGTTTGATGAAAGCTATTAGGATTGTGTTTCCCGAGGCCACTAATTTGCTATGTTCTTATCACATTAACAACAATGTGCATGCTAGAATTAAGAAGGCGATCAATGGAGATAGGGTTGTATAATTGATGACACTTTGGCGTGCAGTGGTGGAGTCTTCATTTGAGGATGAGTTTTATGAGGCATTGAGTGATTTTGAAAAATCATGTACCGATAAACCACACCTCATCAAATATGTCAACACCGAATACTTGTTTGCTCACAAGGACGTGGACGAATAGAGTGCGACACTTAGGAAATACCACGACTAATAATGGTAATGATTTTTTTGACATCAAATAATGGTACTAATAGGGAACCCGTAAATATATGGCCCATACTTTGCTTCTTACAACCCTCGTATGAGAGAGTGGAGAGTGTGAGAGGTATTTTTGGGATTTTCAGGATTTGAAGGTGTGGTGGTGAGTAAGGGATTTGTAAGAAGTATGGGTCGAAATGTATTGGCAACTAAAACCTCTGGGCCCATGCTTTCCCCAATCCCCCTTACTCAGCACACACCCCTAAACACAACAAAAGTACCAGAATACCCTTAATGAACCCAAATGTTCCAAACGTGTCTGTATTTTTTTCAAAATTTTAATGGGTTCGGCTACAGGCAACCAAACATGTTCTGTTGTCCACTGCCGGGGCTGAATTATTTTGACACACACCCCCTTTTTTGAAACTTACTTGGTACAGCTAGCCTTAACCGAACTGGTTCGGCTGCCCTCAACCATACCTTATGTGCATTTTTTTTTTTGAAAATTTAGATGGTTCGGTTGTGTGTAGCCGAACCCGTTCGGGAGCCCTCAACCAAACCAGTTAAATATTCTTCGTCCCCAAATTGGTTCGGTTGCCTGCAACGAACTATGCGAAAAACAAAAAAAAAACGAGTTAGGAGCAGATAAAACGAAAAGCAAAAAAGAATAGGAGAGTGAGAGAGTGACTGAAGGTCAAAGAACTGAGTGAGAGTGTCAATGGAGGGGGTGAGATTAAGAGGGAGAGTGAGAGTACGGTTTGGAGGTGAGATTGAAAGCGAGATGGAGTTGGGCTCCGGAATCCACTTTAAGCTCCAAAGTGGATTTACACCTCCAGAATTCAGATCAATAACAAAATTCCATAGCAAATAATTTTGGAGTCGCACCTCCAACCATACCAGAAATTAACAGCTGCACTACAGTCTTAGGAGTAGGAGGACTATCATAGATCACAATGGTTCATGATTATGATTCATATCTCATGTTAACTAATAAATCTGTACACTTATTAGCTATCTAATCACATGGCTCTACTTAACTTGCCAATTCGAATTCAATAATCTCTTAGTTTGATTCACCAACATTCTTCCATTTATATGTTTTCAAATTTAGCAACAAATTGAATTTTGACAAACCAAAAAAATCCAATCAATTAGGTAAGTTTTTTTTTCCCAATGAGATAAGAGTTAAACACTTTAAAGATGGAAATTAGAATAAGATGGGTGAATAAGATGACTAACCAAAACTGTGAAGTTAGAGCAGGAGGGGAGGGAAAGTGAGCAAGCTCAGTTATCTACCTCCTATTTTTGGTGTGCTGCAAATGATAGTTATCGACTTTGGTGCCAACCTGGGTTCAGTTATAACGATGTTTATGCTCATGGGTTTTGGACTAGCCTGTTGTTTTTTACACTAATAATTTCCTTGTTATTGCAGAGGTGCATACAACAGAGTGATGGGTGTGAACAGCAAGTCACAAGTCCAGTTATTTTGGGCCCAATCCAACACTGAGCACGTTGAGTTCAAAAATAAAAATGTAGAGCTCTTCGGATCCTCTTTGTGGATACACGCAACCCGCTTCTTTGACCCAGCCAATAAAGGCAAAACCCTAGAATTTCGCTCAGAAATTCAAGATTCTCTCACTCTCTCTCTCTTCTTTCCTCAGTCGTTCTCTACTTCTTCTTCTTCTCTCAACCTAGCTCTGCTAGGTTTTACTTTCTTCACCAATTTCTCAATGATTGAAGCTTCCAAGTTGCTTCAATCACTCACAAATGGTGAGTACAACAATGGTGCACCAAAACCCCTTTGGTTTTGCACACATTCTTCAATGATTTGCACTTCTCACTTGCGAACAGTGACTCTGTTCGTGTATGAGGTTACAAACTCAATCACTGCTTGAATCAATCAAGCCTTCAGCAACAATCAACACAAAAGGTAGTAATCTTCACAGAATCTTTCTTTCCTTTCCTTTTGATGTTCAAATCAGAAACCCTAATTCTGATTCTTTCAATTTCGCAGGTAACAAGGCTCAATAAAGGGCTCACAGTACACTATTAATGTAAAATCACAACCTCTATGTGATTTTACCCTTAATTTCTTTGTAATACGTAAACCCTAACTTTACCTTTTGTTATCTTTGTTTGCATGTAACACTGTGATTGTGTTTGATGAACAATCACACACCAGCACCCTTGCAAGCTGTTGAATAAGCCTACAAAAAAGGTATAATACCCTTTCCTCCTTCTCTTTTCTTTTCTTCTCTTTACTTTCAGTCACTGAAATTGTAACCCTAATCCTCTTTTCTTCTTTTGCTAGGTCTTTACACTTTGAAGAAATGCAGCAACTCAGATGAAGGCTTCTAAGGGAATCTTGAAGAACGAAGTATAGAAGAAGTACATCCAAAGTGAAAGCAATGTAAAATTTTTAAACTGTAAAAATTCTTATTCAATTCACTGTATGTACAAATGTAAGGCCATAAGGCTATATATACAAGAGCCAAACTCTAGTAAGAGTTTGTTGGGGTTAGTCACAGTTGTAACTATCTCTTAACTACCTTTTAAAACTAAAATATTTAGGTTTAGAGACTATACTTGGAGTAACGGCTATCTGATTGAATGATATAGCCGTTGCTCAACTTTCAGAGGGTGTTTTAGGTTTTTTATTAAAAACCAACATAGCCCCCCCGTGTTTTTTGTACGTTTTCTCTTTTTCATCAATAAAATTTAGGGGGGGTACTCTTTCCTTTCTGTTGTTTTTTCCCTAAGGAGTGTTTTGCAGCAGAAGGTTTTAACGAGACTTCACATCCCTTTCGCCTAATATATATATATATATATATGGATTGGTTTATATTGAAATCATTGATCAAAAAAGATTGAATTGAAATCAATTATGTGAGGGGCACTGGAAACCGATCAAATGCAATCCAAAAGTTTGGTTTTATGCATCTTTTTCAATTTGCAATTTTTTCAAATAACTATTTTGTCATGCTATTTGCATTGAATTAGATTGATTAAGAACACTTTCATGTGGTGCATCTTGAGTTTTTCCTAAAGAGAGTTTTGCATCTGAAGGTTTTAACGAGACTCCATATATGTGTTTGGTCAATGTTTTCCATAATGAATTAAAATAGTACTAGTAGTGAATTAGTCCTTAAAGATAAAAAGAAAGGATTGTATTAATTGCTCAAACAATTTGGTTTGTATTGAGTTTGGTACCACTGTACGTAGTATCTTATCAAACCAAAATGTAGTATTACTTTTGTTCAATTTGACAATAAATTACAAAAATAGATAGTCGTACCAAAGTGTCAAAACACTACCAACATAAATTCTTTAAACTGCAAATTACATAAAATGTCTAATTCATCATTAAATTTCAAAATGATTTCATTTCATTTTCTGAAAAGCAGAAACAAAAAATTTATAGTCAATTACAAATCATTGATCAAATAATCACCAAATCATAGCTCAAAAATAATAAGAAATGTGTTTTGACGGTCTATACTCAAGACCCAAATATTCAAACTCTTCAAAGGAAGTCATTACTCTTTACAAAATTAATCGATATTCCAAGTCTGTTAGAGTGAAGAACTCCATGAAGGGAGAGAAACTCAAGTAAAAATGATTCATTGATTGATGTAAAACTGATACACTTCTGTATATGTACAAGAAGATCTAACGGAATGAAAATAGAAGTAGTTAGGCCAAAACTAACTTAACTAACTGAAAGTTAACTAACAAACTAACAGAAAATTAAAACTACTAACCCAGCTAATCTAAATAATGATACAAGGGTAAAAATGTAAAATCACATTTTAAGTCTAAGACCCCCCCTCAAGTTGGAAGGTATATACTTGTGAGGCCCAACTTGTACAATAACTGATGAAATAAAGAGTGAGTAACTGGCTTTGTTAAAAGATCAGCAAGTTGGTGTTGAGCTTTGACATGTACTAGTTTGATTACACCAGAGAGCACCTTCTCCCGAATGAAGTGACAGTCTATTTCAATGTGCTTTGACCTCTCATGGAAGGAAGGATTGGAGGCCAAATGGATGGCAGATTGGCTGTCAGAAAATACCATAGCAGGACCAATTTTAATCTCAAAGTCTTTGAGTAGAGAGGTTAGCCATTGTAACTCACTTGATACACTAGCCAATGCCCTATATTCAGCCTCAGTGGATGAACGTGAAACAACCTATTGTTTTTTTGATTTCCAAGAGACTAAGGAGTCCCCAATGAACACGCAGTACCCAGTGGTACTCTTTCTGGTGTCTGGGCAGCTTCCCCAATCAGAGTCAGCATAGGCTTTTAAAGATAGAGTAGAAGTACAGGGAAAGAACAAGCCTGTACCTGGAGTGCCCTTTAAGTACCTCAACAGATAGTGAACAGCACTGAGATGAGCATCAGTGGGTTTGGACATGAACTGACTTAACCTGTTCACAGCAAAACAAATGTCTGGTCTTGAAATGGTGAGATATAGAAGTCTTCCAATGAGTCTTCTGTATTGAGAGCTATCAGGCAGAGGTGTACCATCAGTGATACATAGCTTGAGATTGGGATCCATAGGAAGAGTGGTTGGCTTGCTATCAATGAAACCAGTGTCACTGAGCAAAGATAATGTATATTTTCTTTGTGACAGAGAGATCCCATCTTGAGCCTTGGCAATTTCAAGACCTAGGAAATACCTGAGAGATCCTAAGATCTTCAATTTAAACAAGGTCTGAAGTTTCTGCTGGGCCTGATGTAGAATATCAAGAGATGGTCCAGATATAACTATGTCGTCCACATACACCAAAATAGCCACAAATTGTGAACCAGAACCTGTGGTAAACAGACTATAGTCATTTTTAGACTGAGTAAATCCACAGCCAGTGAGTGCTTGAGTAAACTTGGTAAACCATTATCTGGATGCTTGTCTTAAACCATATATAGATTTATTTAACCTGCACACAAGTTGATCAGTGGTATAACCAGGTGGAGGATCCATGTATACCTCCTCAAAGAGGTCTCCATTTAGAAAAGCATTGTTGATGTCAAGTTGCAACAAGTGCCAATTCTTGACAGCAGCAATGGAAAGAAGAACCCTCACAGTAGTGAGTTTGGCAACGGGTGAAAAGGTGTCTGTAAAATCCACACCAGCCTGTTGAGTGTAGCCCTTGGCTACAAGCCTTGCTTTATGCTTGTCTAAGGTGCCATCAGCATTGGTTTTCACCTTATACACCCATCTACAACTGATTGTACGCTTCCCTTGTGGAAGAGGGACAAGAGACCAGGTGTTGTTGAGCTCTAAGGCATCTAGTTCAGATTTCATGGCCTGCTGCCATTCAGGAATCTTCACAGCCTGTTGATAAAATTGAGGCTCATAATATGCAGAAATTTGATTAATGAATGCAAAGTATGATGGAGAGAGCTTATCATGAGATATGTACTTATCAATAGGGTAAGACCAGGCACTGTTACAGTGATAATTTTGGAGATATGAAGTTGGATGAGAGATCCTAGAGGTTCTCCTAAGGGTGGTTGCAGCAAGGGAATCAGCTGTAAGTACAGGATTTGCTATGTGCTCAGTGGTCAATGGAGGAACAGGTACAGAATCTGGCTCAGAGGGTTCGGTAAGCGATGGTGAAGTGTTGACAGGCTCAGAGGGAACTGGTACAGTAATTTCTGAGGTTGTGTTTGATATACCAGGAGATGAGTTATCTGGTAAAGGTAATGGTAGCACAATGTCTGGAAAAGGATCATTGGGCAGGGACTTGGTGGTGATGCTGTGAAAGGGAAAAGTGGTCTCATGAAACACCACATCCCTGGATATGAAAAAGGTTCTAGATTGAAGGTTGTAGAGTTTGTAACCTATAGGATACCCAACAAAGACAGAGGGAATGGCCCTTGGGGTAAGTTTGTTTCTTTTGGAAGGTAAAGTGGAGGCATATGCTAAACACCCAAAAACTTTAAGGGATGATAAATCTGGTTCTTTGGAGAAAAGTAACTGATATGGTGACTGGCCTTTCAGGAGTTTGGATGGTGTTCTATTGATGAGAAACACAGCAGTTTTAAGGCACTCTCCCCAAAAAGAGACAGGGGTCCTGGATTGAAAAAATAATGCTCTAGTCACATTCAGCAGATGCTGATGCTTCCTTTCAACCACAGAGTTTTGTTGTGGCCTCTCCACACAACTAAATTGATGTAAGGTGCCCTTTGAAGCCAAGAATTCAGTAAGAGCCAATTCTTTGGCATTATCTGTTCTAATAGCTTTAATAACAGTAGCAAACTGTGTCTCAACAAAAGAGAAAAACTGTTTAATATGGTTAGTTGCATCAGATTTGTGTTTAAGCAAATATATCCATGTAAAACGAGAATAATCATCCACAATTGTTAAAAAAAATCTATGGTTATCATAAGTGGGAGCATGATAGGGCCCCCAAATGTCACAATGAATGAGACTAAACATAGATTCAGACATGTTATTGAAAGAATGAAAAGGTAATCGTTTTTGCTTTGAAAGAGGACAAATGTTACATGAATGAGATACACTGGAGTGGGTAAATTGCAAACCTAGAGATTTACTAAGAGAGATTAAGCAATCATTAGACAAGTGTCCTAAACGAGCATGCCACAAATTGAATTGATCTTTGTGGGAAACAGAATTACAATGACTAAGGGTAACATTGTTTGACAGAGTTGTGGAATGAGGAAGTAATGGAATGCGCTTATCTGTGGAACAAAGTTCATTGATTGGAAGTTTAGATTGATGAGCTTGAAAGAGGTAAAGCCCTTTAACTAGCTCACCTTTCCCAATCAACTTCATTTGCTTGAGATCCTGCATAAAGAATTTATTGTTAATTAAAAACATTGATATATTTGAAGTGGTGAGGAGGGATCCAACTGAAAGAAAATTTGCATTAAAACTAGGAATGTAGAGGACATTGTGCAGGATTATTCCATTTCCTAAATCCACAGAACCTACAAGGTGAACTTGAATGACAGTTTTATTTGGTAAAGTGACAAAAGAGTTATGAGCAACCCTAATGGAAATGAAGTTGTCTAAAGTGTATGCAATGTGACAAGTGGCCCCTGTGTCAATGATCCAGAAATGAATACCAAAAGATAGTTTCAAATAATTGACTGAATTAGTATTCAAGCATACATTGAATACATTACCTGAGGTGCTGGCAGCAGTATCAGCTTCAAGAACAGAAGCCTGGGTCATTTGAGTGGACAAGAGGGCCATCAACATCTTGCATTGATCATTGGTGAAGACAGAAGTAGGAGCAGGTTCAGTGGTAGCAGCAACTTGATTGGCAGTGCTATTTGTTCCTTGCTTGTTCTTGCCATATCTTGGTGGATAACCATGAATCTTGTAACATTTATCAACTGTGTGACCTAAAAGCCCACAGTGAGTGCACAATGGCCTATCTTTCTTGGCAGAACCAGTCTTGGCAGGGAGTTTGGCCTGATATGCCTTAACAGCAAAAGCTATTTGGGATTCCACAGAATTGGACTTAGATGAAGCACCAATCTCACGATGCTTCTCATCTTGAAGAACAAGAGAGAAGACCTTGGAAATTGGGGGAATAGGTTCCATGGTCAAGATTTGGCCACGAACATGAGAGAAGCCATCTGATAGTCCCATGAGAAATAGCATGACGTACTCGCGATATTGTCGTCAAGTAGAGGTTTAACACCACCGCAACTACAAGTGCTCTCAGCCTTGAATTGCTGAAGTTCTTCCCAAAGTGACTTCAATTTGGTGTAATACTGAGTTACAGAGGAAGTACCTTGGGAAAGGCCATTGAGGTCCTTACGGGGCTGATAAATGCGTGGTCCATTGATCTGTTGGAAGCGATTTCTGAGGTCGTTCCATATCTCAGATGCAGATGTAGCATGAATAATGGAGGTAACGATTTCCTTAGAAACGGCGTTGAGAAGCCATGAACATACAATGTTGTCGTTGCGAGTCCACGCGATTTGAGATTTCGAGTCGCTATCAACCGGATACGGGAAAGATCCATTCACATAACCATATTTGTTCTTTCCTTTGAGTGCAAATCGCATAGAACGATACCACGAATTGTAATTGTCACCAGTTAGGGTTTGAGTTACCAGAACGAGACCTGGATGATCATTGGAATGAAGATACAGGGGATCTGAAACATTTTCTTGAGTGACGGTAGAACTAGGGTTCGCCATGAAGGGATTGAAGAACAAATTGCAGAAAAAGGAGGATGGAAAGAACGGTTGCGAGAGAAATTACGCAATCTAAGATGAAATTGAATGAAGAGGACGATGTTCTAAACACGAATTGAAGATCAGGAACAAGGATCGCAGGAGAGAATCACGGAGTTTCAGGGAGCGGAAGAGGAAGGAGATGAATTCATCATCTGATACCATGTTAGAGTGAAGAACTCCATGAAGGGAGAGAAACTCAAGTAAAAATGATTCATTGATTGATGTAAAACTGATACACTTCTGTATATGTACAAGAAGATCTAACGGAATGAAAATAGAAGTAATTAGGCCAAAACTAACTTAACTAACTGAAAGTTAACTAACAAACTAACAGAAAATTAAAACTACTAACCCAGCTAATCTAAATAATGATACAAGGGTAAAAATGTAAAATCACATTTTAAGTCTAATAAAGTCCAAATAAGATTCCAAGTTCAAATAAACTACGGCCCAATGCATGACTTTATCGGTCAAAATAATAGTATCAAATTGCACAAATATCCTTAGTAAAATTAAGGGAAATGTTGTTCACTTCTAACCAATGACATGTACATTCGCTGTGTTTTCAGAAGAACTCCCTCGCAACAAACAGCCTTGCTGTAAAATTAAAATCCAAATTAATCATGAATAAAATAATGTGTTAGTGCACTTAAAAAATTGTATAGGATTCTGACCAACGGTAAATGTTTCCATGGGATAACCATTGTGTTAGTGCACTCATAAACCAGCAAGAAAGCAAAACAAAATGCAGGCAATGAATGCCACCACCATTGAAAAACCATCTAGAGCCTTCTGCTTCTTATCCTTGTTCATTCTCTTTCCCCTCGTCATGCACGACAACTTCTCAAAACTCTTCTTCATCACTTCTAATTCACCCATTTTCTTCCTCTCTCCATTCTCCATCGCCCTCTGCAAAATCACCACCCAATCATTTCCATTCACATGTCCACCCTCCATATCCTCCATCACCATATTCACCTCTCTCACGTGCATCTCCCCTCCAACTTTCCCACTGCACGTGACTTTCACCACACACTGCACCATCTCCGTCGCTTGTTTCTTCTCCCCTGCCATCGCCACCGTGAAAAGAACCTCCAAGTCCCTCGTTAGCCAGTGCCGCCGCACTATAACCGGTTTCCGACTAGATAAATTCGCCGCACGTTTTTGGGTCGGATTTATGAGGATCCAGCTCAAAGACAAGCTCTCTTCCAAATGCATCATCCAATCCTCATCCTTTTGAACGAATCTCACCGCCGGCGTTGGAACCAACTCATTCAGTTCCAGCATGTCCACCCACAACGGTGACATGAGAAACCAGTTGTTCTTCGTTTCAGTGCGTCGAACCCTTGAAAATATAGGCTTCCCCTGGTAGTAAATGTCGACGGCGGAGATCAGTTCCGACGGAAGAGACGACGAACAGTTGTGGGAGTCAAAAGAGAGATGGTGTAGGGCGGGGAATGCGTCAGAGAAAACAGAACGGTGACCGCCAGGGATGGTGGAGATTACATTGTCGGCTATGGGATCAGTCAACGAGGGCCATGTGGCGGTGCTTATGTGTCGCCAGAGATTGTCATCGGTGCAGAGACGGCGAAGGTGAGAGGAGACGGAGGCGGTGGAAGCCAACGCTGCGGAATCGAGGCGTGTAAGAATGTGTGTATTGATGATGTCGGGGTGCATGTCGATGATGTTTATCATGCTTTCGGTTTTATCTGCTGAAGAAGCGGAACTAGCCAATGGCAATGCCATGACCGTTAAGCTAATTTCCTTTTCTTTCCGTTAGTGAGAGATGAGAAGGAAATAATAAACAGAAGAGAGAGATATAAAGATATATTGTTTGAATGGAACTTGGTAATGTGTTTGTTATATATATGGTGGCTGGCATGGGCGGCTTTACCCTTGATACAGATAGTCCTTGTCTACCTCGTTTGGGTCACGTTGCTTCGGTGTGTTTCGTAGTTGTTTCTAAATCAGATTGTTTTTTAAGTAAACCATTTGTTGCAGCCAAATTTCGAAATGAAATAAGCTGAAGAGACACGTCAGCAAGAGGATGCAACTTTGAAAGATTATGACTTAATTTGGAATACACACATAGCTTTGAAGGAAGTGTCTAAGGCAAGCTTCGAAGATTTAGTGCAAGACGCACAAAGGCATGGGGCGGTTGTGGTAGTTTCTTTGGAAGACTTTTATACGTAAAGACATGTGTAAAACATCTAAAAGCCAAAGGACAAGCGGCATCAATTATCAATGATCATCAAATCGTTTTTAGATTAGGTCATTTTCGAATGGACAGATGTCCATCATACAAATAACTTAGAAGTCTTGAGTTCCAACATGTTATCCAAGCTTACTAAAATTTTTGGTGTTTGTTAGGGTAAAAATACAATGAACTGCGTATTTCAGTTTATTGTATTTTTACCCTTTCATTACTTACCAAAAAAAGAAAACAGTGCCTATCAAAAAATACAGTCAAGTCAAAGTCAAAGCTTTGATTCGCTCTTCATCTTCTATAATATGGACAAAAATTTTAATCTAATTAACCAACCGTATGAAACTTATTATATGTACCAACCATCTCCTGACTGCGTATAGATGTAGATGATTCCCGGTGGTAGATAAAAAAAGATTTCATGGAAGAAAAAAAAGTACCAAAACAAAAGCATGCTATCAACAAGTAAACGTATAAATATATAATTAGATGTTTTCCATTCACAGATTTAGTGTAAACATATTTATAAACTTCAATAGTGACAGACACCAAAATGAACACATAGTGTAAACAAATGAACACATTTTATTTCAAATATTTTAAGCTAAATGAATGCTAATCACCAAAAAAAAGCTAAATGAATGCTTTCCATAAGTGGCAGACAGCAACTTGCACCATAAAATATAATTTCATTTATTTTACATTTTCTTAATTGCCTAAAAAAATATAATATCGTGTGGTTACACGGTTGAAACCCATAAGGTCGAGATCAGGGTTTCCACCGCCGAACACAGTGACTAATCCCTTCGCTGGATTGAAAACACCTCAAAGGGCGGAACAACTGGCCCAGAAATTTAAAGTTGCTCCATACCCAAGGTTGAAACCCATAATCTCCACACTAGAAAAGACGAATAGTACTCTCAAATAACTTAACAAAATATAAGCTAAAACAGATCATATTACTAAATATTTTATTGAACAACTATATTATTATTGGTCAAAAATTAAAGTTGGACGAACCTCACATGGTAGTTATGATTCATTGAACAAGTTCTAATAATTTCTTTATACATTCTAGGAGCATTATAAATACAAATTTAATAAACCAATAAGGTTGGTCTGAACATTAAAAGAGTTTGGATCTCACTAGCTCTAAAGTTTCAAGCCTGAGTTTTGGTGTGGTTAAAACACTAATGGGAGAGGAGAACCACACAGACTGGTAAAATCTAGTACACATGGTCAGCCGAATTCTCAGGATAGATTAGTCACAGATAATGTCGATGGATATTGTGAACCAATATCACAATAAAAAAAATACAACTCTAATAAAAATATAAGTAATACATGTACATATACTCTACAACGTCCATATATATTGTTAGATGAACCATTTTTTTGACTCGGTTAGGTCAACCATTTAGAATACTTTTGTTTGAAGTAACATTTGAATTTATTTGATGAGTTTTGAATTGAATGAAAGAGCCATCGCCAACTTTATCCCACGTTTTGCTTTTATAGAAAAATAAAATAATAAATTAATAAATTCTGTTTATTTTTATTAAGCTAGTTGCAAAAGAGTTAAGATAATAAACTCTCTTCCTTTCTCGGGTTGCAAAGAAAGGATAATTAACAACTTTCAACCACACCAGGCAAGATTCATTGGAGAAATCAGGACAATCAAACAAATCAAAGTTGCAAAACGGGAACAAGCAGAATAAGAGAAGAAACTATCTACTGAGGTAGTCAACCATTTTGATCCATAAATGTGAAAAACACCGTCATTATAGTCCCTCAATGTATCAAAATTGCAAACATATCCCAAGTGTCTCTTTAGCAAATCATTTTAGTCCTCAAATATGTCTTTTGTTAATCACTTTGGTCCTCAAATGTGTTTTTTATTGGTCAATATATAAAGTTACTAACAAAAGAGACACTTAGGAACGTGTTTGTAATTCTGATATATTCAAGGACTATAAGGACAGATCATCAATATTCAGAAACCAAAATGCCTATTTACCCTATCTTCCGGATAAACAATTGTAAACTACAAAATACAAATATCAAAGCAAACTTATGGAAAGAAACAAGGGGAAAAAAAGGCAAACCTGTTAAAGAACTCATAGTTACTAGAAAAAACTAAAATGAATTACAAACTCGGTGTTTGGTGGAAGATGTTCTTGTCCAACCAAGAGGTTAGCTGTCCCCAAGTGTTGGACTTCAAAAACTACTACCTAGTGGTCTGGTTTCAAGCTAACTAAAACTAGAAAACTAGTTGAAAAAAATTGTTATATAAATAGTTTCATATGGCTTCTAATTTTGCTAAATTGTTTTTCAGTTTTTCGCATTGTCTCTTTACTTGCTCTTAATATTTGAATTCAAAGCTTCTTTATCTATTTTTTGTTTCATTCTATATTTAAATTCTAGTTTTAGCTATCATTTCAATATTTTAGATATGGTTTATGACAAATTTTAATGTAGCAACACATTCTTTGAGCATCTCTGTTAAATATTTCTGTAGTGATATCCCGTGATAGTCTCACTAATAGAGTGGATTCAAGTTATTTAGCGAGACCACATAGGATTTCAGTATTTCATCCGATGATAAAGAGAATATACGAGAGTCAATGTTTGATAAGCTTCCTTTGAAAGTAATTTTAAATAGTTCCCAAATAACTTGAATTTATCTGACTAATTTATCATAAATAGTTCTAATCCATTCAGAGTTGCCAAACCCCCCACCAAATGTATCTGATTCTGTCTTGTCCCGTATAAAACTAGTTTTGAAACTGACCAAATATCCCTTTGGACAAAATTTAACAAGACAAGTAGACTACAAGAACAAAAGATTAGAGCCTTGGAGGTGATGAAAATACATTTGGCATTCAGTAGTATCATCCATAAAAGTGAGTAATCTATGAAGTTTTGATGAAGCAAGTACTGTTCATATTTCTTTCTCTTGTTAACTCCTAGAACATACCAAGATATCACGTCCAAAAGATGAGAAAAATACAGAATATGAATCGTGATACTGATCACCTCCGTACTGGTGGTACTCCCCTTCCAGGTGCAGCACCACGGCCAGCAGGTTGAGCCTACAGAAGCAATATTTCACGTCACACCACATGTGTCATAATGACAGGTCACATAGCATGACATTGAGTCCGCAGTTATCTAAGGCTGGATCAGTATTAATAAAATGGAATTTTTATTTTAAAGTACCTTTGCTCGCATTGCAACTGCTCTGCCCCGACCAACACCAAGTGATGCACCTTTGCCCTTCAAGAGATTCAGAAAGCATAAATTACAAAAGCATACATAAAATAAAACAAATTGAAGTGTTTTAATCACTTGAAAATAAGAAGGTACCTTGATTCTTGCATCCAAACGCTTAAACATAGGAGCATTCTTCAGCATGTCTGGGATGACCATAAACCTATCAAATTCTCATCACTTCAAACCAATATCCTTGCAGAAGCTCAATATACAACCTTAATTGGAATATAAAACTATGATGCTATTAAGTGACATATGATTGTATTATACTCCCTCCGTATCAAAATTATGGTCTCACTTACTAAAAATATTGTTTCAAAATAATTGTCACTTTCTAATTTTAATGAAACTTTTATCAATAGTACCCTCTAATTAATACTTAATACTATGAGCATCACTCCCAAAACATTATTATCTTCTTTGCATTTATGATGATGGTGAATACACCTATCACCAATAAGGTTAATTATGTAAAATCCTTCTTCTCTTTCTTCCTTTTACACCTTTTTCTTAATATGTGTGGAATCTCTAAAGCGACAATTAAAAGGATACGGAGGGAGTACAACATTATTTGGAAAATAAAAGTCTATAGCTACTTAGTAACATGTGATTCATACCTGACTTTGCTGCCACGAATGAATACAAGCTCAAGTTGCGATGTTTTTCCATCCTGAGAAAGATTTAGCCAATATCAGCAATATGAACTACACTGCTTTTTAACAAACACAATTGAAGTCCTAGAGATTGAGGTTGCATTTGTTCAATTATTTCCTTTTATTTTTGGTAAAAACAGAAAGAGAAATGCTACTAGTAGTTACTCACAGTTTCCTTTAGACGCACTCAAATAGAAAGCCACGTCACACTTTTTCTTAAAACTAGATAATTGTTTACGGGCTCCTCTGGTTCAGTACTTTTTAATTTCTTTTATGATTGGCATATCAATGTTTTCCTAAACTGTTTTCGCGGCAAAGTGAATGTAATCTCATACGAGTATACGACAATCACGCCACTGCTCAAGATCTCAATAGAACTCATTGCCAAATTTAATTGTTGCATTTGTGACACCAAAGCTAGCTCCCCCCATCTCCTCTAATATCCCAGAAAAGATCTTCCCTCGTTAATTTCCTATTATGGACTCTTCCATTAGCATCCACAATCTTAGTACCAAGAATATTTTCTATGGAGAGGCCAAATCTTCTCATTGTGTTCCAATAACCTCCCCGACCGAAGTGACCCCCAACGCCTACAGTGCGGTACACCAGTGGGAGCGGTTGAGTGAGTATGAGGGGTGTTGGGGAAATAGGTGACTTCCGAGATTGAACGGAATGGTTCGATCATGAGCGCCTTCCATCAGTGTGTTTATTAGAGAGAAAGGCACTGGAGTCTGAAGAAGGGTACTATTATCTAGGATGGAATCTGGGGTAGCCATTGCCATTTAAGCCGGTTTCCTGGTAAACAGATGGAAAAATGAGTGGTGTGGCTATCTATTTGAGAGGGTGTCTAGAAGAGATTGTACAAGTGACTGTCAGTAGCATTTCTCAAACAGAAAATGGAAGAGGAAGCATGCTTGGATAATCATTCTATCACTGCTGGCATTTCAAAATTCCAATGATATTTGCTTGTTTTTTTTATTATTTTGAGTGTCTCTCCTCCCTGCTCTTGACCAAAAAACATGTCTTCCCCTCTTTATTTACCAGAAAAAACCACATACGATACAACTTTATTCTCTCTGGCAATCAATCTTTCTTCTTCACTCTCACTCACCCACTCACATGCATACACTCTTTTCTCACTAATTAGCATCCAGACTATGAGACTAATATGTCTTTCTACATTTTGCACTAACTAATGCTATTAATGGCATGGAGCATTATGAAATTAAGAATATTGATTTTCTCCTTACTATACTATACCTCTATTCTTTTTGTGGCTTCATCAGAACCTAGAACTACCATTCACCTTCGCTCAGGAAATTGACTAGCAGAAAATGAAAACAAGTAAACAACAAGCAAAAGCAAACGTATTGAAGACGATTGGTGCGATTGCAGTGAGTGCACAACCTGTTGTTTCTTGATGAAGGAGGTTTACCTTTGTGGAATGTGCGATTCTGAGATTGTGGATTGGAATTGAAGGAGGTTTGCACATTAAGTGCAGTTACTGGTGTTGGAAGGATAGGGTTAGGAAGGAGACGTTCACGCTGAATCACCATAGCATAGGCTTTGGCTAGGGTTGGCAAAGGATCCATCAGATAGATGTGAGATCTGACTTGATCAAAATTATCATTGAGACCTTGGAGAAAACAGAGCACACTATCGTTTTCTCTGTATTTGGAGACAGTAGTAAGGCCATTGCAACAACAGCATCCAGGTGCGGCGGAGCAAAGAGGAACAGGCCGGAAATTACACAATTCATCCCAAGACATACGAAGCTTGGTGTAGTATGCACTTACAGTGAGATCTCCTTGTTGCATCGAGTAAACATCACGTTGAAGTTGAGCAATTCTGGTGTGATCGCCTTGAGAGAAACGGTTGCGAAGTTCCTTCCAAACACTATAAGCTTCAGAGATCCATAAGATTCCAGATGAAATTTCAGTAGAAACTGAATGATTGATCCAAGAAAGAGCAAGCATATTGCAACGTTTCCATGCCGGAAACTTCGGATCCGTCGATTCAGGCTTCGTGATAGTTCCATCAACGAAAACAAACTTGTTCTTCATTTCCAAAGCCATCGTCATTGATTGAACCCAGCAGTGATAGTTAGGGCCATCAAGAACGGGGGAAACGAGAATCAGAGAGGGATTTTCGTTTGGATGGATGTAGTAGGGATCGAGGAGATTGGGAGTTGAGTTTGAGGAATTGGAACTGTTGGCAACCACCGCCGGAGAAGCGGTGGAGATAGGAGAGGACGCCATGGAAGAGAGCTTCGAATAAGAATCGAAGACGAAAGAAGAGAGAGGTTAGAGATGAAAGAGGGGCGCGTGTGAGAGAAGTGCAGAAGCGCGTAGATTCGCCAATGATACCATGTGAAAATGAATTGAATAAAACTCAACTTGTTTCATTAATCACAGTTACTGTACATATATCTAATCTATCTATCTAATATGTATTTATACAACTTCACCACCTATGAAATTACCAATTAAGACATTTACAAAAATTGAGACTTCACAAAATTGAGGACAAAATTGTAATTTAACCACTAAAAGACAAAAAAGACAAAATATGACACAACTTTATGCTTTTTACTTTTATATTTTAATCTCTCTCCCCTTTTTACTTTTTCTTTATTTCTTTATTTAACATTTCTCTCTCTCTCCTAATGTCTCATCTCAACTCTCTCTTTTTCCCTTCTTTTTCTTTATTTTTTCTATCCTCTCTCTATTTACTCTCTTCTTTCCCCTTTGTTATTTCATTCCTCTTTTATTTTTATTTTTCTCCATCTATTTTTTCTTGGAAAATATTTTTTTCAAATTAATTTTTATGGGTTTTTTAATACATATTTAAATTTTTAAATTTTTTCCTCATTTCATTAAAACACTCAACATTAAAATCTATAATTTATGAATATCTACTTTTTGTTTTTGTTTCTCGACAGTTAACAAATTTGCTATAATATTTTTGTTTTATGACTTTTGATATTTTGTTTTATGACTTTTAATAATCTCTTAGGAGTCTTGGCAAGAAAATGTTAGTTGTTGTCAAATTAATTATTTTTATATATTTTGTTTTTGATTTTCATCAAGAAGCGTTAGATGTTATTGTTAAATTTCCGTATTTTTCATTCCCGATGGCGAAACATTACACGTCAAAATACAAATACTTTATATTTTATTTCCACAACTGTCTTTAATTTTTATAAATGATATCTAATTTCGTATTATGACTTCATAACTATCTTTACGATTATCATATGAATGTGTCTTGACAACATGTTCTTAGCTCTAACTTCTATTCCCACAACTAGAATCTCTATTTTTTCCATTGCTATTTTTTTTGCCATTAGAAGTATATTTTCATTACTCTTGATTTCTTACGCAAAATTCATACTTTCTTTGGAATTAATTTTTATGGTTTTTTACACAAAACTTAGATTTACTATTTTGTCGGATAAGAGAAAAAGAGGAATTTAGATTTACTCAAAATCTATTATTCAAAAATAAGGGTCTTTTTATACTAATTCTTTTTTTATATTTTTGTATTAACAATATCTATTTTTTATAAATAAGTATTTAGCTTTTAAGTCTGGATTAAGAAGCATTATCAGTTCTCTGTATGATTTTATCATCACAAGCAATTTCAAATAAATGGACTTTTACAATCCATTTAATAAAAAACCTAATACCAAAATCTCTATTTTACATGTTTATACTTTTTCCTTTACCACATCACCATATTATACGTTGTTCAAATACAAATATTTTATATCTTATTTTCACAGATGTCTTTATTTTTTATAAATGATTATTTTACTTTTGAGTCTTGACGGGAAACAACTTATACGATTGGTCTTTTGCAACAATTAATAAAGATATCTTCCTAATTTTTTAAATCGTTATTTAAGTTTTTCGCTCAAAACTTTTAAGCTTCAAAAGTGTAACTATTTACTTAGTCGTCAAACTACCAAAAATACAAGTACCCATGTGTCGATTAGGGGGGTGACGGGGAGCGACGATGGGGGGCGACAAAGAGGGGCGGCTACAGGGAGCAATGATCACGGTTCTTGCGACGTCGTTGGATTCACTTTATACACATCTTCTTCCTCTCTCATTTGCATATTCTTTTATCTTATCTTTATCTCATTTTTTCCTTCTTCTGATTTTTACTCTATTTTTTAACTTTGAAGAAGACACTAACTATTTTAACTTTCTCCAACTTAAACTTTTTAGGACGTAGTGATAGCTACGGGGCGGCCACGGGGGATGAGGCAATTGCGGTGGTTACAATGTCGCTTATTTACTTTTTTGGTTCGGGTCATTGTTGCTACACACGGAGTGTCCTAACGCTTTCAACGAAAGACTAATATCCGCTCATGTTTAGGATCAAATTTCGCACTGGCCAACACCGAGTTTGTCCACTGTGGGTTCTTTTCTCTCCTCTACCTATTCTTTCATCTTATTTTCATCTCGCTTTTTTTCTCTAATTTGTACTCCATTTTTAAGATTCGAAGACGATATAGACTTTTTTTTAAAAAACTTTTTGCAACACGTTTTTTATACACTTTGAAATATATATTTTTTCATCACCTTATGCCTTTTTCTTTTATCACATTTTACAATTTTCATGGTATTTATGGATTCATAGCAAATTATAATAAATACAGTATCACCCGTGCGGATGCACGGGTAAATCACTAGTAGTCAGTCAAAAATAAACTGTGCAAGTCAACCCATGGTTAAATATTAATCATAGAACTAACTAGGCTAAAACAGAATTAGTTAAATAGATAACTGTTAACATAGCTTGATTGAAAATATCAATCTAACAACCGAAGAATTCAGGATAAATTTTTTCTTCAAAAAAATAAAATTGAAAATGTGTTTGGAAAATCAAACAGATCCTAAACATCTCTACAGCATCCCAACAAAATTAATGAGTACATCTTTCACACTCCTTCTGTATCCAGAATCCGTTAATCAGAACAAATATGAAGGAGAAAATTGAAAGGCGGCAAATGTAGAAGTTCAGGCAATCAAATGCCTGAATTTTGAAGGTAGAAAGTGTACCTTGGCAATGAAGGTGATGCTCTCGAGTTGACAGTTCCAATTATCCTCGCACTCGATCATGTTACCTCTGCTCTTGAGTTCCACTGTCACCACGTGACCGGATGACTCATGGAGTAGCTTCACCGGTATTCCCAAGCTTCTGCTCATCTTCCCTCGCTCTCATCAAAAACCCTATACCCTCTGTTAAATTATATGCAAAATATTGTTTTTTGAAATGCCATTATTCGTTTTTGTCAACAAAAAAGAGAGACCATGGGGCGTTTCTTTGAAGTCTAGTCTAGGATTAAATCCTAGAAATTCATGGCTAGGATCTAGTTTCTATTCCCTATTTTTTTCTTGAGTTCGTAGTCCGAGTGCGGTGCTATTGTTACTTGTCTTCTTAGTGTGAGGTTCTTGAATTTTCGTCTTATTGCGATGTTCGTTTGGTTTTGATGGGCAAATCAACTTCGACCCTTTGCTGATTCAACCAATGACTAGAGTATCAAAATTAGGCACGAGTATTGTGATGAAATGATCATTTTGTTAAATGTACTCTTAATTATTAATTACATGGATAGTGACAGGCATAATTGACATGTAACTGATTGTATCATTATAAAAATGATAATTGAAAATGTTTTATTGTGCTAAAATAGAAATTGAAAAATGATAATTAAATAACAAATTAAAAAAGTCAAGAATAAATAGACTTGACTAAAGGATCACTTTAATTAACCGTGGAAAATAAGTTACGGAAAAGACTATTTTAAAACATAGAAGACGTTCGGTAAAGATTACATAAAGGATGAAAACAAACATTTTAAAATAGATAAAGAACGTAAAGAAGATATTTTTTAAGAAAAAAACAAAGGAAATAAACGAAAAACATTTAGTGGTCTGATAATATAGTCGACTACTTACGCAATAGCGGATCCTTGTGTATCAATGGAGTAGTTTAGACTACCCAAAAATGATATATGTATTTGAAAACCTAGATGTATTTTTATTTATTTTTACTAAAAATGATATTCATTCTTCAAATTGATAGATATTACATTGATCATAATACAAATTCAGGATTGCTAAAAACACAAATGATGAATCTGCGAACAAACTCACAACACCCAAGTTAATAGTATAAAAGTCATCGGAGTCCCCATGCCTCCAGATTTGTAATTTTGAGGCCCTAGTCATTGGTTGAATCTGCAATGGGTCGAAATTGATATGTCAATCAGAACCAAACGAACACCGCAAACAAGACGGGGAATCAAAAACCCCGCACCAAGACGACGAGCAGCAATATCACCGCACTTAGATGACAAATTTAAGAAAAAAAATACGAAATAGAAACTAGATCTATATGTTATTCATCATTTATTTAGATAAAAAAAATTATAGGAAAAAACAATCTAGATGGGTGACTCTAGGCCAAAAATTGGCCTACAACCACCGCCTTTGGTGGGTGAGCTAAGATAGAATAAAAGACTAAGTAGGTGTATTTTATATTTAAGTATTTCAATAATATATTATTTTGCTAAGTTTATTAGCACGTAGAGAAAAAAGAACAAGTCTATTACCATATTATTAGCCCAAACAAAAAGGGTGTTTTTTATCAACTTTGTAGTTTTGGTCTCTTTATTTTACTTTTAACAATTTTTGGTCACCAAATTCTTTAATTTGGCAATTTTTTGTTGTACTATCTTTTGTTGTTGCACTTTTACTCCCTCAAACCATGGATTATTAACATTTATTTCTTTTTTATTGAAGTTTCTTTTGCATATAAAATATTATTTTAGTATTTCGCCCCCTCATAAAAATGGGCTAACTCCGCTACTGTACTTACGTGACAAATAAGCCATAGTTAACATTCTTTTAATGAAAGGACTGTTTTAATAAGCTATTAAAAAATTTGGTCAAAAAAAGATTAAACTATTAAAAAATAAAAGACTAATTAAATATTTTAAAAAACAAAGAACGAAAATAAAAAAATTGAAAGATAAACGGAACTTAGTGTTGGCCGATATGAAATTTGATTCTAACCATAAGTGAATATTAGTCTTTTATTGAAACAATTGGAACACAGGTAGTGATGGTGAAACCAAAAAAGATCAATAGAAAAAAATTGTATTTTTGCTTTTTTCTTTTTTTCTCTTTTCAAATTTCATATCCCATATTTGAGATATCGAAGATATGGAAGTAAAGGATTAGCCGAAGGAGTGCGGGTAAGGTTGCTCGATTATTCATCGATGCCATGGATACCCTTTCAAGGATCAGATTTCTCCCCACTCATTACAGCGTTCCGTTCCCAAAAGTTTCTGCATTGTCTCCTTTCCCAACTGCTTTTTCCACAACCACCACTCCCCTGGTTTCAGCACTAAGAGCGTCTAGTTCCCCTTCAGGTTAGCACCTCTCTTTATTTCCTCATAAAAAAGGATAATTGTCAGCTGAAGAAGATGCTGTATCCAGCCCTGAATAGAATTGTACACAGGAATGGTTCTCATGGTTCTAATTGCTCACATATAATTTGTCTGAACTCTGTAGAATAGTTCCTTTTGCCAAAGAAACACAATCTTCACTTTAAGTTGGAGATGCCTTGTATGCATTACAGTGTTTTAACTTAGATTTCGGATTATGCTTTCTTTTTGGAAAAATTAATTGAAGACAGTTGAAGTGTTTGCTTGTGGAGGTTGGATAACAAGAGAATTGGATTAGAAAGAAGAGAAATTGGAGGTTTTAGTTTTCTTGGATGATTAGTTTGTTGATATATTCAACTCGATGGTACATCCAGATTGTCTTGTTTGTGATTTTAATGGCCTCTTTGTTTATATTTCTTATTGCTAATCATTTTAGTTAGTTGTCTTTTATTTGTTGCTCTGACTATGATTCCATTTAAGTATGCTATGTTATATTGTAGATTTAATATAGGGTTTCGGTTTTTCGCTCCACCCATTGATGATGGTTAAAAGCTAATCAGGCTTGATGTTCTTTTCACTACTTTATTTATTATTCTAGGGCCTTCTTTCCATCGACAATACTTTAGATATAAAGTAAACACTATGTATGAACTTTTTCACTTAACAGCTTAAGCTTTTAGTAGAAGTGGGCATGAATGGTCTTAGAGTCTTTTTGATCAAGTAATGAAGACCTTGGTTCTTGCTTCCTCCTTTTACTAAATGAAGATTGATTTTCAGCACAAAATAGCCAAGCATGAGCACTGTCCTAACCTCAAGCCCCAAAAAAGGCTTTTGCACGAGGTGGCATAAACGAAGTCTTTATGTAGTTTCATCATTTATTGAAGTACATGTTCTGCCACCATTGTTTCTATCCTTTTAGCCCCTAAATATATACTCCTTCCGTTCCACATCTATTGATGTTTGAGGTTAATCCACACAGATTGGGAAATAATTTGATCTCTCCCTCTCTCTCTTTGTGTGCCTCTCTTTCTCTCTCTCTCTCTCTATATATATATATGATTCTAAGTTCTTCCTCTCAGTGAAGGGTATAGTTGAAAAAACAACTTTAATTAGGCCTTGGATTTCTAAAACACCAGTAGGTTTGAAAATAAATAAGATGCCAAAATATCAATAGGTATGGAACGGAGGGAGTAATACATAATCCTTGGCATGGTATCTTCTTTTTCAAGTCATTGGTAGTCCTTCTTTCTGCTGAAAGCTAATTGGTTGAAATTCTTAAATTTTAGTGAGTGATGCGGATGAGGATGTCTTGCAAATATTTTTTAAGGAGAGAGAACTAAACGGCGATTTTGTATCAAGAACTTCTGATTTATTATGGCAAATGAATTTCAGAAATTCTGGTGATTATGATGATAGTAAGCTCACCAATAACACTTCTCAACAAATACAGCAGGTACAGCTTACTCATTGTATCTAATTTCAAACCATTCTGATCCAATTTTATAAATTCCATTGAATGTGTCAATTTTGGGAATTCTTTGCCTTGTACCGATCCAGTTGCAACTTCCCTATATGGTTTCATTGATCAGGCAATTCAGTTTCATGTGATTCTTCTAATACTTGTAGATCATAGAGGCTAAAAGTGATGGTGGTTTTTTGAAACTTTCAAGTACCCAAGAGTGGATATTAGGTGAAAATTCTGCACCATCAAACAAAAAGGCGACCGCAAAGGTATGACTTTTGTTTTCAATTTGGATTTATGTCATTATTCCTTGGCAGAGAGTGGGAAATTAGATGTGAAATCGATATTATGATTTGTCAAATAGTTTCCAAATTCACCTTCTTTCAATGGTGAGTGAATAACAATTCAATCATTTTATAATAATTGATGCTTCACTTCATATATCAACAGATGCTCCAGGACAACAGGGCAAGACTCAAGAAACTGAACATGCTCAAATATCAATCTGTATGATGCCTGTCTCGACCTCAGTGTGTTCTTTATTAGCTCAATTCGGTGACACTTACCTCAGGGCGTGTGGATTTTAAACAATCATAATTTTTCTGATGTTGTTTAAGCTGCTGACTTTGTGATTGTTATTTTTAATTTTAGCTCAAGAGGGAATTACTATTCATGTCTGTGGGTATTGGATTGGCTTGTAGTGGATATTGCTTGATAACTTTGTCAGTACAGGTAAACTCTACATTTGAATGCCTTTTATTTAAGTATTGTCAACTCGCTATCATTACTCGCAACTAGATCAATTTGCTTCTTCTTAATTGAGTGGTAAGAATCTCACCACTAAATGATGTTCCTTTTCCTTGCTAAGACTAACTTTAGATGGATGCCATGGTGTTAGGCACCAAAGCTAAGGGCCTAACACATGGTCAATGTCTTACCATAATGGTTTAATTTTCACCACCATGGTGTAATTTCCAAATTATTTCCTTCATCTTAAAACAACCGTTTGGCACATGTTTTCTAATTGTATAAAAAGAAGATTGGGGGCATCTATTTTGAACTGATATTTGTGCCTGTCTTTTAAATATGCAGGCTGCTTTAAGTTATGCAATTGGAGTCCTTTTCAGGTTTGTTATCGCATTTTGCTATATTCTGTTTTCCTGAAATGTTGATGAGCTTAAAAGTGTAAAACTTTCCAAACACAACCTCAGATAAGTTTGTTGCTCTTCTCTAAAATTTTAGAAAAAGCTTGATGGCATCCAAGAAACCTAGTAAATTTCAACTGGTTGGCTATCCCTTTTTAAGCTACATAGGTGGATTAAGACATGCTGATTAGCACTCACAATTCTACATTATAATCAGGCCATTTGATGTTTATTTATGACTGTTGCTCTTTATGGGTGGAAAGAAAAGAAAATATATAGCTAAGCTGTCGTTGCTTATTTTGGAACTTAACTGATATATCTTTTTCAATATAGTTGCTTGTACCTTCAGCTCTTGTATCAACATGCCGACAACATATCCAGTGAAACTGTTCCTCAAATATTCATGAAAAAGAAGACAAAGAAGTACCAACGAAAACTTTTGCTTTGCTTTGTTCTAGTTGTGCTAGTTAGCATTCTCTGTTGTTGACATTCTCTTATCCCTTGTTTTGGTCAAACAATATTTCTCAACTAGAATTGGTATAAGAAGTGAGGACCTTCAAGATTCTTTGGAGAAGACCATCAAGGGTAGCAGTATATCACTGTCATCACCAAGACTTGTGATTCCGGCAGCAATTTATGGACTTTGGGCTCTGTCTCATCAATATTTTACCAATGACTTGTTTGATTTTCAGGTAAACCTTGGAAACATGTGTATAAAAAAACTTTTCTTGTGAGCGCTTCATTATTCAACGCCAGCCTAACACATTGGTCATTTTTATTACTGTCTTGTTCACCTCAGCTTGTGCCAGCCATGTTTGGGATGTTTGTCTACAAGGCTGCTGCTCTAGTGCAAGTTTATAGAGACAATAAAGACTTAAGTTTTGCTTTTCCAGAAGATGAAGTCTGACATGCTCAGCAAAGTACACTCTTCCCTGCATCTTCCAATACTGGAACCGCCGAGCTACACCCCATTAACATTGTCATTGACGAACATTTTTGTACTAAAAGAATGACATTTATGTTGAAAGAATGGCAGATAATTTGTGAAATGAAAAAATGTCGTGTTATTCTTACCCGTATACGCCTGGTCCCTAGGTAAAAGAATGTGTGTTGTGCGAGTTCCTTCCTAAGTGAGATAATAATAATAACAAGATTTGATGTAGTATTTTGTTAATTTGTCGGATATAATATAGATTTATGGAAGATAAGTGAAAAAAATGGCCAGACATGTTTCTCCAAATAAAAGAAAAACGAAGTAGTGTGGTCAGTGGTCACTCCCTTTCAGAGAGATATTTTTTGATAACTTCTATGTAAAGGAATTTAATAAATGTTCTAAACGAAGGGGCAAAAAAATGGTGCAAAAAAAAAACTTATTTACCAAAATAATGCACATTGTGGGTTATTTACCAAAGTAGGGAAAATTTCTTTTATTGTTCAGAAGTCGCCCCCCTCCAGGGTGACTTCTGAACTGTGTTTTGCAAATTTTTTTTTAAATGTAGTTCAAAAGTCGCCCCCCCCCCAGGGTGACTTCTGAACTGTGTTTTGCAAAAAAAAATTAAATGCAGTTCAGAAGTCACCCCCCCCCCCCCCCCCCCCCCCCCCCTCGGTGACTTCTGAACTGTGTTTTGCAAATTTTTTATATATTAATATATAAATACCTAAATAAATTTATAAAAATGATTATACCTATTTATAACTTAATTACTTTAATATTTACGAAAAAAGGAACATAATATAATATAGAAAAAAGACTGAAATAAACAACAAAATTTTCAGAAATACAAGAATAGAAAATAAAAAACGAAACGAGAGGAAAACATGCTGCTGATAAAAAACTGACGGATGATGTCATCGGTGGAAATAGTTGTTTCGACGCACAATTCGATAGGACTCCGAGTATGAGGTTGAAACATCTCATGCTGCTGAAACATCTGTCGAACGTGTTTATCAGTCTTGATAGTCATTACGCACCACCGAATACGATTACCTTCGCCGGTCCGGGGGCAGCGATAAACGATACGAGTGATCGTTTGCTCCTCACCCTCCAGCTGCGCCTTTTCCGTTAGTTTTTCATTCAGTTCTGCGAAGGTGATGTTGTTCTTAAGCCTGGAATAAATGGTGTTTGGACCACTAAAATACACACCATCTTCTTCCCTGTACATAACATGGGCCTGACAGTGAAGTGTACAGTAGTGGTTGATGACTCTTTCCGGTATGACTTGTTGTGGTGGGGGTGGTCGTAGAAGATGAATGATTTCTTCCGGAGTGCGTATTGTGTCCACGTACAGCTCCAAGAGACTACGTCCCATTGGAATGTTAGCATGAGCTTCCATCATTGCGCGAACGTCGTCGTCGCTTTGGATCTCCATGACAGAATAACGGAATGTCCCGTCATCTCCACAATTGTACTTTTTGTAACGGATACGCTCCACGTCTTTACGCCACCCTCCCTCTGGCTGTATCTTCCTCTCAGCCTTCTCCTTGAGTTGCGCGAATGTGATGTCCTTATTCATCCTACAAAAGATATGATTAGGACAACGAAAGACAACACCATGTTCATCGGTGGTTACAATTCCACTGTGATAAAGTACGGTTAGGAATTTGTCATTTGAGTACTGGGTTGGGCACAACTGCCATTCCATTTCAGCGGGTTGGGCGACGGTGTTTGGGAAGAACCAGAGAAGAGAAGATTAATCAGAAATATAGGTTGAGGGTAAACTGTTGGTGTGAATTTAAGTGTAATGTGAGAACGTATTTATAATAGGGGTGATCGTATGTAAGCCGTTGATTTTGGATGATCTTAACCATTGATTTTAGGGTTTAGTGTCGGCAAAATCTAGGCCATTAAAGAGTGTCGGCAAAATCTAGGCCGTTAAATAGTGTCGGCAAAATCTAGGCCACTAAAGAAATTAAGACCTATGCACTCTGCACAATCCACACTTTAACAGTGCACTCTGCACAATGCACACTGTAATAGTGCACTCTGCACAATGCACACTTTAATAGTGCACTATGCACAAAGCACTATTAAAGACAAAAGAGTAAATTATTGATCCAAATGTAATAAATGTCACATAAGATTAAACCCTTAAAATTAATAACTTAGTTAATATAAAATTACAATAATTGATAAATTAAACTAAAAAGACAGTAAAGAAAAAATTAACAAAGATGAGACCCAGTTCCACACTTTCGAGGTTGGGGGACACGCCGTGGACGTTGATGCTGATGTGGTGGTTGATGTTCTTCCTCAGTCGGGGCAGGGGGCGGTGGCTCTGGAAAATATTGGGGAATTGATGAAGAACTAGCACCGCCGACCTGCTCTTGAATTTGACGAAGCAACGCCAGAGATTGCGCAGAGCCGGGTTGGACCCCAAAGCACTCATAGAATATATCGGGGTTCCTTTCGGTGGTAGAATGTCAATACGTATCTTGAAAAGGAGTATGCTCTACTGACCGGTTGTATTGTTCGTAATATTGGAATGTTGGTGTGTGGGAGATAGAGTGGCGGTGAGGCACATCTTCTTGGAATGTTGGTGTGTGGGAGATAGAGTGGCGGTGAGGCACATCTTCTTGGGTCCTCTGTTGAGTTGGTGGTGCACGTCGATGTCGATTACGGTTACGTTCTCGACGTTCGGTTTGAGTAGTTGGGGGAGCTGGCACGTCTTGTTCATCTTCTTCATCCACATCACCAACATTTGCAAGACCACGGGATCCCTTAGATGTTGGTCGGCTGAAATGTATGGCCTTGGTTTTTTTAGAAATCAGCGCATGTATTTATCTGACTGCGTTGGTTTAGCAAAGCACGGTCGACCCACAACACATCGATTTTCTCTATCATTCCATAAATCAATTAACTGGCTGTGATATACAGCCCAATTGACATCAGCCTGTCCCTGCATGGGGATGTTGTGCATGTGGCTGATATCTATTGGTGCTGATGGTATGTCTTGGACGAGGCCAAATTGCAAGGTCACTCTATCCGCATGGTGCCATTCTACAATATGGAAACAGACTATAGCCGTGTTTGTAGTCCATATGCCTTGCTGCCGATATGCTATTTCTGGCAAATTGAATTCCCGATATGGCAACCACTCAAACTCTTCATGTGTCATGCGATCTATTGTTGATCTGTACAAAACAAGGCTTTTTGGACACTTAGTGTGGCTAAGTGGCGTACGAACCCATCTGGTAAAAAAAAAATTGTTAACGTAAAGAAGAAATATAATTGTTAGTATTCATAAGTTGTGTCAAATTTTTACCTCTTTGCTAGTGGCCATTCATAAGGACGGTTGCAGTCTGGTGCTAGGAACGGCATGCGGTACCAGACCCAAGACTGTAACAAAAGAGTACATCCACCCATTGTGCGTGAGGAGCATGTAGCTGTCTTACACAACATTCTGTATAAGTTCGTTAGACATGCTGATCCCCAGCTGTAACTTGAAATTTCATCGAAGTTTTTCAATAGGGGTAGGTATTTTATGTTGACTCTGTTTGATGATTTGTCTGGGAGTATGTATCCCCCGATCAACTGCAATAGGTACGCCCTACAATATTGTCTTCGCACTTGGTTGGAAGCGTCCTCTGGAACATTATTAAATTCACGTTGTAGCCAAGTGAACTTAATTTGGTTGCCTACCATGTCATTTGCTGGGATAGGCTTACCCAAAAGTTGTTCGCATACTCGATCCCAATTTTGTTGACAACTTCCAGTAACGACATTTCCATCAACGGGAAGTCCCAACTGCAACGCCACGTATTCGAGAGTTATTGTGCACTCCCCTACTGGAAGATGAAAAGTGTGTGTTTCTGGTCTCCAGCGTTCGACCATTGCTGCCACCGAAGCTGGATTGATTTTGAATGCGCCAATTGAAGCAATGTCACGAAACCCAGCTCTTTCTATCAATGGTAATATAGAGGCATCTGGTTCGGGAAGATTGAATGCGTGGTGAACTTCCATTGGGTCATCGTTGAGAAGCATGGAAATGTGAGGTTCTTCGTTTAGTAAGGAAGACATTTTTAGAGGAAGTGTTGTTGAAGAGTTATGGTGACTTGAATGTTTGAGTTATGTGGTTGTGTTGCTGCCTTTGGTTGTATATATTCTACTCTCAGATGCCCTCTATCTCAAGTATTTACCAATGTATGTGCACAAGAATATCTTTCACGATGGAGATGATGTTAGAATATATTCCTTTGCTAGAATATTAATCATTTGGAAGAAGAAAACATGTTAGAATATATTCCTTGAGATGATGTTAGAATATATTCCATTGTTAGAATATATTCCTTTGTTGCATTTCACGATGGAGTGGATGCAATGTATGTGCCCTCTATAATGTTTTTCCTAAATTAAAAAATGACCCACGTTTAAAAAATGTATGTGCCCTCTATCATGTTTTACCATGTTTAGATCAATTATAACCAATTTTGTTAAATTACTAAATTAAAAAAAATGATATGACATTATAGTAGAGTTATAGAACTACGGTTTCATATTTTGAATTAGTACTAACGGACTTATAGCCCACGTGTACAAGATTCGAAACAATGACTAAAAAAAGTTTTTCCCAAGTCTAAAAAATGACTTTTTACCATGTTTAGATCAATTATAACCAATTTTGTTAAATTACTAAATTAAAAAAATTATATGACATTATAGTAGAGTTATAGAACTACGGTTTCATATTTTGAATTAGTACTAACGGCCTTATAACCCACGTGTACAAGATTCGAAACAATGACTAAAAAAGGTTTTTCCTAAGTCTAAAAAATGACTTTTCCTAAGCACTGGACATTGCACTCTGCACTAAGCAGTGAACAATGCACATTGAACAATTCAAAAGTGTCGGTGCAATCCTGGCCTTTAAAAGTGTCGGTGCAATCCTGGCCTTTAAAAGTCACGTGTGCAATCCTAACCTTTAAAAGTGTCGGTGCAATCCTGGCCTTTAAAAGTGTCGATGCAATCCTGGCCTTTAAAAGTCACGTGTGCAATCCTGGCCTTTAAAAGTGTCGGTGCAATCTTGGCCTTTAAAAGTGTCGATGCAATCCTGGCCTTTAAAATTCACGTGTGCAATCCTGGCCTTTAAAAGTGTCGGTGCAATCCTGGCCTTCAAAACCATCGGTGAAATCTAGACCATTCAAATTTCAATAAATAGGCCCTAAATCTCTCACCACTAAACACCCAACTGCCATAGTTTCTCCTACTACCAACTGAAACTCAAACGCACCCTCCTACTCCCAACTTCGTCAATGGCTCCAACGAATGTTTTCATCACGGTCTTTTACAATGGTTATGTGGAAAAAACAAATACTGAGGGTATATTTTTTAGGTGTCATAACAACACCCTTGTCAAACTAAACTCTAATTCTAAACTAGCTCAAGTTAAACAAGCCATTGAAAAAAAATCTCTCCTGACCATTCAAAAATGGTTGCTAGTCTTACATATCGGTACCCCACAACTCTCAGTACTGGCCATACCTTTTATGGGGGATTCGAAATAAATTCCGACGATGATGTTGAACTTATGATAGAGCATTTCAAAGAAGATAGACACCTTGGTATATGTACACCAGAAATATACGCAGATTTGGTTGAGGCTCCTTCTAACTACACCCAGGTAAGTCACGGCCACTCTATTCCATCTTCATCACAACAGAACTTACGTTTTTCTCAACAAACAGAAATACCATACACTGACTTCATTCCACCTGTTTACCCTCAATTCAATCCTTCATCATCCCAAACTGATATGCATTACAGTCCTTCAACACCTCACCATCACTCTGCACCATCATCGTCAAACACACCCATTGACCTTAACACAAGCCACCCTCTACATACTCAAACTAATACCCCACCGTTTAGTATGTTCGTTGGTGTCCATAATGAAGACGTTGGGGACTTTAGCGAAGATGAAGATGAAATTCTTCAGCGTGACGTCGATGAGGAACCAATTGAAGCTAACCCCAACATAGGTGTTGCATTCCGCGAGCCTGTCCCACACTTTCAAAACGTCACAGCTGATAACCCATAACCTTATGATGTAGAGTTTGGCCATTCCATGGACAGGAACCAACTTTTATCCAATGAAGACCCAAACGAACTCAAACTCAAAATGAAATTTCCCACAAAAGAAATAGCCCAACAATTCATCCAAACATATCACCTAAACCATTCAGTTGCATACAAAGTCTGTGAGTCTAAACCACACACATGGACCATTTGTTGTGTTCATGAAACCTGTTTGTGGAGGTGTGTAGTGAGAGTAGGAGCAAAAACTGGATATTGGGGGATTACACAGTTGACTCACCCACACACATGTACAATATCTACTATTTCCCAATATCACCGCCAGCTGACCTCCTCCCTCATGTGTACTCATATACTTCCACTTGTAAGGAAGGACCCGACAATATCAGTGGCTGTGTTGATTGCACACATCAAGGAGCGGTTCACGTACCAGAGTTCCTACAGAAAGGCTTGGATTGCTAAACAAAAAACAATCGAGCTTATCTTCGGTAATTGGGAGGACTCTTACAATGAAGTAACCAGGTGGCTACATGCTTTCTCTTACTATATTCCAGACACAGTTCACGACTGGCAGTACGTGAACTATGGACAACTAGTTGCCGACAAAGGTGTATTCCACCGCATCTTTTGGAGTTTTGTCCCGTGCATTAAAGACTTTCAATTTTGCAAACCAGTTGTCTCTGTTGATGGAACATGGTTGTACGGTAGGTACAAAGGGTGTCTTCTTTTGGCAATCGCACAAGATGGAAGAAACAACACCTTCCCAATTGCATATGCAGTGGTCGAGGGTGAGACAAAGGAGGCTTGGTTTTTCTTCCTATCTTGTTTAAGACACTATGTGACACCACAGGAGGGTATTTGTTTGATATCAGATAGACACGAGTCTATCAAAAGTGCTGTTACGCAACTAAACACCAATTGGAAACACGTCTTCTGTGTTCGCCACATAGCACAAAACTTCATGAGACACTTCAAAAACACTCCTGCCAGGAAACATGTCATCAATATGGGTGAGTATTTTTAACATTTTTTTAATTAATTAGTTTCAAATTTCCATTCCATACTTACCAACATCTTCTTTTTTTTCTTCAGCATATTCAATGACAGAAGAATCGACCGAACACTACAAACAAAAAATTGGTCAGGAAGTAGGTCCGGAGGGGGTGGCTTGGGTTGAAGACATAACCGCAGAACAATTGTTGCAGTGGTGCGATGGAGGTTCCCGTTGGGGGCACATGACAACAAACCTTGCAGAGTGCATCAACAATGTCCTTAAGGGGGTGCGGAATCTCCCTATTCGTTCATTGATAGATGCAACACATTTCAGGATGAACGAGGTTTTCGTCAAAAGGGGAACACAGGCACAGGCAATGTTGAGATCCGGAACTATGTACTCTGAAAAATTGTTGGAAAATATTGCCAGGAACATAAAAGTCTCAAAAACGCATAACGTCGCAGTTCACGATCGTGCCCAACAATTGTTCCGAGTTGAAGAACTTGTACGACCACAAAGTGGTAGACCTGCGCGAACATTCGTGGTGAACTTCAGAGCAAAAACGTGTGAGTGTGGGGAATTCCAGGCACTCACTACCCTTGTTCACATGTAATCGCAGCATGCTTAAAATGCAATTACGACCACATGCAATTCGTGGATCCACCGTACACAATGGAGAATGTTTTCAATACTTACATTGTCGAGTTCCCACCCTTGCCAACTGAGACGTCATGGCCGTATTTCAATACTTTAGAACTACAGCATGATCCAACTAAACGGAGAGATAAAAAGGGTCGTCTACAGTCTACTCGTATTCGTACAGAGATGGATCAAAGAGAAAGAGGTACACGCACCAGAAGATGCGGAATTTGTAGAAATGAGGGTCACAACAGAAACAACTGTCCTAACCGCAATTAATGTGTTGTAATATTTCGGATTACTCTTTTAAATAACTATTGTAATTTTCGGTTGGTCTTTTAAATAAATTATTGTGTTGTAATATTTCTTTGCGACCCTTCAATTTAATTAAGAAATTTGGATTACAAATATTAATTATCTAAATACAATTGTTTTATTTAAATTAAATTAATTTAATTTTTATCATTTTAATATATAATTAAATAAAAAATAAAAAAACACAGTTCAGAAGTCACCTTGGGGGGCAACTTCTGAACTGCATTTTAAAAAAAATTTGCAAAAGACAGTTCAGAAGTCACTCTGGGGGGACTTCTGAACTATAAAATAAATTTACCCTACTTTAGTAAATAAACCAAAATGTGCATTATTTTGATAAATAATTTTTTTTTGGCACCAACATGGTTTTTTTGCCAAACGAAGGAGTAAAAAAAAAACAAGAGAAAAACGAAATCTATAAGCTTAAGCGCAACTCAACTAACATTAGAAAATCCAATGGGGTAAACTAGTAAAAAACACTGTAAGCCATTAGTACCGATGTGTGGCAAGTTTGGAACACTTTGTGATATGTGTTCATAAATGCACAGTGAATTATGTTTTCTGAGTTCTGACCCATAGTACATATGAGTTGGTTTTAAAGTTAATTCTCCATTTCCACGTCTCCAAGTAAAATAGGGAAGACATATGACATAAATAAATGTTTTTGCATTTTGATAACTTCTTATGTATTTTAATAGAAGTATTAAAATTATTGTTTTTAAAAAAATGATTATTATAAATATTTTATATACTTTTTGTAATTAAAAGTATTTTTAAGATGAACATTTATTACTCTATTCCACCGATGTAAAACAGAGGATTGGAAAAATGCATTGTAATAAGTTGGAGATAATCTCAGTAAAACAATAAGTTAGAGACAATAAATATTCTAAACTCAGTGGTTTGATAAATATTCTAAACTCAAATTGTTCATGTTAGTAATTTTTTTCTTTTTACCTTTTTTTAGACAAAAAATGGGATTCGAACGCAATCTTACTTATAAATTTATAGGTAAATAAAAGTTAATCTGTGTCCTCAAATCTCAATACGATATACCCAAACTATAATCAAAATCCAAATATATAGACATTTTAAAAATTAAAAATATAGTTTGTCCAAAAAAATAAAAAATGAAACTCAGTTGTTTTTGTAGTCCCCCTTCCATAAAAAAAAGACCCACTCGCAAGAAAAAGATAATTCTTAAAATGGAAAAAAGAAAAAGAAAAATCCAGTACTAGAACCTAGTGTGGTTGTAACTTGTAAGGTGCCACTGATTTCAGCGCATCTAGCGTCGTTTCCCCCGTCTTCCATTCTCCCTCTTGGATTACCGTCACTCTCTCTCTTCAACATTTTCTACCTCTGTTCTCTTCTGCTAAATATGACTCAGAGATAATTAATAATAACTCTATTATTATATTATCAATGATTTAATTTAACGTACACTTAGTAGATAGATAGATATATTTAATCCTAGATCGGCATCGTCTTCTTCTCTGAAACCCTAGCTAGATCAGATCTCATCTTCATGGTTATGGCGCCAAGGAAACATCGCAACCGTGAAATGTTGTTTGACTCCGTCATCGCGCTCGTCTTCATTCTCGTCGCTTGCGTCGACCTCTGCGACGGCGCCACTGTCGTCGATGTCTACCGCCTCATCCAATACGACATGTCAGGTGTTCCCTTCGGATCTCGACTCGCCAGTCTCAACCACCACGCTGCTTCTCTTCACTTCTCTCCTCATGCCGATCTCTCTCGCACTGTTCTCCTCATACCTCTTCGCGAACTCAACATGTCCTTTATCTCAGGTTCTTCTTCTCCTTCTTCTATTTTTCTTTTCAATTTATTTTTTTACTGAGTGTTATGTTGATGTGTAACGGAATTCGGAATTACGAAAGTTATGGACGGTGTTTACGAAACGGCAAAAGAGTTACTGCGGTGTCTCCATGACTGTTGATTTTGATTTTAGCTTTCTTTGTTTGCTTATGAAAAAATGGAAACGATAAATTTGGATTATAAGTCCAATTATAAGTTATAATTGGCTTGAGACGAAAACAGAAATTACAGACTTAAGCGTTGGAATCTCAGGATTCATTTATTAGTATAAAAGAATCTATTTATACCTTTCTGAGAAGTGTATAATGGAAGAATCTTATAAATACATCATGGGACTTGTGATGAGAAAGTGCTAGTGATAGTGAGTGTGTGAGAATTAATAGATGCCAAATCAGTTAAGATATCTGACATATAGTATTGTAGCTGGACATATGACCATAACACAACTTAGTTGGTACTAGTAATACATATGTTGTAGGTATCCTGTTTGAAGTAGGTCTCGTTCACTGGGCAAGCTAGAAAAGTCATTATTATCATTGTGATTTTAAATTGAAAAGTTGGTTGCAATGTTTGTCCCACCAACATTATCTCTTCCTGAAAACTCTGAAAATAGTCATTACTATGTGTATGTTTTTATTTGAATGCTTAGCATTTTTGTCTCTGTCGTTTCTATTTAAATTGATCATGATTTGAAGAATGTGATTTTCTTTCATCCTTGAAAGTTAAACAAAATCACAATTCTGTGTTTCTGTATTATTGATTGTTATTTACTTATTTGAAGAATGTGATTCTGTCTCATCCTTGTTAATTTAGTAAATTCACGATTCTGCATGACTATTATGTTGCAGAATATATTGCTGAAAGCAAGCCTCTTGGGGGTTTAATATTTTTGCTTCCCCGGATGTTCAGTTTGGAAAACAAAGGTGGTGTGGTAGGTAATCACGAAGATGGGAATAAAGAACTGCTGAAGAATGCGCTGGCTGAACTTGAACAAATGCTTATACATGCCAACTTACCTGTGAGTAAATTTCAGAAATCTGCCCCTACATCAAGATTGATGCAATTAATTTTCTTGTTGAATTTCATAAAAACTAAAATGTTTGTTACCTGGAAGTCAGGTAGCAAAAATTAACTGCTTAGTTTATGAGCTATGAGTTCCCTTACATTATCATTATTTTTTGTTCTACTTTAGAAAGTTATGCTATACTCTTCTATAGGATAAATTATGCATTCTATCGACTAACTGAGCTGTATTCCCCAAACACGTAACTGATTTTATTAGCAAACTTATTTGTTTCTTTCAGTTGTTGCTTTGTCGAAAGAAAATACCCTCCAATTTGATGATGACTGGATTCTTTGGATATGCAAGTCAAACTTGTTTTTAGTTGCAGATGTCATTATATACATGCAGTAGTGATCCACAGACCTTACTTATTCACTTGCAATAGATGGGTTTCTTATTTATTTTATATATAAAATAAAATAAAATGAAGTAGGTGATTTATAAACCTATATTTGATATGTTTCACTATGACTATGCTTCCCAAGTCGGTCTTGTGTGTTTACATGATCTTAAATCCTTGTCTGATCAGTCAGCCTTTATTCACTAGTACCATTTATGTAGCTTATAGTGTGAATTGTCCCCCATTCTCAAATTCTTCCTCATAGACAATGGACAACACAAGTACTATTAAGCTTCTGAATTGTATTATAGTGTGCTGCTAATTGTCTTTATGGTTTCTTTCAGTGGGATGTGTGTGAGAAAAGAAAGAGACACTTCTATTCTCTGAGTTGGATTCTTTTTCCATAAACTATTGTTTTTTTGCTTTAAAGTATGTCCAACATGGCATCTTTTTCGACTAATTTGAAAGAGCATATTTCTTGTAATTATGTTTCCTACTATTGCATTATCATATATTTTTTTATACTTTTAGTTTAACTTATATGGTGCTGCATTCTTTTTGCAGTATCCTGTATATTTTTCTTTTGAGGATGATAGCATTGATGCTGTGTTAACGGATATCAAGAAGAATGATGCCACTGGTCAGCCTGCCACTGCAACTACTGGCGGGTGAGTTTAATTCAGCGAATAAAGCTTTGTTCGCTTTAGCTAAGGTTTGCAAAATTTTCTAGAAGGCCAAGACAAGTGATGTGGATATCATGACTTGGGACCCGTTTGTTACGAATTAAAAAATAAGTGATTTTGTTTTTAAATAATTTAGAGATTAGTTTTTAGAGATTTTTAAGAAAATGAGAAGTTGTTTTGTGTTTGTGCAACACATTGAAAATCACTTATTTTAAAAAAAAATCATTCTTAAAAACACCGATTTTTATGAGAAGCTACTCAAAACAACTTCTCATATGAAGCAGTTTTTAGATTATTTTCAGCTTTTCATTTTTTTAAGAATCTATAACAAACGGGCAACATGTCGTCATAAGTGATTATTTTTTTAAAAAATGTGTTTTTTTTTTAAAAAATAAAGCTGTAACAAACGGGCTGGAATGAATATTAATACTGATTTATCTTACAGTTTTCCAACTTCTGGGTATTAGATTTGTGATATTGAATGCATTCGGTTCCATATTTGTCTGGGTTATGTTTCGATTATCTACTTTCACAGTTGCTGCGTTTCTTTTCTTTTCCCTTTTCCTTGAATTTTCTTCTGTAGTAAATTAGTTTACCCGTATGCTGTGTTGTCTTGTTTTGTATTGTATTGTCAAGTTTGTTTTCTTTTTGAAGTGACGTGCTCATTGATTTATTTTTTTCTTCTCTTTCTTCCTTTTTTGTTTCTTTTTGACATGTTGCAGGTACAAATTTGTCGTTTCAGCCCCTGAACCAAAGAAAGTTGTGTCTCCACCCATAACAAATATTCAGGTGTTTGTTCAATCTTCTCTTTGGAGAAATTCTGCGTGATTGATATTCTCGGGTGATGCTGTGTAAAGTTTTTTTTAGATTAATAGTAGTTTTAGAATTTGAAGTTTTTAGACATCATTTGGAGCTACTGTGAAATCAAACTAACAGTTTTAGACTGCCAGGACTTGTTCTTCTAGAATTTAGTGCACCTCTTACCGTAATTCTTAGAAATATTTCCTTAGGCCATCAATAATACTGAATAGTGAATAGATATACTTGTATGGATGCTCATTGCATCCTAGTTTTTGCTGTTGTGCTCCCTTTTTTCTCCTCACCAAATTTCAAAGGAATTGGAAGACTGGCCCAAATAAACAATTCCCTGTAAAATCCATCCAATCCAACTTCTACTTGTATTTGTCAATTTGTTCCTCTCAAGCAGGTATGATGTATGGCTTACCTCATCCTCTATTCTTTACTGGAGGTTCTTTGTGCGTTGTGCTAATCTAGCGGTCAAAGATTGAAAACTCTGGCTAGATCCATACCTCTAGTATTGTACCGGTAGTTTTGACACAAACATTGGTCATAATGTTATCTCAGCACTAGCAGATTGATCATTCAAATGGTTTCATCATCTTCATCTAACTTAATTCATAACTAATCCTGTGTAGTCTGTGATTACACCATAAAGCATCAGGTATTTTAACTGTATGGTAAAGTTTTCCTTTAGGACTATACTAAAGGTGAACTTTGAGCCTTTATATTTTTTAATAGGTTTTGAATGTGCTAACCAAACATATCCAATACCAAGTGCACAGGGCATATTTTGGTGGAGAGTTAATAGGGGGAATTTATGGCAAACAAGTAGCTATCGTTCGATAGTTAGAGGTAAAGGAGACTAAGAAAAATGTTGAAAAAAACTCTAATTGAAGTTATTTTGACGACATAATTTATGGCAGAGAACATAATGGAATTGTTTGATCTATCAGCCAACCCCAACTTAGTGGTTGTTGTGTATGTGTCTGTCGACATATATTCTCAGATACCTTCCCTCCCAACAATCCAGCTATCAGTAAAAACGAAATCATCAAAATAATGATTGTTCCTTGTGGATTCATCTAAGGTAGTCAATAAAATTTAAAATGTCGATACATTTGGTTGACCATTGCAATTCTCTTTTTGTCTCATACTTTTGTTATGGTCAATCTTGTTCTCTATCCCGATAGGATTAAGTACAATCTCAGTGAAGAAGTTGTGTATACCAACCACCTCCGGCTGTCTTAACTCTTAACTGATTCAGTATGGTCAGGTCAAATATAAGAAAGAGTCTGCCCCTCCATATGTTTCAGTGTGTTCTCCACAGTAATTCTCAAACATTATTTGCGAAGATTTTGGAGATTTTCTATAGTGAGTACTGAGTAACTGTTTAGCAACACTGTTAAGCAAAAACAAAAAGTACTTAATTGGATGGTCTGCGTTTTGGCATATTCTTTTTCAAGGGTAGTGATTATAATTTTCTTGATGCATTTCAGTTACTACTTTGCAGTGTTTGATGATGTTTTAGACTTGTACTGCTTTGAAAAATCAACTACATATGAAGTGAAGTCTTAGTTCCTTACTGCGTATTTTTGTAAATGTTTAAATTCTAGTCTCCATTCATGTTATATCATCTCCCATAGTTTGTGCGAGTTTCAGTTTAATTATGTGTCGAAACATGAACTTATGACATATATTTCAAACTAAAATGTACAGCTTATGCTTTGATAAAATATAAAGGTTGAAAGGGTGTCTCCAAATATCTTTTCAATTACAATTCAGAAAACATGTACAAGCTTTGGCTTCATTTTCGAGTCACAAGCATTTTAAAATTGATGTGATTTGGATAAAACTTGTGTAGATATTCAATATATCTTTTTTTGTGTTTGCAGGGGTGGTTGGGAGGGCTGAAGGCAGATGGTGATGCTCATCAGTTACCCACCATTGCAATAGTGGCATCATATGACACCTTTGGGGCTGCTCCAGTATGTACATATTGATACCCCATATAAAACCAAGTTCTATGACGTACATGATTGTGTCAATCAAAATATATGCATGATTGTGTTTAAATATTTGTAATTTTAGGCATTATCAGTGGGAAGCGATAGTAATGGAAGTGGCATTGTAGCTCTTCTTGAAGTAGCTAGGCTGTTTTCTCTTCTATATTCTAATCCGAAGACAAGAGGACAATACAACCTGCTATTTGGGCTAACGTCTGGTGGGCCTTACAACTACAATGGAACCCGTAAGGTGATAAATTCTGTTTGTTCATTTATTTGCCGACGGACCTGTAGCATGCAATCAGCATTCTCTCTTTGTTATGCTTTTTCAACTCAGTTTTTCATTTTCAGTGGCTTCGGAGCTTGGATCAACGTATGCGTGAGAGCATTGACTATGCTATTTGCTTAGATAGTATTGGCTCATGGGAAAATGAGTTGTGGATTCATGTGTCTAAGCCTCCAGAAAATGCCTATATCAAGCAAATTCATGAAGTAGGTGACAAGTGGTGTAGACTTTACTATAATGGTTGATGAGAAGACTTGACTTAATTGACTTGCAGTTGTGACTTAACAACTTTTAATGGCAAATATTGGTGTAGGATTTTTCAAGTGTTGCAGAGGAGTTAGGCTTTAAAGTTAGTCTGAAGCATAAGAAAATAAACATTTCAAATTCTCGAGTAAGTGATAAACTTAGTTCTGTTTAACTTGCATAGCTCTTTATCAGTTTATATTTAGCTTTCATTCAATCTCATGTGGCTGTATTTTTATATAATTCCCATCCTTGTCCCACTCAACTCGACTCCTAATCATACATGCTTTTCACATTGATCAAAGAAGTTAGAAACTTCAATATCGGTTACCCAAATTTTGATTATATCTGAAATCAAATCACATCGTATAGAAATATTTCCTGATACCAAGCATGCACTTCCTAAATTATCTATACTTCTAAATTTGGGTATTAAAGCTAGTCATCTGCTGTAGGTAGCTTGGGAGCATGAACAGTTTTCAAGGCTGAGAGTTACTGCTGCCACCCTGTCTGAACTCTCCACAGCACCCGAATTGCTAGAGAGGGCTGGTGGTTTGGTTGATGGCAGGTTCGTCTCTGGAATCAAATGCCAGAATTTTTTAATTTCTATACCTGTTACCTGTTATTTGAAAGCTTTGTTCTGCAGGCATTTTGTCAATGAAGAGGCAATTGTGAGAGGTGTGAAATTAATTGCTGAGAGTCTTGCGGTAAGTTTAATTTCACCTCAAGAAGAATATATTAAATTTCGCACTATGAAAGAAAGACTGGGGATGTAACATGCTGCCCGTGTAACTTGTTACTGTCATTTGACATACAATATCTTTTGATGTGACATATGGAATCGTACTTCATATTTTCTTATGAATCTAATTATATACATAGTCAGTGTGAAGTTTTTTTTGCACTGCCAACCAATCAAGATTGCCATGTCATTAAACATAAATAGATCTTTTCCTAAGTACCTTAAAACTTAAAAGGCATCCATATAATGATTTGTGATTTGTTGTCAGTGTAAAAAACTTTTCAATGACCGAGCATACCAATTAAACTTTATTTTTTATACAAAGCAGAGTCCATTTCTTTAATCAGTCTTCTGAACTTCTTTTTGCAGAGACATATTTATGGGCACCAAGGAAAGAACATCCAGATCTTTGCGGACAACAGTAACTTGGCTGTAAATCCATCTTATGTTCGATCATGGTTAGATGTTTTGTCCCAAACACCTCGAGTGGCACCATTTTTATTGAAGGATGATCCTTTTGTTATGGCACTGAAAAAGGTATTATTGCATGCTGAGTTACTGTAATGTGTAAAGTTTTATCATAGCTCTTTTGTTTCAAGTCAAGGATTATGCCTAGTAGGATTGGTTATGGTGGTGGGTTGACCATCTGAGGGAACCTTTGTAGCAATATCAGAATGTTTACAGTTTCTTCTGTTGATAAGAGTGTGAAACATACTTTAGGCTATGTTCTGCGTGCTAATGAACGTACAATGTTTCTTTAGTAAAAAAGCTACAAAAGGACAAATTTACAGTGTTTACTATTTTACTAGTTTACAATGATACGAATAGGATTAGGTAGGGACTTGGAGTTGACGATGTTTGCTCCTCAATTTTTGATACCCGATTGAAGCATTCCTCTTGTGTTGTCACTCATGTACTCACCCAAGGTAGGCAAATTCGCGAGCTAAGTCGCTAAAGCGTACGAGTTTACGATTTTCAGAGACCCTTCCGAGTTCGACGCCGAGCAGAGACGCATCTAGGCTAGCACGGTAGATTCGCCGTGCTGAATCGTTGAGACGGTGGGAGCGGCGCGCTGAAAACGTCTCTGCAGAAACCCATTTCGCAGAAAGTTCTTCTCGGGTCGGGTATGCTTCGTGGAGAAGACGCGAGATTAGGGTTTTTTCTGTTAAATGACTATCGTGCCCTTGTTTTTTAAAATGCTAAATGACTAACCAGCCCTTATTTTTTAACCATTTTTAGAGTTTTTTAAGCCCTTCTATCATTTTACCTATTCGGTAATTTATTTTAACTTATTATTATATATTATATATTATATAATATTATTATTATTATTATTATCCTTCTCCTTCCCCAATTTTTATGCTGTTTCTCTCAAATTTCCAGTTCTCATCGTCATGCCACTTCTTCCTCTTTTCCTCTCTCGTGCCATTAAAGCACTGTTTTCCTTCCCTTATAACAAAAATTCTGTTTTCTCCGCAGCACCATTATACCTTTGTCACTCTTTCTATTTCTTCTCTCTCAGCAACTATTTCCTCTCTCTCAGCAACCCTGGTTCTTTTCCTGCACTATTACTCTGTTTTTTCACCCATATTAGCTTCACTGTTTTCTCACCCAAATTCCTGCGCTCTGCTTCTTCTTCTTCTCATTCATTCTTGCATTCAATTCTGGACTACATGTTTTGGGCTTTAGTTTTTATTACAAATTAAATATTAAATATACCATCCCCTCTTATGTTCATGTGCTGCTTGTTTGAACTCTGTATGTTGTATTCACTGCTCTGCCCCACGGCCATTTGGAGTTATTACTTGCTAAGTTGTAGTATTTTGAATTATGTTCTTATTAGTATTTTGAATTGAAGCTTACTTACGGTTTTTATATGCATATATATGAATTTATATGCTCATTTATATAAGTTTGTAAAATATGTAGACTCTTACGAATCGTGTTACGACTCTACGAGTTACGATTCTTAGATCCCCTCCCGAGTTCAAGTAGAAACTCGAATTTAACTACCTTGTACTCACCCAATTTTTCTGCATGTTTATAGGAATTAGAAGATCACACTGATGAGGTCAATCTGCAACGAGAAGTGCTAGATGGGATGTTCACTTTCTATGATTCAACTAGGGCAAAGCTGAACATATATCAGGTATTTGAAATTATTTTCCTTACCCCTTGTCCTGTTTTACCTTGTTTTTCAAAGGACATTTTCCTGATTGAGGAAAGACGAACAAAATGTTCTATTTTTAATTTAGTGTTTTACTATTGGCTTACTAATTAAATATTAGTCCCTTCTCTCAAAAGTAAATCTTGTGGTTTTTACAGGTTGCCAGTGTCACATTTGACTTGCTGTTGCTTCTGGTATTGGGATCGTATTTGATTGTGCTCTTCAGTTTCTTGGTCATCACTACTAGGGTATCTATTTGGCATCTAACGTCCATTACAAACTTAAGATAACTAGTTTTTGTGCTCTGAATCTTATTGTTGTTGTTTGACAGGGTCTTGATGATCTAATCAGTTTATTTCGGCGGCCTCCTTCTCGAAAAGTAAAAACTGCATAGTTACAGCCAGATATTTCATCAACGTTTGGTCTACGTAGTTCTGAAGCTTCTGTTTAATAGTTTCTTAGGGAGAAAGTTTCTAATGAAAAGCTCTGTAGCCGATGTCATTCATCATTTGTTAAAGTTTGCTAGTTTAGTTGTTAAAAATAGCGAAATGTTTATTTTTCCCTTTGCTAAATTAAGGATGGCAAAATTTTGATATTTTTTGCCCGTCTTGTGGCAGTTATATAGAGAAGAGTGGTTAGTAATGCATGTGCTGTAAACACAGCTCTCCGCGGGTTTGTTCACACGTTACATGGATTTGGCTCAATAAAAGATTGATTTGGTTAATTTATAGTATGAAAGGTGATAGCAAATTTTTTCCAACGCTTTTTTGCAGTTGGCTGAAATTCACGAGTCCATTTTGGAGTTGCGCTCCATTAAATAGGCAATGAGACCCATTAGTGAATTTCACAAGAGTTATAACTAATCAGTGGTAGGGAACACTCTTTTCAATAGATTTGACATTTATCGGTTTTCAAAGCATCTCTAATTTAGACGTAGAAACACACTATGTAAGATAAATTGAAGTAGGAGTGGCAAGATAAGAAGTGCTCAAACCTCAGATTTGGAGCAGACTTAGCTTGCTATTAATCGAAGTATGTGGTTGAGTGAAAGGGGCATCGTTGGTGAAAATGTACGCCTACGGAGTTCGAACTCCGCTCCCCCTCCCCTCTAACTACTAATACACTAATTTCTAACCACTTTGTCTATCAAAAAAAATTAAAAATGGTTTTGTTTTCACCTTGGAAGTACTTAAAGGATAATCTCAAAATGTTTGCTCGGTGCAATCAGATCAACAATGGAGGAACAAGCGTTTTACGTTTTAAAAATGCAAAAGGAAGACAAAATGATTCTATTAACTCTAAAATGGTATCTAGAGCTTGAAATCGTCTAGAAACCTCTTTTGTATTTGGTGCAAGCTGGTGTTGCTGTAGAGAGAAAAGAGGCAACTCGGTGAGAGGTGGGCCTCAACATTTCAGATCCTTTGTGGCAATCAAGAAGGGTGTGGATGGAAATAGATATGAAAGAAATGTCACATTGAAAGGTAATCTGGTGGTTCTAGATGTGATCCGGTGGGGAAACAACCTTTAGGAGAGGCCACCTTGAAGGAGGGAGAGAGGTCGACAACATACTAGCGGACACAAAATAAGATAAGTTGCATGAGAGGCAGCACGAGAGACGAAAGACTAGAGGTGAAACAATGAAAGACGTAAAGAGATTGTCATTGATTGCAAGGCAAGAGGAGGCATCAGTGTTAGATATAGCAACCAGGCAGCACCCTGTGCGACAGCCAAACTTAACCAAGTGTTAAGACAAAACCCTAGCCATCTAAGGGGCAAGGGATGCGATGCACACGAAACCCTAGCAAAGATGAAAGGGGTAGTTCCTAAAAAGACCAATTGTAAACCCTTGGATATAGTGACCTGATTATAAGGATTAGGTATGACAAAAAGGGCTTGACCAAACATCCTGGCCCGACAGCCCGCCTAAAAATGGTGGTTTAGATTGGTTTTCTTAGCTTGACGACCCATCATAGCGCTCCAACCTAACAGATGAAAAACGGGTTGTGGCGGGCCAGCCTGCCAAGTTTGGTTTTACTTTATTTTTTCCTTTAAATCATTTTTAAAAATTTAGTGTTTTTTGATGAACGCCATTTTTACATTGTTTTCGGTGGGCTTTGCCTAAAATTATTTTTTAATATATAACTTCTTTAATTATTTGTTTTAATGGCGGGCTAGCCCGCCGACGCACCAACATGCATAAGGACGGGCTCAAGTATTTAATTATTTTGTTGAGTTGTTGCTTAATGTTCCATTGCGCTCGTGCTATGCACGAGCCTTAAGTTATAATGTTGTATACATTTTCTATTGGCCAAATGGAATGAATAATATTTCTTATTTTAAATATCTAATGAAACATAAATATTTTGTTTTTTACAATCATAAATAATTTGTTAATGACATAAGCAACACATATTATTAGAGGTAATAAATGGTGATTATAAATTTATTTAATCATCATAATTGGCTTCAATGTTTACTCCTTATAATGTGTCCATTAAAAAGTTCAAAGAGGGCGCAAAAATACTGTTATTGCGACCGAGTCAATAGTGTGACTACATTTTATTATGTGTTACTAATTTAACGGGGAAATTAAATTTGATTACCTAAAGTCGTATTTGTGATTCAAAATATGACATTCGTATTAACCAAAATTCAATATCAGTGGATAAGTTTAAGTTGAATGATAGTTTCTAGGATTTGAACCTATGACTTTAATATTTGAACTACTTCATTTCTCATAAATGAAGAAGCAAGCTACCATCTCAGCGTGTTACATTAAAGATCTCAAAGATTGTTATAGGTAGTGTTAAGTAAGAACTAAGAACAGTGAGTGTAAAAAAGTAAGAATAGTAGTTCATGTTGGTTTCCATTGAATGGCTTCATTTAGTGTTTTTGATATGTCACATAGTTATTAATGCCATTAGATTGGATTTGATCTCTTATTAATTGAATAAGATTGCATTTGATCTGATATTAATGAAAAGAGGTGGACTATATAGTTAATGTTAATATAGTACTTTCAAAATTCAAAGAATTGTCAACAAAGATTCAAATTTTAAATCTTTGTCTAATAGAGTATACTACTACGGTCTAAGTTGTAAGCCAATAAACAATTTTTAGCTTAATTTGTATTTGGACTATATTATAACCATATATATCTTTTATGCAGCGAATATAAAAAATGATTATTTATTATAAATGAGACCGGAGGGATGACTAATGTACTAAAAATGAGAATGTAATAGTATTTAATTATTAATGAATACACTACAAAATTTGTCAATATAATTTCGTTTATATACCGTAAAAATTAAGTTAATGTCTTCAGTTAAAAAGGTGCATTACATATATCAACTTCTGTTAACCAGTTATTACTACTCCTAACTTATACACGTATTAGTTGTTAATGCAAGTGAACCCAAAATTAATGCACTGTATTGGTGAAGTAATATGGTAGGTGCTATTTAAGTAGTAGGGAAATTCATTATATGACTTTATAGGGTTACATTCGAATAAGATATGGCAACAGTAAATGAAGATATGATATCATAAATGCATTTAATAGGCTAAAACCATCTTTTAAGAACAACACGTACAGTTTGGTGGCTGCTACCAATTTGGGGTTACTATCATGAATGTATTGTAGTGACGTATTTGGTAATAACTTGTATTAAATACTGTAGTGGCTAAAGTTTTTTTATACTGTTGACATGGACTGATATCCGTTTCTGAATTTTTCTCAGAGTATGAGTACATTTTGTACCCATAGGACTGATACTTTAGAAGTAAGGACAAGTTGCACATGGGTTTTTTTCATATCTATTTATGGTAGTAAATAGGATACTGGTTGTGCTACCTAAGTCTTAAATGTCATTTTCTTCCTAATGTGTCTTTAACCAGGTTGCAAAGTTTGGTAGTGTTATCAATGTCTCTCAGAACAACATAAATAGAAACTTTCATACGTGTCAAATCAATTGCAGTGAATAAATATACTTTCGGCTGGAGGTTGGTATGCTGCAGATACGCGTTACTTATTGTACGAAATAGTAAATAGTAAATAACAAATCTTTTAAAAGAAATCCACAGTACACCGGCACATAGATAAATTACTTTACAAATAAAAAGTCAACATGATCTTATGTTATAAAGTAGCATCTTTGTCATAGATCCAACTCAATGTTACAAAAGTAATGAATGTAAGTAATGAATGTGGCGTACCCCTATACGTTTGAAAAAAGTTTCCTCTCCTTTAATAGTGCATTTAACAAAAAAAAGTACACTTTTATTTCAAATTAGGATTTTGGTGGGAAAGATATGTTTTTGAAAACATCCTATTAATCCTATTAACAACAATTAATGATTTGGACTGCAAAAACAACATAGATATAAAAGATACAATATTTTCGAACGAATCACCTAAAATCAAACAATACAATCTTCAACAACTTATTACAATAAAACGGGTTAATACTTAATAATCACAGGATCCATTACAACTTGTAATTCACACTACTAACAACACAGCTTCAAGCTACATACGTTAAACATTATAGACTTAAACTATAGAGGATCATCATTGGTTTTTCATAAAATAGGATGTTACAATTACATGGACATAATATATTTGACTTGAAAATGTAGATCTTCATGAAGCATCTCTGGTATCAAGTAGTTGGTAGAATATGAAGACAAAATAGGTATTATGTGATTAGACTGTTCTGAAATGAGAATGAGTGTTTGAAAAATGGGTTTTGCTGAGAGTATGGCCATGGTGAAAGACAAGAGGAAAGGAAGAAGATGAAAGGAAGACGATAGGAGATGTGCCCGGTGATGGTGTTGGTGACGGGTTTAACCAGAGAAGGAGATGTAGAGGGACAAAAGAAGAAGAAGAAGAAGAAGAAGAAGAAGAAGAAGAAGAAGAAGAAGAAGGGGGTTTGAAGGAAGAGAATGAGTGTTTGAAAAATGGGTATTGTTGAGAGAGTGATTATGGAGAAAGAAGAGAGGAAAGGAACGGAAGAAGAGAGAGACGAAAGGGAGAGGAGTGTGTGTGTCTTTTGGAATTAGGGAATGCAAAAGTGCACTTGAGATTTGTTTTATATATCAATGCTTAAATGGGGTAGACCACCATGAGGATTTGAAAAGTATGGCTGCATGGAATATGGCCCCTATATAGGAAGTAAGATTTTGGTGAACTTCCCGCCTAAGTTGATAAAAGGCGATATTGCCTTATAAAGGGGAGATAATCAAATATTAAGTTTGCCCAAAAAAATCAAGACATAAAGGGTAATTAATTAATTATTTAAAAAGCAAATATACATTAAAAAATAATAAAAACAAAATTTGATGTTAAATTAAAAAATAATATATGATTTTATGATAAGAGTAATTTTGCCGTTTTATATAGTTGAGTTTCACAAATATAATTTTGTCATTAGCATATAATATACATCATACCATCACTTATTACCTTATCTAAAATATACTATAATAGAACAACATATTGTATCTTTGTACCTAAAAATAGAATAATATATATCATCTTATTTCATATCAAGTATTGCACATCAAACACATGATATGATAGTGTTATCTGTCTCCATTTTATTTTTCATCTATTGTACTTCACATCATTTCCCGTCTCTATCCTATGACCAAAAACGGGTAAAAAAGGTTGAAGTTTATCTGTGACATATGAAGGATCACGGCATTGTAAGATTGACGATATCATGGCAAAAATATTATGACCTTTTTCATTGGAGAGGATTTTTTTATTATAAAAGTTTCAATTGAGAGGATGTTTTCTTAATGGGAATTGCTACTTCTAGTGAAGGAGCCATTCGTGAATGCGCAGTGAGGGCTAGTCCTCTTGGAGCCATATTCATCTTTATCCGTGAGCTGGAGAAGCATTGCTTTCGGGACCAGTGAGTTTGTTAATGTCATGTGTAATATGTAATTGACGCTATAATGGCAAAAATACCAATTTTTTTGCCAAACACCTCAATCTTAGATTTATAATTGATCAAATGAATATTGAACTGACTAAGAATACTAACTAAACAAACTCATAATTTATGAAAGTGTGTTGATATATGGTACCAAACTTTTTCGAAGAAATATAAGTAATCATAAGAAATCTTTTAGCGATGGCCAAATTATTTCTTGTTTCGTACCATCAAGTAATTAAATCTCTATAAAAATATGCTTGCTACTAGCAAATAAGTTCAGTGTTGATTGGATTTTCTCTTCCAATGGCCGTAATGAATATGCCATTTGCGAAATTGAACTAAAAGTAAAATCCTTAATACAAAATATATATTAAATAGATTAGGCTGCTGACATTTGAAAACTAAAATTCTGTTATTTACTTAACTTGATCGTTCGTCATTCAGTGGCCTTGCCTTTACGTCTACTGCTGCCAGTTTCTAGCAGGTAACAGACCATAGAATCAATATCATCCCCAAATATGCTGTAAGCCTCAATCGCTTGGAGGTAACTAAATCCCATTGATAGTAACATTTGCATACTGCTACTAAGATCAGAACCATGCTCTTTCCCACGTTCCATCTCACGATCAGTGCCAGATGATCCTGCTGCTTTTAATAAAACATAGTTAGCAAAATATTACAAAAAAGTAAAATACAGCTACACATAAACTTATTTAAACTAAGGAGGGTGAACTGGCATAAAAAAAATTCTCATAATCGAGGTTTTAAATTATAGTTACAATGCATTTACATCGCAATCCTTGACATTGTGAAAAATTAAGGACAAATGCAACCAAAATTGCAGTCACGGCGATGCAGTCAAAACCTAGCCCACAATTTATAACATTGCTCATAATGATCAAGTTTTACTCTATTATAATTTTTGGTCATAACATTTACACCGCTTCAGCCTCGAGATTTATTATACTTACAATTGAAGCAAAAAGATAAACATGTATGTGTAACAAACTCACTTGCTCCAGAAGAAGATGGTTCAGCGTTTGAGGTAGAAGACTCTCTAAGGCCAAGCTGTTGCCTAAATGTACCATCTGCAAGATACTCAGCACGAGAAACTGCCATCACCATGCGTTCCATTTCCTTCTCCGTCAGCTCAAGATCAGAGTAGAATCGTCCCTCGGCTAAAAGCGCCTGTTGAAAGAAAGAACTTAAAAGAGTTTAGTGTTGTCATTTAAAAAACCTGTTTTTCATGCCATCAACTAAAAATACTAACATTATTGATCTGTTGGTCTTGTTGAGCTTTAATAGCAGCTTTGACTTGATCTTTGTCAACATTAGTCTGCATCAAATCACAAATGGAAATCCAACCATCAATCATTACAACTCCAACCTTTTTTTTTTCATTTTTAATTTCTAAAGGGGGTTCAATAGTAGATCCCCACTTCTCCCCTCTATGACTTGAACCTACAACACTTAGGGTGTAGGTGGAGTGTCTTACCAACTGTGCTGCGCTTTATTGACACTTACAACTCCCACGTTATAAGTTCATTTTCTTAATATCTTAAAATCCGTATAAGGATTTTTATAAACATGTAATATAGAATACAAATGAACCTTACATTGTCAGTTGACAATTTAATTAATCTAATATTTTTTTAAGTTTGATTAGAATATATAATATGAAAAGCATAACAAAGGAGAAGAAAGACAGCAACTTAAAGATAGGCACAGGCTATCAACTGCAGTACTCACTCCATGAAGACAGCCAAACCCAAGTCCAGCCCCAATTGTCAAGCGCCGTGGGTCCACAAGGGAGTTGTAATGATTCCCTTGATGAAAACTAAGTCGAATTGGCGGTGTGTCGGTGTTGTAGCTTCCATGAAAGATATTGATAGGTTCTGCATCAATAGTTGATGTTATTGAACAGTAACAATTACGGCCATCAAAAATTCAGACAGAAGCAACACCTGTAGTGTAGGAGTATATATGAATGGGGCGATTATACATTTCACACATGACTTGGATCTCAACATTGTTTCCATAGACCTGCCAAGAAAGACCAATATATGTTTCACCTGAATTAAAATAGCTACGAACACATTCTAAATAACAAAAACTGCATTTCCTAATAATATTCAAAAGGAACATAGACATATGGTAGAGGTGCATAGAATTTATATCTGAGATCAACAGGAAAATGGATGCAATTGCAGCTTCCAATATTTCAATTTATAGAAATATTTATTATTTTTAGAAAAAATAATAAATATTTCAATTTATAGAAAAATTTATTATTGTGCTTAGCAGCTATATCATTTGAAAACTGTATGTTTCAACCACTTTCAATTAAGGAAGGGGTTAGGGTGGCTTAAGGTTTTGGTTAAAGGTCATACGTTTCTCTGAGATTGCTCGTTAATGTAGCCAAAGTAGTTTTAAGTTGTTAACACATGACACAGGCTACTCCCCGCTCCTTTAATATATCCATCTAAAAAAAACTCAATGCACTACAATTGCCTACATCGTAAATTCTGTAAGTCCTTTAACCGACGAGTATGACATTATTTAAAACTAATTTCTATGGAAATGGTTCACTGAAGCGCCACGAGACTGAAGGGAGTTGTCAAAATAACTTATTTCAAACAAAATAATACCAAGACAAGCAGACTACAGAACCAAACTATTAATGCACTCAAATATATAAACATCAATCTCATAAGGGTCAAACTTGCTAGGAATAAAAGCAGAAAATTACAAGGTACTATACTAAGTTCATAAACTGAACAGCAAGGCATGCCTAGATCAACTAATTCAATTTATATTTTTTGGGGGGTTCAGAGTGAGAGTTCAAAAAATTGGCGAAATCATGAGAAAAATTAAAGTTATTTGAAACCGGCCAGATGTATATTTTTATGTCTAATAGACACAAGTAACTTAGGGACAGAAAAATAAAATAATGTCTCAACACATCAAATACTATATTGGATAACCTACAACACAACGTACAGGCATCATTAGCGTCCAAAATCACTTATCTGTGAAAATTTATGACAAAGGCATACTCCCTCCGGAGTCTACCTATTTCACAGTTATTAAGGACAGTAGTTAAGTGCATCCAATTTTCTCGATTTCATTTGAAAAAGGATATACATTTACTAAATTACACTTAATTATAATAGTCTTCTCGTCACAATGTTAATGACTTATTTTAAGGCCTTAAGGGCATTATTGGAATACTAAGATCGAATACGGATAGATTAGTTGACATTTGCTTTTATTTGAGTTGCTTATATTTGCGTATTTTTTGCTTATAATCGAGTCTAGAAGTAGTACCATAATAAGAGATCTTGCAGACATATCTATGTCAAGGGAGGCAGCTGACAATGGATTATAGTACTATCAGATTTCTAGATTTCTTCTAATAATAGATTTGCCAAAAATAAGATGCGAAGAGATATATTGGCTAGTAAATTTCTGCAGAAAACTTCCACACAGTTTCCTGAACAAGCAATCATATCTAACAGCATAAAACCTAAAAACCAAATAATTGTTGGTTTTTCCATGAACTAAAAGATAACAGTTTCCCAAACAATGCGCTTAAATACCTTATCTCTTCTTTTCCTCTTACAGTATGATGTGAAGCCTTCAGTTACAAATTGAGAAAAGTGATCTCTCTCCTGCTCCTGAAGATATAAAAAACACTAATACTTAATCTGCAGTTCAATAAAACTATATGTGCCCAAGAAACAACCACAATGGTAATCCATGCAGCTAAATAAATGCATGCACACAACACAGGGCAGAGTCACAAAATACCAGTGAACCACAAAAAGGATTACAAATAACAAATGTCATACCATATTATTAAGATGATTAAAATTGCAAGAATCAGAGATAATTAACATAGTTCAATCAAGAGCACAACAACAAAAGAAATGGCCCAAACATGAATACAGGATGTGGCAAAATAATTTACCGAAGTTTGTTGAGTACTGAGTATGTGCAAATATACATGTCTTAGCAAATGGCAAACAAAAAATTAAAGAAAAGAAAATATAAGGACTTCCTTGAATCTGCTTACTGAACCGGGATAAGTATGATTCAATTACAGTAAAATATTCCACAGAATTTGGAGTATAGGCTATCATCTTTTATTTTATCCACCAACGTCCATGTTACCAGTCCATGTTACTTTTTACAACCTTCTGCAGTCCTATCTTGCATTCTCACATCCAAAAACCTAAAAAACTCAGCCTGTTGAACCCATTTGGTGGGATAGATGTTAACTTTTGGCTGTGTGGGAGACTAGTCCTATCTCAGCCATGCTCCTCCTTAAAGACTAGTCCTGTCATTTACTACTGCGTAGAGATTTCAGCATGTATATACTAAGCCTAGACACCTTGAAAACCTTCTATAACCCAAAATTAATTCATAAACATTGAAGAATACTAGAAATCTGATAGATTTAGCTCTTCAAAAGTAAGCAATTCATTTTAGAGGGTAAAGTAAGTAATCTTAGTCGCTAATGAGAAAATCAATGGTTGATGTTACATAGACATGTATGACAAATCATGATGGAATATCAACCTTTTATTTCTCGTCTACGATTGGGATTATTTACTTTACTCATTGAAGTGAATTGCTACTGTAAAGGAGAAAAATTCAAATTTGATATTCAAATGTTATAACTTTAAAAGTCTCAAAAACATATCATTGGAATTCATTCAGTGCTATAATCTAAAGACAAAAGAGATCAAAAAACCTATCCGAATCATTTCTATTTGGCTGCTATGGTTATCAAAACGCATAAACATCAGATGAGCTTCAGATAAAATGAATAACCAGGGAAGCTAATAAGAGATGTACTTTTAGTTATGTAAATTGAAGCAGATACAGTATGGATATTTGCCTAAAATACAATGTTATCATACCATATAATCGATGCACATCTGTCTGACCAAATCATACAATTCAGAGTCCCCATACACCTGATCTGCAACAGCACGGAAAAGACAATTCCCATCTCCCGTCATTTTTTTAACTTCATAACCTTTTGCCCTTCTGATATCAATTTCAAACTGCCGCTCCCTTACCTGGGACAGATGTTAATATGAGCTCAAATTCTAATAAAAGAAATGACAAAGATCTTCGTAAAGGCAGTTAAGCAACAAATTGCATTATTAAGGTGGGCTTTCGGCTTTAAACAGAGAAATTTAACAAATATGACAATATCTCTAAGCAAGGCATTAAGATACAACGCAACAGAGTTTCCGACAAAATAAACCAAAATACGAATGATCAATAAGGACAGGTTTTCTATACAATTAAAATCGTTCCAGGACCCTGTGCAACTTGATAAACTAACTACAAGACAATAGTATGCCTGTGTTTTTCTAAAAAAAAACAAAGAGACATCCTAGTTGACAAGTACTCCATCATCATATGTCAATTATGTTGTGTCCATAATTGGGAAGAAATATGAAAGGGAGAACAAAATCACTGCTTAATTACCACCGTTATTCTATTATAAATAGAGGATCGTACTGAATTATCTACCATAATCCTAACTAGTCTCTTCTTAGATACGTCTTAAGGCCTAAAAGAATCATGTATGAAGACTAGTATCAATAATGAACATCAAAAGAATATATATACTTGTAAAGATATATGCAAACATCAACTTACAAAATCATCATAAGAGGAAACATAGCACGGCATTTGCTCATCAGCACTATTATACCCTTCACTTTCATTATTCCCCCTGGGAGAAGAAGGACGAGAGCCAGCAGGTGATGTCCTAGCTGAAACAACATGCCTCACAGATGCTACACAGCTGGAACTCAAACTTCCCAACACATTCCTCCTCGAATTCAAGTTACCCGTGGAAGGCTTTGGAGGAGGAACAGGAGGCGGCGGTGGTGGAGGACAAAAACTACCACTGCTATTACCACCAGAGAGGGAATTAGAATATCCACTTGAACCCTCAATTTCTGAAGCAACTCTTTCTCTAAGTCCACTCACCCCTTTCCCCAATTCTTCCTCTTTAACGTCACTCTCAACAACAGCAGCAGCAGCAGCTACTTCATCATCACACGAACTATCCTTCTGCTCACCCATCATAGGACCCTCACTTCTTCCCTCTAAATTCTCGTCACTAACAACCACTCCAGCCACCTCCTCTCCACTCTCTTCATTTTTCGGAGCCGGTGAAACCGAAACATTCGGCTCAGCACGAACAGAAGACGAGGAAGCCGCGGAAGAACGGTTAGGTGTCGGATTCGGATTCGGATTCGAATTTGAAGAAGAACCGCCAGATGAACCTCTCTGAACCAAAACGCGAGTCATCGTGTCGTAGCGGGATGCAAATTTTTCAGAAGCAGTGGTAGTTAGAGTTAGTTAGGGTTTCAGAATGCGAGAACGAGAAGCGTTGTGTTCAATTATTTGTCGCGAGTTCTAGCTTTGGGTGCAGTGATTCCGATCCCTTTGCTGAACGAATCCTTCAGCTCCTCGCAGAACGATTTGTGCATTCCCCTAACAATTCTCATGAGACTCAAACCAGCCTTCGAACTTTGAACGGCAAAATCTTCGTTTTTGAGTATTTGAATTTGAATTTTACGCTGAAAACTCAAAATCCTTCACGAACCAAACCTGCACAAAAATTTGGCATTGAAATCATAACAAACGCGCACTTTTTTCTCTACTCTTTTTTTTTTCAAATTGATAGATTCTAGAAAAAATCGCTGGAAAACAGTGAGGCAAGTTAATTTTGAGTACGAATCGAAGGGATGAGTGATTAATTGATTGATTAGGGTTTTCGAAAAGGGAATAGGGTGAGGAGAAGAAGGGAGAAATGGTTGAGTTTTAACGGTGCGAGTTTCAACAGCAGTGGCCCCTTCCTTGCCGCCTTACACGTGGCCACTTCGCCACAGATGACCGTACTGCAACTTTACCATTATGCATTTCTACTTTAATTCCATTTTTTAATACGTTGAATTTTTTCCCATGCGCAATGGTAATGGTAATAGGGAGAGTAATGAATAGTGATAATTCTAGACTTGAATTTTAATTTTGGGTGAGGGATGCCTCAGTTTTTTTTTTAAGGAACATTACTAGCTACTCACGCAGTGTCCCAACGCTGTCAATGAAGGACTAATTTGCGCTCGCGCGTAGAGACTCTTAACAATTGCACTGGCCAATACCCTATATTGACGTGGGCGGGAATCGAACCCGGGAGCAAACCGGATCGACCCCCACTACGTTCCAGAGGGAGCCCGACCACTGGGCTAGCTAGTGTTGGTTAGGGGATGCCTCAGTTTAAGCATTAACTTTACATAATTAATTAAAGTATCTGTTAATCAAAGTCGGCAAATGTCTAGAGTGAGAGATCAATTTGTCGTGTCAAAAAATTGTGAGGGACTAAAATGAGTCTTTACTCTTTAGTTAAAGACATTCAAAACCATAATTAATAAAGTGGGAATGCAGCATAGCATACCCAATTTATACCAAAAAAGGTGTACACATATCATAACTTATAGATTTTGATTGGGTGCCTCTAGTATTAGGTGTCTTTGATACTTACAAGTTTAAGATGAGAGAAAATATTTTGAGAGACATAGGCTAAAGGTATGAGTGTATTTTCCGTCCTAAAGGCACTCAAATCCTCTTCTATAACTTATATAGGAAAATACAAAATAGACAGACTTGGTTTACTCAACTCAGTGTTTGCATATAAACTTGGGAAATTGTTATTCGCCAATGGGGATGTTTATTTGGTACATAGATATCATAGTGGCATTTCAATTGGTGGAAGAATAAAAACATTATGCTTATTTAGAAGTGTGCTTGTGCAACTACTCTTTGGCCTTTAATATTAAGATTAAAAAATTATTAGTGGGATTGGTTAATAAATTTTGTTAAGATGCTGAATAGAGATTATGTGCTAATTAATATTAAGATTAAAAAATTATAAATTGGTTTTTCAAAAAAAAATCATAAATTGGTGATGTATATCAAATGGGAAGAGACACTACTCCAATCCTCATTCTCTGGTGTCTTCATCGAACTAATTTATCAAAACAAAAGTTTTACTCACTGAAAATTATATGTGCCAGTTATACCAACTAATATTTGATAATTGCGTTTCTTTTACAGTTCACCATTTTATGATGGGTATAGAGAAGGGTGAGGCTACCCGATGCTAATGGTTTGTATAGATGGGGAGAGAAAATCAGAGAACAAAATTAGCGGAGAAATGAAGAGTACATAGATCTGTTTTAAGGTCATTTTGTATGCTCTGATCGGGTGGGTTTGTACTTTGTACCTCAAATTACATAATTATAAACTATTTTCATGTGTATAGGTTTTAGCCATCAACATATTTCAAGAAGAAAACCTTTGTAACAGGCAATGTCAATTCAAATTAACCACATTGCTGTAAATAACTTGGGTGTTATCAAGCTACTTCAGTAGCATTCCATAATTTACTTCTTTCCAACTTCAAACTGAACCAGGCTTCAGAGTACTTTCAGATGAACTAGCATTGCCCGAATAACATGTTAGTGGCATTCAATTGCCAAAGACGTTATCAATTACAATGCAGATAATGAATTCAATTGCCAAAGATATTATCAATTACAATGCAGATAATGAATAGAAGCAAAAAAATTAACTGAACATTTTTTATTCACCTCATTCTTTCAAATGCCAAAAATCTTATGGTTTGCCTTATATTACACACATATTACATATTCAAAAATTGCTATGTAGAAAACGACTACATGCATACAATTTGTATCTCCTATTTGTATCTGTATTATGAATCAAATACTCTGACTCTGTTTGGCAATATCTTCAAACAACGAATTGTTACGCAAAAATAAATTTGACAAAAAGTATCGTGTCAACTTCAAATTGCATTCTATATTTTCAGTTTCCATCCTCGGGCAGCAAGCAATTCACGAACCCGCTTAGCGGCATCAGCAGTATTCATTTGCATTCTATATCTTCAGTTTCCACCCTCGGGCAGCAAGCGCTTCATGAACCCGTCTAGCTGCATCAGCAGTATCGTTCAGGGGTGGATAGCTCCAACTCTCTGATATCTGAAATTTTAAGAAAACTTACATCCATTACAAAATATACATATTTGACAATATTCCAGAAAGGCATCCTTCCACAATCATATTCAATCCCTGAATACAAAAGCCATTGACACATTGAGTTTTACTTACATCCTCAGAACCTGTAAAAGGCCGAACAACTCCCAACTCTCTCAATGATCTGTGGAATTCGGTGAACTTCCATTTGCAGTGCTCAGCCCCCACAACGTAGACAGGTTTCCTGTGGGACAAACAAAATAGTTAAATATAATAGTAACATAATATTTAATACTTATATCAAGATAAAGTATATAAAATTATGTTTATTATCGAAATACTGCTTCACAAGCATACCCAGTGCTGCAAGCTTCGCTTATCATACTAACAGAATCTGCTGTGACAAGAAATGCATCAGCCCATGCTAGATGGCCCATGTGCATGTTAGGTCCTGAAAGTGGCATGTTAATGTCAGCTTTTAACCACTTAATAGATAATCTAGTTGAAACCTGAATTATATTTACCTTGCCCATCCCAAATATAAACTTTTGGATTATTTCCAAGTTCTTTCTCAATAATAGAGGACACCTGTTTAAAAGACCAAACAGAGGGAGGAAAAAGTGAGCCGGAGCTGAAAGTGTAGCTCAATAATAATATCTTTAGCAACTTCAGAACTGACCATACCTTTTGAGGAGTCCTCTGTGAAAAGGATATTCTAACACTCCCACAACTAGCAAGAACACTAAGCAAAGAGGCTGCTAACTGCTTTGCAAGGTCTACACCATATCGACAGTTACCTAAATCAATTATGAAAATTAGTCAAAAACCCAAATTTTTCGGGCCATTGAAATTATGAAACTTCAATACTTCTTCTCTGTGTTTTATGACATTTCAAATGATAAAATCCATAATCAAAATTGTATATAAATATTCAGAATAGAATTTACTTGTCGGTCCTCCAATGTTGACGACGAGCAAGGGCCTCTGAACCTGTGCAAATTCATCATGCCAAGTACCAGCAGCACTACGTATTGAAGTGAAATCTATTTGATGTAGGGCTCCAGTGGTAAGAACCTGAGTGCACATTATCACATAATAGTCCTTAGCAATTAACAGGGGCAAATCAAAGTAAAATCACAGTTTCTCCACATCAAAGCAAAAAGCAATTTCCAATCATATCGATTATCATATACACATGTACATACCACATGATTATCTGGAGGTTCACGCGGAGTTATCCAACTTCTAAGAAGCCGAGGAACCTGTTCCCGTCCTTGTGGAGTCAGAGCATAGTAGTCATGCTTAGGTGTAATCACCATGTCAAACCTATTCAAATGCAATCTAGGATGTTGTATCTGGCCATTAGACAAGAACAAAAGAAAATACCAAAATTAAAATCTGCGCTTTTATGTAGTAATGAACGTTAGAGCAAAATACAAGTGCAAAAACACAGTACCATATTAACAGTTAAATATAAACCAGATCATAGATACTCTAACATTTATTTGAAATGAGCATATATTACGTTTTAATACTTTTGGATTAAAGAGAACACGTCTATCATTTCATGCTGATTTGGTTCATGACTAATTAAGTCAACGACAACCATGTTCTCCTGAACTTGACAAATTTACACTATAAATCCCAAAATTTTAGACACATTAACAAGGTTTTAAATTGCAGACTGCAAAATGTTATGTAGCCACGATATTGTGGTTGTGGCAATTGTTACTCTAAAATTGTGGACTGCATGGGCTCATACCACTACATGCCAACAACAGAATGCGAGCACAAGCAAGACCCGGCTGGAACTTAAAACCTTAAATGCGACAAATATGAGTAGTGAAAGACAGATAAGTATGTGGGGGAAAGACCATAGAAGTAGCAAGGCGTTATCTTAATTTCCTAGCAAGATCATACCAGGGACTGGTAAAATAAACAGCTTTAAAGATTGAAAGTGGATATGGAGAATTTCAATTACAGAAAGTAATTTGTTACTCTTGGTGTTTTGGAATGCATTCACAACTCCCACTTTTGTCAATCACTAGCTCAATTTTGTTCTTGGTGAACTTTAAGGCATTAAGCCTATTTTTATTTCACCTTCTAGTTTTCATCAAACGCAAAAACAAACTAAACTATAGCAGTCAAGCCTTGAAAATATTAAAAAAAATACTATACAAACTTATATAATACCATAATGTCTTCTCACGAACATATCTAACGATTGACCATTTAATTCCAAATCGTAATTAGTCGTTTGACTTATACTTTCTTTCATCTTCTTTTGTCTTTAACCAATGTCCTATCTTCCATCTGAACTATCCTACTTAATGCTTCTGAGGCTTCATCTCACATGTCAAAAACCAATTAAGAGATGAGATTCTAGCATCTTATCTACTATATGAGCTATACCTACTTTTTCTCTAACAATATTACAATATTATATCTGATCATATCATGTCTTGTGTCACTACTCATCTGTCGCGACATTCTCATCTCTGAAAGTATAAGTCAAACGATTAATTACGATCAGTTTCATAGAACATGGGAGATCTTTTGGCTGTGTGGGAACAAAATTCTTTGAACTCGAATGATACTTTTTAAACCCCCCTGGTGTTACCAGTAAATTGTTGTCTCAATCTTTTATGTATGTACTCAAAATTTGCTCCAATTACAAAATATCATAGCAAGGTTGGATAAAATATAAATATGCATTATATCTGCTGACCTGAACTACAAAAACATTTTCAGATGCCAAACGTTTTATGGAACTTGCTGTAGAAATTGTATCTCTCCCACATGCAACCACCAACAAAGGTCCCTCCCTGGACACATTATCAAACATATCTCGAAAGAATTAGACGCAGATGATCAAGAAAGAGAGAATAGGATGCAGGAAGAAAGTATAAGAACGGGTGTCTAACATGAATGTTCTGAAAATCTTATACAAGTTTTACCAGCTACCTTAATTGTATGAATTAATTATGCACAAGCACAAGAAATAAATAGAAATGTAAATGCTGTGAAGCAACACATCTCTGTATCATATATCACTTAATATATTAGAAAGGATTAATTGATATATATATATATATAAGTAATTTCGTATATTGCTATTGTTAAAAGGAAATTCATCGTTCTGAAGAAGTAAGCATGGTAAAGCCACGGGGAAATTTAAATGTCTTCATTAAAAAAGCAAAGAAAAAAGTTACTAAGCAAGTAATACTCATGATTACAGAGTGATTCAGTTTTACAGATAAAAGAAATGGATTAGAAATTACTTCTCGTAAGTTTCACGAGCAAAATTTACTATCTGCTTTGCATCAGCTTCTAAGACGCCTAACAACCCTGCACTGGCACCATTTTCTGAAGGTAACGGCATAAACTTCTGTTCTGGAGATTTTAACAGAAGCTGAGAATAACCACGAATCGTTCTTACTATATAATATATTTTTGTGTGGAGAGAAACTGGAAGCCAATGAAGCCATTCATTAATTCCCCCTTTAGGTCTGGTAACCCGCTGCAATAAATCAATCATAAAATGACGAGCAAACTTAATCAGCTGTAAAACACTACTTTCAACTTAGAAAAGACGAAATATAATTATTTTAAAACAAGGAAAATTTGAGCCCTGAAAATCATTAAGAGTTAGCCTTAACAATAAACACAGGTCCTACAGAACAGCATATCTGGTTGTAGACTGCAATGGCGATAATTCATTTAATTCTTTATATTCAAAAAAATCTCAAATTAGAGATATTTTACATAAGATGAAAAATCTACCCATCTTTTCCTATCCCTCTGAACATGCCCTAAATGAAAAAACAGCAAACTGTGATATATGGCATGTAGGGATACAATGCACAGATGCTAAATCAATAAAAGTATACAACTATACAAACTTGTACAATAAAACATATTAATATATCAGGCTCTCTACCAACATTGGGTGGTAAGCGGTCCTGACCCCTAGTGAGGAGAACATGGTTCAAATCCTAGCAGTGGCCAATTTGGGAGGCCGAGTAGCCAAGGGTTAACTCCCTCACACCATCAGTAGAACCGCAAATTAAACCCATATCTAGTCCAAAGGACCTAAGCTTGTGGGAGGATACCTTGGAGAGCCAAAAGCCCCAATTACAATGGTTTATCAGGAAAACAAAATTATTAGCCTCTCTCTCCTCATGAAATCTTCTAGAGGCAAGAACCAAACTCACCAAAAATAATCCGACTTCTTTTGCAATTTATCCTTCTAAATCACAGACTGCAGAATACAGATGCTGTTTTCTCTCTGTTTACTTGGTTTTCCTACTGCTAGTTTACAATTTCTACATTGACAAAATTCTATCTCTCAACTTATCTTCTGACAACACACTTCAAGGTTTTCAGTTTTAACCTTTCAACTTCTCTATTGCCAACCTCACTCCCTATATTGGTTTTAAGATGAGCAAACCCTAAATTTAGTCAGTTAAAGATATATAATAATTCATAAGTCATATTACCCCAGAATGATGGAAATTAACACACAGGTCCCAGAAACATGGGTTTCTTTTAAATTTGGTTATGTACTCCTCTAATAAGCATACACTTAATTCAAAACTAGTAGTTTCACACAGTAACTATGCTGGAAAAGTGAAAAACTGGTTGCAAAAGGGCAATAAGAGAGAGAGAGGGAGGGTTATATGCTTACATATAAGAAATACTTTTCTGAGAGGCCAAGGGCGCGAACCAATCCAATGCTCTGATTCTCAGAAGTGGGAAAACCGTTACCGATAACGACGGCGCGTCTGACAAAGGTGTGAAGTCCAGATTGGAAGATCTCGGGAGTACCCCTTTGGGCGGTAGGGCTCGGCGGTTGAGGAAGTTTAATTTGTCTCATGGATTTGATTTTGAACGAGCACGACAAGATATGCACAATATTATCAGTTCAAGAACATGGCGGTTGAATTTTCTCGGGAAAACGAGCGAAAATGAAAGAAAATTTGTGATTCTAGTTCTAGCGAAAAAGTAAACAGTCACAAGACTCGCAACTCGCGAGTTGGCAACTAATCTACCCTTTTTTCTTGATTTTTCTTGATAAGCGGCAACTAATCTACCCTTTTTTCTTGATTTTTCTTGATAATTCGGTGACTAGAAGTGATTTTTGTAGAATTCTTGCAGAATTAGTTGTTTTTTTTATTTAGATTTTTTTTTTTTTTGGTGAGACTTTTTTTTTTTTTTAGATGGAGCGGTCACAACTCACAACTACTATAAACTGACACACACAGCTGAGGTTCTGGGTTCGAACCCAATACATGATATCTAACAATTCCAGCATTTGCTAGTTAAGCTAAACTTTATGATTATAATTAATTTTTGTTAAAAGTGAGTTAAACACGAAATGTTCTTTGTTTGAATATTTTTATTGAAAAATGATTTTCATCGATCATCATTGTTAGGATATGTTTCACTAAAATTGTTTTTAGGTGTAAAATTACTCGAAGGATTAGTTTCCACAATCGTCGTGGAGGATACATTGGTGTGTAAATTACTAAAATGTGTCTCAACTTAAAATTTGATAAAGTAGACGGTAAAAATACTAAATAAGTATATAAAATATCTAAATTAATTAAATTTACAATTAGATAATTTTTTTTAATTAACGTGTTATTAGTGCGCAATATCTACTAGTTTTGTCGGTGACTAATATACGCAATGGAATCTAACTGGCCAGAGACCTTAGGTGGGATTCAAGCTCAATTACCCTTCGGACCAACCTTTGTTGGTAATAAAGTTCGAAAAAATAATTTAAATTGCAATGCAATTTAGTGAAGAAAAGTTGTTTAAAATGTAAATATAGTGAAGGACAATTATAGAAGATCCAAATTAAGTGAATGGTAAATATGGAAGGCGTAAATTGGAATATAATTTAAATATCTGTAATATAATTTAATTTACAAATAGAGAAAATAAATTAAGATTAATAAAAAAGAGAATATAATTTAAAAAAGTAACAAAAATAAATATATAGTGAAGGGCAATTATGGAATATGTAAATATGTAATAGTATAATCAATTTTATGTCAACTTAAAAGCTAGAATTTCTAGGTTCTAGTAGAATCAATTTTAGACCAATAAAATTAATTTTAAGTGAAAAAGTCAAACATTAAATTAACACACCAAAATCACTTTTAACCTTTTTTTTTTGAAGTAGTTTGTAATAAGTTCCTATATTAAGGGCCGGGGAGAAATTTACAGTAGCTTCTTACATCAGAATTGGTCACCAATAAGCCATATTAATATTATACAATATCTGAATATATGTTTTTTTTTGACAAGCTGAATATATGTTTTTTAGATAATGTATTATCAACTTCACATACTAAACAACAGGGAAGCAATCATTCTTGACCCTAAAGGCAAACAAAAGCAATATATGGATATTGCAATAATTTTAAAAAGGTAAAAATAATTTAAACCTACATAGTGAAAGATAGTAAAAAAATCCACATTTACAGAGTGATGCCCCATAATCACAGAATAGTACCTTATCGGGCTCCGGCATGCATTTTTAATTTTTATAATACAAAACCAAGAACAATGAAAGCCATAAAATGTAACTGTTTCTGGACCCTTTATCAAATTCTCCCACTCAGCTCATAAATTTGAATCCGAAATACTGAAGTGCCAAAGCAGACATTGACAGGAATCATCTTGATCATTTCATAGCTCAGAAAATATATAAATCACCAGGAGTGACATTTAGGATCTGCAGGATGGTAGAGTGATGCCTCCACAACAAGCAGCAATTATAAAGTAAAGAAGTAGAACAATCAAGCACGTCAATAACGCCCTGTCAAGGACATTTACACACAGTCAAGTCAAAGAAAGAAGGAAAAGGGAAACCCATTGTTGCTTTCCAGAATAAATCATCACAAAAAAAGAATTAAGCCAATCAACTTTTGGTATCCCAGATCTAAAATGCAATACTTTCGCTACCATATATATATATATATATATATATATTCCTTATATAAAGAAAATAAATTTTACTCACAAGAGTTTGAAATTTTTCATCCAAAGAGCTCTACGAAGGCGCTTTGATTGTTTCCTAAAGTGAAATGAACTGTCCTGCATTGTTGCTGTCTTATCAACGAGAAGCTCAATCCGGTCACCTCTCTCCAATATCTTCTCAATATTGTCCACCATGATAGTGCGTATCTGAACGATAGAGTGAAAGTTATAACGCAACCAACTAAGTGAAATGACTTGAGCAGCCTTATCATGCATGACAGGAAACATCAACAAATTAAGTAACATTATAGCATCTATACAACTTGAAATCCAATACAATGCTCTTCAGAATCATGTCGCATAATAACCAACATATAATGGTTTCCAAAAGACAAGGTACACAACTTCGCTAATAAGGATTCTTAGCCATTGGCATCACTTCTTGGATGAGTGACGCTTCTTGTAAAGGCACTGGTACATTTCAAGTCAAGAGGGTATACCACTTCTACTTAGCTGACCAGCTTTCAATAAAGATAAATCCCAGATTTAATAAGTCATCATAACATTCACATTAACTGGGGCATAAACCAATATATTGAAAATCATATTATCATAGTTGTAATTTTCTTTTGTCTACAAACCAGATGGGTTATTGTCGTTATATAAACCAGATTATATGTAGAAGATGGCAAATTTACCAACAGAAAATAGAGTTGCATATAAGATAAGCTAGAATAAATTTAACTATCATATCATGAAATTTGATTAGCTTATTTAGTGTTATGTTCTCATTTCTTACTTTGTGCTGGATAAATAAAATGGTGGGGATACATCAGAAAGACAAAATAAGGAGGCACAAAAACTTTTTTGAAATTACTTGCCTCGCCAACTTCACCCCTCACACGATTGAGGGTATCGGCACTGGGATTACTAGAAAAGAACTCCATTTGCTGATGCAAAACCCTTGAAAACTCATCATTCATTGAATAAGCCGGTGCATGATTGGCAACCCTGCCGTAGTTCTTCATGAACCTCATTTGGATATCTTCCAAGTATGTAAAAGGGATTCTCCCTGGACAAAGAAAAAATGGAACATGGTAAGAACATGAAAACGGTATTAAAGGTTAAAACATAATGGTGAGTTCTTGCTTCTTCGGCTGTAAATATGCTGGTGACTGTTAGTTATTGTTGATGCAGATAAAAATATACTAATCCTATGAATCCGTTTTTACAGTTATTGGTTTTTAACACAAAAAAAGGAAAAGTTGACAACAGGTTGGACAAGATTAAACTGAGGGAACTATTTCTGTAGTGAATATTGAGAAAAATAAAAACTAGCTAAATCTATCTTCTCTGAGAGTAGTTTCTAAATATTTGGAGCCTAAAGTAAAGTTATAGATCTATTATTGATGACAGATTTATAAGGTCAATAAGCATTAGCTTATTGGCATAAATCTTGCTGTCAAATATAAGCATGATAATATGATATTACTACTTGCTAATAGGTATGAAATGGAATAAATCTAACAATGTTTAAAGTGAGGAAAATAGCTGAAAATGTCATTCAGGCTGAAGAGTCAATATAAATCAGTATAACAATGTTATAGTAAATCTTATGCACATAAAAGAAGCCTAGAGTAGCCTTCTTCCTCCCCCTTCCTTTTTGAGGTAACATTAGCTCGTATCTTTTAATATGCATTGACGTGAAGAACATTCATGCAGCAAGCACAAACAGATAATTTCAACTGTTGTAAATTAGTGTCACTATAAATATAGTTAAGCCTTGCAGATGAATTGCTACATATTTTACTTTCTCAACAGATCCTACCATGATCACCCAAGAAACACAAATCATAAAAATCTTAAAGCTTTTGATCTATTTTTGTTTATTAAAAATTATACTACAGATTTTTTTTCGCATACTAAAAAACCCAAGTCTCTCTCTTAGACTAGAAATAAGGCCTTAAAAAATTTCATAAAGAATAGACATCCCTTGCCTACAAGTTGATTTTGTAGGAGAGTATTAGGCCTGAAATCCTAATATAGTATCAAAGTGTATTTCAAGTTCGTCGGGCCACCTACTATCGCGCAACTTGTGTCAAACTCTAGATGTTCAATTTTGGTAATGAGGGGGGTGTTCAAAGCCCCACATCGGATATGATATGGCCTACAAAGTGTTTATAAGTGGAAGATACGCCTCACCTTAAAAGTCGTTTTTGTAGCAATGGTTTGGCCCAAACTCTAAGATGGTATCAGAGTTTATCCTAGATCCATTGGAACACCCACCATAATTATCCACGCACCAAACCCAATAGTGTTGGACATAGGGGGCGTATTGGGAAAAACCCAAGGTCCACATTGACTAGAAATAAGGCCAGAAAGAGTTTATTAAAAATGGGCCCCTCACCTTACAGGTCGGTTGTGTAAATATGTGTTAGGCCCACAATCCAAACATTTTGTGTTATACTCTTTTTTTTTAAAAAAAGTTTCAAAAGAACAATAACAAAACTGGCCCTTAACTTTCTTATAGTGAAAGAAGCACCTGTTAAAACGAAGGATTGCCTATTGTGTTTCAAAAACTTGGAAAAATAATGCTAAAAATTCTCCATTGCAGGATAACTAGAATACATGTATAACTTTTCAAGGAAACCTTATTTGACACAGTAAGACAGTTGTATGCTCGGGGGGGGTCTCATACCAGCTATCTAACACGATGTCGGTCCCCCAAGTTCCAACATTCAACCCTCATTCCCTCGAGAAAATCTCTCTACAATAGCAGTACAATTCAATTTCCTAATTGATGAAGTGATAATGAGCTTGCAGACCTCAATTACTGTTATTTTCGATTTCAGCACACCAATGCCATTAGAGTGGTGATTTTTGAACACCCCGATTTTTCCCACACCTATTCAACACCCAATTTCTCTATATCTCTCTCTTATCACATCATTCACCTATCATATCACTCTCTAAATTCCCTTCTCTCTATTGGTGTTGTCAGGTGTATTGGGTGTCCAAAAATATTTTTCCACAGTATTCAATTCTTTTGCAACTTTTTCTTTACTAGAAGTTCTTTTGTTGACAAATTTCTCAACTAGAAGTTTAAATTTAAAAGCAATCAAATACAGAAATTCCATGTTCTAAAGAAAAATCATCTATAATCCAAGTTATCAAAGCCAGCCCCTAATTCCTTTTCTTTTGAATTTACTCAACATATGTTCTCAATTTAAGGTACTTCTTTTGAATTTAAACGAGAATAAGAGCTTATGCAGAAGATTTCCTCCAAGCAAAATTACTCAAAATAGCATCCAACACCCAACTCTATAGATCCTACGTTTTCACAGCAAGAGAATTGGATGGTGTAGCAACGATAAATGATTTAGAACGAGAAAGCAAAATAAGCATGAACGGGAAGAAGAACTATAACTACTCACTTCCAAAGGTGTCGTTGGCCATACAAAGGTAGGTGAGGCCATCGGATCGGAGTATGTGAAAGATGTATCTATCCTGAGAGAAGCAAAGCCTCGAGTCTGACTCGGTCGGAAGCTTCTCTAGCAAGCGACGGGCGACGGCACCTGTGTTGCCGGTGACGGCGCTGAACTCAGCCAACACCACCGTGCCTCTGGCTACCAAAGCGTACAGGATCGCCATCGGCGAATAACTTTCTAGAAGATTCGAGATAACGTCGTATGCTGCTGCTTGCTCCTCCTCCTCCCCTTTTTATTTTTAGTTAAGATCTTTGAGTCTCCATGGAAACCAGAATCTGGTTGTTTTGCGTTCAAAACAAAAAGTTGAAGTCGTATGCTTATTATTTTTATTTTGATTTTGTATTTTTGATCAGATGAGGTTCAGGACTTGAATCTTCTCCTTTCACTCTCCCTACATCTCCCTTCTTCCTCTCTATCTCTCTCTTACTTTTACTCTCTCTCATCCTTTATTTAACATTTTTTAATGATGAGAGAGAATGAAAGTAAGAGAGAGATTTAGGGAGAATGGAAGGAGAGAATCCAAAGGGCAATTTCTGAATTAAATTGAATTGATTATTTTTATTTTTATTTTTATTTTTCCCCATCGTTGAATTCAATCGAATAGGCGGTAAAACCAACGTCGTTGGTCGAGTGGCATAATCGACTTTGAGATATGGGGGTCTACACAGTGCTCTCAAGTTCGGTTCTCGCAATGGACAAACTCGATGTTGACTAATGCGAAATTTGATCATAAGCATGAACACCGAGAGCACTGATAATCATTGCGTAGCAATAATACGAATAAAGGGTAGTGGTGATTCCAACCAAAAAGAAATTGAATAGGGTGGGTTAGTTCGCGATTCAATCACAGGGCCACCCACTTGGGAGTCCAACGTGGTTTGGGGCTCTTTGTTACTGATTAAAAATTAAGTGATTTCGATGTTAAATAACTAGAGATTTGTTTTTAGTGATTTTTAAGGAAAACAATTTATTTTGTGTTTGTGTAACATAAATCACTTTTTTTAACCAAAATAATCATGCTATGAAAACTTACTTTTATGAGAAGTTACACAAAACAACTTCTCGTTTTACTGTAGCGTGTTACCGGTTTTCATGTGGAAGGAGGGCTTCCTTCATGAACCTAATTTGGAGTCCCACATCGAGAGTCATAAACCTAGTTTAGGGGCTTATAAGGGTTGGACATCCTCCCCTTACAACCATGGTTTTGAGGAGTAGGCTTAATTCGTTGACAATTAATATGAAAGTCGTTTTTATCTTTGGACACGTTCTCTGCCTTGAGGAGAATAACCTCCCCCCATCCCCCCAAAAAAAGAAAAGAAAGGGGGAGAATAAATCGTCGCGGACTCTCATTTATGATTTCCAAGTGCAATGAGGACTTCATGAACCTAACTCGGTGTCTCACATCGGGGGGTCATGAATTTGGTGTAAGGACTTATAAAGGTTGGACAAATCTTTCGTGCAACTATAGTTTTTGGGGAGTAGTTAGACTTAATTCCTCATCACTAGAGGTTTAGATTTAAAGCTTTGAAGAGGATCCAAAATTTGAAGGCATGGACGCGAGTTTGGTTGTTGACTTGTTGTCATGTTGTATCCAAACATACATATCCAACATGACAGATAAGAGATTCATACGACAGGTTGGCCAATTCTTTTTTTGGTTGATTATTCATGGCCCCAAACATCACAAGCTAGTGAGTTATTTAAAAAGAGATGGAAGGATAAATATTTTATTCTAAGCATATATTTTCTAATATAAAGGTTTTTGAAATTTAAAAATTATATAATAAATTATCATAAAACTCAATGTCTTCATCTATTCAAACAATCCCATCAAAAATAAAATAAAATTTATAACATATTATCATAGATGGATACAGAGACACAAAAGGGTTTACTCTCTCAATAAATTGTTTTTTTAAAGGTAATCAAATCTGGAATACTTACTAAACCGTTGAAGGAAGAGATTCAATGATTCAATCAGGGTTGAACCGAGTTCGAACCGATCTGGATTAAATAACATATTTTAAAATTATAATATATATAATATATAAAACAATATTAAATAAAGGATGTTATATTTGGTCTATACTTTAATTAGTCCCTGACTTTTAAATAATGTTATATTTGGTTTCTGACTTTTCAAATATTTCAACTTAGTCTCAAACATTTACAAACAAGTGTCAATGTAGTCCTTCCGTCAACCACTATTGGTTAACAGTGTTACAAAAATAAAAATACAAGTCAGATTTCTATTCATCTTTAAACCCCTTTCTTCTTCATTTCCTCTATCTTCAAAAACAAGTCTCCTTCCCACATTATTGTTGACAGCCGATTTGCAATAATGATCAACATGTTCAACTGTCAACTCGTTGTATAACTTCAAAGGGATCATAGCGACATCACCAACAATATATACATCATGAATGCTTGTTTTGAAGAAGGAATCAGTCTACAACCAGAAGAAATACCATCATTGATGGTATCACTAACCTTGATTCCACCCTTCTCTTTAACTTGACCTTTGAATAAGAATGTTTGAGGCCTTCCTCCAACACCAACAAAATCAGCTTTAACACCGTTGTCGCCTAAACAATCCAAAACAAATATGTGCGTATGTTCAAATTCATTCTTGGAAGAGCCAAAAGTCATTTTGCAGAGATATCAAATTGTTTTTGTCATATTTGGTGTTCTTTAATAAATTGATTTTAGAGACAAAATAATAGTATTCAACTTAACCCTTCAAAGAGAGAGGAAATGCAAAAGAAAGGGAATGGAAGATGAATAGAAATCTGAATATGCGTGGCAACAAAACCCATACCCGTGGGGACCCACCCAAACCCGCCCCAATTTGACGGGTTTTCCCCATTTTGATTGGGTTTGGGTTTTTCCCGAAATTAAAATATGGGGACGGGGTGGAGAATGGGGACATAGGTCCCCACCCCGAACCCGCCCCGAATGTATGAAATTACATTATTACTCATCTTAAATTAGAAACCCTCAAAGAGCTAACCCTAATTTGTATTTGGTTATGCATTATTTTTATGTTGTTATGTTAAATTTTGGGTTCGGGATGGGTTTGGGGGTGGGTTAGGGTATGGGATAATTTGTGGGTTTGGGGCTAGTTCGAGTTTGGGATAAGTAAAAACTATTTTTTTATCTAATAAATTTATTTCACCGCGGGGACGGGGTTGGGGTGGGGATCCCCGAACCCATTGGGTACGGGGATGGAGATCAATAATTCATCCCTGTTGGGTTTCGGTAGGGGAACAGGGAATTACATGGGATTCGGGGATGGGGAATGTAAAACCTATCCCCGCCCCGCCCCATTGCCATGCCTAAATCTGACTTGTATTTTTGTTCACTTTTTAAAATGCCCTAATGTTACATGAAATCTGTGCGTATAAGGGTTTTTAAAACCCAAATGTTACATGAAATCTGACTTGTAATTTTTAAAAGCCGATTTACCTATTTATTAGATAAATCTGATTTGAAAAAATTCAACGTTGATTTATCTAATAAATAGGTAAATCCATTTTGTAAAATAATTAATAAATAAAAGTGATAAATCAGTTAAAAAATAAAAATTAATTTTTTTAGAAAAATAAAATAGATATGAATATCGAGAGTCTTTTGGTTCTATTTAGTGTGTAGTTCGTTAACACGTGACGATGTTGTACGTTGGGTGAATAATTTAGGCTAAAAATCGGTTTTCGGGCAACCTACTCGGATTGTAATGAAACCACAACCATTAAATCTGAAAAAATCAGGGATCAAGATTCACCAGAAGGGACTTCTTTCGGGACAAATGGGCTCAAAATCCCAAATTCCATCGTTAACTATTTTTATTAATTTTTTAAATTTTTCATAATCTCAAAAAAATCTAAAAAAATTTGTATATCCTTATTTTGGCTTTATTCGATTTTTAGTGGTGTTTTCATAATTTTTAGATTAGTTTTGACTCTTTAACGGATTTTTAGTTTTGTTTTTATAACATTTTTTTAAAAATTTAAATAAAAAACAATTATTTTTAATACAAAAACCGGATTTACCTATTTATTAGATAAATCCTCTTTGAATTTTTTCAAAGCGGATTTATCTAATAAATAGGTAAGTCCGCTTTGTAAAATAACAAAAATGGATTTAACCTCCACTTGAGGTAAATTTGCTTTTAAAAATAATAAAAACGGATTTAGGTAAATCCGTTTTGGGAAAAAACCAAAAATGAATTTATCTTTTATTAGGTAAATCCGTTTGACTTAATAGTGGAGGAGTATTTTCGGATTTCACTTTTTTTGTGGGGGTATAAGGTGATTTAGTGGGGGTAAAAAAAAAACCACTGCATAAAGACCTAACAAGGCCACTACGGCCCAGCCCACCCGCAAAAGCAGCACACCATAAAACACTGCACCAAGCTGCACAAGGGAAAAGGCACCAAGTACACGAACTGAACAGAGATACGCGCCAAACCCACACACAAGCAAACGCAAAACAGCAGAGCTAGGTCTCCAAAGAAGATCCAAATACGGCGATCCGCCACCACCAGAGACCGAGACACCACCGCGCCGGAGGAACGAAAGAAGAGGACGCCGGAAGCAGGGGCGCTGCAAGAAAAGGGAGAGAATTAAAATGGGCCGATCCTATAACTCATTTAGCCCAATACCATTCTGCCAAAAACATAAAAGGTTGACTCCATGTAGATAGTTCTTGAACAAATGCAGCAACGGTAGCATTACTCAAAACCTCACACAATCCTGATTTCTTTTCTCCTTTCTCTTTTCCATTGGCGCAACACTGATGATGTTCTAAACTTCGTTTATCTTGATTTTCAAAGCTTCTTGAGGACGTTCTTGCAATCCATGGAGTTTACGAACGCGAAGTCAAAGCGTCGGAGATCTAAGTCCGAATGCGTTTTCTTGGGACCGATTTTCTTGATGAACGTTTTTGGCGAAAACACAACAATATCTGGTATTTCGTGTTGCAGTTTAGCCCTAATTTCTTTGATGACTGATCTATGTGAGTAACGGCCGAATCCCATTTCATCACTTTGTTTTATTCTTGGTTGAGTTCACCTTACTACACCTTAAGCTTGTCTTCGATTATGTATGGTGAAAATATAGCTAGTCATAGAAGCGCAAATTGAATTACGTGGGCGGTACCTTCCCTTTTCAATCTTCAAGATTTTAGTTATTTCTTTCTTTTTTCAATAAAAAAGTATTGTGACCCTAATTATTGGCTATGATTACATATTATCGGGCTTCTGAGATTTCTGAATGAAGCATATTGGAATAATGGTTGAATTTCTTGACATGAGCCAAATTTTGATTCCTTTTTTTTTTAAATTCTATTTGGTGTTAGTTTCAACTTTGTGCTGCTTGTATTTATCAATGTGGTAGTTGGCTATAAAGATAACTATTCAGCTTTAATGTCAGTTCTGTTTCTCAAAAAATCATTATTGATAGAGATGTGATTTATTCTGAGCCCATGTGCATTAGATAAAGTAATTCTGACGTATTATTTGAGTGTTTGATGTGCTTTTTATTTCTCTTTGGTTGGTGATTGTTTTGATTTTGTAATTGTAATTTGTAATAATTTTTATTAATTTATATTAGTTGGACGATGTTTAACATTGGCCTCTGATGATTATATCAGAATTGTTGAGGTGATTCGGTCCCAAGCCCATGTTTCTAGTGAGAACCTACTTGGTGAAGGGACTTTTACCCCTTTTTAGGCTATGATTTCAAAAATGTGTTTCTAGCGAGAACCTACTTATGTCAGTTGTCAGGTAGAACCGATGAAGTTACTTACAATCCAACTTGTCTAAGGTTGTAGTTTACCCAAGCCCTTGTTTTCAGGGAGAACCTACTTGGTGTTGCTACATTTCCAATGACATTAATTGTTTAACTGAGGTTCATTGGCTTTATAGTTAAGTGCTTTTGAATTGAAGCTCTCTATTGAAAAAGTGTCATTGAATTAAATAGCAGAACAACGTTATTTCTAAAGGTTGATTATTGGTATGGAATGATGGATTTTGGATGCTCTATACTTAATTGTGCTATGTCCAGTCCCGAAATATCTACTAAACGATGAATGAATTTGACAAATTTGTCTTATTTGAAAGGTGCTTCATAATTTACACTTGCCCCAATTATGCTTGCTCCGATTTACAATTGCCCCGATTATTGGTTGCTCTGATTTATGATTGCCTTGATCTATGGTTGCCTCAATTTATGATTGCCCTGATTCACAGTTGCCTCAATTTATGCTTTTTGGATTTACAATTGCCCAAATTTATGGTTGCCCCGATTTAGAGTTGACTCGATTTATGGTTACCCCAATTTACATTTGCCTCTATATATGGTTGCCCGAATTTACAATTGCCATGATTTATGGTTGTGGTTGCCTTGATTTATAGTTGCCTCGATTTATGGTTGCCTCGATTTACAGTTGCCTCGATTTATGGTTGCCTCGATTTACAGTTGCCTCGATTTATGGTTGCCCCGATTAACAGTTGCCTCGATTTATGGTTGACCAGTTGCCCTGATTATGGTTGTAGTCCCGGAATATCTACCAAATAATGAATGAATTTGACAAATTGGTCTTATTTGAAAGGTGCTTCTTAATTTACAGCTGCCCTGATTATGGTTACTCTTATTTACAATTGCCCCAATTAATGGTTGTCGAGATTTATGGTTTCCCCGATATATGGTTGCCCCGAGTTATGGTTGTCTCGAGTTATGGTTGCTCCGATTTACAGTTGCCTCGATTTATGGTTACTCGGATTTACAGTTGCCTCGATTTATGGTTGCCCTGATTTACAGTTGCCTCGATTTATGGTTGCTCGGATTTAAAGTTGCCTAGACTTATGACCCCGATTTATAGTTAATCAATTTACACCTGCCTCAGTTTATGGTTGCCATGGTTTGTATTTGCCTAAATTTATGATTGTTTTGATTTAATGTTGCCCCTATTTATGGTTGCCTCGAGTTTTAGTTGCATCCCACTTGAAACAACTATTTGATACAGTTGCCTCAATTTCTGGTTGCTCTGATTTAATGTTGCCCCAATTTATAGTTGCCTCAAGTTTTAGTATCCACCCACGTGAAACAAGTATTTGATCAAGCTATACTTGTTTCATAAAGTGTGTTGTTTTGGCTTTTCTCATATTTCGTGCAGTAAAGATTAAGCTTAAGTAAAGGTCTATTTGTAGGTGAGGAAATGCAATGTTATAGTTTCAAATATGTGTCTTTTGAGGAAATTGTGGCTTTTGGATTTGCTAGACTATGTTTGATTATACAATGTCTCTTTTCGAAATATTCAGAAACTGATGAATAATGAACTTGACAAGATTCCCAAAGGGGGTTTAGGTGTTATAGTTGCCCTTGCAATTGCCTCGATTTTAAGTTGCCATCCACTTGAAACAACTATTTTATCAAGCTGATATTTGTTTCATTAAATTATGTCAGTTCGGTTGTTCGCAACTCTTTTGCATTGTAATTTGAGCTAAATAAAACTCTATTTGTGAGGAAAGGATGGGCTTTGAAGGCACTCTATGTTTGATTATAGAATCTCTTACCCAAATATCTAGTAAATCATGGTTTTATTTAGAGTTGTCATCCACTTGTAATAGCTATTTTATCAAGCTCGTATTTGTTTATTGAAAGTGTGTTGATTTGGTTTTATGCAATGCAATCTGAGCAAAAATAAACCTCTATTTTGTAGCTGACAAATTGCATTGTTGTAGTTTAATTTCTTCTGTCCCATGAGGAAATGGTGGCTTTTGAATGTGCTATTTTATGTGCTTATCCAATGTCCTGTCCCAAATTATATAATAAATAATTCAGTTTGGTGCTTGTTTCTAGTTAGTGCTGCTTGTATTTTCCAGTGCCGTAGTTGGCTTTGTAGATAATTGTTCAGCTTTAATGGCAATTTTGGTTCTAAAAAAATCAAGATCAATAATGGTGTGATTCATTTTGAGCCTTGTGCATTAGATTAAGTAATGCTTATATGTTATTTGAAATTTTGATGTACCTTTATTTCTTTTTGAGTGTTGATTGTTTTAATTCAGGCTTAAATATATGTTACCCCCCTGCAAATATGACCATTTTCCATTTACCCCCCTGTAAAAAAAAAGTTTTAAAATCAACCTTGCAAATGTTAAGTTGGTATAGTTACCCCCCTACCGTTAGTTTTAGCTAACACTGTTAAGTCTATGCTGACTTGGCTGACAAGTTGGATTGAGACGTGGCACACTATTGTTAGTGAAAAATAAAAATTTGGAGAGACCAAGAGTTGAACTCGTGACCACAATGTAAGATACACTTCTGTTTACCACTAAGACACATCATGATTTGAAAACATTTTGCCAACTAGAAATATATATTACTTAATTACTAATTAATTTTAATAAAAAAACAAATATGAAGTCCTGTTCTTCTTCTTCTTCGAATATTCATCTTCTTCTTCTTCGAATATTCATCTTCTTCCTGAAGAATCTTCAGAAACAACGAAATCTCAGAACGAATTGGAAACAAATCTTCATAATTAAATTGAAATCGAAACCGAATTTGTTCATAAAACGAAATCTGCAATAATACAACATCTTCAATCTTCATCAATCACAGATTTGGACGAAATTGAAATAAAATTGAAATGAACCCAAAACCAAAATATCAGTTCCAGAAATGAAATGGTTAACCTGTTTTCGTTTTATCAGTTACCAGAAACCAGAAATGAAATTTCGTTGCTTGATTTTTGAAAACGAAATTGATTTTTAATTATGTTCTTGCAATTTCGTTTTTTAGGTTACCAGTGGAATTGGTGGGTAGGTATGGAATCAATGATGTTGTTATATAGCGTGGTTGCTCCAGAAATGAAATTGAATGGTTGATTTTTGAAAACGAAAATCGATTTAAAGATTCACAGATCTTGTTGTTGGTGTTGAAAAATCAAATTTGGGGTTGGTTGAAGATGAACTTGTTTGGGTGTTTAAGGTTGAAGATGAAGAACATGTTTATGGATTATATATTTTTAGTTGGCTTAAATTAACCAATTGATTAAGTGGTTCAGTGGTAATTTAGATCTATTATCAATGGGAGGTCATGGGTTCAACTCTCAACCTCTCCCAAATTTTCATTTTTTAGTAACAATACTGTGCCCCACATGTGCCACGTATCAGCCAAGTCAGCATAGACTTAACTAAAATTAACGGTAGGGGGGTAACTATACCAACTTAATATTTGCAAGGTTGATTTTAAAACTTTTTTTTTTACAGGGGGTAAATGGAAAAATGGGATATTTGCAGGGGGATCAAATATTTAAGCCTTTAATTTATAATAATTGGATGATGTTCCATATTGGTCTGTGATGATTATATCCGATTTGTTTGAGGTGTTTTGGAGCCAAGCCCTTGTTTCTAGGGAGAACCTATCTCGTGAAGGGATGTTCAAATGACATAATGGATAAGATTGAGGCTTCAATTTTGAAAATGTGTTACCTATTCATTATCTTGTCTTTTGAGCATCCTTATATACCAGTTGTTAGGGAGAACCAATGATGTTACTTACAATCCAACTTGTCTAAGGTTTTAGTTTACCAAGCCCCTGTTTTAACGGAGAACCTACTTGGTGTCGCTACATTTCCAATCGCATGAATGGTTTAACTGAGGTTCATTGGATTTATAGTTTAGTTTTAGTACTTTAAAATTGTGCCTTTCTGTTGAGGAATTGTTTAATATTTTTTTCTCTAGTTTATTGTGTTAAATAACAGCAGGATATTATTTCTAAAGGTTGATTGTTGGGTTTGGAATGACGGGTTTTGGATGCACTATTCTATATTTAACTATACAGTGTCTTTTGAGCATCCTTATATATCAGTTGCTAGGGAGAACCAATGATGTTACTTACAACCTAACTTGTCTAAGGTTGTAGTTTACCCAACCCCTTGTTTTAAGGGAGAACCTACTTGGTGTCGCTACATTTCCAATGGCAGGAATTGTTTAACTGAGGTTCATTGGATTTATAGTTTAGTACTTTAAAATTGAGGCCTTCTGTAGAGGAATTGTTTGATTTTCTGCAGTTTATTGCGTTAATTAGCAACACAACATTATTTCTAAAGGTTGATTGTTTGGTTTGCAATGTCCGCTTTTGGATGCACTATCGCGTCCCGAAATATCTACTAAATAATGAATTTGACTAATTTGTCTGTCTTTGAAAATTGCTTCCTAATTTTGCCCTGAAAAATGGTTGCTCCGTTTCACAGCTGCCTTGATTTATGGTTGCCTCGATTTTTGGTTACCACTCATTTGAAACAACCATTTGATACCTTGTTTCATAAAGTGTGTAGTTTCTGTTTTTCTCAAATTTTTTGCAATTAAATTTGAGCTAAAGTTAAGGTCTATTTGTTGGTGAAGAAATGCAATGTTATAGTTTGGAATTTGTGTCATTTGAGGAAATGGTGGCTTTTGAATTTGCTAGTCTATGTTTGATCATACAGTGTTCGGTCTCGAAATATTTGGTAGTTGATGACAAATTTGTGGCTTTTGAAATTTGAGCATTGAAATTTGAGCTTAATTAATGCTCTATTTTTGGGAGGAAATGGTGGCTTTTGAATGCACTCTATGTTTGATTATAGAATGTCATGTACCCAAGTATCTAGTACATAATAAATTTGACAAATTACTTTTATTTTGAAAGGAGTATCCTCTATTATAGTTGCTTAAATTTACCGTGGCTATCCACTTGTAATAGCTTGTTATTTGATCAAGCTCATATTTGTTTCTTGAATGTGTGTTGTGTTGGTTTTTCTCAATGTTTTTGCAATGAGATCTAGGCTAAAGTAAAGCTCTATTTGTGGCCGAGTAAATGCATTGTTGTAGTTTGAATTCCTTCTGTCATGTGAGGAAATACTGGCTTATGAACGTGTTATTCTATGTTTGATTATCGAATGTCCCATCCCGAAATATATAGTAAATGATGAATTTAACTAGTTAGTTTTAGTATGGATGGACCACCCTGTGTTATAATTGCTCGGATTTCAAGTTGGCAGATTTTCAGTTGCTACCCACTTGAAAAGAGCTATTTGATCAAGATGATTTTCCATATTTGTTTAAGCTAAAATTTGTTTCATGAAAGTGTGTTTCATATATCTCAATTTTGTGCAATGAAATATGAGTTAAAGTAATGCTCCATTTGTGGTGAGGAAATGTGTAATACGTTGAAATCTTTGTGGAAAGTGAGGAAATTGTGGCTTTTAAATGGCTTGATCATACAATGTCATGTTATACAATACACAATATCTAGTAAATAATGAATTTAACAAGTTTATCTTATCTTATGTCCTTGTTATAGTTGCCCGAATTTACGGCTTCAACCCATTTTAAATCACTATTTGATGAAACTTATATTTGTTTCATGAAAGTGTGTCGTTTCGTTTTTTCTCGATTGTGTTAAAATAGTTTAATTCAATTTATAATTGTCACACTTGAAACGACTATTTGATGAAGTTGAATTTTTTCGTGAAATTGTGGTTCCGAGTTTTCTCTATTTTGAATGTTGGATGATGGATATGCTGCCAGATAATGTTACCTGTCTTTCTTTCTGATTCACGTGTCAAATATTAGATAGAATTGCATTTGTTCGCGTTAACTCGGGTTGGTGTTTTTGTGTTGTGTAACATTTGTTATTCAGTGTAACAGAACTACAGTTTTGGCCTTTAGGGTGAAGCCTGCTGGTGTCTCAGATGTAAGTTCATGTGTTTTCCACTTACCATTCTAGTTGGCAGATTCTTTTTCTTGTGTCCCGCCGTTGGCTAATTATGGGGAATAGTTATGTTGCTAGATCATATGTGTGGAGGCTATGGGGAAAGCTTGTGGGTATGGAAAGTGCTGATAGAGATCAACCGTGGCCACAACTTGTTCAAGGTTTTAAGGATCTTTCCCAATGCATTAAGGTTAACTTCAATATCTCTACTACTTGGTTATGTTTTGGTTGATTGGAAGGGATTCATAGAAAGCACTGAAATGGAATGACATTAGATGTGGATTTTTTAAACTAGGGTGGGGCGATATGGACCTGAATGGAATCTATTTCTCTCCATTCTATCTAAAAACCTTGTATTTTCTTTCCCAATTTGGGGAATAGGCCACTGATGCTTTCCTAATCTCCAGACCACTCAGTTACGTCTGAAACAATGGAATAAAAACTTTTCATCATTCAACCCTAAAATTTCCTAATATTGGTATGCTAATATTGTACTTAATAGCAATGAATTTTATGGGTTAACTACTAGAGTAGTACTAGCATATTGAAATCTTGACCTTCCAACGAAAATGAATGTTCATCTGAAGACAGGCTCTTTTGGCTCTTTTCTGCGGTTTAGTGTTTAGATAAAAAGGGGCAACCTGGTGCTACAGGCTTTCCATCACAATGCGATCAATGGAAGAGTCAATTCCATTGCGAATCTAGCATAGACAACCTTACTTTGCAGTTTAGCTCTTAAATATTCTACTTAATTTATTTGTTTCAAAGTTTAGGTGCATAAAATCAGTAATGATTTGATCTTGATTTTTATGCGCAACAGTTGTTTACAAGATTTTTGCTGCTTAGCAATAGCATATGTTTAATTTTAATAGATTTATGCTACAGTAAAGAAATTAGTGTTTCTTATCTATCCTTAAAATAAATTTATGTGCTTGCACACACACATGAGAACTTCTAACATACTCCCACTTGTTTTTTAGAATGTGTATATTGTTAGCATCCTATGGTATTGTTCAGCTGTCAAGTTAGCATCCCATATGTTATGCTTTGCATATGAAAAAATTAATAGAAAATAGGAAGGACATAAGTCGAGAAAAGTGGTACATTTAGTCTACGTAGTAATATGGTGGAATTAAAGAAAACAGATGGAACACGCTGTACATTTATATAAGTTTGATGAATTGTCTAATCTAGGGGGCATTGTTCATGATTGCCATGTGGGTTAGCAACTGCAAGACCGGTACGTCAGTCATGTTCAAAAGCATTGAAATTGAAAGAAGACTTACAGCAAAATATGATAGCAAAAAAATACTTGATAAGTGATATTTGATAATAGAAGAGGTGTAAGAATGAGAACTGCACAGAAGATAGAGAAAGTGAATATTATCAATACCCATTAATTTAAGTTGTTTTGAAAAGATAGAAATAGGTTTATGATCGAAATGTTCTTTCTTTTGTGAACGCTCAAATGAAAAAGTGGGAATGATATTAATGTGTCTGAATGGGTGTTTGTGTGTGTGTGTGTGGGGTGGGGGTGGGGGGTTAGTTAAATAGTCATTGGACACTATCTTTTTAATTGATTTGGGCCTTTCTGAATTGATTTATAACTCATTACTGGGTAGAGATATTGAAAATACACAATGGCAATGAAGTGATGTTTTGAATAAATATTGAATGTATTGATGTGTATCTACCAGTCATCATTTGATGCCAAAAAAAGAGAATTACCAAACAATGATATGTAAATGGTTGAGTCTTCATTATACATTTTCGCTAACATTGTCTTGAAGATCCAAGATGAAGTATTGTTTTTGATGCAGGGAGATTGTGTATAACCCAAAGCGAAGTAAAATGGTACTGCTCTCTCCCTACTCAGCTTTTTATTGCACATTGTTGACTTCTCTTTCCAATTGTCTGATGGTTTTCGCAGCTTCAGAGACATTTTTAATCTGCTACTCTTTCTAGGATTCAAATACTGAAATAGAAAGAACAAATTCTTCAGCAATGTTTTTTAAGAGCAGGAACAAGACAACTATTGTGCGCCTGAGATAAAGTTTTCACACTCTTTCTTTGTCTGGTGCTCACTGCTCACTCATCTCCCCTCCTCTGTCCAGTATCCCCCTTGTAGCATTTTACTTTATCGGATTATTGGTCAGATTTCTGAATGTAGTATTAATGAATAGTAACACCTAGCTGGTTTTATCTGTGGCATTAGATATTTTTTTATTCACCGCTCTTTCGTAATGTCTTCTTGTATTTGTGATTGAAGGTAATGAAAACTGTCTTTTTGTGTTGTGATTAAAGGTGTGAAAACAATGGAGGCTTTAAAGGCAAGCAAATTCTCCAAATACAGTTGCATGGCATCTAAGAAAGTTAGATGAAGTCATTAAGAGATAAGTCGTTTACGAACTCTGACTTCCTCCATTTTCTACGCACTATCATTAATATGAGAAAAGTTGGTGGTCACATTGTGCAAAGTACTAAAAGTTAACAAGGGTAATTTAATGCTTTTTTTAGCTTTTCTTAAAAACTTGTCTAGCCGTCATTTGCTTATAAATGAAAACGGATGGAGTATTATACTTTTTAGTCTATATAATAATTGGTCTATTTTTAAAAAAAAGCCAATAAATTTTTAATTAGGGATTTAATTTTCAATAAATGTATTTCTTTTTTGAAAAATAAACCAATCTTAAGAGTGTATTCAAAGAATCAAAAAACTGTTACTGATCTTGTCAAAAAAAAGACTGTTGCTGATATTCTTCAACCATGCTACAAAGTATTATATATCCACTTTCAAGCACATGAAAATATATGTAGCATTTTTTTTTTTTTGCACACATGATACATCATTTCATTACACCTATAATTATAATTATACATAACAGACAAGAACCTAAAAGAACAACCTATTGTTCCCTATAAATATTATTACTCAAGTGATTACATATCACATTTTTTTGACATAGTGATTACATATCACTCGAACATCAACACGCACGATTAAGGTATTCCAATAATAGGGACAAAAGGTATATAATAGCTACTAGGTGCCAAGCCCCACTCTGGAGGCAGAGGAAGATCAACAGTTTTGGATGAACCAACTGGTTTAGCAGCCTTACAATTTGTGTTTTTTGGGCATGATGTCATGAAACTGAGAGGAGTAGAGATCGTGTAGCTATTCTGTTCATTTTCCTTAATAATTTGTGAAACCTGTTTTTGCCTTGAAACATAAAGCTGAACTGGCCCACCAAGAAGTTTTGCAAGACAGTTCACTGAAGCTTTTGTGTGATCTGAGGGTAGATCAACCTTAAAGGAACCATTATCTTCTGTATTTGCCACGGCTAGTTTCTTCACACCTTCACACTTCACTAAAACCTTAATATCTGACAACCATGGAACAAGAACAAGAGTCAAAGTTTGCATGTTAGTAAGCTGATACGTAGAGCTACAAAAACCTATGAAACGCCGCCACAAGCACTGGACACTACAAAGACATATAAACACACATAATAATTTGAGAAAATAGAAGTAACTGAAGTGTGTTCGTACGTCCGTACGTGACAGACACCGAACACGTCTTTCGATTTGAAGTGTTGGTGGCTTGGTGCTATATAGATAAAAACTAAGTAATAAACATATTCATTTAAACGCAAAAGAAAAAAAAAGATTTATGTGAGTTAGCACAAACCAGATAGATCATGATTGTTAGTGCAGTCAACACAGGAGACTTGTCCCTTCACCATTTGGCATGCTGATGGGTCAATTTTAGCTAGTGCTAATGCAAAGAGAAAAACTGTGATAACATGAGCATAAGCCATGAATGGAGAAGGAAAAGGTGATAAACAGAAGGGTAGACAAGAGTTGAAGAAAGTGTGGTTAGGATGCAGGTTTATAAATAGAAGAAGCAGTAGACTGAGTCTGAGAATATTAAATGTGAGGGTCCTTTAGCAGAAATTGGTAGTTGGTATCAACAGGTTGTAGTTAAGATACCTTTTTCCATGAATCCACGAAGCTTATCAACTTAGGATGAGAATCCACAATGTTTGAATTTGTGATATGCCTGATAATAGTATTTCTCTAGACACTTTCAATAATGTATATCTGTATCTGTCGTGACATTTACTGTTACCTGTTGTTATATTGGTTGAAAAATTGAATGTGTGATGTTGACGGAGAAAAAATCAAGTTGAATCTGTCCTTAGTGTGGGGGAAAAAGAGTGCTCACATTAACCATCAGTTGTAATTTGTTGAGTGACATTTTGGTGGATCATCTTAAGACATACTAAAACTTTGCTCAATTAACAGAATGTAGGATTAGTCCCATAATGTATTTGAAGGTCTTTTTAGTGAAAAAAGGTTGTCAAATCTAAAATGTGCACGACAGAAAAGGAAATGTAGGAGTATGTTGTGTTGTACTTAACGCAGAGCTTTCATTAATCACGTTTGTTAAGTAGGAGACAATTTATTACTATCTCAACAAAACTCCGTCTGGCAAACAATTCCAACATTGTAGTAAGTCTAGAAAGATATATTTCAACGTTCTTTTGAATTATTTGCTTGCAAAAATCAGATATCAGATATGAATATTAAAGAGCCATAAGTGGTAGGGTCATGCACCCCTCTAGCATTCGGCGAGTAGGGACATGCCCAATAATAATGACAAAGATGGTTCACATAATGTACATGTCATATTTATATCGTAGATGTTTTTTTAATTTTTGTTCTATCTTATTTTGCTATAATATAATTTACTAGTACTTATTAAAATTTGCTTACATTATACTTCATCGGGTCCTTGTGTCCAAGTGGTAGCCCAAGTTGACTGAAAATATTTAAGGAGGTGAGTTAACATCATGAATAGTGGGATTCAAACCCACAACCTTATGGGTGTGAGCTAAATCTTCTAAAAATCTAATCCTAACACTCTTTAGAGTAGTTAGATAAGCCATAATTGAGGAATAATTCTCTTGTCAGCATAATTGCTTGAAGAAAGAGAATCAAAATTGAACTAAATTTAAAGTTTGATAATATTACTATAAACTCATCTTTATCTATACACTCTAATGCTAACGGTATATTTCTTTTGATAGCTTGCTAATTATATTTGTACTAACTTTTCAATTTCAATTTTAATGTCCCAAAAAAAAAGTTTCAATTTTATATTATTAATTAAGTTTTCTTAGTCTTTGTGATTTTTATTTGTTGTCATTATATTAGAGATTGAAGGTATAGAACCAACACAGTCGGCTTTGTGGTATAAGCTACCCTAAGACACAGGGTTGATTTGGTGCTCTCGTATTTGATTCCCGCAGTGAACCAACTTAGTGTTGATCGGTGCAGAATTTGCTTTTAATTAGCACAAATGGAGATTAATGTTTCGTTGAAATCGTTGAGACATTCTATGAGTAGCCAATGATAGTCGAAAACAAAAAAAGACAAAAGGCATAGTAATAAAGAGGGTAATGCTATATATCACGAGGAGCAGTTTTCGTGGATTCTATGAGAACATTGTTTTACGTGTTATATTAAAAAACGCAAATCATGGAAAGGTTAGCGATAAAATAGGGGACGTTGATTGGCTGACATATAATAGCACAGACTAACTCAACACTGTTGACCATGAAACTATTTCCAACATTATCCTAATAAAGATGATAAATTTTGCTTTTCTATGGAATTAATTATAATTATTTAAGTCTTTACAGTAGTAGTAGTAGTATTTTGTGTTGATTTTTTTTTGACAGCAAGTATTTTGTGTTTGATATTAAGCAGCAGTAGTAGTAGTGGTACTATGCTAATATTGAATGCATTATTAACATGGTGGATGAATGAATGATCCAACTGGATAGTGGATACCACGGTGCTTATTGGTGCTCAGTAATACTCCCATTTTCTGACATACCGGTCAATTGGAATTAATGGGAATTTAAATTGTGTGAATGAGCTTGAAAATTCTGCTCACTGTAATGCAAACAGCAGTAAATGCATCGGAAGATTAGAAACATGGTGCATTTAGTTACACCATGATTTTTTTTTACTAGCATGGTATTACTATTTGGTTCTCCGATTGCAATTTATATACGTTCCTAGAAAAGGTAGTTTTCCATTAAGGTCGTAAGTAACTGTTTTCCATTAAGAAATTCACCCAAATTCCACCAACAGTCCCACACGGTCGTCCATAGTTATAGATTATTGACAACTTAATAGGGTTACCAGCGACTTTTGCCTTCTGATTTTAATGTAGCCACTTTTGATTGAACTCAATATAAAATTCTCAAAGATATACAAAATGGAAGCATGGTTCTATGTTTTAAAGTAGAATGAGATTCATTAAAAATATAGCACTATAAAATTAAATAAGCTTAAGGTGACATTTTTTAGCCAACAAAGATTGGTCCATTTGGTAAAAATTTATCTCCCATTCTATAGGGGTGTGAGTTTAAATTTTGATGTCAATGTAAGAACCTCTTTGGCGAGTAATATATAAATAGCTTTATAAGTGTTCTCAGATCCTTAAGGCTTTCTCTAATCTTGGTGAGGCGCACACCCAAGCTTCCTGAACTTTTGTTATAAAAAAGTTGACATATTTAGATATTATATGCATTGATATTTGAAAAGTGGCCCACAAAGTCAAGCTAGTCAGATTAATATTCATTATTTCATAATGAGGTGAATTTTTTTTGGGTGACAAAAGGGAAAGAAAAGGGAAATAAAAAAACAACAAAAGGAGGTACCGGAACTCCAAAACAGTCCCTAAAACATCCCCCAACAAGAGGTGTTGCATCCCTGTAGGCTGATCATCCACAATCGCAAAATCAGAGCCGCTTCTAGCCCTCATTTGGGCATGGTAATCAGCACAAGCATTTGCTTCAATAAAAGTATGTTCTATATGGACCTCCATTTGCTTCTCTAACATTTGTTTCAACAAAAGCGCATCATTTGCATACTTGTGGTATACTAACTTTGGTTTAGACAACAAATGAATGGTGTGTAGAGAATTAGTATAACACATCACTTTTTGTATCCCACCTCCCAATACATTTGGATGCCATGAAAAAAACCCCTTTTAACTTCGCGTGTAAAACATTCAAGACACCAATGGAGTCACAAAAGCCCTTCAAAAATTTGCGTTATTTGTCTCTAATGATCCCTCAAAATCCCGCCACCCTTGGATTAGTCACTGCACTACCATCTACGTTAAGAGATACCCAATCTACGGGAGATTTTTTCCACTTAACCTCTCTTGGAAACTTAGTAAGCTAATTTGTCTCATTTCCCACTCCAAAAACATTTACGGTATCCCAGTAAAGGCCCCAAAATTGAGACACCATCATGTTAAGTGGTATCTTAACACCTTCAAAGACCCACTTGTTTCTGACATTCCAATAATGAGGTGAATTTGAATCTAACTCTCAATGTGAAAATTTTCTTAGTTTTGTTTAACATCGATTAGATCAATACATTTTATTCAAAATAGAGCTCAAAACGCAAACAGGAACGTAGCAAAAAGAACTGCGAGGATCATAGTCTATAGATGCTCGTGCTAAAGTACGTCCAACAGTACCACCATTCACTAATCACTTCACAAACATAACTCTAATAATCGTTTTACTGAAAATGAATCTACACTTAGTAACTAATGAACCATATTAAAATCTATCTGTGTTTATAGTATAAACATCATCAACCATGTTCTAGTAGTCTATCTCAAAGGTTATGTCGTAGAAATTCTGATTGGCGATCCAAGTAAGAGATTTAAGAAGAGTTCAAACTTCAGCATCCAAAGGAGATAAAGTTGCTAAGCAAAAGTCTGAATTCGCAGATATGAACTCCCTAAGGTGGTTTCGAAGACACTAACCCTCACCAATCTTGTTCTGATGTATGAAAACGACCACATCTAAATTGCACTTGATCAAGTGAATAGGAGGTGCATTCCACCTTGCCTGGACCACTACATCCTGCCCAAGAGCCTTGGAGCGAGATTCACAAGCTTGCTCTCATTGCTGCAATAACTCCATGCTGCTTGATAGGTGAAGGAGCGCACATTATCCTAGAGCTACTGATGGTACGCTTGCCATAGATCTAACTTCAGCTAGTTAATAGGCTTATGAGCCTCTATCACAGGTCAGCTCAAATGTGAGGGCTTCCATGGCAAGCCCAATGCCATTGCTATATAGTATAGACTATAGTGGGGGAGAGATTTTTTAATTATACCGTGTCTCTGATCATGTGAATATGAATATTCTTGCATGTGATATTGAATATCTCAAACTTGTATATCACGTTGTTTTAGCAAATCTGTAGTTTTTCAAAAGCTAATAATTTATTGACAGATTAGGAGGAATGGAGAAGAATCCTTGCGAGTTAATCAATTATATGAAATGACTACGATATCATTCAATTTTGTAGTCTTAAATTTGTGGCAAAGAAGAGGGCCAAAGCTCGAAAAGATAATACTACAATACAAGATAATCTTATTAGTTCATCACCGAGTAACAATACACGAACAATTCTGTCAACAAAAAAATACACAAACAATTTGCGTCTCAGGCCTTACATATAGAAACACTTATAGAACAATAAAAAGAAAAAAAACGACAACAACAAAAAAGAATAAAAGAAAAAAGGGAACAGAAAATAAAAATAAAAAACAAAGCAGGCACGCGTTTTGAACTCAAATTGTCCCAAACAATATCATCAAGCCTAGGAAGCAAAACCCTTTTTCAAATTTTGAATGGTGGAAACATCAGTCTTGAAAGCCAAAGCCAAGACATTATCATCAATAGAGGTATTAAACAAAGTACTTGGAAGTGATACAGTTCCAGCATTAGCACTACCAAAGGCTGAAACAGCAAGAGCAGGATTCTTATCATCAGCATTATGCTGAAAATGAACAAGACCTTTAGGGAATATAAACATGTCACCAGTTTGAAGGTTTTGTGTGAAAAGCTTATTAGTTGTGTCAACAAATCCAACTTGAAGTGCACCTTGAGTAACTAAAAGTAGTTCAGCTGAACGAGGGTGTGTGTGTGGTGGGTTAATAGTTCCAGCTGGGAATTGAAGTACAGCATAAGATACACTTTGTCCATTTAGAGCTGGAAATTCTCCCATGCTTGCTTTAAAAACCTTGAAGGTTGATGATTGTGGTGTCTTTGGTGGTCCTACAAGGACACGAAGGCCTGTGTATGTGAAGAAGTTGGCGTCTATTGGGCCGTTTATTGGGCCTATGAAGTCTGTGAGTATGTCTGGGTCACCAGCCTTTGTGATTTGCATAATGGTAAATATAGATATGATTAGGGAGAGAACTTTAATGGTAGATGAAGACATGATTATAATGTTCACGGGGTTAGAATTTTGAAGAGGAAAAAATGGTTGCAAATTGTTGTTGTGATTTCAGGAATGATATGTATGTGTGTATTTATATTAATATCTGGTTGGAAAGTTTGAGAAGGGATTTCTGTTCTATTATGTCCACTTCAATTTTATTTGCAGGCCATTTGGATGAGGACGATAACCCCAATGAGCATATAAGAATAATCATCCGTTGGTTGAACTTTGCAGCTGTTTTGATTGTGCCATTTTATTTATCAACGAAAACACAACAAATTACGAGAACTTCGTGAAAACCATGGGAAAACATATATATATATATATATATATATATATATATATATATATATATATATAGATACTACACACACACTTTTTTAGTATGGGTCCTTTGCGTGCTTTTGAATCTAGGATTTATATAAACCATAACAAAAAATGTCAACACATCCAAAACTTGACAGAAAATGAGCATTATTTTACATGCCATTTGACTACATTATCAAAGAAAGACATAGGGGACCTTAAGCCCAAAGTGAGAAAGGAATACAATAAGGTTGTTTGGACAAAAAACTTTGCCAAATACTAGCCAAAAGTAAAAAATACGTACGGAATACATCTGAATACGGTGGGGGGTTTTTAAATCAAAAAACATGTTTCATCTCTCCTCTTGAGTGTCTTTCCCCGCCTTTATTCTCTCACAGCGTTAGGTCACAAACCAGAGTCTTCTTGTTCTCGTTCTTTCATTTTTCTCAGTTTCATTTGTGATAAGATCTAACATTATCTTTTAAGATTTGGATTTAGAAATATGACAACTCAAATATTTTCTCACAAAAACACATATTCAACAACACCAAAAGGAAGACACGAATACTTACTAGAAAAAGGAAGATAGATCAAAGATGAAGAAGACTTGGAATGGAAGTGGAGATCGAAGATCGCCATACCTTTCTTGAAAAGGTGATAAGATCACACTATCCTTAAGCTCTCGTAGCCTTAAGGAAGTGAGCTATGGTTCTCACCTCAAGAACAAAGGAGAATCCTCTAATGAACCTCACCGTCACTACACTCTAGGTATTTTGACTCTCAACTTTGCTAAAATGAGGAAAGTGATTTCATTCGTCAAAGGAGTTCTAAGATTACACTATGATTTCAAGTGTTTATATTGTGGACTTATGGATCCTAGGCCCACAACTAAAGTTCAAAAGAAACACAAAATAAGTCCCAAGGCCACAAACTAAACTACTAGGGCTTAGCCACTTATCCAATGCCAACATGGCTCAATTAAAAGTGTCTTGCAATTTAGAGAAAGAAAAACAAAGCATAGAAAACACTAGAGTTGGTTATCTAAACATTTCCTACTATTTACATAGCCACCTTCAATCAATGTGCTCTTGTCTTAATGATTAGGTTGATCACATTGAATTATATCGTGGGCTCACATCAATTTGCTTATCTTTTATTTGGGAAATGAAACTGAGAAAATGAAAGAACAAGCACCTTTGAGAGAAAAACAAAACTCAAATCTTGCCATCATTTAGGAGTCATTGTTGTTGTCGTGTTCTCTCCTTTGCGTTTCCTCGGTTATGCTTTTCCTTTCTTTATTAGTGAAGTGAAGAGAAGTCTCGCACATAGTGTAAAGGAAAGAAGAAGGAGATAAAAGATAACCAAAGAGAACGGAGGACCGAGTAGATGGGTTGCTGAAAGGAAGGAGAAGAATAGATCAGTGCTTGAATTTCTAGTGAGTTTTGTCGTTGGGAAGAGAGGAAGAAGAAACAGAGGTAGAGGAGTTGTAGAGAGGAAGAGAAAAATAGGGCATGAGGTAGTAGTGGAAGAGAAGAAATATGGCGGAGAAGAAGACTCTAGTTTGTGACAAGAAGAGAGATGAAACTTTTTTTTTTGATTTAAAAATCTCCACCAAATTGAGACGAATTCTGTACGTATTTCTTCAAAATACTGCTCCCGGTTACTAAACTTTGGTTTTTTTACTTTTTTTTTTGTTCCAAAACGCTTGTACTTTTGAGATACCGATGTATAATTTATGTAATTTTTTTCAAGTTTACCCTCTATCTTTAATTAATCTCCAAATTAAGATTAATTGTCACTATTCACAACATTAACTTCTTTGGATTCCCAAGTCGGTTGACTTCTTTGAAGCCAATTCTTTTTCTCTTTCCAACTCTTTCAACCGTCCCCTATAGTTAGTTTACCATCAATTCTTACTGCTTTATTATTGGCCAGACTATACAAAAGGCCACTAAAACTAGACCTTTGGGTTAGTATTAATAGTGGAGCCTTTCCATGTTTTGATATTGTTCTGCACTGTGCTTCCGACCTTGAAGGATGGTCCGAGGTAGTTAGTGGTTGATATCCTTAGTCCATGACCGTATCCGATCCTGCTGGTGTTGTACCTGCAAAGTCACTCCGATGCTAAAGTCAGTGGAGTAGTTTTAGCAAAGTAATAAATGTGAGAAATCTTACCTTTAATGAGGCAATGAATGTTGTATTTATAGAGTGGGGTGGGGTTGATTCCAATGAATCAGGACCGTCCGATCTGGTGGTTTAATCTGAGCCCTTGATGTTCGGACTGGGTCGTTTTGATATTGGGCCTATAAGGGGTGCGAATAGATGTCAAAAAAAGGGGTGTGTATGGCAAAAAGTCATTCCATAACAGATATCAACGCCCAGCTTTTCTCGTCTTTTTTTTTAATTTATTACCAACTGATTTCCTTTTCTCTTCTCAATAATTTCAAAAAAATAAAATACAAATTGGGTGTTAATACTGAAAAGAAGTACTTTAGTTATTAGGTATTGTAAATAGGTGATTTCTTAATCTGCGTGAAACACTCTAAAAGGACTAAAATTTAGGAATCGAAGGAGTATTTGGTAAACTTTTTTCTCAAAATAATAACATCATTGTAAATCAATTGGCTTGCATTTTGACGGGAACACACACTCTTGGGACTTTGGAGTAGATTATTTTTAAGTTCGTTCACACTCACACACGCTTCTCTAACTCTTATTGCTGGGTCGTAAAAGGGTTTTGGGGGTTGTTGGGAAAGAAAGGTGTTAATTAGTGTTCTGCACTGTACTTCCGACCTTGAAGAGCGATCCGAGGTAGTTAGTGGTTGATATCCTTAGTCAATGACCGTATCCGATCCTGCTGGTGTTGTACCTGCAAAGTTACTCCGATGCTAAAGTCAGTGGAATAGTCTTAGTGAAGTGATAAATACGAGAATGCTTACCATTAATGAGGCAATGAATGTTGTATTTATAGAGTGGGGTGGGGTTGATTCCAATGAATCAGGACCGTCCGATCTGGTGGTTTGATCTGAGCCCTTGATGTTCGGACTGGGCCCTTTGATATTGGGCTTTTGTGTGGTGTGAATAGATGCGAAAGAAGGGATGTATGTGGTCAAAAGACTAACCATAACAGTTGCCCCCCAAGTCTGGTCGTCTTAGAGGCGATCTTGACTTGACGAGATTATGATGACTTTTCACGATCTCCGAACGAGCTGTGATTTTTCAGACGTTGCTACGAGATGGGGAGGCGATCTTATCTGTCCGATGTTTGATGAGATACGAAGTGTTCTTTCTTACCGATGTCGAGAATGGTCTGATAGTGATGAAGTGAATTTGACCGTTATAATAATTTCGAATTTTGAATTGGTGTCTTTGCATTTATTGCGCTTGTTAGAGCGCGTTTCCCAATGGTGGCTTAATGATGGTGACGCTTTGGTAGGCGTGTGCGTGTGTTGAAAGCCTTTGATGGGATGGGTCGATTCGATTTAGGCCCAATCCAGTTCTGCGAGGCCCACTATAAATAGGGGTTAGGTCCCCTGCTTTATTCCTGATTGCCAATTTGCTCTGCATACCGATCTTCATATCCGAGTTTAAGTTCGTCGATCAGGAGGATAGTGGCTAGAGTTTCACCATTCCAGTGGGTTCAAGTGCTCGACTTTCGCAGAAGATTATCAGCGAGAGCTTTGTTTGTGCGAGGTTAGTTATTTTCTCAATCTCTCTATTGTTTTTTCTTTGAACAGTCAGATTTGCCCCCATTTCTTTAGTTGCCACAGGGTGGGGGTTGTCAGGTCGGTTTTAAGATCGGTACCGACCCGTTAGGTCGTTACTCCTGACTTTCCCATGCCCCCATTCCTGCAGGTTTTAAAATTGGCGGTTACCAAAAAAACTCGTAGGCAGATTTCCCAGCAACCCCCGCAACTTGCGAACGTGATGGCCTCTAGTGGAGAGAATGTCGATGGTCGTCGTTCTGACACTGTCCCGGTTATTCCCGAAGTTCAAGATCATCCTGATTCAGCCCCGACCAGCGAACAAGTGGAGGACGATCCTGAGGTTGGTCGTCATACTTCTGATGATGGGGAGCAGTCTTCTGAGGATGTGGTTGTCGTTGGTGTAAAAAACACCGAGACCGATGTCGTCGTGGTGGAGACGGCGTCTTCTGAACCGACGCGTTCCGATGATGAGCAAGGGTCTTCGCATACTCAGGAAGTGGAGGGTTTTGAATCGAAATCGGAGTCTAGAAACGATGAGGTTGCCGTTGACGTGGCTGCCGAGGCTGATGATCGTACATCTGCTTTGACTTATGGTTATTCTAGCACTGGTCCGGGGCGAGTCGATCTTCCTATGCCTTATGACGTGAATGTTCCTCGCATTCTTAATTGGGTCGCTTCTTCTGTTACTGAAACAAGGTCTCTGTACGAAGCAGGGGAAGATATGAGCACTTTTGTAGATAAGTTATCCATTCGGGGCCGACTTTGGAACGTCGAGGGTATGAGATCCGATGAGCATGCAGCGACCTGGCCAGGATCCTTGAAATTTGTCATGTATGATGTATTGGTATCGGATATGCATATCCGTCCACCGTTTACTAATCTTCAACAGACTGTTTTGGCGAGATTGGAATTGGCACCTTCGCAACTTCATCCCAATGGTTGGGCGTTTCTTCGAGCCTTTGAATTGATATGCCTCGAACTTGATCTTCCAGTGTCCGCCGATCTGTTTTTTCATTTGTTTGAGGTAAATAGGAATAGTGAAAGAGGTGAGGAAGGAAACGCTTGGGAGCATGTGAGCCTTCGGTCTCTGAAAGGTGCCAAGATTTTCCGGGCTTATTCAGATTCGCTGAAGGGGAGGTGGAAGGAGCTTTTTTATTTCGTGGAGCCGGTGAACAGTGAGGCAATTGACCATGTGGGTAGATTTGATTCGGATGGGCAAACTTTTGTGTCCACTAAGTTTCCCATAGGATGGGGACTTGGTCATTATAACCGATCTCCTAGATCCTATCATGTCGGCGAATCTCATCTTTGCCGTGCTGATATCCTGACCAGAGATATTTTGTTGTTTATTTCATCTCAAGTGCCCTATACCAAGCATAAATACCGAGGCATTCCTGTCGATCGTCTGGTTAAATGTGCTACCAGAAGAAAGGTTATGGGGGTTCTAGGTAGGGTCGTATTTTCGACCTGTCAATTTATCTTTTGGCTGAGAATTGTTAATGATTTTGACTAATTCGTCCAATTTTTTCTTTGTTTTCAGATACGATGGCAGGAAGTAGGATTGCTCAATTGAGAAGGATGGCGTTGGAGAACCTGGGGGCCGAGGAAGGTGATCATGCAAACCCAGAGGTTCCAGAGAATATTCCCGATCTAAGCGGTGCCGTTCACGTTTCCCCAATCAGGACCGTCCACGAGGAACAACTGCTGGAGAATCCTGGGGAAGATCTTCAGCATCGGAAGAGAAAACCGGCGAATGAGGGAGCCTCTTCAAAGCAGGTGAAGAAGAAGGTGATGATTCCAACAGATTCTAAGTCTTCCAAGGGGCATAGATCTTCTAAGAAAGCAACTCCTGTTCCCGTGGATGCTAGTTTTATGGAAAAGAATATGGAGGAATACCTTACCGATCCAGTTAGTGCGGCCGCAAAGTTATTTGTTCATTTGGCCGATGTTACTAAATTGCAGAGGGAGGAGATGGAACGTCGTCATGAAGGTGAGGTGTTCTTTTTGGAGTTCGTTTGCCGTTCTTTTTTACCTACCTTATTGACTTTATTTTGTTTTTCAGAGTTGGTAACCAGTGAGAGGGCCAAGTTATTCAATGCTCTGAAAGAACTGGCAGAAAAGAATAAAGTCCTGGGTAACACTCTGAGCGACTTGAAGACTTTGAAGGCTTATGTGGATGATCTTGAAAAATCCCATAATTCTGCTAAGTCGCAGATCGAGGATAGCACTGTTCGCATCGGTCAGCTGAACGATCGGATTAGAGTGCTTGAAGGAGAGAGGAAGATTGCTGAAGGTACAATTAAAAGGTTGGAGGATCGGATTCAAGAGCTGATGGCGTCGCTGAAAAAATTCGAAGAGAACAAGGCTGGGACTAGTTCCACTCCTGAAGATCGATGCGCAGTGCTTGAGAAAGAGCTTGCCCAAACCCGCGCTGAGCTGATAAAATCTAAGAAGGAAGCGCGGACTGCTGCCGATCTTGCTCTGGAAATGGCAGGAGATGGCTTCGATTTTGCACTTGATCAAATTGCTCTTGTCTATCCCTCTCTTAATCTTGATAAGGCCGTCCTGAATGTGGATCACGAGATCGAGGGAGACCAGATCGTGAAGGTCAATATGAAGACCAATGTGAAGACCGTGGTTCATCCCAAGTCTGCCTGATTTATGTTCAGATCCAATTTTTTGTAAGAGTTCCGGGGTTATACAGAGAATCATGCATAAGCGCGGAACTCTTTTATGTCGATTTAGTTTTTTGTTTGTTTATTAAACTTGAGGTCTCGGCCGTATCCGAGGTGGTTGTAATGAATTTAATTTTGTATTCGTCACCGTAATTGTCAATTTCCATAGTCTTGATTTTATAGTTTTTGATAAAATCAAGAACGATTAGTGTGGGACGTAGGTATAAAAAGGTTTGAGAGGAGCTCTTAAACGATTTAGAGAGGACCTGTTGAGAATTCTCGTAGGTTTTGAAAAGGTTTGAGAGGAGCTCTTCAAACGATTTTAGAGAAGACCTGTTGAGAACCCTCGTAAGATCGGGCCTAAGGACAGTTTACCAGGACTCGGCCCAGATTTAACTCGTCCATTAGGGTTCTTGGCTACTAAGGCCAGTGATCGATTTAAGGAAAAATCCTTAAAGGACCTTTCGTACCTTTTGGGCAGTTTACCAGGACTCGGCCAGGATTGAACTCGCCCCTAAGGGTTGCGACTGCTTTGGCCACGCATGGAGATCTTATGAGATCGGTCCAATAGTTGTTGTGAAGGAGTTTGTAGATTCATAGTGGTAGGAACTACCGTTACACAAAAATGGCACACGCAAAATCGTCGTGTCCTTAAATGTAATAGCTTTTTAACTTCGTGGCGTTCCAACTTCGGGGGATCTCCTTTTTGCAAAGTGTTTCCAATTTGAAAGCCCCCGTACCGGTCTTACTTTTAACACGGTAAGGTCCTTCCCAATTGGGTGCTAATTTTCCTTGTGGAGCATTTTTCAAACCAATGTCGGCTCTTCGAAGGACTACGTCGTCGATTTCGAAATCTCTGGGATGACCTTGGCATTGTATCGAGTTGCAACGCTTTGTTTGACGATGGCTTCTCGAAGTGTGGCTTGTCCTCGAACTTCGTCGATGAGATCGAGGTTTTCTTTCAAAGCTCGGTAAATTTCTGCGGGTGTTTTGGGATTCGCTACTCTCCAACTTAGCTCGCTGACTTCCACTGGGATGACCGCCTCGCTGCCATAGGATAGCCGGAACGGCGTTTCTCCTGTTGAGCTTTGAGGGGTTGTTCTGTAAGCCCAGAGAACATACGGGAGTTCTTCTACCCAACTTCCTTTGGCGTCGTTCAGTCTTTTTCTCAAACCGTTAAGGAGTATCTTGTTGGCTGCTTCTACCTGACCGTTAGTTTGCGGGTGTTCTACTGAAGTAAAATGATGATTGATTTTGAAGTCGGACATCATTTTCCTGAAACCTTTGTCGGCGAACTGAGTCCCATTATCAGTGATAATTGATTCGGGGATCCCGAATCTGCTCATGATGTTTTTTTTGAAAAATCTCAGGCAGTTCCTCGCAGTTATGGTGGCTAGGGGCTCTGCTTCAATCCATTTGGCAAAATAATCAATTGCCACTATGAGAAACTTGTTTTGGCCTGGAGCAGTTGAGAACGGACCTAGGAGATCTATTCCCCATTGGGCAAAGGGCCATGTGGAGGATAGATTTCGAAGTTCGGATGGTGGGGCGACGTAAACGTTGGCGTAGACCTGGCATTTTTTGCACTTTTTGACGTAGTTTTTGGCATCGCCTTCCATGGTCGGCCAATAATATCCTGTGCGTAGGGCTTTTCGAGCTAGGGAACGGGCGCCGAGATGTTGCCCACATATTCCTTCATGAATTTCAGCTAGGACGGAATGTACCTGCTCCCTTTCAATGCATCTTAATAATGGTGAGGAGAGGCTTCTCCTGTACAACGTATTATCTATGACTGAGAAGGCGGAGGCTTTTCTCCTGATGATTTTCGCTTCTACCGAGCCTGGAGGTTCGATGAGTGATCCAACTTTGGTCCTCCTCAATCGAACAAATTGCAGAAGTATAAGTCGGATTAAGGGAGATACTGGGTCTTCTAAGTAGTTCCTGGATGATCGTCCGGTGATTACCGGTGACCTTGGTGCTGGCGAGTTTTGATAGGATATCCGCCCTCTAGTTCTGGGATCTGGGGATGTGCTTTACTTCGACTGTTCTAAATTGTGTGAGTAACTCTCGGATTCGAAGTTGTTATTTCAGCAGGGTTGGATCCTTGGTCTCGAATTGATTGTTTATTTGTGAAACGACCAAGAGTGAGTCTGTGTAGAGATTGATCTGAGTGACTCGTAGGTCAATTGCCAATCGTAGACCTGCGATGCAAGCCTCGTATTCAGCTTGATTATTAGTTGTTTGGAAAGCGAATGTAAGGGAGACTTCAATGATCACTTTTTCTGGGCTTTCCAAAATTAAACCCGCCCCGCTTCCTTTGATGTTGGAAGACCCATCAACGTATAAAGTCCAGATGTTGTTAACAGGATCAGGGGGAATCATTTCTGCTACAAAATCCTCTAGAACTTGGGCCTTCATTGTCGTACGGGATTCGTACTTGATTCCGAACTCGGAGAGCTCTACTGCCCATTTAATCATTCTTCCGGCAAGATCGGGTCGGTGTAGAATCTGTCTTATTGGATAGTTGGTGCGTACAACTACCTGGTGTGCCACAAAATATGGTCGGAGGCGTCGGGCTGCGAAGACTAAGGCGAGGGCGATTTTTTCTATTTGCTGATATATTCGATAAGAATCGTGATAAAGCGGCGATCATTCCGTTGAGTTTTTGGACCTCTTTTTTGGAAGTTGGAGTCCGCATTTCAGTCACAGATCGACATTTGTCGGGGTTTGCTTCAATTCCCTTCCTCGTTAAATAGAAACCAAGGAACTTTCCAGCTCGGACCCCGAAAGTGCATTTTTCTGGATTTAGTCTCATGTTATTTTTCCTGATTTCTGCGAAGATTTCTTGAAGGTCTTTTACGTGGTCGTTTTCTCGTTCACTTTTTGCAATCATGTCATCAAGATAGACTTCAACGGTCTTGCCTATCTGTTGTTGAAATACTTTGTTCATCATTCTTTGATAAGTGGCTCCGGCGTTTTTTAAACCGAAGGGCATAACTCGGTAGGCGAAGTTACCTTGGTCCGTCATAAAAGCAGTTTTATCTTGATCGGGAGGAAACATGGCGATCTGATTGTAACCAGAGTAAGCGTCCATAAAAGAAAGTAGGCGAAAAACGGAGGCATTGTCGACCAGGCGATCAATACTTGGGACTGGAAAGGCGTCTTTCGGACAGGCTTTGTTTAGGTCAGTATAATCGATGCACATACGCCATTTACCGTTGCTCTTTTTAACCAGTACTGGGTTGGATAACCAAGTCGTGTATTTGACTTCTGTTATAAAGTTTGCTTTGATTAAATCTTCGACAGTTTTTGCGGCGGCGATGGTCTTCTCTCCACTCTGAGCCCGTCTTCTTTGAGAGACCCATTTTGCATCTGGATTAACGGCGAGCTGGTGACATGCCACTTCTGGTGGGATTCCGGGCATATCGTTCGCCGACCAAGCAAAAAGATCGGAACGATCTTTTAAGCAACGAGTGAGTTCGATTTTTACCTCTTCGGATAGGTCTGCTCCAATTTTTACTGTTCTGGAAGGGTCGTCTCCGAGTTGTACTTCGATGGATTCTCCATCAGGCTGGGGTCTTCTCATTTTCTTTTTGAGTTCTTTGGCTAACTCATCGTCATCGTCATCTTCCGAGCTGTCTGGGTCGTATCTTGCATCTAAATCGGTTAAGTTGACTTCGGCTGATCTTCCTGTAATTTCTTTATCTTTGGTTAACTCAGGAGAAAAGCCTTCTTTATCTTGAGCCTTTTTTTCTGCTTTTGTCCATAGGAAAAAACATCTTGAGGAGGATTCAAGATCAGAGTTTAAGGTAATGACTTTGTTGCAGAGAGAGTGGAATTTCATTTTCAAGTGAGTGGTGGAGGTTACTGCTCCGAGCCTTCCCAAAGTCGGTCTTCCAATAATACAGTTGTATATCGATTCACACGGTAGGATGAGGAATTTTGTTTTGATGATTCTTATCAAAGGTTCTTCACCGTAGGAAACCATCAGTTCCAGGTGTCCAAGAGGTTTAGTTCGAGATCCATTGAATCCTGATAGTGCGGATCCTCGGTAAGGAGCGATGTCTTCTTTATCGATTCCCATTCTTTCCACGAGGTCGAGGAAAATGATGTCTGAAGAACTCCCTTGATCGACCAGAATCCTTCTAATTTCTTTATTGGCGATCACCGCCGCGATAACTAGTGGTACGTGTTTGTTGGGTTTTCCATCTAGAAGGTCTTCATCTCTAAAAGACAACGGAGGTTGGTTTGAAGGCGTTTGTGCGACTGAAGTGGATGCTATATTGAGTAACTCTTTCCATTTTCGTTTCATTGTTTTCCCGGATTCTTCGTGGGCGAAACCTCCTGCGATCATCATCATCACAGACCGTCCTTTTGATTTCTTTGAATCAAGTTCGTCGTCGTCAGACTCGGCTTTGATTTTCCCCTTTGTTCTGGGTTCCTGTTCCCGTTCTTCATTTTTCTCGTCCGCTCGACGTCCTGGTTTGTTTACATAGCCGGCAAGTTTTCCCCTTTAAATCATATCCTCAATGTCATCTCTCAAGGCGTTGCAATGGTTGGTGTCGTGACCGTTACTCCGATGGTATCGGCAGTATTTATTAGAACGCTGTCCCGGCTTGTTGGTGAGTGGTTTTGGGAATTTTTCGTCTCTGAACTCCGTGTTCCAGCATTCACCCAGAATTTGAGCTTGAGTGACATTGAGTTCGGTGTAGAATTGATGACGGTTCCGAGGTCGGGGATCCCTGAAGCCTCGGCCGTCGTTTCTTTGATCTCTTTCATTTGGGGGCTTTGATGATTCGGTGATTGGTGGTGGTTTCTTCCCGACCATCGCGCTTTCTTCTTCATTGATAAAGCATTGGGATAGCTGGAGGAAATCTTGGAGGTTCTCTGGCTCCCATGTGTTGATGTGTTTTTTGAACGGGCTTCCGGGACGCAGCCCCATTCCCATGAAGTAAACTCGGAAGGCATCATCGAGGTTCCGAACTTGAACTGCTTCTTTATTAAATCTCTCTATATATTGTCTTAAAGATTCGGTTCTCTTGGATGATGGAAGCTAAGATGTTTTTGTTTTTTGGCTTGCTTTTGGAATGGGAAAAATTAGCTGAGAATAATTTGGCCAATTGGTTCCAGGAGGTGATTGTGTTTGATTTGAGGGTCTCAAACCATTCTGATGCTATTTTTTCCAATGTTAGGGGGAAAATTCGGCATTTCATTTCTACGGGGACGTTCCGATACTGCATTACCGTGTCAAAGTAACTCAAGTGTCTGTCTGGGTCGCCCGTTCCGTCGTAGGTCTTCAATCCTTCTGGAGGTTTTTCGAGATATCTGGGCACCGGGTAACGGTCGATTTTTTCCGTAAAAGGGCCTTTGCGCTCGGCTGTTTGATCCTGCGGCGGAGATCGGTGCCGATGGTGGGGGTGCCTGCGATTATGAGGGCGATATCCTTGAGGTGAATATTCTCTAGTCCTCGATCGTTGCCTAGGAGAAATGGATGCCAGAGAAGAATGAACATCGGGCGAAGAATCGGCGTCTACCCTACCGACGCATTGCGAACGGGAAACTTTCCTTTCGAGCCTACGAGGAGGAGAGCGATGGTAGTGTCGCCTTTTGGGGGGAGATCGATGGCGCTTTCGAGCTGGATTTCTTCTTTCGGGGGAATCTTGGTCGGGCGAGACCTGATCTGGAATATTCCGAGCTCGGAGCTCCGCCACCTGTGCTTCAAGATCCGTAAATCGGTAACTCCTCTCTTGGTTTGCCACTTCATGTCGATTGAGCAGTAGGACGAACTGTTGGACAGCATCGGCCGGGACAGAAAGTGGATTTTGAGGAGGTGCGTGGTTCCTTGCGGAGCTTCCGGATGCCAAAACGAGGTCCGGAATCTGATTTTGGACTCGCCCTTGATCGGAGTTTGGAAGGTTCTGAACGAATCCGTCTGGGGTCGCTTGAGGTTCGGCCAAATTGGGCATGACCGGTCTCAGGATGGGGTCGGCATGGACTCCCATTGTGTGGCTGTTTGCCTTGGAACGAAGATTTCGGGTTGTCATTGATTAAGGTGTGGGGAGAAGATCTTGGTTCTGAGACCTCCCACTGTGGTCGCCAATGTTCTGCACTGTACTTCCGACCTTGAAGAGCGATCCGAGGTAGTTAGTGGTTGATATCCTTAGTCAATGACCGTATCCGATCCTGCTGGTGTTGTACCTGCAAAGTTACTCCGACGCTAAAGTCAGTGGAATAGTCTTAGTGAAGTGATAAATACGAGAATGCTTACCATTAATGAGGCAATGAATGTTGTATTTATAGAGTGGGGTGGGATTGATTCCAATGAATCAAGACCGTCCGATCTGGTGGTTTGATCTGAGTCCTTGATGTTCGGACTGGGCCCTTTGATATTGGACTTTTGCGTGGTGTGAATAGATGCGAAAGAAGGGGTGTATGTGGTCAAAAGACTAACCATAACAATTAGTTTCAGAAATCGTCATTGTATCATAAATTTTCCGGGAAAAGGGTATGTATATAGGCAAATCGAGGTTTAATAATTCGAAATCAGTGAGAAACGAAGAAAGACAGCAGAATCGTGAGTGTTGATCGGAGGATAAGGTAGTGAGGGAGTGAGTTATGGTGGGTGGTCGGAAAGAAGAGAGTATTTGAAGAAAGGGAAAATCCCGTAAAGTAATTTTATTATAAATTTTGGTTGAACATTGACCACTCACCACTCACCACTCACCGAATCTTCTTACAATAACAACTTAAGGGCATTATCGTCAAATCAACGTTCTCCGTCCATTCACTTACCCGGTATAACTATCATGGTTATCTAGAACTGAACTGCGAAACAAATTAAATTCAACTTCACTCCAATTCCATTCCTTCCTTCAAGTGTTAGTAATGATGATGGGAAAAAAGAGAAACTGGAGCTGGACCTCAGCGATAATTGGAGCAACATCAGCTATAGCAGCATCAGCAATACTCTCAGCAAAACCCAAAGACCCAACTTTCCATCTCATATCAATTAACTTCACTTCTCTCAAACTAAGTCTCCCCGTTTTAGACGCAGAAGTACTCCTCACTGTCCACGTCACCAATCCAAACATAGCTCCAATTCACTACTCTTCAACAACCATGTCTATCTTCTACCAAGGTTCTCTTCTCGGCTCGGCTGATGTACAAGCCGGCTCACAGCCACCGCGTTCTTGTCAGCTTCTTCGACTTCCCGCGCGGCTTAAGGCTCTCCAGCTCGCTCAACACGCCTCACGGTTTGTTGCTGATGTCGCTAAGCGTGAGATGACACTCGACGCCGCTGTTGATATCGCTGGCACCGCCAGGGTTCTTTGGTGGGACCATAACTTTTTGGTCCGTGTTAATAGCCATATCACTGTTGATCCTGTCTTTCTTGACGTTATTGACCAAGAAAATACCTCTCAACTTGAACTTTTCGCCTCTGCTTAACGTGAATCGTAACACTGGGAACCCAAATAGTTGTGTTTCGCAATGGAATTTAATTATTTTTATTTCTTCATCCTGGTAATTTTTCAGTTCTGTTTGAGAATTGTACTGTTTCTAATGTTTTGTGCCTCTCAAGTTCGCAGCAGAATGGCTGTATAAAATTTAAGAAACTATATCCTTAACCTGTGAACTTGGGACACTAGTTAGCATTTACCCAATAATTGAGCAACACATTTTCTGATTTGTGATGGGGACTTTCTTAACGGTTGTTAGCATTTTCCTTGCTTGGCATACAACAGTGGTTAGCATTTCAACTTTGAACAGGTTAGCAGGGATTTGCAAGAGTCAATAAATGGCTTCCGTGGACTAATCATTTATGCAATTCTACATTTCATTTGCATTTCTATTTCTGATTTTACTTGCTAACATATTTCATTTGTCTTGCTAGCAGGGTACAATGGATCTTAATTATGTGCCTTATCTGTTTTTAATGTCTTTCTAACCTCAGTTTCAAACTTTCAATGTTGGATTTAATTCTTTGGTGCAAATTGTTTGTTAGTGCGGCCAAACCCAAATTTATCAACTTAAGCAGGAAGCATACAGTTGATCAGTCCTAGGAACCTTTAAAGCTCAAACTGATACTAATACTCGGGTATATTTTATTAATTTTATATCTAGCACTTAGAATTGAGATGAATCTGTTGTTAACTTTTTTCTTCTTTGTTGCAAAAAAAGCCTTATACAACGTTTACTTGAGATGACTTTTGTTGATGTCAACTTGTGCATAATAGCAATTTTTGTAGCTTTCTGCTGCAAAATTTTGTTCTTGGCATTGGATCAAGACAAATAGATGAATAACTACTATTGCCTAATTGAAGGAAAAAAGGAATCCAGAATGAATAGATGAATAACTACTCCTAATGAGATGTCCTGCAGTCATGGAATTACTTAAGTTTTCAATAAATATTGTTTCTTTTTTTTTCTTCCTATTATTTTGATTATAGCATGGCCAAAGTATTATGCCTTTGGTTCTCCTTTCTTGATGTATCTGATGAAATAAATCATGGCTTGATCTAAAAAAAAGTATCTGATACTGTCAGTGACTTTTCCTTGGTAGCCATATTTGACTCCAATGTTGTAAAATGTCAATCTAATTTCTAACTTACTCTCTTTATAGAGTGGCAAATGCACTATTAGGTTCTATATTTTAGTGCTAATTCTTATTTATGAGTTTCCCCTGAAAATAGTAGTGTCATTAGTGGTAAGACCTTCTGTTGTATGTAGTTTTTATCCCTTTTGCTGTACCAGTCCGATGGCTTTACTAAAATGCTTCCTGTTACATTGAATTCTGTTCATTCAGAGTTGCAACGTTGATGCTACTTGCATATTGGTGACAGAGAAGTTAGAGGAGAGCCAATCACATCATTCATAACTTAATATGTAATCATTGCATTTCTTTATGTAAAGGAAGCAAAATGCCATTACATCTAAACACTACTTACACAATCCTAGAGTTATTTTTCCAAAGTAGTGGAGCACATTCCGGAGGAGGACTACTAAAGGTTTATGTTAATGAAAGAGAGTGACTCCACTTGCCAGTCCATGCTTAATAACAGTTTGAGCATCTGGACAGGAAATCATGATGGACATATATACAATGCAACAATTACTCAAAAAGTCATGCTGAAGTCTTCTGAAGAGGAGTGCCAATGTTCATGGCTTAGTGCTACACAATAAAAGATTACTCTTGGCATATGGAACCATAAGAAGGATTACACAGAAAGCATCAATAAGTGTTGAGTGTGGAGGAAAATATATTATTCAGAAGATTCCTACTACTTAGAATGTTGATCCAAAACTTGCTACAACGATTAGCTTGAAGAAATTCTTAGCAAGATGAATCAAGCTCTTTCTCACTTCTGGAAGATCAATAAGTGTTGGTGTTGTTTAGTCAAACATCATCTAAGCTAGTTAAATTCATGAATATATATATATATATATATATATATATATATATATAATTTGTCTTAGAAGCTACTTCAAAATAATACTTAAAAGACTAGATCAAAAAGGAATAATGGTAAAGTTGCACAATCAAAAAGTAAGGGGCAACAACTACTATCTAAAGGGCGCGTTAGTTGACACCCGCTTGAGATGTTCTAAGGCTAATTTATTAGCAAAAATTCTATTTAAACACTCCTGATAACGACAAAACAAAGTCTGAAGGATCCCATTATTCAAAACATGATTCACTCGTGTTACCTCCTTGTTTCCCACTCCAACACCTTTATGAACATCAAAAAGTTGCGCCTTAGAAGTGAGTTCACTTGATCTTGGCCAAAAGGCCAAGAAATGTATGAAGTGAGTTCAACTTACTCTTCATTTATTATTAACTAGAACCCACCCTCGTGTGTTGCACGAGCTATGTCGGTATCACTATTAATATATGTTGTGTAATTTATTAGTAGAAGCCAAAAGGCATATAATATAGATGAAAAAGTGTGATAATAATAAAAAGGCAGTTGGTTAGATACTATAACCCAGATGTTCTCAACATTAAGCCAAATAAAAGCAAGTAATGATGTTCACAACAAAATACGATTTAGTATGTTACATTGCAGAAAGTTGATGCAAAATATACAATCATGATTCCAGAAAATTTGAAGGATTTCATTATTCAGAACCATGATTCACTCGTGTCACCTCCTCTTGTTTTCTACTCCAACAGCTTTATGAACACCAAAAAGTTGTGCCTTAGAAGGGAGTTAACTTACTCTTCATTTATTACCAATTCTTGAGTCATCAGAAGGTGAATCGGGTGAGAGGAGACAAGAAGAGAGATTTTTTTTGGGTGAGAAAATGGGGTGTATAAATTACAGAGAAGCCAAACTCATTTTATCCTCATGTAACAGCAATTGGATAAAATGAGGGGTAGAATCGTAAAAAAAATGAAATTACAATCAGAAGATAAACTAAGTGCCCGTTTGGGGGTTGTGAGTTTCTAGTTTTTGGTTTTGAAAGTCGATTTCAAAATCAAAACATGTTTGCGTAAAATGGTGCTGAATTGGTTTTTTCTTATTTTCGAAACAGTTTTCCATCAAAACACAACAAAAAAAAGAGGTTTTCTAATTTCAGTTTTTGTTTTAACACTAACACGCCATCACCAACCATCACTTCAACAACCACCGACTGCCACTTTGACCACCGTCGACCACCATTTCAACCACCACTCTGGCTACCACCGACCACCACTCTAACCACCAATGACTACCATTTCGACTGCCGACCACCACTCTGACCACTGTCGGCCACTGCTCAGACCACCACTGACCACCGCGGAACACCTCTCCGGCCACCGCCCAACACCGCTCTGGCCACTGCGGAACACCACTCCAATCACGGTCAACTACTACTTTGACCACCACCGACCACCACTCTGACCACCGCCGACCACCACTCCGACCACCGTCAACTACCACTCTAGCCACTGGCGACCACCACTCCGACCACCGTCAACTACCACTTTGATACCACTTTTATGTTCATGTTTTAAACTATAGTTTTTATTTTTGAAAGTTTCTTAACTCAAAAATTAGTTTGGTTTTGGTTTCTGAAATTTTTAAAACTCAAAACAGAAACTGGTTTTGGTTTTTGAAAATTTCAAAACAGAAAACCACCCCAAACAGGGCCTAAGGAACAGAGTTTTTCCTCTTGAGCGACGTATTCACCAGATCTTGAGGTTTAAACATGATGGAGCTGAAATCAGTTCCTCTGTTGTTGAAGATCGCCTCTTTTCTCGCTCCCCAAATACCATCCAGAACAGCTCCAAAGGTAAGATTTCAATGAAATTGAGAATTTGACTGATTCCTGCACAAATTGGTACTAAGCCACACACACCAGCTAGATGTAGTGAAAAAGTCTCTGTGGTTAGGTATTTTAAGACAATTCCACAGAAGGTTAATTTTGTGACAATCTCTGAAAACATGAAACAAGGTTTCAGCACTACCCCCGCAAATAGGACATAAATCACACGTTGTGATATGCTGTCTAGCTCTCTCAGCATTCGTGAGCAGGATACAGTGCATAGCCTTCTAAAGGAAGAGTTTGATTCTTTCCAGACCAGCCCATCTCCAGATCACTAAGTAATTACCCTCTGCCATAGTCAAAGGATTGCTTCTCACTGCCAAGTAGATTTACTTGAAAATGTGCTATCAGAAGAAAGCCTCCAGCGGAATTCACCATCAGGATTGCGAATAGAGGGAGGAGGGACAACCAACACCTTATTCACCAAGCTTACAGGTAAAAATTTTAAGCAAGAACATTATAATTCCAATCCCCATTGATGTTTGTAAAGTCACTCACCCTTCGTTGGCAAAGGTTGTCATTGAGGGGTTGTATCATAGATTGAATTAGGGGAACTTCAATGAAATTCCAATGATCCTCCGAGAACCATTGACTTTTCGCATCCTCTTATAATAACTAAAAGTTGAACCTTTATACATTCTTATTCTTATGAATAATGATGTATGATACGAAATGGAATGGCTTGACTAAGAATGTATAAAGGTTCAACTTTTATAAAAATTAAAAGTTGAAAATGTTTTTTCCCAAACAGAATCTAAACAATTTCCTACACAATAAAAAAGGAGGAAAATATAATTTCATTCAATCATGCAATATAATCCAATCATTTTTCCTCCTTTATACTTTCTGCATCCTCCTTATAAAAACTAAAAGTTGAAAATACTTTTTCCCAAACAAAACCTAAATAATTTCCTACACAATAAAAAAGGAGGAAAATGTAATTTCATTCAATCATGCAATATAATCCAATCCTTTTTATTTTTTTCATTTAACAAAAATAAAAAAGAGAAGTTTTGATATTTTTTTCCTGCCGTTTTTTCTCCATCCAACAATGTAAAATTTTCTATATTTTTTTTGCTTTTTTATTTTTTGGTTGCTTTCTCTTAATTTTTTTATCCAATTTTAAAATCAATTTATTTTTTTAGTTTAAATAAGTTTTTCGTCCCTGCAAATATAGCGATTTTTTAAATAAGTCTTTGCAAAATTATTTTTTTTAAAAAAAATCCTTGCAAAATGAATTTTTTTCATAAACACCCTTCTGTTAGTTACTCCGTTAGTGACACGCTGACTTGTCTCACATAAGTCCCTTGTGGCTTTACCATGTATTTCTTTTAATTCTTGTTTTAGTTATATTGCTTATGTGGAATTGCCACTTGGATTTACATTAAAAAAATATTATTTACACACAAAAAAAAGAGTTTCCCCAAATCAACTCCAAAACCCCATTTTTCGAATTCCATTCCATTCCATTAAGTTTCTGGAAGGATTTCGTTTCTTATCTTCTGCATCAGCTTCAACTTCTTTGGATCACCGAAATTATATTGAGCATCAGTGTACAGAACCCAACTCCAAAACCCCAATTTGAATATGAAACCGAGGAAACCCAAAACCTCCATTGATGCAGAAAACACTGTGAGCTTCCTAATCTTCCTAATCAAAACCCACATTTTTTCCTCATCACAACACTGTTGAGGTTGAGGTATTTGGGCGGTGATGAATTGAAGCTTTCATGAGAAGTTAAACATTGTGGCGGTGATGTGTGGTTAAGGAAATGTGGTTCTTCCTATTTCATAGGAGGTACAGTTTAGGTTCAATTATATAGGGGGTGTTTGTTTCAAGTGTAGAATTAGATTTCCGAGGAATACGTAGATAGAAAATAAGTATTCCCATGTTTGTTAGAAGTTTTAAAAGATTAATCCCAGCTATAGAGATTTCTAAGAGTGAAATAACTTCCATCATTCCCATGAATTTATTCCCAGGGAAAAGGGTGGGAAAAAAATTTTCATAGATATATGAATAAAAACTATGAGTAACTACCTATATTCCCACTCTTAGAATAATTCTTAAGAATGTTATAAATATTTACCAAACACAATTTTCATTAATACCTTGGAATAAGATTCCCATCATTTTATTCTAAGGAAATTTATTCCTAGAAATGAAATTACCAAACTTTAAACAAACGCCCCCGTAGGCTTATTTCCATCAGAATCTTTGTTGTTCTTTAGACTTTACTCAAAAAGGATGGTAATTAGAAAGAGAGAGAGATATGGTGATGGCGGTGGTAAAGTGGGAGGGAGGGGTGTGGTAGAGAGAGAGAAGAAGATGAATAACTTTAATTTAATTTGAGATATGTTTAATTTATCCTAATCAGCATTTTAAATTTAAAAAAATTAAAAACAATGATGTGGCAAATCCAAATCAGCACAAATATGTGCCAATTCAGCAGAGAAATTAACAAAAAGACGACAATGAATATTCTAATATTTGCAGAGATTTTTCTTAAAAAAATAATTTTGTAAGAAATTAATTAAAAAACGACTATATTTGCGATGACAAAAAACATATTTTAGGCTATTTTTTTATAAGGAATCCAAACACTTCTTGAATGTAACTCGGTCCTCTACTTACTCAGCATTTCCAAACGGTGTCGTATTGGGAACGTAGTAGCGCCTCTGCTCCCACACTATAAACAACAAGAAGAACATCATTTCACCAACGTATTGCTTCTTCTTCATCAAAACCCACTCACGCCGCTTCGCTAAACGCAATTTGGTAAGTTTTCTCTTCCTTTATCGTCGTTATTTTTCGCTACTAGAAAGCTCCTTAGAGAAATGTTGAGATCGGATTTCCAATCAGTGCCAAAGAAATTTCTGAAGATACGCATTGCTTAAAAACTAGGTTCGGAATTTTATGTAATTCATTCCTTCACTGAATCAATTAGCGACCTGATTCTGTTAAGTTCTTCATTTTCCATTTATTATTTCTCAATATACAGAGAATTTCACCTTCGTTATTCCGCGTTAGAAATTTTATTTTAATTTCTCTTATAAAATAAATTAGTATAGCTACTTTCGCTGGAAAACCTGATGAAATCTGTTCATCTTTTTTTGGCCTTGTTTATTGTTATGTGCATAAATCCGAAGCTGTTGAGATTTGTATCTTATTGTTTGTGATATGTTTGGCGATTTGTGTGATAGATAGAGCTTTGATATTGAAATACTGTTATTCTTATTTGTGTGTGTGTGTGTGTGAGTTGCCTGTGGCTGGATTCCTCGTAGAAGTGGATGATTAGAAGAAAAATCAGATTTATAATTCATTCTTTCATTTACAGAATAGAAGAAGTTTAAAACTGAGAGCAATGGCAGCATCGGTGGCCGCAAGATATGCATCTCGAAGGCTATTTAGCAGTGGTTCTGGCAGAAGGCCTTTTAGCAGCGGCTCTGGCAAAGTTCTCAGCGAGGAGGAAAGAGCTGCCGAAAATGCTTACTTCAAGGTAACCTCGACAGATGCTTTAGATTAATTTTGCTTCAGGTTGTTTGGTCTCAACATTCTGTGTATTCAAAGTTTTAATTTAATGAAGTGCCTTTAGAGCAAATTTTCATGCTCAGTAGTTTTTCCTTGATAGTTTCCTTCACATTTTTGTTGCATGTGGTGTAATAGTACGTGCGGGCATACTGCATATTATACTTGAAATCTCTCTTTTGTATTTGGGACCATAAATGTCATTATGTAATTAGGATTTGCTTCGGCATTCTAACAGTTCACGAATTCCGTATGAAGTATGAACTCAGCTATATTAGCTCTGGTTCGATGGATTTTTAATGCTGACATAACATAATATTTTAAATGCCTCTATATAATGTTTGAAATCTTTGCTGAAGCAAATGCTTGTGAAAAGTTGCTGCTACCATGCATTTTAAAAAAGGAAATGTGATGGCTAGTTAATTAAGCATATAGACAGACCACTCTGCATTCTCTGTACACGTTGAGGAAAATAAAGATAATATTTTCTTTTTGATGCATTCGAAGTTTTGAACTTTTAATTTGTTTTAAATGGTTTTGTTTTGGCTCTGACTAATCTGGTGGAATTGTGTAAATAGCTTATTCCAGAGTGATAGGGTCATAAGTGTTGCCCGAGATTCTTCCAATTTCTAACAGAAGGGAACAATTATTTGTTCACTTTCATGCTCTGTCAATCTTTTAGCCTTCTGCCTCCCTAAAAAATAGAGTGCTGCTCAACAACATAAACTTAATGTTCATGTTTGTATAAATATGAAAGTTAAAAGTATGCATCCATATCTTTTGCTATTCAACTCAATTGAGTAGAGCTTTGTGCTTGCTGGTTGCATCTGTGGTGCTTAATTGTTTTTTATATTGTAGAAAGCTGAGCAGGAAAAGTTGGAGAAGCTTGCTCGCCAGGTATGCCTTCAAATTTCACCTCTTATTCTTTCAATTTCTTAGGATTGCTGTACTGTGTGTGATGAAGTTGATAGTACACAGCCTGTGTCATCATCCCACTATTCCACACTCAGTTATCTGATTGAAGATTTTTACCATTTTTTGTTGGTGGGAAATGGATGGGCTGGAAGCATTATAGTTTGATTTGTTCAAATGATCTACAAAATAAAACTCAGTGGCCATTTAAAATCTACAAAATAAAACTTAGATGCCGTACGTGCCCAACCTATTTACTAACCTAAGAGGAAGCTTGTAATTTGGCCTATAACACTATAAGAAAAATAATAATATACCAGCCCTTTAATTGGGAATTTCAATTGTTATATCTTTTAGGCATGGAGGTTGTACTGTACCCAGATAACGGATGCCCTCAGCTGCAATGTGAATGTCGATTGACTATGAAGCCCAAATACTTAATATGGTGCAGCATAGATACATGGATGATGGATGTAGGAAATTCTTAAAAACTCAACAAATGATACGGCTTCGAAGTTTAGATCATCAAGAGGCAACTCTGCCAATTCAAGTCCATTATCATCTTCAACTGAACCATTTACATCTCTATTAATGTCCCACAATCTTACCTCTCCTTTATTATATAACCTTTATCTTTTTTGAACCAAAGTCAAACATTGTAATTCACATAAACCAAATCGCCTGCCCTTTTTGGGTCCTTTCTGTAATTTTGTTTTTACCCCAAGGATGAATCAAGGAATAGGCATTCTAGTTCGTCCCTCAACAAAAGTAAGAGCAAGGTTGTACAAGAAGCTTCAACTTCAAGGCAAGTTTTTGGAGCTGTATTCTAAACGTATTAAAACTTATCGATCCCAAACGTATTGATAAATAATCTAATTTCCTTTAAAAAACCAAAAACTGGATGATACTCCCTCGATACATATTTAGGTGTATCGTGCACATTGGTATTGGATAGGGGTAAAACACCAATACTTTCGCTGTTTTGATTCTTTTGAAGTATTTAGACTTCATAGTTGGTTGACTATCTTACATTCATTATTAACCTACTGTCTGTATATTCAGAAGCACATGCTTGAGCAGTCCTAACTCCTAACTTTACTGTTGTGGTTATGGAACTTTGAATACTATTTGCAGGTTACAAAAATAATTTTAGATAATTTAAGATTGTTTTACTTTCTCTCAGGCGTTCATTTTACTGTCAATTTTTTTTCCATGGTTCTCCCTTTTATGAACTGTCTATCAATGTCATGTATTGAACTTAAACATATATTCTAATGTAGGGTCCTCAGCCAGAAGCAAAGCCAGAAACAGGGTCAGGTGGTTCTGTAACTGATGCCAAGCCAGCTGGCTCCGGACATACTGATACATCATCCAACAGAGTTTCAACTGACAAGTACCGGAATTATGCAGTTGTAGCTGGTACTGTAACAATTCTTGGGGCTTTAGGGTGGTACCTTAAAGGCACTGCAAAGAAGCCAGAAGTGCAGGATTGAAGAATTCAGCAGTGGTGCTTGTTCTCGCTTTGGTTGCACCAGTTGCACAAAAATAAAGAACTGCATAGCATTCTGTTTTAGTCCTGAGTAAAATTAGCATGAATTACCTTCGTTTATGCTGACTAGGTTTTACGTGTGACCAATATTACCTCGATGCCATGACGATGACGAACATTACAATTTCTTTTTCACCAGCTGTTCAAATGTCACGTGATCGATAACATGCATTTGCCATTCATTGGCACATGTAATATCAAGCATGAAATAGACCTTATTGTCTCCTTGTTTCTCTCATTAGATTGTCTCGTTTTGGTCTATATAATAAACTACATGCCGTTTTTTTTGTGTGGAAAACTACATGTCGTTTAGTAGCTTTATGGATAAGTCGAATTTTCTGCGTCTTACAAACGAGAGCATAGAAGCGGTGGATTCCTAAGGATGACTTTACATATCCTGGATGAGAAGCGGTGTTGCGGACTCCCAACATCAAAATGTGCCCAAATTGTAAGGTTAAGGAAAACCTTGGCGGATAACTCCTTTCCCACTGATTTCTGGCATTGATGAAAAATATATATTACGTAGAAGAAGCTTTCGACATATTAAGGGGAAGCCGCAAATATATTCAATAAATATTTTCTCGGTTTTTAAAAATAAATTTGTTCCTTTTTATTTGTCATTTTGATAGTTTTATTTGTTAATGTTATAGTTTTATTGGTAAAAAAGGGTTACATTAATTACTCGTTTGCTAATTATATCTTTAATCTTTAATTATTTAGTGTTATGAATAATTAGTTTAGTGGATGTCCATATTCCTAATCTTTCATTTTCCACTAGCCCATTATTAAGGATTATTAGTCGATCTTAATGTTGATCATTCACTTACCTTTTGTGTCCTATAAATCTACTCTATCTATCTACTCTAATATAATAAAACAACATGCTAGCATCTATCTACTCTAATATAATAAAACAACATGCTAACAATTTTATTTTTTTAGACATCACCAAATTTTGACATTTGGCACAATTTGAGGGCAAAATGGTAATTTCACCACAAAATGACAAAAACCACCAGCATTTTTGCAGTTTTTTTTAAAAAAACTGTCCCCACTGACACGCTGACGCATGTTAGTTTTTGTTTTTTTTTTTTATCTTTTTTTTTTAAAACTGTTTTTTAAAAAACTGTTTTTCTTCCTAATTTTTTTCCAGTTTTTTTGTCAAATAAATTAATTTTTCCGTTTTTATTAAACAAAAATTAGTCACTATATTTATAATCTACTAAAACTACTAAAATTAATCATTTTTTGACAACATTAAAATTAATCATTTTAACCACTATTTATTGTCAAAAAAAGACGTACCTCAAACAAAAGTTTAAAATTTAATTTTTTCAAAAAATTAAATTATTAAATCAATGTTATACTCAATAAATAATCTAAAATTTAATATTTGCTATAAAATAAGTCATAATACGTGACAACGGGAGCGACAACGAGAGCCTCAACAAGAACGAGAGAGGCAATGAGAGCGCCAACGGGGTGCATATTTTAAAAATCTCATTTTCTTTTTTCTTCATTTTTAATCCATCTAAAATTTATTATTTACTATAATTTCTCTATTAAAATCAATCAATTTAACCACTAGGAATTGTAAAAACAAAAACTTTAACCGCTACCAAATATTACAAAATAACTTACTTATAACTAAAAGAATATGATTTAATTAATATTAAATCATATAGAATTTTTTTAAAAAAAAACATTTTTTTTTAAAAAAAGTCTTTTTCATACCTTTTTTCTGATTTTTTTTGTCAAAAAAATTAAAACAAAATTTTCGTTTTTTACTAAAAATAAATTAGTCACTATTTTTATAATCTACTCAAACTACTAGAATTAAACACTTTTTTTGACAACGGTAAAATTAATCATTTTAACAACTATGCATTGTCAAAAAAAGACGTACATCTAACAAAAGTTAAAAAAATTAATTTTTTTCCAAAAAGTTAATTTATCAAATTAATATTATACTCAATAATTAAATAATCTAAAATATGAGTTAAAATGTGGCAAAGAGCGCGACAACGAGAGACTGACAATGGGAGCTGCAACGAGAGTGGTAACGGAAGTGGCAACGAGAGAGATAACGAGAGCGCCAACGGGAGTGCCAATGAGGATGCAAACGGGAGGGGACAACGGGGATGCATATTTTAGCTCTAATGTCGAAATACATTACTATGGATCAATGCAGTTCCAACTGTCAACGGGATGCATATTCCACTTTAAATTTCAAATCATACATTTTGGACATTGTTCACAACTTATAAATATCTTTCAAATTACTATTATGACTTCATAGCAATACACCGAGCATATAATATCACCCGTGCGTATGCACGGGTAAAATACTAGTAGGACTCATATGTTAGTGTAAATGTATACTTGTGAAGAACATAATGAAAAGACTCTCTCTCATTCTCTTCTTCTTTCTTCTTCTTCTCTATTCTCTTATATATGATGTCTTATATTTGTTCTTACTCAGGTTTTGGCTATTTTGATAATATTGATATGATGTATTTCGACATTAGAGCTAAAATATGCATCCCCGTTGTCCATAATTAAATATTACACTCAATAATTAAATAATCTAAAATATGAGTTAAAATGTGGCAAAGAGCGCGACAACCAGAGACTGACAATGGGAGCTGTAACGAGAGTGGTAACGGAAGTGGCAACGAGAGAGATAACGAGAGCGCCAACGGAAGTGCCCATGAGGATGCAAACGGGAGGGGACAACGGGGATGCATATTTTAGCTCTAATGTCGAAATACATTACTATGGATCAATGCAATTCTAACTGTCAACGAGGATGCATATTCCACTAGCAATATTATGAAAATAGCCAAAACCTTTAACATTAAAATGTAAAAAAAAAAAAACTTTCTTTTTAAAAATTGACATATAGAAAGAAACTAATGAAATATCATTTTGTAACGGTTTTTCTAACATTTGCAACCTTGCACATGTTAAGACTCATTAGACAAGTCACGATCTCCTCAATTTCTTCTCTCCATTTATTTACTTTGTTACCATAATTTTAGGGCGTTTTAGGTGTATAAAAAAATATTTTGATCATGATTAGTAGAGAGGATCTTTACTTTTAGCAAAAGCATGACTTTAAATATGCTTTATTTTTTGTCCAAAAAAGAACTATGGTTTCTTGCCCTTCACAATTCACTCGAAGAGTAGACTGTTTTAATTTGAAATTGTGATAGTATAATATCAAGTGAGGTCCTTGATATTAAGTGAGTAAAATCCTCTCCATTTATTATGGTATAAATATGTTTTATACACCTAAAATTAGGCTAATAAAGTGAATAAATACCGAGAAGAAATGGAGAAGATCTTTTTTTTGACAAAAGAAATGGAGAAAATCTTGATTCTCATTAAACACCTATATTTTTTTTAATATTAATCATTTTTATTATTTATTTTCATCCAGATAATAATATCGCTCTCCTAATAGGAAAATTGGTAATTAATAAGGAAAAAATATACACATTAATTACACATTGCACGTAATACTTTATTATACAATAAAATAATTAGTCACAAAAAATAATGTACACAATGCAAGGGTTATGATGGTTAGACTAATATGACCCCTTCCTAAACGTGTTTGTAAGCAATATATGTCTGCAATTTTTTTTTAGTTTTTTGTAAACAATAAATAATATATCTGCAAAAAAAAATTAGTTATCAGTTGCGTTTTTTGATATTTAATGTGAAATGTCTTTGCTTAATTGGACTTTTTTTGGACAACGCAGAACGTGGAGTCCTGAATTAGATGTCAAATTCCTTGCGTGAAGTGAATTTCTAATTTCTAATAAATAAAGACAAGCTTTTGTAAAAAAAACAATAAAAATAAAAAAGACAGAACAGCTAGATAAACATATCAAACTCCCTGCATGAATTTCTAATAAAAAGACAAAAGCATCTGCACCAGCCGGGAATCGAACCCGGGTCTGTACCGTGGCAGGGTACTATTCTACCACTAGACCACTGGTGCTTGTTGAACAAAAGCTGCAAATCTCAAATAATCTTCGTATTACACGAATACTATGTCACGTAACAAAAACTTCAATAGCAAATTTGGCATAAATTAACCACTCTTTTCTTCTTTTACATGATCTGCTACACTATCTTGATTTTCTTCTCCCTCATCTTCACTTTCTTCACCAACATAATCTTCTTCATCATCTAGATACTCTTCTTCTTCTTCTTCTTCTTCTTCTTCTTCTTCTTCTTCTTCTTCTTCTTCCTCCTGTGCAGGCTTAATAAAGTGTAGCTTAAGTCTTCCATCTTCTCTATGAGCATGAAGAAAATCTTGCTTTGGTATCCTTATTTCCTTGAGAATTAACCTTCCATTATTTCTATAACACTTGAAACTAACTGAAGGCTTTCCACTTCTCCCTATGGATGGAATAGGAGGAGGGTATTCTCTTAATGACCTACTTTTCCATAACCCTTGTCCATACAAATCTTGTGATGAACTTGAATGCCTTTCTTCCTTCACCTCATTGATATTCTTATTCAAATCTTCTTCAACGTCATCTGAGCTTTCAGAACAAAGACTTTCAGTGCAAATCTGTAAACTCTCAGAACTCAATGATGAAAAGCTTTCACTGCTTTTGTGATTGGTTGAAATATAGGGTAATGATGATGGGGTTTGGATAATATCTTTATGATGATCAGAATGAGTTTCTTCATTCTGAATGAGCTTTGAATGGTTTGTTGTATTTATATCTGAGAATGATGATGAAGAAGAAATGTGTGGGGATGAAGATGGTGATTGAATTGGACTTTCATTGAAATGAAGCTCTCCAAATATCTCAGTGAAGGAAGAAGAGTGTTGCATTGGTTTCCATGAAAGGGATTCAAGGCTTTCTTTTTCAAATATTTGTTGAAGGCTGCATGTTGACATGGTGTTTTCTTTCTAGGTTTTTACTCAGAGAAGACAAGAAAACACAATATAAGAAGGAATTACAGAAAGAAAAAAAAGGAAGGATTTTAATTTGGTGGTTGGAAATAGAGGAAAAAGTGGCATGGAAATAGCATGAGATGAAGAAATATCAGGAGGAATATGCTATTATACGTTGGAGGCTGTGATTTTATTGGTAGTATCTTTTTATGATATGGCTAGGTGGTTACGCGGATTAATTGGGTGGCTATAACTTGAATAGTGAGAAGATTTATCTTCACTATTTATAGATAACTATGATTATGTTCTAGTAAAAAAAAAAAGATAACTATGATTGTGTTATAAAAAATAGATAACCATGATTCACACTCTTCCCATTGTCTTTCTTTTGGAAAACAAATATTTTGATTTTTATTTGACTTTATTGATACATGAATTTTATTTGAATTAGTGCGGGAATATCTTGCAAAATTTCTCTAAATTTAATAACTCTAAATTTCTCACGTGATAAATTTAGAGTTATTAAATTTATGAAAATAATTAAAAAAGAAATTTAAATTCAAAATTTGAAAAAAAATACAGATTTTTACTAATTAAACATGTTGTTTATATATAAGGTAGAGTTTTCTCAAAATGGAATGTTCACGTATTGACACCTCATCGACACCTCATATTTATTTAATGTGACGTGTACAAATCATTATGTGTCAACAATTTATAATTACACATTTAAAGTAATTGATTATGTTTTAAATTTAAGCTTAAATGAAAATACAAATCATGTAGTATATGGCAATTCATTACATAATCAAATCAGCTCAACATTTTAATGAATTAAAAATCATGTTTCCTTTGAATCATCCCGTAATTGTAGTGATTTAATCCCCACGCTCAAAAAAGGTCATTATAAAACTAATATTGTGTTTTATTGGTTTAATAAAATAATATCAACTAACATTTTAAAAATAATGCTCCCCTTTGAATCCTTTCCCGTTTATAATGATTTAACTTCTCCCTCTTTATCAACCTATCAATTTTAACATCCAAAAAATATTATTAGTAATATAATATTATTACTTTTATTTTATTTTTAATTGTTCATATTCAACTGAATGCATGTTTTAATGTTCCATACTTTATTTTATAAAATGTATCAAGCCTTAAAAAAAAGATCATATATAATTTTGTTCATAAAAAAAAGATCATATATAATTTTAATTTTAATATGAAATCAATGCCCAATATAACCATAATGATTCAAATATTCCAATTTTCGGTTAAGGCATGTTGTTGTTTGCGGGGAATATCACTTGAAAGCTTGAAACACAACTTCAAATATCCAAAATGGTATATGCAGACATAAAGGAGTATATTTTCTTCCAATCTATCCCGTCTAAGGCTCTGTTTGGCGCTTCTCATTCGCTAGCAGATAGCGAATGAAAGTAGCGGATTAAATTAGCGCGTGAAGAGTACACGTGTTTGATAAGCATTAGCGCTTAGGGTTTTTTTGTAGCGTTTAACATTTTTCCAAACACTACTTCAAATAGCGTTCTTTCAAACGCTAGCGGATAGCGTCTTACTTTTTGACAGTTCTTCCCTTTTTATTTTTCATAAATTACTTATCTATCCTTATTAAGGCTCTATTTGGTAAAACTAGCGGTTAAAATAGCTGATAAATGATGTGTTTGGTAAAACTAGCGGTTAAAATAGCTGATAAATGTAAAATAACATGAAAAGATATTTAATTAATGATTAAATTACTTATTGACGACAAAATGTTTAATGAGGAAATATAAGTAATTTAAGAAAAATAAGAAGTGTAAAAATGTCCAAAAAAAAAGTGAGAGGCTAACCGTAGCGTTTTTTCAAACGCTACTTGAAGTAGCGTCTGAAAAAACGTTAAACGCTAGTGCTTGCGAAACATGCATACTCTTTACCCACTAATTTCATCCGTTATACGCTAGTGGATGGAACGCGGCAAACATAGCCTAAATAAATGTAATCATGAATTAAATAAATATGTCATTTTATGTCATTTTACATTTATCAGCTAATTCAATCGCTAGTTTTTACTAAACACGTCATTTACTATCAGCTAGCTTATACGTTACCTGTTATTCCCTAACTTATCTATTATCAGCTATTTTTTACTTTTTTTTAGATAAGCAATTGTATTATGGGATCAGCTATTTTTTACTAAAGAGAGTCTAAATTAATACGTTGATATTAGGACAAGATGTCCTAAGAACCATTTACAGGCAGCAAATCTGTTACACTTGCAGACATAACAGGTTATCCAATTATTAATTCAATTTAATTATCTTCTAATTTTTAATGTGATTAATTTTGTTTTTTATAATCAAAAGAATATCATTGGTATTAGGACAAGATGTCCTAAGAACCAATTACAGGCAGCAAATTAATTTGTTACACTTGCAGCTTAATTTTGCTTTATGTTCTTTGAATTATTTGCGTTATTTTTTGGTTAGTTACTAATTACGCTTTTGAGACTATGATATCAACGATTAAAAACAATATATGTTACCCGTAATAACTTATATAACCAATGTTTTAAAACTCGGACCGGTGATCGACTCGGTGAAGGTATCGGGTCACTGGGTCAAGGGTCGTACCGAGGGGTCGAGAGTTGAACCGCATGACCATGACATGATCTCAATTAAAAGATTCCCAAATTTTCAAGACATATAAATTTCGCACCTGTAAGACTTAATTTGCTAAAATTACACATCATGTCTAAAAAAAGTCTATAACGGTTTAAAACGGCGCTGTTTTTGTGTTTTTGGGGGTTTTTTTTTAAAAAAATGCAAAACCCGACCCGGTTTTACAAAACCCGTTGGGTCACCGGTTTTCGCAAAAAAACACCGGGTCACCAATCGGTCTAACCGGTTCCCGCCGAGTCACTGCATTTCCGATCATACCATGACTCGAACCAGTTACCCCTCCGATTCCCGATTCGCCCGGGCTGAACCAGTTTTTAAAACGCCGTATATAAGTAGCCGATTTTCTACTCATGTTGTATTAGTGATCCCACAATAAAATAAGAAAGGAAGAGGCAAAGAGAAAAGAAAACTATGAATATTGATCTATGGTGGACTTTAATGAGTCTACTTAGATAAAATGACAAATAAACACCACACAACATACTACCACAGTTCACACCCGAGAGCCGACGTCCCCATGTCACTGAAATTGCCAAGGCAAGCAACAGTGAGGAACATCCACAAGATACAGTGTAATAAATAAAATAGCACTAACACAAAGTACCAATTAAATAGACTAACATAATCATAATAAATTAAATAGCACTAACACAAAGTACCAATTAAATAGCATTTACAGAATCAAAATTATAAAAATAAGAACAAAATCTGATTCAAGAAGAAGGAAAAACTTTTTTAAAATAAAATATGTGAAAGTGTAAGTGATTCTGAGTGTGATGCACTAGAGTGGTACAAAATTAGGGACTTTGGTGCAAAACTTAAGACTTGGGTGCAAAGAATATTTTCCAGGGTGTGCTAACACATTTTTTCCTAGGGTATTGGTGCTAATTTTATTTTTAAAGGGGGTTCGCTTAAAACCCCTCAAATGTATGTAGGTCCGCCAATGAGTGGATGCGGTAAAAAGTGGATTGTGTGATGCTAATGGCTCATTTAGCAAACTAAACGTGGAAAGAGTTATACTTCTTCATCTCAATGACAAAATAAGGTTCCCTAAAACGTATAACAATTACTTGAGTCGAATGAAGTGGTTTAGGAAAGAATATAACAATATGTCAACACTTATGCGTAACAATATTGGCTTTTGATGAGGCCCAATTACAAAAACATTCACCGCTAGTGATGAAGTATGGAAAGAGTACTTAAAGATAAGATATCACAAAAAAATCACTGCTTCTGTAAGCAGTTATCGTAATCGCCATGGAAAGATATCACAAAATGTATTAGCGACTTGTAATTTTGATTTGGAGTTCATGTACATTCTTAGCGGGTGGGAGGGTTCAGCTCATGATTCTAAACTACTAAATAATGCTATAACAAGGAAGAATGGGCTTAAAGTGGCCCAAGGTAAGTACTTGTTTTCTAGACATAAACTAGTACTATACCCGTGCATCCGCACTGGTGATACTGTATTTGTTATAATATGTTATAGATCCATAAATATATTGAAAATTGTAAAATGTAACAAAAGAAAAATGCATAAGCTGAAGGAAAAAATTTATATCTCAAGCTGTTTAAAAAAAATTGTGTTGCACAAAGTTAAAAAAAGTCAATATCGTCTTCAAATCTTAAAAACAGAGTAAAATTAGGAAAACAAAGTGAGATGAAAATAAAATGAAAGAATAAATAAATGAGAGAAAAAGAATATACTTTTAAAGTGAATCCCCTCCCGTGATTACAAAAATCGTGATTGCCTCATTCCCGTGGCCACTCCTCGTGGCGCCCCCGTAGCTACCCCTACGCCCTAAAAAGTTCAAATTGCAGAAAGTTAAAAAAAGTCAATACATTATTCAAATGTTAAAAAATAGAGTAAAAATTAGGAAAAAAAAAAAGAAAATGAGATGAAGATAAGATAAAAGGAATATGCAAATGAGAGAGGAAGAAGATACGATTAAGGTCAATCCATCGACGTTGCAACCGTAGCGATTATCGCTTCCCGTAGCCGCCCCTCTTCGTTGCTCCCGTCACCGTCCCCCATCGCCGCTCCCCGTCCCCCATCGACACATGGGTACTTATATTTTCGGTAGTTTGATGACTAAGTAAATAGTTACGGTTTTGATTTAAAAGTGTTAAGCGAAAAGCTTAAATAATGATTTGAAAAATTAGGAAGATGCCTTTATTAATTGTTGCAAAAGGCCAAGTGTATAAGTTGTTTCCCGTCAAGAGTCAAAAGTAAATTAATCATTTATAAAACATAAAGACATTTGTGAAAATAAGATATAAAGTATTTGTATTTCAACAACGTATAATATGGTGATGTGACAAAAAATAGCAATGGATAAAATAGGGATTTTAGTAGTGAGTGTTTAGATTAATTAGATATTAGAAGTTTATTAGTATAATACGGTGTAAAATGGTTAGTTAGATCTCAGAGCATATTAATATGAAATATTTGTATTCCGATAACTTGTAATCTTTCGCCATCGAGAATCAAAAGCAAGGAAATTAAACATGTAATGTTTTCCTGTCGGAAGTCAAAAGCAAGATAAAAGCAATTAATTTGACAACGTCTAATGTTTTCTTGTATAGACTCCAAAGCAAAATTTTCATTTTAAAAAATAAAAATATTCATGACAGCAAAATATAAAAAATGATTATAGCCACAACGTGTTATGTTTTCGCGTAAGAAATCAAAAGTCATAATACAAAATGATTACAGCAACAACGTGTAATTATTAACCGTCGAGACTCCAAAGCAAAAAGTATAAATATGTAAAATAGAGATTTTAGTATTATGTATTTTGATTAAATAGATTGTAGAAGTCCATTTATTAAAAATTGCAAGTGGCGGTAAAATCATACTGAGAACAAATATAATGCTTCTTAATCTGGACTCAAAAGCTAAATACATACATACATATATATATATAAAATAGGTGTTAATACAAAAATATAAAAAGAGTTAGTATAAAAAAACCCGCATTCCTATTTTTGAGTAAATCTAAATTCCTCTTTTTTTCTTATTCGATAAAATAATAAATCTAAATTTTGAGTCATAAAACAAAAGATCAAAAGTCATAAAACAAAAATATTATAGCAATAATATGTAATTGTTAACCGTCGAGCACAAAAACAAAAAGAATATAATGGTAAATTAGATATTTTAATATTGAGTGTTCTGATAAAATCAGGAAAAATTAATAAATTTAAATCCAGATGAAAAACCCCAAAAAAAATAATATGAAATAAAATATTTCTCAAGAAGAAAAAAAATAGATGGAGAAAAATAAATATAAATAGAGAGAGGAAATACAAAGGAAATAAAAAGGAAAGGAATAAGAGAGGAGAAAGAAATGAGTAAATAGAGAGAGAAGATAAAAGAAATAAAGGAAAAGAAAAAAAATAGAGAGGAGATATCACAGAGAGAGAAGAAAGAAATAAAGAAAAAGTAGAAAGGAGAGAGAGAGGGGAAAAAGAAAAAAGCAAAAAAGTTGTAATAAATTGTTTTTTTTTTGTCTTTTTGTGGTTAAGTTACAATTTTACCCTCAATTATGTGAAGTGTCAATTTTTCCAAATGTTTTAATAGGTAATTTCATATGTGGTGTATTTGTATAAATCTATATTAGATAGATAGATTAGATTAGATTAGATAGATAAGTTTATTATCTCTCTATATTTTTTTACTTTTAATAAAAGAAATAGGAAAAACTCCATAAGAGGGGATATTTCAAATTTATTAAAATAGTTGTGTTGCAAAAAGTTAAAAAAAGTGGGCATCATCTTATAATATTAATAATAGAGTAAAAATGAGGAAAACAGAAAATGAAATATAATAATGGTGATATCTTCTTATAAAAATGTCGCGCCGATGGCGCTCCCGTTGGGGCGGCTGATGGCGACCTCGTTGCTGCTCCCGTTGGCGCCGTCGTTGCTGCTCTCCAGTGCGGCTTACGAAAAAAGTGGATGAGATTTAATTGTTGATTTTTTTAGGAAAAATGATTTTGGATTTTTTGTTAGCAGTATCGTTTTTTTTGACAGTCGGTAGTGTATAAATTAATTGGGTTTAGTATTAATTTTATAATAAATTCTACCTAATTTCATATTAATTTTATTAAGTTTATTTAATTACTGATATTTTAGGAAAAAAAATGAAGAAAAAAAATATGACTGTGCGTGTTAGCATGGCAGGCAGCAGGAAACTTTTGTTGCTTTTTTGTGCTTCCGTTGGCGCTCTCGTTGCTCCTATTGGCGCTGTCGTTGATGGTCTCGTTGCCGCTTATTTTGACAATTGGTAGTGGTTAAATAAATTGGGTTGAGTAGTTTGAGCAAAATACAGCAAATAGTAAATTCTACATAGTTTAATATTAATTTAATTAATTTTATGTAATTACTGATTTTTTTACAAAAAATAAAGGTCTAATTACAGTTTTGGTCTCCCTATTTTCACCAGCTCACAAGTTTTTGTTTTCACTAGTTTTTTTGGACCAACTCACAGTTTTGGTCCCGCTTATTATGGTTTAGTTTTTTTTGGATCAAGTGTTTCATGTGACGAATTTATATAATTGCACTTTGTAATGTTTATTTGGAAAATTTATGTAATGCACGTTATTTTGCTCAATTTGAAGTTTCCGTTTTAATGTAATATATGCATGGCTGAATGTAGAAATAAAATCATAAACAATGTTGAATGTTGAAACAGTATCATATGTGACTTAAAAAAAGTAGTAGCACTTTGGTCATTAAATTTTTTACTAGATATCTATTAGGTCATGACTTATGTAACTTAGTATCAATTAGGCCACTGACTTATGTAACTTAGAATCAATTTGGTCCTCGTAACAAACTATTTTTTTAAAAAGTATCAATTTAGTCCCCAACATTTGTGTGACGTGGCATGCTAACATGGATTTTTTTTTGTTAGTGTTGATTTGGTCCCTGACATTTGCCACATCGGCTTTGTAACTAACCATGGTTGACAGGAGGACCAAATTGACACACGTTTGTAAATGTTGAGGACTAAATTGACATATGTGAAAAGTCAGAAACTAAATTGGATATTACCTCTGTCAAAATTATTATTCCGAATATCATATTCCGGATTCGAACTCGGGATCTCACAATTGTGTGCGTAAGTTTTTAGTGGCAATTCTACTCCCTAAAAAAAAAGTATAGCGCTACGGTGGTATACACGAGTCAAGGGGCGGAACTAGACTGAGTCTAACTCGGTGTGCACACACACAAGAAAGAACACTGTGTGCGAGGACTGCAGTGGAACTTTGGAAGGAAGGAAGGCGGGGAATCATGGCGGTAAGGGCGACAGTGTCGCGGTTCCCAATGGATGCCGACGCACGCGAGGGCTCCGGTCTCCTATGGGGAGTAACCCTCACGCCTTTCGCTGCCGCCGACGAGGAAGGCCAATCTCCGGCGTACGGATCCAACGGCGACCTCTTGCCTCGATGTGAGAATTGCTATGCTTACTTCAACACCTACTGCGAACTGGAACAGTGGACGTGGTCTTGTTCCCTCTGCGGTAACCTCAACGGCCTCACCTCCGAAGCCATCGAACGCTATTCTCGCCCGAAATCTTGCGCCGAAATGATGTCCTCATTCGTGGATCTCGAATTGTCTCCGCGTAATTCTCGTTTTCTTGCTCCCTTCTTTGCTAATTCCCAGGGTTTCGAATTTAACCGTTTCGGATTTCAATTGTTGCAGAAGACTCGTCTGAAGATGCTGCATTGCAAGCTTGTCCTGTCTATGTTGCTGCGGTTGACTTGTCCTGTAAGATTTCTTGATTTTTGCTTCACTGCACAGCTTATTCATGTGCTAATTGCGATGCATGATATTGAATTTTGACAATGGGATGGTTCTGCGAGGTTTTGCGTTTGTTTTGTTGGTTCATCGATTATGACTTGGTTCTTAACTAGAAGTCAGTTTGAATCAATCTTTTGAATAATCGCTTATAGGAAAAGGAAATTTGAAATGATACTGTAATCAAGGTTTTAAATCATGATCATGTCACATTTCTTGACATTGTGGAAAATTACGGTGAAAATTTCCTATTGTGTCATCAATTGCAGTTGCAGAAACATCAAAAAGCACAATGGCGCGGCTCAGATTGTGGTCATAATCCTTTTTTAAAACCCTGATTATAATGACTCGTGCTTTTAAGAACTTCTTGTACGGTGGGAATCAAATGCTTATTTTAGTTTAGAAGTTATTCCGTACCGGGCCTGGAAAATCTTAATGAAAATTTAGTTGTGTTAGACCAGTTTGATTTTTCACTTATACTTCAGTGGGATATGTTGCTTATTATGATGATTTGAACTTTTGTGTGGAAGAACAAATGAATCCCAACAATTATATAGCACATTTGTATTTTGATTCTGAGTTTGTAATATCACATTTTCCCTGCTTTTTGAGTTGGTACTAGAGGATTATATCATGGGTTCTCCCAATTCTTGTAGAAGGAGGTCATGATTGCAGTTATCCATAATCTTTTTGACTTTTGAATCTGTGTAGAAGGATGCAATCATCATGGTGAAGAAAATTGTCCCTTATTTACTATAACTGTTATTCTCTTCTAGCATTGTAGTTTGCCTCTACTTATCGTCTTTGTAGCCTTGATTCAGTTCCTAAATAAGCGGATATATCCTTTTGTAATTGTCACTGCGACTTAAGAAAATATCTTGTGCAGCTTCAGAGGAGTTTCTGGAACTCACTAAAAGTGCATTGCTGGCAGCTTTGGAAGGTATTCTATTGATTAAGCTATATATTTCTTTCCTGCATAAGGTAGAACTTTTGAACATTGCTCTTTTTTTTTTTGATTTTTCTTCTATTGCAGCTCTTCCTCCTGGTTCACTTTTTGGGCTTGCTACCTTCAGCCATAAACTAGGATTGTATGATGTTCAAGGTCCAATACCTGTTGTGAAAAATGTTTTCATCCCTCCTGATGCAGAGGGGGGAACTTTAACATTTGAGCTTGAAGATGTCATGCCTTTGTTACAGTTTCTAGCTCCCGTATGTTAATCGTCTAAGTGTTTTTTTATTTCTGGAGCATGTGTTCTCATGTTGAAGCATGAAGATTGCGATATATGGAAAAATGTGTCTAATTTGAAGTCCAATTTTTATTGCAGGTGGACACCTGTAAGGACCGTATTGCATCCGCCCTTGAAACACTTAGACCAACATCGTCATGGGAGAGAACCACAGCAGCAGGTCAAGGACTGGATGGTGTTCTGATAGGTGGGCGCGGTTTTGGGGTGGCAATGGAAGCCCTTTGCAGTTACCTTGGATCTGAATATGGAAACACTTTTGCACTAGGTTTGAATGATTAACTGCAAATCTTACCATTTATTTTTTTAAAGTGTTTCTTTAGTTTGTAATCTTTCTTGCTTAAAAGCTTTGTGTAAATATTATTTCTATTGAGTACTGTAGCTAGAATCTTTGCCTTCTTGTCCGGCCCCCCCGACTATGGAGCTGGACAGTTGGACACAAGACGATATGGTGAGCAATATGCAAGCAAAGGAGAGGATGCAGATCGTGCTTTACTCCCGGAGCAAACACCATTTTATAAAGATCTGGTATTTAACTTGCTGTTATTATTACTGTTAGTGTTATCTCCGATTTCTTAGAAGTGGAAGAATTGACATGTGTTTCACAGGCGGCTGTTGCTGTTCAAGCTGGTGTATGCGTTGACATATTTGCCGTAACAAATGAGTACACTGATTTGGCATCCTTAAAATTTCTGAGTATCGAAAGCGGGGGCTCCTTATTTTTATATACAAGTACTGAGGATTCAACTTTACCTCAGGACATGTAAGTCTCATCTGATAACTTAATATAATATACTTAGACATGGTTTACTAGTAAAACCATTTCAATTGTAAATTGTTTGATGTGTATCAGTAGAAGATATTTATTCAATATCTTTTGACTGGCTGTGTGTCTGTCTTCAATACAATCGTAACTTGAGGTGGTATATACCACTTTTCTGCTTAATCACATTACATTTAAATTAATTAACTTTTCCCCATCCATATGAAATAAATGCTTACTATTGTAGTTAACTATATAATATTTGAAGTAATCAAATAAAATTAAATTGACCACTTATTAGGCATCCACCTTAAGCGGTAAACATTTGAGAATTGAACTTAAATCTATCTGAAGTTGGAAGTGTTGCGAATACCAACTTAAGCATCAAACACTTCCGTAAATATCACTTCGGTTGGCGATATTGTGATCTCTTTTTCTTTGCAGGTATCGTATGCTGAGTAGGCCATATGCTTTTGGTTGTGTCCTGCGACTAAGAACCTCGACTGAATTTAAGCCTGGCAATTCTGTAAGTGTGTTGTATGTGATGATTTTGTAATTCATAAGTCTTTCATCCTCTTATAGTCCATAGAAATAACTTGGTGTTGCATTGCAGTATGGTCACTTCTTTCCAGATCCACAGTATGAAAATGTTCAACACATCATATGTTGTGATTCTTATGCTACGTATGCTTATGACTTTGTGTTTGAGAACAACATTGGATTTTCAAGGTATCAATTCTTACTTGTTAGTTGTTACTACAATGTCTTAAACTTACTGGCTTGAATTCTTATACATTGTTAGTGTGTGGTTATTTAAATGGGACACGTTACGTTGCAAATGTCATGTTAAGCCTTGTACTTTTGTGTTATTCAGAAAACTTCATATTTTTATTACCAATGAAATTTAAACTCCAAATTCATCAATTTTTCCATCGATTAGTGAGAGTGTGGTTCGCACAATGTAAACATGACTCCTTTTCGTAGTCTATGCCTCTAGCTTTGACTTTCTTTGTTCTTTTGGGTCTTTGCTTTACTTCAGCCAAATTCTGGTGAAGTAAAATGACTTGTAACTTTTATAAACAAAGACAATTTGATCCAAGTGCTTGAAATAGTTTTTATGGTGTCACACTATATTTGCTAAATAATCACGTGATTTCCCCGTTTGTGACTCAATTTCAAGAGTATACCTGTTCAAAATTGTTCAATTAATCCAATATTGTTTATAGTTACTTTGTGTTGAGCTACTGAACTTGAATTACATATTTTTTCCTGAAAGAAGCTAAACTGCCCTTTGCACTCTATCCAACCCAAATGTTACAGTTATCTCAGAAATCATAATGTGACATAACTAAACTGTTAATGAGCTGCTCGACTTTAGATTTCTCCTGAGCAATGAAATCCTATAGTAGCAGAAAATTAGTCAGCCATACTATTTTTCCTGGAATCATGGTGGACTGCTTGGCTTTAGATAATTAGATAAATATTAATATAATACTCATGTTCATGTGTGAGCTGAATGCAAGAGAATTTTTTTAACATTAAAGTTGCTGTTCTCCAATAACATAATTTACCTTATATTCATTGTTATAATTTCTACCATTAGATAAATGTACTTGTATGCTTGTATGATACATGTCCTCTTCAGATGAAGTTTTACCGTCACTTCTTTTGACAGAACTAAATCAGATATTCCTACACTCCAAATTGCGTTTCAGTACTCAGTTGTAGTTCCTCCTGAGGAACTTTCCAACTCAGAAGGCGTCTCTACAAACAGGTATATATTCACCACCACATGTATGGATGTTTTCCATAATATGTATGGTAGGCATATTACAAGTTTACAATTTCATTTCATGTTCAAGTTTGTTCACACGAGTATATTTTTTATAAACTACTGCAGTACTTCCTATTTGTTCATCAAGAGGCATAAACTATGTCTTCTGAAGTTTGTGGCCTGTTCCAAGTTTTTGTATATTCTCTGATAAGTTCAGAGTTCCAATAGGAATAGCATTATCCGGTTTATGTGCAGTCGGACTGCTTGTGCAGTCAAGCAGTCGACTTATTGGGAGCCGTCCGATTAAGATTGGACGGTCCAGATTTCAAAGTCGGTTTTTTATTAAATAAAAAGGAAAAATGGCTACTCAAATCTAAACCGCCCGATCTTAATCGGACGGCTCCCAATTAGCCGACTGCTTGACTGCACAAGCAATCCGACTGCATTAGATCCAGTCCCCTGTGAGTTGAAGATAGGTTTCGCTTAATCTCCACCAAACTGCAAACCTTTTTTAAGGTGAAACATAAGAAATAATTTGATTTTTTAACTAAAGGCTCTTCTTCTTGATCATTTTGAAACAAGTTCTAATGAATATTTCAGCACATTTCCTAGGGAATATCTTGTTAGTTTTCTTCCTAGGAGCCTGATTTGGGATGGGAAACACGCCTCTTGTGAAATTTGCTACATATTTTCTGATGAACAATTTTGGATTAGCTATATTTATATATGAATTTTGTTTCTTTCCTTCTGCTTAGTCTGTGTTGGGTTTGCTCTATAGCGTGTCTTTTGTTATAGCTTTTTACCAATTCTCATTGATACTATCAATTATGTGATATCTTGAGAGACTGTCTTGGCATGCAAGGAATTTATCATTCAAGTCAATATTATGATTTTTCACATCCTGAGAAAATTGTATCTGTTAACTTGAGCGCGGTATGTAATTATGCATTTAATTGCTTATGCTGATGTTAATCTTTACATTCTAGATTGTGGGTTGCTGTAGTCTGTAACAACTGCTTTTGGAATGTCAATTCATTGTTGATATTTTGCTGGTCATATTCCAACTCCAAGTCCTCTTTTTCCTGATAATATGTTTAAATATCTTATTTTCTTTGAGCATAAAAAATTTACTTAATGATGGATTAAAGGCTTTTGGGGCTTAGTTTGTTGTGCTTCCCTTTGATATAGAACCAAGCATTCCCTTCAACGGCGGCAAAGGATCCGAACATTGCAGTTTGGTGTTGCTCAGAATATTCATGAACTTTATGACAGCTGTGATCCTGAAGTTGTTCTATCTTTGCTCGTTCACAAGGTTAATTATACAAAAACCTAAATTTTATGCCCTTTGGATCAATGTTAATTTTCTACCCCACTGTTTGAAGTTAATTCTCATATGGTAGTCTTTCTTGTTTTTTAAATATGCCATCTATTGTTACTAATATAGAGTTGTCACAGAAACAGTATTCTCTAGTCTCTTACCTTTTTTAGGAAAAAAATTAGAGTTCTCTGTTGTATTTCTACAACTTAATTTTCTGAATAGTTTAGTTGTATTTTTCAGGTTATACTAGCCTCTTTGGAGGAAGGAGTTCGGGAGGGTAGACTTTTGCTTCAAGAATGGCTGGTGATCCTTGCAGCTCAGTACAACGATGCTTATAAACTTGTTCAGTATAGTAATGGAAGCTCCATAAGATCTCAACTTGATGTTGCATTCTCACAATGTCCTCAACTGCAGCCCCTACCGCGCCTAATTTTTGCTCTCCTTCGAAACCCTCTTCTTCGCTTTCATGAAGAAGGTGTTCATCCTGACTATCGCATCTATCTTCAATGCCTCTTTAGGTAAATGGTGCTCTATTGTTTTTTTGAGCAAAGGAGTTTGCATGATCATGCCATAAACGTATGGTGGAAGGAAATAGACTAACATAAGGCTGGGTGAACTCAAGTAGACACACACTTATATAATGTTCAATATATTTGAGGATTTTGTTGACACGTGTCTACATCTTAGGAAATAAAACACAAGTATTAAAGGAAAAATAGCCACATTTAATAAAGTAAAATTGTATGACGTCTTTTTTCCCTTGGTTTGATAAAAATTGTTACTTGATAGTAGATTTGGCTTTTGATGTTTAACAAACCATAATTCATAATGGATTTACAAGTCAGTGTATGTACATTTGATCTAGAAATAAAGATTACCTTTGAACACAATGTTTCCATTTTGCAATATATAGGTGTAAAATTTGTTTCCCTTGTCTTAGTTAGGAATACAAGATAAGTAAAAATATTATTTTTCACCGGATTGACTGTGCAAAAGCAAGTTGGAAGATAAGGACATGTGATGTTAGTTGGCTAACTAATTAACAACAATGCAAAGCTTCAGCAGCATTGATTTGTAGATTTGAATTTCTGAATTCAATATTGATTATGTAATTTCATTTTTATCTGTGTTGCAGTGCGTTAGAACCAAGTTCCCTTCATCGTGCTGTGTATCCAGTATTGACATCATATGCTACTCCAGATAAACAAGCATATCCTCGCCATTCCTTGAGTCGGGCTGCACTGATTACCAGTGGCAGTCCGATATTTTTTCTTGATGCATTCACAGTTCTGATTGTATTTTATTCCTCAACTGCAGACCCAACACTTCCTTTTCCTCCGCCCCATGATTGTAAGGCTTCTTTATTATTATTATTTTCAGTCTGCACTGGATTAATTGGTATAAATATAACGTGATTTGTCTAAATCATATGCAAAATACCTTGTCAGGTTTGTTAAGGACCACAATCAACAAATTGAAGAAAGAGAGGTGCATCACTCCTAAACTCATTTTTATTCGTGGAGGGCAGGACGATGCCTCAAATTTTGAGAACTTTCTGATTGAAGAGCAGGATGTTGATGGAAGTGGTCTTACAAGTGTGATGGGTTTTGTTTCCTTCCTTGAAGATATAACGCAGAAAGTTTTAGAATTCATGAAATAGAGATCCCTTCGGGGTGCAATGTCTATTTACAGATACAGGAAAATAGGAAATATATACATAAATCATGGGAGCTTCCATTTTGTGAGGATGGGTTCAAGTTAGTTTAGAATAAACATTCCAAGCTGGTTTTTTTGTTCTTTTGTTGTACCTGTTTAATATCATTTGTGCCTTTCTAAGTGCTAGTCAATGTACATTATGATGTTATCTTTTTATCCTTTACTCTTTGTAAAACCCTTTCTTCTAAGTCATTGAGGCTGTTAATCTATATTGACACTGATTACTCCTTATCTGCTAATCCTATGTCCGTTAGTGGGGAAATCATATTGATAACTTACTGCGATGGAGTTTGGATGATAAAGTGAAGAAATGGTTTGAACATACAAGCGTCTACGAATTTGGTTTTGAGATGTCTTATCTAAGTGGGAGCCACTTGTCTTTGAATGCAACTTCTTTGACATATGACAGGCCGCAAAAAATTGGTTTGAATTACTCTAAACGCCCAGGGGATGTCCAAGGTTTTGATCAAAAATAGAGGTATCGAACAGTCTTTCAGTTTTCATACCATGTTTGTACGTAGGATAAAAAGTAACCTTCTCAGCCTTGGCCACTATTGGAGAAAGGTTATGTGAGGATTATGGAGGAAAAGTTGTTGAAGATGTTTGGTTGTCGAATGAGGTTAAAACTGAAGGCCACTTAGTCCATGAATTTAATCCTTTATGCTATGTTTGATGCTTGGTTCAAGAGTAAAGTAGGAAGGATATAATGAAAGAAGAGGGAGCACGTAGATCCCAAAAACGCATAGTTTCGCCCCCAAAAATAACTTCTCCAGTCAGAGAACGCATTAGATATTTACCTAAACCGGTAGGTCCTTGAGCAGATCCCACATTAGCTCCAAGACGTTGGTCTCTAACTAGAAAAGTAAATGCTTGAGCTTGAGAAGCTTCTGGTCCAGTGGGACCTTAAAACTCACTAGGATAAGCAGTATTATTAAACCAGACAAAGCAACAAGCTATAAAACCAAAAACGGATAAAGCAGCTAGAGAGAAATGGACGAGAAAGATGGGAATCGTTTGATCGAGCACACATGTTTAGCATCCTCAATTCGCTCTGAAGAATGACTTTGGCACAAGTTTCGATACTGTAGTTTTAGTGATCTAAGTATGTTTCCCCAACACAATATGTTACATCGGACTCCCACAAATCCTCTTCAAAGTGATATATCTGAAGAATGACTTTAGCGCAAGTTTCGATATCTCAGTTTTCTAGAAATTTCAAAGCTAAATACTATTTACATGGTGACTATTTGGGGGCTTAGTTTGGGTCATAATCTCGGTTTTATTCGTGTATTGGTATAACAAGGCTTACAATTGGTAATGGTGAGAAGATAAATGTTTGGTTTCATCCTTGATAACGAGATCAAGATAATCCATATGTTGAAACCACCACATCTATTGGACTTGAACAAGTTTGTGTTAAGCACAATTTTGTCCAACGGCGAGAAGCAGTGGAATTCAAACTTAGTGGAACATGTTTTCAATTCTCGTGATGCAGAAGCAATCTTGAGGCTACCACTCAACAGGAAATCAGCAAATTTGGAGGTATACAAAGGAGGAAAAATACTCATTGAAGAGTGCTTATAATGTTTATGGAGACGATATAGACAATTCTCATTTTAGAGTGCAAGAGAACAGGAACTTGATATGGGCTCTACCTAAGGGCATGTTTGGGAGTTTGTAGGGGAGGGGAGAGGAGGCCATGAGACTAATAGTGTAAATTCTTTGGTGGCAGAGAGAAAAGTTATATTCCCCAAACCTCTCTCCTATTTTATTTTTTGAGCACCTCCAAAATCCCCTAAATTTGGAGGATTTTGGAGGAGCTCAAAAAATGAACTATGAGAAGGGTTTAGGGGGATAATTTTTCTCCTCATCGCTAAAGAATTTACACTATTAGTCTCATACCCTCCCCTCCTCTCCAAACTTCCAAATACAAGTCTTTACGGACGAGGTACAATTTAAAATTTAAAGGTGTTTTTTGTGGTGTAATATGTCCCAAATGCAAATTACATACAGAAGATGAGCGTCACGTTTTTCTTGATTGTGTCCATATCAAAACATGTTGGAGTGATGCTGGTTTATGGAGTAAAATACAACATGTTGGTCCTAACAATGATTTTACATCCACATTATTTAACATTTTGAAGCAATTCTTAGGCAATGACCATAAGTCTTTTGGCAGCAGACGTGAACAAAGATTGGACATCTCATGCTGCATCGAGAATATTTGTTGCGAACTCTTGGCTAGGAACGACTGAAAGGAATTGCATTGAAATGCAATTTGGATGCTGATGTGATTCAGTGGTATATATCAACACCCTAGGCGACAAAGATGTTTGCTTTTTTACGGGAAGAAAGGTAGATAGATCACATAACATTGGAGTTCGATCGTCAATGCATGATTGAAGCACTTTGGTCACAATATTTACTCAATGCACCGACAAATTTCATGTTTTGTCAAAATATAAAATTAATTTTGTTAGGAGACAAGTTAATTAAGTAGCTCATTTTATTGCAAGAGCTCATAGGTTGCTAGCTCCAAGGTGTTTAACTTTATTTTACATTTTATTATGCTGCTATGATTGAATTAACTTTATGTTTATAAAAAGGTACATAAAATTGTCTTTATGTATTAATTAATTTTTTTTGTATTTATTTGGCATTGATATATACTAATCATTTAACGTTAGATTCACAAAGAACGAACCCTCACCTATCAATTAGTTGAAGACTCTGGATATACCAAAAATTATGAAAAGAAAAACACTTTGGGCTATTTTATGACCATCCACCGGACGACACGTGTTTGATACATTGATTTTTATTTTTCATGATTTTTAATTTCACATGTCCGCTTTGTCAAAATATCTAACGTTTCGCATTTACCAGAATAGCCCTCTTTCTCGGGTGTTTCTTTTTCAATGCCTGTGGGGATGGTAAACACGAACTCGGCATGTCGCATACCGTAATTTCAAAAAAGAAACAAAAAAGAAAAAACAATATAAATCCCAAGTGTTCTAATTTACGGCGGCACCAAAGTTCGCTTTTGCAAATTGCAAGAATCAGTGAGACACGAATCTAGGGTTCGTTTCAGATTCAACTTCCTTGCTTCTGTATATCCAAATTAAATTTTCTCTAAGGCCCGTACCAGAAATTTTTGATTCCTATCGTTAGGGTTTTGTTCCCTTTTCCTTCCATTTTCCTCCATTTGCATTGATTATCTTCAATCGTTTACCTTAAGGTACTCCCTTTCCCTCTCTCTAATTATGCATGGAAGATAGGGTTTAGCTCTTAAAATCTGAATGTTATTATATGGAAGAACTATGTTGCGGTTAAAATTGCCTTAATAATTGGATTAGCTAGTAGAAGAAGTGTATAATAAACCCTGTCTCAGTTCGTATTTGTAAATTTGTGTGGCAGGAGGGGGTGCAGAGATTGGTACTTTTTGTTTATTGGACACTCTCCTTTTTGTTCTGCCATTTCATTCCTTTAATTGACAACTTAACTTGCAAATCTGTTTATTCACCTTGCATTTCACTGGAAACTTTTCATATTTGCATTTCATGCTTCTGCAATTCTTGATTTTCATTGCCACCCATTTGACTTTATGTTATATATGAGCTTGAGCTCACCAACATGCCTTTTGAGTTGTGAACTCTCCCTTTCACCACCTTCATTGTTTCGATTTGCTTATCTCATTTTTATTGACTTGCCTACAATGCTACTAGTTTTGTTATCAATGTCCCTTTAGTGAAATTCTTTCAAATTGTGGACCTATTAGTCTTAGTTCCCCTGAGATTCATTCCATGCAACTCCTGTTTTGGCCTTTCTTTTTGTTTCCTCCTTTCGATATGTATGTACTTCTTCCCAGGAATTCTTCTGGCCTCTGTGCCTTCTTCACAGTTGCCTCACAAGCTTGTTTAATTAGTTTCATAAGATGCCACGGGGAAAGGCAAATTCTTCATCAGTTGCTAAGCCACCTGAGCCTGAAAAGCCTGTCGAATCCGATGAGAAGGTCGATCTAGAAGAGGAAAATGATCCTGAGGAAGAAATGGAAGAAGAGATTGAATATGAAGAAGTAGAAGTGGAAGAAGAGGAGGAGGAAGAAGAGGAAGAGGAGGAGGAGGATGTAGAGGAGGAGGAGGAGGAAGAGGAGGAGGAGGAGGAAGAGGTCAAAGAAGTGGAAGATGAGGATGAGAAGAAAAAGCACGCTGAACTTCTTTCTCTTCCTCCTCACCGTTCTGAAGTCTACATTGGTGGAATTCCTCTTGCTGCCTCGTCTGAGGATTTGAAAGATTTTTGTGAGCGTATTGGGGAAGTTGTGGAGGTAAGCTTGTGCCATTTTTATTGTCCTGTGTATACAATGCCATTTTTATATACAATGTCACCCATTAACTTGAAGTTTGATGAGAACAGGTCCGAGTAATGAAAGGGAAAGATTCTTCAGAGAATAAGGGCTTCTGTTTTGTTACTTTTAGAAATGTGGAATTGGCTTCTAAAGCCATTGAGGAGCTAAATAATACCGAATTTAAGGTAATTGATTTCCTCAATCACTATATATTCTTTGCCTTTTTTTTACAAACATTGCAGATGCATAATGCAAAACAAATGTTATTCTTAACTGCGATTTGGTATGTGTTCAATTCCTGACTGAATCAATGATCGATTGTCTCAGGGTAAAAAAATAAAATGTTCTACATCTCAAGCCAAAAATCGTCTTTTTATTGGGAATGTTCCTAGAAGCTGGGGCGAGGATGACCTGAGGAAGATTGTCACTAAGATTGGACCTGGAGTTACAGCTATTGAGCTAGTCAAGGTAAGCATTAAGCTGTTGTTCACTCGTTTTCCATTTTTAATGGAAAGTAAAGTATCTAAAGATTATTTGTTACCTTCATGCCTAAGTCATCGTAAAATTATCTTGACCTATCCTTGTTGAATTGCATTGGCATCATGCACAACTGCAAGCACCTAAAGTCACGATATATTGTTTTTCTTATCTAACCCTACTTTGTTCAATCCTTTGACTCAGGATGTAAAGAACACTAGCAATAACCGTGGCTTTGCTTTTATCGACTATTATAATAATGCATGTGCTGATTATTCAAGGCAAAAGATGGTGAGCCCAACTTTTAAGCTAGATGACAATTCTCCAACTGTGAGCTGGGCTGACCCTAAAAATGCTGATTCCTCTGCTTCATCTCAGGTTGAGTCATGTTTCTTCCTAATTTTAATCTTTGTCAATAATGTTTATGGTTATGGTTAATGGGAGAAGAACCTTTTATTTTAATCATCATAGTCAAAACAATATCTTAATTAAAATTGGAATATTGATAGTTAAGCTCTGTTGATAATATCTGAATGCAAATAATTGCTGCATTCTTTTTTTCCATTGCACACTCTTAACTTTTTTACATTGTACCCTATAACTTTTGAGCTGTTAATTTTAATTTAATGGTCACAATTAAAAGTTCTCATTCGATACACTCTTATATATATGCGGTGTCCTGTTGTTCTACATTTTGTACGTTAGTCGTGTCGTGTCCAGTGATGGAGTCGGTGCTTCATAGGTCTTAAGTACCAGATCTGGTTAATGATTAATTTTTGAACAATGATTAACCGTATTACTACAGTCATCATTATAGATGATAGATGATTAATATTCTAACTTGACTGAATCTTGATTCTAGAGATTCTAGACTTCTAGCTATTGAATCAGGATTCTGATCGTACTTATCCTAGATGCATTACTCTGTACACGATGAATATAGTGAGTTCTTAAACATGCTTGAACAGGTGAAAGCAGTATATGTGAAGAACCTTCCTAAAAATGTAACTCAAGAGCAATTGAAGAATCTTTTTGAGCACCATGGGAAGATCACAAAGGTGGTTCTTCCACCAGCAAAGTCTGGTCAGGAAAAGAACAGGATTGGATTTGTACATTTTGCAGAGAGATCAAATGCTATGAAAGCACTAAAAAACACTGAAAAATATGAACTAGAAGGTAACATTTGAATTTATTTATTATCTGCATTTTCGTTTTTATGTGAATGTTGGAAATATTGATTAGATTTGTTCTAAGTTTTCAGGTCAAGTTTTAGAGTGCTCTCTAGCAAAGCCACAGGCTGATCAGAAGTCTGGAGTAATAAATACACAGACGCAAGGGTTGCTTCAAAGCTATCAACCCCGTGGTGGTTATGGTTTGGTTGCCGGTGGCTATGGTGCACTTGGTGCAGGATATGGTGCTCCAAGTCTTGCACAGGTGATATGTGCATTTCTGTTTTCATTATACATTTTTTGCTTACTTTCGGACAGGAAGTTACTCTTAGCGCGGTTTTCATTGGGTCACTGCTAACATAAACCATTACACTGTTACTGAATAGTGACGCCATATATCTCTACTAACTTAGATAGTATCTAAGCCTTGTTGCATTGCATAGCTCTATCTCATGTTCAGTATATTTTAATTTAAAATTTCATTAAATTTATGAGTATCATGCTACGGGTAGTGTTTTACATGCAAGGTGATCTATGTAATACAGGCCATTGATTTATACCAGTTCACCATCTATTAATCTGAGATTTTGATGATAGAAGTTATATCTTTTACAGCCTTTGATGTATGGACCGGGCCAAACACCTGCTGGAATGGCCATGATGCCTATGCTTCTGCCAGATGGACGCATTGGATATGTCTTGTAAGTAAAACTGTAACTCGTTGCTCTATGTGTATATTAGGTTTATTATAGCATGTTCTGTCACCGTGGCGGATCTTGACTAAAAAGTCTGGGTGGACCGCTAATGAAAAAGACATGAAAAGTCAGAAACGTATGAATAGAGACACAAACACAAATACAATTAAAATAGATAAGTATAAATTAAAATTATTTATAAACAAAATTAAATGACTGACTGACGAGTACACGTGGCCAGTCAGATTCTCCGACGACGTAGATTAGTCGTTGACAAAGTTGGTTGATATTACGCACCAATAACACGGTAACCAAAAAAATTAAGAGACCAAAATGTAACTTTTATTTCACATAGAGACTTAATTGAAGTTGTTTGTAAAAAGATAATTTTAAATTTACTTGTTCCTAATATTAAAATTCTAAATATATTTTTTCAAAAACTATCATCCATCTATTCATAATATCTAATTCTAACATAAGGGATGTGATAGTATTAAAAATATGAATAAAATTTATACTTCACAATATATATACACACACACACACACTTATTACCAAGAGTAAAAAAAATTACCAATCCATAAAAATACATATTTTATTTATTTATTGTATATATATTGATATTGTATATTCAACTTTAGCAACAACTGGTGATGAAACGGTAAGTTGTGCTATGTAGCAATGGCTTGACGTGGGTTCAACTCATTATTAAAAAAGACAACAGGAAAAAAGCTAAAGTTGGGTGTTGAACCCGGAGTCATTCAGCGACGGGAACGAGACTGAGCCGCTGCACCATGCTATTAATTTTGTAAATATCTCGTAAAACACGTATTAGTTTAGTAGTTGATTTATAGTAGGGGTATTATAGTAATCTCGCATTTTAGGGCAGGTCGTGGTCCTCCTTGATCCTAAGGAAGATTCGCCACTGTTCTATCATGACATTTGGTAGATCGGCATATATTGTTGCAATGATGCTTGGTAAAACAAGAACGTTCATTCTAATAGATTTATGTGATAACCTAGTTGTTCGAGTCCCGAGTCTAAGATCTTTTTTCTTGTGCAGGCAACAACCAGGGTTGCAGCCACAAACCCCGCTTTCACATCAAAGAGTCTCACATCAAAGAGGTGGGAGGAGTGGTGGTGGGGGCCCTGGTGGGAGTGGTAGCAGGAATGGCAGCAATTCAAGTAAGGGAAGGTACAACAATGATAGTGGCCAGGGGCGCAGATATCGCCCGTATTAGTTGGTCTTTGATGTAGATGCCAATGTTATAGTGGCACCCTCCACACATAAATATCTATTTTATGTGTCTTTAGAAGTTCGTTTATTGTATCAATGTGTGATTCATGATTGTTTTTCCATTGAATTTTTGATACAATCTTGGTTACATACATGTTTTCAGGGCGTTTTAATGTGTTATTATTCCTATATTGGTAATTAATCCACAATCGCATCTACATGAATAAAACCTCCAGCAGTCCTTGGTCTAAATACTCTATATTATAAGATACTATTAAATGTAAGCTCATTGGTACTGTATAGAAAAAAGGGCCAATCTGGATTAGCTTTTACCTTATAGGAGTTTGCAGTTATAACAAGTCTTGTTCTTTATTTGCTAAAAGATTCTTGCCAACTTACAAGTGTTAATAAGAAATAAAATGAAAAACTCGGGAGAGAAAATAGACAAATTAAATTTATTATACGAGAAATTGTTGTTTAAAAAGTTTTTAGCTATTAAAAGTTTTATTTCTTTTTTATCAGTATTTTTTGAGAAGTTTTTATCTAATAGAAATTCATGGCTATTACATGCTCATTCATCTAATTTTCCATGGATTTTTTAGTATTCCTAACCATGTATTCTCTTGGACGTGCAAGACAAAATTATAAGTACAAACATACACCAAGTATTATATAGCCATTAGAAAACGGAGTCGTTGGGGGTGGTAGCAAACGTTTTACAACTGATCCAAGACCTATTATTTATGAAAAATTGCATGAAGACGCAAACGCACCAGCGTTGCCTGTATATGGCAGCTGAGGATAACTCTAGAATAGCGAAAAATTGATTTACGCCTACGAGTGATGACTTTAGAGATAGATTTCTGCACATACGATTTTGGAGAGACATGACCAGACTTTAATTTTTTTTTTTTAAAAAAGTAAATTAACATTACCTAATATCTTGGTTTATAAATATGTTCTATACTGGGCATGAGGCTCAACTCCAGTTATGGGCCTTGGACCAACTCAATAACCAAGGTTCAAATCCAGCACAATTCAGCTCATTCATGCCTATCAGACATCGAGGGCTGAGATTCATCCAAGCAATCCAATGTAACAGGACTGACATGATGCCTATAAATACAGGCCCACCCTGCTGATAAAGGTACACATTCATTTCCCTGCTTTACCCTGGAATTCTCACATACTGACTTGAGCGTCAAAGCGACTTCACAGGTACCACACCCAGGAAGAGATCAAAATATTATGCAAATTATTTGAGAAATAAAGATTTTGTTCTCTTTTCCTCCAATTTTTATCACCCAATCATGATAAAAATATTACGCGATAAAGGAAATTGTCGCGTAACTGTACATCACAACATTTGAAGGAAAAACGTAGACACTACACATTGATCTATTCAGCCCTGCAATTCCTCAAGATTTAGGATGGAATATTCTTTCCTAAAAGGTACCTTTCATCAGGAAGAGTGTTGTGAATTAAGTTTTACAGAAACAAGTTGACTTGGCCGAAAGCTGTATTAGTGATATTAAGACACAGTTGAGAAGTGCGCACGCAGCATCCAAGTGACAAGGAATCATGTATATTATCCAGATAACAACATAACATAACAGCTTGGCTCAGTCATTACTAGTGCATCTACCTTCATCCCTTTTGGTCTCATTGATCATCACCACCCTCACCCTCCTCACCCTCGCCTTTGTCAGATGACTCATCCTCCAACTTTCTTTTCTTTTTCATCTCACTTCCCTTTTCCTTTGACACTGCTGCTTTCTTATCAGCATTCTTCTTCCTAAACTCTGGTAGGCCAGGAAGAACAAGTGTTAAGGTCCACCAAAGACTACACAGACACAAAATTCTTACAAATGCCAAGCAAGAGCAGAGAATAGGCAAATCAAAACACTTACAAGTATCTGTTTTTTAATATGAACGAAACTGCATAAGTTTTCTTATACGGATTAATAATGCAAAACAATACAAAGTAGTGTAATTCCAATTCCAAAATCCAAATATAGCTTTGATACTGTAGTCCCTCTCCTATCCATACATACCTTCACACGAGTAAACTAACAACTCCCATTCCTCTTTATAGCTTTGAACCAATTCCAAATACATTCCACTAGTTGATCAAGCTTGTTTGGGTAGCATAACAGTAAATAAAAAGTAATAACAGACAACAGTGAATAAAAATGTAATTAACAAGGAAGATCATATCTTGCTAGGGGTCCTCTAACTTTTTGGCGGGAACTTCCCCCAACTTTGCATCTATCTCTCTCCTCTAGCACATTCTCTTTCATCTTATTTCCCTCCATTTTACTTTTTTCTCTCATAAAAAAATGCCTAAATTTAACAAAAGTTTTAGGATGCAACGTTAGTGGATCCATTTCCCTTGATGCTTAAGTTAGTGTAAGGTGTACACAACAAACATAAAACAAGCTCAGTTTTTGCTAAAGAAGACGCTTCAGATCAGACTAACCGAATAAGTGAGTGTTTGGTATCGCGTTAGATACCCATAAACTCACATCCAATCTACAGCTCCATGTTGTAGAGTTTGAGTGAACACGCGTCTTCAAACATTTTAACACGGAAACAAACACACTATAACTTGTGTTCTTTACAGACACTTTGATCACTCCTAAATATCATCAACAACAACAACACAATGACAAGCAAGCTTTTTTCCACTAAATTGGGATTACTCCGAATTATATTTTACAGTTATTTACTTTAAAAAAACCACTTCAATGAAAATGAGAATATCAAAGCAATTAAACAAACTACATTTCATTACGATGCTAACTTTTGGAACATCAAAACTCCACTGGAAGCTGACAAATTATTGTTACTAAAAAAACCACAGCTAGTCAGAAAAAGTAGCCATGGGAAAGTGAAAGTGACCTTCAAGAGAAGCTTTGAGAGGGCGAACAAATTCAGTGAACTCAGTTTCTTCAAGACTTTTGAAAACATCCTCGGCAGTGATAATCTGCCTCTTTGATTCCTTACAAATGTCATTAGCCCTGCACATAAACAAAACACCAACCACTATTCAGCTTCTTCTATCACAAAAAGTTCCCTTTTTAAAATCATATATGAACCAATCATCGAACCCACTGCAAAATTCCCCCAATTGCTACCAAAATATGAATCATACTTTTCCTTACTTTTTCCTAATTAGCCAAGCAGAAGAAAACACAAGTGATAGAGAACTAAAATTGAGCATGTTTAGTGCAATTCATTTTGTGCGATAATTAGGGTTCAAAGTTTGGGGAGAAAGAGGAATAGAGGTAATGGTTAACTTACGTTGCGGAAATGTAGTTGATGAAGATCTTGGCGCTTTCGGAGAATGCGAGAAGAGCGTCCTTGTGGAGGTTAATGTCGCCGTCTTCGGAGCAACGAGAGAGCTTATCCTTCACCACCCGGCGCACGATAGCCTTGGGCAGTTCCTCCGTCTCTGACATTTTCTTCTCTGCTTCAAATTCGATTTCGAATTGGGAATTTGAGATTGGAATTAGGGTTAAGGTTAGAGTAGTGTCTTTTTTGACAGAAAGTTTTTGTAGCTGGATTTCTTTTCCCGCCATTATCATTACTTTCAGTATCATGTTCATAAACTTACTAGTACGCACTTAACACAAAAATTCAACAACAAATTTGATATTAGGCCCTTTTTTGTAAACAAAAACAGCGGATAATAAGTTAGATTGCTACCACATTTTAAATACATTTGTAAAAAAAAAACACATTTGAAATACATGATTGATTTTGTTTTGTAGATGATTAATTGATATATTAAATATAGAAACTCATTAACCATCCATATAACTTCGTTAACAACAAATTTCAACATGACTAATAATGATTATTCAGGTTTTCAAATCATTTTGATTTGAAGATAAGTTGAACACCTAAAAATCGGGGTTAATCACGTTAAAATTCATAGTTAACGAACTTACGTTGATGATTAATGAGTTTTGATACTTAATATAACTATCAAACAGTTAGCTAGAAATTCGTCGACTTTCATCTTCTTTTGGAACCGATTTTCACAATCAACATAACTGAAAATGATCTCTCAATTATAACATTTGAATCAGGTAGAATATCATACGAATTAAACTATCAATCAAAGTACAAGTGAAGAGTTTTCATATTTTAACCATTCCTTGACATAGCTTAGAAATTGTTGACAAATTTCACAATTAAGGATGAAGACGGACATCAAGTTTATAATGTTGAGCTTATATTTTAAGATGCAACTTCTATTCACTAGTGCAAAAAGTATAAAATAATTAGATATTTAACACCAATTTTAGCGAAAACGGGTATCAAATGTATAAGTAGTGGCTTTTTACAATGGTTTTTTGTAAAGTCGGTGTAAAATGATTTAAATTCTTTAAGAAGTCCTTTCAAACGTCTTTCTGATTCACTTTTTATCATGGTTTTTAAAGAAAATCATCGTCAAAAATCTAATTCCAATTTTTCATACTTTTTTCTGAAACAAAATATCTTTATGTTTCACTTTTTACCATGGTTTTTGAAGAAAATCAGCGTCGCATATAAATCTAGTTTCAATTTTTCATACTCCACACAAACAGGTGCTACTTAGTCACTTTTTTCTGTTATCGCGTTATTGGTGTGTAGTATCCATTAGTTTTGTCAGTGACGAATCAACATCGGAGAACCTGACTGACCACGTGTAATAGACTTTGCCGACCATGTGATTATCGCCTCTCAATAGAGTTTTTGCTATATCCAAAATCTGACACTCAGGCACTCAGCATGGACAAAACTTGTGGGGTTTGAAATTTGAATTTGCAGCAAATATGAGGTTGTGAGTGAGGGCTATTTATTTCCCCTTTAATCTGATGCAACACATTTGGACTTTTGTATAGCTGAAGACAAGAACAATTTTACTCTCAAACAGGATTCATATGCATTATTGCAAGTGGGAGATGTGGAAGATTGAGACGTATTACCATATATTTTAATAATTAATAAATTAACAACTAAAGCAAGAATTTCTTGGGGTGGCCAATTAATGACTAATCAAAGGCGGCACAAGAGTCCACAATCCACATAGTGCATGCACGAATTTTAGACAGCATTTGACAACTTCTTCTTTAGCTGATGTTTAGGCAGAACATTTCTAAAATATGGTTCAAAAATTTTCCTATTAAATTAATTCATAGTGTTTTAGTTTGTACATAAAGTCAAGAATAAAGTTGTGTGGTGGCATTAGAGACACCTTCCCTTTTGAGCAATGAATTGAACTTCCTTACACTAAGATATAATTTCTGATTTGCTATTTTATGGTACAAAAGATCCATAAAATGTGTGGGGGTAGGAGATCAAGCATGTGACTTATGACATAAAAAAAATCAATTCCACATCCCATAACTTATATTCATTTTCACTCCATTTATAGATTCAGCATTTATATGATCCACGTGGTATCTTACAAATACTGAAACACTGATGGAGAAAATATTAATCACCTTGCCAAAAAAAAATGCAAGGAAAATTACAATAGGGACTAAAAAGGAAAATTTTCAGGGACCATTTTAATTTTTCCTCACCTAGAATAACTTTTTTATTGCAAAAGAATGAACTCTTTGAGCATTCCTTTCTTCTGATCAAGATCTTGAAAACTCCCAAACAAAAATCAAACATGTAATTATGCAGACAAAAAAATTGATGGACAAAACCTGCATAAGTAGAGAAATAGAAGAATTAGATACACTAAAGTACTAACCAAATATCAAAAACATAAGGTAATGAAATTTTTATAAGCATATGATATTCAATTTACATAAAGTATCCATCAACTTACATTGGATTTGGATGGAAGAACCATTTGAGGTAGATAACCTTGCAATCCAATGTTATAAACTAGAGTACCATCAGGATAATAAAGACCATAGTTTCTCTCAGAAGCAGGTCCAGGTTTCAAATCCTCGTTAAAAAGTGCAAATACATAAATATCAATAGGAACATTTGGTTTTGCAGGAGTTCCTTGTTTCTCTTCTATTCTTCTAAGCAAATTTCCATTATACAATTGTGCATTCTGTGGTGTAGCTCCAATTTCATAAGATTCACCTTTAGAAGGCCAACCAGTCTCAGAAATCCTCACCTCAACATCATCATACCCCACAACTTTAATAGCAGCATAAACAGCATCAATTTGAGCATATAACATGTTATCATAAACTAAATTTGTATTTGAATCAATAGTACCTTGATTTGGTTCAAAAAGTACATAGTTTAAAGGAACTTCATTAGGATTATCTTTGTAAGCAAAAAAAGGATATGCATTAATAAGAAAAGGTGAGTTAATTTCAGCTAGAAAATCAACAAGAGGTTGAATATATTGCATTAGATCTTGTCTAAAAGAACCAGATGAAGGAGGATATGAATTTTCCAAAATGTTGAAAGAATGTGCTGTTGTGATAGTAATAAGGTTGTCTAATCCAAGATTAATAAGTACACTATGCACAGATTTCATTGCTGGGAGAAGATTTGAGATTAGTTGAGTATCATTGCTATTGAAAACTTCATTCCCAACAGTGATGCAAGTAATTTTGGTTTGTGAAAGATAAGGTTGAACATGTTGTTGTATCCATATTTGAGCTTTAGTAATGTTTGTCATGTTTTGAAGATACTCATTTCCTAGTCCTACAACAAATTCCACATTGGATTTAGAGAAAGCTAGTAGAACATTTGGATCAGCATCATAGAGTTTGATTCTTGTCACATTCATTGACCTTATAAGAACAGATACTCTTGATGGAGATGGTAGATTGTTGGCTATTTGTCCATAGTTTATTCCAACACCAAGACCATTGATTTTCACACATGAATCTGAAAAAAAACATATTTACAAACATATATTAGATACATATGAGCTGTTTCTAATGTATAAATAGAAAAAAGAAGATAATGAACCTGAGATGGTGAGAAGAAGGAAAAGCAGTGATTTGAAGAGGGAATAGATTGAGGTTGTCATTATTATTGATCTCATATTGGCCATAACGTTTTCTAGGCACAGAAACTTAGGTGATGCAAGGTTGGACAGCTAACACGGTTTCTCATAATGTATGTGCATGTGTGAGAATGTATATACTATAGAATCAATTATCATATATACGTCAATGAGGAGGAGGAGCAGAACAGCTCTGGTTTTTTTATTTTGATAGGAAGAACAACCCTGTTCTCATTGTTATTGCTAATTTGCTATATGATAGTACTTTTTTGTTTATGTTCTTATAGTACTTTTTGTAAGATAATTAAAAATAATCAAAAATATAATAAAAAATAATCAAAAATATAATCAAATATCTATGTATTTTCAATTTTTTTTCCTTATCAATTACTACTCTACGTGAAATATAATAAAAAATAATCAAATTTACCTTAATTAAAAATATTGTTTAATTTTTGTCAAAATAAAAATAAAAATATCGTTTAATTTTATTTAATTTTTTTATGGAATTACAAAACTAATTATAATTTATACTTTTTAAACTATGTTTTTTCGTATTGTCAAAAAAAAACTATGTTTTTTCGTTTAATTTTTTATTGAAACTTATTTCATGAGAATAAAATGATTATTGAAAAAATAAAATATGTATTAATTGAAAGATATTATGAAACGATAGTATAAAAATAGAATATTTATATTTTAGACCTTAAAATCATGATATTTTTTATTTATATTTCCTTTTGGTATTTTGACAAAAAATTTCTTTTCTTATAGCATAGTTATATATTTCCTTCTGGAGTAAAAGAAATATGAATATCATTTTCATTAAATAGAGTGACAAATTGTGGTGGTGCCGTGGTGGTGGTTTATTAATATTATCCATTGTTAACGCCTGCACCACACATGTGATAGTGTTAGTTGTGAATTAATTATTTTAGTTAACAGTTAATTGTAACACTTAGTTTAGCTTTGGGCCTTGTGTCTATTGGGTCTGTTTGGTAAGCCCAATTGATGTATTAATTGTAAAGCCCAGCAGTATCTAGTGATACAAATACTCGTGTAACTAACTGATTCAGTTAATGCAGTATCTCAGTTTGTTACCTTTCATTCAATTCTGTTAGTTACAATTGGCATCAGAGCTCCAAGATTGGGGCCTGTTGTTCACTGTGTACCACCGCAAACCGCAGTTTCTGGCGACAATGACTGAGAAGGAGCACCCAAACGGATCGTTTGTTCAACCTGCGATACCACGCTTCGATGGTCACTACGACCATTGGGCGATTCTCATGGAGAACTTGCTGCGTTCAAAAGAATACTGGGAAGTGGTGGAAGGCGGAGTTCCACCGGTGGAGGCGAATGCGTCGCCGGAGCAGAAGAAGATCACTGATGAGGCGAAACTGAAGGACTTGAAGGCTAAGAATTATCTGTTCCAAGCTCTTGATCGCAGTGTGTTGGAAACAATCTTGAAAATGGACTCAGCCAAGGACATTTGGGATTCGCTAAAACAGAAGTTTCAGGGATCCTCAAAGGTAAAGAAGGCACAACTTCAAGTCTTGCGAAGTGATTTTGAAACGCTGCGAATGAAAGAAGGCGAAACTGTAAACGAATATTTCTCAAGAATGTTGTCAATTGTGAACAAAATGAAGGCGTTTGGAGAAAAGATAACCGAGACTACAGTTGTAGAAAAGATTATGAGGTCTATGAATCAGAATTTCAATTACGTGGTGTGCGCAATTGTTCAATCGCGTGATATTGAGAAATTGTCCATCGATGATTTGCAAAGTAGCTTGATCGTTGAGGAGCAACGTATGAAAGCAAATCACAAGCATGAAGAACAGGCATTGAAGGTGTCAAGTGCAGGTAGAACTGGTGGAAGAGGAAGAGGGAGGAACTCTGGTAGGGGTAGAGGAAGGCAAATTTCCAAGGATAACATTGAATGCTATAGATGTGGAAAGATGGGACATTATCGAAATGAATGTCCAAATCTTGAGGACAAGAATGCTAACTATGCTGCAAGTGCTGGCTTTGATGATGAAGAAGAGGTCTTGCTCATGGTGTATGATGAAAGAAATCACTTGTGCCACTCTGAGAATGGAAATAATAACAATGCTGATACTGCCAGTGTTAGTACTGATGATGAAGAAGAAATTGTACTCATGTCATGTGATGAAATGAATCATGGCAATACCAGTGACTCTGAATATGATGAGAAATTGCTGCTCATGGCATATGATGCAAGCAATCATACATGTTGCTTTGATTGCTGGTTCCTCGATTCAGGGTGTAGCAACCACATGTGTGGTTGCAAAGATTGGTTTGTGGATCTTGATGAGAGTTTTAGAGAAACTGTGAAGTTAGGAAACAACATGAGACTGAATGTGATGGGAAAAGGTACCATCAAGATAAGAATTGAAGGAAGAATACAAGTAATCTCTGAGGTATATTGGATCCCTGAATTGAAGAACAATCTCCTCAGCATTGACCAACTACAACAAAGGGGTCTGAAAATTGTTTTTGAAGATGATACTTGCAAAGTTTATCACAAGGAAAAGGGGTTAGTGATATTTCTCAAATGGCAAGCAACAGAATGTTCACTATTGTTGGATCCTATGTTGCTCCTAAGTGCCTGCAGGTGAGTGAAGAAGATGTTACTGAGCTATGGCACAGAAGGTATGGACATCTCAGTCACAAGGGATTGATGCTTCTCAAACAGAAGGAGATGGTAGATGGGTTGCCTACACTCAAAGAACCTGTGAAGCCCTGTACTGACTGCCTTGTGGGAAAGCAACACAGAGATGCAATGTCCAAGCAGAGCAAATGGAGAGCTTCTAGGAAATTGGAGCTTGTTCATTCTGACATCTGTGGACCAATCTCACCTGAGTCAAACAGCCAGAAAAGGTACTTTATCAGCTTTATTGATGATTACACTAGGAAAGCTTGGGTGTATTTCATTAGAGAAAAATCTGCTGCACTAGACATTTTCAAGAAATTTAAAATAATGGTTGAAAAAGAGACTGATTGTGTGATTAGCTGTTTGAGGACTGATAGAGGTGGGGAATTTAATTCCAAAGAATTTGATGATTTCTGTAGTGAGAATGGGATTAGAAGGCAACTTACAGCAGCTTATACACCTCAGCAAAATGGAATTGCTGAGAGAAAGAATCGTACTGTCATGAATATGGTAAGAAGCATGTTGAGTGAGGCAAAATTACCAAAGCAGTTTTGGCCTGAGGCAGTTAGATGGTCGTTCTATGTGTTGAATAGGTGTCCTACTGTAGCTCTCAAGGACATGACACCTGAGGGAGCCTGGAGTGAGAGAAAACCCTCAGTGAGACACTTAAGAGTGTTTGGATGTATTGCTCATATGCATATCCCTGATGTGCAGAGGAAGAAACTGGACAACAAAAGCCTGAGGTGCATTTTCTTGGGCACTAGTGAAGAGTCTAAGGCTTATAGACTCTATGATCCAATTAAGAAGAAAATTATGATTAGTAAAGATGTCATTTTTGATGAAAATGACAACTGGGAGTGGGAGAATAATGAAGAAGGTGGAAATGTGATTTGTAATTCTGATGAGGAAGAGCAGAACAACAGAATTGAGGCCAATAAGAATGGAGTTGAGGAGACTCAACCTGACCAGAATGTTGACAGAGGAAGTGAGTACAATCCTGAACATCAAAGCAACACAGGTGAGAGTAACTCTGAGCCCCTGGACAACACAGGCAACACAGGTGAGAGTAACTCTGAGCCCCTGGACAACACAGAATCTGATAACAGTGCTGCTGTTACCACTAGAGCAGGTAGAATTGTTAGAAATCCTGCTCATTTTGATGAGTTTATTATGCTTGGCAAACTTGGTAGTGAGGATAATTTGCAGGAAGGTGAGAACATTCACAGTTTTGCTGTATTTGAAAATTTCTCTGATCCCATCACTTATAATGAAGCAGTGAAGCACAGTAGGTGGAGAAAAGCCATGGATAGTGAGTTGTCCTCAATAGAAAAGAATGACACTTGGAGATTGGTTAATCTTCCTCATGGAATCAAAACAATTGGTGTCAAATGGATTTACAAAACAAAGTATAATGAAGCTGGAGAAGTTGAAAAATACAAGGCTAGATTAGTTGCAAAAGGGTATGCGCAACAATATGGTATAGATTACTCTGAAGTATTTGCACCTGTTGCAAGGTGGGATACTATCAGATGCATTCTAGCAGTGGCAGCACAACAGAAGTGGAATGTCTATCAACTAGATGTTAGAAGTGCCTTTTTACATGGTGAGCTGACTGAATTGGTATATGTAGACCAACCAGAAGGATATGAAAAGAAAGGGAATGAGGGAAAGGTGTACCAGTTGAAGAAAGCATTGTATGGTTTGAAGCAAGCTCCAAGAGCTTGGTATAGCAAAATTGACTCCTATTTTGCTAAAGAAGGGTTCAAGAGGTGTGCTCATGAACATACTTTGTTCACTAAAGTTGTAAATGACAGAGATATTATCATCATTAGCTTGTATGTTGATGACTTACTCTGTACAGGTAACAATCCTAGTGTGATAAGTGACTTCAAGGAATCCATGAAAGAAGAGTTTGATATGAGTGATTTAGGCAAAATGAGACACTTCTTGGGGGTGGAAGTAACACAGGATCAGCAGGGAATTTTCATAACTTAGAGAAGGTATGCAGGAGAGATCCTGAGCAGATTTGGATTGCAAGACAGTAAACCTGTCTACAATCCAGTAGCATGTGGTGAGAAACTGACTAGGAATGTTGAAGACAAGCTTGTGGATTCCACTCAATTCAAACAAATCGTGGGGAGTCTTATGTATTTGAATGCTAGCAGACCTGACATCATGTATGCGGTTAGCATGATAAGCAGGTTCATGGATAGGCCTGCAGAAAGGCACCTTGTTGCTGCCAAGCGCATCTTGAGGTACTTGAAAGGGACACTTGGTCTGGGAATTCACTACAGAGCAGGGAAGAAACAGAATCTCCTAGCCTACTGCGACAGTGATTATGCAGGAGATCTTGAAGACAGGAAATCTACCACTGGTTTTGTGTTTATGATGGGAACTGGTGCAGTCTCTTGGTGCTCTAAGAAGCAACCAATTGTCACTCTATCTTCCATAGAAGCTGAATTCATTGCAGCAGCTTACTGTGTTTGTCAAGGTATTTGGCTCAAAAGGATCCTTGAAGAGCTATGTGTGGATCAAGACAAATGTTTGACTGTTCTTTGTGATAACAGTTCAACCATTAAGCTGTCTAAAAACCCGGTGATGCATGGAAGAACAAAACACATTGATGTGAGATTTCACTTCCTTAGAGACTTGTGCAAGGAAGGAGTGATTGAGATGAAGTTCTGCAGCACTCATGAGCAACTGGCAGACCTGCTAACAAAGCCAATTAAGAATGAAAACTTTCTCAGATTAAGGGAAAGTCTTGGAATGTGTCTGCACAACTGATACTTGCCTGTTTTGATGGTTATGCTGTAATTGTTCAGCTGCCTTAATGTCTTAGCTCATGAAGTTCCTTTCTGTTTGTAAACTGTAGATTGTGTAACCTCCAGTTTAAGGGAGGAAATGTAACACTTAGTTTAGCTTTGGGCCTTGTGTCTATTGGGTCTGTTTGGTAAGCCCAATTGATGTATTAATTGTAAAGCCCAGCAGTATCTAGTGATACAAATACTCGTGTAACTAACTGATTCAGTTAATGCAGTATCTCAGTTTGTTACCTTTCATTCAATTCTGTTAGTTACATTAATTACATAATATTAATTATATAAACTTTGTAGCTGGTTTATTATGCTCTGCATCCTTTCTCTTCATTTACTGGTCGGTGCTCGAGACCAGCAGTGGTTAAGCATGGTTGTATAGAAAAAAAATTTGAGGACTAAAGCAAAATTTTCAAAGAGACTTAGAGGCTGTTTGTTACATATTATTTTGTGTCAAAATCACTTTTTTTAATTGAAAAATCATTTTAAAGGTTTTTAGTGGTGTTTGTTTAAGCTTTCTAAAAAAAATCATTTTATACTCAAAATGAAGAAGCTACTTTCATCAGCTTCTTGGAAAAATCTCATGTCATAGATGAGAGAGAAGAACATTAAAAAATAAGGAACTCCTTTTAAATAGTAATGTTATATAGACAAATTTTTCTAGACAAAAATAGCCAAAAACCAAATTACAATACCAATTCACCAAGTTTTTTAAACAAATAACCAGCCTACTTTTTCACAGTTTTTAGTCAATGACCTAGAAAACTGTGAAAAAGTAGGTTGGTTATTTGTTTAAAAAACTTGGTGAATTAGTATTGTAATTTGGTTTTTCGCTATTTTTGTCTAGAAAAATTTGTCTATATAACATTAGGGTAAATAAAAATATCCTCACAATTTTGTAAATATGACATGTTTGTCCATGTTAGCTTCTAGCCTTCTACTAAATTTGAGTTCGTGACTTAGTTCAGCAATTCCACTTCTTTTGTCTTACTCCATCTTTTTAGGGAAATAGATTCTCAACCTTGATGACGAAAAAATACACCTAACTTTAGGTAGAGAAAATGAGAAAGATAGAGACAAAAATAATTACCTTTTTTATGGCCTCAAGGTAGAGAATCTATACTAATCTTTTTGAAGTAATTGGCCAGAGTCACGTATTGTATTTGATACACACAACTCTTCATTTTGTTTAATTATTTCTTTTCACTTTCTACACTTTTGTATTATATATATATATATATATATATAATATTTTCTCCCATCTTATAATTACCTAAACGTGTTACATACATATTAGCCCAGTGGCTTGAGCTATCTTAAAACACAAGAGGTCTACTTGGTGCTCTCAGGTTTGATAAACTCAATATTGGCAAGTTTAGATTTCACACTAGCGAAGGTTAGTCTTTTACGGAAAGCATTGAAACACGTGTGAGTATAATTATGTTTTAGTGTTTAGATAGTTATACGAACATTTTAAGATATAATATTGGGTAAACCCCAATTTATTAGTTTCTAAAGTATATGAAAATAATAGATAAGTCATAAAATTTGTGAAATATCTAATTAATTTCTAAAATTTCATAAATAGTTCCTAACATAAAACCCTGGGGTTAATAAAATGAGTTTCTCAAATTTTAACGACTATTATTTTTATCTAATTTTTAAGGACCAAATAAGAGAGAAAGTATCAGTTTAGGGACTAAATTTAAAGTTTATTCAAATAATATAACATAACATCACTGTAAACTTTGATTATAACATCACATAAGCTCTTTAAAATTTGAAAAAAGAAACCTTTTTGGATTGCACTTGTACTTGTATTTATGCTTGGCTAATTATACTAAAATAACAAGTTCATTCAAGAAATTTCTTTGAGAAAACGTCAAAAAAATGATGTTCAATACTTTGAGCGAAAAGAGAAATTTTAAAGAGAAAAATGAAATTTCAAGACCAATTATGAAAGGATGACTTTTCATCAAAAGTTGAGATGTATTATTTTGCCATGTGCTTCATAACTAAAATGACATAATTTATCACATTTAAATGGCAAACGAAGGTGCTTATCATTTCTCAAAACCACAGTGCTAGTTTGCATAAACAGAAATCCATTATCCCAAATCTTTAGTAATGCCAAATGAAAAGCTGGATGGTTTCCAAAGCAGAACAAGCAAATCAGCTATAAATCTACCTTAAATCCCCAGTTTCCCAGTTTTCTCCAGCAGTGGTTTTAACTTTCAAGCCAGCATTTCTCAGTAGAGTTCTCCTTCCTTGTGTGTTTCAATTACAACATCTGAAGTTGGATAGGAAACACAGGTAAGAAGAAAGCCATCCTTCAGCTGATTGTCATCCAAGAATGAGCCATCAGACTGATCCACTGCACCTGAAATAATTTTCCCGGCACATGTGGAGCACGCTCCAGCACGGCACGAGTAGGGGAGTTCAACTCCAGCATTCTCTGCTGCATCTAAGATGTAAACATCATCTGGGGCCTCAAACTCATTCTCTTTTCCATCTGGACCGATTAGCTTAACCTTGTAAGCAGCCATGGCAGTGATTCGAAATGAAGAGGTTGACTTCAAGCCAAAAGATCTTGAGACACTCCTCACTGACCCAAAAGAGGAAGGGGACTTCATTATGGTGGCACTGGTGGATTTATTGTGGCTTGCAGTTTGAAGCATGCAAAGGGGGGAAATCTTCACAGTTGACATGGTTGCCAATGCCATGATCAACCTGAAAATAAATCATCATAACAAAATCAATATTTTACAGAATAAAGTGGATGTATATTACAAAGCATAAGAGTTAAACAGCTTATATACTAATGAATATAATATTGACACGGGACACCCAACCCAATGGGACAAAAAATGTTCTGCTACAAGACTGACATCGCTAGGCAAACTTATTCTCCAAATAACAATACCCTTCTGTAGGAACTAAAAGAATAAAACAACCTTGATTATATGACACAGAATGAAATTATGATGCAGATATTTGAAAACAAATGTGCAGTTAATAATCCTTCATATAAAAAATGGCTCGGCGGTATGTTAACAAATGTGCAGTTAATAATCCTTCATATCCACAAATAATGTTTAGCTTTTTCTATTTCTTAATGCTACACTGACAAAATATGTCTTAAGAATGACATTGGGTGTTAAAGATATAAAACCAATCTTATGCCTTCACTTATCAGATTAAGCTATAAAGAGAGTTGGTCCTTCTTAACAGAAACCGAATTATAATGTTCACTTCCGAAACATCACAAGACGAAATTCTATAAAGCATCTGATATTTCATCAATACAATCCCATGTAATCCAATTACAGTGCAGTAGCCCACAGAATGATTGAATAAACAGTAACTTTGAAACTTCTATTTGCCAAGTTCATTTCCTACCATTCTGTCTCAAAATCCCTCTACTAGTGAACCTTCAAGTTCAACCACCATCTGCTTGGCCAGGGATAGTGCTTGCAGATGACAATAGTAGGTTGACTTAAAAAAAAAAAATACAAAAGTAACGAAGGAGAATTTATCATGATACCAAAATTGCAACTAAATCTAATACTAAAGAAAAATGCAAAATTGAGTTCATACCATGATGTTGAATGAATTTATGCCTTAAAAATTTACTTAGAATGGAAATGGTTCCATTCCTGAATTATAAAGGCTAATGCTTTATGGAGCAGTATGAGAAGAAGCAAGATGGGGGTTCATTGCTCTTCACTCGAAGCTCCAAGATTACAATCAAAACAAGGAAACAAAATAGGACTATTCTATGCTCAAAGCTAACATTTTTATACAATTCATGCGCATAAAAGATACACTCTTATATAAGCAGACTAAATAAAGAGTCTGTAAGTCTAGCAACACCACAGAATCGCCTCAGCAAATAAGACATAAAATTTGTTTCTATCCACAAAAAATTCCAAACGAGAATAAAAATCCTAGGCAAGCACATTAGCCAGAGAGAGACAAAAAGAGGAAAATCATAAAGCATAATAAGATGTAAAAATTATTCAGACAAAAAGGTTCCATCAAGCTGTTACATAAAACCCCAAAACCCCGACAAAAGGGTTTTTTTTTTTTTAAAAAAAGAGAAACCCTGATGAAGGATTTGATGAAGAGGTGCATAACTAGCTCAAATAAATCAGAGAATCTAATGATACATAATTGATCAATTAAGAGTAAGAAATGTGGGAGATTAGAATTGCTTACAGAGGAGAGGAGTTTGAGATGAAGCGGAAAACACGAAGTAGTGATTGTTATGTTAACGCAACGCGATAGTTAGAAAGAGAGAAAGAGAGGGTGTGTGATTTTCGGCTTTATTATTGGAGTATCTGTTGGAAGCAAAACAAAGGCACTCACCCACAGATCCTGTATTCCGCTTTTCGCCGCCCACGCCCACCAACTCTTGTTTACATTTTTTTCCCTTACCGGTTTTGCCACATTAGTATTCAATACTATTATTTAATATTATTGTTGATGAAATTAAATTAAAAAAAATTCATTTTAAAAATAAAAATTCACAATTCATTTAAGTATGGTTATAGATCATAAGTTCACATGATTAAAGTATCACAACAATTCATCTAGACAATTAAATCACTTAGAATAGCCACCAACCAAGTTCAATAATCACTAAGGGTCGGAGTGGTCGTGACTTTCAAAACAAAAACATATTCATATAAAATGGGGTTGAGTTGGCTCTCTTTTTTTAAAAAAAAAAGATAGATAGCGGATAAGCTGGTGGATAACGGATAGTAAGTCTCATTCGCTAGCGGATAGTGGATTTGACTAGCAGGTAACGATTACACATGCTTGGTAACCACTAGCGTTTAGAGTTTTTTTTCTTTCTAACGCCTCTTCAAGTAGCATTTGAGCGAATAGCGTATAGCATTTCACATTTTTTGACATTTTTATTCTTATTATTTTTCTAAAACTCATTCTCTATCCTTATTAAAATAAACCAAATAATTTAAATCTGAATTAAAAAACATTTCTTTTTATGTCATTTTATATTAATGAGATTATGACTCCGGCGACTCAAGGGAGCTGGAACCCTGACTCACTTGGTCAACTTGCCCGTGAGATGATAGCTTTGGCGAATTGCAACTGGGCAAAAGTTGTAGGTTGGAACAAGGGTTGCTTCTATGGTTCAGGACCCTTGGCTCCAGTTATGGCCGAGTTTGGGGTCGGCACCAGTGGAGGTTCTAGCATTCGACCAGCTCCTACTCCTTCAGCTGAGGAGACGGAACTGCTCAGACAGCTGGTCCAGGCTCAGGCGCAGCAGCTGTAGGCTCAACAGCAGGAGCTGCAGACTTAGTGGCATACTATCAACACTTATAAGCAAACTATGAAGCAGATGCAGGATGACTTCAGGAGGGTGACCCATAAGCAGGACTTGATGTTTAAGAATCTTAAGACGATGCAGCAAGCTTAGCAGTCCGAGGAGTCTGATGATTCCGATAGTGCCTATTAAGACTTGTTGTATACTTGTATTATTAGTTTGACATTTCAGCATTTTATTCAAACATTTCAGACTGAGTTTTGTTGATCTAGAATTTATTTGATTCAAATATTCTCGGAATGTTTATTTTAATTTGTTTTAGCTATTTTAAAAATTGTTATTTATTAATAAAATAAGTAGGTTTGTCAAAAAAGAAATCAGTGGGCATTAGCGAGGGACATAGCTAGGGAATTTCGTCACTAAATGTAACATGTGGCAGTTAGAATTTGGGCGTGTGACACTTAGTGTTAGCGAGGGAAATTCCCACACAAACTAGCGACAGATTCAAATTTCCCTCGCTAACCTTGTTGCGAGGAGGTTTTTAGCAATAGAATCAGTCCCTCACTTACTCCCTCGCAAAAGTCATTAGCGACAAAAATGGTGATGTTAGCGACAAAATTGTCCCTCGACAAAACTTGTTAAAGTCTTATTTTTATTACATTTTTAGTGATTTGTGCATTCGAAATTTTTTGCACCCTTGGCTCAAGATTATGGATCTACCACTAAACACCTACAATAAGCTTAACCACTATAAGCTATCCAAACAAAGCATATAACTTATAAGTCACACTCCCCAACAACAAGTCAACACTACATAAGTCTAGACAATAAAAGTTTGTCAAAAAAAAAAGTCTAGATAATAAAAAGAAAAATGAAATAACATTTTCCAATAATATAATAAAACTGGATTAAAACACAAATCAAAATGTTATAAAATGATGAATAATTTAAGCATCATCTAATCTTTCACATCAATAATATCATGCTCTCTCTGAAAAGGTCGAATCCCCACTTTCATTATCTTTTCGTGATCACTTCCAATCTATACATTGCAAAAAAATGTGACCAAGTGTGAGGGATTTTGAAGGAAAAGTATCACATTTCACATTAGATAAATTACCATCATTAAACACATACAACCAAGTGTGAGGGATTTTGAAGGAAAGGTGATATAATGCAGCTACAGCGAATTGAGTCTTTTTCTGCAAATATTTACACTTAACACATACAAACACATTGAGATTTAGCCCTTAACACTCTCAAGTGAAATATTTGCAGGAGAGAATCATTCCCAATTTTAATTGTTTAGCCTTTTTCTGATTAGTTTCAACGAATTGAGTCTTGTTCAGTAGTTATATACGGTTGCTCCTCGTAAATGATTGGCAAAATTACAATAGAGGACCTTTAAGTTATTTATTTGTAACAAGTTAACCCTTTAATTTTTTTTTATAACAAATAGGCCCTTTAAGTTACCTAACGTTGACACCATTGGCCCAGTAAAATGTCATATCGTTGATTACATCAAAATACACCAAAATATGATTAGTTGCATCAAAATACATAAGCTAGAGTAATCACAATATATAAAGTAGCATTACATCAAATTACATAAGCTAGAGTAATCACTTAAATGACCTATTTATTACAAAAAAAACTTAAAGAGTCAACTTGTTACAAATAACTAACTTAAAGATACTCCGGTTAATTTTGTCTATGCCGCACATCAAATATATAAGGCTGCTTGCATGTCTTAAACTTTGAATAAACATAGAATAAAATTATGTCGGCTGGGTTTATATGTTCTCTATAATGACAGCTACTTCTTACAAATTTATCGCTGAACTTTGTTAATTGTAAGAAAAACAGCTCAGATTTCTTGACAAGAAATTATATCCCATCGCTGCTGACAATACCATCCATTAGAAATTGGAGTAGCCAGCCTTATTTTCAGTTTCAATACCTTTCCTTGCATTCTCTCCTAGTCTCTCTCTCTCTCTCAGCTCCAACTGAATCCATTCAAATCCAGTTGTTTACAATTCCTTGCAGCATCATTATCTTCAGTTCTTCTTAACTCCAGTTTCGCTGCTGCAAAGTAATTAGAACTAGAAGGCAATCTATAATCTTGAGAAACCTTCTCAGTCATTTCTTTCATTGGTTCTGTCACAGTATTGTTTCGCTGTTGGAACTCACCATCAAAATTCTGTCTCCCCATCATTATTTTCTCAGGATACATGCTTCTTCCATTGTCTGTTTCTCCTTCTAGTCCAATGCTCATAGATAAGTTGCTTGGACTTACATAACTTTCTGTTTCTGCATTCTTGTCCATTGGGGTGAGAAAGTTGTTTCTTTTCACTGGTTCATCACACCACTTCATCTCAGATTCCTTTGGTTCCATGAATGTGTGAATAATATTAAAGGGTCTTAAGCGCATCCCCTCGCCACTTTGTTGCTCCTTTTGTGATCCATTGAGTGATGTGTGGCAACTGTCCATGGTGCAGTTAGTTGGCTTGTTGGTTTTTTGTGTAATTTTATTTGGACTAAGTCCTTGTAACTCCTTCATCTCTGAAAATGATGAGTTCAGACACTGAGAGGATACTTCAGAAACAAGTTCTGAAAGTTGAACTTTAGCAGTTTCTAGTCCAACTATTCCCAAGGTCTGTCTTCCAAGTGTTTCTTGAGCTTTCTCCAGCACAGTTTGTAGGTATTTTCCTTGTGTCTCTATTCGATGCTGAAGGAGTTTTTGCACCTGAATAGGATCATGTTTAGAACTTAAGAGAGAAGATACATGATGGAGTGAAAAATGCATGCATGGTATGTAGTTTGTATCACACACCTCAAGTTGTTCATTTAGCCTTCTCTGAACTTCTATCTGCATATGTAGTGCCTCATTTACGTGTAAATCTCTGCCACAAAGATTATAAATGTTAGTATATAAAACCTTTATTAACTGCTAGTATATATGTTCATAGACAAGAAGCAGATGAAAAGTTTCTTACTTGTTAGACTGAGGGGCAAGGTTTAAATTGTTCATTTGATTTCTATTGTTTTCAGAGACTCTATCTCCTGTAACTGCACCTGAATTGGTGAAAATTAAGTAAGATAAGTTTGTTGTTCATAAACAAAGCCTTTTGGTTCATAAGTATTTTAGAATAGGACAAAACTTGGTTGGTGCAATTCTTTGTATGTAGTTTTTACTGTTATTCAAGCACAATTTTAATATATGGATCATGTACCCAATATTATAAATAGGATTGTTTAAAACTTCAATTTTATCCACTAAAATATTATAATTGGTGAACAACATAATTAGCACCTATTTGAAGTTTTGTCCTTAGACATAATTGAAGAGATTGACATCTTACTGATTTTGTGTGACAAGTTGTCATTTTGTACATGCAGGTTTTTGCTCAATCTGTATTTCTGGTAGGGAAAAGGAAAGAATCAGTAATTGCACCATACAAGTCAAGGTCAAAGTTACACTGAGTTTATTATAGCCTTGTGCACATTATATATGAAAATATTGTTCTTTGAGAACATACTAAAGGGTTAAAATACAAAATGAATATTACCTGTAGATGGCTCTTCAGATGGTACAAAGTAAGCCCAGAAATCCCCATTAGTTTCATTACTGTTTTTGGAGTTGCCTCTGCAGTGTAAAATTTGTACATTGAATTAGTCCATTAGTAAAATTTTGTCATTTTGTCATTTTCAAGATTTGGTGATTTTCACAAAGGGATCTGTGTATTGAATTGTATGTGTATACTATACTCACTGTCAGCTCCACCTAACTGATGCACAGCTTCTATAAACCTTGCATGAAGATCTGGTGTCCATTTCAATCTAGGCTTAGCATCAGTTGAAAGTACAAGTCCTGAATCACCACACCCTTTTCCTGTTTCATTGAACATGTGCCTTTTAGAAGGAACTTGCATTCTGGAATGATGATAATACATTCCACCTACAAAATCCACGTATAATATAAGCATGCATCATGACATCAAAAAAAAAAAAATAAACTGTATTAAAGATCATTTTTCTTGAGTCTTTACCTATGGCTTCTAGTCGCTTTGCTATTTCCTTCTCGACTTCACCTGGTGCGAGCCTTGTGCACTTGACCGCCTTTTTACTAGTACTCAACCTGCTAACTTATTTTGTTTGTCTTGTTTCTCCAATACACATTTTTCTTCAGTGTAAAGTCTGCTGAAACAGGTATATATAAGAGCTAGAGGGAACTAATAAAGCATGGAATATTTATGTGCGGTGACCTTACAAATAGATAGTGTTCCTTCTTACTTTTTTCTCACTTGCATGTGTTGTGGTTGTGGACCCTGTTTGGTAGTTCCACTTTCCATTCAAAGCCACTGCTAAACATTCCATTTGAGTTCCTCTGCCTTACAACTTCTCTTTATCAAAAAAAAGGTGTAACTTTTTCTTCTCTTGCAATTGTCCTTGAATTCACCAATTTCTGTATTATACTAAAACATTGTAAAATTTATGTCATAAAACAAAACTAGTAGCAAATATCAAGTTCCTAACTGCATTAGATCCTTCAAATTTTAAGCAAATATGTAATGTTATTCTTTTGCCTAGCAAAAGTGGGAATAAATTCCATAAATTTTTAGGACTCTTTCCCCTGACTTGGTTATGGGGATTGGAATCTGATATTCCTCTCTAAGGAACTGCCAAAACTCATCCTCTATCTTTGTTGTAATGGAAGATTCTTTTAATATAAAGAGGACTGGATATTTTTGTTTGAGTTTTGATGTTATGATCTGTTAGAAATTGAGCCTTGAATTCGAGTGAAATCTTGAACAATACGAATCGCAATGACCTAATTAAGCTAATTGATAAGCCAATTTGATCAACTAACCGAAGAACAATCGAATTGAAGATACGATCCCTGATGAACCCTAATTTCCCAGAATTGGGGATAAAACGCAATTCGATCTAATTGAGCAAATTAACAAAGCAAGACTCACAATTTGTTTACCCAGTTCAGTATCAAAGTGATACCTACATCTGGGGAACTAAGCAAACGCTTAATTCTTGTTGCATTGATTCAAATTGTGCCTTGGTTTACATGAAGCAAGAAATTCCCAATTCGAATTCCCCCTCACTTCCCTGAGCCCACAATTCCCGTGTTTGCACTCGTCTCTCAATCCCAAATCAGAGTTCATTCGTTATAATTGAAAAACAGAATCAAAAACTATATATAAATAGATGAGTTCTAAGGTTGGCGCCAAACCGAGAACTACCAACGACCATAACAGATTTTTGATCCTGTCCACTATCGAGCTGACACGTGGCACAAGCTGAGGTGAACCAATTCGTTGCCACATAATCTTCAATCTCCACCTTGGCACCAATTATATCTTCTGCAACAAGAAACTACCCGAATGCTCAATTCAATCCTTCATTTGAACTTAACCAATATTCAACAAGTTCAAGCAATGCTCGAACTTGCTTTGTGGAACAACCTTGGTAATAAAGTCTGTTGGGTTTTGAGAGGTGTGAACCTTCAGAATCTTAACAGCACCTTGTGCAATAACATCCTTGATCCAATGAAGCCTTGTGTCAATATGTTTTGTCCTCTCATGATAAGCATGGTTTTTGCTTAGGTGAATAGCACTTTGATTGTCACAATACACATTGACACTATCTTGTTTTATTCCTAGTTCATTGACCAATCCTTTGAGCCACAAAGCTTCCTTCACAGCTTCAGTAATCCCAATATACTCTGCTTCAGTTGTGGATAGGGCTACCACATGTTGAAGAGAAGCCTTCCAACTAATAGTGTTTCCAAATAGTGTAAACACATAACCAGTTAAGGATCTTCTTTTGTCACGATCCCCTGCAAAGTCAGCATCAACATATCCCTCAACTCCACCTGAATCATGAGGTCCTTCATTGTATTGAAGACCAACACTTGTTGTTCCATTTAAGTACCTCAGAATGTACTTGACAGCAGACCAATGCTCTTATCCAGGATTTGACAAGTATCTGCTAACTAGGCTAAGTGCATAGACAAGATCAGGCCTTGTGCGCACCATAGAATACATGAAACTCCCTACAGCACTTGCATATGGTGTCTCTTCCATTTGTTTCCTCTCTGCTTCAGTAGATGGACAATCTTCTTGTGACAGTTTGTAGTGTGCAGCAATAGGCAATTTTGCAGCTTTGCCCTCTGTCATGTTGAATCTGCTCACTACTCTCCTTGCATAGTTCTCCTGAGTTATATGCAAGTGTTGATTTCCCTTCTCCCTGACAATTTCCATTCCAAGGATCTTCCTAGCTTTGCCAAGATCCTTCATGTCAAACTCTTTGTTTAACATCAGTTTTAACTTTGAAATTTCAGTGTTGTCTTTGCAGGCTATCAACATGTCATCCACATAGAGCAATAGATAGATGTAATCAGTATCTGTGAGTTTCTTGTAATACACACAGCTATCACTATTGCTCCTATTGAACTTAATATCCATCATATAGGAATCAAATCGTTTATACCATTGCCTTGGGGATTCTTTCAATCCATAAAGAGATTTCTTCAGTAAACAGACTTGATCTTCTTTACCCTTTGCTTCAAATCCCTTTGGTTGAGTCATGTATATTCTCTCCTCTAGAACCCCATGCAGGAAGGCTGTTTTCACATCTAGTTGTTCTAATTCCAAGTTGAAGTGCACAACTAGAGATAAGAGAACTCTAATTGAGCTATGCTTTACCACTGGAGAGAATATTTCTGAGTAATCAATCCCTTCTCTTTGCGTATAACCTTTTGCTACCAACCTAGCCTTGTATCAAGGTGGGTCATTATCTGTCACACCTTCCTTCCTTTTGTATATCCATTTACATCCCACAAGCTTCACACCAGTTGGTTTTTTCACCAGTTCCCAGGTGTCATTTTTGTGTAGAGATTCTATTTCTTCCTCCATAGCATTTGTCCATTCTTTGTGATTCATGCTTGCTAATGCTTCCTGATATGAGTTTGGTTCCTCATTCACAATACTCTCTGCAGTATTAAGAGCATAGGCAGTGGCTGCTTCATGACCATATTTCCTTGGAGGTCTTATTTGCCTTCTTTCCTTGTCTCTACACAGAAGATACTCATCTTCGGGTTCACTGTTGTTTGAATCAGAGCTTGAGTCATCTTCCCTTGCTTGATTTTCAGCTAAATTTTCACCTGTATCATTGCTGGTTTGCTTGTGATTTAACTCCACCTCAAGTTGAAACTCATTGTCTTGCTCACTTGGCTCAAGTGTTTCACTTGTCTCTGTGTCAGTCATTGACTCTTTGAAGATAACATCTCTGCTTATAATGCACTTCTTTTCACCAATTGACCACACTCTATATCCTTTCACTCCATCAGGATATCCCATAAAGAGTCCTTTCTTAGACCTTGGTTCCAACTTGCCTTCATTTACATGAAAATATGCAGGACAACCAAACACTCTCAGATGCTTGAGACTTGGTGCTTGGCCTGTCCATAACTCCTGGGGTGTCTTGAAATTCAGAGCTGTAGAGGGGCTCCTATTCACCAGATAACAAGCTGTGTTGACAGCTTCTCCCCAAAATGCCTTTGATAATTTTGCACAGGACAACATACACCTAACCTTTTCTAGCAAAGTTCTATTTAGTCTCTCAGCTAGCCCATTTTGTTGTGGTGTGCCTCTAACTGTATGGTTTCTGTAGATTCCATGATCCTTGCAAAATCTATCAAATTCTTCATTACAAAACTCTAGTCCATTGTCAGTCCTAAGTGCTTTAACTTTTAGACCACATTGGGTCTCAACTCTTTTCTTCCAATCAACAAAGGTTTGAAATGCTTCATCTTTGGTTTTTAACAGGTAGAGCCAGACTTTCCTACTGTAATCATTAGTGAAGGTTATAAAGTATCTCTTACCTCCATGTGTAGGAGTCTTAGATGGTCCCCAGAGGTCTGAATGAATGTAGCCTAGTTTCTCTTCTGTCTTGTGGACACCAGTAGAGAATTTGACCCTTGTTTGCTTGCCAAACACACAGTGCTCACAGAATCCTAGTTGATTGATTTTGTCTCCACACAGAAGCCCTTGCTTGTCTAACTCCTTCAGGCCTTTCTCACTCATATGGCCAAGCCTTTGATGCCATGTGAGTGTCTTGTCTTCCTGTGAGTTCACAGCATTTACTTCACCAGTCACAATGTGTCCCATCAAAGCATACAGGTTATTTTTCTTCCTTGTACCTTTCATTACAACTCTTGAACCCTTCATGATCTTCAAGGTTGAATCTTCACCTTTGAAACTGAATCCAACAGCTTCAAGAGTTCCTAGTGATATGAGTGATCTCTTTAGATCAGGGACATGTCTCACATTAGTTAATTTCTTCACTGTACCATCACTCAGTAACAGTTTTACAGAACCTATACCAATGACTTCGCATGATTTGTTGTTCCCCATCATAACCTTTCCTCCTTTAAATGGCTTGTAATCCACAAACCAATCCCTTCTAGGACACATGTGGTAAGAACATCCTGAGTCTAGGATCCAATCATCATCACCAGATGTTGATGCAGAGGAGTTTGATTCAACTCTCTCATCATCAGCAGCCACCAGTGCTTCACACCACTCATCATCTGGTTCATCACATTCTTCTTTGCCAAGAATTTCACAGTTGTCTCCATCAACACATAGGAGTTCACAACTGTCATAACCATCAGATGCAATGGAAGCATCACCAGATTCACCAGTACCATTTTTCTTTCCATTTCCTTTGTCAGGACAATTTTTCTTGTAATGTCCTTCTTTGTTGCAAATGTAGCATCTATTGTGCTTAGGTTTAGATTTTGATCTATACCTATTCTTTCCCTTTCCTTCCTTATTCTCACTTCTGCCTCTGACCATAAGACTTTCACTTTGGTCATTCTCCTTCACATCCTTTCTCTTGGACAATTATTTGGACATTAATGCAGACTGAACTTCTTCCAGGGATATGGATTCCCTCCCATATATGAGAGTGTCTGCAAGAATGTCATAGGAGCTATTCAAGGATCTGATTAGCAGTAGTGTCTGGTCTTCATCATCAACTTTCACATCAATATTCTCAAGATCCAATATCAGTTTGTTAAACTCATCTATATGGTCTCCAATTGCTGTGCCTTGTTGCATCTTGAAGGTATACAATCTTTGTTTGAGATAGAGTCTATTTGCTAAAGACTTGGTCATATAGAGACCCTCAAGTTTTAGCTAAATAGCTGCAGCGGATTTTTCTTTGGATATCTCTCTGAGAACTTTGTCACTCAAACAAAGAATGATCGCACTATATGCCTTATTCATCATATCCTTCTTTTCTTTTGCAGAAAGAGTTTCTGGTAGTTTATCCTCTCCTTCGAGTGCGTCTTCTAGACCCTGTTGGACAAGCATTGCAAGCATTTTCATTTTCCACAAACCAAAGTCATTCTTGCCACTGAATTTCTCAATGTTATACTTTGCCATTTCCATGAGGAAGCTCTTCTTTCTTAACGACGCTCTTGATACCAGTTGATAGAAATTGAGCCTTGAATTCGAGTGAAATCTTGAACAATACGAATCGCAATGACCTAATTAAGCTAATTGATAAGCCAACTTGATCAACTAACCGAAGAACAATCGAATTGAAGATACAATCCCTGATGAACCCTAATTTCCCAGAATTGAGGATAAAACGCAATTCGATCTAATTGAGCAAATTAACGAAGCGACTCACAATTTGTTTACCCAGTTCAGTATCAAAGTGATACCTACATCTGGGGAATTAAGCAAACGCTTAATTCTTGTTGCATTGATTCAAATTGTGCCTTGGTTTACACGAAGCAAGAAATTCCCAATTCGAATTCCCCCTCACTTCCCCGAGCCCACAATTCCCGTGTTTGCACTCATCTCTCAATCCCAAATCAGAGTTCATTCGTTACAATTGAAAAACAGAATCAAAAACTATATATAAATAGATGAGTTCTAAGGTTGGCGCCAAACCGAGAACTTCCAACGGCCATAACAGATTTTTGATCCTGTCCACTATCGAGCTGACACGTGGCACAAGCTGAGGTGAACCAATTGGTTGCCACATAATCTTCATGATCAATTTTTTTCCAGTCCTCAACATGCATAGTTAGTTTTAGCATGAAAGTTAGTTTGACTGAATGTTTATTGTTCAGTAACTTACTCGAACCCGGATGATGTCGGTGGAATAATTGGTAGAGCTCCTTCCGAAGCCATCGTTCGTTTCCCAGAGTCGAGGTGGTACCTACAGACACTCTGATGTCAAAGTCAGCAAAGTGGAAGTCAGTATAAGGTTCAAGTGAGAATGCGTACCTGCTGCACTTAATGTGTGGGTATTTATAGGTGTCAGATGGTGTGTCTTGGGCGCTCCAGCGCATAGGTGAAGTGGCGCGCATCACGCCATTTGATCTGGATGTAAGATCTCTGTCGCGCGCTTGGGCCGTTATTGGGCCGGAATTTGGACATGGGCTCGGCCTAGGCCGAAACATTTATATATGTTGAAATCAAGGTTCTAAATTTTAGTCGGAATCATGGCCACGTTGCGATCCTTGATATTGAAGAGCAATGCGATCAAATACAGCTGGTGCGACCTCAATTATAGCCAAGGTGATATAAAAAACCATGATGTCGGAATCCAAACTGCAGACAATGTTTTGGATTGCGACAAAGACATCAATTTCTGTATTATACTAAACCTTGATTAAAATATGCAGACAAAGACATCAATGAATGTCTAAAGTAGTTGAACATGAATAACTTACAAAAAAATTACATTGACTAGAGCCCCTTGAAATACTAGAAAAGGTAAACAAGAAAAAACTGGAGGAAGATGCTTGTTGCATGGAAGTGTATTTGGAATAGAATAAGAATACGTTCTGTTTTGTCTCCCTCCATAAGTTTGGAACTTATTCAGCCTCCACCATTTAAAATAGAACCCGGAATTTGTCACTTTTTTCCATTGGCACAAAAATGCAACTCTGATCCCCTAGAATCTTCAGAATGCTGGACCTCTGATTAATTAGGAAACCAAGAATTGTACTTGCTTCCATACTCACATTTGGTTAAATACAGTACTAAGCATATATATATAGGACCACTTGCCTTTCCCTTCACTAGTACTATCTTGGTTTATTTTAGCTGGCTTTTTTTTTTTAATTTTCAGTGCACTTCTATTCTTATTATCCATTTATATGCATGCATGCATGCTCACAAAGATAGAACCTAATTCAGTTTTAATTAAAACCATCCAATGACAATGCATGTGTCAACTGCATGCAAATTTGCATTACTCAAATGGTAGTACTAGGTGATTAAACTAGTAGTCATCAGTGGTAGATTATTTATAATTTATAAATAAATAAACCGAATCTGATATGCTGATACCCATTCAGCAGGTGCTAAATTAGACAAGCATTTTGTAGACAAGTAATGGAAACCATTAAATTAAATAGAACAAAAATTCCTTTAATAGTATCTTCACATCACTTCTCTTTGTTCTTGTTCTGGATTCTGATTTAGTGCAGCCAGGAGAACCTATGGGCGACTTTGGAGAAAGTTAAAGCTGAGTTTGGCATGTGAATTGGAATAATTTGAGTAAGAGGATGGATATGATTTATTTATTCTCATTTTGGCATCAAATTTACTCCATCCCTTATATGTTCTTCCGGATTCTGCTGAGCCCCACTCTGAACTAGTCCAATCCATAAGGCCCAGGGCGCCTCACTCAATTGGTGAAAATTCCTACCACGTTCGCGAGATTGGATCCTACGGTAATTCGATCTTTAATTGCATCTCGATCCAACGACTAATATGCACTGAATCTTCATCATTTCTTATTACGTAACCATCTTGAGCTTCTCTACACATCGCGCAACCTCTCACGCCTAGACACGTACATAAAGGGACCCCCTTGTAATGATTTTACATCAATGGGTGATCCTCTCTCATTACCTATGGATAGATCATACATATAACCCTCATTGGGATCACATACACTTTTATTTCTAGTACTCCAGAAGAAAGTCTCGTATTGCTTGAGAGTCGGAAGACAAATGTGGTTTATAAACATGTGTATATTAACCCAGCAAGACGCATTTTATCTAAGGACTGAACAGTGAACACTCACATTTGGGCCAAAACAAACAATATCTCAAAATGATGTCTGGACTTGAGGTTCGAACAATGATGCCCTGGATAGGGGAGCACATACTCTCTCAGCCTCGACGGGGATGAATATTCCGAGTTTAGTATTTAATATCGTCATTTGGTAAATTGTTCAAATCATTTATCAGAAATAACCGCGTTAAAAAAATTGAGACGTTTGATCATTTCCAAAAAGAAAAATCCCTTCTAATATATAAAACGAAAAGCGAAAGACACACTAAGTGGTCAATCATGCTATATGAGCAAATACCATTAGTTAGATTGTTATTGAATAGGATTTGGTTGAGCAAATATGATGGTGTTGGTTGAAATGCAAAGCGAGAAATGACCACGGAATGTTATTCCTCACAAGGAAAAAGAGAAAAAAATAAAAATAAAAAAGAAGTTTCAAAGATACCTTGCAATGAGAATATGAGCATCTTAACTCAGGCTAAAGCCCAAAAATAATATTCTCAATTAAAGAATTTGGTTATTCCTCTTATCTTAAAGCCACAAGAAATGGATTCTTAGCCCACCTATCTTTTCAGTTAATGTAATAAGATGCCTTTCAGTAGTCGTTGTTGTGACTGGTTGATGCTTCATGTCTTTTCAGTTAAAGAATTTGGTCATTGTTTTTTTATGTTTTTTTTGAAATTATAACTATTGTTTTGTTGGGTTAAATATGTTTTTGGTTTCTTTTACCCCCACGATTTCACCTTACACCTCCACAATTTTTGTTATTCTCATAATGCCCCTCAAAAAAATTAACTAACGGATTTATCTAACTGAAATGTAAATCCGTTTCTAAAAAAAAGACACAACGAATTTATCTTTTACTTAGATAAATCCGTTTGTTGGAAAAAATGCGTAATAGAATTACCCACACCATAGACAAATCCGGTTTTCAAAAATAACAAAACAGATTTACCTAAGTAATACTTAAATCCATTTTTGTTATTTTTTAATAACAGATTTATCTATTTATTAGATAAATCTGTTTTGAATTTTTTCAAAATGGATTTATCTAATAAACAGATAAGTCTGTTTTGTAAAATAATTACTAAATAAAAATGATAAATCTGTTAAAAATTAAAATTAATTTTTTAAAAAATAAATAGATATGAATATCGGTTGTTTTTTGGTTTCGTCTAGTGTGTAGATATTCGTTAACACGTAACGATGTTGTATGTCGAGTGAATAATTTAGGCTAAACTAGTCTAATATAATAACAGAGCAATACTAATAATCAATACATAAATCCAAATAGTTCAAATTGTACAATACAACAAAATAAAACTCAATCATGTCCCTCTACCAAATCAATCAAGCCCCAGATCACTCTGTACGACTGAGAGTCTCAACGAAGGTCTCCGGATTGAAGCACCATCTGCAACTGCTGGCTCATAATCATCAACCTCTCCTCAAGTCCCATCACACCTGGTGTTGCTGCTATGGTGGTGCCGCTGGTGCTGCTGGAAAGAGATGGGGAACTAATACCTTAACGTACCCAAATTGGTATCGCTGTTGGTACTGATGGTACTCGGTGATGGTGCTCTGGCTCGTGATGGTGCTCATCCTCCTCCATGTGCTACTGGTACTCCTGAGCAGGATGCTCCTCATCCTCCGGAGGATGCTCTCGTCTCCAGGTGTGTCTATCTCGGTTAGACGCATGTCCAGCAATTCTGATCCGAGTTCGTGTACTCACTGGAGTTTCTTTCGGTTCATCACCATCCGACCGTGAAGACTTTCCTCGCAATGTCAATCCCGGTGAATTACGGGGAATTTTGCCACCGACTCTAGTACGAGGCATTGCAAAAAAAATTAGAAACCTACGGAAGTAACCGTTAGCAATTTTTTGAACATACGGGAAGTATGTACTTCTATCCATTGAGAATGATGAAGTAGATAAGGCCCTTTTTTCAATGAAGCCTTGGAAAACACCTCGCCCTGACAGTTTCTTCCAATCAAATTGGCATCTTGTAGCATGGAAGTCGGTCAGAGTTTTTCTCTCTTCAGAGGGGGAACCGTCAAGGAGACCCCATATCTTCTTATTTGTTTGTTCTTTGTATGGACAGGTTGACTCACTTAATAGCTGAGGAAGTTGATAAAGGAAAATGGAAATCGATCAAGGTAGGCAGAAATGGCCCGGAAATATCTCACCTCATGTTTGCTGATGACTTGCTTCTTTTTTGGTAAGGCTATTGGGGATAGCATGGCGTGTGTCATCAACACTTTAGATACTTTTTGCAACATGTCCGAACAAAATGTTAGTCTTGTAAAAACAACTATGTTCTTTTCCAAGAATGTTAGCCATACAGTAAAGTCCTCTCTTGGGCGGATTTCTGGTTTCAAGGTTGTGGATTCCATGGGAAAATATTTAAGGGTCCCTCTTCTTGGGAAGTCTCCTCGACAACAAGATTTTAATTATCTTACTGATAAGGTCAAGGATAAGCTCTCGGGATGGAAAGCTAATCATTTATCTTTTGCATATAGAGTTATTTTATCCAAGTCTGTCATCCAAGCCATCCCAATTTACACTATGATGTCTGCACCGGTTCCAAAGAGCTGCCTCAATGAGATTCAAAGGCTTCAACTTAATTTCATTTGGGGGGTACGAAAACAAAAAGCGCGTGCCTCTTATTAAATGGGATACTTTAATTTTGCTAAAGGAGTGTGGAGGTCTTGGAATTAAAGATTTGAATTTGATGAATAAATCTTGCTTGGTAAAGTTGGCGTGGAATTTAAAATGTGATGACACTAGGCTTTGGGCCAAGGTTCTTTAAGGAAATTATAGTAGGGGATATCGATCATGGGGATGGAGCATGTTAGACTTCCGTTCGGTTCCGTGTTTATATTTTTTTGCTTTCCTTTTGATAGAAAAATTAAATTCATATTGATCTGGTAGGAGTAGAGATTATCTTTTATTGAAAGCGTTGAGACAATCTATGAGTGAACAACAATGGTAGAGAAAAAAAATTAAATTCATATCATAACATGATATGTTTTGTATTTTTTTTTTTGGATAAAAAGGAGTATCATTTAAATTTATATTATTTATTTAAAATCCAAAATATTTTTCAATCAAAATTGATATGGGATCCTAGTAGAACTGTGAGTCTGTTGTATTGTATATCCCTAATCCTCATCCTAGTTATAATTTGAGAAAGCTGTTGCCGACTTGCCTCTTCCTCCGCGGCAGAGAGAGAGAGAGAGAGTGAAAGAGCGCCGGTGAAGATGGCTTCCGATAAAAACATCCGATGCCATCACTGTGCGGGACCCCTTTCAAAGGAGATGGTATTTTCCACTTCCACACTCACTTTTCTCTCAATTCAATTCAATTCCTTTTCATCTTTTCGTTTTCATAATTCCTTCCAATTTTTTTGCAGGAAACCAGTAAATGGACCATCGCTCCCCTCATCAGGGATAGCTTTTCCATGGTCAGTTTCTCCGCACCCCAATGCTTCTTTTTTTACCCCTTTTGATCTTTAATTTTTGAGCGTTCGATCTAATTTCGTGATCAACTGTGGAACTCCCTTTGATTTCTTTTATGAGTTTTATTTTATTTTAATTTTCAGATTGGTTCTGCTGTTGGTGGCACTACAAGTGCATTTTATGGATTCAACCATGGTACATGTTTTGTTTTATTTATTTACAATCACACACATGAATGTATGATATGATGTATATGTATGTGCTGCTCTAGAGGGGGTAATTCATGTTTTGGAGAATAGGAAACACGCGTATAGTGCACATAGTTTTGTGATCATTGTTTTTTTAATCAGTGCTCCATTTTCACTGAACTAATTTTAGTTAGTAGAGTGTTAATTTATTTAATTTTTTTGTAAGTATATTAGAAAACTTAACATACTGTCATAAATCTAAGGTGCACTGCATTCACAGTCACACTTGAGTTGAGAATGTAAAGTTTTATTTATGTCTTGATTGTGGTTATTGAAGCAGTTCATGTTCCAAACAGAAAGAATGAAATATTGATGTTAATGTTATTACTAATACTAAGTACTAACAATCAAGACTATTATTCATATTCATATGGGTTTCTCTTTTATTTATAATGCAGTTATGCCAGTTGTTCAGAGATCCATAAAAGGACCCATGTGGGTACATTTTCTTGTTGGCGTAAGTTTCTCGAGCCTTTTGATGGCCCCCTTTTTCATTTAATTTATTATTCCGCAGTTCTCCCGCGTGATACATTATTCTCTTTACATTTTGCCGTTTTGCTCATTTATGCTCGTGTTTAATGTTTTTTTGGATGTACATCTCTTTGACTAGTTTTAAACTCTTAGATTAAGCATGCTAACCATCTCATTGTATTCTTTTCTGACATTTAACTATTAATAGATTAAAATCTAGGATATTTACTTCTTTGGCTTCGGTTTTCTTATAAAATCTCAGATATTATCTGGACTTATGTCTTATTTTTCTCCAAATCATTGGCAAAAATTTAATAAAACCTTTGTTGGCAAATTAATTGTAAATTTTAAGTAAATAGCTTCAAGAGAAAATCATTTGTCCCTCAAAATAGTTCCTTATTGGGTATTACCAATTTTTCATGTCTATGGCATCCTTAGACTGCTAGGTACGTACCATATAACCGTTCCAATGATATCAAGAGAATACCCCCCTTGACCTAGACACCATTGCTTTCTCTGTTATTTTTAAAGTCATTCAGTTGCTTCAACCTAAGCATAGTAGTAAGGTGACCTGTATCTCATTCTATAATTTGTAAAGGAATCATGGTGCTATATAACTTTAAATTAAAAAACTTCATATGTATATCAGTTTATTTACGCCATGATTACTACATAAATACTTCCATGGTGGCTATATTTTTTGCAGTTGCTTTGATTTCCACTTGCAAAAACAGGACACACACACACATGCATATATTTCATTTGGAATTGGACTGGGGAAGGGGTTGGTGTTTGTTACATTCTTGAAGAAGTTTTTCTATCAATTTCCATTTACCACTGGCCTCAAATTTTTACCTAGAGAAAATGCATCATATTTGTTTTCACTTGGATCGGGCCTGTTTTGATGAGAAAATCATTGTTGACCTCCCGGTAAAATATTCATGCTTTTAAATAGCCAGTGGATTAGCTGTCTCTAAAGTAGTGATCATGATGAGAACCCATGAAAAGATAAGAACAAAATGAACAAACTCCTTGTATTAAATCTACAATTCTGAGGATCTCTCAGAATTGTATAAGATCGGATTACAATGATGAAGAAAACTGTAAAATGGCAACCAAGTATTGCCAAGTCCCAAGCCCAAATTCCAATCCCAAAATCAAGCCTACCTCAAGCAACTACTGACCCTCCCTTATATTCACTCTCTCATCTCTAACCAACCAGAATATTCCCTGCTCTCCTATGTGATTTTTGCCAAGTCAGCGAGTTAGTTATACTCCTTTCCCTCCCTTTTGCCTCAACTTCACCCGAGTTCCCCGTTTACCCCTTCTAGAATAAACTTTCCCAAACCTATTGGGCTGTCCTAGAGTAACAAGGCCAAGGATCTCATCAGATCCTTCTTCCGGACTCATTTCTTCTTGGTGTAATTGTGTAATTTGTACCAGAAAGTTGCAGTCATTATATATTGTGGTATAGTTTGGATATAGAATATAGTCTCTTTCGTCCTTTATTTAAAAAAATTATATATGGCCTCGTACATGTTTGTTTATATTGGACATCTTTTGCATGGTGGTGGAGTATCTAAAATGAAATTAATCTGTATCCAACTGTTGTAGTGCTTTTACTCATGCCAGCAGAAACACTTCTAGGAGAGACTGTTTTCTTACTTGCTATTTTGTTACTATCAAACTGACTGAATCCTCTCTGATTTCAGACACCACCTGTGGTAGTATTCTCTTCAGTGTGCGCAGGACTAGCAGGTGAATTTCTGATTGTATTATTACTCATTTTGCTTGGTAGGGTAATAAGACTGCGCCTAGCTTTTCCAAAATTTCTCACGTTTACAAGTTTGAATTTCGAAACTGAAGATTTCGGTGGTCAAGTTTATCCGCCCTGATGGAATTTTATGTGCTTGATAGTTGCCAAGCTTTCTATTAGTGCTCTTATCCTTATGGTATAGATATACTATGTTGCTGAATTGATAACAATGTCTTTGGACTAACTGCAGGTGGGGCTGTTCCTGCACTTGCACAACTTGTTTCTTCATCTTACCACGCAGCACTATCATTGCCTCCATCAAAAGATGATAAGATTCAGAAGTCAAGAACTTCCTCCACAATCTAATATGAATATTTATACATGCATATAATGGATTTCTTCCTCCATAACCATGCATTCATGCCAAATCTCCTGAGAGTTTTGTTTTTCTCATGTAAATACTGTTTTTCAGCTTTAGTGCTCCACTATATAATTTCTGCTCCCGTCAACTGGTACTGGAGCATCTATCATTATCTTATAGTTTGGTTTATTATATTGTGATTTCGTTCCATAAGATTAATTTTGCTGGTTAGGTCCCCTGTGTAATCTACTCAGGATTTTTGTTTTTTTGTTTTTATCATTGCTAACTCGTTATTAATTGATTGAATAAAACTTGCTCCCACGGAAGAGTAAAGACTCTATTTCTCAAAAGAAATAGAAATGTCCATTATTAAAGTTTTGAAATATAATTACACATTTAAAAGTTGTGACTTACTGGTAATATATATATATTAGACATTAGACATTTATATTTTAGAATTTTAGTAATGGGCATCTGTATTTGCTTAAGGATTCCTACTCCTTATAGAAATCTTTTCTTGAATTTTTTGACATCAAATTGTAATTTGATCACTTAAGAGTGTTTGAATGAGATGGTTCAAATTGTTTCACTTAAGAGTTCAAATTCAGCTTTGAGAATGTAGGAACGTTAAAGCCCAAGAGATTGATCTTTATAATTGCACGCAGAGTATATTTGATTTTAAAAAAATGTTGTAATTTGATCATTTGTAAACATCATGACGACTTGCACCAGTCATTTACTTATTTATTTATTTTTCTATTGAAATTAAACTCAACAAAGAATTTAGATTCCATGTGCCATGTCGTTTTTGCATTTTTACGACGATATCAATTGATGCATAAGGGAAGAAATAATAGGTCATTATGGATGGAGTATGTATTAATCAATGCAAATTCCTCATCAACAAAGCTCCACTCATAAACTTACCCGAAAAGATTTCCTCATAAACAAACAACTTGTGAACTCATCTGGTTTCCAATCCTAACTACCTATCCTTCACCATTCCACTCATCTCTTCCCCCAAGATTACGATGTGCCATTATGAAGTGTCTTTCAAAATGTGCAGTCATGACTTAGTAAGGACAAAAGTAAATGATACAATTTCCGCACAAATGTCCTTGCTGAAGAGTGAATCAATGTAACCAATATTGATGTGTGCTTGAGATAGCTGACTCACTCACTCACTCTCTTTTAACATTGTGGTATATATGTTGAACAAATAGCAAAGAAACTCGGAAACTGATGCTTCCAAATATTAGGAAGAAAGCATAGCATATGCATGCATTATAGCCAATAAAGAAAGATAGCTGCAAGAGTCCACTCATTCTTGAGCTCCAACAAAAGTAGATCGAGTACACGAACATGAAAATGGCTGTTGACCCGCCACACAGCACAGATCTGCACCCACAAAAATAAATAGCTATTAGAGTTTTATTAAGAGATACTTCACTACAGGTTTTAAGAATGTTGCCACATCTAAACTCAATCATCATTTGATTACCAAAATGATTTCACTTAAGATGATCAAACATTGCCTCAGGCACACAAACAAAAGGAGGAGGGCAGGGGAGAGGGAAAAAACCATTAAATATGTTAGCAACACAACATACCTCCACCACCATTCATGGTCTTCCACAGATAGTTGAATGTACATCAAGCCAATATTGACGAGTGCAATAATCACAACGGCAGTGATGAGTGTGGCAACCAAAATGCTAGGAAAAGTGTATATTTTGTAGCCCCACATACTGGCATACACCTGGTGTAATTGCAGGACAACTGCACTAAAAGGCACAAAACCTCCAATAAACATTTGAAATGGTGTTCTCCTGTACCACGGAAGCTGTTGAGTCTCTCTAGGATATCTCATTGTAGCAGAGGGCTGCTGAAATTCAGACCTAAAGCGGTATCCAATCACTCCGCCTAATGCAAGCAATGGGAGGGCAACAAATGAGAATAAAACAAGAATCACAATAATGGAGCCCAATGGGAGTCCAGCTGTAGCCCTATAAGATATTGCAATAATATTGAGGATAGAGACTGTAACAAACACTGGTCCAATGTAGAGAAACCCTGCTAGACCAACACTCCTTTCCTGAGATTATAGTCAAGACAACCAGATAGTTTTAGGTAGTTAAAAATAAAATAAAAAAATGAAGCATATGTTTTCCCTTACGAAATACATACCCATCCATTCTGAGCAAATTGGCAATGGAAGGATGCTGCTGAGTACCCGGCAAAAACAGTTGAAAGAGTGTATAGAATGACAAGACAATCAAACAGTCCTCCACGATTGTATGGATAGAGGGTACCGATAAATGCTAGGAAGAGTAGGGCACAAAGCCTGAAGAAAAGTGCATATTAGTTTGTACCAAAAAAGAGGAACCAACAATAATGACATGGCTGTATGACAAGCTAGATATCTGAACAACTTAGACTGCTATTTTACAAACTAATTTTGACATGCATTCTATGTGTGTGTGTAAGGGCAGAGATCAAGAGTGAGAATAGAACAAATACACTATTTTGTGAAGAGTTACGACTAGCTGTAGAAAATTGATTTGGTTAGAATTATGGTGTACAATTATTAGAAAGGAATGGTGTCCATTGGCAAAGATGTATTCAGCTGGTAAACAGGTTGCATCAACTAGGGTAGAAACTATCTATTAAATGAAAGACTGCATCAATAAAGTTCCCAGATAAACGTCATAGGTGAATTTATTGACTTTGTAACAAGCAAACAAAGCCTGCCTCTGGTTACAACGATAACAACAAAACCTTTTCTTACTAGGTGGGATTGGTCACATGAATTAAACAATGCAATAATGTCCTATTGATAGGATATTAAATAAATAAATAAATAAATAAAGTGTAAGGAGAGGGAAATGAGAGTTGGTTGTAACCACTTGCTTATGTGGCAAAGTGGAGGGAAAGTGGGTGAGTTAGTGGAGGTTATAAATAGGAGTTGGGGGAATTAGAATCATTAAGCAAGTATTTGGGAAGTTATTCCTTTGGGAGAGATTAGGCCTCTATAGTGCCTTTTGGGAGAGCCTAGGCTCCTCGAATTGCCTAGTTTATCGTTACGTCATTGTATTTCTGTTTTTCACTATCAATATACAGTTTATTGTTCCATTATTCTTCCATTTGAGAGATAAGAAATTCTGGTTCCTATCACCTATTTTATCTACTCTCTTTACCTGAAACTTCTATAGATGTTCAAATCTGCCCAAACCACCTAAGACAAAATCCTAACATCTTTTGCCAGTAGGTACTACCTTTACTTTCTCATTTATGCATTCATTCCTAATCCTATCTTGTCCAGTGTGATCTCTCTAATGCATTCATTCCTTAGAAGCTGAATATATTGCTTTTGGGAAGAGTTATGTGTTTCAAAAACTAAAGAAGCTTACAAGATGAGCAGTTGGGTACCCGTTCCCACAACGGCAAAAAGTAAGGATGAGTTTGGAGGATGTCTGAATACATCGCCATGGATGGCTTTCCACCCGATCTCTTTATCATCCTCATTTGCACTCGAATACCTAATTTGTAAAATGAAAATAGTTAGGCAAACAAATAAAAACAGCCTTCTAAAATTCCAATCTGATAGAATTATCAAAATAAGAAGAAAATTACCTTTTCAAATCACTCTTCAAATGTCTCATATAAAGCAGGGAAAGCAAACCGATCAAAAGCAAAATGATGACAATGGAGTTAATTAATGAGAACCAATGAACTTGACGATACACAGGCGTCAACGAAGCTCTTGAATATCTGCCCATCCTGTTCTCAAACGGTAGTTCAGTGGCATTCCATAAAACAGAATAAGTGAACTTAACATCAGTATCAACATCTTTGGTTATATCCACAGCACGATTCGGATCGCCAAATGCATTTACTTCTATGACTTGGTTCCCATTGTAAAGAACATCAAATTGAATATGCGTAAAAAGGTAGTAATTTGGTCCTCCCCCACCAGGTGTCCAGGTATTCTCTTCAAGTTTCCCAACAAACCCCCAAAATGGAAGATCATCCAAGTAAAACTGGAAGTAAAAGTCACGGTTTATAGCTTCCTTAAAGCTTTCAACTTGATCAATTGTAAGTTTCTTTTGACATAAAGTCTCCCCAATCTTGTCCTCCCGGAACTTGAACTCATACAAAGAATTGCTCAACCTATCACCATTGAGAACTTCCCCTAGAGACTCTTTCTTTCTGACTATTGGGTCTGTGAAAAACAAATCCTTTTTAAATTACAATCCAAATTGATTCCAATTTTCAAACCCCTAGTTATTAAATTGCATTTTCAATGTCATTAGATCAAACCTAAGAGTTGAGTTGAGACTTGAGAGTGATTAATTACCTGGTCTACAGAATGGTAAATCATAGTACTCGTATGTCTCACTGTAACAGGCAATTATATAAGCAGAAATTCAGTGAACACGAAAACGAGCAAAAGCAATGAGGAATTGGATTGGGAACTGACCTGGGATTATTGAAGGGACCTAGTTTGTTGACGAAGAATGGGAGAATATCTCCAACGTTGTAGAGATGATCGGAAAGAGAAGAAGATTGTAGAGTGGCGCAGCCGCAGAGGAGGAGAAGGAGAATGAAGTGATGGGGTTTAGCCATAGATGCAATTGCAAATGCAAATGCTGAAGCGAAATGCTGTGTTTCTCAGAGTCACTGAGTCACTGAGTCAAATGCAAAGAGTCTCACTCTCACACACGTTATACAAGTTGTGTGCACAAACCAGCAAACATGTGAAAGTGAGATCACTAAAAAAAATAAAAATTAATATATGAAATATATATATATATATATATATATATAATCCATTTTGGTCGACCCAGCCCAAAAGACCAATGGACTACCAGTACATTCATACCCTACAGAGCCGACGATCCAGATCTAACGGCTCTCCTGAACCTCCCAATCACTATAAATACCTTCAATCACCAAGTGTCAGATACACAGTCTACTCTATTATTCACTAGTTATTGATATAGCTCGAACTAGCTGACTTCAAATATATATATAAACTCCATTTTTTTTATTTTTAAAATGTGCATTCAATTTCTATTGCTAAAACTATTGTATTTGACCATTTATTTATCCGTATAAAATAGATTTCATCCTTTGCTTGTGATTTTTTTTTATTAAACATTATTTACTTTTTTGGTAAAAATAAAACATTATTATTTAACTAAAGTTAAGTATAAAATTATGAACATATGATATAGTATTGCATACTTGATCCACTCACTTATGTATGTGTAGTTGCGTACCATGCATGATCATGATGCATGTAAGCCGTCATTGGAAAAGTGCAACAGATCGCAGTATTTTCTGATACTTGATAGGAACTAAATTATGAAGGTTAAAATCACTTTGATTTATTTTTGAAGATGGAGAAGTAGGTTTGCGGGTCATTATGAGTTGTTTAGCATGGAACTGTCACAGACTTGAGAATTCACATACAATTCTAGCGTTGGAGAAGCCCCTAATTATAAAGAGCTCGTCATTATTTTTCTTTCTAAAACAAGTAGAAAGTTCAAATCGAACAATTTGAGGGACTTCATTTATTACTTCAATATTCTTTTTTGTTAGTTGTATTGGTGAAGGTAGTCAGACTCAGAGAGCAAGTAGAGGCCGCTTTTTTACGCTATTTTAATACTTTTTATGAGTTCTTTTGTTAAAAATTACGCTAGGTCGGGTTGGTCCACTGACCAAGTATTTTGAGTTGGGCTATAAAAATACAGGTCAGTGGTTAACAGGAGTGAGCCAACTCAATCTATTTTATGTTTTGGCCTACTAGATAGGGTCGGGCTGGACCAAACAACCCAGTTTGACCGCTCTAGTTTTGACATACTCTCCAATAGAACAACATCAAAGCAAGGTTAGATCATTTCATTATGATGTTAATTTGGAAATATTTTTGTGCAGAGAATAAATTCAAAACTACAGACACACTAAAATTAAATTGTGTTATTAAATTCAAAGGATTAGAATTGTGTTATTTCACACAATTTTCAGGAAGCTAATCATTGTGCAGACTTTTTAGCTAAGATGCGAGTTCATGCTAACCAAAGTTTAGTGGTCCTTGACACTTGCCCTTAGGAGCTTCATAAACTTGTGAATAATGATGCAAGTAGTGTAGTTTTTCGCATGAAATAATCCTGTTAGTTTTTCTTTGTCCCTTAGGAGCTTCTTTTCTGTTTACAATTTTAACCAAAAAACACTAAATTTAAATTTTTCTGGAAATATAATGATATAAAATTATTAGTGGAATTTATTTGTTTTTTGTTAAATAATTTAGAAATTAGTTTTTAGAGATTTTTAAGAAAATGAGAAGTTGTTTTGTGTTTGTGTAACATGCTGAAAATCACTTATTTTTTTTAAAAAAAATCATTCTTAAATAACTGATTTTTTGAGAAGCTACTCAAACGAAGCAGTTTTTAGATTATTTTTAGCTTTTCATTTTTTTAAGAATCTGTAAGAAACGGATAGCATATCATCATAAGTGATTATTTTATTTAAAAAAAATGATTTTTTTTAGAAATAAGTTGTATGCCTGTAACAAACGGGCTCTTAATGGGATCGAGTTATTAAATTTTATTGAGATGTTGAATTTTTTACCAACATTAAAATGCTGAGTTGGAGACTTTAAATGCTTATTAAATACTATCATTTTTTTTGACAAAAATAAAATACTATCATTAAAAATTTTTTAGAGTAAATACCGATTTTAGTCCATGACAATTTCTTAATAGGATAAATTGGTCCTTGACAATTTTTTGCGACAAATTAGTCTCTGACTTTTTTAAAACGGGGACAAATTTGTCCTTGACACAGAGATTAATTTATTCTCGTTTTAAAACTTTCAGTGACTAATTTATCCCAAAAAATTGTCAATGACCAATTTATCTTATCAAAAAATTATGGGGAGTAAAATGAGTTTTTACTCAAAAATTTATAATTTATAATAAATACATCTATGACTAATTTCCACAATTTATTACTCTCGTTTTTACTCCCATAGTAATAAATCGGGAGTAAAAAACTAATGAAAAAACGAGAGTAATAAATTGTGGATTCTATTTTTTTCTCCTAGAAAATAGAAGTTTTTTTGTTGTTGTGGAAACATGAATACGGAATTTTAATTCAAACGCTCTTCGGTTTTTCTACATTGGCAGAAGTGATTCTCGTCTCCTTCCCTGCGATCTCGTCTCTGTCCATTCGTTATTCCTTCTCTTTCTTCTATTCAGGTATGGTAATCTTTCTTTTTCAATTTCTTTCCATTTTCAATTTGATTTCCAACCATTTATTACTCTCGTTTTTTCATTAATTTTTTAATTCCAATTCTGATCCAAAATTCTAATTCAACAATTCGCACTTTTACCTGTTTGATCAACTCTTAAATTACTTTTATCGTTTTCGTGTTATTTATTTTGCAAATTCATCCGGAAAGATCAGAAGATAAATGGATGGAAGAATGTTGAGAATTTGAATTTGAATATGGGGGACCGTTCATTTCTGCTTCTGGTTTGTGGTTTTTGGGGTTTTTTCAAATCAACTCACTCATGAATAGAATTGAATTGAATTGAATTGATTGAAGGACTTGAAAAAGGAGTATTTTTTATTCTTGATTGTTATCACTTTTCAACAGCCAACACAAACAAGACAAGGTTGTTTGTGTTGTTAGGGATTTGCAAGTTGCAACATCATGGATCAGCTTCCTGTGGAAGTGATTGGGAACATACTCTCCCACCTCAAGGCTGCAAGAGATGTGGTGATAGCCTCTGCAACATGCAGGAAATGGAGACTGGCTTGCTGCAAACATCTTGACACACTCTCCTTCAGTTCCAGCGATTGGCCCATTTACCGTGATTTGACTACTGTCCGCCTCGAGATTTTGATTACACAGACCATTTTTCAGACCTCAGGTTTGCAGTCCCTCTCCATTTTGATGGAGGATGTGGATGAATTTTCGGCTTCTGCTGTTATTGCTTGGCTCATGTACACTAGGGAAACCTTGAGGCAATTGTTCTATAATGTGAAGACTATGCCTAATGTGAACATTCTTGAAATATGTGGAAGACACAAGCTGGAAATACTAGATTTAGCTCATAATAACATTGTGGGGGTTGAGCCTAATTATCAGAGATTCCCGTGTTTGAAATCTCTTTCCCTGAGTTATGTTAGTATATCCGCTTTGGATCTGAATCTTTTGGTATCTGCATGTCCAAAGATTGAAGCCTTGGAGCTTATCAATCCGGAGATTGCTATGTCTGATGCACAGGTGACTGTTGAATTGAGTAGCTCGACGCTGAAGAGTGTGTTTGTGGAGGCAATCAGTTTGGACAAGTTCATTTTGGAAGCTGATGGGATTGAGTCCTTGCACTTGAAGGATTGCGCACTTGAGGTCTTTGAACTCATTGGCAAGGGGACTTTGAAGAATTTTAGGATTGACGATGTTAGTGTTATCCATCTTGATATTGGTGAGACTGTTGAGAATCTTGAGAGTGTGGATATCAGCAACTTCACAATTATCTGGCCAAAATTTTACCAGATGATTTCGAAGTCACCAAATTTAAAGAGGCTTAGACTTTGGGATGTGATGTTTGATGATGAGGATGAGGTTGTGGATTTAGAAACAATTGCAACTTGCTTCCCGCACCTGAGCCATTTATCACTGAGTTATGATGTGAGAGATGGAATCTTTCACTATGGTTTACAAGGCTCTTCCCATCTGGAGAATGTTGTTGTCTTGGAGCTTGGGTGGAATGTGATCAATGATCTTTTCTCCCACTGGGTCGAAGGGCTGCTTGAGCGATGCCCCAATCTCAAGAAGTTGGTCATTCACGGAGTTGTTTCCGAGGCTAAGACTGATGAAGAATGCAAGATGCTAGCCAATTTCACCACATTCATGGTTGATCTGATGAGGAGATTCACAAATGTAGATCCACATTTTAAGTTTGAATAGGATTCTTCTAAATGCCTTGTTATAGCTCAAACTTCCTTTTAGGTCTGATTGTGTAGGCACATTTGCAAATGGCTTACAGAATTAAGAGTTTATGCACAACTTAAACTTGTCAGTTTGAATCTTTATTTAGAATTTATGTGACAGACCAACAATGATACCTCATAGCAGAAAAGTTATTTAAACTTACTTTTGGATTCTCAAAAACTATTAGTAGGTAACCAATCATTCTCAACCCTTGACCTATGTTTTGACGCTTGAATATACTTAGTCCTGCTCATCTCATATTTTATCTCTGATTGAGGTTCTCAACTTTAGAGGACTGCAGGTTTACCCTTTGTATTCGACCTGCGTTATGGCCGTCTTTCCTTCTTTTTTGTATGCTTTGTGCTTTTCTCTGCAGCCTAATGGACATATATTTGCTAGTACCTGCCATATGATTTCTGCTTCAAAGTAGGTGGAGAAGGCCGGGATAACAAAGCCCTTGATGTGGTGATAAATTTTTCCGAAGCTTTAAATTGCGAGTCATTACTCATTTATGCAAAGATTTTGAAAGCTGTTTTGTTTTTGTTTTTGTTTTTAACAGATTTTTCAGCAATGTGAGGTATGTAAGATGTGAAAATGTTTCTCTTTCTCACATATAATATACTGCAACTGGGGAGTAAGTTTATTCCTTTGACGCATTCTTAGTGTCCATGCTCTCTTTCTTTTGAATGATGATTCACACCTAAATTTGGGGAAGCTTATGTTTTTTGGTGATAGTTCTAGAACAGCAATAAAAAGGGGGACATTGAAAAGTTTGCTAATGTAGGTGGTTGACATGATATACGCTGAAAGTTGAGATGGGCAACTCTTTTCTGAGATGAATTATGGTTACTTACATCATCCACTTACTGAGGTGATAGGATCAACTAGCTCATAATACTACTCAGAATAACATCAACTTACTACTTGATACAATAATTGATTTACCTCACTAATTTTGTAATATAATCCAGCAACACAATAGTAGTAACTAGCAACAACACCTTCATGCATGCATTTTCACCTTCTAATGCTTTGAGAGGGAGAAAGAAATGTTGGCGGATGAAAACGTTTCCTTAAAGCAGTATGTAGAAGGAGAGTCACGATGCCAGTAAACAGACATTTTCTTTTGCTTCCATAAAAAGTTCATTGGAAAAACATTGGCCAACAAAAGACACTATAATTTGAAACAGATTTCACAAGGACACTTTATAAACCTATGAAACCTTAAAAACTCGAATCTTGTTACAAGTTAAATCTTAGGGTTCTAAACCTAGTACAACACGCTCTTATACCCACTGGCGAATCTTAGTTACAACGTTGACATGGCCTTAGCTCCCCAAGACATTTTTAAAAGGTTCTATTATGGCATTACAAAATAGATGTAAAACACAAACTCAGTGTGGACCATCAGATCTACAACTGGGTTCTGAATCCATTTCCCTATTGCTAGAACTTAAAATCGTTCATCATGTTGGAGATGCCATGGAGCTAGGATGTTTCAACACTTCGGCGGTGAAGAAGATGAAAGGTCGTTTGAACTAGAGATTACATAGCGTGTGTTTTATACTAAGCTTTTAGATTCGATTCACTGAATATTTTGGATTTCTTGAAGTGAATTGCACGCTCACTTCAAGCCTATCAATTAAAGATAGTCAAACCTTTTAAAAATGTGCACTAGAAAAGGGAAGAAATGAATTAGACATCGATAATGGAAAGGAAAACGTGATGAAATTCATGATGCATACACCGGTGCATGGGAATCTATTTATAGAGCATGATGCAGCACTTGATGGGAAGATATGACTTTTCAAAAAATTATGATCTTTCACGAGCAAATTTTAATTTCGAAGAGATGTAATGATTCAGGAATAAATGCATCTAATCATGAAAGAATACATCCTTCTAATTTGAATATTAAATCCATGAAGAGACGTGACGATTGGAACCAAAACACATCAAAGCAATAAAAACTGGAAAAACTCGCTCATATGGCGCCTAGCTAGCATCATCCTAGGGCGCCTTACAATGGCCGAGGCTAGGCGTTCAGAGGTAGCCTATGGGGGTGCTCTGCAACCCAAGTTGTTCGACATGTATTTTGCATATCCTATGCGCGCACCTCGCTAGGATTCCCAAGCCGCATTGTTGTCACATATCACAAACTGAGTATATGTGCAAAATGGTCTTAGCCAGGTTAAAAAAGCTATATACAAACATTGTTATTTTGGTTGTTTGCATAGTGGACAAGTAATGACTTAATAATTGAATATAATTATCAACAAAGGAATAATTATCCCTGAATTTAAATTCGATCCAGACCAATCACCTCACTACAGACAGGGAAGCAGTGCAGTTCAAATAATTATATAGTTACGGCTAAAGGTAATGCCAAATTGATGGAACAATCTGTTTTCTAAAACTTTCACAAAGACATTTCCATGTGAAGAACATATACATTGTAAGGTATATTGGGAACAAAGGTATATATACTTAAAATACATATATTCACCTAATAACATTCATATTTTAGGCCGAACCACTTTTTCTTAAGACCAATCATTGGCCACATAATGGAATAATTGGTAGGAGGCATATACCTATAAAAGGTATTTTTTTTTTTTGACAAGCCTATAAAAAGTATTTTATAAGCACAAGATTTTAATATTTGATTTTACCTCTTTATGGGATAGATTGGGTGCACTACCTAAAAGTTTCCCTCTTTAATTTTGTATATATTATGCAGTATGTAAGTAAATAAATACTTGGTATAGTTTGAAAGATTAGCTGTTAAGGATAATCTTACAACAGTTAATGTTTGTAGTTTAAGACTAAGTATAAACTATATATACTAGTGGATTTATGATACTGATCAACAGAAAAAACAAAAAAGAGAAATTATGTTGCAAGTAATTTGATGATTACACTGTGTACCAAATTGCTCTTTATTTTGCAAACATATTATGTCTATATAATAGAAAAAGAATCTTAAGAGGACAGGGTTGTAGGTGATGACAGGGAATGGATGTTGACCTATCAACGAAGGGGAAAAAACCAAACAAATCCATCTCAGAGTTGGGATTAAATACACAAAGTGGGTAATGCTTGTGGATTAGTATTATTTTAATTTAATGTGTTGGTTGAAATTAATGGTATGAGCAATGAGCATAAAAGTTTGTGATATGATTATGTGTAAATAAAAACTCACTTTCTTGTAGCTGTAAGTTTGTAAAAAAAGTGAAATGAAATAGATAGCTTCTGGAGTATGAAAGGACCAAGAAAATCACCTTTAGAGCTTTCTCTTTTTTTCTGGCCATCTTTAACTGAGAAAGTAAAAGAAAGAAGAATTTGTCTCATATTGATCTTGTACTGAACTCATTTGTTGCTATATAAATAAATTAATAAGACTTTTTCTTATAAAAGTACATGCAGCCCCATAAGAGAACCAATAAGAAAACATAGGCGGTTAGAAGAGAGAGAGTGGAGTAGGAGTAGGAGTCAGTCATGGTAACTTCCTGCAAAGGAGAGGACCCCACAGCACTAGAGCTTGACCCGAGTGGTCCCATAGTGGATGCAGAAGAGAGGACCCCGCTCTATTGAAGCGTGATTTGAGTGGCCAAATAGCGGAGGATGACTCAACAGATCTTTGATAGAGTCTAATATCATCTTAAAATTTGAGTTAGACCTAACTAAATTACCATAGAATCAACTCTGAGGGATGTCGACTATTATAAATTTTAATATTATTTGAACCATATTTCAAACCCCACAAGCAGAGAGAGACTTGAGACAAGTTGCTATGCTAGCTAGCAAGGACAAAATTTTGGGTACACTGACTGACACAAAACATAATAAGTTTCTTAATTAACCTCAAGCACTTACAACTAGGGACAGTGGTAAATAAAGCAAGCCAAACACAGTTATATCAACTAGTTATCTTCCTATAGAGAGATAGAGACAGCCCATATTAAAGATAAAATGTTGCAAAGTTGAACATATATATAAGAAAATGACCTGACTCTCTTCTTGAGGCAACTTATATATTACTTTGACAAAACAGCTTTGATCTTTCTCTGCTGTGTTAACTTGTCCACAAAGGATACTATTAGTCCTTACAATTTCCAAAGAAACACAGGTAAAAAAAGCATGTGACTTTTCTATATATTTCAGCTCTGGTAATCATGTATTGTTCTTGTGAATATATAATAACTTTCTTCTCAGTTTCAGCTTCAAGGAAGATTAGAATGGTCTAAACTCTAAATATATAGCTTTGCATGGCGAGTCAAAGAATAGGAGAAACTGGTTTGTCTGAGTCAGGGCCTTCAAATCACCATCATCATATTCCTTATGGAGTTCTTCATGGAATTAGTACCTCAACATCAACCTTAATGTATCCTTCAATAACTTCTCAATCTCACTGCTATTAACACTTGTTTAGAAGGAAAAAACTTATACAACTTAAAGTTTCTTTATTTCTTATAAAATTTCTTCATATATTTGCATACATCTGATATGGATTTTAATTGTTTTCTATATTTTTGTCACTTAGGAATCAAGGGTCTGCTTTTGATTTTGGAGAGCTGGAAGAAGCAATAGTTATGCAAGGAATTAAGATAAGAAATGATGATGGCAAAGCACGTATGTTTCCTTTTCCATGGTTTATTTACACTTTTCTGACCAACTCTTTCTACAAGCATAGAGATGAAAGGAGTGGGAAGATTTACCATTTTTGGTACCATAATGATTCTGAGGCATTACATTTAAATAGCATGCGGTTACAATTTTAGAAAACCGACTTCTCTAGCATGATTCTTTTCTTCATCTACCTTTTGATATAAATGAAAATCTTATAGCTTTTATTATTGATAATCTTTTTAGATTTTATATATTTTCCTTTTGTGATTTCTTGCAGCTTTATTCACAAGCAGACCTGCAGCTACACTTGAAATGTTCCCTTCATGGCCAATTAGATTCCAGCAAACTTCAAGAGTAGTAGTTGACTCTCTCACTTCTCCTTCTTTGACCAATCCATATGTAAAAGATTCTTTGTTTTTTTGGAACTTACAATCTTTTTTCCCTCTTCCTCTCTTTAGAAAAGATAAAAAAGATGAATTTAATTATGGTTTTGGATTTTGTAAACATAGGGAGGTTCAAAGTCAGGAGGGGAAAGCACAGATTCAGGATCAACAGAACTTCAGTTTGAAACAGATTCTCCCATAAGTATAAAGGGGTCTTCTTCAGATCATAATAATAATCAAGCTTTTGATCAGCAACAACAGAAAACTGATGCTATAAGAATAGGCTCATCATCACAGAATCAATCAGCAGCAAAATCAACTCAGGAAAAGGTTGTTTAATTATAATAACTAGTATTTGTTTCCACTGTTAATCTCTCAGACTTAGTTACTAGTTACATCTTTCATTGTCCCCTAAACTCAGGCAAACTTGGACTCTTTCATGCAATTATTACTGTGTATGTCTGTCATTTTCCTTCTTTGCACAAAAGAGCAGCACAGATCCCAACAACTCTCAGAAGATCAAGTGGAACACAGAGTTTTCCTGATTCCTGTAGGATTTTCTGACATGAGATATGGAGGGAGGAAGAGAGAGAGAGAGAGAAGGAGAGAGATGAACGTTAAACAAGAAAACAAAGGGAGAATCTTTTTAGTCCTTTTTAATGTTACACTTTTTAAAAGTTAACCACCCCCACTTCACTTGTGTTTTCTTCAAACTATTGAGTTAGAAATCCAAACCCCCCACTTCAAACCAAAATAATGGCAGACAGAGATGATTTTTGCTACCCATATCATATTGATGATTGCATGGTTCCTCAAGAAAAATTGCATTCACAAATGGTTGCTACAAATTCTGTGAGGCATTCTTAAACATTAATACTTACTTCATACTCATCTTTGCATTATTGCTTCAGACTTGAGTTGAGATTACCACAACATCTCTCTTTCAGCTTTGCTTTTGACAACATCAACTCATTAATTTATTTACTAGTTAGAAAGCTACTGATATAATATGTATACATTTTTACTGCAGAAGAAAGGAGCAGCTGGTTCCACATCAGAAAAGACACTTGATCCAAAGGTTTTGAATATCACAAATATAAATATTACTAAATACCAAGGTCTCTTTATTCTTTGTTTTTAACCATGATTTTGTTGTTTGGTTTGGGTTCAGACACTGAGACGTTTGGCACAAAACAGAGAAGCTGCAAAGAAAAGCCGTTTAAGGAAAAAGGTATGTCCCATCATCACACATTCATCTGCCCTACAATCTGTTATTTTGATTAGAAATTAGAAACAGCAGATATTATAATGTTATACACGGTTGTGTATAATGTGTTGGTCTATTTTGCTTTGCAACAGGCTTATGTGCAGCAACTGGAGTCAAGTAGATTAAGGCTTGCCCACCTAGAACAAGATCTTCAAAGAGCACGCTCTCAGGTACTCTTCTATTATCCTTCACAAACAAAAATATATTCATATACTGCATAATGTTTTTATTAATTATATAGTAAATTCTAGTGAAATTTATTTGTGCTGTTTAATTTAATAGGGAGCATTCTTGGGTTGTGGTGGTGTTGCTGGTGGCAATATAAGCTCTGGTGAGTACTGCTATGCTGTGCTGCTCTTTTTTCTTGGACAATAATTATTTTTCTATAAAAACCTGATACACTGACATATTTGTGTGCTAATCTTTATACTTTTTTTAAAGAAAGTGGAAAATGAAACAATGAAATAAGAGAGTTGTAGTGAGTAGTTGCTATTATTTACACTTGACCTCCTCTCATGCTGTTTGAATCTTTAAAACAAAAACTTAAAGTCTGATTTTGAATTTGCTTTTGGATATTCAAACCCTGAACAAAAAAAAAATATCTAGAGTTGGCTGGATAAGTCTTGGAGTTTGACCAAAATATATTGCCTAGTTTCAGTTTGAATCCATATAATAAAATAAAATGAAGACTATTTCCCACTAAGTGTTGCAGACTTGCAGAAATTAAAGATAAAGATAGGAAGAAAAAGAGAGAAAAGGTTTACAAATAGTAATTGACTATTCAGTTCAGTTAAATAAAATTTTTCACTTTCTTTAAATCCGTCATCAATAGTTTTTTTAATTAAATTATTTTTTGAGATGTCTTTAATTAATTTTTGTATCTTCCAAAAGTATCCACGCATTTAGCAAGCTTCCATGATAATTTGACAGAATACTTGAAAAGATATGGTGTGCCACCATTTCTATGAAGACTAGCAACTATAATGCTTTAACTTTTCAGCTAATGATCGATCCATGATAGCTTCCCTTTTCAACTTTTAGTAAAATAATAACACGCTTTAATTCAGGATTACATAGTAATTAACTTAGGACAAATAGCAATAGCAATCCCTAGCTAGAAAATGCACACTGGGAAAATACAATATATATACATTAAAAGATAATCCATTGTTCATATAAATAAGATAAGATGGTGCTAGGTCAGTTTCATTAAGGTACGTGTATTTGCACTGGTTACCAAACCAACCAAACATTTTATTACTAAAAATTCAATATCATATCATATGCATTAGTAATAAATAATTAATTAATTAACAATGCGGAGCATTGTGTAGGAGCTGCGATGTTTGACCTGGAGTATGCAAGATGGCTAGAAGAAGATCTACGGCACATAGCTGAGCTCCGAGCCGGGCTGCAAGCGTCGCTGTCGGATAATGAACTGAGAGTGATTGTGGATGGATATGTGAGTCATTATGATGAGGTTTTCAGGCTGAAGCGAGTGGCTGCTAAATCAGATGTGTTTCACCTTATTAATGGACTATGGACTTCACCAGCTGAGAGATGCTTCCTTTGGATAGGTGGTTTTAGACCCTCTGAACTCATCACAGTACGTACTATCTATGCATTCACTTTACTTCTTTTATTTATTTTTCGCTCTGACCTAATAAGTCTTTAATCGTGTTTTCGAGGTATTGTCCGCTTTAACTCGTTCAGTAGTTAAAATGTGCATTGCTGAATGAATATTAAATTAGTGAAAATACTATAAGATTGTTTATCATATTTATCAATATTAAATTATGAAATGATCAATATTATTTTGGTGTAGATGTTGATACAACAGTTGGATCCCTTAGCTGAGCAGCAAATGGTGGGGCTATGTGGGCTGAGGCATTCATCTCACCAAGCAGAAGATGCTCTCAGCCAAGGCCTTGAACAGCTCCACCACTCTCTTGTTGACACTGTTGCTGGCGGCCCCCTCGTCGACGGTGCTCAACAGATGGTCGTCGCCATGGGCAAGCTTGCCACCCTTGAAGGATTTCTCCTACAGGTAAGTAGTAATTCCAAAACATTTTATCCATAATATTGTACCACAAAAATGGGGTATTTCTTTCTTTTTGTTCATCATCACATTATATCTTATGGAGCACATTTTTCTTATGTCTTGTCTTGGTATAGCTGAAATGTTCCTTTCTAGCTAGCCCATGCATGTTTTGCGCCGCAATTCTCCATTTCATTGCACCTCCTCCTGTCTTTCTAATTTACTTCTTTTTTACTTCATATAATATATGGCTAGATAAATTTAATCTTATATTTATAATTTTATGAGTAATCCATTCCGTACACACTTCCCAACTGATTGATTAAATTAACTCAATAATAGTAATTTATTGTAAATAACTAAACTGACTTTAGATAATTACTGTACCTACTACGTACTTGTACGACACGTCTTTTTAAGTATATATCATTAACTAGTTACTTGTCAATTTTTGGGTACATTATTTTATTGCTTGCTAGGTTATAAAATTGCTACTGGGGTGCATACATATTGTTCATCAAAACATTGATCAGTGCTAGGTATTTGATGTAGTTTTTTCATCTTAAAATGTTTCAATCAAGATTTGGTTTTAGATAGCGAAAGTTGGATGTTTAACCATAAACCCTAGGCAGTAGGCAGACTTTTAATAATCATCCATATTTTAAAAACCAAATACCCAACAATGATTTCTATTAATTAAATTCCATATGATATAAAATAATTAGTAAATGTATTATTTAAGTCTATTAGAATATGTCTAAGTTCAACGATAAGACAAGCTCATCAGTTTCAACCCCTTTGATACATAATTAACATAATATTTTGTCCATATGTATTCTTAGGGTAGTTGGGTTTTGATTCTACTTTATATAAATTAATTAATTAATTATTTGTAAGCTTCTTGCTTAATTTTGATAATTTGTAACTCAATGATTCATTTCATGTGTTTATGAATTTGAAGGCTGATAATTTGAGGCAGCAAACCCTTCACCAATTATGTAGAATACTAACAGTTCGTCAAGCAGGAAGGTGTTTTCTTGTGATTGGAGAGTATTATGGCCGTCTTCGAGCTCTTAGTTCTCTTTGGACATCAAGACCACGAGAGTAAGACCTAGCTACCTAGCTAAAATTATAATATTCTAATCCTTATTAATTAAAATTATTGTTAAAAATGGTACTTTTAAAAACCCAATGTCTTGTCAAAAAAAAAACCCAATGTACAATTCACCTAATTTTTCCTAATATACCCTCTATATTTATTTATCCTTTTAGAGTTCCAACGCATGAATTAATTGTCCCAAGACTATTTTACTTTAACTTCAATTATCCCAATACAACTACAAGTGGGACATTTTAGTACTTAAACAACACAAATTAATGGTACCTTAATATGTGTGTAACAAGCCAAAAGTATCAAAGATTAGGAACGGAGGGAGTATTAAACTTCTAAGATAGATAAGATATTTTATCTCTTACACATATATATTGTCTCTCTTATTAATTAATTAGTCAAAATGAATGGTCTTAATTTCTTTTACCACGTGCATTCAAGTTTCAATAAGAAAGTTATACTCCATGCAACTAGAACTTCCAAATCTGCTGCATTGAAAACATTTTAATTTAAAGAAAGAAAAAAAATTATACACGTTTACTTTTGTTGAACAGGACATTTATCAGCAATGATAACTCATGCCAAGCAACCACGGAATTGCAAATGGTGGTTCAACCTTCTCACAGTCATTTCTCAAGTTTCTGAAATACTATATATGTAATGTAATTGATACACTAATCATATATTAACCTAAGATTTGCTATCTTTGGACTGCTTCAGAAGGAAATTAAATTAAGGGCATCATATCAAGAATATATATTAATTTAGTTTTCTGTTTTATTAAAAAAATCTGGATCTACCTTTTTGTGTCTCTTATGCTTCTATTAATTTTAGCTAACTAAAAAAATAGAGAAAGTTAAAGGTTATGATGACATGTGACGATGTAGAGTAGATACTAGATAGGTATATTAGCTACTAGCTTGTTAGTTGTTGTTTTACACACGTGTGCGCACGTACACGCCATATTTTAATTACAGCATCGATCACTAATAAATAGTGTTGAAAAATGAGTCAATGAGAATATAAGTGATCAAATGTGATCGAGTGGGTAAAAAATTATAAAAAATTGGATTAAAAGTGAAGTAGGTATAGTTTTAATTTGTGCGTGATTCATGTGCTAATTACTTGTGTGGAATGCATTTCTTTTTTAATTAGTGGCTTTTGAAGTATACGGAAGGGTGCCATAATATCTGTGTGTGGGGGGAGTCTTTTATGGCCCTTATACGTATAAAGGAGACAGATGAAGAAAAAAAAAATTAAAGTGGTTATGGTTGATGGATGAAGTTAAAGTGCTATTTGGTAGCTTGCAAGTGATATTAAATTGTAAAGTTAAGTATCAAATAGACATTAAGAATTTGAGAAACTACACTGAATTTAACATTTGAAACCATCAAAGACTAATTAGTAATAGGAAAATGCTCAATCCCATTAAGTGCTTCTCGTAAAATCATGCCGAATGAGAGTTGATTGATCAATCAACATGTATTGTGATGCTTCTCTGTTTTTTGCTGACCTTTCTGTGATATGTGCGTTTCTTTATATAAAGCCATAAAAACCACTATTTTAGAATTCCAAGAATAGTCTATTTGCTATGCATGTATAGCATAGATCTTTTTTTTTTCAGAGACCAGGCTATCCATGCCGAACGCAATGATTAATCCCCTCGTGGATTGAAGTCTAAAAAGGTACTTATTCCTATTAATATAGGCAAAAGGGATTTAGACTTCAAAGATGTCGAGTTGCAGAATCTTTAACCTATGTATACTATGCTTTAAAAAAAATTATTTATTTATTTATTTGGTCAAACGTAAAGTTGAGAACATGATAGTTTTCTACATAGTATCTCTATTGATTTGTAGTTTAATTTTCATCTATAACGTGTGGGAGACAAGTTAAATATTTATAAATTTTTCTACATCTTTGTACATATATATAGTATCGATACCTGCATTGTTGATAATATCTATCTTTGCTGCATTACAGACACATATATGATATATAGCCTGTGACTCTTGTTCCCCACCGTTGGCGTCAGAAAAAAAAATTAGCAGCTGGAAAATTAAATGATTTCGCTGTTGTTGGAGCATGTTTAGATGCATGCGTTTTAGAGTTTCTGGTGCTGATGGTGATAGAATGCTGGTGTACGTATATGCCGATAGGGACTATACATTACACACCTTAATTACATACCTGAATCACTACTGTAGTTACACATGCATATGAAAACGATTTGAGTTTTAAGAATTCAATTAATTAGTCTCTAAACTTATACTATTTTTTACTTCATTTTTAAAGTATGCAAAATAATAAATAGTTTAATGCATTTTGTTAAATATATTGAATTGACATTTAGCAGCCTCATATCTGATCATTAAGAATTTTCAGCCCAACCTCCGATTAAGAATTTTCTAGTTTAATTGTCTACACCGACAATTATAGTTTAAAAATTATCATATTCTACCATAAAGCGTATACTCCACTTGAAGCTAAACCACTTCGAGAATTCCTACATGTCAAAACCATCGACATAATCTCACAAGAAGTCACAACCACCTTGCATCAATGTCAACCAATCCATGTGCTATATATATTTTGAATCCGCTAGCAATAATTTATTCTTTTCCAGCCATGACAATGCGGCAATTCTATGAGGATAGACTTTTCATTTTTAGATAATACCATCATCTCCCCATAACAAAAGAGAGTCGTAGCTATCATTCATCTCATAGCCTTTTTTCTGATAATGCTTCACCCGAATAATTTTTCTTTTCATGCCTAGACTTTTCACATTTCCAGCATTTCATATTCATTCCATGAATCTCAATCTTCTCATAAGCCCCATCTTTAGCTATCAACGCCGAATTTGATGAAGTGTCATCCTCATTATTCAATCTTCTTTCTTCTAATTAATTTTTATTTATAGGCAATGTTAGTAGAGGAGGTGGGAATTTAGTTTCCCGGGTTTGAACCCGAAACCTCCTGCTTGCACTCTTTTGGTGCACCACTTCAGTATTCCTTAGCTCGCCAACTGAGGTTTCCTCATATTTACATGTGTTCCAAATCATTCTTGTAATAGGAAAAAATGACTTGGCCCTGCGCTAGAAGTGTTAAAACATTAGAACATAGTTGTAGCTACATATCTGATTCATATAAAAAATAGATTGATATCAGATTCATATAAAAAATTAGATTTTATATACATTGCATATTCATATAAAAAAATATTGTATATAGGATTTTGCGGTTTAGTTTGGTTTGGTTCGGTTTCCATAATCAAAACCGCAAACTGAACTGAACCGCGTGGTTCACTAATAACAAAAACCGAATAGAACCAATATAGAAAGTGATTTTTTGCGGTTTTCAGTTTGGTTTGATTCGATTTGCGATTTTTATTGGTTTGAACACCCTTATCATTAATCAGAAAAAGGATCCAGCAATAGAGGAGGATCATAGAAGATGTTGGAAATGACGGAAGAAATGGAAATGCACGTTTATATTTACTTGTCTTTTGTCTCCGAATAAATACCATTTAAAAGAGTTTGGATCTTCACATGTATTTGATGTGTGTCAAATAGGATTAAGTGTGACACATAATATATATAATAATAAATATAGAAAATGTTATCATCTTTCTGTACGTGTGACTTTCTCTTCACACAACAAAGCACTTGTGAGAATCTCAATTCTATTTTTTTGTAAACTAATGTATCTTCTACGGTAACTGTGGAGACTAATCCTTCAAGGTATCGGAGATCCATTTAAGTGGTTGTCCTCTCCTAACAAATGTTTTTCCATACGCATCGGCCAGAGATCGAACTCATGACCAAATGGTTAAGAGACTCAAGTGTCTACCACTTGTACCAGATCATGTTGATTATCTCAATTCTATTTTAAGAATAGGTGATTTGCTAAAATTTGCTTGCAAAGAGAGATAATTTATTTTATTTTTGTGGTTCTAAGTTTGTCTTTGTCCCCGGCAATATGTATACTACTTTTGATGGATGTATTATAAGAAACGGGGATTATTTAAACTATTTTGAAGGATGGCTATAATTGGGTCTTTATCGGCGTGCTTCGTGTATTAAGTTATTAACCGTCCATTATTTATGAGATTGTAGTGTACAACCTTATTTCCTTCTACTTAGTTAATGCAATAAGTATTTCCCTTTTGTAACCAAGTTCAAAATGAATAATAATTTATTCTATAAGGTAATCGATATTAGCTAGCTCTTACTCTCGTGATCTTGATGTCCAGAGATAACTAACCATACGCCATTTTGTCATCAGCTTTCCGCAATGTATTCTATACTATCATCCCAGCCTTTCAGGCTGAGCAATCATTTTATTACTATACATATACCCTAAAAAAAGGAACATACATTGCCTTAAAAATCAAATGGGAAGCTGAAAATGAAACCCCAACTAAAAAAATGTTTTGTAGAATAATCTACAATTAAAATGACTACGAAAGATAGGACTATAATAATTAAAGGATTGAAACTGACTCATTCTCCAAGTGTTGATTGGTTACAATCATGTTCCCTCGGCTTGTTTACTGAGTATTGAATAACACTGGTAGCTGGGAACAAAAAGCAACTTGATGGGAAACCCCAGAAAGGACGGAAGAGTCCATTAAATATTTGAGACATTATCATCATGCATTATGCCTAGTAAAATTAACCAGTCTGCTAATCTTATTTGTGAATATTTGCCCCACATAATGATAGATGTGATAAATCACAAATAAAGCACAAAACTCAGTTTCATTCTCGTTCTCCAATTATTCAGGAGAAAATAATCATCAACATTGTTGTGCATGGCACAGTCTTACATTTCAAATTGCATGGTAACTTGAGTCATAGCTTTGGAAAAGAAACCACCCTTTAGGCATCTTTGACTAAAGAATAACATGGCAAAACCAGTAAGATTCAAAAAATGCTGAACATCTTGTATCATGGAGATAAGAAATGGATCTGGAAGCAACGTCATGAAATCCATGACTGCAGCAGATCATTTGAACTACTTCCTCTGTACAGCTTTGTTTACCTACAATTAATTCAAAACTCTGCCCCAACCACCAAATTTTCTCCCTCCTGATAAACCCAAGTTACGTCAAGACCTACCAGGTCCGCCAAAATAGATGCAATTTCTCCTTCAGATGTAAAACGTGTCATAGGTAGAATCTACAAGTTACATTCCTTTACATAAGCATATTTAAATCTGATAGGTCGTCCATTGGTATTACAAAGTCTGCTATACAATCATTGTCTTGCAAACCATCATCGTCAAAGTTCAACCAAGAACTAAGATCTTGCGGGCCCCCAAGTTCTTCTATTGAAGTTAGATCGTGTAGCTGAAAATTCCCAAAGTCAGAGGATTCCTTTACTTGAGAAGTATCCTGGTTGCCAGATGGTATTGCCCCATCTTTGCCACAATTGTTGCTTGCATCAGCCATAGATAGACTAGAATCATAAATTGGTAAGCACACAGATTCATTTGCTTCGATAAACCTATCATGTCCACTGACAGTACTCTTTTGCTTGGACTTGGCTCTTGGCTTGTTCTCATTTTCGTTACTGTCCAATGACAGGCGACCAGCTCTAGAAAGAGAACTTTGTCTAGTCTGATCCCGGCTCTGACTCCTATCCCTTTCACTCCTCTTTCCTTTTACTCCACCATGAACAGCACCATCAAGATTTGATGTTCTGGAAGTACCACCGACAAAACCATTGACCAGCATCTCCCTCTTCTTCTCTTTGATAATCACAGACCCATTCTTCGATGAAACTTGTTCTGATGAGTGGATTGAACCTTGATAAGAATCAGCCAGTCCCCTGTCTGCATAATCCCTCGGGAAATCATATTTCTCAGAAACACTAGAAACTGCACCTGTAGCAGTAGAGACACAACAAAAATTTAAAGCAAATAAAAAAATAACAAACCAACTCTGACAAATTTTTAAATGTTAATGAAGATTGATAGAACTCTGTGCTATTGTAAATTGCCAGAGGGATTTTCCTATGTATGATCAGTGAATATCAAGTTCTTCAGTTTCTTATTCCATTTCTGTTTGGGTTCTATTAAAGACACAGTCAACAAAATAGTACTTGTATAATCGAGGAAGAGAGGGTAAGATCTCTAAGACCTACCACCTCAAAAGGGTAACACATCCATCAACATTGTTACAGAAGCAAGCAAACTGCAAAAGCATAATATTGAAATACCTGAATTTCTGGTTTCGATTGGATGGGAAGCTTTATTACATGTATTACTAGCTGTGCCAGAGACAATGCAATCTGCAGGTTGTGCATCATTCTCACAGGAATTGGCGGCAAACATAACATTTTGCAGTGTAGGTTCACTAAAGCAGCTAATGCCAGCTTCTTCATAACTTTTACATCTTCCAAGAGTGCGTTTAATTGAAGCCAGAGCAACTTGTTTCGGCACCTTCTGAATAGCACCTCTGGAACTTCTGCTTCCACGGCATGCCTGTGAAAATTTGCGTAGAAAGCCCATGGTTACAAATGGGATATGCCTGAACTCATTCACTAATATAATATTACCATTTGCCAGTGACCTTAGAATTGTGAACTTTCACTACCCAAAAGTTAACTATATTATAAAGAAAAGGCTACATTGTCTGTCTGTGAGCACTTATCGCAACAGAAGATGGTGAGTATGATCAAGAATTGTTGGGAAACAAGGCAGTAACGGAATGGGAAAAGGAAAAGGGGGTGGAACGTAAAGTATTTCCAAATTAACTTCAAAAAGAAGGGGAAGAAAATTTTGAAACGACCAAACCAGTAATTTCCAAACCTGTAAAGTACAAAAAGAAGAAGGAAGACTATCTAAAAGGCAGTAACCCAAAGTACACAGTATTTTACCATTGATCAATAATAAACTGACATTTTACTGAATAATATTTACCACAGCCAAAAAAAGAGACTAGCCAACACAATTCAAATGGTGATCTCTGTAAAACATTATAATTTATAAATTCTAAATAAGATACATCTGGTGATGAGCTCGTTTGATTCCATTTTTTGTAGACAAACATTTTTATTTTGAAAAAATCACCTTTGGGAAATTTTGAAGATATCTGTCTAAGTTTTGAAAAGCATCAAAATCTATACTAACATGTATTCTTTATTTTGATAATCTCGAGTAACTTTCAAAAACAAAACGTGAGTATAAGTATTTTATGAGATAATAAGTACTTTTTATATTCATAACCAAAAGAAATTAGCTTTTAGTTTACATAAAACTACTAGATGACAACTCTTTTTTACACAACTTTAGATCACTTTTTCCAAAAGCTTAAACAAGTGAATCCAATAGCACTCCAACACTTACTATTTTTCTTTTGATTTAGTAGTAAAGAACATGTATATTACTACACTAGTAGGAACTAAGACCCTACACTGAAATTAAGGCCAACAAAGATCAACTTTAAGCATGTAGATTTATGAAGCCAACCCTAGCACCCTCACTCCTATGTTTATAACGTGGCAATTAACTATGTACGCAGTGCAACCAAATATGTTGCTCTGCATAAGACTATGTGAAAGGTCCAAAGAAATGCAATCGAGTAATAACAAAGATGAGATAAATAAGGAAGTTCGTAGATCTGAACAAATGCGAAGTTTGGAGTTCTTGCTTTGTGATAAAAAGGTCACGACATCAAGAATTGAAATCAGCCTTTTGCAGATGCAAGGTAAAGCTGTCTACAATAGACTAAAATTTGTCTGATCCTTCTTTAGACCCTCTTATGGCAAGAGTTTATAGCACCAGAGAACCGTTTTTTAAAAGGTTGGTAAGCAAAAGCTTCTTACCAGTCTCTTTCTGTAAGCTGTTTCAACAAGTTGGTCATATGCAGTTTGCTCAATCTTCCTGCACAGCAAGCACATCAATCTTAATAAGAATCAATAATATCTTCAGCATAAACTCAAGAAATGAAAGCCATAACTCAGGAATGCTGGCAAGAAAATGAGGAGATTATGATAGGATTTAATAACAAAATAAATAGAAGATCACAAAGAGGATCAGAAGCAAAACATGTAAAGCATCACTAGAGCATACCGCCTTTCCATGTCCCTTCCTTTTTGAATAGCTCTATCAATTTTGTCCAAATTTTTCTTCTTCCTCCCACTCTATAAGCCAATCAAAATAAGGGAAGTGATATAAAAATGGACAGAATTAGAGGCCAATAAGATAAACATGGTCAAATTTACCAAGGAAAGTTCTTGCAGTGCAAACCTGTTCATACAATGCTTTCTCAAGTTTCACAATGGCCTGACTTATGGCTTCATCTTCCTCAGCTAAATCAGGCTTCACCGAGCAAAGCATGAGTTTAGTTATAAATCCAGTTAGCTTCAAGTAACCATGATATTGGAAATTCCACATACGAAATAAATCCTTACCAATATATCTGGATATAAGCCAATGCTCTGCAACTCAAGCAGCAGCCTTTCATCCAGAGACATCAGCTGATACTGGCCATCAGGAGAAGGAAAGCTAGGAAAACTTAGTTCAGCAAGCTGGAGTTGATCAAGATCATTTGAACATATTTCACTGGTGTGTGTGATATCAGAATGGGAAAAATCTTCATCTCCCTGCCAAACTCCAGTGCTTTGTAATGAACTGGACGTGTTTGGGTACCTAAACATGTTGGAGGTAGTACTCTTATCACAAGATAGTCTGTCCAATATGCAATTCTTCTGAATTTGGAGATCTACCATTGATTCAGCTTCAGAGTCTATTCTATCCCGGTCTTTGGGCTCAAAATCAATTGGATTACAAGAACCGCAGTGAGAATCATCACTAGCAGACTGTCGAGATATATTCTTTGCTTCACTTTGGTCGTATAATTCTTCATTTTCATTTTCTTCAATCAGAGCACAAAGAAGTCTTTGGAACAGTGGGTTAACCTTGTCCAGTCTTTCCAGGTCATTCTTCCCGCCTAAAGCATCAAACATGGTTGATTCTTTATCACAGTGGCTTCTCTTTCTTTCTTCTGAACCCTGAGTGGTAAGAAACAAAATTTATTAGCCACCAATATTTCTCAAAAGGTTTAGGTTATTTCAAGCTTTTCCATTTTACATTTATATTTCAGATAAAGAAATTCAAAGGCAATAGTAAAGATCTTAAAAAATTAACATATGGAGATCTCTAGAAGCTTTCATTAATGACAATGGGATGAAAGGTATAGGCTAATTTATGTATAATACTAAAAACTTACCAACATATCATGATCAATGCCAAACATATGAGATAAACTTTTTTCAGATTCCTCCGCAATATTGAGCTGACACAGCAACCAAAAAACAAAAAATCAGCGCATCAGAAACAAATCAACATATTTGATAAACTTTTCTCATTTCAATTTTCAAGAAAAGCATGACATGTTCAAGACCTAGTTGCTACCTGTTGCTTCAAGAAAGATGCATCATCCAAGCTGACGGGAGCAAAAATATACTCCATTTTCTTCCAGAATTGACCAGAACTTGCAAGATCTAAATTAAATAAGCAGCAAATTAGACAGATATAAAACTGAATGCAAAAAAGAGACATTTTGTAAAAATATAGAAATTTTGAAAGGAGGTAATGCTTCATGTGCATACCGCTGGCATTACGAGCGGCATTAGCAGCTTTATTTAATTCTTCACGATCATCATCAGATTCACCTACACAGACATATTTCAGTAAGCAGTGTTTGAAAAAATGAGTAAAAGTAAATATAAATATATATATAAGACTAACAAACTATATATAAGACTCCCACTAGGCAGGGTATGGCGAGGGTAGATGCATGCAGCCTTACCCAACAACCTTACTGTCCCCACTGCTATAAAAACAAAAATTCCCAAATGAACATAGCTTAGTTTTGAAAACTCAACACTACCTCCAAAATCAGAAGAACCAATGTTCAGTTGTTTCCCTACACGAGTCAAAACCTTGCGTTCTTTCTGCTTTTTTGAAGGAGGGCGCCCATGTTTGCTGCATTCAACAACAGGCTGTGATGGCAGTTTTGGCAAACGGAAGGAGAAAGGATGAGCTAAATCTAAAAAAAATTAACATACGTTTTACTCTTATCATTAGGCTTCATGTCCTGTACTGGCTTCAGTATTGGTAGATTCTCAGACTTCTCCCTACCTGAAGGAAGGCCTGGCCTTATTAATGATAAATTCCTTTCAGTTCTTCCTTGTCTCTGCACACTGTCTTCCGATTCATCTGTTGGTATTTTGTTCTTCCTCATTTGTAACATGGAAGGTCCATCGTTATCTGCAGCCATAGGTAAGTCACCGCCATTCACTCTTTTCTCTTTTATTTTGTTTTCCCCAGCTCCAGTTTCTTCACTTTCAGATATTCCAAAGGGGGATGAAATATTATCAGATGATCTTTTATATTTTGGAGTACTGTTGTCTGCACTGCTTGCCAGTTGAAATCCATTGTTGCCAACAGAAGACGTTTTAGCACTGAAATCAGAAGTTAGACAGCCTTCAGATGAAATCTGAACTTGAAGATTTCGCGAGGCAGGAGAAACTACTTTCACTCTTCGTGAGCGTGAATTTTTAGGAGGCCTCGGACCAACCCACTGGGTCATTCGATGAATCGAACCTATAGATGTTGAAAGCTTTTAATTATTTGCCATAATGATCAATAAGACTTCAGAATTTGAAAGTTAATACCGACCTGAGAAAGCTCCAGATGCAGGTTGAACATTAGACAATTCTAGTGCACTAACTGAACCTGTTCTTGGTGCCCGAGATACCTTGTTTTTAAGTAAAGTGTTAGGGATGCTTGCTTGATCCTCCTGGGTGTTTCCTCTAATTATAGAAACATAGATAATTAATAATTTTTTAAATAACTTCCAATGCACATCAATGTAAACAGGACTAATCTAAAACTTCACAGGGTTAATCTCACTATCGAATCTCACAAAATTGACTGGTAAAACAACTATGCTGTGGAAATATATAAAGACCATGACAAGCAAATATATATATTAAAACCTGTTGTTTCCTTTTGTCACAACTCTCTGCTCAGCTACGTGGTCCCTGTGAAGAGAAACGCCTTGCTCACTGGTAAGCATTGTACACACAGCTGTATTATTAGGCTCTGAGGAGCCCTCAGACTTGTTGATTCCGCTAGATCTAGTAAGTGACTTTAATCTGCACCACAAATAGCTTATTAATGAATGAGATTATGTTTAACTTTTATGTTCTTCAATAATTAAAATTATCTCAGACCATTTGTCAATGATGTGACTTCCTAAAATTGAAGAGCTTCCTATAATATTGAAGAGCTACCCAAGTGGAGTAGACAAGACAACATTCAAAGAGGAGAATAAATTACTGGAGTAACAGCTTAGCAGGAGAAAAAGAAACAAGCAGCATAATTCAGAGGAACTATCATGAGTTATCTAACACTGGTTACAATCGGTTGGTCAATTGCACAATAAGGCAAACAATATATGATATGATTCCTAAACCCTGTGTACTCCCGCAGGCCCAACGTCCCTAAAACGAATATACCCCTTGGCAGAAATTAAAAAGGGAGTTAGTTACAGAAAGAAAATGTAGATATGGGCATAATAGGTATACATGGTTTATAGGGAGTGACGAATAGCGTAAGGGTATTGTGAAGTTTATTCTGTGTATTAGGAGTTAAGAGAGATTCCTCTCTGACTTGAGGGCTCTGTCCATTAGTCCTCTTCACATTTTACAGTAATACAACAAGGACTCCCCTTTACGATAGAAATTGCTATCAATATGCATGTAATTCAATGCAAAAAGAATGAAACTTTCCAGACGAGTCTTCCCTGTATCAGTGAAATGACATCATCTATGCCTAACAAGCTCTATCTTGTGCAATCCATTTATAAGATTATTTCACTCCACAGCAAGACACTTAACCTACCAAACTTTTTAAGGCTTAAAGCAACTTTAATACCCTAAGAAATTTTTATAAGCATGGAAAATTTAGTAGACGTACTTCTTGAACCAATTCTGATATTGATTAGGAATGGTTATTATCAGAAGCATCTGTGTTAAATATAATAAATACCTTTTCCAACTAAATCAAGTTTTCAAATGGTAAAAACATTACATTCAGGGTATCATTAAAATCATCTTAAATCACATGTCGCGGTAAGGTTAACTCCAAATGATCACCAAATAGGAAAAAATGGCAGAGAGAGAGAAAGGTCATGCATCAGAGAATTATCAAAACCCCCAAAATAAGAGCTCTGATTTTCGCCAAACTAAACAAAACATAGAGATGGTGAGATCATACTCACATATATGATCCTCAAAAAGAACTAAAGCCTCCAACACACTCTTCATCAATGATTAACATTACACTTGAGAAAAAAATCCTGCACTTTAAAATGAAAACAAAAAAACCTACCTGAAACCCTGAGCATCATAAAACCGCATCTTCAGATCGGCATTTGCCTTTGGAAGCGTAGCTCGTTTTACATCCCTTTCACCAGCTATAATTCTGTTTCCTACGGCTCCAACAGACCTCCTTTTCTTTATTTTTTGATCCAACCCCTCACCTCCAGCTAGTAATCTGCGAGTTTTTTCTTCACTTCGAATAGAGCCCCCACCAAGTGTCGGAATCAGATTTCCATCTTTCTCAGTAAGCATTTGCTGTCTTCCAGTAGCAGCAGATCTACTTTCCTCCTGGGAACATGGAAGATGAACAAAGTAGTGAAGAAAGAATGAAAATGGATATAAAGTGGTTATCAAGAAGGGGAAAAATCCGTAAATTAATAATGTAAATATTTACGATCAAATATTGTATAGTACACAAACTATATGTTCAGTCCAAGGCTGATTCGTTGCAGCGGCAGAAATACCGTTTATGGACACCCGGTTGCCGGGTTCGATCCCCCTGGGTGTCGAGTCTTGGTTTTCCCGTTTGTGTGTACGTGTTAGGTCCTGGCACTTGCCAGTCCTACCATTAGACCCAAAAAAAACTATATGTTCAATTTTAAAAATTTATATGTATGAATTATTAAACCACTATGCACTTAATGCATTCTTGTGAGAAGTGCTTTAACAAAATCCAGGACAAAACTCTGCAATAAAGCAGTTCATTATAGCATCTTGGAAAATATATATACAGACAGAGAATAAAATCACAGTAACAATTGTGTAAAAAATACCCGCCCATCTGCCACTGACGTACGAATTCGCTTGTTCAGCATTGAATTTGAGGTCTTGGCCTCCAATCTCTGAGTCAGACCATCATTAGGGCTTTTGTAAATCTGGCTACCCATCTTTGGCAAGTTTACTCCAACTCCCCTGTCACTACTTGATAAATCAGTCCTTTGTCGCTTCTTCGAGTTTAGGGTCTCCCTATACCTATCCAATTTAGATATAGATTCCCGAAACATTTTTGATCTATCCCTGATTAACATATTAAGTTCTGTTAGGACATCAAATTGAATATAATGTGTCATAAAATAATAGGTAGACAATCTACGTCTGAATCTAATGCATCTCCGCTGGGCAGAAATATAATTACCATTTACCAGTATTTTTTTGGTGAATTTACCATTTACCAGTATTTTACTAACCTTAAGGGTATATGCTATACGGAATATAAGTTAAGGCCCGGCACCCCGGAAAATAGTACAACAGAAACGGCCCACAAAAAAATAGGGGAAGTTGTAACTTAAAAGAAGAAACCAAGGGTTGATATCATTGTATCTTCTGATGAAAAGTTTAGAACATATTTTAAACTACTTAATTTCCATGTAACAGTCATTTAATCTTACCTGTATCAAGATTGATGTTGTCACCACTTGACCCCTCGTATAAAAAATATTAAAGTACCAACTGTAAGAGAACTACACCATTCATTTCACAACTGACTTAGCCATCCAAAATTTTGAGGGCATTCAGACTTTCAAATAGATTTTTTCAGACCTGAAGAATAGATAATAGAAAACTGGGATAGAAAAACAATTATATACCTGGCCTTTCTGGAGGCTTCTTGAACAATTTCTCTTAAGTGCTTTAGCTCCCTTGAGGCTCCTGGGCCCACTGGTTTATGATGTGGAACTCCAAAAGAATGGTCTTCTGATGTGTTTCCTGCAGAAACACCTAGAACCCTTCTTAGCTCTCCGGTATATTTTTGATTCCCTACAGTGATTGAATCTAGTGGTAAACACAGGGGCAGGGGTGGCATATCGGATGAAGCTATCCCGCAGCTGCTGTTTAAGTTATTCCCAGAACTTAACATTCACCCGTAGGTTAAGCGGAAGTCTCTTTCAGTTATACCAAAAAAAACCAAATTGAGTCTCAAAATTCCTGCCAACAATTTTTTAAAAAGAACCCGGTAAGCATATCATGAATTAACCAAATGCTGCATCAAGACAACAATCAGGTAGTAACAGCAGCAACAGATGATACAAATATAACAATACCCAGTCCATATGAATCTCTAGACAACTTACAGATAAAAGGATCATACAGAGGAAAGGAAGAAACTAACTGCTTAAGCAAACTACTGTACCGAATGATGCTCAAGGGAGAAATGCATTAGTTGCCAGTCACGTTGAGCAAGCGAATGCGCTCCATATTCAAGAATAAACATGAAACCTACTTAGCTTTAGAATATTATACTATCTTATATTAAATTATTCAAGTTAGCTCCTTTGAATGACACTCCCCAATGTACACCACTAACGCCATACGATCTTAAATGCCAAATTCAAATAAACGTATAAAACCAATTCAAAAACCCTACTTGCCATAAAAGGACAAGTTGAACCCAAAATTATTTTTCCTTTTCTTATGAATGAAACCGATTTCATAAGTTACCTTAAATACCGAAAAAAGCAACAATCAAAGAAGAACAACACAAAACAACTCGATACTATACAATCAACCATAATGCACACAACGATGTAGGATAATTTAATTGGGGATAAGACGAAGAATAAAACCCTAGGTGAAAATGTGGGGATTGGGGGAGTAGGGTTTTGAGATCAATTGAGAGGATCGAGGGTTGATTCGATGAAAATGGATAAGGAAAAGAAGAAGAGAACCTGGAATTGAAGAGAGTCAAGGGGTGATCAAAGAAAGTCGCAGTGTGGAATCCCAAAAGTCTGAAACGCAGAGAACGAAAATAACGCGGGACTGTGTGAAGTGTACATATTGGTTTTTGGTTGCTTGCGTCTTATTGTGCGCATAGCCATTGGTATATTCTACGCCGCCTCTACGCCACACGTATTTTTTTAACCTACTCGACCGTATTTTCACTTTATGTACTACTTACTAGTTAAGTAACTTTTCACTAAGAAAAATGTCACCAACATTCACTACATGATTGATTGGTCAAAATTCATACAAGTTTCACCACTTTGAAAATATAACTCATTAAATTAGGAGATTCACATGATTTTATCCAATCATAAAATGAGTATTAGTAGGAGAGTGTAAAAAAAAAGTGTTGCTAACACTCGCCGTTATTAAGAGTTAGTTACTGATATATCTAGTATATAAATAATTAAGGTTGTATGTAGTTTCATAAGTGCGGGACTAAATAAAGTGTTTTACCTTTAGTACATTTTGATATTAATTTGTAGGTCTAAGAACAGTTCATCGGTGTTCAATTTAGTGTGGCGAGGTATTGAGTGATATACCTTGTGTAGTGACAAGTGATATAATCTTCCTTAGAAATGCCAGCCAAAATAACGAACTCTCCTATAAGGCGGACATCATTCATGGTAGCAAGATTGCGAGTGTCAAGACCCCATATATTCATTGGCAATATCAAATTGTTCAAGTTAACAAAATGAGCTTTCCTAGCATTTTCCTCGTCTTTCAAATAAAGCACCTTAGTAATTCTAAATCTCTAGTAAGCTGCTTCGCGGGAGAGTGATAGTCATTATAGGATATATGGGAACGATTTCTATAATAACTTTGGTCAAAGTTACGTGACATATTAATGATGATTGATTTCTCTTTCGTGTAGATGACTTGGGTTTAACCTCATCAATAAGGTATAGAAAGTCACTATGCTAGCCGAGAAGAGAAACACCTAAATATTTACCAAAAGTTCAAGCCTCCCTAAAAAACCTGACCTGATTTATATCTCTTCACGCCACAACAGAGACATTCTCAAAAAAGAAAACACTGGTATTCTTTTTTGGTTCAGACTACCACTGGCTACCCACAAAATGTCTCAACGCTTTCAACGAAAGACTAATCTCCATCTGTGCTTAGGAGCAAATTTCGCACTGGCCAACATTGAGTTTGTCCACTGCGAGAATTGAACTCTTGAGCACTGGGTCAACCCCTGTGTCTTAAGGTAACTTAAGTTACTCGGTCAACGGTGTAGGTCTAGTCTTCTTTATAGCTGCTTTTGGCCCCATAGAGAACAAATTTACAAAAGCCAAGCTATAATTGGTTTTGTACCATTTTACTCAACATTAGGTTTCACAAAGCTCCCTCAAAAAAGCTACAAAAAAGAGATAAACTCGCTACAATCATGGAACTAATGATGCGGACCAGGAATGAAGAGTACAAAGAGAAACAAGAAAATTTTCAAGTCATTAGCTTTAGAGTAATTTTAGAAATCATCTTGTATTTCTTGTTTATATTAAAAAAAAATTGTATAGTTTAGTAAGTTGATTTTAGAGCTTCTATTGTGCTCTCTTCTTTATAATTTCTTTTTTTCTCCCACATTTGCATGAATTCATGAAACCGGAAAATGCCTATTCTTGGGGCAAAGAATAAAACTTCATCTTCGTCATTTGAAATTCAAGGGTATAATGGAGCTAAATTTGAGGTCGAATTTTTTCTAAGATGGAGGGAATGATGCGGTCCAGGAATGAAGAGTACAAAGAGAAACAAGGAAATTTTCAAGTCATTAACTTGAGAGTATTTTTAGAAATCATATTGTATTTTTTGTTTATATTAAAAAAAATTGTATAGTTTAGTAAGTTGATTTTAGAGCTTGTATTATGCTCTCTTCTTTCTTTTAGTCATGGGTCAATTAGACTTGGGCTTGGCCCATTTGATTCTTTTAGGTAAATGGTCACACCCATATATAGTTGATTTTTTTTTGTACCCCCACCCTTTCACCCTATACCCCACAAAAAAGTGAAATCTGAAAATACCCCCATGAAAAAATTCCAATCGGATTTATCTCCCATAGAGATAAATCCGCTTTGCATTTTTTGTGTGGGTAAAATCGCATCGGATTTATCTCCCATGGAGGTAAATCCTGTTTGTAATGGAGGTAAATTCGCTTTGTATTTTACAAAGCGAAATTATCTCCATGGGAGATAAATCTGAGGAAATTTTTTAAGTGGGGGGTATTTTCGGGTTTCACTTTTATGTGGGGGTATGGGGTGAATAGCTGGGGTACAAAAAAAAACCCTATATAGTTTGATTCTTTTAGGTAAATGGTCACACCGATATATACTTGGGCTTGGCCCATTTGTATAGTTTAGGAAGTTGATTTTTTGTAAATGTTTGATTCAAATTCATGACTAAAATTGTAAATGTTTGTTCATTTGAATCAAACATTTACAAAAATCAAAGATATGAAGAAGATGAAGTAGAATTAAGATGAAAAAAAAGTGAGAATCGCCACAATTTCCATATGAAAATGATAAGATCCTTCGAATCGCCACAATCTTGAAATGATTGATAAGATTCTTGAAAGAAGGAGTCATGATCGCCACAATTGCCATGAGAAATTGATAAGACCAACCGAATCGCCGCAAGCTTTAAAGCATTGATAAGATCAATTGAATCGCCACAACTTTCACATAAAATTGATAAGATCATTCTAATCGCCACAATCTTGACATGATTGATAAGATTCTTGAAAAGTTCTATGAAGAACCTAGAGGAGCACCTTGGTCTCACTCTCATCCATTTTACAATTGATTCTAATCTCCTCATCTCCTCTAAAAGTACTACAAGGTCACCTATATATGGGTGTGACCATTTACCTAAAAGAGTCAAATGGGCCAAGCCCAAGTCTAATTGACCCATGACTAAAAGAAAGAAGAGAGCACAATACAAGTTCTAAAATCAACTTACTATGAGGTCAAATCTGGATATCAGACACTCATTAATGTTTCCAATGTTAACACTGAGACTGCATCTTCATCTAATCAACTCCCTGAAGACCTGTGGAGTGGAATTTGGGGCACCTTTGCTCCTGAGAAGATGAAACATTTTGCTTGGAGAGCCTGTCGTAATGCCTTGCCTACAAGGGAAGCTCTTCACAAAAGGAGGCTCAACACTAATCCACTGTGCCCTATTTGCAAGAAATATCCAGAAACAGTGGAACATATGCTCCTTCTTTGTGAATGGACTAAGCCACTTGGGTTTGCCATTCAAATCTGCCAAATCCCATCTGAATTAGGCTTAACTACCTTTGCTCATTGGCTGAATGACATTTTCAAGAGCAAGGATAAAGGTCTCATCTCCACAATTCTGTACTCTCTGTGGTGGATTTGCAAGACTAGAAATGAATGTGTTTTCAACGGATTAACTCCCAATCCTATGGGGTACCTTCTACCAAATCAGATCTCAAGTCCAAGAACTCTGGTCTTCAGGTAGTAAAGAAGGAGCTCAATATTCTGAGTCTCCTTGTGTGCCTAACTGGAACAACAAGATCTGGAGGCCTCCACGCCCTCCTTATCTTAAGGTTAATTGTGATGCAACTTATAATCAAATTGATGGGAAAGCTTACGCAGGGGTTATTATTAGAGATAACAAAGGATATGTACTTACAATGTCCTCAGCCTTCTTCTTTGCGAGCTCCCCATTGATGGCAGAAACACTAGCCCTCAGAGAAGCCATGTCGATAGCACGGAACCTCAACATCCAGCAAGCTATTTTCAAATCAGACAGTCAAATTCTTATTGAAGTGTGCAGGGAAAACACAATCAGAGAGGAATTACAAGCCTTAACTCAAGATATTAGGTTTCTAAAATCTTGTTTTGCAAATTGTGCTTTTACCTGGATTTGTCGTTCTGGTAACTCAATGGCTCATGAAATAGCGACCTATGCAAGCAATGGCAATCTTCCGAGCAACTGGTCCACCAATCCTCCGATGACGATTCGTCGAGCTTTGGCTCAAGACCGGTCTACTATCACTATCGTCTAAGACTGCCTTACCACCTTCATCATTCTCGTTCTTTGTTCTTTGAAGTAGAATCCTCCATCCTAAATGATCTGAGCCATGGTGAAAGATTTGATGTTGAAGATAGCTTCGTGTTCTCTTGTTTGTGTGAGATTTCTGTGCTTTCGATTTTTGCTTAATTAGGGATAGCACTCATTTGTAACGTGTGGTGGTGGTTCAATCACCTTCCACTTTAGTGTAAGTGGTTGTACCACACTTATTGTTTGCTGGGCCGGATCTATTCTGGATGCTCCGCTTTCATGATGGGCCTGCGTGCCTTTGTGTGAGTTGGGCCTGCGTGCCAATTATAATTTTTCTTTTGGTTGGTTGCTAGATGCACCACTCTTGGATATCTTTGGATTGTACTGGTTTGGGCCTTGCCCACTTTCAATGAAAATCAGGCAATTATGACCCCAAAAAAAAAAATCAACTTACTAAACTATACAATTTTTTTTAATATAAACAAGAAATACAAGACGATTTCTAAAATTACTCTAAAACTAATGACTTGAAAATTTCCTTGTTTCTCTTTGTACTCTTCATTCCCTGTCCGCATCAACTAATATCTATTTATCCTATCAAAGGAAAATGCATTAAGTGATGAGCCACCAACCTCCTTGGGTAGGTGCATCAACTAGTAATAATTGGGCCATTGAAATGGATAATGTATTGTATGTGATTGAAATCTCATACTATTGAACTTATTGAACTCACTCTATTAATCGGGCCAATATTAAATTTCACCTAATAATAGAAAATAGTCCTTTAAAAAAGAACATATTTCTAGCATTTTTGTAGCAAAAAGGCGATGTAATTCACATAATATATGACATTTTCAACCAATGAATGTGATTTACATATCAAGATACAAATATTGCTGGTCTAGGTGTATATGAAAGATTTTCTTCCCCAAGTAAAAGTGCCTTCAAAATGGCTTCGGCTAAACCACTATAGTGTACAATTAAATGACCACCATCTGGAACTTCATGATAATGTATCCATGGCAGCCTCTCGGAAATGAATCTTTGAATTTTAGAGGGCACTACCTTATCTTCATAGCCCTGCCAAATGTGAACATAACTTCTGTTATTTTGAGGGAATGGATTACTTAGCTTCAAAGGGTCAAATTCCCAGTTGCCAAAGGCCACCATCCAATCACCCCTAAGAGTGTCAAAAACAACTTGTTCCCTTAATTTGTCCTGCAAGTATCAACATACAAATCAGCACAATTACCATCACATACGAGGTATTATTATAACCAAGGTTTTAAAAAAGGTTTGAGGCCACATCAATTGCATTTTAGCAACCACCAATTAAACCTTTGACTATAATACTATTCATTTTGACATCATATAAGTGAAAATAAACATGCAATTTACCTTGGTAAGCATTGGGAACCCGGGAATTCTCTCTAAAATTTCTATATCTCTTTTGTTAAAGAATGATGGGCTTTTTTCTATGACAGAATTTGAAGGAAGCCACTTTTGAGTTACCCACCAATGCAACAACTTAGGAGAACATTTTGCAAGCCACATAGCCCACTGGATAAGTTTCCTCCTGTAATCCTCCTTTACCAGACTCTTAGGAAGGGAAGGCCACTCATAGTTGATGGTTGGAGCTATCATAGCCACACCAGCTAGCCTACACAAATGTTAAATTTGTAATCAAATTAACATCACATTTTTAACACAAGAAAAGAAAACACAGAAATGCATATTTTGAGTCTTGCAATTTGCCTGTTGGGGATGTAATTTAGACAGCTCCAGGTAGCATGTGATCCCATTGAGACTCCAATCACATAGAACTTTGACCCTATCTGTAACTTATCAGCAAGCTCTTCAATGTCAAGTGCTTCACTTTTTAATGAACGTTTTGGGTTTGGATCACTTTCTCCATACCCAGCTCTATCATATTGCAGAATATATACTCCCAGTTCATCTATTAGTTCCTGTAGATTCAGTGTAAATGTTATCTCACTGCAACTTCAATGCAATTCTAAGTCTCGTGTATTGAAAAGATGCTTTAAAACCCAAATTCCATTACAACTTACAACTTACTAGCCAAAATAAAACTCGATTAAAAGACTAGGGATTTAATTTATATGTACCAGTATTATTAAAAATGTCAAGTCCTTTTAACCAATATTTTTAAAACCGGATGGGAGATCAAACCAGCGCGAGACCTTTGGGTCATGGTTCAATTGTCTCACTCAGTTCAACTACAGTTGAACCGGATGATTAATAAATAAATAAATAAATAAAAAGTATTAAATTTTGGGGAAAAAGTAAATAAAAAAAGTCAAAAACAATATTTCAGACGGTTCAATTCGAGTCAATTGACGGTTGAATCGCAGTTCAGTCCGGTCCAATCCGATTCTAGGCGGTTCGGTCAGACAGCAGTCCAATTGGGGTTGAACCGACCGCCAGACTGTCCGGTTCTCAGTTGAACACTTGAACTGTCCAGTCCGGTTCTTACAAATATCAAAAGTCGTTCATGTGATTGGTTGTAGATATAAAAAATCTTTACACCTACTATGCACAACAATTAAATGAAAAGTCATTCATGTGATTGGTGTAAAAAAATCTTTATAACCACAACAATTAAACTCAGACTAATTGACACCTTTTGTTTGTAACCAAGTATCTGAATAATACTGCTATATCATCATATGTGTAATTTGAGCATGCCCATTGCCCACTATTAAACTCAGACTAATTAACACTGTCTTCTTATCTACTATGCTAATTAGGTCTAAATAAATCCAAGAATTCAACAGAGCATACCCACTAATCTCAGATAAAAATAAATAACTTAATTAATTGTAAAGAGAAATTGAGGCTCATACTTTGGGTACTGGAAAATTCATATCTTTAGAGCTTCCAAAGCCGTGCACAATAATGATGGTGTATTTTGCTTTGTCCTTGGATACACCCCCTTCTCTGTAAGCCAAGTTCCTTCCATCACTGAGTTTGATTCTTGGTGAAACCACATGATTATTATCATCACTATTACGATTTGGAGGGGGCAGTTGAGTAGCCTGATAAGCCATTCCCAGAAAACCTATGAGTAAAACTATTGCTGCCTTTGAAACCATCCCTGAATGAATAAATTGTAGATCTATCTATGACAGAGTAGAATAAAGAAATAAATGATCATTGATCACATAGAAAACTGTGTAAAAGTGAGTTGGTTACCTGTCACTAACTGAATCTGCAGAAGAAGGATTAGAAGTTGCTTTACTTTTCCGCAGCTTTTGACTTATAGATCTTAGGTGTAGCTTTTTGTGTATCAATGGGGGAGATGGTTGAATTTGAGTGCTGAAAAATGGAGCTATGTCTGTTTGTTTTGACTTTGTGAATTGATTTATTTTGGGTAAATATATATACTTCCAAGGTTACTAGGTTAGATGGCAGCATCTTTGTTTTTTTTTATTGGACTCTCGCGGGCGACTACACAGTGTCCGTGAGAGCAAATCGGATCGACTCCCACCACGTTCTAGCAGGAGCCTAAACCACTGGACTAGGAGTGTTGGTTATGGCAGGATCTTTGTTGCTGACAACCTATTCGTTTCGAACATTTCAGGTTAGTTATACAGATTGGGCCATAGCCCATAGGGGTCTACTCTTATTGGCTTTACACGTTCAAAGCTGTACATGTCAGATTCTTCACAAAAGTTATTTAAAATAATAATAATATTCTTATTATTTCTAATAATAATAATGCATTTAATTTTATTTCAATCTAGTTATTAAGGTTTTGTTCGGCAAAAAGTACTAGATAAGCTAGCGAGTTGACATTACCAACAGAAGAAAATTCGAATTAATATTACAAATAATTTACATATTTTTATTAATATAACCTAATTTAATAATATATTTATTTAAATGTTAAATAGTAACATAATGTAATGGAATACTAATCAATTTTTTATATGTATGGGGTACCTTTTTCCTTTCAAAGGATTACGTTTTTTTTATCCACAACGGATTCATACTTACGTTCTTATGGGATGCGAATTGAATCCTTATCAATTGGACCAACTATCGTTGGCCTTTTAAAGAATTACTAATAAGTAATTTCGAATTTTCTTATTAAATATTTATCGATATCTTTCTTAATTCTTAATTATTAAGAAAAGAAAGATGTTTCTTTTATTTAAAGTTATTATTAATTACTAAAAATCATTAGGAAAATATTTTAAAGAATATATTAAATGGAATTAGAAAACTTAATAAAAATGAGTTTTTATAGATAGATATGTATGTTTTATAGAAAGAGTTGAATTACATTTTTATTAGCACAAATAGCAAAACGAGTGTTGTTACCTAGGATTTGAACCCGAGATCTCTAATTTGCATCTCAAGTTTACGGGTGGTGTTTACTACTATGTTTACAAACAAAACAATTATATTCTTGTTCTGTGTGTTTATTTTAGATTCGGGTTCTTTATACATTTTTTCAAGTAAGTCTCTTATGTAAGGATTTCATTTCACGAGCATGGTTTCCTATGTTTTCCCTTGTTCCTAACTGTTTCGTAGAGCCGAATACAGTTCGGGTATAAAGATAATGCGAGTAATATCAAAATATGGAGTACAAAGGTGGAAAAATGGGGGGGCCTTTTCATTGGCCTCTGAGGCACATATTTATTACAGAGACATCATCAATGCTAATCAATATTACACATAAATGATACATTAAGTATGGGCGGACCGTTACATATTAATTACAGGCTGGCCGTTACGCGGGGCTCGGTTACTCATGGACGAGGGTGGTCACAACTCCGAGCTCCATGTTGGGAGGAAGCCCCTCGGCAATGAGGATGACTGAGGTCTTACTGTCTTCGGGAATCAGACGTATCGGCCTGCAGCAAGGTAGAACAGAGTCCGAATTGGCCGGACGGCTGGGAACACAGCCCCTCGAGCGACGTATGTTTCACATGTAGTCATTTAACCGATCATGTTTTTGTTTTTTCTATGGGGTGTTCGGTTTTCCGATCATGTGCTTGTTTGCATTTTTATCTGTTATTCATTTAATGCTTTTAATCACCTTGGGAGTTTCATTCTTGACTGGTCAGTTTCAACCTTTTGACCAGCGTTGATTTTCTCGTAGCAATTACTTCTTTCCTTGGAGTTACATCTCTCTTCTCCTTATATAAGTAGGTATATTTCCAATTCTTAGTACTTCACTTCCCATGGCATTTTTTTATTTTTCGTTGCTTTTCAAAGTGAAGATTACTTCCCCTACTTTGAGTCTTCTGCATAACCATCAGCTGCCACTGTGTTGGGGTTTCCATGAGATTTAAAGTGGGGGTTATTGATCTTCGAGAGCTGTGGATTTTTTCTTTTTGTAGAAATCTCATTCGTAGCTTTAGAGTTATGCAGAAGACTCAATATGCGACCCACCTAGAGGTTAAGGTTGCCACTGCTCGGAAGCGACTTCAACGCTACTTGGGGGGAGTTCTGCTGATAATCCGCAGGCAATCCTCTAGTCACTTTTGTGTCGCTTCCGGCCTGACGGGAGATGCGCCGATGGAAGCTTAAGGTTCAACCGCCCTCGGCTAAGCCACATCATCTCCTTGCCCTGTATTCCCAACCGTTACCATTCAGAACATCGGATATAGCACAACGGTTGGGATGCTCGTCAAGAAAATCTCCTTGCTCGACTTTCATTGGGCCGTGCTCGTCAAGAAAATCTCCGTTCCATTTGAAGTGGTTTCCCTCCTACAATAGATTTTGACTCGGCTTTAAAGGGCCGATAACAATCTCAGCATTTCATTTTAAATTGTAAAGAAATTATAAAGAAATTGTAAAGGTACTTATCCGAATATAATGCTTGAAGTCAACGAATTCTATTCGAATGTAATGTTATGTTTGAGATGAAATAAACATGTAATTTATTCCCTGTTATGATCGGATCTTTCTCTTCTCTCTTTATTTTCTTCACGCCGAGAGCTTCTCGTAACTGCTTTATTTTCCTTATACCGAGCGCTCCTCATAACCGCTTTACTTCCTTTACGCTGAGTACTTTCTCATAACCGTTGACGTTTGACAGTTCCCCTGACAGGTTTGGCAAGAAACGTCATTATGACGTCATTGGGAACCGTCGCGTTTTCTGACACACCAGTGAGAAGTTACCACGTGTCATGCCCCTATTGCTCGAATTTGAACCAGTGTCATATAGACCGTTGATTTTCCAGCTTTTTCCTAGACCCTTGGATTTCGCCATCATAGGTTCAGATTTTCGCGCAACTCCTTAATGTGACTTTTCTTGCAATCTTCTCACTTCGTCTTCGTTTCCTCTTCTTTCCCTGCGTTTGCATCTTAGTCAAGGCTTCCTTGATCTTTCACTCCACTCCTGTTCCAGCATTACTTACAGGTACGCCTTTTCTTAATCGTGCCCTTGCATTTCGATTTTTTTACTGCTTCGTTCGTTGCTTGCTTGTGTGTCTGCTATTTGCTATATTGCCTTTGAGTCTCCTGTTTTTCCTGAAACAAAATGGTTTCTGTAATAGAAATAAGTAGTGAAAGTGACAGCGAAGTAACCTCTAAGTATCGATGCCCTAAACATAGTTCATCCTGCACCCCTTCACGCTGTGTAGATTGTTTAGTTCTTTCATCAAAACGAGCGATAAATGTTTTGAAGGAGGAATTTGATAGTGATTCCTCTTCTAGTTCCGCAGGATCGGCTCAGTCAATCCATATGGCCGATGAAGAGCATTCTGATAGTGATCATTCTGGCGATGGGGATATCTGGGTAGACCAAGAAGTTCTAGACTCATATTCTGAGATGCGCACGGAAGAGTCTTTGACTAAAGTTCATCGCATGTTATGCCATCCTGCTGATGAGGGTTCAGCCGAAGCTCGTCCAGTGTCCTTGAATGAGGTGGTTTCTGACGCCGTAGATGAAGAAGAGGAACCATAAACATATGCATACCAGACCTGGTTCGAGCATTTAGGTGTAATAGTGCCCTTTTCTCCCTTCTATTGCCAAGTTCTTAGCATGCTTAATGTGGCGCCTTCACAACTTCATCCTAACGGGTGGGCGCACATGCGTGCCTTTGAAATTCTCTGTGAATGTATTGAAATGGAGGCTACGGCTTCTAAGTTTTTATACTTCTTCAAGTCCTCGGCGAAGAAGCCACGACGCTGGGTGTCCTTGATAAACAATAGGGGACTCTTTCAATCGTATAATAGCAGTTATAAAGATTTTAAGAACCTGTGGTTTCGGTTGAGGGCAGGGCCTCAGTTTCCTCATTTGTTGATTGACGAATCTGGGGAGAAGCGCTTCCCTTTGAGTTGGACACGAAATCCACATAATAGGTATTCGGTTGAGAGGATATCGTTGAGTGCTGGCGAGAAAGCGGAAGTAGACCTGATAGATAAGTACATGGAAGACTTTGAGACGATGCCGAAGGCGATTCGCTTAATACACTTAGTAAATGATGCCGACACGTTGATCGACTATCTAAGTAATCTGCCCTTTTTTTTTTAACTGACAGCTTTCCTTCATCCTCAGGTGGTTTCGGCATGTCTACAATGAGTGTGGCCGATCGCAAGAAGTACCGAGAGAGACAGAAGGTGAAACAAGGCATTGCTGCTGGTACTTCTTCTAGCCCGATGGTTATTGTCGATCCTCCCTCGGAAACACCAGCTACTCCTGTCACGAGCAACACTCCTGTTATGAGTCCCTCTGCTGCGGCTAGCAATGCTCAAGTTGACGCTGTTATGAGAAGTCCTCCTCGGCCTCCCCCCATGTCCGATGCACCCTCGGCTAAAAGGCAAAGGATTGCCCCAAGTTTGGAACTTGGGTTGCCCTCTGAAGGATCGGCAACGAACGACACCTCGTGGAAGGATGTGCTGAAGTGTCAGAAAAGAGCCGATGCCTCTCCTGATACCCCGGTTCGGTCTATTCTTGACTCTAGGTATCCCTTAAACCTAGTTTTGAATGCTTCTGCAGGGACCGCTGACGTTGAGAAGGTTGCCTCATTGGGGATACAACGTACTTTGGTAGCTGTTAAAAGTTATGGTCACTGGGCTTCAGTTCTTGCACATTTAGCTGAGGATGCTTTTAACAAGAAGATGGCGGAGCACGCACAGTTAGAAAAGAGCTTCAAGAAAAATGAAGAAGAGCTCAAGTCATGCCGTGAGGAGAAGGAACAGCTGGTTCTCGATTTGCAAAAGTGGGAGACGGAAAAGAGGAGGTTGGACGGTCAAGTTTCTGAGTTGCTTGCTGAGAAGAAGAGGTTGTCGGCTGCGCTGGAGAAATCTACAAAAGATTTGGAAAGTGTTCGGAATGACTTGGAATGTAAGAATAATGAGCCGCCGGAACTGACCTGGCCGGTGCTGTCGATGACTTGAAGGCCTCTGCTGCCCAAGAATATGACAAAGGCTTCGAAGCAACATTGGCACAAGTGCAGGTACTTTATCCCGAGGTGGATACCAACAGATTTGACATTGACAAAGTTGTGGTGAATGGCCAAATTGTTGACCCGGATTCTTCTACCACTCAAGTTGCTGCCAACATAGACTTGTCCGCCCTTGAGCCTCTGTTTGATGACGACTTAGTGGGAAATGCAAGCGGCACTGCTGAGAAGACAACTAAAACTGGGACTGATCCGGCTTAGCTTTATCAAAACGTTGTAATACTTGCAGTATTTTGATGTTATCTTCTAGGTGTTTGCACAGTGTTACTTGATAAACTCTAATTTATTGCATTTATTAGAGATATTTTGAGTTGTTTTTAGAGTAATTATTACTGATTAAATAAATAACTGACTTAAATTACTCTATATTTGCAGGAATGTAGAAAAAGAAAATAATATAAATGTGGGCTGAAATTAGAAGAAATGTTAGAATAAAAGAAAGCAAGCGCAAGCCCAAGCCCATTAATGCAAGAAGGCCCACAGTAATAAAAAGAAGATCCTCTTGGAGATTTCAATTAAAAGTGATGCACATGTGACTTGGAGAGAAAGAAAGAGGCATGGAGTGGAGAGCAAGCAACACATGTTTAGGAAGGATCTAAATCCTAATATTTAGGGATTGGCATATCTTGCAATTAAAAGTGGAAGCAATCTTGACTTGATCCTTTGCTTGGAGAGAAAGAAAATGAACTAATATAAAAGGAGAGCTTCACTTGTGAAAGGGGGCCCGACACCACATAAACAAACAATAGTTACACAAACGCTACGGAAACGCTACAGAGGGAGAGAAGAGTTTTTCGGCACCGTAAAAGAGCTTTGGAGTAAAAGAAGATGATTGGAGACAAAGATTAAGACTTTCTCTATTTCCGGGTTATTCTTATTTCTGTAATTCATGAACCTTATTTTTCTTTTATTGTTCTTTATTATTATGGACACCTAAGTCCTCGTCTAGGGTCTTAGGTGGATCTTGCATGTTTAGAAACCTCTTTATGTTCTAATTTCTTATTTGAATTTCTGTTTTTATTTCAATTAATATTATTCTATTGTTTTTATCACATAATTAGGATTAGCTACTCTTTTCATGTTAATAATCAATTAGTTGATCAGCGACCGTACTGCAATTAGTTGGTGGACCTATAGGATAATTGGGGCTATAATTAATGCATGACCAAACTTTAATTTAGTCTTCCAATCATTCAACCTTTTTGTACTTTATGTTTTTCCTGAATTTAAATTCTAGCATGACCAAACTAGGGTTAATTTAGGAAAAAGAATATTAATCGCTAATGACCAAACGGATTAATAGCTTTAGTAAAGGGATTGGTAATTAAATAAAATAAGGGAATTCCGGTAGAATTAGACATAGTGGAATCGAAGCTTGCAAGTAAAACCGCGACCCTAGATCTCTCTCCATCTATTAAATCTTTACTTTTAATTCTTGTTAATTATTTCTTTTTTTTTTATTTTAGTTTCTACAACACTCAATTATTTGTTCGTCTAAACAATATAAAATCTAGACTAGTTTAGTATTTGTTAATTAATCCCTGTGGAGACGATATTTTTTATACTACTTCTGCAAGAGAGTACACTTGCTCTCAAGTGTGTTTTTAACGCAACAAGTTTTTGTGCGCCGTTGCCGGGGATTAATTTAACAATATTAAACGGAAAAGATTTTTATTCCTTTAGACATTTTTTTTATGCTTTAGTTTTAGTTTTAATTTTTTTTATTATTTATTTATCTTATTGAAAAAAAAAGTTACTAATTCTTTTCCAAGAAACCATTGCAGTTCACCTTGTTTTACAGAAAAAAAAAGTTGAAATCAGGGTTAAAACTATTGGAGATTATATTAGAGAGGCAGAGGCGAGAAGGAATTTAGAGAAGTCATATTGGTATATGCCTCAATGTCAACGGCCATTTCCTCCTCCTCCTCCTTATGAGTCTTATTCAAACTATTGGGATGACTATGAGCCACCTCCTTATTCTTCCAACTGGGATAATTATGAGCCACTGCCACTACAGAGACAAGATGAGGAATTTGATATTGATGAGGTCTTGGTCAAATTTATGGAGCAAACAAATGAAAGATTTGATAGATTGGAGAATCAATTGTCAAAGATTATTGATATGGTAGCAACTCAGTTGGCTCAAGAAACTCTTTATTTACAAACTAAGTCTACCCCAAATGAAGAATCTGAGCAATACAGAGAAAGTATTCCTACGAGAGATGAAGGTGTCTCCAAGAAATATAATCTAGAGGAAGAAACTCTCAAAAAAGATGAAGAGACTTCTACTAAAGGGAGACAAATCAAAACAGTGGCTCCTACTGAAGGGAGCAAATTGAAACAACATATTTCATTGATGAGAGCATTTGAGGAGAATGAGAAAGATCCATTGGTTCATAAATTGGAGAAAGAGGAGAAAACCCAAATTTTTGGGCAAGTTGTTTTAACTATTGGTGATGCTGTGATTGAGGTTTATAAGGGAAAGGTAACTTTAAGGAGTGGTAAAGAAGATGATGTTATTAAAGCTTTAAATTCCAATGAAAATTTCTCTTCTTTAACTTCTCCTTATATTGATAATGTGGTTGAAACTAATACTTTTAGTGATTTAAAGATGCAGGACCTTTTGGAAAAATTTCTTATTTTGCAGGATCCTAGCATAGTGGTAAATGGAGGTAAAATTAAAAATCCCCAATTCTTCGAAGTTCAACCACCACTTGGAGAAAGAAAGAACAATGTCAACCACATGGTTAGAAAACTAAGAAGGTGCACTGCGCTAGATGTAAAATTTGCTCTTGGAGAGCCACCTGATTGAGCACCAACTATCGTCAGGCTCATGACGTTAAAGAAGCGCTTTGCAAAAGGCAGCCTGTGTTTTATTTTCAGTTATTTTTATTTTGCTTTTGTTTTGTTTTGAATTTAGGAATAAGCTCCAACTACAAGCTCTCTCAGGGAAGTCTCTCTTACTCTCTCTATTTATTTATTTTTGTTTCTATTTGATTATTTTGCATTGAGGACCACGCTCCATGCTAGTGTGGGGGAAGATAGTTTATATTGTCACTATATCTCTATTAATGCACATACCGACTGTATATGTTGATAGCATTTTTTCTGGCTTGTTTTTGAATGCATAGTGCTTAAATTTTTAAAAAAAATAGAGATTATGCCTTTAGGGGATCCCATAATTAATTTACTTGACAGACTTGTGTTTAATTGTAACTATGGGGTTGTCCTTAGGAAGCTGATAATTAGCATTTGTCCCTCTTGAGTACTTTTTGTGAACTAGCTTCTAAATGTGAGATCTGAGCCTTCATAAGGGGATTGATACTAAATCATAAATTTTTACCCCCTTTTCTTTCTATGAGTGTGTTTCCCAAATTGCTACATTCTAGAATTTGTCTTTTGACCGTTTCAAGGCAAAAATTGATTTGCATCATGTAAAAAGATTTGGGGATTTAGGATTTTTCTGGCCTCAGAGTTATTTGTTGAAATTATCCATTAGTTGCCCCCTTTGAGCCTAATTGTTATATTTTTCTTTGGTACCCAGATATAAATTTTTTTCTTTTTTGTTTGTGGTAACCATTTGAAATTGAATGTGGAGAAACTATTGAAAATTACAATTTCGTCCTATATTTTACTTGTCTATATTATCAGGACTGAAATTTCGTCCTATACTTTAGTTATCTATCTTGTCAGGATGAAGAGAGAAAAAAATGGATTGAATCATGTATTTACAAAAATATTTTCACACAAAGGAAACAAAATAGGAGTTTCCATGTACTTACCTTTTCCTCCTACAAAAAAAAATGAAAGAAGGAGGAAAAAGCACGTCAAAAGAATGAAAGAGCCAAAGGGCAAATCAAAAGAATGAAAGAGCCAAAGGGCAATTCCAAAAAAAAAAGTCTACTTAAGAAAAAAAAGCAAATCAAAAAGAGTTGACTCAATAGAAAAAGAAGAATGAATAATGAAAGTGAAATTAATTTGGAGTTTGGACAAAAATTGTAAAATAGATAGGAGCTCCATATTTGGTAGGTTACTACTTGCTTCTTGTTTTTAGCCCTTTGATTATCCCTTTCTTCTTGTTTCCTACCTTGCATGATTTCACCCTTGGCCCCATTACAACCCATGAAACCCCATCTTTTGCATGCATGTGAACTATTTAGTGTAGATTTGGTCAAATTACAAGCTTATGGTAATGTGCATTTGTGGAAACTTGAGCGTATATATCTCTAGTCCATAAACACTTAGAGAGACTGTGAGCGAGTGCCCTTGTTCACAGAAATGTATTCTTCAGCGACATGAGCCTCTAACTGGGCAACCTCTTGACACCTCATATGTGCTATATTATCTATTGTCTGTCATTGTACTTCTAATTTTGGGTCCCTTATTTGGCTGTCTTTATTACTTATTTGAAAATTTTATTTAGCTAGGAAATTTGCTTGAGGACAAGCAAAAGTTAAGTGTGGGGGAGTTGATAAACTCTAATTTAGTGCATTTATTAGAGATATTTTGAGTTGTTTTTAGAGTAATTATTACTGATTAAATAAATAACTGACTTAAATTACTCTATATTTGCAGGAAGGTAGAAAAAGAAAATAATATAAATGTGGGCTGAAATTAGAAGAAATGTTAGAATAAAAGAAAGCAAGCGCAAGCCCAAGCCCATTAATGCAAGAAGGCCCACAGTAATAAAAAGAAGATCCTCTTGGAGATTTCAATTAAAAGTGATGCACATGTGACTTGGAGAGAAAGAAAGAGGCATGGAGTGGAGAGCAAGCAACACATGTTTAGGAATGATCTAAATCCTAATATTTAGGGATTGGCATATCTTGCAATTAAAAGTGGAAGCAATCTTGACTTGATCCTTTGCTTGGAGAGAAAGAAAATGAACTAATATAAAAGGAGAGCTTCGCTTGTGAAAGGGGGCCCGACACAACATAAACAAACAATAGTTACACAAACGCTACGGAGGGAGAGAAGAGTTTTTCGGCACCGTAAAAGAGCTTTTGGAGTAAAAGAAGAAGATTTGAGACAAAGATTAAGACTTTCTCTATTTCCGGGTTATTCTTATTTCTGTAATTCATGAACCTTATTTTTCTTTTATTGTTCTTTATTATTATGGACACCTAAGTCCTCGTCTAGGGTCTTAGGATCTTGCATGTTTAGAAACCTCTTTATGTTCTAATTTCTTATTTGAATTCCTGTTTTTATTTCAATTAATATTATTCTATTGTTTTTATCACATAATTAGGATTAGCTACCCTTTTCATGTTAATAATCAATTAGTTGATCAGCGACCGTACTGCAATTAGTTGGTGGACCTATAGGATAATTGGAGCTATAATTAATGCATGACCAAACTTTAATTTAGTCTTCCAATCATTCAACCTTTTTGTACTTTATGCTTTTCCTGAATTTAAATTCTAGCATGACCAAACTAGGGTTAATTTAGGAAAAAGAATATTAATCGCGAATGACCAAACGGATTAATAGCTTTAGTAAAGGGATTGGTAATTAAATAAAATAAGGGAATTTAGGTAGAATTAGACATAGTGGAATCGAAGCTTGCAAGTAAAACCGCGACCCTAGATCTCTCTCCATCTATTAAATCTTTACTTTTAATTCTTGTTAATTATTTCTTTTTTTTTTATTTTAGTTTCTACAACACTCAATTATTTGTTCGTCTAAACAATATAAAATCTAGACTAGTTTAGTATTTGTTAATTAATCCCTGTGGAGACGATATTTTTTATACTACTTCCGTCCCTTTGCGGACTTGTTTTGTAATATAAATCTTTTAAGTTCTCGGTTTTTCTTGAATGACTCAGCGTGCTTGATTTCTTACTTTTATTTCATAAGTTTCTTTCGAATGGCCTTTTTATGCCCATGGGACGTATATTAGATCTTAAACTATTTCACTCCACTTTGGGTCTTTTATGGTTTAACTTAGTCAGTGGGGGTTCGTTGGCACCATCGGCGAGCATGTTAGCTTCGCTTACACGTGAAAAAGTTTCTTGTACCGCACCGAGCTCGTTGGCGTCGTCGGCTTCTCTTTGAGCCTATGCGATGCAAGCCCCCTTTCGGTTCTAGCAAATGGTACCTTTGCCTAGAACCGAACTGGTGTGCCCAGGATGTCCACTCCCCAAACAGTGAATGGCCATGGAGAAACGACTGCCTGTAGATTAGTTGGTGGGGCTTTGGGAATAGCCGAGTGCCGCTGACACTTGTCACACTTTCGAACATATTCAACCAAGTCTCGTTTTAGAGTCGGCCAATAATATCCGGCTCTGAGTATTTTAGCAGCAAGGGCTTGTCCCCCAACATAACTGCTGCACACTCCTTCATGTACTTCCTTTAGGATTTCTGTAGCTTTGGCTTATGAATTACACTTGAGCAGAGGTGAAAAGAATCCCCTCTTGTAGAGTTCGGCCTCAATGAGGACATATTTTGCCGCTAACCTTAACAGCTTTTTCATTCCTGCTTCCTGCAATTGTGGCGGATTACCCTGCAGGTAAGCAATTATATTGGTCATCCAGCTCTTGGGCTCAATCTCATTTGAGAGAACCTGAATTTTATTGATGCTGGGTTCAAATAGTGTTTCTTGAATTACAGAGTGGTTATTGCCGGGTTTTTTTGTGCTGGCCAGTTTGGCCAAAATGTCTGCTCTATTATTTTGCTCCCTTGGTACATGTGTTAGCTCAAAAGAAATAAATTGAGATTTGAGGCTTTGTACCTTCTCACAATATCGACTGAGGTGCTCGTCTTTAGTGCTGAAGACATTGGTGACTTGCCCGATAACAAGGAGAGAATCACTTTGCGCCTTCAAATGCTTTACTCCCAGATCTTTAGCGAGCATCATTCCGGCAATGAGAGCCTCATACTCTGCCTGATTATTACTGGCTTTGAAGTTGAAACGCAGAGACTGTTCTAGGAGTATGTCGTTCGGTCTTTCCAAGATAACACCTGCACCACTGCCTCTCATATTAGAATACCCGTCCACCGATAGGGTCCAAACAAAGTTTTCTGGTGTAGTTTCCGGATCGGCTTCCACAAGTTCGGCAATGAAATCAGCCAGTGCCTGTGCTTTGACTGGTCCTCGGGGAACATAAGCAATGTCAAATTCTGATAACTCTACCGACCACGCCACCATCCTTCCTGCAAGATCCGGCTTTGCTAGTACTTGACGAATTGGTAGATCGGTTTTTACCATCACCGAGTGGCTTTGGAAGTACTGGCTGAGTTTCCTGGCCGCTAGGACAACGACATAAGCTGCTTTTTCAATATTTTGATATCTTTGTTCCGCTCCTCTCCACATCCGGCTAATGTAGTACACTGGAAGTTGACGGCCATCCAGCTCTTGCACCAAAACTCCACTACAAGCGTTCTTAGAAACCGCCAAATATAAGAGAAGGGGGGTACCTTGTTTTGGAGCAGTGAGGATAGGAGGAGTTGCCAAGTAGATGCAAATGGACTGAAGGTCTTTCTCACAGTCCTCGGTCCATACAAAGCTTGCATTCTTCCGGAGTAACTGAAACATGGGCCAGACCTTATCTGCCGACCGGCCAAGAAACCGAGAAAGTGCTCCAATTTGTCCGGCAAGGACCTGCACTTCTTCCACTTTGGTAGGGCTTCGTGCCTCCATGATGGCTCGGCACTGAGAGGGATTTACTTCTATGCCTCTGTGGGTTAAGATGTAACCCAAAAACTCTCCGGCCAGCACTCCAAACGAACACTTCTCTGGGTTGAGGCGCAAGTTATACTTCTCAAGTAGCTTGAATATTTTTGCTAAGTTGACGATGTGGTCCAGGTCAGTGTGAGACTTTACCACCATATCGTCGATGTACACTTCAATGGTCTTTCCGATCTCCCTTTCGAATATCCTGTCCATCAGCCGTTGATACGTTGCTCCGGCATTCTTCAGGCCGAAGGGCATCACCTCATAGCAATAGTTGGAACGGTTGGTCATAATTTGATTGTAGCCTGAGTACGCATGCATAAAGCTGAGCAACTTGTATCCGGATGACTAGACCGTCTATGCTGGGCAGTGGATAGGCATCCTTAGGGCACACCTTGTTAAGGTTAGTGTAGTCAATGCACATCCTCCATTTTCCATTTGACCTCTTTACCAGCATCGGGTTGGCCAGTCATGTGGGGTACTTCACCTCTCGAATGAATTTGGATGCTAGTAGCTTTTTAGTTTCCTCCTTAATGGCTTCAGATTTTTCAAATCCTTGCTTTCTTTTTCTCTGAGACACGGGCTGAACAGAGGGGTTTAGTGATAACCTATGACAAATAAAGTTCGGGTCGATACCTGGCATGTCTTGTGGAGACCATGCGAATATATGGCTATTATCTGTCAGGAGTTTGATGAGCTGCTCCTCAATCTCAACTGGTAACCCTGTGCCTATCTTTGTCTTCTGGTGTTGAGCAGGACCGATGACTATTTCCTTCAGCGTATCTGCGGGTTTGGGCCTTTTCTCCTCCTTCTCGGCATCATACATCCGAGGATCCAAATCCAAGAAATTGCAATTGGAGCTTTTTGGCAGGTTTGGTTTTTGTATGGCTTTTACTTTTGCACTGTCAGTGTAACATTTCCGTGCCATTACTTGGTCGCCCCTTACAGTGCCGATCCCCCCTTCAGGAAGAGGATATTTGAGGCACAGTTGAGGATAAGAAATAGCCGCCATCAGGGCATTCAGCGTAGGCCTGCCAACAATAATGTTATAAGAAGATTCTGCATTAACTACCATGTACCTGAGTACCACAGTTTTGGCCGACTCTGCCTCTCCAAACATTGTTCTCAAGTCTAAGTATTCGCGCACCTCCACCTGTTCGCCTGTGAAGCCGACCAATGTTCCGGGATAATTTTTCAACAGTTCTTCCGGTAGCTTCAAACTTTGAAAGCACCTCCAATACATCACATTGGCCGAACTACCGCCGTCCACCAAAACCCTGGCCACCTTGTAACCACTTGTCGTGATATTGATGACAATGGGGTCATCAGAGTGGGGTTGAACTCCTTGGAAGTCTGAAATATCAAAAGAGATGGGCGGGTACTCTTGTGCCGGTGTTTCTTTGCCACTATCTGAAACTGACATGATAGCTCAAACATGTCTTTTCCTGGCCAACGAGGTGGAGCCTCCGCTTGAGAATCCTCCAGAAATTGTGTTTACAAGGCCTCGGTCTGCTACTTCATGCTTGCCCCTCAGTGCTGGCTCTTTACGTGTTTCTTTCTTCGCCGGTTGCTTTCTTTGAGGACTTTCGGCCTTCCTCTTCTTCGAATCTTCCTCAGTCACATATTTCTTCAAGTGTCCCCTCTGGATGAGCTGTTCAATTTGCTGTTTTAATGTCCAGCAATCGTCAGTGGTGTGTCCTTCGGTTCTGTGAAATCTGCAGTAGGCTCCCGAGTGCTTCCCCATAGTGCCAACAAATGGGGCTGGTCTCGTCATAGTACCGTCTCGGAGCCCATCGTCTAGGATAGTCGACGGCTTCACCTTGAGCGGAGTGAAAGGCATGTCAGCACCAGGGCGAGGCTTCCTGTTTCTTGATCGGTTGCTCTTGTCATACTTGTTTGACTGATAACGCTTCTCGGCTCGAGAATTTCTCTCAGGCGAGTAGTATCTTCTTGCACCCTTACCATCTTTGGCTTCCTTTGTCGCTTCCGACTCCTCAGCTTCTATGTGCTTATCTGCTCGCACTCTAACCTCGTCCATGGTTCTGGGGGGACGGATAGAGAGTGCCTCACTAAACATTTCATTCTTCAATCCCTTCCTGAAAACCTTAACATAGAACTTCTCGTCCGGGTCTTCCACCAGGACGATGACTTTGTTGAACCGGTCCAAGTACTTCTTCAAAGTTTCATTGGCTCCTTGTTTAAGTTCAAACAAGTCTTCACAGTAAATAAGCTTCTTTTTGTTCACTACAAGAAAAACTGGATTTTCCGGCGACCAAAATCCGCCTGAAATGACCAAAATCCGCCGAAAATGTGGACTTTCCGGCGGATTTTTGGCGCCGGAAAAACCCTCGTCGCAAACAGTTTCCGGCGGATTTTCCGCCGGTAATTTCCGGCGGATTTTTGGTAGTTTCCGGCGGATTTTCCGCCGGTAATTTCCGGCGGATTTTTGGTAGTTTCCGGCGGATTTTTGGTAATTTCCGGCGGATTTTAATTTTTTTTTTTTTTTTTTTTTTGGAAAATCCGCCGGAAACTACCAAAAATCCGCCGGAAATTTTTTTTTTTTAAAAAAAAAATTTCCGGCGGATTTTTGGTAATTTCCGGCGGATTTTCCAATTTTTTTTTTTTTTTTTTAAAAATCCGAAATTTTTTAAATTTTTTTTGAATTTTATAACTTAATATATGTTTTAAATAAAAGTCAAAAAACAAAAGTAAAATCAAATGTTGAATGGTATTGTTGAAAAAGGAAAGAATAAAAGAGAATGTGAGAAGAAATGATATATGAGAGAATAAGAATGAGGAATTATGAAGAAATAAGAATAAAATAGTGAGATGAAGAAGGAATAAGAATAAAGAAGTGAGAATGAAGAAGAAAGGAGAATTATAGAAGAGAGATATGTAGAGAAATTTTTGAAGATTAGAGAGTATGAGAAAGAAGAAAAAAGATAAGATAGAGAAAATGTAGAAGAGAATAAGAAGGAAAGAAAGAGATAAATGAGAGAATGAGATGAGTGTAGGAGAAAGTTGTATTTATAGACGAATTTTTTTCCCTCCAAAATTTTCCGGCGGATTTTTTGAAATTTCCGGCGGATTTTTGAAAAAAAAAAAAAAAAAAATTTGGAAAATCCGCCGGAAAGTCCAAAAAATCCGCCGGAAATTACCAAAAATCCGCCGGAAATTTCCGGCGGATTTTTGGTATTTTCCGGCGGATTTTTGAAAAAAAAAAAAAAAAAAATTTCGAAAATCCGCCGGAAAGTCCAAAAATTCCCCGGAAATGACCAAAAATCCGCCGGAAATTTCCGGCGGATTTTTGGTATTTTGCGGCGGATTTTTGCAAAAAAAAAAAAAAAAAAAATTCGAAAATCCGCCGGAAAGTCCAAAAAATCCGCCGGAAATTACCAAAAATCCGCCGGAAATTTCCGGCGGATTTTTGGTATTTTGCGGCGGATTTTTGCCAAAAAAAAAAATTTATAAATCCGCCGGAAATTCCTAAAAATCCGCCGGAAAGTCCAAAAAATCCGCCGGAAACTACCGTGGGATCAAATCCGCCGGAAATCTATCAAATCCGCCGGAAAGTTTCCGACGGATTTATATCCGCCGGAAAGTTTTCGACAGTAAATCCACTATTTCTTGTAGTGGTTAGCTGAGAACTGCTGCACGAATCGGCTAGCGAGGTCATCAAATTTGACAATAGACCGCGGGGTCAAACCCTTAAACCACTTAAGGGCCACCTCCGCGAGCGTTCCAGCGAACATCTTACAAGTGACTGGGTCAGTTCCTCCACTGATCATCATCTGAGTCTGGAAGACGTCCACATGGCTCTAAGATCACCGGTTCCATCGTAGGCTCCTATCACAGGCTCTCTGAATCTATAAGGAATGGGAGTAGCCGCAATAGCTTCCGAAAAGGACTGAAATGCTCTCAAAGGAGGCCTGCGGTTCTCCGCTTCCCTGACATTATGCAAGGCTAGCAGCTGTTCTTGCAGTCGCACCTCTCGGGTTTCCAAAGCCTGGGCACGCAAAGCTTGCTCTTCATTCTTGCGTGCTTGTTCTGCATTCTGTTCCTGCAATGCCTTCACGGCGTCCAAGAGCTCCTGCAGTCTGGGACCAAGGTCGCCAGTGGACTAGGGGTGTTCGCGGTGCGGTTTGGTTCGGTTTTGAGACAAAAAGTGAACCGAACTGCAAGGTAAAATTACATGCGGTTTGGTTTGGTTCGGTTGGCTTCCTAAAATAAAACTGAACCGAACCAAACCAAACCAATGCGGTTTGGATTGGTTCGGTTGGTTCGGTTTTTTCCAAGACAAAACATAATTTAAAACAAAGTTAAAATTAAGTAACATAAAAAATGGCTAATAAATCTTTAGGAAAAAATTTACTCAAATATATGTAGTATATAAATTACTCTATTTTAATTCTTTTAAGATAGCTAAGACAATTTTTAAAAGAATTTGAATTAAATGTTTTATTGTAATTTTTAAATATAGCATAACAATATGGATTGTTTGTAAGTGAGTCAAAGAATTAGTTGGATTTGGGCTAGCAGGTGAGTGAGAGTTGGGTTTTAGTTGCATTTGGGCTAGTAAGTTAGTAAGGAAGTATGTAATTCAACAAGTCTTAGTGTTACTTGTGGTTTGGTTTGGTTTGGTTCGGTTTTTGAAATCAAAACCACGAACCGAACCGAACCGCGCGGTGCAATGAAATAAAGAACCGAACAAAACCGATTAGAAGCGGTTTTTTGCGGTTTTCGGTTTGGTTTGGTTCGGTTTGCGGTTTTCCAATTGGTTTGGTTCGGTTTTGAACACCCCTACAGTGGACCCGTTGGTCCTGGTATCATGCTCCATGACTGAATTGTTTGGTAGTGAACTTTGTGGGGTAGGAGTGTTTTACCTGGGCCCCGCGGTGGGCGCCAATGTTCCTAACTATTTCGTAGAGCCGAATACAGTTCGGGTATAAAGATAATGCGAGCAATATCAAAATATGGAGTACAAAGGTGGAAAAATGGGGGGCCCTTTTCATTGGCCTCTGAGGCACATATTTATTACAGAGACATCATCAATGCTAATCAATATTACACATAAATGATACATTAAGTATGGGCGGGCTGTTACATATTAATTACGGGCTGGCCGTTACGCGGCGCTCGGTTACTCATGGACGAGGGTGGTCACAACTAGAGTTGTCAATGGGCCGGGCTCGGGCCAGCCCGACCCTGCCCATCGGGCCAAGCGGCGCATATGGGCAGGGTCGGGCAGGCCCAATATTCTGATGGGCCGCAAAATTAACGGCCCAAGCCCGCCCAACACCAGCCCATGGCCCAATGGGCCACAAATCATTGACTTTTAGAATTTTAACTATATATTGTTTCTACAAAATGAACAACATACATAAATAGGATTCCTGGCAAACATCCAATATATATAAATCTGTTTGGCTCATACAAAGCCAATTTAAATCTGTTTTGGCTCTACAAATCAATATGGATAATACATTATCGCTTTTCCATAACCATAAACCACCAAAATAGAAATCAAAATAGAAGCCTAAACCTGTCTTGGTTTTACAAAACACTTTTTTTTTTGTTTCAACTTTTTTAATGTAGGTTTCCACTTTTTTTGAGTGAAAAAAAACGAACGGGCCGGCCCAAAGCCCATGGCCGGCCCCGACCCGACCCAATAATATCATCGGGCCAGACCAAAAAACATACAGTTGATTTTGGGCCACTATTTTTTGAGCCCAGGCCCGCCCAAAATATCGGCCCACTGGGCCCGACCCAAATTGACAGCTCTAGTCACAACTCCGAGCTCCATGCTGGGAGGAAGCCCCTCGGCAATGAGGATGACTGAGGTCTTATTGTCTTCGGGAATCAGACGTATCGGCCTGCAGGCAAGGTAGAACCGAGTCCGACTTATAAATTCAAAATAGTAATATAACCTACTTTAATAATATAATTATTTAAATGTCAAATAATAGAATGTAATGAACAATAATCCATTTTTAATACGTATGGATACCCTTTTCTTTTTAAAGGATTACTAATAAGTAATTTCGGATCCTTTTATTTAATATTCTCCATATCATTTTTAATTCTTAATTATTAAGAAAAGAAAGAAGTTTATTTTATTAATTACTAAAAATCATAAGGAAAATATTTTGAAGAACATATTAAATAACATTAGATATAAATTTAATAAACAAATGAGTTTTGTATAGATAGATTTGTGTTCTATAAAAAGAGTTAAAAAATATTTTTATCCGTCCATAACACAACAGGCAAAGTCGACGTGCAGACATTGTTGGGCTTGATATTTTTCGTGGTTACCCGTATTCGAACTTAAGATCTATAACTTTTGTGTGTGAGTTTACGGATGGTCCTTCGCTCCGGCCAAGACCAAAAAGTTATCTTTTGTTAGTGACCCTTAGATATCCACTTTTTTTCTTATAACGAAGACACTTTCGGATTTTTTCCTCAATATCCCCCCAAAAAAAAAGAAAAAAATTTACTTAGAAGTCACACTCCCACAATTAAATACCAAAATGCCACCCTTTGCGAATAAAATGAGAAATTGTATTTGAGATATCTCAAAGTGAAACTTTTTTTGCTTTAGGGGGGTGTGAAATCACACTTTAGATGTGCGATTTCTACGATTCTTTTTTGCCTATTTTAATGTTATTTAGCACATTTTTGTGTTTTGGGTACATTGTACATTGTGTTTGGGTACTTTAGTTTTCTGATTTCTACAATTTTTTTTCTTATTTTAATGCTATTTAGTTTCCATTTCCCATTTAGCATTTTAAAAACAATAAAACAAATGTTGAGTTTTTTTTATTCTTGTTTAATTTAATTGTTTTTTTAGTGTTATTTGAGGTACTTTAGGATTTAGGAAAAAATTAGGGTTCAAACTTGCAAAGTCTGGTTTTTAACAAGGAGTTTAGGCTAAACAAAATTAGTTTCGTGAATATATGATAAAGGGGAGGAAGCACATAAGGCTCGCCAAGTAAATAATGGCTCATCTTTTGTTTTGTAATTAACATGGGGGTTAAAGATGTTTTCAGTCCCTATAAAAATTTCACCTACTTTTAGTCATCACATTTTTCTCCGTAAATGCTTTTGGTCCATCATAACTTAATAGCATTTTTTGGGCTTTAATGGCGCTTTAAAGTGCTGGTAAGTCATTATGGGCCTTTAATCTCTTAAGGGATAAGAGTGTAATTTACTCATAAAAATTTCAGATTGAATTATAGTTATCTTGTTCTGAAAGTACATTTATACTCATTAGGATAAGAATATTAAATGGAAAATAGATAAATCGAAGAGATAAATAATAAGTGATGCAAATAATAGCTATCTCGAAAACAATAGATATTGTCAAAAAAAACAACAATAGATAATTATTTTTACTTGAATATTGATAACAGATTTTGATTTTGCCCCATAAAAATAGTCATTTCCTCCATAACATAGTTTTTGTTTAAATAAATGTAAGAAGTTATGTAAAATAAAAGAGAGAGTAACTTGATACTACTTTTATGTCTTTATCCATCTAATATTTACTACTGTTCATCCAATATTTTTTTGTTACAAAAGACAAAAAAACACAAAAACTAAGGTCTCACAACAGAAATTTATGTATTTTGTAGATTTTTTTGTCATGATATTATTTAGGCAAAAATACACCAGATGTCCTTTAAGTTATTTATTTGTAACAAGTTAATTATTTAAGTCCTTTAAGTTATTTAACTGTTTCACCGTTAACCTTTCCGTCCATTTTCATCTAACACCGTCAAAAAAAGGCTTATTTGGCAGTCTAGTGATGATTTGTCAAAAAATAAATTGTCATTTTTATTTAATTTATTAAAAGTAAATTAATCCATGTCACCCTCTTCTTTCTTCTTCTTCCTTCTTCGTTTGCCGTCTTCTTCCTCCAGCTCCTGAGTTTGCCGTATCAAATACGACAGATCTGAAGAAAAGGGTTTGCTGGAAAAAATTGAAGATTGAGAAATGGAAAATACAAGTGTCCAAATTAGGGTTTATGTTTATCCCCAATTTGGTTGCATCTCTTCTAGACCAATTGCAGGAAATTTGAACGAAAACCAAGCACCAATCTGAACGAAAATGGTATTCAAATCCGAACGAAAATAAAACTCAACACACCCAACGAATTTGAACAAAAATCTGGGTTTCAGTTTGGAACACATCCAACGAATCTGGGTTTCAATTTGAAGACACCCAAAATAATAGAAACTAGGGTTCAGAAACAAATCAAGGTAATCTGTTAAATATTATATCCATGGGATCCTAATGTATCTTTGTCCTTTTGTAGCCCTTCTTGATGCTTGATTTTAGTGGAAGATGATTTTTGAAGTTTGGACTTTTTCACTCAAACTGATGAGATGATGATGCTGCCATGAGAGAGACGATGATGGAGGCATAGAGACGAGATGTTGTGAGTTGATTCAGTGCTTTAATTTGGGGTTGAAGATGGATAGTTTCTGGGTTTGGGGTTGAAGATGGGTTAGAGGTTGAAGATGAAGATGCCACGTAGGACTTCGTTAGGGACACATCATCACCGTAAATGACACATCAACCTTGTTTGTGACAACTAGACTTTTTTCTAACGGAAGTTTAACAAAAGGCTAATGGTATAAACGTTAGCTAACTTAAAGGACTAAGTTGGTACCAAAAAAACTTAAATGACCAATTTGTTGCAAAAAATAACTTAAAGGACCCCTGATGTAATTTTGCCTATTATTTATTTGCAAAAATTTATAGTGTCTTTTTATGTGAATATAGTATATACTACCTCCGTCACATTTTATAAGTTGTTTTAGCAAAATGAATTTGTCCCAAATTAATTGTTGTTTTACATTTTCAAGAAAACATCTAACATGTTTTTCCACTATTACCCTTATTAATCATTACAACTTTTTACATTAATAAATAATTCACGTTTATCTATGTAGAAAGATAAAGAGTTAAATGGTAATTGAGACAAAACTTTTTATAAAATCTAGACTACCAATCATTTTTCTTAATATAGGTGTAACTACCTTAAACTGCATATAAAATGGGACGGAGGTAGTACTATTTTGTGTCCATGAAGAAAAATTTATGGATTCTCTCCACCAAAGAGGAATATATCGGAATTCGGAAATCAAAGTGAGAAAGGAATGCTATAAACACGAACTTTACTTTCTGAAATAAATAAATAGTTTGAAAGTTAACTTCTGAATATAAGTTCGAGAAAAAATATAGTAGTTCTTCAGAAGTTTACTTCTAGATCCCTCCTGCTTTGAAAAAATAAAACAACATAAAAGTTGCGGAGTATATTAAAAAAGGGGGCGTAAATAGAAACCCCGAGATATCATAGTTTGGGCAGTACGGCCTAATAAAAGTTTAGATGAAAATAGCCCATTTTATAGTTAAGAGAAGGGTTTGGCTTTTCCACATTCCCTCATACTCACTTCACATCCCTAAACCCTACGAAATGACCAATATACCATTAATGAGGCATACACTCCGTTTTTTTTGAATTTTTACCGATTCGATTAGGGTCAGCCGAAAACTTTTGGTTAGGCCCACCCGAACGTGTATTGTTTTGACACACACCCCTTTTGAATTTTTGACACACATCCATTAACACTATTCGGTTGACCTCAACCGAACGTGTTCAAGTGTTTTGAAGTATTTTTAATTTGTTATTTTGGGGATTTACGGGGTTTGGGGGTGTGGGTTGAGTAGCAAGGGGTGTGGAAAAAGTCAAAACCTAAGAGAGAAGCTTGACCTAAAATAAAACAAACCAAGAGAAAGAAATTTCGGAAATCAAAATTAGATTCAGAAAATAGCCCATTTTATAGTTTGGTGTGGTTTTCTGTTGTCTGTTTTGAAATTTTCAAAAACCAAAACCAGATTCAGTTTTGAGTTTTAAAATTTTCAGAAAACCAAAACCAGATTCAGTTTTGAGTTAAAAAATTTACAAAAATCAAAACTATAGTTTAAAACATGAACATAAAAGTGGTATCAAAGTGGTAGTTAATGGTGGTTGGAGTGATGTTTGCCGATAGCCATTACGGTGGTCAGCGGTGGTTGGAGTAGTGGTCAGTGGTGGTCAAAGTGATAGTTGACGGTGGTCAAAGTGGTGGCCGAAGTGGTGGTCGATGGTGACCATAGTAGTGGTTAGGGGTAGCCGGAGGGGTGGCCGGTGGGTGGTCAGAGGTGGTTAGAGTGGTGACCGGTGGTCGAAATGGTGGTCAGTGGTGGTCAAAGTGGTGACTAGTGGTCGACATGGTGGTTAGTGGTAGTCAAAGTGGTAGTTGATGGTGGTGGCCGGTGGCTGTAGCGGTGATTGATGATGGCTAAAGTGGTGGTCGGCGATGGTCAAAGTGGTAGCCGACGGTGGTCGGAGTGGTCGTCAGTGGTGGCCAGAGTGGGAGTTGGCGGGGTCAGAGTGGTACTCGGTGGTCGATATGGTGGTCAATGGTGGTCAAAGTGGTAGTTAACGGTGGTCGTCGGTGACTGTAGCGGTGGTTAGAGTGGTAGTTGGCGGTGGTCAGAGTGGTGGTCGGTGGTTATTGAAGTGATGGTTGGTGATGACGTGTCAGTGTTAAAACAAAAACTGAAATTAGGACACCTATTTTTTTGGTTTTGTCTTTTGATGGAAAACTGTTTCGAAAATAAGGAAAAAACTAATTCAGCACTATTTTACCCAAACATATTTTGATTTTGAAATTGACTTTTAAAACCAAAAACTCATAACCACTCCAATCGGGCCCTTATGTTTGGATCTTTTTTGATAGGTAAAATGAAATGGAATAAAATAAAGTATAATAGGATAAAATTTAGTGTAATAGGATAAAATTTATTTTCATCTTTAGAACTCGTATGATGAAATAAAATAAAGGGTTAAATATATTTTTGGTCCCTATAAATTTAGGTTTTTTTGTCCTTACAAAAATTTCACCAACTTTTAGTTCCCATAAAAATTGGATTTTTTACTTTTAGTCCCTGAGGACTTTTAATAGCGTTTATTTTCTTTTAATAGCGTTTTTTGACCTATTATAAGCGCTATTAAAAGCCAATAAGCGCCATTAAAGTCCCGAGGGATGAAAAGCAAAAAATCTAAATTTTATAGGGGCCAAAAGTTGGTGAAATTTTTTCTAGGGACTAAAAACAAAAAACCCAAATTTTATAAGGACCAAAAACATATTTAACCCTTTGCGTCAAAAAAACATATTTAACCCTAAAATAAATTAGGTTAATGTTTTAAGCAAACTATGATTCCTATATTTTCCTTATTTCAAGTATGGTGGTTTTTAGGATCAGAAGAGGTCAGCTAAGTCGCTCACCGGCACACCAATAAATTGTTATGAATATTTGAGATTTCATGTTAGTTGATATAATCTCAACCACAAACGGTCTTTTATATTACATTTGATGATCAACTAAATTAGTAAATCAGGAGAGACTTAGTTAATCCCTCACATTAGAATGTACCTTCAAGTCCATAAAGCAATTAATTAAAACATGTGCCCTTATTAGAAGATCTCATTAGATTTCATTTTATTTTTTCTGATTTTTACTCCATTACTAAAGATTAGAAGAAAATACCTACTTTTTTAACTTTTTACAACACGAGTTTTTTTAGCAAGTTGAAATATAGTATTTTCTCTTCGGTGTTTCCGTTTTCTTTTATTAAATTTTACAATTTTCAAAATATTTATAGGTTCATAGAAAATTATAACAAATACAGTACTACCGTGGGGATGCGCAGGTAAAATACCAATTTGGTGTTATATATTTAAAGATCTAGTGGTTGATGTTCCAAAAATTATCCAGCCACACTTACCATACTAAGTATGGTTTGTAGGGGCGGTTTATTTGTAAAGTGGGAAGAGGCACACACCTTTTTTTTTTCCAAATTGGTGGCATTCGCCACTCGAGTGTGATGTGATTCTGTTTTCATAGATCACGAAATTAAATGTATTCTAAAGTCAATGTCTTGGAATTTCCTTGTTTTTCCTCGTATTCTTCATTCTTGGTTCTCATCAGAGTGTCTCAATAGTGCGTAATTATTTTCTTTATAAAGGGATGGAGCACCCTAGTGCCACCCTTTTAATCTAATTGCTTATAAAAAAAAGACTAATCTAGGAAAATTTGGCAATCCTCAAAATCATATTATTGAAACTTTTACTATTTCTTTTTAAAAAAATCGAGAGAATCTTTACTCAATTTCTAGTACAAGGTATTGGGTTGGTAATGCAGTTTAAGATTGTTCTCATTTCACACTAACTGAAGTATAACTCAGCTGTCTCACACTAACCTCTCTTTTTGTTACTTGAGAGGTTCATACTAATGATGAAGATTTTGAAGTCACGAAGTTTTGTAATTTGGAAATTGACCAAAATGTGGAACCCATTCAATGGAGTGCCAACATAGGTATAGACATTTAAACCCAATTAGACCCTTCAATTAATTTGTTCAAGAAAGAGCACTTTAATTTCTAAAGTTTTGGGTCATATGCATTGAAAAATATCCACTTTCTGGTTGGTATTCTCCAATTCATTATTTCAACGGCTCAAAACTACCATATACATTTAGAGGTCAAAGTCAATTGGGTAGCCAGTAATGTAGAAACTGCTTCTATTAATTGATAGATTAACTCCAACCTATATATGATGATCAAATTGTAATTTTGGAATGTATTAGACGCATACCACTAATTAGTTTGAGTCCATGACCTGCCCTCGTGACGTAAGGTTATGATGTCAACTCCCACTACCATCCAACAATTGAACTATAAGCCATCTGGATACATATTTTCTTTTTCTTTGTTTCTCTTTTTTTCTCCAACTATTGCTGGCTAGTCATATTTCAATGCTTTCGGTGAAAAATTAATCTTTCACTATACTTAGGAGTAAATTTCGCACTGATTAGCATATTGAGTTTGTCAGGAATCGAACACAGGAGCACTAAATCGACCCCACACGTCTCAAAGTAGCTTATGTCACACTTGGCTAATGGTAATTGGTTATTAGTATACCTATTTTTTTTATTATCTATTTGGAAAAGAAGAAAATCTTATATGAATTATTTTTTATTAATATTATGTATATGTATACTCCCTCCGTTACACTGTATAAGCAAAATTGAGTCAATGAAAGTTGATGTATCTGGTTCAAAATTGACATCAGATACATCAACTTTTGTTGACCCACTTTTACTTATTAATACAGAGTGAGTATGTGTTTTAACACAGCTTGCATTGTGTTTGTATATAACATTTTTTTGGTAAATTTTACTTTTGGTTTTTTTGGTAAAAAATTTCCCATTTGTTGACAAAATATTGTGAGTTTAGTCTACATAATTTATTAATATACACTTTTGATATCCTCGATTTCATGGCTTTTTCATTTAGCCCTTCTGTTCTGGATTGGACCCAGAGGCTCATTCAGCAATTGGACATAGATTGACACAATCACTTTGATCCATATCCACAATACACAAGCTCATTCATGACTCTTATACTTGGACGGCTCAGATTTACTCTACCGATGCAACGGCTCACCACGGGTACAGTTCCCTATATATACTGGCTCATATTGCCATAATTAGGTACATTCTCATTCCTAGCTAAATCACTCATCTATTCTCAATACTAACTTGAGCGTCGGAGTGGCTTCGCAGGTACCACTCCAGGCTCACACTAACCTCTGGCCAGACAGCGAAAGACCTACCAACTGCAGTCCACCCAACACTGCAAGGTACAGAACACCTTCATTTTTCTAAAATTCATGATATTTACAAATTAAAAGGGAAAATAAACCCCAAGTGTTTCGGGACTACAAGTAAAATTAAAAAATATTGAGACTAAGTTTGTAATATTTAGATTTTAGGAGGACAAAATTAATTCGCCAAAAATATTGAGAGACTATTTTCAACAACTTGAGAAACTTGGTGGACAAAAAGTACAATTTAGCTTATTATCATTTTACAAGATTGTACATTTTTTCACATATTCGTAAAAAAAAGTGTCTATACATATTAAAATGTTGATTTGAACCAACACCGCTGGCTCAGTAGCTTAATCTATTCTAGGACACAGAAGGTCGATCCAGTGTTCTTGGGTCCGATTCTACAGTAGACAAACTCGGTGTTGGCTAGTGCGATTTGATTCTAAGTACGAGCGGAGATTAATCTTTCGTTGAAAGTGTTGGGACCGTGGGTAGCCAGCAATGATCTAATTAAACCAAAAAAATGTTGATTTAAAAAAATTATTTTATCATTTTTTGAGAAACTGGTCCACTTAAACTAGTTATTTAATTGAGTTAGTTGCTTGAAATAAATGTATAAGATGATTAAGTTAAATTTAATTATTCTGTCGATCGGGAATTATTTGAGAATTTTTTTTATAGGCAAAGTAGTTAGAAATTAGTGTGTTAGTATTTGAGAATGTTTTAATATGTCACCGAAATAAAAAATTATAATTTTCCGGACTTTTAAATAGTTTTAACTAGGTTTCTCGAGGCCTTTTGCGAGGAAGTGATTAGAGTTGGCTGGAAGAACATGCACAAAGTAAACCTTAGACCACTAGGGTATATAATTTAATATTTTGTTTTTACACTTATGTTTGTTTTATTTATTTAATTTAATTCATTTAGTTATTTATTTATGAACATTTCTTTATTGAACTTTAGGGTAGACGACTTTATTTTTGTTGCTGTATTTGTATCTTTTTTGCAGCTTGGGTAGTTTAGGTATTTTACCCTTTGCACACACATCACTTACACAATTGCACACACCTTTGAGTGGATCCCTATACTCGGGCCTCTGTGAAACTTAGGATGAGTGGAGATCATTAGTGATAGTCATTCTGGATTTTCTGTCTGACTATCACGAGAGTCTCAACCAGAGTGCACCCTTTTATGATATCCCACAACTGGTAGTCATCTATCGTTGTGGATACTATCATGAAGGGGCTTTAGCTCTGGAGGCCTTTTGTGAGGAAGTGATTAAAGTCAGCCGGAAGAACATGCACAAAGTAAACCTTAGACCACTAATGATTATTTTACAAGGTTAAACTCTTACCACTAAGCTAGCATCTCAAGTGTAGTGATTAGATTGTCCCTTACTCTAAAATAAATAATAAAAAAAAAAAACAAGTCCACTCGCATTATCCTCAAGTGTATATACTAGTACCATGGGAATTTAATGGTCGTAGTTAAGCCAAAAACATTGAAAATTCCCCCACAGAACAGACTGCTTCGTTCGTTAACCTTCTTCCGTAAGTGTTAAGGTGTTAATTAGTCCGCAATTAAAGGAGGGGTCTTGGTGGAGCTGATGGAGGGAAAAGAAGAGTCAAGAGACCAATTAATTTGTGTGCTGCCTCGACTGAATTTTTTTGAAAGATTAAGGACTCAGTCACATCTATAATTTCAATTAATGAATGATAACTAATTGAAAATAATAGTTCCTGTTATATTTTCTCAGTCTGATCATGTCGATCTTGAATCTTGATAATCTTTACTATTTGTTTTGATTATTTTTTATACTAAGAATTAATTATGTAGTACTTTCAAACAATAACAAATAATGATTATACTTTTCAAAAATATTCTTTTTTTTATGTGACAATTTTTTGTTTTTTTGACAAATGACAATATTTTTGTTGACATGTGTGAAAACATTTTTTTATAATTCATAAAATTATATAATTATTAATTTACTCTTCTAAAGAATTAAGCATATTCACATAAGTTTATGAATTTATTTAGGGATAAATTTATGACATACTTGAAGACCTTATTTTTTTATAACACTTCAAGTATTATAAAAAAATAATCTCTCATGTGTAACCGGTTCTATCTCTCATGTGCAACTTTCAAAAAGATTAGGTCAGACACCAATCAAATAAGTAAGATATATAATCTAGTTTTAAGAAGCTCGACCTAAATTAATTTTCATACATCATGCCCGTGAACAGTATTTTTAATAATTTATCATGCATAAAAATATGCTCGTTGGCCATTTATTACTTTAAACAACTTAGGGATAAGTTGAATATAGACCTTTTGAACAGACTAATATTCATATTAGACTTTCAAATATATTAGGCCATAAGAGCCTACACTTTTACAATTTAGTTCATATTACATATTAATGGTTTTTTTTTGGTGGTGTTACAACGTAACAAAGCAAAAGAAACCTGAGCAGAAATAGACGAATGAGCTCTCTCTTTTGCCATGAAGTCAGCAACAACAGTTTGATCACGCAAGATGTGAGTGAGCTTCACATTCCCACAAGCAGCCATAATGTCGCCAATCTTGAAAAGAGTCGAGTCATAGCAGTGGAGTACTTGAGAGTTGTTACTAGTCGGAACGAGCAAGATAGCCGCCAGACAGTCACATTTGCAGGTAATTTCTTTGTATCCCAAAGCAAGGCACGTCTCCAAGCCAAGTTGGATGATGTAAAGTTCAGTAAGGAAAGCATCTCCACCTATCGCAAAGTGAGTAAAACCAAAAATCCACTTACCTGCATCCAAGGTGGGAGTTACCATCAAGAAAGCTGCCATCAACATTAAGCTTCAAAGCGCCTGGGGGGAGGCGGGAATCCATTGAGCCACCAAACGAGCAACTGCAAGGTTTGTGTCTTTGTGGGGATAGTAATGCACTCATCATGTAGGGCGTGAATCATGCTAATAACACCACTAAGTTTCCAATGGCAGGTCTCAAAATCGAGTTGTTTTGCCAGCACCAAACGAACCACATGCAAGCCATAAATAGAATAGGGGAAGGGTCATCAACCATAGAGTGTAGCCATATATGATGGTTAGATTCTAAAAAGGAATTGCGATGGGCACCAAACCCCAACTGTAGCCAAATCTCCTTAGAATGAGGGCAGTCACGGAGGAGGTGGAAGAGGTCCTCAATAGGTGATGAGCAACACAGGTGCAGCAGGGGGAGGTTGCCATGTTGCAAGTATGACGACAAACATTTATAGGGTTCAATCCCCGGAAACTAACATTTCCCCCACCCCTACTAACATTGCCTATAAAAAAAACATTTATAGGGAGGGCATTTGATTATACTATGGGTCTGTGAACCATTTGGGGGTTTCTAATTAGGTCAATGCATATTAAAACTTTTAATTAATTTGTAATTATATCTATAAACCTTTAAATAATTTGTAACTTGATCCTTTTTACTTAATTAGGAACCCAATTATAAATTTCTATTAGAGACATATTACTTATTATTTAAAAATTTAGGGAAATCAATTAAAATACAGTAATGGGTTGCGAGAGAAGGTGATTAGAATGACCATTAGTGCTACTTTGATTAATAAAATCGTCATTTTCCTCAACAATGAGAGACTAAATTGTCCCTCGTGATATTCTTTAAGGAACAAATTGTTCACTTAATCTTTATTTTAGGTCCACCACATCGTCCATCTCACCTTTCCATAATTTTCTCAATATATATTCATAAATCATAAACCTCATATACAAATACATAGATTATGAATATATACATATCTATTATAAATCATAAAACATATACAAAACAAGGGAGACGAAGAGAACAAGGACTAGGGTCTGAGTTTCGTTTGAAAATGAATGAGAGAATGATCCGATTGTTAACATGCAGTTGGCGTGGAAGTGTCCTCGTTTAAAGTTTTTCGAAGGTATTACTAACGTTGGTTATTAGTAAAAATACAACTTGGAGATGTCAGCGATTATATGTTTTAAATTCGCGAAAAAATTCACATTTGGTATTAGTAAACAACACCAACGTGGAAAAGTAAGCATTTTAAATGTTTTAAATCTGTAATTTATTCACAGTAAGCATTTACTAACATCTGACGTTGTATTTGATGCTTTGTAGTTAACGCGCTAGAAGGAGATATTACAGTTTATTTACACAAAAGGTCACTATATTTGTGTTTAACATCGACGGTTTCATAACACAATATTATCTATTTCGTGTACTATAGCTAGTGACATGAAATCATAAATCTATTTTTTTTGGACACTAAAATCATAAATCCATTAGAAACTAAGTAAAATGACAACCAGAATGATACATTGGCTTCAAAGCCACCCCAAAACAGTAACTAACAGGACACCACATGACCAAATACTCCAATGTTTTGGAAATGCACTCTTATCAATCTACATACAATTCATAAAAAAACACCAACTAGACTTAGACCTAGCCATAAATCATTTCCTTAAGTTTAACTATAAATTATAATCCCTATTATTAGTAGTACTGCAGTACATATATATTACAGGAAAAGTAGATCAATCATAGAGATTAGATAATTAAATTTTATTTTGCCTTTATGAAAAAGTTTGGTAAATGAAGTTTAAATGACTGTGTAGCAGTTCATCCATATCTACTTAAACAGTCTCGCTCTACAGCTTACTAATGAAAAGTCTAATTGCAAATTCTCAAGTGCAAGGGAAACTCACAGGCTTGGTATATATAGGATGTTTAATATTAGGTTATCCTGAAAAAATAGGAAAGGTGCGTAAGCTTCAATATCTAATATCTAAGTTGCTATAATATGAATCATCTTCACATCATCACATGCATCCAAGGATAAAGAATGATAGGAGTAGGACGAAGAAGAAAAAGTAATCAAATGCTTTGTTTAGTTATATCATAATCTGCAAAAGTTTGTCCTCCATTATCACTACCCTTCGAATAAACTAAATTTTCAAAAGGCGACAAATGATTCAAAGGGGTGTTGTGTCACGGGAGGTGTATCTGGAACATGGCCACGAAAAGAAAAAAAGATCGTTATGTAGGTAAAAGAAATTCACAAGAGGCTAATAATAGGCCACTAATAGATAGTTTATCGAACACTTTAAATTCAATCTGGTAGTTTATTTGCTCTTAATTTTTCCACAAATTGTTTGCTACATGTAATCGGTCGCAGAATATGGAAAATTGAAAAAAGCTCAATGGTGGAAAACAATTGCAAAAGGAGATCAGTGTGTTAATATTTATATGAACCAAAAAAAAAAGTAATGATACTGATAGAAAATCACGGTTATGCTGACGATATGATTCCATCATAAACAAAAGCTTATAGAAATTAAAATTAACACTGTGTGTGAGCTTATTAAAAAAATATTCGTGCGTGTGCATTTGTCTAATAAAGATGCTCTCTCAAATCTTGTCGGTAAAAACCAACTAATTGGCTCCACACCTACAACCTAAACCTAATCACTGAGTAGTTCTGCTTAGATATATTGCACAATTTGGCAGCCAGTGGCGTGGCCTCACTCTTGTTCTGAGTAGTGGAATGTACGGGTGTTGTTGTGTTGTTTTTATTAATAGACTTAAACATAATTTAATTGAACATTGTATTAAACATTCAAAATTCCCAAATTGTAATATGTAATATTTGAAATTTCGCGTAGAGATTAGAAAACAAAATTGTATTAAAAATTCAAAATTCTCAAATTGTAATAGTTTCCGTAGAGACTAAATACAACTTATTGATAGAGAAAAATGGAATATTAAAAATGAAGAAGACATGTAGATGAAATTAAAGTAGATATATTGTGAAAAATAGAAAAATGAGATAGAGTTAGAGAAAGATAGAGGAGGAGAGAGTGAAAAAATGTGTGAGAAAAATTGAAAAAGTTTGAAAAGATATATGAGAGAGTGATAAGTAATATTTCTTGTAGAAAACAAAATTATAGTAAAGTTCCAAATTTTACAAATTGCAATATTTCCCGTAACTAAATAAAACTTATTGATAGAGAAAATGAAATATTAAAAATAAATGAGCCATGTAAATGAAGTTTTTTTTTTGACAGCAACAAACTTATATCATTTCATTAAATAAAATAGTCTCAATACAGGATGGAATCAAATCAAAAATACAGGAGCGAGCATAACATCTAGACGCCTGTGCTAACGCATGAGCGGCGAATGAAGTTAAAATAGATATATTGTGAAAAATAGAAAAATGAGATAGAATTAGAGGAAGAAAGAGAAGAGTGAAAATATGTGTGAGAAAGATTGAAAAAGTTTGAAAAAAATATGTGAGAGAAAGTGGTAACTAATATTTCCTGTAGAGATTAGAAATTAAAATTGTATAAAGTTTCAAATTTTACAAACTGTAATATTTCTCGTAGAGACTAAATAAAACTTATTGACAGAGAAAAATGGAATATTAAAAAATGAAGGAGACATTTAGATGAAATTAAAGTAGATATATTGTGAACAATACAAAAATGAGATAGAGTTAGATGAAGAAAGAGGAGGAGAGAGTTAAAAAATTTGAAAAAGAGTGTGAGAGAGAGTGAAAAAGTGAAAAAGTTTGAAAAAGTAAAAAACTAAAATTACATAAATATCCTAAAATTGTTTAGTTGGGAAAAAGGTAACATTAGTATTTTAGTACCAGGTTAATGGTATAGATAGATAGATAGCTAAAGAAATATTTCATTTTTGTAGAAAGGAGTTTATATCAAGTATACACTCATACACATATATAAGGGAGATTTAAATGATTCTGAGTAAACCTTTGTTTAGTGTAATATTGTCACAATATATCTACTAAGAATCTGGCTTCTGAGCTTGAACCCGAATGTCTGTATCGTGTTTATTTCTCATTTCGTCTAAACTAAAAAAAATTGTTATTTACATGGCAAAATATCTCTCGAGGTCCCTTAACTTATTTTTTGGTAACGATTGGGTCCCTTAACTTTTTTTTGTAACGCCTAAGTCTCATGGTAATTTTTGTAACGCCTAAGTCCCTTAAATTTTTTTGTAACTTATTTAATGTTGATGTGGAAATTTTATTTGATGACTCATAATTTTTAATTAATTTATATTTAAAATAAAAGAAAATAAGGGAATTGTTCATCATCTTCACTAACATGCATCTCTTCACTTGAAATCCAGATTTTTGAACACAAACCAGAAACGAAACGATAGGGGTTCTCTTCACTGGAAACAGAAACGAAAAAACGAAATAGAACCCAAATTTCAATTTCAATTTCGAACACTGAAACCAAGATTTTCGAAGACAAACTAGAAACCCAGATTTTCGATTTCTTAAACTACCCATTTCTTAGATCTAAAATTTCTCTTCATTGGATTGACGATTCTGAAAATTACCATGGGGCTTCTCTTATCTGATGATTGGAGACTAACATTCCAGAAGTTTGTACTATTTGGTCACTTGAATATCAAGATGGAACCGGGTTTTATTGTGGGTCATGACAACCCGTTTTCTACAGCTCAGCAACCCCTACGGCTGTGATGTTAACTGGCAAATTAAAAAAAAAAAGAGTCCCACGTTCACAGTGCACAAATACTCAAATCTGGCATTGAATCACAAAATGGAAGGGGTATTCAAAAATCAATAAAGGGAATCACCAAGGAAACCGTTAGGCGTTAAAAAAAAGTTAAAGGACTCAATTGTTACCAAAAAATAAGTTAAGGGACCTCGAGAGATATTTTGCCCATTTACACGATAACTGACTTTGGATTTCGTTGATTCAGCTAGCCGTTGAATGTCTACTTCATATTCTACTAATGGTCATACATATAAAATTTTAAAGAAATTGAATATTTGTAGCAACACAATTAAATGGTCAAAATTTTACTTGTATTTTAAAAAATATATGTTACTTGAAATAAAAAATTATTCAATAAAATATTAAAATTTTAATATTATTTTGGAGTCAGTTTTCTTGAAAAAATATAAATTTGACAGTTGGTCTTCTCTGTTGCCGTATAATATTATTAGCATTATGTCTACTACTAGGTCATTGTAGCCCTTTGCTTTCATTCTTTTACTTTGATTTGATATCATTTGTTTAAGGCCAATGTTTGAATAATACACGATACAACAGCAATTTTTTAAAGGCAAAGATAGCTTATGGCATATAATTTATAATAGATATATTTGTGAAGTGTTGAATACGATTGGTTTATAATACTTTTTCTTTTTTTATAGTGTTTTTTTATACTACTTGAAATAACGTCTAAGCTTATAGTTTACGACGTTTTATTTTTCACTGTTATTGTTACTTTTTTACTATAATTAAATTCATAACTTATCCTCCGTTAAATGAATATTTTTCTTTTTTCATTGTTTGTTGATCATTTTATATTTATAAATTAGTTTAACCACTAATTTTATCATGCATTTTAAATGCAATCTGCTAGTTTATCAACTATAAACTAGTTTATTCGTAATTCGCTATTTTCTAGCCATAGTTATAATAATGAATTTATACAAATATTCTTTTATAAAGTTAGGTTGGTCAGGTCTAGTAGGTGGAAACAGCCGGTGAAGTTGGGTAAGAGAGCACTGGTGATCTAAAGAAAGTGGTGTTGTAAGTCTTTTGTGCTTTAGCAAAAACAAGTGTAATAGCTATTTGGGAAATAGTGGAAATACTCACTTGGAAGTGGGGAGAGGACGTAGCCAAGATTTGGGTGTTCTTTAATTGCTTTCCATACTATCTGCATACTTACTTTACACTTAGCATTGTTTTCAAAACCAAGAGAATGTTAATTTTATCAACTTTCTCAAGACAGTTTTCAAACAAGTCTTTAATCATTTAACCTATCAATATATGTTTGAAAACATCATCTCTCTTATAAGCTAAAGTTATCTTAAATCATTCTTATTACTCATCATCGATTATAGTCATATGTGCTGGTTGTTTTTGGAACTAACTTCAACCTTTTCATCCCCGAGTTTATCTTGGAATAATCTGTTGAGAAGGTTTCAGACGAATTTTAAAAGGGCACAAAATTCAACTCACCTTCTTGTGTAACTTTGTCACTTCAGCAGAGACCTCTCATTGTGTTTAACTGAATGATCCAAACCATCACGATTCGTTCAGAATTCAAAGCCCAACACATAATCATCAACTAATTAGTGTTTAATAAGAATTGACCATAATATACATTAATAATAATTCTTATATAATTAATATGTCAATCCACAGTAGATTAATTAAAGAATAATAATTTTAAAACTAGAAGTTATGGTCAAAGCACTTGTCATCCAAAGACAAAGCAATCTTCAACGCTGCAGAAATTGTATCCGATAGGGAAGACAAATCATACATGTCAAAGACTTACACTTAGGGGTGGGAATAGGCCAGACCGCCTAACAGTGGCCTACGGCCCAGTCTACGACAGACCAAAACCATTCCCAAGCTTTTTTTAAACTGATAAGGGCAAGGCTTTTTTAAAGCCTATTTAGCTAAATAGGTCAGGCCATAAGCCATTAGAAAAGCCTTTTAGGCCTATTTAAATAAATATAACTAATATTTTTAATTACTAATATTATTTTGTATTGAATTTGGTACTTTGTGTTAAGTCATAACTTTGCTAACATTTTTTGTTAGTTTAAACATATTAACCTACATCAATTGTTTTTTTGTTACTATTTTACTTTGCTAAAAATAGTAAAATAGGCTTTTAGAAAGGTCAGGTCAGGCCTCAAAAATAGGCTTACGATAGGCCACAGGCCAGACTAAGGCCTAACAATTTTAATGTTGGCCAAGCCCAGGCCATGCAAAACTAGCTTGGCCCAACCTATTCCCACCCGAGAAATGATGAATTTAGAGTAACATACTAAAAGAAATATATCATTAAAGTTGGCCCAAGCATCGAAGATGCTATAATGAACTCCTACTAACCAAAAACATCAAAATACTTGATAAAAAAACCGAGTTATAATACTCACTAGCCGCCTGACCCGTGCTACGCACGGGGTTGACTAATTTTTAGTTAGCAAAATTAGAGTAAAACCGGAAGGGGAAAACCTCTTTAATAAACCAATCATTCAAGACAACAGTTTTCTGTCCACTGCGGGAATCAAACTCGGGAGCACTAAGTCGACCCCGTGTCCCAGGGTAGCTTATGCCAGTGGACCAATGATGTTGGTGTGTAAAATATATAGTCAAATAATTGTGGATTGAAATTAAATTATAGCTATAAATTAAATAAGAAGATTATAAAATTTAAAAAGAATCTTGACAAAAAATGTTGAAATTAAACATCCATAGATAATGGGAAGAAAATGTCTAAAACTTTTAATAACATAATCCATATTTATCAAATGTAAATATAAAAACTTAGCCCATAATAAGAAAGAAAAGAAGACAACACAATTAAAAACTAAAACACATGGGTATCATGCATGGTTGTAGAAAACTCATGATAAAATAGGAGCAGTTATACAAAGTTGAAAGAAGATGGTGGAGGTTGTATTATAAATGTGGCTGAAGTTCCCGTTGAAAGAAGATAAAAATTTAAACACCAGTTAAAGTATGTTTTTAATACCGTTTGATGCGAAATGACAAAAATAAAGAAGACAACACAAATAGAAAGTGAAACATGTGGGTATCGTGCAGAGTTAGATGAAAACCACCAATAAAATAGAATCACCTATAGAAAGTTGAAAGAGGGCGATGAGGGGATCTATTGTAAACGTGGCCGAAATTCCCGTAAATAAAAATTAAATTAAAAAACTATAAATTAAATAAAAATATTATAAAATTAAAAAGAAACATTAATAAAGACATTGAAATTCAACATCCACAGATAATAAGAAAAAAAAACGTAAAGAATATTAATAACAACAAATACATTGAAATTGAACATCCATAGACAATTAGAAGAAAAAGTTTAAAAAACTTTAATAACGTTATCTATATTTATCAAATGTAAATATAAAAACTTAACACATAATTAAAGAGAAAATAAGACAACATAATTAGAAAGTGAAACACGTACGTATAGGTATCATGCAGAGTTTGATTTAAAACCACCAATAAAATAGAAGCACATATACAAAGTTGAAACTATTTTTGAAGAAAGAAGTTCGCATATTTGAATAAAATAGAAGCACTATTTAGTATCACACTACATATTTTGTCACAATTTTTTTCCACCAAACGGGTTTTTGAGGAATGAGCTTTATGTATCCGAACATGTAAAAAAATTTGAATCCTAAAGTCCCTCAACAAATTGTTTGGCATCACATTTTATGTATTTTGTCACGTATTTTTTTTATTTTTCGTCAAACAGGTTGTTGAGGAACAAACTTCACGTATCTGAACATATAAAATTTGTTCCGGACCCTAAAGTACCCCAAATTTCAATGTTGGCATCACATTTTACCTATTTTGTTACAAAGCTATTATTTTTTTTTGACCAAACCAGTTATTGAGGAAAAAAGTTTGGGTGTTTAAACAGCTAATTTTTTTTCTGAATCCTAAAGTGCCTCAACACACACCGGTTAACATCGTACTTTACGTGTTTTTTTTTAAAAAATATTTTTTCACCATCAAGTATACCAAAGCACATTGTTTAGCATCTCATTTTATGTATTTTGTCATGAAATTAAATCTTTTTTTCACCAAATCGATAATTGAAAAACAAAATTCACATATTTAAACATCTAAAATTTTTCGAGTCTGTAGAGTACTCGTTAAAATATTAAAAAGGAAAAAATGGAAAACAGTAAAATAAAAACGAGGACAAAACAAAAAAAAAGAAAAAGAGAAAAAAACTAAAGTTAAAAACAAAAAAAAAGTGCGGCAATTCCCGCCAGCGGTGACAAGCCGCTTACAATTAAAAGGGGTACTTCCAAAAAACTTTACTGGACAATTGCCCCCTTTGAATGGGGTAGCACAAGAAAATCAGCAGCAGGCCAATCCAAAAAGAGCAGTTTCCGATGATTATGATCCATGTCTTCCGCGGAAGAGGAGGGGAGTTCTTCGACCCGTGCGATGCACGGGGTTGGCTAAATTCCTTTGTGTAAATGAGTATTAAAATTTTTACGCATGTATTAGCAAACCTCCTTATAAACATTCATGCTCGGTTTCTTTTTTTAATTGTACAGAGCGTGTCCACTGCGAGAATCGAACTCGGGAGCACTGAGTCAACTCTGTGTCCCAGGGTAGCTTATGCTAGTGGACAAATGGTGTTGGTTTGTAAAATAAATAGTAAAATAACCGTGAATAAAAATTAAATTATAACTTTAAATTAAATAAGAAGATTATAAAATTCTTTAGTGTAAATGAGTAATAATTTTATACGCATGCTTGGTTTTTTTGACAATAATAAACTTATGGCACTTCATTAATCAAAACAGTGTCAATACAGGATGAAATCAAATCAAGAACATGAAAGCTAGCATATAATCTTGACGCCCTTGCTAGAGTGTGAGCTGCAAGATTTGTTTGCCTTCGAATAAAGTTAACCTGAAAGCTTGTAAAATTAGATAAAAATGTCCTACACTTAGATATTAGGGTGCCAAACTCGGTATTTGGTAAAGGGTCTGTCATCAAGCCATTTACAGCTGGATGCCAATCCAGTTCTATGGAAACTGAAGTGAGCTTCAATTTCTCCAACCGGAGTAAGGTTTGCCAAACAGAAATCTTGGTTTCTTTTTTTAATTGTTCAAAGTTTGTCTACTGCAGGAATCAAACTCAAGAGCACTGAGTCGACCCCGTGTCCCAGGGTAGCTTATGCGACTAGACCAATGGTGTTGGTTTGTAAAATATATAGTCAAAGACGCAGAAATTAAATATCCATAGATAATAGGAAGAAAATATCTAATTTTTTTAATAACATAATTCATATTTATCAATTGTAAATATAAAAATTTAACCCATAATTAGAAAGAAAAAAATACAACACAATTAAAAAGGGAAACACGTGGGTATATAGGGTTGGATGGAAATCACCAATAAAATAAATTATTATTATTATTATTATAAAACACTTTTCGTACTTTGTCACGATTTTTCTTTAACCAAACCGGTTATCAAGGAACAAATTTTGTGTATTTGAACAATTAAAATTTATTCTAAATCATAAAGTACACCAAATTACACTGTTTAGGATATCACTTTAAGTACTTTGTCATAAAATGAAGTTTTTTAATCCAATCGATTATTGAATAATAAACTCCACATAGATAAACATATTAAATTTTTCAAGATGGTAAAGTACTCCTTAACCCAAAGCCTTAATATATAAAAGAAAAAAAAGAAAAAAGAAAGACGAAATTGAAAAAAAAAGGAAAACAAAAAAGAAAACAAAAAAAAAGCAAAAAAAAAATGCAGTTTGGCGCCAACATGCCAAGCCGCATATATTAAAGAGATACATATAAGTCTCTGGTTAGTGGTTCTGCCAATGAAAAGGGTCTTAGAAACTACACATTGGTCAAAGAATAGTAATTACATATATGCATAGCCTATTAATACTAGTAATTACTATTAGTCAAAATCAACAAATGTTCTACAATACATGACATTCATTTAATCCAAGTTTTAATTATTGAGTGACAATTTTTTTGTTGTAAAGAATTAGGAAATTCGAAAATCTTCCCATTTGAACAATATAAAAACCTAATTTACCCCATAACACTTAGATGAGATGGTAGGGGTCTCTTCCACTTTAACCATAGTCATGGGTTCGAATCCAGCCTTGAGCATGCAGCAATGTTAAATATTTTGAGGGAGAGCTTTGCCGCCCTTTGTGGTCCTACCCGGCTCGAGGGATTAGTCTCTACAGTTGCGCGTAAAGGATACCCTATTTAAACTAAAAAAATATAAAAACTTAATTTATTTCACAAAAGGACTTGGATTAATTTGGCCGTGAGAATGTCTGTAATAAGCAACAAGCATTTATGATCATATAAGCACGTAAACTGTGACATCTGTGGCTAAAGAGGCCGGGAGTGATCGCTGGTGCCCAAAAAGGTGGCATGGCAAAGAGCGGCTCCTGGCAGCTTCAAAGCGAAGGGGCGCGTGAATGAACCAAATACGCACCAGAATGAGAGGGATCCTGAGGCTGTGCAGGTATGGGATTGTACAGTTGAAGGAAGGCTTAAAAGAATTAATGTGGACTACCTATACCAACAAGATGCATTTTCTTTTTGGGAGCCCTTTCCATAAGAACTCCATAGTTAAGCGTGCTTGACTTGGAGTAGTAGTGGGATGGGTGACCTTCTGGAAATTTTCCTAGAAATCATGCAAGTGAGGACAACGCATACTGAAAAGACACGTGTTGGTTTGTGGGGGCAGTCAACAGTTCTGGAAGCAATCTGGGATGTTACAAATGGTATCAGAGCAGCAGACATTTCTCAGTATGGTGTGGTTCGGGGACGAACCAAGTGGAAGCTCGTGGGCATGTGACATTTGTGTCTAAAGAGGGCGGGGAGTGATCGTCGGTGCCCAAAAAGGTGGCATGGCAAAGAGTGGCTCCTGGCAGCTTCAAAGCGAAGGGGCGAGTGAATGAACCAAATACGCACCAGAATGAGAGGGATCCTGAGGCTGTGCAGGTATGAGACTGTATAATTGAAGGAAGACTTAAAAGAATTAATTTGGACTACCTATACCAACAAGATGCATATTCTTTTCGGGAGCCCTTCCCATAAGAACTCCATAGTTAAGCGTGCTTGACTTGGAGTAGTAGTGGGATGGGTGACCTTCTGGGAATTTTCCTAGAAAGCATGCAAGTGAGGACAACGCATGCTGAAAAGACACGTGTTGGTAGCAATCTGTGATGTTACATAAACAGTATAAAACCATACTCGATAGGAGTAACTACTAATTGTATGCGGCTTGTCATGTAGTGCGGGAACTCTTGTTTTTTTTTTTGCTTTCAGTTTTTTTTTCCTTTTTTGTTTCTTTTTTTTCTTTTCTTCTTTTTTTTCAATTTTTTGTTCAGTTTTTTTTGTTTTTGCTTCTTTTATATTTTGAAGAGCACTTTACGGTCTCGAGAAAAATTAGATGTTTAAATATGTAAATTTTGGTCTTCAATAATTCATTCATTGAAAAAGTAATAAACTTCATGAAAAAATAGGTAAAGTGAGATGTTAAAAAGTGTGTTTTGGTGTACTTGATGGTATAAAAAAACTATTTTGTAATGAAATGCATAAAGTGAAATGTCAAGTTGTATGTTTTGAAGTACTTTGGGATTCAAAAAAATTTAACTCTTCAAAGAAGTTTTTTCGTAAATAACTTGTGAGGTAAAAAAAAATAAGTTTGTGAAAAAATGCGTTAAGTGGGATGGTGACAGTGTATTTTGGGGTACTTTAGCGTCCCAATTTTTTTTAGATGTTCAACTACACGAAATTCGATCCTCAATAACCTTTTCTTTTTAATTTGAAAATTCTTATTTAATTTATATTTTAATTTAATTTTGGTTTACAAAAATTTCAGTCACATTTGTTGTAATAGTAATTCAGTCTTAAGCAATAATAAAGTGTAGTAGAAAGTGTGCATTGTAATAAGTCACACGTGTGACATACTGAGTCTAATAATTGTAGTCAAAGACAAATGTATATAAGTACTCAACACAGTGTAATATTCTCATTTGTAATAGAATCAAATTATTACACTCATTCTCTCCCAATCTGTTATTCTGTTATTCTGTTGCATACTCTGATAACACTGTTCTAACAAATTGGCATCTAGAGCCACCGTGAGACGGCGATCCTCTCATCCACGCGACGGCAATGGCAAACACAGCAGGGAACAACGGTCATTTTCCGGCCAAGTTACCAGTGTTCGATGGAACAAATTACGACAAATGGATACTTCAGATGAAAGTGATCTTTCGTTATCAAGATGTGGTCGATATAGTTCGTGATGGCGTCACCGCAACGGCCACCGATGCACAGCGAAAGAAAGACAACAAAGCAATTTTCTTGATTCATCAATGCGTCGACTCAGAGGTTTTCGAACGAATTGCTCAGTTCGAGACGGCAAAAGAGGCGTGGGACGCCCTAGCAGCGGCGTACTCCGGCGATGCACAGTTAAAGAAGGTGAAGTTGCAGACGTTACGGAGGCAATATGAAGTGCTTCAAATGGAAGAAGAAGAATCAATTGCTGACTACCTCAATCGATTGACCTTAGTAACGAATCAGATGAGGACCAATGGCGAGACGGTTACGAATCAATTGAAAGTTGAGAAAGTGTTGCGAACCCTAACTCCAAAGTTTGATAGCTTGGTAACTGCAATCGAGCAAGCCAAGAACCTTGATGCAATGAAACTTGAAGAACTCCAAGGCAGTCTTCAGGCACAAGAAATAAGACTCAATGAGAGAAATCCTGTTAAAGCAACTGAGAATGCTCTGCAAGCACAGTTCACAAAGAAAGATGGATGGAAGAAGAAAGGTAAGGGAAAGTGGAAAGGAAAAGAAGATGCAGAGTGTTCAAATCCGCAAAACACAAATGAAGGAAAAGGCAAGAAGAAGGGTGGTAAACCTGAGAAAAGGCGTTTCATCAAGAAAGAGTTCCAATGCTACAACTGTGATGGTTGGGGGCACTTTGCAGATCAATGTCCATCAGCAGAAAGGTCTGGTAAGAAATCTAAACCTAAAACTGATGAAGTACAGTATGCAAATGACAATAGTAGTGAATCTAGTGCTGGAACAGACACTGAAAATCAATTGTTAATGGCAAAATTTGATAGTGATTCTGATAGTAGTGATTCAGAATGTCAATCATTAACTGCTACCACTAAAACTGAAGAAGGAAAAAATGATCTATGGTATCTAGACACTGGTTGTTCAAACCATATGACTGGGAATAAAAAGTGGTTCATAAGCCTTGATGAAACTGTTAAAAGGAAGATTAGATTTGCTGATGATAGTAGTGTATATGCTGAAGGAATGGGTAGAATAATGATTAGAAGGAAAGATGGCAAAGAATGCTATATAAATGATGTGTTATACGTGCCTAATATGAAGAGCAACTTGATTAGTATTGGTCAGTTGCTTGAGAAGAGATATAAGATGATACTGGAAGACTGCAACATGAAAATCTTTGATCAGAAGTCTAGATTGGTTCTAAAGGCACCCCTAAGCAAGAACAGGACATTCAAAACTGCTATTGATATAGTAAGTGAAGAATGTCTCGTGGCTACTGTTGACGACAACAACTGGTTGTGGCATCAAAGGTTTGGTCATTTAAACTTTAGAAGTTTGTCTATGTTGAAAGAAAAAGGAATGGTACAGGGGCTACCAAAGATCATGATACCTAAGGAACTGTGTGGTGAATGTTGCAAGTCTAAGCAAACCAGAAACCCCTTCAAGAAGGCTGTACAGGGCAGATCCAATGAGAGATTGGGTGTAGTATACTCTGATGTCTGTGGGCCTATGGAAGTAAAAACACTTGGAGGAAATTCATACTTTGTATCTTTTATTGATGAGCACACCAAGAAGATGTGGGTGTATATCATCAATAAGAAAAGTGATGTGCTCTCAATATTCAAGACATGGAAGGTTTTAGTAGAAAAACAAAGTGGTGCATGTTTGAAGGTATTGAGAACAGATGGAGGGGGTGAATATACATCAACAGAATTCTCTAAGTTCTGTGACACAGAAGGTATAATTCATGAAGTGACAGCTCCATACACGCCTCAGCACAATGGTGCTGCAGAGAGGAGAAACAGAACTGTACTCAACATGGCAAGGTGTATGATGAAGAGCAAGGAAGTTCCACACTGTTTCTGGGGAGAAGCTGTGAGCACAGCAGTATTTGTGCTAAACAGATGCCCAACCAAAAGACTACCAGATAAAACACCAGAGGAAGCATGGAGTAATGAGAAGCCTAGAGTGGGAAATTTTAAAGTGTTTGGGTCACTGTGTTTCAGGCATGTTCCTGATCAAGTTAGGAGAAAGTTGGATGACAAGGCTCAAGCCATGGTTTTCATTGGCTATCACTCAACAGGAGCATACAAGTTGTATGATCCACTCAGGAAGAAACTTGTGATAAGTAGAGATGTAGTTGTAGATGAAACAAAGAGTTGGGAATGGAAGGAAGGTGAGTTCAGTAACATTGAACTATCACCACCAACTGGTGAATTTGAAGAAATAGATGAAGTAGAACCTACTGCTGAAACAAGTGAAAATGCTAGCTTAAGAAGATCAGCTAGGCAAAGAACTTTATCAGTTAGATTGGATGGTTATGAGGTGTTCCCCACCACTGGAATAACTAGTGAAGAAGGAGATGTGGTAGAGTTTGCTTTGCTAGCAGAAAATGAGCCAATTAGTCTAGAAGAAGCTCTAGAAAGCCTCAATTGGAAGAATGCAATGGAGGAAGAACTTAGAGCCATAAAGAAGAATGACACTTGGGAACTAGTTGAGCTACCAAGTGATAAGAAGGCTATTGATGTAAAATGGGTTTTCAAAACCAAGGTGAAACCAGATGGTGAAGTCTCCAAGTATAAAGCTAGACTTGTGGCACGAGGGTTTTTGCAAAAACAAGGCCTGGATTATACAGAGGTCTACTCACCAGTGGCAAGGATAGAAACCATAAGGATGGTGGTGACAATAGCTGTGTACAATCAATGGAAAATACTCCAGCTAGATGTGAAATCAGCCTTTCTCAATGGGCCAATTGAAGAGGAAGTATATGTAAGGCAGCCACCTGGATTCCTAATGGAAAGTGCTAGTGAGAAGGTATATAGACTCAGAAAGGCCCTATACGGATTAAAGCAAGCTCCAAGAGCTTGGAACTTGAAAATTGATAGCTCACTGCAGAAACTTGAGTTTGTGAAGTGCTCCACAGAATTTGGAGTATATGTAAAGATGTCACAGAATAATTCTCTCATGATTGTGTGCTTGTATGTTGATGACATGATTGTCACAGGTGAAGATACAGCAGAACTGAATGAGTTCAAGCAGAGAATGATGCAAGAATTCGAAATGTCAGACTTGGGTGAACTTTCTTACTTTCTGGGAATGGAGTTCAGTCCAACCAGTAAAGGAGTTCTGCTACATCAGAAGAAGTATGCTTCTGATATTTTGAGAAGATTCAACATGCATGACTGTAACTCTGCAGTGACACCTATGGAGCCAGGATTGAAGCTGAGTAAGAATAGTGAAGGAAATGAGGTGGATAAAACTCTGTATAAACAGATAATAGGATCACTGAGGTATTTATGCAATACCAGACCTGACCTAGCCTACAGTGTTGGTGTAGTGAGTAGATTCCTGGAGGAACCAAAGGAGACACACTTGTTGGCAGCAAAGCGAATTCTCAGGTATGTCAAAGGCACTCTAGACCTTGGTATACTACTGCCTGTGAAGAATAATGGAGAAGATAAAATTGAGTTTGTGGGATTCACTGATGCTGATTGGTGTGGTGATCAAGATGATAGAAAGAGTACTGCTGGTTACATATTTCAGTGTGGTAAAGTTCCCATCTCATGGTGTTCGAAGAAAGAGAATGCTGTTGCTCTTTCTTCATGCGAGGCAGAATACATCTCTGCAGCTCTAGGAGCATGTCAAGCAGTCTGGTTAGGCATGTTACTGATGGAAATGAAGATATGTGATGACAGTCCAATGACACTGTTTGTAGATAACAAGTCTGCAATTAACCTGGCAAAGCACCCTATGGCACACGGCAGAAGCAAGCACATAGAAACCAAGTTTCACTTCTTGCGCGACCAGGTTACAAAAGGAAAAATTGCTCTGCAACACTGCAGCACAGATGAGCAGCTAGCTGATATCCTAACAAAACCACTGAAGAAGAGCAGACTTGATGAACTTAAGGAGAAGCTGAATATGAAGAACTTAGCAAGCCTGAATTAAGGGGGTGTGTTGTAATAGTAATTCAGTCTTAAGCAATAATAAAGTGTAGTAGAAAGTGTGCATTGTAATAAGTCACACGTGTGACATACTGAGTCTAATAATTGTAGTCAAAGACAAATGTATATAAGTACTCAACACAGTGTAATATTCTCATTTGTAATAGAATCAAATTATTACACTCATTCTCTCCCAATCTGTTATTCTGTTATTCTGTTGCATACTCTGATAACACTGTTCTAACAACATTTACAACACATCCCTCAACCGTACTCTTTCAACTTTCTTTAAGTGCTTCTAATTTACTAGTAATTTCCATCCAACTCTGCACGATTCCATGTGTTTCACTTTCTATTTGTGTTTTCTTCTTTATTTTGGTTATTTCGCACCAAACGGGTATTTAAACCATTCTTTAATTGGTTTTTATATTTTTATCTTTCTTTATAATTCGAGTACAACGTTGCTACATTGACTCCTGAGAGAACTTCAGCCATATTACATAGAACCTTCCTCATCTTCTTATTTTGGGGTACTTTAGGGTCCCGAATTTTTTTAAAATGTTTAAATATGTGAAGTTTGTTCCTCAATAACCTTTTGTTTTTAATTTTATAATCTTATTATTTAATTTATGGTTTTAATTTAATTTTTATTTACGTAAACTTTAGCACATTTACAATGTCCCTCTATCGTACTCTTTCAACTTTCTATAGTTGCTTCTATTTTATCTGTAATTTCCATCCAACCCTACACTATACCACGTGTTTCACTTTCTATTTGTGTTTTCTTCTATGTTTTGGTCATTTCGCACCAATGGGTATTTAAACCATTCTTTAGTTGGTGTTTATATTTTTATCTTTCTTTAAAATTCGAGTACAACATTGCTGCATTGACTCCTGTGGTAAGTTCAGCCACATTTACAATACAACCTTCATGATCTTCTTTCAACGGGAACTTCAGTCGCATTTACAATAATCTCAAAAATCTTTTTCAATTTTGTATAAGTACTCCTATTTTATCATGGGTTTCCTTCAACCATGCTTGATATCCAGCGCGTTTCACTTTTTAATTGTGTTGTCTTTTTTTTTTCTAATTATGGGTTAATTTTTTTTATTTACATTTGATGAATGTGGATTATGTTATTAGATTTTTTAGACTTTTTCTTCTTATTTTATCAAAGGTTAATGTTCTTTTTAAAATTTATAATATTTTTATTAAAATTTATATTTATAATTTAATTTTTATTCACAGTTATTAGATTTTATATTTTGCAAACTAACACCATTTGCCCAATGGCATAGGTTACCCTGGGGCTCGGGAGTTGATCCTGTGCTCCTGATTTTGATTCTCACAGTTGACAAACTCAGTGTTGACCAGTGCAAAATTTGCATTCAAGCACAATGAGATATTAGTCTTTCGAAAAGATTTAATTACTTGATATACGATAGAATTTAGCCAACCCCGTGCGGGAATTGCCGCACTTTTTTTTAACTCTAGCTTTTTATCCTTTTTTTGTTTTGTTTTGTCCTCTTTTTTATTTTAATGTTTTCCATTTTTTCCTTTTTAATATTTTAACGAGTACTCTACGGTCTCGAAAAATTTAGATGTTTAAATATGCGAATTTTGTTTTTCAATTTTCGATTTGGTGAAAAAAAGATTTAATTTCATGACAAAATACATAAAATGAGATGCTAAACAGTGTGCTTTGGTATACTTGATGGTGAAAAAAATATTTTTTTAACAAAATACGTAAAGTACGATGTTAACCAGTGTGTGTTGAGGCACTTTAGGATTCAGAAAAAAAAATTAGCTGTTCAAACACCCGAAGTTTTTTCCTCAATAACTGGTTTGGTAAAAAAAAAAGCTTTGTGACAAAATAGGTAAAGTGTGATGCCAACATTGAATTTTGGGGTACTTTAGGGTCCAGAACAAATTTTATATGTTCAGATACGTGAAGTTTGTTCCTCAACAACCTGTTTGACGAAAAATAAAAAAAATACGTGACAAAATACGTAAAATGTGATGCCAAACAATTTGTTGAGGTACTTTAGGATTCAAATTTTTTTACATGTTCGGATACACAAAGCTCATTCCAAAAACCCGTTTGTGGAAAAAATTTGTGACAAAATATGTAGTGCGATACTAAATAGTGTTTCTATGTGCTTCTATTTTACTCAAATATGCGAACTTCTTTCTTCAAAAATAGTTTCAACTTTGTATATGTACTTCTATTTTATTGGTGGTTTTAAATCAAACTCTGCATGATACCTATACGTACGTGTTTCACTTTCTAATTATGTTGTTTTATTTTCTCTTTAATTATGTGTTAAGTTTTTATATTTACATTTGATAAATATAGATAACGTTATTAAAGTTTTTTAAACTTTTTCTTCTAATTGTCTATGGATGTTCAATTTCAATGTATTTGTTGTTATTAATATTCTTTACGTTTTTTTTCTTATTATCTATGGATGTTGAATTTCAATGTCTTTGTTAATGTTTCTTTTTAATTTTATAATATTTTTATTTAATTTATAGTTTTTTAATTTAATTTTTATTTACAGGAATTTCGGTCACGTTTACAATAGATCCCCCCATCGCCCTCTTTCAACTTTCTCTAGGTGATTCTATTTTATTTTTGTTTTCATCTAACCCTGCACGATACCCACATGTTTCACTTTCTATTTGTGTTGTCTTCTTTATTTTTGTCTTTTCGCATCAAACGGTATTAAAAACATACTTTAACTGGTGTTTAAATTTTTATCTTCTTTCAACGGGAACTTCAGCCACATTTATAATACAGCCTCTACCATCTTCTTTCAACTTTGTATAACTGCTCCTATTTTATCATGAGTTTTCATACAACCATACATGATACCCACGTGTTTTAGTTTTTAATTGTGTTGTCTTCTTTTCTTTCTTATTATGGGCTAAGTTTTTATATTTACATTTGATAAATATGGATTATGTTATTAAAAGTTTTAGACATTTTCTTCCCATTATCTATGGATGTTTAATTTCAACGTTTTTTGTCAATATTCTTTTTAAATTTTATAATCTTCTTATTTAATTGATAGCTATAATTTAATTTTAATCCACAATTATTTGACTATATATTTTACAAACCAACATCATTGGTCCACTGACATAAGCTACCCTGGGACACGGGGTCGACTTAGTGCTCCCGAGTTTGATTCATGCAATGAACAGAAAACTGTTGTCTTGAATGATTGGTTTATTAAAGAGGTTTTCCCCTTCCGGTTTTACTTTAGTTTTGCTAACTAAAAATTAGTCAACCCCGTGCGTAGCACGTTCAGGCGGCTAGTTGACAATATACTTACGATGTCTATATTTATGACCTTACAAAATGTGGAATGTTGGAATATTAAGAGAAGCACAATATAATTGCATGCTAAAGGATTCTTGTGCATTTCCAACATATTCGACCTAAACATCAAATTATGATGCTTATTGAGATTGCAAGCTGAGTGTGTGTCTATATATATAGAGAATGAAGCTCAACTTCAATGTCTCTTAGAATATGTCATATGTCGCAATAGTGCGCGTAAGGGTATATGGCAATATATGAGACTGAGAATTTACAATATGCATAATTGTGCACACACTCCCACTGGTATAATATATACAAACTAGAATAATATTCTCATTAGAGCTTGCTAATATTAAAGTACTCCAATGATATAATATTTAACACTGAGATACTAAATTTTTGGTGCAAATTATCAAGAGAAGTGGTTATACAATTTATTATTAATAGAGTTTCACAAACTCAACCACATATTTTGCACATAAAATACAATTTTACAGAATTGTAAGGATAAGTGGTTACACAATGATAATATGAAACCCAATAAGTATATGATTTAAAAATGACAGACTTTATCAAAATTTGGGTTCATAGTTAACCACGTATTCTGCATATATAGAATTAAGAAGATTTAAGTGTTTACATCTTAATTTATAATGTAGAGTCTCCTTTGCAAATAAATTTCTCAAGAGAATTTTATAAATGAAGTAACCTTCATGTGAGATAATATCTTATAAAATGAGATTAATCATTATATAAGTGAGATTTAATCCCTACTACAGTATTTTATAAAGAATACAAGATTATATACAAGTGTTAATAATCCACTCAGAACTCAAATGCTACATATGTATAACTACACACATTAAAGAGAATTATAAGAGAAAATATTCGTAAACTTCCATAAGAGTTAAAGAATAGCAATATCATGTAAAATAATAAGAAAAGTTAAGTATACATCCCACATATACCATGTGTGAAAATTCAGGATATGGTAAAAGTTAAAGAGGCTTATTCTCAATAGAGTTGTTAGAAATTTTGGGATTTTGATAATGATAATGCTTAATATGGAAGCATATAGTAATTTTTGAGAAAAACTATGATATCCGCCTATGAAGCCCGGATACCGGATACAATACGGGATACGACACGATACGGATACGAGGATACGTGAAAATTCTGAAAATCAAGATACGACACGGCTGGGATACTTTAATAAAAAATTCAATTAAAATTTAAATATATAAAAACAAAACAGAAAAAATGAAATAGAAACACAAATAGAAAAAAAACAAAGATAAAAACAAAAATATGGTATTTTATAGATATGATAAAAAATTGTCTAGTATAATTGACTGATTGGCGGAGCTTGCCTTAAATATTGAGGAAAACAATAATTATAACTAAAATATTATTGATTGAGAAGCTCACATACATGACTTTATATATAATTTTATTTAGATATTCTAGCATGAGCATCATTGTGAACCCACTCTACCACCTTCTATTATATATGAACATCACATTGTAGAAATAAATACATGTGATCATATCAAGTAGATATAATTACGTATATTTATCTCACTCATATATCACAATGTATTATTTCTTCTATGATTGTGTTACAAAAAAACATATAATTTTGTCTTTTTGTTATTGAGGTACTAAAGTGTATCATATATATGAGTGACAATCACGTGCTTAGTTGGTAAGAGGTATCGAAAATGTATCTGAGAAGTATCATTCGTTGGCAAGAAGTATCCGAAAAGTATCGAGTGAAATATTTTTTGAAAAGAATTAAAAAATTATTGGATACTCTTTGGCTACGTATCGGGTGCGTATCGGTATCAGATATGTATCGAACACAGGTACGTTGTCAATTTTGAAGTATCGGGACTTCATAGATATCCGCAATATAAGTCTCGTAATAAATAATAGTGTAAAGCAGGCAATTATTTGCTTTTTTTTTTTTGACAAGAAGCAATTATTTGCTTCTTAGTTATAAGTAATTAGACATGTAATATTAATTTAAAATAGTTGAACCAATACCGTCGCCCCAGTGGCTTAATCTTTCCTGGGAAACGAGGGGTCGACCCGGTGCTCCATGACTCGATTTCCGCAGTGGACAAACTCGTTGTTGGCTGGTACGAAATTTGACTCTAAGTACGAACTAAGATTAAAATAGTTGAAAATATTGTCCGTATTTTTGCGAACAGATTATGCCTCTCCTAAATTAATAATCATTCCAAATCTTTCCTAGCTATATATATATAGAGAGAGAGAGAGAGTTTATAGTATAGTTTGAGGCTATTCTAGGATTCTTTGTAAATCATAAATTGGTGACTCCTGTTTTGGATGTCATTTTCAATCCCCCTCAATTAGTCTCTCTTTCTCTCCAACAAGGGAAAAAGAGAAAGCAAAGGTTAAAAAATAAAGAAAATTAAAGAGGTCCATAAAGAGACAAAGAAAGCTTCCTTATTAATTTCATTAAATCAGCCATCATATAAGTGCTTGTTTTTCTCCCATAAAGTTTAGACATAGCCCTTTCTAAGGAGAGAATTTCACTGACTCTCTGAAGAATATGGCTATGATAGAGTGTGATATAGATAACAAGAATCTATACCTTCATGCACCAACTTTCATTGAATGGCTCAAACCTTCTAACTCTCTTTTATATTCTTCTTGTACAACTCAACGTGAGACTATCCAATTCTTTCCTATTTTGAGTGGAAAATTTTCAGAAGGGGAAGAACATGAAGTGAAAGAAGAAAAGGTGGAAAAAAAACAAGTTACTGTGGCTTTGAACATTGGATTGCCTGAAGCTAAAGAAGATCCTCATGATGAAAAGAAGAAGGTTTTGCATGTTAAGGAAGAAGAGCCTACTAAGAAAACCTTCCATGGCTTCTCTTTCAACACTCATGAGAGAAGGTTTTGGATACCAACTCCTGCACAGATCCTTGTTGGGCCCATGCAGTTTGCTTGCTCCATATGCAGCAAAACCTTCAATAGGTATAATAACATGCAGGTTAGTTAAGTTCCTTCTCTCAAATTTTCATATCTTAAATATGATATATGATATATATTTAATTAAAATTCTATATTTCATATCATTTTCTTTTGGACACACTATTATATTTTTAGTAGATGCTTTAGGTGATAATAATGATGATGAAGATATATAATGGTAAAGAAGAAAATAACAATCATACAATTGAACCTAATGAGAACGTGTATATGACTATTTGATGATGACCCTCTTTTTCCTTTTACTTTCTTTCTAACTTTAAGAAATTTGAGATAGCTAGCTAGCTAGATGGCCTGTTGTCCCCTTTAGCATTCCCCTTCACTTTTAACAAAAGGCTTCTTTTTCATTTCATAAGATTTCAAAGGGAATTTGTAATAATCATGTTCATGCTTTCCATTTGTTAGTCCTTTTTGGGTTGAAAAAACCCCAGTATATGTGTAGCATATATTACATAGAATTAATTGATATATGGAGAAAAGAGGGCATATTTTTCACGGTATATATGGGTTTTAAGGTTTTAAATCGCAATTTTAGTCACAAATACAACTAGATCGCAATATTTAGTATTACAGAGAATTGTTGTCAAATACGACTGGTTAGCATTCAACTGTAATGATATTGCTATCGCGAAGACATCAAAAATCTTGATGTCACAATCAAGAGCTTATTAGCGTACCTTAATTCAAAGCCATGTGTGCTCATAAGTCATAACTCAAACCTAGTACCATTTTTTTCCATTTGCATGCAGATGCATATGTGGGGACATGGTTCTGAATTTAGGAAAGGACCAGACTCACTTAAAGGAACACAACCAGCTGCAATGCTAAGGCTACCATGTTATTGTTGTGCTCAAGGTTGCAAAAACAACATCAACCATCCAAGAGCTAAGCCATTGAAGGATTTCAGAACACTCCAAACTCACTACAAAAGAAAACATGGTACAAAACCATTTCAGTGTAGAAAATGTGGGAAATCATTTGCTGTCAAAGGAGATTGGAGAACTCATGAAAAGAATTGTGGTAAGTTATGGTATTGCACTTGTGGTTCAGATTTTAAGCACAAAAGATCACTCAAAGATCATATTAGATCCTTTGGTAAGGGTCATAACCCACTCCCTTCTCTTGAAGCTTTTGAAGAAGAGAAAGAATGTGTTACTGGTAGTGGTTCTGATGAAGATGAAGTTGCTCATAATACATGATCTAATTATTAACATTCTAAATAATTTAAGAGCATAGTAATTTTGTAACATAGCTTGGTCACTCACTACCCTTGTGCTCAGTAACAAAAAATTCCTCAACAATATTGCTGAGGCGTGAACATGGGGAGCAGTTTGCTACCGAGCACTTTAGGGTGGTGTGTGATTAGCTATATATCTTTAGAGGTTTAGAGTTTGCTTTGTGGTTAATTAATATTTAAGGTTTAATTTCCTCAAGTGATGAAGTAGATGAATTTTCTTCTCATAGATGTTCAATTTTTTTGTAACCTCTCTAATGGAGAAAATTTATCCGCTTCATCACCGAAAGAACTTCCATATATTATGTAATATTGTAAGTGTTGTTAACATCTTTGTGAACTTTGATATTATAATTTGCTGCTATGGGAAGCCATTGTTACTGTGTTGTGTAATTTTGTATGTATTAATTATTGACTCACCTAAAAGAGGGTTGCTCAAGTGTGAAACCAAAATGAGATTGCTAATCGAGTATCTATATATTTTACTCATTATCTTCAATACACGTGAGGAGGATAGAGAAATGGAGAGTAATATGAGTTTGAAAATTGAGGTAGGCTTGACCAAAGGAAAAAGTAATAGGAAAAAAATGGATAGTGTGGATTTTGGTTCTTGAGAGTAAGTGACATCCACTATGCTTTGTCGGGGGTAAGAAAACGTCGCAGACGGGAAAGATCATAATCCACTATCTTAATCAACACCACTATTTAGTTTTCTATGCGCTTTCATATTTAACTTAACTTCTCATCCATTGCAATTTCCGGTTACAATTTCACAACATGGAGATGTCGATTATTTGGTTTGAATTTAAGTTTGATCATCTCTATGATAATTATTTGGTTTGAATTATCATTCACTTTTAGGCTATCCGAGAAAGGTAAAGGCTTTGTATTGTAAAGATAATTTGCTAGCTTATACTCTTTCTGTTCTTAATTTTTGGTAATTTTAGCTTATTACACACAAATTAAGGTATAATTAATTTGTGTTAGTTAAGTACTAAAATATCATTTTTGTAATTGTCTTCGAATAATTGAACTCAAAATAAAAGAGTCTTGGGATAATTAATTTATATTTTGAAACTCTAAAAGACTCAATAAATATGAAAGGCATATTTAGAAAACTTGGGTGAATTATACATTGGGTTTTTCAAAGTATCATTTCTTGGGAACAAAAATAAGAGGCTATAAAAGTTGCAAAGATTAAAAACAAAGGGAGTAGTTAAATGATAGCATATATTTAAAAGTTAGTTTGACCAGTAATTTTACTAACACTTTAAATTTAATTTGTTAGTTTACCTGTTATCAGCTTAGTAAACTAACTAATATTCTACCATATGCTTAATTTTACAAAACAAAGCTAGCTAAAATCTATTAACGGTTAGCTTATTCATCATATATACACTTAATGACTCTATTTGTTAAAAAAGAGTGGACTGCGAATAAGATAGTTTATAGTGGATGAGCTGATAGCAAATAGCTGATAGCGGATAAGCTAACTGTTTGAATTTAAAGTGTTCAATAAAATTAGTGGTTGACCTAGCTTATAAATATAAAATGACATAAGTGGACATTTGTATTTAATGCTTCAGAATGCGAGAGAAGAATCATTTAGTAGAGGATAGATAAGAAGTTTAATTAAAATAATAAAGATAAAAATGAAAGAAAAAATGAAACGAACTAGGACGAACTTTCATGTATTTTTTTTTTAAAAAAAATTTGATACGCGGGGGATGCATTGCCATACTCACAAGATACGTCTGGCTTATACAAATACGCACAGTATACAACATACTTATATGGATACGCAGAGGATATGTGATACGACATATGGACTCATTACTACAACCAATGTGGCTCCTTTTTTTTAGTGTTTTTAATTTATATCTTAAAAATAAACTATGACAAAATTTTAAATCCTAAATGAGGTTACATATGTCAATTAACAATTTTTTCCTAAAAGAGGGTTCTACATTTTGGATAAACAGTGGCTTTTTTTTTTGGAAAATCGGCCAGAGGTCGAACCCTTGACTAAATGGTTAAAGAGCCCAAGTATCTACCACTAGTGTTATACCATGTTGGTAACGGTGGTTTTTTTTTGTTTCTCTTTTTTCCCGTGCGATTTTTTTCTCCATTATGAGCAATTGTCAATTATTAAAGAGAATAACTCTTTATTGTTATCTTTAGTTATGTTTGTATTTTATGTTTTTTTTATATATTTGAGTTTTGATTTAATTTTTTATTAAATTATCAAAGTCGTATCGTGTCTTGATTTTCAAAAAATTTATGTATCCTTGTAACTTATCGTGTCGCATCCCATATTCTAACTTCATAAGAAAAAATGTTATAAACTTGTCATGTCAAATACCTACAACGAGTTTATCCGCAATAAGCTAATGATTTAATTTTTGCAAACAGAGGCAATATCTTTACTTTATAACATTGGACTCATTATTTATTGAACAAAAAAGTTAACCTTTATGCTATTTATGTAGCCCTCAAACACTTGAAATGGGTTCCTACAAGTGTGACCACTGACCAGTGACCACCATACTACTTTGTAAGAAATATTAGGTTCATTATCTTTTGGGAAAAGATAGAAAAACAAAAACGTAAATCGTCTCTCTTCAATCTCGATTGGATTGCACCGTTTATGTATTCAAGTTCAACCCAACCGAAGTAAAGGCGAAACAAAAACAGAATCAGAATCAGAGAAAGAAAGGATGAGAACAAAACAATTATTGATTTGAAAGTTTGAGGTGAAACAACAAAAAACACAATGGCCATGGTATTCCCACATGTCAGCCTTGTAGAGCGTAAAGTTATACATACCTGGCCACGTGTCGATCCCTACATGTCTTAGCTGACGTGGCATGTTCTAGTAAAGACAGAAAGATTTGGCTTTCTTGTGAGAATCCCATGTACGTGGCAATTCAGGGATTGTTGTTGTCTCAGCTACAACCTACGATCATGTGATGTTCTCCAAACCTTATTTAGTGCACACCACTCCCAACACAATGAACAAAAAACACTCTAAACTACATGCTTGCCTTTTGTTCATTGTGTTTCTTGTAGAAACAAAACAACGAAAAAGCTCTTTCATTATGAAGGTTTGTTCATCTCTTGCTTCTTTCTTTTCCTTGTAGTTGTATTATATTTAGTTAACAAGTTAAAGTATTGATGGAAAATTTGAAGGTTCATCATGCACATGGGGAAGAAGAGAAGGTGATGACAAACAAGCAGAAGGCAGAGTCCAAAGCACATGAAATAGAGAAAGAGAATTCTCCTAAGAAAGCAAAGGTGGAAACTGAGGATGGTCACATAAATGGAAAATCTGCAGCTCGTGTTGTTGAAGAATATGATGATTTCTGTAAAGCCACAAACGAGCACCTTCCTTTAGAACAAATGCGAGAGATTCTTGAGACTAATGGACTTGATACTTCTGGTTCTGATTTTGAAATTACACGAAGATGGTTGGTTAAATAAGATTATAATTTAGAACATGAATTATTTTTCATGACTAAAATGTTGTGTTAGTGATTCAATTGTAACTAATTACTACGTTTTTGAACAGCCAAGACTTGCTGTTTTTTGGTGCACTAGAGAAATGCTCAGTTTGTAATGGAAATTTGGAGTTTGATGGAAGACGTTATGCTTGTAGAGGATTCTACAGTGAATGGGCTAGTTGTACTTTTAGTACCAAGGACCGTCCAAGGAAAGAAAAACCTATTAAGCTACCAGTTTCTGTTCAGAATTCTCCCATTTCAGAAGTGATATTCTCTTATTTATATACTTTTGTTTCTTCATTGTATTGTTGTTACTTTGTCACCTAAGTATTTGTGTTTTCTTGCTTGTGTGGTGTGTAGTTGCTGAGGAAATATCAGGATCCGAGTAGAAGGCCTCAGAGGGATTTAGGCTCAGCTCAAATGCCATTTACTGGAATGATGATATCTCTGATGGGTCGTCTAAATAGGACACATGTATGTATGCACCTCTCTTGCATTAGTAATGAACTAACCTTCATGGCTTCATATCATTTAGCATCTATTGTACTGAGTTTTGTTGATTGGATTTTGTTTTTGGCTACTTAGCAATATTGGAAAAAGACCATTGAAAAGCATGGAGGGAAGGTGGCAAACTCCATTATTGGTAATGCGATAGTTGAACTCCATATATATGATGAAAGTTTCTTTTCTCAGCTTTCTGTTTATTGGTCTAACCTGGCTTGATAAAATTTTCAGGAGCAACTTGTTTGGTGGCTTCACCTGCTGAACGAGAACGTGGTGGCACATCCAAACTTGCAGAAGCCATGTGAGTGCACTAAAGGCAACATTATATCTAGTTATATATATTTTTGTTTGTCTCCATGTTCTGAAAATTGTGATATTTCTATGTATGAACAACCTAAGAATGACAATAAAAAGAAAATGATCTTGCCACAATAAATGTCTAAGCAACTATCAAATTATCTTATAGGGAAAGGGGCATACCTGTGGTTAGGGAGGCTTGGTTAACTGACAGCATTGAAAAACAAGAACCACAACCTTTGGAAGCTTATGATTTTGTCTCTGATCTTTCTGTGGATGGCAAGGGAATCCCATGGGACAAACAAGATCCTGGAGAAGAGGCTATTGAATCACTCTCAGCAGAAGTACATAACTTACTTTTTTTTACTACTATTTTTATTATTATTGTTATTAGTTGTAGCTCCCTTATATTTGTGTTTGATAAATTTAACAGCTCAAGCTTTATGGGAAGAGAGGGGTGTATAAAGATACAAAATTGCAGGAACAAGGTGGAGAGATATTTGAAAGAGATGGAATATTGTACAACTGTGCCTTCTCTATTTGTGACCAAGGAAGAAAACTTAATGAGTAATAATACTATGAAAGATGAATTGCAAATTTGCCCATCTTGACATTTATTTGTAAGACAACTATACCTAATTAATCCTGTTAATCTGTTGCAGCTATTGTATCCTGCAACTGATTGTTGTCCCAGAAACTCGTTTGCATCTCTATTTCAAAAAAGGGAGAGTAGGGGATGATCCAAATGCAGAGGAGAGATTAGAAGAGTTTGAAAATGTGGACAATGCTATGAAAGAGTTTGTTAGGCTCTTTGAGGAAATAACAGGAAATGAATTTGAATCATGGGAAAGAAAGAAGAAGTTCCAGAAGAAGCCATTGAAGTTTTACCCTATTGACATGGTATATAAATATATATTCTCTCCCTTATATGATTAATGATTTATCCATGCCACTTCTGATTTAGCTTTATGGCACTGAATAGGGTGATGGAGTAGAAGTTAGACATGGGGCACTAGGTCTTAGGCAGCTTGGGATAGCATCAACACACTGTAAACTTGAGCCTATGGTTGCAAATTTTATGAAGGTTATGTGCGGCCAAGAGATCTATAAGTAAGTACAAATACAATAACTGAAAACTATTATGAAAACTGCATGAACTTTTACATTAACCTATAAATTGGATTTCAGGTATGCATTGATGGAGATGGGTTATGACTCTCCAGACCTTCCAATAGGAATGGTTACAAATCTTCACATGAAAAGATGTAAAGAACATGCAAACTTCCTTTTTCATATTTATTATATCTACTGTCATTTAGAAGAGCTGACAATAGAACAATTAATCAGGTGAGGAAGTTCTATTAGAATTCATAGAGAAAGTGAAGTCATTGAAAGAGACAGGACCTAAGGCTGAAGCTGTTTGGTCTGATTTTAGCCAAAGATGGTTCACTCTTATGCACTCCACAAGGCCTTTCATTTTTAGAGATTATCAGGAGATTGCAGATCATGTAAGTCCAATTAGTCTCTAACCTTTATTGGTTCAAGCTCAACCACTTAATTTCGAAGACTGAGTGATTGTCTTAATTTTCCTAGGCTGCTTCTGCCCTGGAGGGTATTAGAGACATAACACTTGCTTCTCACCTCATAGGAGATATGAGTGGCTCTACCATTGATGATCCATTATCAGACACATACAACAAATTGGGTTGCTCAATTTCCCCCTTGGAGAAGGATTCAAATGACTATGAGATGATTGTCAAATACCTTGAAAAAACTTATGAACCTGTCAAAGTTGGTGACATTGTAAGGATAAAATTTTGTGTTTGTGTTTTATGTATAGCTGAAAGGATTTGAAAATCTTCTTAAGTACTTATTTCCTATGAACTTTTGTCAGGAATATGGAGTGTCAGTTGAAAACATCTTCACTGTGGAATCAAGTGCATACCCTTCTTATGAAGACATTGTAAAGCTACCAAATAAGATTCTTCTGTGGTGTGGTAAGATTGAAACTGTAAGAAGAAACAAATTAAATTATCTTGATTCTTTTCAATGACCACTAAAATTGTATGATGATATTATGGAAGGATCGCGAAGCTCAAATCTAATGAGGCACTTGCACAAGGGGTTCTTGCCAGCCATATGTTCCCTACCAGTTCCAGGTTACATGGTAATGACTAATGACAAATATAAATGGTAGTATCAATATATTAAATTCTAATGTTAGAGACCATTTTCTCATCACTTGTTATGTGCTGTTGGTAACAGTTTGGCAAAGCAATTGTTTGCTCAGATGCTGCAGCAGAGGCTGCAAGGTATGGTTTTACAGCAGTGGACAGACCAGAAGGGTTCTTGGTTTTGGCAATTGCTTCTCTAGGAAATGAGATTACTGAGCTGAAAACCCCACCTGAGGTAGACACTAGTGGTAGTAACTAGTAACCTTTATGGTTTTCAGTGATAGAAATGTTATTAATATAGTTTATAAAATGATTTGAGACAGGATACAAAATCTTTGGAGGAAAAGAAGATTGGAGTGAAGGGACTGGGAATGAAGAAAACAGATGAATCAGAACATTTTATTTGGAAAGATGAGATAAAAGTTCCTTGTGGTAGAATTATTGCCTCAGAACATGAAGATAGTCCCTTGGAATATAATGAGTATGCTGTCTACGATCCTAAGCAGGTATATAAGTATAACCCTTATAAGCCAGATTCATTCCAGAATAACTTAACACCTTTGATTATAATTTATAATACCTTTGTTTGGCAGGTACGTATAAGCTACTTGGTGGGAGTGAAGTATGAAGAGAAGGACGCCGTGATAGACACGGCAGAGTGAAAGGAGCAACTAAAAGTTTAGACATAACTTTTGTAATGCTTAACAACGTTAATCCTACGTGACTCAAGACAATCTTGTCCGAAGCTTTTGCTGTTTCAAGCTCGACAAGAGGTTTCTGTGGAAAGATCTTTATCATTTTGATGTAAATAAGTATATAATAATATCATGTAAAAGAATATATCTATAGAGGGTTACGTTTATATCTATCTAGGTATGTATAGAACGTATTAAGTAAATGTATTGTCCTACTCAAGTATTATAGAGTAACGAAGTGCAGCTACATTAACGTATAACATATTTGATGTTGAAATTGAAAACCAATTCTAACAAAAGCTAAGATTTGGACCTTTGACGTTCACTTCAAATCAATTATGCAACGTATTACTCTGTGACGAATGCATCTTCCTAATCACTCTGTTGCTCGTAGTTCTCCCCTGCGTTTCTGTAGCAGACTCTAGGTTAGAGATGAGGAGGATTTGGGTTCCAAAAAGGCCCATCCATCGTGACCATATATCAAGTTCAATTTCGAAGTAGAATGATATCAGGTAGTTTTTCGAAAATATACTTTTTTGTTTAAAAATCATGTTAAATAATTCATATTTACTTAGTGATAAATTTCCTTTTATTTATACAATTTAGTAATAATTCTCTATTTTTCAAAAATTAATGTGTCTAAAATAACTGTTATATTTAATCAAATTTTAATTTCTTATTAAATTTTAAGTTAGAATTCAATTTTGTAATTTGTAATTGTACAAAAACTATTTTGGTTAATATATCTAATTTTTTTATAGAAATCATTTTTTATAGAATGGAGAGAAAGTCAGTTCAGTCTCACCTGAGAGGTCTCAGGCAAGGTGACCCACTGTCACCTTACCTTTTCGTTTGTGTGCCGAGGGACTGCTCTTCTAAAAAGTGTGAGGCTAGAGGGGATCTTCATGGAGTTAAAGTGTGTAGAGGAGCTCTTATCCTTACACACTTATTATTTGCAGATGATTGTTTTCTGTTTTGCAGGGCTGATGAAAAGGAAGAGTAAAAAACTTAAGTATGAGAAGGCTTCTGGGGAATTTATCAACCTCCAGAAGTCAGAAATCTATTTCAGCAGGAACACTAGTGCGGAAGGCGTGTGTCGTGGCTAATTTAGGCGTGATTGAATGTTTGGGCACGTATAAATACTTAGGCTTACCATCCATAGTTGAATGGAGTAAGAAGAAGCTCTTTGGATATCTTCGGGACAAGTTATGGAATAAGATTCATCAATGGTCAAGTAGACATCTATCCAAAGCAGGAAGGGAAGTTCTAGTCAAGTCAGTGGCTCAAGCTATCCCGACATACTGTATGAGCACCTTTCTTATTCCCACATCACTGGGGAAGGAGATGGAACAAATGATCAATGCTTTTTGGTGGGGTTCTAACAGAGCACTAAAAGAGGTATTAATTGGCTCAACTGAGACAAATTGACTATGTAGAAAGACTTTGGTGGAATGGGATTTCGACATTTCCATGGTTTCAATTTAGCCAAGCTCGGGAAGCAAGGTTGGCGTTTATGCACCAACAAAGATGTTGTAGTTACTCGTGCCTTCAAAGCTAAATACTTTCCTAAAGGGGACTTCACTGGGGCTCGCTTAGCCCAGAATCTCAGCTATGTTTGGCATAGCATCGATACTTCACAAGTGTTGGTTAATTTTGGTACTAATATTAATATATGGTGTGATCCTTGGTTAAAAGGGGGCATTAGTCTGTATGTCACATCTTCGGTGGTCCCAGTTATTGAACATTTTATTGGCTCGCATCTTTTTAATGCTACTAATGGTTTGTGGAACACTTCCCTTATTGAGCAACTTTTCAATATCAAGGATAAGAATAGGGTTCTAGGCATGGCACTTGAGTGTTGGAAAGGTGAAGACAGGCTAGTGTGGAGGCGCAGGAGGGACAGTCTATATTCATTCAAATCAGGATACTTTGTGGGGATGAATGAGCTTATTGATAGCACAGATTTACAGGTCACAGGCAACTGGTAGCTAATTTGGAAGCTTCAAGTTCCTCACAAAGTTAAAATTCATCTTTGGCATGCATCCAGAGGTGTGCTTCCTTGTTGTTCAAATCTACGTTGTAGACATGTCCAGTGCACTCATGAATGTTCACTTTATGAGTCCGATGAGGAGAATGAATGACACTACTTGTTCTTCACATGTCAGCAGGCCGAAGCTTTATGGAGGACCGCAGGACTTTGGAACAAGTTAAAGCGTTCGTTGAGGTGGGAGGGGGTTTCAAGGATTGCTTCTTCAAAAATTTTGGTGCTCTACAAGATGGTTCTCGGAAGTGTTGCGCCATGATGCTTCGGTGTTTATGGAAACACCAGAATGAGAAAATTTGGGAGAGTTCTGTCTAACCTCTTTGCATTTCCATTAACACTGCTCTGGATTGTCTCTACCATTGGCAACAAGTGAAGCGTGCAAAGCGATACACTTTTTCACCCCATCAGAACTAGAACATTGGCGGTGTTGTGGCTTGGACCAGAATTAAATTGCATTAAGTGCAATGTCGACGCGACACTGTTTGATAATGGTAAGTACGAGGTCGGTATCTGTATCAGGGACACATACAGTGTATTTGTGAAGGCGAACACTAGTTGGTTTAGAGGCTCTCCACAACCTCCACAACCTTGTCATAATTTAGGCTATCTAGTAAAAACTGACGCGTTCTTCACATCTGACGCGTTCATTCAAAGAGAAGCGCTTCATTCAATAGCTGATTACGACATCCGAGAATAAAACTAAAAGCTCAGCCTGGATGTCGTAATCAGCTATTGAATGAAGCGCTTCTCTTCTGGCTTGTGCCTGGGTTATAACTCAACCAAGGCCAGCATTGACATGACAAACACTCAAAAGATCCTTCTAGTTCTCAGAATCAACGATAAAATGTGCTCAAAGATGCTTGTGTGTCACTTAAATGCCATCTCCAACCAAATCTTTTGAAGGTTCATATTGCCGGGCATCTTCAACCAAATTACTATTATTAGAGTTAATATGAAGGCTTCAATAAGATACTATACTCATAAAGTCACCATTCCCAGCGGAACATTGTTTTTTAACGTGGTAATTTGCCCAAATAAGAAGAATCGGATCGAAAGAAAGATTCTTTAATTAACACAGACCAAAGGGTGTTAATGCTTCATCATTCAGTTGTCAAAGCTTGTATTGATATAACCAAAATTTACACTTACATGTTGCCTTGAGGCTACAATTGGGACATTACAAAGTTGAGAATACAAAAAACGAATCTCAAAATCAATCAGTAATACTCTCCACTATCTGTGCATTTCACAAGTATTACAACAAGAGAACAATAACAATCAAACCCAACAACACCACCAAACATTTCAGTGTCATAATGTCATTGATACATGACAACAGGAGGAACCTTAAACTTGTGCGAGAGAAACGGTATAGGCTTATGTCCATCAACAAGATCACGATAAAAAGCATATTCAGCTTCATAATCATGCAAATGAAGCTCAGCCTTCTGATTAGTATGATAATGATGTTTAGCAGAAGCTAATTTACCAAACCCAAAAATACTAACTTTATCACATATTCCCAAAGCCAACATCACAGCTTGCATACCAGAAGAATAATGAAATAAAGCACCATCATGAGCAGAACCCCATTGTTCCAACCCCTTCCCTGTTTCCTCCACAAATCTCTTCAAAGAGTAATACTTCACAATCCTAGCACATAAAACATCAAACCTAGGATCCGTTACCAATAAAGGAGCTTTATGAGAAGCATTGCACAGAGTATAATCCAAAAAATGCACTGCTTGACAAATGTACATAACAATTGGCACATTAGGACCATAAGGATGACAAAAACACCCTGCTCTTCTTGCACATAAATGCAGTATATTACTATTCACGAATGAAATGCTTGTTTTCTTCCCTACTTTGGTTTCAAAGTTATCAACCTTTGCATTGTTTAACCTTATAACAAATTCATGTGCATCAATTAATGAACCATGGTTTCTATTAAGTAAAATTCCACTGTTCCCAACTACGGCACATGAAGAGTACCTTTTGTCATTGGAATTTGAAACCACTTTGTTGTGTCGGTCGATGGGAATCTTCACGGAGCGAGTTAACTCGGACATGATACCGGGTTGGAATCGACGCTTTCGCGCCCAATCGTGTAAAACTCGCCGGAAATCTAGCCAGTAACGGTAGAAGAGCGGTGACCGGAGTGTTGTCGGAAGGTTTTTATCGGCGTCATGGTGGATGAATCGTCGCCATGAAACGAAGGTTCTATGACGCGCTTGGCTGGCAAAGTTACCGTCTAGAAGTTGCTGGATCTCGTGCCGGGATTTCTCTTCGCCTATCTCGACGGCGGCGTGTTGGAGCAGTGTGGCGTTGAGCGGCGGGGAGAGAGGTGGATCTTGTGTGAGGATGCGAGTTTCGAGCTCGATTGAGAGTAAGCCTTTGCGAACGATGGCGCGTGAGGTGAGTGTAGCGATGAAGACGAGTAGCAGGAGAAGCAAGAAGAGAGGACGAACGGTGCGTTTCATTGGGAAGAGGTTTTTGTGAGAGCAATTGGATTTTGTTGAAGCTAAATGTGAAAATGGATCGATGGAATTGAATGATTCCATTTCAGATCCATCTTTTTCTTCAGAAGCCTTAGGCATGGATGAAGAAGAAGAAAGAGTGAGTGAGATATTGGGAAGGAAATGTTAGGGATTGAAAAGGAAAGAAGGGAGTTGAATGTGAGGTTTGGTAAAAAAGTGAATGTTGAATTCCATGATTGGGAAAGAGCTGAATAGAATAGAACCCTAATTGAGAGTGAATATTAGGAAATTTGGAGATAGATTCAAGCAACGAAATAGCGGAGAAGTGTGCATAGGAAAAGTATGAAGAAATTGCAGTAGCTGCGGAAACTGAACATGGAGTGTGTTCCACAGAAGGGTTTAGGTAGCAAATCAAAAAGCAAACCCTAATGGGAATCTATGATTCTCTTCTCTTCTTCTCTTTCTAGGGAAGAATAATATAAAATCTGTTGCTGTGTTTATATGTGTGAGAGAGAGGAGCTAAGTGTAGTGTGGGAATGCAGGAAGAGCAATAGAATAGTGGGTGTGGTTTGGTGTGGTTAGAGCACGTTAGAAAGGCATGGTTTCATTTCATGCTTGTGTGTCCTGATTAGTGCTGGAGAGTGTGTGGGGTAAGGGCATTATGGCGTGGAAGTGTTAGATAGATGACATCAATTTATTACTATTTCTGCTTTCTTTGCATGTTTTGAGCTCCATATCTACCTTACCCAGTGCCCACTTGTTTTGCACTAGTATAGATCTGCATCTGAATGTCAATGTCTATTATAAATAATAAACGAATTTAGGAGAGAAATTTGCGTATCTTTTTAGTAAGGCTTAAATATGTTTTTAGTCCTTACAAATATAGCGTGTTTTGATTCAAAAATATTTTTTTTAAAAAAGTCTTTACAAATGTTACACTTATCCATTTATGTCCTTCCGTTAATTTTTCCGTTTGCAAACATTGAGTTGACACATATCTCACCTATTTGGCTTTGACATGTCATTAATTTTTGTTTTCTTTTATCCTAAAAAGCTGACTTGGATATAAAAAATAAATTCCCAAATTGAATTAGGGTTCCTTCATGTTCATCTTCCTCACCTCCAGCAGCCCCCTCTTCATCTCTTTGACAATTATTTTTTCATGCCTCCGAAGCATCGCACATCCCACAGTCAGCTCCGAAAATTGGATTGAATGAAACTAGAACGAGCTTACTATGTTATTTTCGATCAAAATTTTGGGCATTCGAAGAATGCACATTCATGGTCAGGATTTAATCAAACTTTGGTGAGTTAGTTTAGCATGATTTCTTCATTTGATACAACATTCTTCTGATTATTGGCATCATAAGCGATTTTTGGTTATTAGGAAGCACCAAAAGTGCTGAAATATATTCCACTACAGGTGTAATCAAAGATGGTGGTGGAGCTTCCCATAGAATAAATTGAAAATAAAAATTACTGACATGTCGAAGCCAAATAAGACAGATGTGTGCCAACTCATGGTTATATATCGGTGCAACTATTCTATGTTATATATATATATATATATATATATATATATATATATATTATTGCAGTTATCCCGTACTTTTTTATATATCAGTACAGTTATCCCGTGTTTTTTTTATATGTCAGTGCAGTTATCTCATAGTTTCAATTGATTATTTTAGTTCATCAGTAGATTATAGTAGATAGTAAAAAATAGATAGTAGATTATCAATAAGAAATACTTATCCTGTGTTTTATTACATATCAATGACAATTATTTGTCCTTTTTTGGGTATCAGAGACAAATATTTGTCACGTTTGTTTTAAATATTAATCAGTAGTTTAAATAGTCGTTAAGTCTTCTTATTTTTTAGATAATAATCTCGTGTTTTTTATATAGATTATCAATAAGAAATACTTATCCTGTGTTTTATTACATATCAATGACAATTATTTGTCCTTTTTTGGGTATCAGTGACAAATATTTGTCACGTGTGTTTTAAATATTAATCAGTAGTTTAAATAGTCGTTAAGTCTTCTTATTTTTTTAGATAATAATCTCGTGTTTTTTATATATTAGTTCAGTTATCCCGTGTTTTTTATATATCAGTGCAATTATCTCGTTGTTACAATTAATTATTTTAGTTGATTAGTAGATTATTGTAGATAATGGGTAGGGTTTGGTTTGAATTTTGAAATTTGAAAAAAAAGGTAGGAGGAAGTAGAAAAAAAGTGGGAGTGAGAAGAAAGTGCATTGGGAAAAGATATTTGAAAAAAATTATATAGTAAATTACAATGTTGTCTTTAGTTAGTTGAGTTGTCAAATAAGTATGAATGCTTGTTTGGGAAGTTTAAGTGTAGTTTGTTTGTATAAATAGATATTAGATAGATTAGATGACAATTATTTGTCATTTTTTGGGTATTAGTGACAAATATTTGTCACATGTGTTTTAAATATTAATCAGTAGTTTAAATAGTCGTAAGTCTTCTTATCTTTTTAGATATTAATCTCATGTTTTTTATATATCAATTCAGTTATCTCGTGTTTTTTTTATATATATTGGTGCAGTTATCTCGTAGTTTCAATTGAATAGTTTAGTTGATTAGTAGATTATAGTAGATAGTAAAAGATAGATAGTAAATTATGAATAAAAAAGATTTATCCTGTGTTTTATTATATATCTGTGACAATTATTTGTCCTTTTTTAGGTATTAGTGACAAATATTTGTCACATGTGTTTTAAATATTAATCGGTAGTTTAAATAGTCATTAACTTTCATTTTTTAGATATTAATCTCGCGTTTTGTTATATATCAGTGAAGTTATCCCGTTTTTTTTATATATTAGTGCAGTTATCTCGTAGTTTCAATTGATTATTTTAGTTGATTAGTAGATTATAGTAAATAGTAAAAGATAGATAATAGATTATCAATAGAAAAGATTTATCTCGTGTTTTATTATATATCTGTGACAATTATTTGTCCTTTTTTAGGTATTAGTGACAAATATTTGTCACATGTGTTTTAAATATTAATCAGTAGTTTAAATAGCCATTAAGTTTTCATTTTTTAGGTCTTAATCTCGTGTTTTTTTTATATATCAGTGAATTTATCCCGTGTTTTTTTATATATTAGTGCAGTTATCTCGTAGTTCCAGTTGATTATTTTAGTTGATAAGTAGATTAGAGTAGATAATGGGAAAAGAAAGTGGGTGGGTTTGATTTGAATTTTGAAACTTGAAAGAAAAAAAGAAGGAGAAAGTTGAAAAAAAAGTAGGAATGAGAAGGTCACATGTGTTTTAAATATTAATCAGCAGTTTAAATAGTCATTAAGTATTCTTTTTTTTGTATTAATCTCTTGTTTTTTTATATATCAGTGAAATTATCCCGTGTTTTTTTTATATATTAATGCAGTTATCTTGTAGTTTCAGTTGATTATTTTAATTTTTTTAGATAAGCAAATTGATTATTTTATTTGATCAGTAGATTATAGTAGACAGTGGGAAAAGAAAGTGGGTGGATTTGATTTGAATTTCGAAATTTGAAAAAAAAAGGAGAAAGTTGAAAAAAAAGGGGGGAATGAGAAGAAAGTGTATTAGGAGAATAAATTTGAACTAATCAGTAGATACCCGTGTTTTTGGATCAGTAGTTTAAATAGTCATTAAGTCTTATTGTTTTTTTAGATATTAATTTCGTGTTTTTTTATATAACAGTACATTTATCCCGTGTTTTTTATATATCGGTGCAGTTATCTCGTAGTTTCAATTGATTATTTTAGTTGATTAGTAGATTATAGTAGATTACAATGTTGTCCTTAGTTAGATGAGTTTAAATAAATAGAGAGGTTTGTTTGAGTAATTTAAATTGTATAAACAGATATTAGATTAGATAAATAGATATTAGATTAGATAGTAAATATGAGTTAATTGTAAATTATTTAATATTAATTTAATTATATTATACTATATAGTAGATTAAAAAAATTGGGAAAAGAAATATTTTTAAATAAAGGATGTGGGGGCCACAAATAGTAGATGTGTAAAAAAGTGAGAAATATTATGAAATGTGAGATTGAAAGAAAGAGAGAGTTAGAAAGGAAGAGAAAATAGAATTAAAAAATAAGAAATAGAGTGGTGATGTGTTAAAAAATGAAGATGTCCAAAATGGTCTTTTTGTAAGTTGTTTGTTTGATTAAATAGATATTAGTAAGTTGTTTGGAAGCAAAATTGTGTGAGAAAAAACAAACAAACCTAACTAAAATATTTATTGACTTTACATTTCATCGAGTAAGATCAATGTAATCTAATTGGAACCCAATATTTTACCGGATGTGGATTAGGTGTCTAGGTGTTCGCGGTGCGGTTTGTTTCAGTTTTGAGACAAAAAATGAACCAAACCGCAAGGTAAAACTACATGCGGTTAAATATTTTTATTGTAATTTTTAAATATAGCATAACAACATGTATTATTTGTAAGTGAGTCAAAGAACTAGTAAGTGAGTGAGAGTTAGGTTTTAGTTGGAGTTTGACTAGTAAGTTAGTAAGGAAGACTGTAAGTTAACAAGCTTTAGTGTTACTTGCGGTTCCGTTTGGTTTGGTTTGGTTGGTGGAACAAAAACCGCGGTCCAAACCGAACCCCGCGGTTGATTGAAAAAAAACGAATAGATATTGCGGTTTGTGGTTTTTTGCGGTTTTCGGTTTGTGTTGGTTCGATTTGCGGTTTTCTATTGGCTTGGTTCGATTTTGAACACCCCTACCACAGACAGATAATTGATACTCACTCCGTCTCAAAATATAAGGCCTCATTCCACTTTTCACAATTATTAAGAAAAATTGTTAGTGTAATTAATATGTTAAAATTTTGTTTGTCTACTATTAAATTACCTTAACATTTAATGTTAACTTTTCATATACCGTCACAATTTAGTACTATTAATAAAGTTATGTTTGGAAAAAAAAGTAACAAATGTATCTAAAAAGTTATAAGGGACCTTACATTTTGGGACAAGTAAAAATAAATAAAAAAGGATCTTATACTTTGGGACGGATAGAGTACATATGATGTTTTTAGACTTTTTAGGAGAGAGGAAATTGAGATAAGATGAAAATAAAATGATAAATGAAAAAAATTAAACACGAAATAAGCTAAAAACAAGATACAAATTAGATATTTATTACATGAACAAAAAACAAAATTTTGAAAAAAATCTAGAAACAAAAAACAAAATTACTATATTTGTAGGGAGGTAAAAAATAATTGAGAGAGAGAGGCTGAGGCAAAAACTATTACTCACTGAACTCAAAATTCCATATCAGTCTCCAACATTGCTCAATCACCATCTCTTTGCAGTTATGTTAGCACACAATCCTATACTTCATTCGAGGACAAAACATGTGGAATTAGACATTCATTTTGTTAGAGAAAAAGTGGTTGCTAAACCACTATCTGTTAAATATGTCCCTGCTGCTATGCAGATAGCAGATATCCTTACCAAGCCCTTGGGCACTTTTTTTTATATTTTATGATTTATTGAAGCGGCAACCAAAAATGGGAGTAAATAAAAAGAAAGAATAAAAAAAACTTTTTGAGAAAAGAAAATAAGAGAATGAAACTAGAAAGTTTTATTAAATTAATTTACACATAACATGAAATTGAATAACAACGACATGATAACAACCCAACGAGAGTTCCCAAGTCCCCACCCACCAGCGGCCGACCCGGCCACCAAATCCGAATAATTTTTTTGAAGCAACAATCAACATCAGAAACGCGAAATCACCATAATACCCTCCCACGTTCAGATCCTCTGGAGCTTCTCCCCTTTCACCACCGGGTTCGCCTTCGCAATCTGTTCCCTTCCCATCCCTTTGAAATCGAACTCACATCCATGTTGTTCCGGGTACCGATGAGATCCGCACAGCGTCAACCCGCACCGACACTTGAAGCCCGTCAACCCTACGCGCCGCCTGCACGTCCCACACCTGTTCGGCTGCGCCTTTTGCTCCACCACCGCCGATGACGGAGTAGGATCCGCGACAGGTTCAATTGCTATCTGCGAGGAAGAAGACGAAGACGGCGACGTCTGTGGAACCTTCATAGACGGCAACGACGGAGGAACTAGGGTTTGGTTGAGAACCAATTTTGCGTTGGAGGATTGTTGTTCCTTGAGCTGCAAATCGCGATAGCATTTGGAGCAGAGATCATTGGTTGCAGGACATCCAAAGAAACCGCAATTGTTTGCACAGAGGCGCGGAGCCTGGCACCTGTGTTCTTCCGCCATGGTTTCTGTCCGAAAGATTGAAGGGAAATCGAAGGAATTAGAATTCTAGGGTTGAGAGGGGAGAAGGAAATTAGCGGGAATAGAAATCTAGGATTTTCCTTTTGTTTTGGAATGAAAAGGAAAATCGAAGATTAAAAAGAGGAATCGCTGGCTATGATGAGAAAACAAGTTATGCGTGATTGAACTGGAAAGGAAAAGAAAGGGAGAGGGGGAGGTGTATTTGGAATTGGAATCTCTTCTTCTCTCTTCTTAATAATAGAAAATTGAAAGAAAAGCACCTCCACAGAATACAAAACACAAACGTCTAGGTCGGTTTCTTTTGGTTTCCTCCACCTACGCGAATTCTCCACACACCTTCGCCAACTCTCTTATTATATTTATAGTTTTTCTAGATCATCTTCATTTTTCAGGAAAAAAATAATAATAAACTTCATCCGGAAGAAATTGGATATTCTCATGATTTACAATTCAATGAATAAATGTATCTGGCCTATATTATAGACAAGATACATTAGTTATTCAATAAACCTATAATTTTTGGTCCTCTATATAAGGGAAAAGAAAGGGAATTTTTTTGTTGTAGATTAATTGAATAACATATGAATTTGATCTATATTATAGACATGATACATTAGTTATTCAATGTGATAGAGAAGTGTAATAAGCTATATGTGATAAGTGTAGATAAGTGTAGATAAGTGATAGGTACACGCATGTAATGTAACTAAATCAGTTAGAGAATTAACTATGGTTAGCTAGCTAGTTAGTTGAGATCTAACCACAACTATATATTGTACAAATCAAGTGTAACCCAATTAGATTAGAATAATGAAATATTCCCAAATTCTATTCTATCTTTCTCTCAGTTGAATTCTATCATGGTATCAGAAGGTTACTTCCTCTGTAACTGACTTCACGCTCCGCCGCAACCGTTTCGTTCTTTCTTCTCCGACGAACGCGTTTTCCTCTTTCTTCTCCGATGGCGAGTGATCCAGTTGTTTCGTCACCGAGGAACAGTGAAGCCTCACAACCCGATCTGCATGACACATTCAATTTCAAGAAAGCTCCAAAGCTTGGAATCAAGCTGGATGAGAAAAACTTCTTACTCTGGAACAAACAGATTGAGAGCATTGTGAAGATGCATAAGCTCCAACAGTTCCTCGTGTCGCCGATTGTGCCGCCACAATTTGACTCAGAAGCAGATCGCGTCACCGGTAAGGTTTCTGAAGCCTACGAGCACTAGCTCGTTCAGGATCAAAAGATCTTCTCCTGGATGCTCACGACGCTCTCCGACGCCGTTATGCCACGGGTTCTCACTTGCAATCATTCGTTTCAGCTGTGGGAACAGATTCACGAGCACTATTACGCTCATTTGAAGGCACGCTCTCGGCAAATCAAATCAGAATTGAAATCCACAAAGAAAGGATCATGATCTGTCCCAAGGTCGCTCCTGTTGAAGCTCGCCTGGAAGCAGGTTTTCTGTGCTGATCTTGATCGTTCTTCAATATGTAGAGCGGGCGGGTGTACCTGCGAATACACTTCAACGCTCAAGTCAGGAGCGAATGACCAAAATAATATACTTTATGGAATAGTGTGTTTACCTGACAATGACGCAGTGAATGCTTATATAGTGCCCGGAATCTCAGCTAAGCCGTTAGATCATGTACGGACCTTGTACCACCGTTGATTCGTTCTATCGTTAGGTCTGTAAGTTGGATAAGTATCTGTATGGTCTTAAACAAGCCCCTAAACAATGGGATGAGAAGTTTGATAATTTGATTATATTGAATGGGTTTAAGGTGAATGAAAGTAACAAATGCATTTATTACAAAACCGAGAATGACATTTGCACTATCATATGTCTCTATGTAGACGACTTACTCATATTTGGATCAAACATTCATGCTGTTAATAAAGTAAAATCATTGTTGTACAACAACTTTGATATCAAAGACCTCGGAGAAGCAAGTGTAATACTTGGTATTAAGATCACTAGGTCTGAGAAGGAAATTTCTTTGGATCAATCTCATTACGTTGAGAAGATCTTAAAGAAATATAACTACTTTGGTAGTAAACATTCCTGCTCACCGTACGATCCAATTGCCAAACCTTTTAAGAGCACTCGTAACGATGTTAGACAAACAGAATATGCGAGCATCATTGGCAGCCTAAGGTATGCCACTGATTGTACTAGACCCGACATTGCCTATGTCGTGGGAATGCTGTGCAGGTTTACCAGTCGATCTAGTATAGAGCATTGGCACGCTATTGAGAGAGTCATGTGATACCTTAAAAGGACCACGAATCTCGAAATACATTATCAGAGATTTCCAACTATCCTTGAAGGATACAGTAATGTTGATTGGAATACTCTATCAGATGATTCCAAAACGATTTGTGACTATATATTTAGTATACATGGTGTTATTGTCTCCTGGAAATCTAATAAATAGATCATTTTGGTCCAGTCCACTAAGGATTCTGAAATGATAGCATTGGCATCCGCCAATGAAGAAGCTAGTTGGTTGAGATGCTTACTAGCAGAGATTCTTTATGGGAAAATCGACGTAGTTGTGTAGATCCATTGCGATAGTACCGCGGTTATTGCAAAATAAAGAATCGTTGTTACAACGATAAAAGACGACAAATATGTCGTAGGAACAGCAGAGTTAGAGAAATTCTATTAAAATGAGCTGTAAGAGTGGATCATGTACGCACTGATTAGAACTTAGGCGATCCTTTGACGAAGGGATTAGCCAAAGGGAAAGTCCAAAATACATCTCAAAAGATGGGACTACTGCCTTTAGAACCATGAGTCACTCACGATGGTAACCCGACCTAAAAGACTGGAGATCCCAAGAATTAGGTTCAATGGGTAATAACAAGTTGTGAAGTGATAGGAGATGAACATGCTATTAAAAGTAAAGAAGCATGACTCCTGAAGCAATGTAAGGTTGAGATAATAGAAACTCTTAATGAGATCTATACTCTATGTGGAGTGGAGTACGTAGCTACAAGAGTACTCTTGATAGACTCACCTTTGTGAATGTGGAAGTGGGGCCGCTTACTATGGAATTCTTGGCAGAAATTCCTACAGCGTCCACTAAACTGGGATAGACGTGCAGGGCCATAAACGCACGGGCTTTTGACAATACACCTATGGAAAAGGTTGTGCGTAGTTTTGACGATTAGAGATAGAGTTCAAGACTACGAGTCACTCTTGTTGAATCTAAATCTTAACCGCTACGCAAAGGTTCAAGTCGTATGACACCTCTGCTTATGCACAATTTTATGGAGGCGTTTGACGCTACTTCTGAAACTTCTTTTTAAATTCAAGTGGGGGATTGTTGGAACTTTGGTAATTGTGAATTGAAAAAGTCTCACATTGGATAGAATAAACACTTTAAGAGTGTTTATAAGTGTGGACTTTACACCTTGGTTTGGAGCCTAACGGGTACCCAATTTTGTGAAATGGAGAGAATGCACATAAACTGACCACCACACATGCGTGAGCCGCCACCGTCTGTCCGATCGGTTCGGCCGGACCCGGGCTTAGGCTGTGAGGTGTAATTTATTTTTTACGAAAATAATTAATTTATTTTATTTTGGTGCGTTCCTCGTCTAGATTCGTTGAGTCAACCAGATACGATGAACTAACCGTTGCGTATCTGTTCTTATCCGTTAGTAAACAGATTCGTTGAACATAGCTGTTTTGCGTCTGTTCTTATCTGTTAGTAAACAGATTCGTTGATCATAGTCGGTTTTAGCTATTGCGGAGTTTTCTCAAACAGCTTGACTTGCGCAACAAGTAGGTTGTCTGTTGAGGATTTTTCTCTAACAACTTACTTGCGCAGCAAGTTGGATATTCTCCTATAAATAGGACCCTCCCTCACTTCATTCCTTACACTGGAAGATAAATCCTTCCTCCAGTTTTCTCTCCTCTCCCTCGTTAATTTTCTTCTCTTCTACTTTAAAGAATGGCCTATGGCCTATGAGCTATATTCAAGAGTGGTCTACGAACCATATTCAGAGTGGTCTACTTACCATATTCAGAGTGGTTTTTTAACCATTTCACTGTGCAGTTATATTTCGTAATAGTTTGACTGGGCTGTTTTATCCTAGAGACGTCGTGGTTGATAGCTTGCCTGCACAATTTTGAGCAATGCTACGAAATGTCTTAAAGAGAGCGACCTAGTCCGCGACTCAACCCATTGATTTTTTGAAATTATTTTTCTGAAACTCAAAAACAACAATACTCTGTTGTAACAGATCTAAAATTCATTCCATAACAATTTCATCATACTGAGAAAGAATACAATGCTTATTATTTTCACTGAGTCTGCATATGTTAAATAGTATGAATTGGGGATTTTAAATTATCATTGCATTCTTCCCAAGTAATATGTGACTTCTAGTTTATCAAATTGTACATTAATATGTTCAAATTGTTTGAATTACACTGGTTTTAAGAAGTACTACTATTATATATTTTTTTCATTTGACACTGTAGGTGTATAAACATTAACAGTACATTGAAATCTGATGATTAATTTGATTACGGAACTAACTCTAATGAAGTTATTTTTTGATAGATTAGGTGAATAAAGATGCTTTTTCTCCCTGCTCGATAATAATTATGTAGTGATACTGTACGTATCACTTCCATTAGCCTTTATAAAAATTGCAGAACTAAAAATAGACGTATCACTTCGATTAGCCTTTATAAAACCAATTAAATTTGCAGATTTACATGGCTGCTGCTTGTAGTTGGTGGCAGTGGCAGGCCATGTTGCATGTGGTTTGGCAAGAAGAAAAGGGAAAAATTATGGCTACACACTGAAATCATTCAAGCTCAAAGTGAAATTGGAACATCATTTGTCAATCTTTCCTCGTTCACATCACCAGGTTGCATTGCACAGAAACCTCATTTATTTTGAACATTGCCAACAAGGCACGCAACATGAAACCATAACCATTCATAAATGAAATGGTTCAGAGTTCAGATCGCCAGTTTGATGGCAAAATTTTGAGTAAATCCTCAATGTTGCCCTCAACTATTACCCTCTTTTCAACTTAGTCCCTAAACTATTTAAATTTATTAAAAAGTTCCTAATGTTTTCCTCCATCCATCAAAGTAGTCTCTCTGTTAATGTTAGTCAAATTCACAGAGGGGCTAACTTGGTCGTTTGGAGAAAACTTTAGAGACTTGAATCATTTAAAATAGTTTAGAAACTAAGTTGGAGAGAATGTGATAGTCAATAGATCAATTTGAGGGTCTACTCATGTACTATACCTGAGTGGTCTGAAGTTGGTGGTTCGCGGTGGTGAACCAAGGGGGTTGGTACCTGCACACACTCTGATGTTAAATTCAGCACTTCAGAGAGAGAAAGTGAGATAAAAATGATTTATAAAGTGTACCTTGATTATGGTTCTGATATATATTGGGTACCAAGCAAGTTGATGTGGATTGCCCAAAAGTGCGTGTGGAATCCGTCATGGCAAGGTGATTAGGAGCGCTGAAGTCATCTCGGATAATGTGGCTTTGGCTTGTGAATTTGTGATTGAGTTGATCATTAATGTTGTGGATCGAGGCAGTGACGCCTAGACATGAAGCCGAGTCGCCGAAGTTGCACCTCGGAAGCTGATTAGCCGAATACGTAAGAATTGCTCAAGTAGTCATGGTCACTTCAACCCACATCAAGTACTGAGGTTCCGATGGTGAATTGGTCATGACTTATGAGATGCATGGCTAGACCTATTTGTCGAGGTCGTGACGTTTGACTGGTCTCAGTTAGATGAAAGGTCGGGTCATTACTACAATGACAACGTCGCATTGAAAGCTGCAAGGGTATTTAATGCCTCGATGGGTGTGCCTGTTGGGCATTTTCTTGTTGAGCTCTGCACTCAGCACTGTAAATAGAGGTCGCCCTCATTTGTACTTCATGTTTTCGAGCGATCGATAATTCCACAGGGCATGAAGTGCTTGACATATAACTCCCAAATTGAGGGGGATATTAGACTTCCCAGCTGTTATATATTCAGTTAGATGTTTGTTAGTTCAATTGTAAGCCAGTTAAGTTTGTTAAGCTTGATAGAAGTTTGCTCATGAGTCATTTATTAGAGTTAGTTAAAGATGGTTGTTTAGCTTGTATAAATATATGTATACAACTATACATACTCTGTTTTAACAGATTTAGAATTCATTCCATAATAATTTCATCATATATAATGAGAAAGAATACAATGTTCATTTTCACACTGAGTTTGCATAGGTTAAATAGTATGAGTTGGGGATGTGGCCATGTGGGTGATTGTAAGTTATCATTGCATTCTTCCCCAGCAATATGTGACTTTTAGTTTATCAGTACACTATGTTTAAATTGTCTGAATTACACACTGGTTTTAAAAAGTACTACTAATATATTTTTTTTCATTTGACACTGTAGGTGTATAAACATTACAAGTAGTACATTGAAATCTGATGATTAATTTGATTACGGAACTAACTCTAATGAAGTTATTTTTTGATAGGTTAGGTGAATAAAGATGCTTTTTCTCCCTGCTCAATAATAATTATGTAGTGATAGGTTACGTATCACTTCGATTAGCCTTTATAAAAATTGCTGGGGAAGGCGTTTATGAGCCAGAAGTACAATATATTAATATACAACATGAATTACACAGATTTTTCCCAGGAAGAGGGTAAAGCTAGCAAGAGTTATACATCATAGACTGCAAGGAAGAAAAATATATATAAAGGGAAAAGCAATAACAGGCCATTAAGTTAATTTTTGAAGTAGTCCTCAGTCCTTCCCTTGAATCCAATTTGCCCAAAAGTGAGGCAGATGAACAGCCCCAGGTGCCAAGTAACCAGCCATAACCTGTTCATCACGTTTGCCTCATACATTATTTATGTCTAGTCGGAAAAAAGATCTCAAATACAAAAATTAATAAGTATATCGTTTTATTTTTGAATTCAACTTTTATTAACAAATCGGTCCCATGGTCTAGTGGTCAAGACATTGGACTCTGAATCCAGTAACCCAAGTTCAAATCTCTGTGGGACCTAAATATTTACATTTTTTTCTAAATTATCAATCAGCATTTAAATATTCACCACGGAACTTTTTTTTATTGAATATCGGAACTTTTGTTTTTTCGCTTCTTTATGTTTTTTGGTACATTGTTTTTCGCTTCTTTATATTATGTTATTTTTATTTTTATTTAATTATAGGGATCCCAGGGATTAATTTTTAAATAATGGTAATGATTTTTTTGGACATCAAATAATGGTAATAATAGGGAACCCGTAAATATATGGCCCATACTTTACTTCTTACAACCCCGTATGAGAGAGGGAGAGTGTGAGAATAAGGGGGTTTGGTGAGAGGTATTTTTGGGATTTTCAGGATTTGAAGGTGTGGTAGTGAGTAAGGGATTTATCATAATGGACCGAAATGTATTGGCATCTAAAAAACTTTGGGCCATGCTCTTCCCAACCCCCTTACTCAGCGCACACCCCTAAACACAACAAAAGTACAAGAATATCCTTAATAAACTCAAATGTTCCAAACATGTTTGTATTTTTTTTCGAAATTTTAATGGGTTCGACTAGAGGCAACCAAACATGTTCTGCTGTCCACTGTCAGGGCTAAATTATTTTGATGCGCACCCCCTTTCTTGAAACTTACTTAGTACGGCTAGCCTCAACCGAACTGGTTCGACTACCCTCAACTATACCTTATGTGCATTTTTCTTGAAAATTTAGATGGTTCAATTGCCTGCAACGAACCTTGCAGAAAAAAAAAGAGTTTGCAGTAGATAAAACCAAATACATGGAAGAATAGGAGAGTGACAGAGTGAAAGAAGGTCAGAGAACTGAGTGAGAGTGTCAATGGAAGAGGTGAGATTGAGAGGGAGAGTGAGAGTATGGTTTGGAGTCGCACCTCCAACCATACCAGAAATTAACAGCTGCACTACAGTCTTAGGAGGACTATCATAGATCACAATGGTTCATGATTATGATTCATATCTCATGTTAACTAATAAATCTGTACACTTATTAGCTATCTAATCACATGACTCTACTTAACTTGCCAATTCGAATTCAATAATCTCTTAGTTTGATTCACCAACATTCTTCCATTTATATGTTTTCAGATTTAGCAACAAATTGAATTTTGACAAACCAAAAAAATCCAATCAATTAGGTAAGTTTTTTTTTTCCAATAAGATAAGAGTTAAACAGTTTAAAGAAGGAAATTAGAATAAGATGGGTGAATAAGATGACTAACCAAAATTGTGAAGTAAGAGCAGGAGGGGAGGGAAAGTGAGCAAGCTCAGCTCCAATGCTATCAAAGAAAAGCCCAGTCAAACTTTTACCGTCAATAGCCGGTATGCTAGAAGGTGCTAACCAACCAATCAATCCAAATCCAATCACATTGAAATCCCTCCGTAGCCAATCTCTCTGGAAGCTACTAAACATCATATCACAAATGTCGTCACCATTTATTTAATTTTAATTTCAAAACCAAACAAATCAATCTTTATTATTATATATGAAAACTACCATGTAACCCTTGCACCATTTCCCTTTGCCATAGCTTGCCTCAAGGGATTCCTAGCAATCATTGGCGGTTTCAAAAATCCTGCAAACAAAAATACATAAATAGATGTCACAATTGAAATTCTGCTTATGTTGATTGTATTCTATAATAATTCTACATGAAATACCTGAGGACAAACGTGACGAGGTGGATGACAGTGATGCGCCACCTAGTCCAGCGACGGTTGAGAACACGGTTGCCATTTTCGTTCTAATCTCAGAGATCCTTAATCTGAAATGTGAGCAAAGTAGTGGTGTTGGTATTTTTTTGGCTCTTATTCTTGATATTATTTTTGTTTTCTACGAAATGGAACACATTGAAATAGATTGGGTTTGGATTGCGTTTCCGTGGATGCCCTTGTTATTCAATGACATTGTGCCACATTGGACACTTTGAGATAAACTGGGGTCTACATTGATCCCTTGGTCACTTCATCATCAAGCAAAGCAAACCATCCTTTAGTATAAACTTTTTTACAAACACCAACTTAAATTAATTCAATTAAATGAGATATCATAATACAATTTGGATTTGGAATATATAAAATTAAAAATCTTATAGATACCAAATGACTAAGAAGCCCCTCCAAGAAAATGGCCTAATTTATTGACGTGTCTTTTAACAAAACTAATTTTATAGTTTGTATTTGAGTGAACAATATTCTTACACTTAAAGATAAGAATACAAAAAGAGTAATGTTATTTCCAGCGAGAGAATTCCACGAAAACTACCCACGAAACAGGTGTCGACATCTTAAAAAGTATAAAACCAGGTCCAATTAATAACAAATAGACAGCGTCATTCGAAAAAAGTCAAAAATATAACCCAACAAAGAATTGTGGGTGTGTCCACGAACATAATTCGTGACGCATTATCCATACAAAAATATGAAAGAAAATTTTTGTTCTCATTAAGTGTGTCTACAACTTGTTTGCAATCTATCTCTTTGGGTGCATGTTCTTTTGTCCTTCCTCCCGAAGCCATTTCAGTTCTCCAAAAGGGCAGCAGCTTTTGCGAGTTTTAGAGATAGAGTGTTATTAAATCACATTTACTTAGCTATCACCAACGCACCTAGCGGATCCCTTATACAACACCTCACGCCAAACTTGTTCTCAGATGCAAAGACAACAACATCAGTATTGCAGTTCAACAATCCAACAAACGGTGTGATCCAACACAACTTTCCATTAATTGTATCAATGGCTCTCATATTAACACATTCTCGGTGCGCGAAACATGCCCCTAGTTCTTTACATATTTGTGACTTAAGCGAATAGCAATGCGAGGAAAAACAACAGAATTTCTCCAGAGCTTGTCAATGCACCTACGCCAAATACACCATAAGATGATGAAAAGTTTGGAATGTTCAATGGACAACTTTTGCAGCATATTGAAAATAAGGGTATTAAATTAGTGTTTTGTCCAATAGGATGCAGGTTGGATGACAAAATGAAGTTGCGCCTCTCACCAACAAGACTTGGTTTGGATGCAATCAAAGAAGATATGAACCCATTGGGGGCAAGAGAGAGTACAATACACTTCAATGGAATTAAGATTGAATTGTGTTAGTAAGCACCATGTAAAGCCATCAACACCATAATCTTCATTTCTTGAGAAACTTTAACTTTCAAAAGTTGATTACATATTCTTGAATTCTCAACTGGTAGTTATCTATGATAGAGTTCATGGGAACACGATATATACTTTTCATTGAATAAATATCATTATTTGAGTACGCTCCTGTTTGCTATATGAAAAATGAAATGTCATTACGCATTAAGGAAACTTTTAGAATAGTATTAACATCACGACTCGCGAGCATCAAACAATTTGTTCAACAAATGACCAATTCCAATCTCTAGTGTTCTCCATTATTAAATTGCAAACTTTGAGATATTGATTATTCTCATGAATAGTAGTTGTAGTGTAGGGATTGTTGGGTTCTATATTCACTAGGAAAATTCACAATCACCTTTCAGTACATACATTGAAATATAATTAATCATTGTTATAACAATCTTCATATTTCAGATTAATTCTCTAAACTTATTAAGTATAATGACAAAATTGAAAAAGATTATTCGAAGTATGAGCAATAAAGTTATTACAAACAAAATATTAAATTATATATTATAAAGATTGGATTGGTTTAGATTGAATTGAAATTGTTGCGGTTGGTTTCTCTGGATGAGAAAGGACCGAACGTATTTTGAGATAGTGTATTGGAAGAATGAAAGTTGGGATCCATTTATTGGCCTCAGTGGGCTGTTTATATATTACATTGTGCATTAATGATAATTAACTACAATTTATGGCCGAGTTGACCGTTACAGACAGGGAATGAGGAAAATCAGGGATATTTCCCCTGTGATTATGTTTCATTCCTTTCGTGGAGAGAACCGAGCTTGACTTTGAGGGCCGACCGGTTTCTCTCTAGGCTAAGCCCTTTAAGAACCGAGCGAATGTACAAGCCAGGTATTCCTGGCCGGAACAAAAATCATTGATCATAAAAGATTGAATTGAAATCGATTATGTGAGGTGGTGTTATGCATCTTTTTCAATTTGCAATTTTTTCAAATGCACTCCAAAAAGTTTGGCTTTATGCATATTTTTCAATAACTATTTTGTCATGATTACATTGAAGCTGCTAATTAAGCTGTTTATTCAAACGCCTTAAGAACACTTTCATGTGGTGCATCTTGAGTTCATGGATACTGTACCATGGCATCTTCACATTCCCTTGTAAGGCGACCATGGAATCCTTATGTTGGAATCTTAATAAATCTTGAAGCACTTGCTCAAGCCTTTTTTTTTTATTTATATTTTTAAAAGGAGATGCTCTATTTCGGTGTGTTGGTTGCTGATGTTAACCTTTCTTATTGCAATTTTTGTGGCCATCAACGATTGTATAATCAACGTATCACCTAATATTGAATGTATTTATGAGTATGACCTAGTTTATTTTAGTTTTTAATTTTTGAATTTCTGCAGGATATACCAGCAATACGACTACGAAGTCCAATTGGGTTAGCTTAAGCAATAAAGTTCAATCGTAATTTTGGTTCAAATTAAACTGCTCTATATTTTATCAATAAACTGAAAACAAAGTGTCTTATTACATTTTTGTGTCAAAAAAAAAAGTGTCTTATTATTACATTTTTTTTTTGACAAGGTCTTATTATTACATTTTAAAAAGTGCGCATTGGTCAAAGTTACCTTTTTTTTTTAAAAAAAATAACGAATACACGTAGCTTATATGGTAAGCGAATTATCCATTAAAAAAAAGCTGCATCATCTTCATCGTCTTAGTCGCCATCTATCCATAAATATGTTTGGTCAATGTTTTCCATAATGAATTAAAATAGTACCAGTAGTGAATCAGTCCTTAAAGAAAAAAAGAACGGATTGTATTAATTGCTCAAACAATTTGGTTTGTATTGAGTTTGACAATAAATTACAAAAATAGATATCCAAAGAATTTGATCTTGGCATCAACAAAAAATGTTGCTACAGTAGCAACTACAAATTTTCCAATCACGCATGATACACTTATTTTAATCTCATTTATTTCCTTGATTTCCGGCAATATGAGAATACAAAAGTATCTTTTTTCCTGAATAGAATTAATAGATAATTAGAATACAACAACAAAAATGTCTACAGCATGCAGCAAAAGGCCATAGATATCCATGAGTACACAGTAGACATCCATCAATACCAGATATTTCACGTCATCTGATCTGAATATTGCTCACAATTATTGTTCTAACATTTGTTCATCTCCAATGGACAGTTACATTATTTCTCTTTTGTGGGTCCATCTGGGTTCATTGCAATTATTTGATGTCAAAAGATGGCTTTATTGAATATCTTTGGCCTTTCCTTATCCTTGCCATTTGATCTACCCAAAGAACAATCAATAGCAACATTTCAAGCATTAACAACATGATTCAAGTTTTAATCTTACACAATCCTCCTCTTTCTTTTCTCCACCTTCCATATTATTGAGGCTTGATTATCTGTATGCTCCTTTTGCCATACATGGAAAAACATTCAAAGGCTGCAAAACAAAATTATTAAGCACGCGATTAGTGGTAAATACAAACTTATAATAGCACGCGATTAGAGAAAGAGAGATTAGTCTTACCAAGGACTTTTTTGAGATAGGTTTCAGAGAGTGAGAACAAATGAAGGAGCATCCTTTCTCGGTCCAGCAACGGAACGATAAACATAAACCCTTTCGGCGTGACCCTCAAGACTACCATCTTCCTTAATTACTTCAACATTCAACCTAGGCATTTCTTTTGCTAACAATCTACAGCCATTCATTGTAACTCTACAATCTGACATCCACAAAGATCTCATTGACTCACACTTCCCCATACCCATCAAAAGTGCTGCATTACCAAATGGACAGTCTCTCATCTCAAGTTTTCTCAGTTTTGGACATCCTACAAGTACACACTCCATTCCCCAATCACTGCTTCCAGAAAGCCACTGAAAGAGTTTCCAAGTTTTTCGCATACTTTCCTATATACTCAAATGTTAGGTCGGTGAGTAAACCCGATACAGCAAGCCTTTGGAGTTTCGTGCAGGTCTTAACAACTGCTCCAAAGGCCTCATCCATAGGTTCTTCGGTTAGGTAATCTGGCTGACCTGGGTCCATTATGCAGAGGCGGAAATGACTGAAGTCTGGGCAGTTTTGTACAACAGTAGCAACAGCAGCATTCGTCATCTGACGACAAAAGTAGAGGACATAGTGAAGTTTCCGGCATCCTTCAGAGACCGCGATAAATCCTGTTTCGGTTACCCCGTGTGCAACTCCCTCATCAAAAGGATCTCCAGGAAAAACACGAAGTTCTTCGAGCAATGGACAGTATAATCCAACAGCTTCTAGTCCCTTGTCTTCAACTGTGTCCACAACCTGTATTAGTTATTGAATCAGTAAGTTTACATTCAGAAGCTATAAGCTAGCGAATTGACATTGCCAACCAGAGCCTGACATTCAGGTTTCTATTTGCTAAAACATCAATAACAATGACACCATAGAATAAAGAACGAAGAAAGAAAATCATACCCATAGGCGTCGAAGATTAGGACAGTGAACAAGAAGCTTAGAAATATCTTCACTGTCAAGAGGGGCATCACTAAAATTCAAGAAAGTAAGATTTGTGCAAGCAGGGTATAGAACTGGGAGATATTGTCCTGCAGCCACCCATAAACCAGAAAGGGTGTGGAGATTTTTACAATTGTTGAATGCGCTTTCGAGTTCTGAATACTGCTGAGATGTCAGCTCTTGTGAAAATGAGCCACTACCTAGCTCAACTAACTGAGGGGCGCGAACGAGTAGTTTTTGTAACTGTTCCAACATTATGTTTTTATTAACCTTCAAAGTCTTTAACGACTTGCACCTACCGACAAGCTTCTCAAGCGCGTCGAAATTTATATCGTTGTTCAGGTTGGCAAAGTTCAGTACTTCCAATGATGTAAAGTTTTCTGGGAAGCAACTTAACCAGTTACCACTTTTGTCATCAATACCATTCTCTTGTATGTCTAGCTCAGTCAAATTCCTAGAATTCACAACATGATTTATTTGTCAAATGAAAGATTGAGCAACAAATTGCATCATAACTGAGATAGTAACTATTATTCAAATTCTAATGAATGTTATGTATTTCAGTGAATACCAATAAATCAATCTATGAGTTAATGGCAAATTGTCATTCTTGCATATGCATTCCAATTAATGAATTCCAATAAATTATTGCATATGCATTATAGAATCACTCATGGTGAAATAGTCACATAAACATATTTCTCAGGAATACATATTCTAAAGTAATAAAAGTTTATCGATGCCCTGAAACATGCTTCTTTTTTCAAGCATAAATAAAGAATATTACCATGTTCCCACTTAAATGATGCTCAAATGTTAATTTCATCGAACAGAAAAGAAGCGGCCCTTAAAAAACACAGCTCTGTAGTGAGATTCTGTTTCCACTGCCAACGTAATTCACAAACATCTCACCAACAAGATATTGTGTCATGGCACGACAAGTGAAAATGGGAAACAAACTCAGGAAAAAAAGAATCTAAGAAAAGAATGAATCAATCAAGGGGATAAAATTTTAAGCCAAAAATAGGAGTAATAAATAGCTATAAATATAGCATGACCTATTATTTCAATCGTTTAGAACATGCTATTAATACTATAGAGTATATTAACTGTATTGCATCATCCACCAAAAAGTAAAAGCAACAAATTCATATCAAAAGAATAACATAACCAGTCTAATAGTAAAAACTGAAAAGAAAAGCATCTTCATCAGCAGGAAACATAAAGAATTAGAAGAACACTTTTTTTTTCTAGCTCACAGAAATTAAACCTTAAACATAAGAAATGAGAGATTAACAATAGTGAATAACCAAAATTTAGAAGTAAAAGAAAATAAAATCTTACTTGCAATTAGTGGCAAGTGAAGCCAAGCCATCAGTGCTAAATCCATCACAACTAATAAGAGAAATAGCTTTAAAATTAGGAAATGAAAAAGCCAAAAACTCCAAACTCTCATCAGTAACAGTCATCCTCTTGAGTCTTAACTCTTCAAGCAAAGGATACTTTTGAGCAAAAAGAACAAGCCATGAATGAATATCAGCACCCCAATTAGCAGGAACTAAGTTAAAATCAGAGAAACGAGGTTTCCCTTTGAGTGTAATACTACGTATATTTGGAAACCTACGAGTTAAGATCTCAGGAGTTACAGAATAACAGTTTCCTATGAACACATTTCTCCTTGACCATCTTTCAGCGTTGTACCATTCTTTGCAAACTAAAGAAGCAGAACTTCTATCTTTTCGTGATTTTAACATACCAAGAACTCTTTCTAACACCTCATCTGGAAAAGTTGAGGTTTGTTTCATGGAGTTTGGTTCTAGAGATTCAATCTTTCTCTTACAGTACTCCATATTCAATTTAACACAGAAGCTCCAAAAATAAGAAAGAAAATAATGAAACTTTAAAGTATTGACAATGAGATGAGATTTGAAAGCAATCATAGAAGCTAAACCATGGTGAAGAAAATAAAAAAATAAAAAGAAATTTTGAAGCCACCCTTTACTTTTTGACTGCAAAGCAACATGTTTTCATTCATATTATCTCTTCCATTCCAACAGAGGAAAAAGAACAGAGAATTCAATTAAATGAAAAAAGAGGTGAGAAAAATAATGAGTTAAGAGACTCAAAAAAGGAAGTACAAATCTGAGATCCGTTAAAAAGGAAGAAGCAGAAGAAGGACTAGTATTATATAAAAAATGTGGATGTCAGAAAGAAGGAGAGTGATGATAGAGAAAGGTCAATGAAAATGGGGATCATTTCCATAAACCGAAGCTCTCAAATCACTTTTAGCGGATAATGAGGCAATGCGCAAAAAAAAAAACTTATTTACCAAAATAATGCACATTTTTATTTATCAAAGTAGGGCAAATTTTTTTTATAGTTCAGAAGTCGCCCCCCAGGGTGACTTCTGAACTGTTTTTTGCATTTTTTTTTTAAAAAGCAGTTCAGAAGTCGCCCTAGGGGCGACTTCTGAACTGTGTTTTTTTATTTTTTCAATAATTATATATTAAAATGATAAAAATTAAATTAATTTAATTTAAATAAAACAATTGTATTTAGATAATTAATATTTGTAATCCAAATTTCCTAATTAAATTGAAGGGTCAGAAAAAAATATTACAACACAATAATTTATTTAAAAGACCAACCGAAAATTACAATAGTTATTTAAAAGAGTAATCCGAAATATTACAACACATTAATTGCGGTTAGGACAGTTGTTTCTGTTGTGACCCTCATTTCTACAAATTCCGCATCTTCTGGTGCGTGTACCCCTTTCTCTTTGATCCATCTCTGTACGAATACGGGTAGACTGTGGACGACCCTTTTTATCTCTTCGTTTAGTTGGATCATGCTGTAGTTCTAAAGTATTGAAATAAGGCCATGACGTCTCAGTTGGCAAGGGTGGGAACTCGACAATGTAAGTATTGAAAACAATCTCCACTGTGTACGGTGGATCCACGAATTGCATGTGGTCGTAATTGCATTTTGAGCATGCTGCGATGACATGTGAACAAGGGTAGTGAAGTGCCTGGAATTCCCCACACTCACACGTTTTTGCTTTGAAGTTCACCACGAATGTTCGCGCAGGTCTACCACTTTGTGGTCGTACAAGTTCTTCAACTCGGAACAATTGTTGGGCACGATCGTGAACTGCGACGTTATGCGTTTTTGAGACATTTATGTTCCTGGCAATATTTTCCAACAAATTTTCAGAGTACATAGTTCCGGATCTCAACATTGCCTGTGCCTGTATTCCCCTTTTGACGAAAACCTCGTTCATCCTGAAATATATTGCATCTATCAATGAACGAATAGGGAGATTCCGCACCCCCTTAAGGACATTGTTGATGCACTCTGCAAGGTTTGTTGTCATGTGCCCCCAACGGGAACCTCCATCGCACCACTGCAACAATTGTGGAGATGACGGGACATTCCGTTATTCTGTCATGGAGATCCAAAGTGACGACGACGTTCGCGCAATGATGGAAGGTCATGCTAACATTCCAATGGGACGTAGTCTCTTGGAGCTGTACGTAGACACAATACGCACTCCGGAAGAAATCATTCATCTTCTGCGACCACCCCCACCACAACAAGTCATACCAGAAACAGTCATCAACCACTACTGTACACTTCACTGTCAGACCCATGTTATGTACAGGGAAGAAGATGGTGTGTATTTTAGTGGTCCAAACACCATTTATTCCAGCCTTAAGAACAACATCACCTTCGCCGAACTGAACGAAAAACTAACGGAAAAGGCGCAGCTGGAGGGTGAGGAGCAAACGATCACTCGTATCGTTTATCGCTGCCCCCGGACCGGCGAAGGTAATCGTATTCGGTGGTGCGTAATGACTATCAAGACTGACAAACACGTTTGACAGATGTTTCAGCAGCATGAGATGTTTCAACCTCATACTCGGAGTCCTATCGAATTGTGCCTCGAAACAACTATTTCCACCGATGAGATCATCCGTCGGGTTATCCCTCCAGCGGTCCAATGGCCACTACCAGAAAATGTTTGCTAGAAGTAGTTTCGATCATGTTTTCCTCTCGTTTCATTTTTTATTTTCTATTCTTGTATTTCTGAAAATTTTGTTGTTTATTTCAGTCTTTTTTCTATATTATATGTTCCAATTTTTAATCTCTTAATTTTTTTCGTAAATATTAACGTAATTAAATTATAAATAGGTATAATCATTTTTATAAATTTATTTTTAATTTATTTAGGTATTTATATATTAATATATAATTGAATAACAAATTTCCAAAACACAGTTCAAAAGTCTCCCTGGGGGGGGGGGTGACTTCTAAACTATAAAATTTTTTTTGCCCTACTTTGGTAAATAACCCACAATGTGCATTATTTTGGTAAATAAGTTTTTTTTTTTGCCCCAACATGATTTTTTTGCCGGATCATGAGGCCAAATGCATTCTGTACCCATGGCGTATTATAGCAAAAGGAGAGAGGACAAAATATTATATTACATATTTATAAAAATTTATTATTATCTATCTATTTTTTTGTTTACAATTATTATCTACTAATATGATTGGTCCGTGCCAACACGAGTCGACATTCAATTGTAACTCATAAGTTGGCAATATTTTTATAAAATCAAATCACCATAAAAGATATATTTAAGTGAGTTGTGTGTTCCAACATAATGTATTTGCAGCTTAATCTATGAATGTATATACTAAAATTTCTAAACTTAAAAGTGAGGTTAATAAGTTGATGCAAATATTAGAGCTATTTTAATGTAAAAATAATGGCCACACTGATCATATGGTGAAAAAATATGTAAGTATTTTTTCTTTTCCACTATATTTATATATACATATAGTTGTTTGAGATAAGTGTATAAACTATTTATGCGTACCCGCAAGGCCAACGTGGCACACTAAATTTATAAGTAAATAGCTTCGAATATTTAATATTGTCGTCATAATTAGTAGTGATATTTGTTAAGTACATGTTTAATATTATCATTATATCATACGAAGTGTTAGTGTTCTTTCAAAAAATAACATATAGTTTAAATGTAGTGTCCAACAATTTTGTGTACGTAAATAATAAATGGTGGATTTTGTAGTTCCAAAAAAATAAAAGATGGATTTTTTGGGTTTAAATCAGGTTGTAAATAAATTGTAATCATGGAAACCAAACTGAAGGGCTATTTTCGGTATTGTAGCAAAGTCTATGGGTAAAATCATAAAATAACTATAACTTGATGGTCAGTTTCCTTTTCTGAACCCTCATCGAGATGCGTTGCCATTGACATTCGTCTTCCACCGCTACCGTGCGTAAAAAATAACAAAAGTATTTATATATATAGTTATAATGTTCATCCCATATTGTAAGGGATTTGTAAAACCAGGATTAAATGACATTAATAGCCTGCAATAAAGAATTCCGAAAATATTGGTTGCATATTTGAATGGTAATAATCCTGGCACTTAATGTTGTAGCCGTAATCTAATTGAATGTGTGTCGTTGATGGAGTTGCTTTGTTATTTGGAACGATAGGAAGGAATTGAAGCCGTTGGATTTAATGTTATCAGAACCGGATCGGTCATCGAGCCGGTCAAGGCACTGGGTCACTGGGTCTTTGGTCGGACCGCATGAGCCGGTCTATATTAAATAAATTCAAAAATTATAATATATACTAAGAAAATATTTGTATTTATAATTGTAATTGAGTAAAATGTTAAAACTGCTTAAAAAAAGTAAAATGATAAAATATTTAAATTTAATAATAAATAAAATATCTGCAAATTTATAAATATATCGTCTTCTATACAGCACAAAGCCATCAAAAAATTGTATTATATCTTAAAACAAAATAATAGTAGTATAAAATACATAAAAGAGTGATAGCTTATCTAAAAAAAACATAAAAGAGTGATAATATAATTAGTTTAATGCAGAACTATTAATGGAAGACTATGGAAAAAGAAAATCGGAACTGATTATATTTATTTAATGCAGAACAATATCAACAATGGACATGTGCCTCAGTGGTTAAAAAGAAAGGGATCTAAATACAGAGGAGGGGGTTCGAACCCCACCCAATACATTTTTTTGTGAAAAAAGGCAAAATTCCAGTTGGTCAACAACAGCTTTGACCGGCCTGATAATGTCATACCCGGCCCAACTGCAGATCCATTCCAACATGCGGACCGAGGGTATGTTTTAGTAGTATTTGGGATAATAAATTAAAAACCGAATAAATTTTGCGGTTTGTGGTTTTTTTGCGGTTTTCGGTTTGGGTTGATTCAGTTTTGAACACCCCTAAAGCAGAATGTGTACAAATCGATGCTCAAACTAGATCAATATATTAATAATATTTCTACTTATCGAAAAATAATAATACTGAACCTGTAAAAATATTTTGTGCGTAATAATTTTACGCATGATTGGTCTTTTTCCAGCACAACTATCGTGAGCGAAACAGGAGGAATTAAAACAGAGGATGTCATGTGATGTGAATTCAATGATCTTCTCTTACCGTTGGATGATATCTTAATGGATGGGTGGAATGTGGAATACATTTATAATGTTACTCTTGGGAGGGAGGGAGGGAGAGAGAGAGAGAGCATATATATAAAGTATAATATATTATCCTATAATTTTTAACAACAATACTAAGTGTTACTTAAAATTTAAAAAGTTGTCTTGAAAACAATTATAGGAAAACTACATTATTATTATTATTATTCATTTTGTACATTTCATTATTCTATTTAATATTATATATATATATATATATATATATATATATATATATATATATATATATTACTTACTACCTTGGTTGATTATTGGTTGTATTAGCTTTTAAAAATAAGGCTTAAATATTACCCCCTGCAAATATCGCCATTTTCCATTTACCCCCCTGCAAAAAAAATAAAAAAAAAACACCTTGCAAATACTAAACGTTTCTAGTTACCCCTACCGTTAAAAAAAACTGATGGGTGCCACGTGGCACTGACTTGGCAATAAGGGGCACACTGTTGTTAATAAAAAGAAAATCATTTTGGCCTCAAAGAGAGTTGTACCCAGGACAATTGAGTGATATTGTTTTCAAGTTACCACTTAGCCACCACATGCTTTGTGAAATTAAGGCTAACAATCAATATATATTACATATTTCGTATTTAATTTTAATGCGTACTTCATCTTCTTCAACACAGCAAACCCATAAACTTAAAAAGGCAAACCCAGAAACTTAAAAATGAAAACCCATTGAAGAATCTTCTTCAATCTTATTCTTGTGAGATGCATGTTCTTCTTCTTCTTCTCACCTTCAACCTTCAATTTGACTAACAAAATTTGATTAACCTTCTCTTTTTCTCAAACCCATCGTTCTTCTTCTTCTCACCCCCAACCTTCCATTTCGTTTTCCATTTCCAAAACCCACAAACCCATTTCGTGTTGCATCGTTTTCCATTGTTTCTGTTGCTGCTTGATTTGAAGAAGAAGAAGAATTCGAATGAGTGGGTTTGCTGCGTTTTGGTTCCATTTTTTTAAAAATCTATCTATTTTAACAACATAAATAAAATAGAACAGGTATACGATCACAAGTGAAGCATGTCGTTCAATGGTAATTTACCTTGTGTGAAAACTATAGGTTGTGAGTTCAAGTCTTACCCAACCATTTTCATGATTTACCTGGTGACATAGGGCGTTGACGTGGAGTTCCGTTTGTTAAGTTCTTTTTTTAACAGAAAAGTTAATAGAGAGGGTAACTAGAAATGCTTAGTATTTGCAAGGTGTTTTTTTTTTAAAAAAATTGTAGGGGGTAAATGGAAAATGACGATATTTGCAGGGAATAACATATATTTAAACCTAAAAATAATACTTTTTTTATAAGAAGCTTTTAAAAATAATACTTCATATATTTATTCCTTAGTTACAGTCTAAGAATATACTTAAATATAACAAACATATATTATAAAATACAAAATATTGTGATATTTACCATAATTGGTTAACTAAAGTACTGGGTGCATTTGATTCCCTAACAAGTAAGGGACCGGTAAAACAGTTTCAGTTGCACCATATTTGATCTGGAAACTATTCTGTTCATAGTATTAGATTGCAGTAGGGGCAAAAGATTGGACAAAAACTCAAATTTATATCCCTCAAATCAGAGTACAACTTTCTATTCCACGGTATAATGTTCTGTCTATCCAAAAAATACCAAAATACTATCTTTCCTTTCTATTAAATATATTTTCGCTTATCTCTCTTTTATATTCTCTCTCTGCTCTATTCTCTTTTCTCCATTTAGATGGGGCTATTTAGGTTAGCAATGTGCTTACCATTCTTATTTCTCCATTTATTTGTTTTCTTGTACATAAGTAAATATGAAATAACAGTATAAGATGGTTTCTAAAATAAAAAAAATTAAGAAATAAATAAAAAAATTATGTGAATGAAATAACAGTATAAGATGATCATTTGTGTAAAAACCAACCGGTGTGTACGGTGGGAGCCAGTGCAACAAATAAGAATTGATAAAAAAATCCAATAACTAAGAGATATTGAAAATGGTAATATAATGTAGTTTATATATAACTCTATACCATTTTCAAGGAGAAAAAAACAGAAAAAATAAATAAATACTACCTCTAAACCTTAATTTATTTATTTATTTTTCCCACAAAAAAAAGCCTTAATTTTTTTTAAATCTATAATTTTTTTTTGTTGCTTCGGGGGACAATGAGGACAGTGATTGTGCGGTGTCATAAATGTACTCGAGCTGAAAATGACAAAAAAGAGAAGAAATTGATGAATATTGAATAGATTAATCTCTATTTCAAATACTAACGTGTACTACTAGTAGAGAAGAAAAATAATAAAGATTGGAAACTTGGCCAGATGAACTGCTAAAGTCTCGCGTCATCTGTTGAAATAAAAAATTAGAGGAAAGAAAGTTGAATGTTTTGTTATTTATTTATTTTCCTTTCAAAAAGGTATGGGAACTGTGGCATATGCCATTTGAATTAATGTGTTGGTGGTGGGGACTTCCCTCTCAATTGGATCCCCATTGAATTGGGTAGGGTTAGGTTAAAGAAAGCACATGCATCCAACCTTCTTTGGAATTCTATGTTTCTTTCCCTATAATAAGATGCGGAAAGATCCATCATAACTTGTAGATCTTTTTCTTTAATTAGGGTAAAAGATCATTAACTTAATGAAAACATTGCAGTTTTGCAAGTTGGAGCTCCACTATAATTTTGGTTAATATGTCTTGCCATCTTTGTTACCAAATCATTCTTGTAATAAATAAAAAAATCATTCTTATAACGAGTTTCTAAAATAAGCCGTATAGAGAATGCAAGTGATGACTAGATACTAAAGTTATCAAACTCAAGAGTCTGCGTAGATTCGCGGAGTATATGTAGACTCGACCGGTAAACTTGAAAGAGTCTATCTACTATTAAATAAACTTATAAATGACATATATACATGATAAAATATAGGTTACTTCAATAATATTAACTCAACATTCAAACTCCACGATAAAACAAAGTAGCAAACCACAATATTAAAGTGTATTAGTATATTTTTACCAAATAAGATCATATTGCATTAATGGCTAAATCATTTGTAAATTCATAAAAATATAAGTTATTAAAATGAAAACATTCAAAAAAAAACAAAAACTAATTTGACATAACACTCATAATTTTTAGCTAAACACTTTGTTACGTAGTTGAATAAAATAAAATAAAACAAAAATTGCATTGACAATAATGTAAATGAACTTTATGAATCCCATACATATTGCAACAAATAGGTAAGTTCGACTTGATTAGCATATAACACGGACCAGTAATTTATATTTTAAGGTCAAATAAATGTAGAATTGAAGACTCGTAAACTCGCGATAAAATAAAGAGTTTACTGATTTTATAAGAGTTTATTTGAATTCGTACAAGTTTATGGAAAAGAGAGTTTACTTGCTAGTTGACTCATTTTTGTGATCTAGAATCGTAAAGTCGTAAGAGTTTAAGAGTTAGCCTGAGAGTTTAACAACCACAAGTGATACCGTAATAAATTTGTTTTTTCCACCAATAAAAATTGTCCTTGAATGTCAAACATCAATATGTAAAAGTAGACATAACATTTTTGACTCTCATTACTTTTATCTACGGTTTTTTTACCGTCACTATATTTTTTACGTACCGACATAAACATTTACCTACAAATGTATTTGAAGATAAATTTGTCACTAAAAAGTGGCAGCAATAATGAAAGTGTCAAAAAACAGTTCTCCCTGACGTTATTGATAAGTATCAAAGTGCTTTTATACCTGGAGGATTAATTAATGATAGTGCGCTGATTGCTTTTGATATTTGGGGCTCCCCTATTTTGTATGAAGATAAGAACAACAGATATTTGACTTTGTTCAAGATAGGGTATGGAAGAAGAGCCAGGAGATAAGTTAGGTAGTGGCTCCATCAATTCCAACTTATGTCGGATGTTATTCTTTTATTACCAACATGTTTATGGGACCACATTGAAAAATTAATTCCAAATTTTAGGTGAGGAAGAAAAAATGGTGAGAAGAAGATGGATTTGGTGAAATGGTCTACTTGTTGCTTGCCTAAAAAAGATCGCGGTTTGGGGTTTAAAACATTTTGAGCATTTAATGAAGCTCTCTAAGCAAAACAAAGATGGAGGGTATTGTCAAGTCCTAATTCCTCACTAGCTAGATGTTACAAGGCTAGATATTTTTTCAATGAGCGACTTTTTGAAAGCCAAGGTTGGATATAATCCAAGTTTCATTTGAAGGAGTATTCACCACGCATTTTGGGTGATTAAAAATGGGTTTGTAAGGACCGTGGGTGATGGCCAACATATTGGTGTTTGGTGTGATATTTGGTTCCTATACCAATATGGCTATAAAGTGTGGAAGGTAAAACCACCAAATTGTGGAACAAAGATTTGATTGTGCCAACTTTTTTGCCTTTTGAAGCAATGCAAATTCTTCAAATCCCACTAACTCAAGAAAATCTATTTTCACCGTTAAATCTCCATTTCATAGCATCAAGAAATGGAAAAAAATACATCACCAAACCATGGCTATAATCTTCTATTGACAATGAGATTTGGATTAAATTATGACAACTTAAAACCATTCCTAAACATATTCATCTAGAATGTGAATGGGTTAAGATAATCACTGGGAATTAATTTAGATGAGGCAAAAGTAAATTTTTAAAGATTGGTTGGCTCACTGTATTCATCACTTACCTGATGATGTGTTTGCCCATGTGCAAGAAACAAATTGTGTATCCCTAACTTTTTCCATTTGGTGAGCAACAAACAAATTTTATTTTGAAGATGCATATATCACTACAGAAACAATAATTGAAGGCGCTTAGCTGGGTGAATTCAACTCTTTGCAATTGGCCAAAGCATCACCAACAAGTGTTGTTCCAATAAATCTTCCAGGGCATACGCAGTGGATACCACCACCTAGTGATTTATACAAAATTAATTTTGATGTTGCAAAACCAATTAATGGCTGTTGTTTTTGAGTTTCAGAAAATAATTTCAGAAAATCAATCCACCGAAGAAATTACTGGGTTTAGTCGCGGACTAGGTCGCTCTCTTTAAGACGTTTCGTGGCACTGCTCAAAATTGTGCAGGCAGATTATCAACCACGACGTCCCCAGGATAAAACAGTCCAGTCAAAACTGTTACGAAATATCACTGCATAGTGAAATTTCGCTCAAGAAATACATCTTCAAAGTATGGTTCAAAAACCACTAAAATATCGTTCGTAGATCACTCTATAATATGGTTCGTAAACCACTCTCGAATATGGCTCGTAGGCCATTGTTTAAAGTAGAAGAGAATTAATGAGGAGAGGAGAGAAAACTGGAGGAAGGATTTATCGTCCAGTGGTGTGAGGAATGAAGTGAGGGAGGGGCCTATTTATAGGCTTCAAATTCGACTTGATGCGCAAGCAACAGTGGATAAGAACAGAGTGCTTGCGCTCCAAGTCACTAACGGATAAGAACAGACGCAAAACGACTATGTTCAACGAATCTGTTTACTAACGGATAAGAACAGATACGCAACGGTTAGTTCATCGTATCTGGTCGGTTCACCGAATCTAGACGAAGAACGCACCAAAATAAAATAAATTAATTATTTTCGCAAAAAATGAATTAAACCTCACAGCCCAAGCCCAAGTGCTAGAATTCAGTAAAATAGCAAAAACCAATAAAGATTTTCCTTTCTACTGTACCATTCATTTCAGAAAAATATGGTGTAGTCGTTTCATGTATAATTTCATTAATGGAAATCATACTCCGTTCCTCATGTGCTATAAAAGCTCTTAACCTTTCTTCTTAATTGATTTTCAAAAAGCTGTAATGGAAAACTTTGAATATGTCAAACACTTCACTTTTATTTTTCACAATGCATACCACAATGTGGTCAAAGTAATTATAAAAGTGATAAACTATCGTTTTCCATTTCTGGTTAACGTTCTACCTTATTCGCATATATCTGAGTGAGTCAAAACTAATACTCAGATTTCCTTACTTATTTATGAGAACTCTTGAAAATTCTTGTTTGACTTCAAAAATCACAATTTTTTCCTTAAGTCATTGAAAAAATAACTTTTTGAAAAATGTTATTTGACTCTTATTGAAAAGAGTTCGTTTGTTTAAACGTCAAAATCAAATACGTGTAAAAAATAGTATAGTGCACAAAACTTCCGGTAGACGAAGTAAACACCGAGTTAAAAAATCTTTGTTTAAAGAAAGTTTTCATCAGGCTCAACATCCTTTTCTTATTTTCAACAACAGTGTATGTTCAAAACATAGTCAATAACCATCTACCAACCTCCGCATTCACCAACAATGTTGATTTCAAAAATTATAGCAACAAATTGCTATTCAATTAGGTTAGCCTGCGGGGCAGAGCTTGACCCGTTCCTACACTTGCGTGTCATATGGCCTGGTCCCTCACAATTGGAACAATTAAAAAGAGGAGCAACATCATTTCTAGGTGGTGGTAGTTGATGCTTAGAATATGGGAAATTTGGGGAGTCCTATTCTAGTTGTTGTTCCTTTGAGCCTGATTACCGTTTTAATTTTGAAAGGTTTTCTCAAAATTATATTGCAGTTAATATTGCAATATATCGTAAAATGTATCACTTCTGAAAATTAAGTTATTGCTAAAAAGCAATTCTATGATTTAGAATCATTAATCGTTAGCGCTAACCCCTAACGTCAACAATATGAATTAAGAAAATTCATTCTTGTCGAATAGGTTCCCAAGAAAGAGAGGTGGGTCACAACGGACACACTTAAGTACCAAGTCTTTTCTAGCCAGAACTTTTCCCAGACAATATGAATTAAAATAATTCATTCTTATAGAGAAGATTATTCTCTTTCCGTAGAAATAACAATAATATAGAGATAATCATTCTCTTTCTATAAGACCATATAGAGAAAATAATTCTCTTTCCGATGATACATTATATAGAGAAAACAATTCTCTTTCCGTAGAGAAAATAATTATCTTTCCATTAATAAGTTGTATAGAGAAAATAATTCTCTTTCTATTGGAATATTTCTTTAGCTATTTTATCTCTTCCTTTCTGATCAGCTGTTTCAGTGAGCACTTGAATGTCATCTTTTAAATGTTGGCAACATCGTTCATATTTAATAAAAATTTATTTTGTTACCATTGTTTTAATTGACATTCTTGAAAATGAAACGATTTGTTGAAGTTGGAAACAGCAGAATCAGAACCAGTAATGTCTTCGGTAATCATGGCTAAATTTCAACACGTCTTAAAATTGTTGTTTTTGAGTTTCAGAAAATAATTTCAGAATTTCTAGTTCCTTTTTTGCCACAAGGGGTCACGCTGACTTTCTATGGAATCTTAGGTCTTTTTGTAAGTTTTCATTGTGGAATGTGGGTAGTGGTTATAATCTTTACGATAAAAAAATGGAATGGTGCGTTTTTTTCGTTACAGATTTCCCGGAAAAAATCGTTGTATTCTTTCCAAAGTCCGTGTGGAAGATATTCTGACCCTCCAATTTTTCGATAACCCAGAACCTCTTAGTGGTGTCCTTTATATGCACACCAGAGAACAGGGGGACATTCCCTTGACTCTTGTTGATGATTATTATGATAGGACTCCACGGAACATTTTACAAACAGCTTGGGACTGTCCGCATTCTTGGATGTACCATTGGAAATAATTGTATAAAAAGAAATTACTGGCACTACAACATTTGGAGCCTACGGCAACACTTAATTTTGAAACGCATAAAAACCGTTCTCGTATATAAGGAATTGGCTACGGTTTTTGCAGTCCCGTTGCTATGTTGAATTTTTATTTTAAAATGTTATAGGAGACAGTTAAAAACCGTTCTTAAAAGGAACAAGACAACAGTTTTTTATTTTTTTTAAGTCAACGCGTTAAAACCGTAGCGTAAACCTTCAATTAGTGAAAATAAATGAAGGCGCTAAAATGTTTTGGTGTAAGCGCCATTTTTTCCTTGAAAATTTCCCAAATATTAAGATCCCACAAAATAAGCAAAATCTCTCAGTGCAAAATCACACCCAAAATCACTCCCAACTCTCTTCATAACTCAAATCCCTGATATCACTCATGGCAAATCACTCCCAGATCTCTTCAGCGCTCTTCACTCCCAAATCACGCAAATCTCCCTAAAATCATCCAAATCGCTAGTTCACTCCCAAATCTCTTCGGGGCTCTTCTCTCCCAAATCGCTAGTTCACTTCCAGATTTCAGCACTCTTCACTCCCAAATCGCTAGTTTGTTGTTGGCTGTCTCAAATCGCTAGTTCGTTGTTCTTGACACTCATTCCTTCTCAAATCGCTAGTTCTGGTCACCGATTGTTCATCAAGGTTAGATTCCTCACTTTACTACTTCTTGCTGGTTATTCATCAAGGTTAGATTCAACACAGCAACGGGATTGAAAAAAATTAAGTGTTAGGGTTCCTATTTTAGTTCTCTGAGTTTTGGTTTGTTCAACAAGTTCAGTTTGAAGTTCACTGTTCTAGGGTTCCTACTTTAGTTCTTTGAGTTTTGGTTTGTTCTATGTTAGGGTTTCAACGAGGTCTGGTCTCTTTCATTTGCTTCGATTTTCATTCTTACTTTTACCACTTCACGGACCCTTGTATTTGCTGTTGGATTATGCTATAACTCTGTCTTTGTTGGTTAGTTGACTTTATTAGAACCTTGTAATGGTTCTATGTTTGTTAAAACTGGGAAAGAGTGTGGAAAGAGTGGGAAAGAATGTTTTGATCATTGTCATTTACTCTTTTACATTGACATGTCTGATCTTTCCATTTAAAAAGTATGTGGTTTACATTTTTCTGTTTTTATAACAATTATTTCATTCATTTCTTTGAACTTGATTCCTTTTAAGGGTAATTTCTTTTTGTTTCTTTGCAGTACTATCTCAACTAATTTCGTTGGAGCACCCTTTGGGTAAGCTTTTCTTACTATTATTAATATTTTCAGCCTTTTCTGAATTTAACTATATAAAGCCATGTTTCTAACTTTATGAAAATACTTTGTATCAGTTTAACCATGTTATGAAAAAACTACCCTATGTTGATAAGCTTGTAAACATATTTAATTTGGGAAAATATGTCTTATGAAATACACCAGTTAGTAGTATCCTAAAAGTACTGTGCGAGGCTTTGGAACATGTTTAATTTGTGAGTGTTCCATTCTAGCAATGCAATTGGTTAGTATGCATTGAATTTGTGATAACCATATCATCTTTTTGCAGATAAATGATATCTATGACTCAAATACTTTAGTAGTGAGATTACTAGAGTGAAGTTTCCTTGTTTATAATTTTGCAAGTTTGATCATATTTGGCATACATTCTAACTAATAAGACTAACTATTAAATAGGCTTTTTAATTTGATCATATTTGTCATATTTTGAAGCTGATGCCATAATTGCATCTTGTGGCCTGTTGTCTATTTGCCCATGCGTTAACTTTGCTAATTTTGGAACTTATGTCTTGATGGCCGTTTTTCAACCTTCCTATTTTTTTAGAAGCCTGCAACCTTCTTATGTGTTATTTAGACATTAATATATAGAGTGTTTGAGTGATGCAGGTAGTGTTTTAAGGAAAATGATAACATACCAGAAGAAGATGATGATGATGATGATGATGATGATGATGATGATGATGATGATGATGATGGGGAACAAAGAATTGAGGGGGATGACAATTATGAAAGTGAAGGAATTGAGGAAATTAATGAAAACACAAGTAAAGGTATATTCTCACTATTCTTTATTTTGACTTTGTGTTTTGATTGTCTTCGATTATCTATGCCACATTTTGTAAGAAACTTCATATTTTTTACTATATTTTAAGAAACTTCATATGTTGAAAAGAAATGAGGAAATAGCAGAAATCAAGAGAACACATGCAGATGAGATGCGCCAAGTAAAAGAAGCACATGCTAGTGAAATGAAGGAATTGAAAGAGCAGAACCAAATCTTTCAGCAAAAAATGGAGGAGAAATTTCAGAATTTTGTTAAGACTATGGAAAACAAAAACAATTCAACACGTTCTTCGGCATCAACACACGCCCCAAATAATCAGGGGGTAAGTTACTCTTCACTTTCAATTTCAACTTGATTCATTGAGGAATGCTTGCTGGGTCTCCAATTTGTTTCCCTTGATTTGCTTTATAACAGGATTTTATTCATTGCTTTTTGAATTGAAATGCACTTCAGACATCTATATATATTTGATAAAGTTGTTCCTTCACTGTTATGGACAAAATCTTTCCCTTCTCCTAGCCTGTGTTTATTGTCTGCATATCCAGCTGTTATAAACTATGTTTGAGTTTCTATATGAATAAAATTAGCGTGATTTCAGTATCACTTGTTATGTTAATTATTTCTATATCACTTGTTATACACTAAGGCATATCCAGTAGCAAACCAAAATTATATTCCATTGATAGAGTGGTTATATTGGTTTGGTTGAACAAGTTTCTTTCAATTCTTGTTGGGTTTTGGAGCCTTTCCCTACCATGTGTTGCACTTCTAGACTCATCAAATTTTCCAGCTACAACATATAATTAATTGACTAATTCAAACTTTTACCATAAATTATATTGCACTTGTAGGAAAAAATAGCTAGAACATGATTGGTCTAATCTAAAACCCCAAATATCATTAATTACACTACTTGTATGCTGTAGTTTTCCTTTACTATTGGTATATAGAAACATTTGACTATTTAAATATAGTAATATATATTGCACTAATTCATATACTAGATGTCAGTTTTCTTGATGAGTTTCTGTTAATTTATAGGACTATAATGAAGGTATGGATGAAGAAGGTATTGATGACTTGGATGTGGAGGAAGAATATGAAGACTCTTGAAGAAGACATGCATTGAAGACTCTTGAAGTTTTACTTTAAAACTGAACAATGTTTTTTTGCTACTCAATGATAAACTATTGTAATTAAGTAGGTAGTTCGAATTGTCAAAAAAGTAGGTAGTTCGAAATGCATTCAATACTCAAACCTTATTATCTAGTTTTTTTTGCAACTTAAGGATGAAGTATTGTTGTTTGAATGACAAACTTATTTTGAAGAATTATTTGTTCTTAAATGGTTATTAAAGATTCCATTCAATCTCTAATTATAAGTACAAAGAAAATAATTATTAGAGAACAGTTTTTTTGTGTTGCTATTGGTAGGAATGGTTTCAGAACACTTTCTTTTAATAGCAACGCTTTTACTCCTTCAAAAGGAACGGTTTTGAAATGTTTTTGACAAAACAATAGGAAACGGTTTTTGAATGTTGCGTTTGTTTGCAACGGTTTTCAAGTGTTGGCATATAGTGGAGGAAAAACCGTTGTCATTGTTCTCACTATGACAACGGTTTTTATCTATCGTTGCCTTTGATGGTGAAAAACCGTCGTCTATAGTATAGGCAACGGCTGAGAATACCACGGTCTAAAAACCGTTGCCTAAAGCAAATAGAACGGTTTTTTATCCTTTCACAACGGTTTTCAGGCGTTGCCGTTGAATCAAAATGTTGTAGTGTGGGTTGAGTCGCTGACTAGGTCGCTCTCTTTAAGACGTTTCGTGGCACTGCTCAAAATTGTGCAGGCAGACTATCAACCACGACGTCCCCAGGATAAAACAGCCAGTCAATCTTACGAAATATCACTGCACAGTGAAATTTTGCTCAAGAAATACATCTTCAAAGTATGGTTCAAAAACCACTCAAATATGGTTCGTAGACCACTCTATAATATGGTTCGTAAACCACTCTCGAATATGGCTCGTAGGCCATTCTTTAAAGTAGAAGAGAATTAATGAGGAGAGGAGAGAAAATTGGAGGAAGGATTTATCGTCCAGTGGTGTGAGGAATGAAGTGAGGGAGGGGCTTATTTATAGGCTTCAAATTCGACTTGATGCGCAAGCAACAGTGGATAAGAACGGAGTGCTTGCGCTCCAAGTCACTAACGGATAAGAACAGACGCAAAACGACTATGTTCAACGAATCTGTTTACTAACAGATAAGAACAGATACGCAACGGTTAGTTCATCGTATCTGGTCGGTTCAACGAATCTAGACGAGGAACGCACCAAAATAAAATAAATTAATTATTTTCGCAAAAAATGAATTACACCTCACAGCCCAAGCCCGGGTCCGGCCCGGTCGAACCGATCAGACAGATGGCGGCGGCGCTCACGCATGTGTGGTGGTCAGTTTATGTGCGTTCTCTCCATTTCACAAAATTGGGTATCCGTTAGGCTCCAACCCAAGGTATAAAGCTCACATTTATAAACACTCTTAAAGTGTTCATTCTATCCAATGTGGGACTTTTTCAATTCACAATTAACAAAATTCCAACAATGGCAAATAGGGTGTGGGTGCAGTAGTCAGAGATCACTCCGGCTCCTTTTATGAAGCTGCAATTTGATTTTTCATGGGTCCACCAGATCCTTGTATAGCTGAAGCAATGACTAAGGCTTTATATTTTTCCTTTGATCGAAATGGCCTTTTTTCAACTTGTAGTGGGAAACAAATTGCTTGCAACTGGTGACTGCCTTGAGGACTTCGACAAGAATGTTTTCATACTCTGAAAGAATTTTACATGATTGTAATGACATTTCAAACTTATTTAGAACCTTTCAATTATTACATGTTATAAGAGAACCTTTCAATTATTACATACGAGAAGAGAATGTAATATACTATCTTATCATCTAGCTTAATTTGCTCTTCATAACTCTGAAGCTGTTTAGATTGAGGATATTCTCGTATTGCTTTCTTTTTGGTCTCAATTTGAGAGGGTCGAAATGAAATTATCTCCACGTAAAAAAAAATTACAGTTCATTTTAAAAGTCTCTCATATTCTTATTAGAAAACTATATAAAATAAGGACGTATTTAGAAAATGAAAACAAAAATGTTTTCTTAAAATAAACATTAAGCTAGATTTTTCACGGTAGCTATATGTTTTTTTTAACATAGCTATGGTGGAGTATATTTCTTTTAAGTTAAAACAATTACAAATTTTTTTGGTTTAAAAGCTACAAGTAGTTAGATGTCATTGAACGATTTGAATTAATTGGAACCATGTTTTGTCGTTATGTATAACTATGAGTGAGAGCTAGGTAACACGTGAATTTGAGTAAATATATATCTCCACCAACACTATAGGATAAGGTCGAAAACAAATAGAATTCCTCTATTGCAAGTCTAAAAATTCCAACTCATCACTAATTTTTGTTTGCAATTTTGGTGGCTATGCATATTAGAAGGCCAAACCTCTCATTGAGGCTTTTAGTAAAGGTTATTGGATCAGATCCTTGACCTTAGCCATAAACACCAATAGTTTTTGTAAATAGTAGCACGTACGATTATTTGATAAAGTAAAGGTTATGGTTCAGTTTGAATTAAAATTAAGATGGACCCCTACCCATTTGTTCCCCAAAGCTTGAGAAACCCCATGTTCTTCTACTTCTGTCCGACCATCCCTCTTCCTTTCAATCCATATCATATCCATAATCCAATCTATATATCTATCTACCGCCTAAAATGCGGTTTAGTTTCGGGGTTTGACACGTGGCAACTTGATTTCTAGTCCCCGGAAGGTAGCTCAATTGGCGAACTAAAAGACATGAAAGAGTTGCAAGAAGGACGTTCAGGTTCAAACCCCGGAAACTAATATTCCCCCACCCCGACTAACATTTGCTTATCAAAAAAAAAAGTAGACCTATCTACACTAAATATTCCAGATATATGTACTTTTCTTGTTTATATTTTGGGACAGACGAAGTATTACACATCACACATGTATTTCTTTTCATGTTTCATTGGAATTCGTTATCAATTCAACAATTCTGCGTTTTAGGGTTCATAATTGCGCAACTCGAATTCGTGAACAATTCAACAATTCTGTGTTGAATATGTGTCGAAGAAATCTATATTCTCTCTTTGTCTAAAACCTTTGGCTACAAGGCGAGCCTTGTATTTATCAATAGTGCCATCAGGTTTTAGTTTCTTTTTCAAAATCCATTTACAACCAATGGGTTTGCAACCAGGAGGCAAGTCCACTTAGTGCCAAGTCTTGTTAGACTCTAGAGAATCCATCTCATCATTTATGGCTTCTTGCCACAAATCTGCATCTAGAGAAGACAATGCTCCTTGAATGCTAGTTGGATTCTCTTCTAACGTAATGACCAAATAGTCGGGTCCATAGTCCTTAGCAACATGTGCTCTCTTACCTCTTCGAGGTTCTATTTCCCCTTGCTAGTTGTTTTCAACGTTCCTAGGCACAGAAACTTGACTAGTTCCAGTTCCCCCACTATTTCTAGATTTAAAAGGGAATTCATTTTCATATGACTGAGTCTCTACAGATTTTTCACCTGTCATTTTGAAATTGAGATAGCAGCTTACAACATATTTCTTAGCACCCGCTTCTTCAGTATCATATTTCTTTTTCAGAGCATTCCAGATATCTCTGGCAGACTTGCAAGAATTATAATAATCATATAGATCATCAACAAGCCCATTAAGAATAAAATTCTTACAGAGATAGTCATGCTCGTTCCAAAGGAGTATTTCTTTTGCAGTTTTGGCTTTTTCATCCTGTTCAGCAGTTTCATCTGCCACTGGACACTCATTAGTCAAAACATTGGCAACTTTTTTCACAGTTAAGAAGAAAAGCACTACTCCAAGGTGCAAGTAAAAACCACTCTTAGCTTGGAAATGATTCAAGCTTTCAAAGAAACAGAAATGATTTTAGAGAGAAGAGAGAAAAATTGAGAGAAAATTCTTGATCATCAATTTTTGGTGTGTTTCCTTTTATAGCCAAAAAAGGGGATTGTATCCGTTGGAAAGAAACAAATTCCCAACGGCTCCAAAAAAAATTAATCCGTTGGAAACGCATAAAGTTGCAAATGGTTGGTCAACGGGTCAGCAACGGTCAACAAAAAAAAATTTCGACAAAAATAAATACACCACTTAGCCTATGCCCGGCCCTGCCGGTCAAACGGCGGTGTGCGCGTGATGGTCATTTTATGTGTGTCCTCTCTCATCCACAAAATTGGGTGATATTCATATTTAGTGAAATATAAGCTGTCAGGTGTAACAAATTTGCCGCAACAATGATGAATTTCTCCATGACACTTTGTTTGCATCAATTCTTGAGATATATAGTTGAATAATTTGCATACTGTAATATATCCTTTGAAAATAATTTTCCACAAACTGGAATCTCTGGCAAACAGTAGTCCAACAAAGCATTAAATGAAACATTAGTAATTTAGTAACCAGAATGCCTGCAGTTTTAAGAAAACAGTAATCAAGCAAAACTGAACTATATACCTTGCATAGACAGAATACCACAGCCACTGAGAGCTGTGTCCAATTGAAACCCAATCCCCGGGAAGCTGTGCAGCTGTCTGCTCTCCTCCCAGAGGTGCAAATTGACCTAAATGCTTGTACCTTGAGGAACAACAATCAACAGTGCACTAATGAGGAAACATTGGTCAACTGATGAAAAAAGTTGAATCATTCATCACCATGTCAACATAAAGACAATGGTAAGGGAAATCCTCTGGGTTTTTTTCACACTCTTCCATCCGGTCAAAACACTTGGCCAGGTAGGTTCCTTGTTGAGATGCAACCTGATTTGTAGTTTCAGAAATCCAAAATCATACTCATTACCAAGCAGACAAAATCATGAAGCCATTAAAGCGAATGCATCATGCAAATACAAATAATATGACATGTACCTGAGCAGTAGCAGGAAGAAATTTCATCTGGGAGTCCACATTGGAAAGTGCAGCTTTGAGTTCTTCGATATTCAGTTCAATAGATTCTTTTTCAACGTCTCCCTTGGATTCCTTCAACAGATCATCTTGAAATTGGAACAAAAGAGTGAAGACAATGTGTCACATAAATCAAAGGACAAAGAAGGAATTGGTGAAAACAACTTTATCAATTGGTCACTTATGGAAAGAAGCAGTACTATTGGAGAAATGAAAGAAGCTGACAAGGAGAGTGTGAAGGAAGGATAAGGTCGTACAATCTACACACTCACTACAATGTTGGATGGATTGGTGGAGGTCACACAATGTGTGTGAGCAAAGGAATAAAATCCTAAGATGCTGATATGGGAATTGTTGCCGTTGGAAGATATTCTCATAGCTGTCATATAGGACTTGTTTTCAATTTTGCTATTTTGTTTTATTCATCAGTTTTTATGTAATGCACTAGGTTTAGATGGAGTGTATGGTACTCCCTAGTTTGGCTATAAATAAGTGTACTGTTACATTGAATTGCATCAATCAAAGAATATGTTATTTTGTTGATCATTTCAGCTTTGTATTTGCCTTGATGGCTTACTCTATGAATACACTGTTTTATTCATTTTCTTTCGCTGCTTTCAAGATGGTATCAGAGCAACAGCTCTGATTACCTTGTCTATTTCCTTTCTATTTCATTTTGAAGTGCTACTTTCATGGCTAAGGGATCAGGGACTGGCTCTGGTTCTGGGGATCCTCCTAGAGACCCTGCTGTAGAACCAACCAGTGTGTATTATGTATACCCCAATGATGGTCCTTCATCTGTTTCTATCACACTTGTGTTGAACACAAATGGTACTAATTATCACACTTGGGCTAGATCCATGAGGAGAGCTCTAGATTGAAAGAACAAGTTTTATTTTGTTGATGGTACAATAGAAACTCCTGAACCATTTCACCCTAGCTACAAAGCATGGACTCGTTGCAACATGCTTGTACATTCTTGGATTATGAACTCAGTCGCTGAGTTCATTGAACAAAGCATAGTTTTTCTTGAAAATGCCATAGATGTATGGAATGAACTCAAAGAGAGATTTTCTCAAGGGGATCTCATTAGAATCTCAGAATTGCAATGTGAAATTTACTCTTTAAAACAAGAATCCTTGTCTGTCACTGAGTATTTTTCTGAGCTAAAAGTTTTATGGGAAGAGTTAGAGTCTTATCTTCCAGAACCAATTTGTGGATGTCCTAGGAAATGTGTTTGTCTCACTGGTATAGCTGCTTCTCAACACCAGAATCAATTAAGCAAAGCTATTAGATTTTTAACTGGTCTCAATGAAAATTTTACCATGATAAGGTCTCAGATCTTGATAACAGAACCTTTACCAAAGTTGAACAAAATTTTCTCAATGGTGATTCAACATGAGAGACAATTTTGCAACACTGATGAAAACAAAAATTTGATTGCCAATGTTGACTACAAAAAGAATTTTACCCGTGGCAAAAGTACTTATCAAGGGAAAGGAAATAGCAGGGTCTGCACTTACTGCAACAAAATTGGACACACCATTGACACATGCTATAAGAAGCATGGATTTCCTCCCAACTGGTCAAGGAATGTTTCTAATGTATCTGGATCAAATGAACAAGGTGAAGAACAGAAGGGTGATGATGGCAAGACTGTAGGGATCACCAGGGGCCAATATGAGAAACTTGTGAACATGATTCAAGGAGCAACTGTATCTCATGACAACTCCAAGTCTGTCAACATGATTGGAGGATCAACCTCCTCTTTTGAGCATGCTGCTGCAGGTAGTATTTTTCAAATTTTCTCTTTGCAATCAAATGATTTTGGTTTGTGGATCATTGATTCTGGTGCCAGTGTGCACATCTGCTCATCCCTTAAATATTTCAAAAGTTACATGACAATTAAACCAGTGAGTATCAAACTTCCAAATGGTCATAAAACCTTTGTAACAATAAAAGGAATTGTTCAGTTTACTTCTAAGCTTTATCTGGTTCATGTGTTTTACATTCCAGAGTTTTATCTAAACTTAATTTCTGTTCCTAGACTCATGGTAGACTTGCATGCTAGTGTATTATTTGATATGCCTAAGTGTATCATACAGGATACAAGGACCAAGGAGATGATTGGTTCGGGCATGATTATTGAGGGGTTGGTGTATTTGGAACTACCTAAAAGAGAACTTGTTGCTGCTTCCTCTACCATTGAGAAAGGACCAGACATTTTACCTAAAAATGCCTTGTGGCATTTTAGATTAGGACACCTATCTAGCCAAAGAATGAAAGATATGCATAGCACTTTCCCTTCTATTCTTAGTGATGAAGGTTATGTATGTGACATTTGTCATTATGCTAGACAAAAAAAATTGAGTTTCAAATTAAGTATGAATAGAACTTCTCATTGTTATGAATTAATTCATTTTGATATATGGGGACCTATTTCCACACCTTCTGTTCATGGACACAAATATTTTCTAACTGCATTAGATGATCACAGTAGGTATACTTGGATCATACTCCTTAAGTCAAAAGGAGAAGTCAATAATCATGTCAAAAACTTCATAAATACCATAGAAAAACAGTTTGATACAAAAGTCAAAGTTGTAAGGACTGATAATGGTCCTGAATTTCTCCTAAATGATTTTTACTCTTCAAAAGGCATAATTCATCAAACATCTTGTGTAGAGACCCCTGAACAAAATGGAAGAGTAGAAAGAAAACACCAACATGTGCTAAATGTAGGTAGAGCTTTGTTGTATCAGTCAAAATTGCCTAAGCAATATTGGTCATATGCCATACTTCATGCTACTTATCTCATAAACAGAATTCCTAGTTCTTTGCTTCAAAATAAATCACCATATTTTCTGCAAAAGCACATTTTACCTGATATAGAGTCTTTTAAATTGTTTGGTTGTCTTTGTTATGCATCTACATTAAAAGTGCATAGGACAAAGCTTGACCCGAGGGCAAGAAAATGTTTGTTTCTAGGATATAAACCTGCTATCAAAGGAATTGTTTTACTTGATTTGAATAATAAAGAAATTTTTCTATCTAGAAATGTTGTGTTCCATGAACATGTCTTACCTTATACAAATTCTCAACCTTTGTCCAATTGGAGTTATTTTTCCCCAAACACCTCAAAGTTATCTGAAAGTGAACCTACTGGTGTAGTAGACCTTGATGCTACTGATATATCAGAAACAAGGCCTGCTACCCACTCTCATGATATTTTTCCTCAAATTCCCTCACCTTCTACTCCTAACACCCCTGTACAAAGGCCAGAAACCTTACTCACACACCCACAAACACCTACCAACACTAATCCTCCATCAAGTAGTCCTACACCACCCACTGATACACAACCTAATCCTTCTGATACCATTACCACTTCTCCAATAGTCAGAAAATCCACACGAGAGAGGCAGCAACCAGCTCATCTTTCTGATTACATTTGCAACAACTCCTCTCATAATCATGCAGAATCAACTTCTTCAGGTATCATTTATCCTATATCTAGCTATCATTCATTTACCAATTTGTCTAGTGCTCAACAGAAATTTTCTTTAGCTATAACTTCTGTTATTGAGCCACACAATTATGAAGAAGCTTGCAAGGAAACTTGTTGGAATGAGGCTATGCAGAGAGAATTAGAAGCTTTGAAGAAAAATGATACATGGCAGATTGTTGACTTACCTCCAAATGTAAAACCTATTGGAAGCAAGTGGGTTTATAAAATCAAACACAAAGCTGATGGTACAATAGAGAGATACAAGGCTAGATTGATTGCAAATGGATATAATCAAGTTGAAGGATTGGACTTCTTTGACACTTTTAGCCCTGTTGCTAAACTTACATCAGTAAGAATGTTACTTGCAATAGCTTCTATGATGAATTGGAATCTACACCAGTTGGATGTTGATAATGCTTTCTTACATGGCGATCTCAAGGAAGATGTATATATGGAGATTCCTAAAGGAGTGCCACACAACAGAAACACTCAAGTTTGCAAGCTACAAAAGTCATTATATGGCCTAAAACAGGCTAGCAGAAAGTGGTATGAGAAGCTAACTACATTGTTGCTCAAGGAGGGATATAAGCAGTCAAATTCAGATCATTCAATGTTCATTTGTGCAACAAAGGAAGAATTCACTGTCTTGTTAGTATATGTTGATGATATTATATTGGCAGAAAATTCATTGAAAGAGTTTGAGAGAATCAAAAATGTTTTGAACAATGCATTCAGAATTAAAGACCTTGGAACTCTGAAATTTTTCCTTGGTCTTGAAGTATCTCAGTCCAAAATAGGAATCACCATTAGCCAAAGGAAATATTGTTTAGATTTGCTTCATGAAACAGATCATCTTGCATCTAAACCATGTTCTACTCCTTTGGAATCCAATTCAAAAATCTCTCAAGACTCAGCAGAAGCTTTCACTGATACTGCTCTTTATAGAAAACTCATAGGAATGCTTCTCTATCTGACCAACACTAGGCCAGATATCACATTTGCAATTCAACAATTGAGTCAATATGTTAACTCTCCAACTGTCACACACTACAACACTGTTTGCAGAGTCCTAAAATACCTAAAGGGAACTAGTGGTCGTGGCCTTTTTTATCCAAGAGACTCAATTATGCAGATGTTTGGATTTTCTAATGCAGATTGGGCTAATTGTATTGATACAAGAAAATCTGTCTCAGGTTATTGCTTCTTTCTAGGATCATCTCTTGTAGCTTGGAGAACAAAGAAGCAACAGACAGTATCAAGGTCTTCTTCAGAAGCAGAATATCGTGCTTTATCAACTACCACTTGTTAGCTTCAATGGTTACTGTACTTGCTTGAAGAATTACAGATAAAGTGTGACAGACCTCCTGTATTGTATTGTGAAAATCAAAGTGCAATGCACATAGCTGCTAATCGAGTTTTCCATGAAAGAACCAAGCACCTAGAAATTGATTGTCACTTTGTGAGAGAGAAGCTTCAAAATGGTTTAATGAGATTTCTACCAATTTCTTCAAAGGGTCCACTTGCAGACTTCTTTACCAAAGCATTGCCTCCTACTCTTTTCACTACATTCATTTCCAAGCTTGGCATGATAAACATTTACCATGGTCCAGCTTGTGAGGGGCTCTTGAAATTGGAACAAAAGAGTGAAGACAATGTGTCACATAAATCAAAGGACAAAGAAGGAATCGGTGAAAACAACTTTATCAATTGGTCACTTATGGAAAGAAGCAGTACTATTGGAGAATGAAAGAAGTTGACAAGGAGAGTGTGAAGGAAGGATAAGGTCGTACAATCTACACACTCACTACAATGTTGGATGGATTGGTGGAGGTCACACAATGTGTGTGAGCAAAGGAATAAAATCCTAAGATGCTGATATGGGAATTGTTGCCGTTGGAAGATATTCTCATAGCTGTCATATAGGACTCGTTTTCAATTCTGCTATTTTGTTTTATTCATCAGTTTTTATGTAATGCACTAGGTTTAGATGGAGTGTATGGTACTCCCTAGTTTTGCTATAAATAAGTGTACTGTTACATTGAATTGCATCAATCAAAGAATATGTTATTTTGTTGATCATTTCAGCTTTGTATTTGCCTTGATGGCTTACTCTATGAATACACTGTTTTATTCATTTTCTTTCGCTAGTGCTGGTTTTGATGATGAAGAAGAAGTTTAATTGATGGTGAGTGATGAAAGAAATCCCCTATATCAGCCTGATATTGAACACGATGAGAAGCTGCTACTCATGGCATGTGATGCAAGCAATCAATCTGGCTGTTTTGATTGCTGGTTCCTTGATTCAGGGTGTAGCAACCACATGTGTGGTTGCAAGGGAGGATACAAGTGATCTCTGAAGTGTATTGGATACCTGAATTAAAGAACAATTTGCTTAGCATTGGTCAACTACAACAAAGGGGTCTCAAAGTTGTATTTGAAGATGACACTTGCAAGGTCTATCACAAAGAAAAAGGACTGGTGATAAACTCTCAAATGGCAAGTAACAGAATGTTCACCATTGTGGGATCCTATGTGACTCCTAAGTGTTTCCAAGTAAGTGAAGAAGATGTATCTGAGTTATGGCATAGGAGGTAAGGATCTTAGTCTCAATGGCCTGATGTTGCTCAAGCAAAAGCAAATGGTGGATGGATTGCCTACTCTCAAAGAACCAGTGAAGCCTTGCACAAATTGCCTCATAGGAAAACAGCACAGAGATGCAATATCCAAGCAAAGCAAATGGAGAGCTTCTAGGAAATTGGAGCTGGTCCATTCTGACATATGTGGACCAATCTCACCTGAGTCAAACAGCTAGAAAAGGTATTTTATTAGTTTCATTGGTGATTGCACTAGAAAAGCTTGGGTATACTTCATTAAAGAAAAATCTGCTGCACTTGACCTTTTTAAGAAGTTTAAAGTGATGATTGAAAAGGAAACTACCTGTGCTATCAGTTGTTTGAGGACTGATAGAGGTGGGGAATTCAATTCCAAAGAGTTTGATGATTTCTGTAGTGAAAATGGGATTAGGAGACAACTTACAGCAGCTTATACTCCTCAACAAAATAGAATTGTAGAGAGAAAGAATCGTACAGTTATGAACATGGTGAGAAGTATGTTGAGTGAAGCTAGGTTGCCTAAACAATTCTGGCCTGAGGCTGTCAGGTGGTCATTTACTTGTTGAATAGATGTCCTACAGTTGCTCTCAAGGATATGACACCTGAGGGAGCATGGAGTGAGAGGAAATCCTCCGTGAGACACTTGAGAGTGTTTGGATGCATAGCACATATGCATATTCCTGATGTGCAGAGGAATAAACTTGACAACAAGAGTTTGAAGTGCATATTCTTGGGTACTAGTGAGGAGTCTAAAGCATATAGACTCTATGATCCAATTAAGAAGAAAATTATGATTAGCAAGGATGTTGTTTTTGATGAGCATGACACTTGGAAGTGGGAGAATAATGAAGGAGAAGGAAATGTGATATGCAACTCTGATGAAGAAGAGAAAAGAAACAGAAATGAGGCTGATAACAATGAAAGTGAAGCAACTCAAACCAATTTACATGGTGAAATTGAGAATCACTCCAATTCCACTGAACATCAGAATAATGCCAATGAAGAGTCACTAGAGAGCACAAAAACTGATAGCAGTGTTACTGTCACTACTAGAGCAGGAAGAATTGTCAAAAATCCTGCTCATTTTGATGAGTTTATTATGCTTGGCAAACTTGATGATGAAGATAACTTGAAGGAAGGAGAGAACATTCACAGCTTTGCTGTGTTTGAAAATTTCTCTGATCCTATCACTTATAGTGAGGCAGTGAAGCATAACAGGTGGAGAAAGGCCATGGATAGTGAGTTGTCATCCATAGAAAAGAATAACACTTGGAAATTAGTTGACCTTCCTCATGGAATCAAAACAATTGGTGTTAAGTGGATCTACAAAACAAAGTATAATGAGGCTGGTGGAGTTGAAAAATATAAGGCTAGGTTGGTTGCTAAAGGGTATGCTCAACAATATGGCATAGACTAATCTGAGGTATTTGCACCAGTTGCAAGGTGGGATACCATCAGATGTATCTTGTCAATTGCTGCTCAACAAGGTTGGAATGTTTATCAGCTAGAGGTAAGAAGTGCTTTCCTACATGGTGAATTAACTGAAGTGGTCTATGTAGATCAACCTGAAGGATATGAAAAGAAGGGAAGTGAAGGGAAAGTGTATCAATTGAAGAAAGCCTTATATGGCTTGAAGCAAGCTCCAAGAGCTTGGTATAGCAAAATTGATTCCTATTTTGCTACTGAAGGATTCAAGAGATGTGACCATGAGCACACATTGTTCACCAAAGTGGTGAATAACTGGGACATCATCATCATCAGTTTGTATGTTGATGATCTCCTTTGCACTGGCAACAATACCAGTGTGATCAATGCCTTCAAGGAAGCCATGAAAGAAGTGTTTGATATGAGTAATCTTGGGAAAATGAGACATTTTTTGGGAGTAGAGATGTCACAAGATAAACAAGGAATCTTTATAACTCAAAGGAGATATGCTGGAGAGGTTCTAAATAGATTTGGATTGCAAAATTGCAAACCTGTTCACAATCCAGTGGCTTGTGGTGAAAAGTTGACCCGTGACAGTGAAGACAAACTAGTGGATTCCACACAATTCAAGCAAATTGTGGGGAGCCTCATGTATCTAAATGCCAACAGGCCTAATATCATGTATGCAGTTAGCATGATAAGCAGGTTCATGGATAAGCCTGCAGAGAAACATCTCATTGCTGCCAAGTGCATCTTGAGATATTTGAAGGGGACTCTTGGTCTGGGAATTCATTACAAAGCAGGAAAGAAGCAAAATCTCCTTGCATATTGTGATAGTGATTATGTTGGAGACCTTGAAGATAGGAAATCCACCACTGGTTTTGTGTTTATGATGGGATCTGGTGCTGTCTCATGGTGCTCTAAGAAGCATCCAATTGTTACTCTATCTTCAACGGAAGCAGAATTTGTAGCAGCTGCATATTGTGTTTGCCAAGGTATTTGGCTAAAAAGGATACTTGAAGAGCTATGTGTGGAACAAGACAAGTGTTTGACTGTATTTTGTGATAATAGCTCAACCATCAAGCTATCCAAAAATCCTGTTATGCATGGTAGAACGAAGCATATTGACGTGAGATTTCATTTTCTCAGAAACTTGTGCAAAGAAGGAAAGATTGAAATGAAGTTTTGTAGCACGCATGAGCAATTGACAGATTTGTTGACAAAGCCAATCAAGAATGAAAGCTTCATCAGATTGAGAGAAGGACTTGGAATGTGCCTACACGATTGAATCACAGATGCACAGATGCAATGCTTGTTGCTCCTATGTAGTGGTGCAAATGTTTGGTTACAATGCCTGTTCTTCTGCAATGTTTCTTGTGTTTTGTTTTCTGCAATGTTTCAGTAAGTGTTACTTTGTGTAAACTGAAATGGGTGTACATCTTTAGTTTAAGGGAGGAATTGTAACACTGTGATTAGTAGTTTTAGTTTTGTGCCTTAAGTCATGAATTGTATAGCAGGCCCATTCGTGTAAGTGTTTGAACTAGGCCCACTTGGTGTATCAAGTGAATACAAATACTGATGTAACCCTTTCCATTTTCTGTTAATGCAGTTAACCGTTTTGTTAATCATTCATTGTGTTAGTTACAATATATTCCTCCACATCCTAACTGCTAGCTAGGTAGCTCCCCTATCCTCTCTCCCTCTCCCTCCCTCCTTTCTTTTTCTTATTCCCATGTACTCTCCACTCCAAATCACGGGCTTATCACTCTTGGAGCTCACTACCACATCATCTGGCTATTCTGGTGAAAGACAGAAGAGTGAAACTGTGTTGCAACAATCAACAGTAGAAGAATAGAAAATAAACAGGAAACGCCAGATAAAATAGGGAGGAATTTGTATATGTACTGAATCAGTGGAAGAAACCTCCTCACGGGAAAAGCTAAATCAGAAACAGATAGCAATGGCCGGAGAAATTCTCCTTACAGAATGGTAAAAAGAAAGAAAATGATATCCTCAACTTGAGAATATCCCCCTACTGAGATGAGAACAACCTCACTCTTCAGTCCCAATTTCCACCTTCACACTCATCACAACCATGGATCCTGTTTTCAACTCAATACCATCTCTACGGAACTTGTCTTCAGCAAAAGCTGTGATTCTTTTGTCAAACCTGAATAATGAGCATGAGTAAAATCACGGTTCATCATAAGAATGTTATAAATGTTAGTATGTTATAAATGACAAAACCACCCACCACACCACACAGGTAAAGCCCACAATTCAATCACATACTTTTCATAAATGCAAATAGTGAACAGCAAAGCATAGTTGTTAAAAGACAAAGGTAGTTTCATGCTCACATGCTCAAAATATGATCCCAACCTCCAGAACCGTAATTTTAACTAAATCTTTGACCCGAGGATATAATTTGACCAAATCCTCATTGACAAAATCATGAAGAGAGGCTGCAAATTCCACTCCAGTTGGACCACCTCCAACAATAGCGAAATGAAGAATTCTCTTCTTTTCTTCTTCACTTACACTAGGCAAACTTGCTCTCTCAAAGCAGTCAATAACAGTTCTTCTAATTTTCTGTGCATCTTCAACTTCCTGTACAGTGCATACTGATCAGTGCATTTTAATGCACTCTTTAAAGCTTTACATTTAGTGTTTTTAATTGTGTTTTGTTCCTAATCTTTAAGCCTTAGCACGTTTCTAGACTTTGAGTCTTAATTGAGCGTTATAACAAATTCTTGATTAATTCTTGTTTTTATTGCATATTAACCCCTGTCTACTCTACAGGCCATAACTTTGGCTGTGATCATCCGATTGAAGTGTGCGAGGATGCGTTGGAAAGCTAAGGAACATAGCTACAATTCTTCTGTTGAGCTCGAAACCCAGTTCGGAAGTCTTGAAGGCCAAAACTGCGAAATACTGAAGCAGTTTAATGTAAAAACGGGTTTACGGGCCAATTTACTATTTTTATCGGGCTTTTATCCAAGAACCCATTTAGGGATTTAGGTTTTCGTTTTTAGTCATATAAAATACACTTTTGAGAGCCGACTTGGCTCACTTACGCGTTCCTACTTTTAACTTTACGTTTTGTTCCCTGACCTCCATGGAAGCTTAAGGCCTTATATCAATCTATTGGTGAAGGATGTTGCTGTAAGGATTTTGAGGTTCGGTGTTTAATGTTTATATCGTTTTTATGGTTTTAATTCTTTCTCTATCAATTCCATCTTCGTAATTCTTGCTGCAAATTGGGTTTGTGTTTTGCTTAATTACTCAAACTATATGATTTGCTTATGTGATACGTTTTATGATTCAGTTTTGCTTAATCACTTAATCAAGGTTTCATTTTACAACTTTTATTATACAAACTATTTTATTGCTTGTTTAATTTAGTTTGGATAGGAATTGATAGATTCTATGACGCTTGTTTATAGGATTGATAGAATTCAGTTATGATATTGATTCTGGCGCTTGTTCACTATCACGACTGATTGAACACACTGTTTTGACGCTTGCTTTAAAAAGTGTGAATTCGTATAAACTGACTGGCGCTTGTTCTCTTAGTTTATGTCTTTATGATCAATGAAGAATTATCAAACCTTGCACGAATCTTTATTTTAGAACCGATGACAAATCCAAGAAGCACACTTGAAACCAATGGATTGATCGTTTATCTTTAATTGATTTTTCTTCATTAAATATCAAACTCTTCTACAAAAAACCCCCGTTTTATATTGTTACTTTCGTTCTTGATTTTGGTAGTCCTTAATTCAGAGGTCCTTGAGAGACGATCAAGGTTACTTACGTTGTACTATATTTTATAACTTTAATTATTTTGACCCGCGTACAACCGTTGATCAAATTGGCGCCGTTGCCGGGGATCTCTAATTAGGAATTACCGACTTAAGAACCTCACTAACCACTAACCTTTGTTTCTTTAGTTTTGTTTCCTTGCACTTGCAGGTTCTATCGGTTTCGGCTCCGTTCAGTTCTTTCTCAGATTAGGTGGAAAAAAATCGTTTTTCGGGTGATCTGATCAGATTTTTCCGAAAATTGGTCAGTAAATCCGAAAAAAATCAAGAAGTGGGACTCCCTATAAGGGACCTAAGGCCGAAAAATCCGAATTACCTTCGTTTTCTATTTTTAATTAATTTTTCGAATATTTTATAATCTCAAAAAAATCCAAAAAAAATTTACATAATCTTATTTAGATTTTATTAGATTTTTAGTACTGTTTTTATAATTTTTAGATTAGATTTGATTTGTTTTTTATTTCCTGCCTTAATTTTAGCATGACATTTTTTTTATTCTAATCCTAATTTTGTTGACTATAACATGGGTGCTGTTTATGAACCTTCACTGGAGGATCTCATTAAACAGATGGCTATTCAAAATCTCCAATTCCAACAAACAACAGATTCCACACTTATGCAGTTGGAGATAATAGTTGGACAGTTCAACACTGTAGTTAATCAGATGCAAGCTCAGAGATCAAACCAACTGCCTTCCCAAGAAGTAGAAATCCTAGTGTCCCAAATACTCCCATTTTCAGTGCAACTACTCTTGTTGAAACTCAAAGGGTGTCTGAAACAATTATTGCGGAAAATAACAAAGCTGCAAATTTTAGTGACACTAGTGAAAAATTTGGGATCTTTGATGCTAAGGAACACCCCTTGGATGATAATTCCCTTTGTAAAATGGAATTTCTTGATGGTTTGGTTGATTATACAAGTTCTGATAACCCTTCTGTTTGCGCTGAGATTGAGAATACTTTGTAGGTTGATACAATTTCCATAGCTGATGTTGTGGATGTAGCTGCTGCTACCATTGAGCCACCACATGTTGTGGATCTCAAACCACTCCCTGAAAATTTTAAATATGCATATTTGGATGGAAGTGAATATTTTTCTGTGATTATTTCTTCTAACCTTGAATCTGAACAGGAAATGCTGCCTCCAATTCTAAGGGAACATAGGAAAGGTATCGGATGGACCTTGGTGGACATTTCTGGCATGAAAATGTGGCAGACACAACAACAACTCAGCCCCTTGATTCTAGATGTGTGGAAGAAGAAGGTGACCAAACATGTATGCGGTAACCATAAAAGAGCCTTCTTTGGCAAATACCAACCACCCACAAGCTTCAAGTTCTCTACCTTCAAGAGGGAGTTTTCTTTCCTTATTCTTAAGATATACTTGTTGCTTACATTGATGACTTTTTGTGATTTAAGTGTGGGGGTGCGTCCTTTTGTTTTTATGTTTTTAATTTTTAACTATAAAAAAAAAAGAAAAAAAAACTGTTATTTTAGCATATTTTTTCATGAGTTCTTAGTTTGTACAAGTTGTGAGTGATTTTACTATTCTAGGACCACAGGTGTTATGACATGACTTGCTTGATTTCTTGTTGCTCTTGGTATTATAAGTTGGATATGAGCACTGAATTTTGCATCATTTGTGATAGTCAATATCCCTGGTCAGAATTGAGCGTTTTATTGGATGGACTACATTTTTCCATTCTCTCCTTTCTTGTGTGTGACTCACTCATGTTTGTTAGTTACTCTAGAACTTGACTTGATTCTTGTTGAAGCACTTGTTCACATGCATGTTTGAAATGATCTTGGCAATTCTGTTTTTTTAGCTACTAGCCAAATACCCTGAATTTATCCCTTTGTGTAAGCCCCTTTGAGCCTTTTATCCCATTCTTTGTTTTATAACTCACTATAAGCCAAAAAGTGAAAAACAATGTTATTACCCAATCTTAGAGGGTGAAGGAGCTTTGAATTGAAAATTGTCAAATCCATAAATGTGAGGGTGTCCAAATTGTTGCAATTGTGGTTATCACTTGGGTTAGTTCTTGGGTTCTCAATGAAAAGTTTGGCAAATATATTTGTATAAAAAAATATTCCCCAAAAAGAGAGAAAGAAAAAAAAGAAAGAAAAAGAGAGAAAAAAAGAAAAAAAAAAGCGAAAAAAATTCAAAAGAAAAGAAAAAAAAGCAAAGTGTATATATCTTTTTATCTTTGTATCATGAAGAATGAAAGTTGTGTGGAGAGAGTTATGTGGAGAAGTGTATCAAAATAGAGAAATTCATTATACCTTATTGAAGTTAGACCCTCTCACACTCACTTTACAATTGATTTTCATTGCTTCTTTATCCTCTATGATTCTTTTTAGCTTAGTTCCCTTAGGATTATCCCACCTTGACCTTGGCCCCATTACAACCCTTATAAAGACCTTTTGATCTTATGTGCATGTGTTCTTCAGTGTGGATGTTAGAAGCTTGTCAAGCATATGGTAGTGCTAACTTTCATTGATGTGCTTATTATATATATGAGAGTAAACACAAGCCTAGACACTCGAGTGATTGAGCGCAATACTTATACATATTCTTTGAGGACTCATCACTAATGATTCATTCTTTGAAGCTCTATTCTCTTATTTGCCTTGATGTAATTAAGTGCTATCTCTGATTTTCATTCTCCTTGAAAGCCTAGAAAAAATGTTTCTCTTATGACTTTGCATTCTTTGAGTTCATTGGAAATTCATGTACTGTTTTTTGTGTCTTGTTTTGTGTGTTTTGCCCGGAATGCAAAAGCTTAAGTGTGGGGGAATTTGATCAGTGCATTTTAATGCACTCTTTAAAGCTTTGCATTTAGTGTTTTTAATTGTGTTTTGTTCCTAATCTTTAAGCCTTAGCACGTTTCTAGACTTTGAGTCTTAATTGAGCGTTATAACAAATTCTTGATTAATTCTTGTTTTTATTGCATATTAACCTCTGTCTACTCTGCAGGCCATAACTTTGGCTGTGATCATCCGATTGGGGTGTGCGAGGATGCGTTAGAAAGCTAATGAACGGAGCTACAATTCTTCTGTTGAGCTCGAAAACCAGTTCGGAAGTCTTGAAGGCCAAACTGCGAAATACTGAAGCAGTTTAATGTAAAAACGGGTTTACGGGCCAATTTACTATTTTTATCGGGTTTTTATCCAAGAACCCATTTAGGGATTTAGGTTTTCGTTTTTAGTCATATAAAATACACTTTTGAGAGCCGACTTGGCTCACTTACGCATTCCTACTTTTAACTTTACGTTTTGTTCCCTGACCTCCATGGAAGCTTAAGGCCCTATATCAATCTATTGGTGAAGGATGTTGCTGTAAGGATTTTGAGGTTCAGTGTTTAATGTTTATATCGTTTTTAAGGTTTTAATTCTTTCTCTATCAATTCCATCTTCGTAATTCTTGCTGCAAATTCGGTTTGTGTTTTACTTAATTACTTAAACTCTATGATTTGCTTATGTGATACGTTTTATGATTCAATTTTGCTTAATCACTTAATCATGGTTTCGTTTTACAACTTTCATTATACAAACTATTTTATCGCTTGTTTAATTTAGTTTGGATAGGAATTGATAGAGTCTATAACGCTTGTCTATAGAATTCAGTTATGATATTGATTGTGTTACTGGCGCTTGTTCACTATCACGATTAATTGAACACACTGTTTTGATGCTTGCTTTAAAAAGTGTGAATTCGTATAAACTGACTGGCGCTTGTTCTCTTAGTTTATGATCAATCAAGAATTATCAAACATTGCACGAATCTTTATTTTAGAACCGATGACAAATCCAAGAAGCACACTTGAAACCAATGGATTGATTGTTCATCCATAATTGATTTTTCTTCATTAAACATCAAACTCTTCTACAAAAAACCCCCCTTTTATATTGTTACTTTCGTTCTTGATTTTACCAAAGTTACTTACCTTGTACTATATTTTATAACTTTAATTATTTTGACCCGCATACGACCGCTGATCACACAGATATGTTATGAGACAACTAAAAACCAAAAAACACTTATGTATAAACAAAATCCAATCATAGCTGGGCAAAGCTTATTTTCTTCACAAGAACTGAACAACCCATAAATATAAGCCAAAATGATGCACTAAATGATAAATGTAGTTACCTTCAAGAAATGGCAATTCTCTGTCACTCCAGGAGTATTAAATGTGTTGACATTTGCTCCCACCGCTATGATTAGGAAGTCATATTCCACAACAAATTCTTGTTTTACATTCACATTATTGTTTATAGGCTTAAATATGTTTTAGGCCCCTGCAAATATGGGGTGTTTTGGTTTAAGCCCCTGCAAAAAAAAATTTTATTTATAAACCCTTGCAAAATGAGTTTTGTTTTAAGCCCTTCTGTTAGCAAACTGTTAGTGAGACGTTAAAAATATCTTCCACATGTGTTTTTTATTTTATTTTAAGCCTTGTTTATATTAGATCGACAGTAAACTTTCCTGTTTACTGGGTCAATCTTGATACATTCTGCTTCAAGAATTGAGCATCCACTTTTTTCTGCTATGACGAAAACAAGGTCCAGTTACATCCACTAGTACTGATATAAATAAGCAAATTTCAACACTGGCAAGTGGCAATTTAATCGACAGAAAATTTTCTCCTATTTGTAATTTGTCATTACACCAACAGATTCAAGTTTTTTATGACAAAGTGTGATTCAAATAAACCAGTTACTAAACGAACAGAAATCTGATATTCACAAATAATAGTACAGGCAAACTGTTGGAACAAATTGATAATCTAGAGGTCACACACCTCACACAGTCACTGATAAATGCGCAGAGTCTAAGAGAGAGAAAGAAGATCTAACAGAATGATATTTGGTGAGAATGAAAGATTGCATTCATCTCAGAGCCAGTTATTACATCAGCAGAATTTATAGTACTGCTTATTCAGTGCCACATCAGCAAAATACTGAAAACTAAGTAAAAGTGAATAACTAACTTATTTGCCTATTATCTTTACTATAACAGACTCTATTTGACTCACTAACCAACAAATAAATTGTATAAAAGAGAGTGTAAATATGCTTCATGAATTAGCCTCAATACAAACTTCAGTAATATTGCATCAGACAATAGAGGAGCAAGTGGCTGTTTTTGATAATTACCTTCTTGAAGATATTGCGGACAGGCTCCACAATGCTGCGCGCCTCAACAGTTCCGCAGGTAACGCTGGGCAAGAGAGGAGTGAATGCAAAATAATTACGAGGCGACACGACATGGACCTCATATTTGGGATTGTTCAGATTCCTCAAGAAACTTGTTCCCGCCCAGTACCCAGTTCCCAGCACCAGCACCTTTTTCTTCTCGGTCACCACAGCTTCGGATCAGCCTCACAGAAAGCCAAATATTTAATTGATACAAATATATCTATGTCAAGTCTAGAATTAATCATAAATCACAATCCTTGAGATCTATACTTAGAATAAACACATAAATACAAATACAATTTAATCTGGTCTGTACATGAAGTAGATAAAACAGAAAACACAATTTGTATTAAAGTTAGTCATGGAATATCTTATTCCTGGAATATCTCATCTTTGTACAATTGCTATTTCTCTGTTATCAGTATAGTGTTTGGATAGTGATGTTAGTTATCAATTTGTTTGTTAGGTTAGTTGTGGCAGTTCTGTAATATGGTTACAAGCCTATAGGCAGTTAGGACAATTCATATATATGTATCATATCTGAGCAATGAAAGTTAACAAGTTCATCTTCTATTTTTCCCTTCGTTGAACTCTTTTATGGTATCAGAGCAGATTTATAAATCTGCTCTGCATGCCCAACACCTCAAACCACCGTGAAACCTTCAATAAGCAACAATGGCGCAAATCATAACCAACACTGAAGATGAGGGAAAGGGTAAAGATCCAGCCCTAGTTCTGACAAGCCCCTATTACCTTCACCCCGCAGAAAATCCTGGCGCAATTCTTGTTACTCCCCCAATGAATGGGAATAACTACGATACGTGGAGCAAGAAGATGAAAAGAGCCCTTCTTACGAAGAACAAGATCAAGTTCATCAACGAGAAGATTACTGCGCCGGACGAAGATGATGATCTCTACGAAGCTTGGGAACGCTGCAATGGAACGGTAGTCGCGTGGATTGCTGGTTCGCTTGCACCGGAGATCGCGCAGAGCATCGAGAACGTGGAGAACGCGTTTGATTTGTGGAACGAACTGAAGAATCGCTTCTCAAAGGGGGACGCCTTTCGAATGTCTGATTTGATGTAGGAGATTCACTCCATCAAGCAAGGAGAGAGGAACATCAATTCTTACTACACAGATTTGAAGGTAATTTGGGAAGATCTTGAAACTCTTAGACCAATCAATGCTTGCGTTTGCGGAGTGGTAGACGCCAACATCAAGAAGCAACGAGAAGAGGAGTACGTGATATGTTTCTTGAAGGGATTGAGCGATCAGTATTAAACAGTTAAAACCCAAATTATAATGATGGAGCCTCTTCCGGGAATCAACAAGGTGTTTTCCCTAACCCTTCAACAAGAAAGACAGTTAAGCGGAGGTGTTTTGGGGGAAAACCCTAAAACTGCGTTGTTGGCAAATACGACGCCAAATCAGAATTTCCAAGGAAGGGGAGGTAGCAATTCGCGAGGAAGAGGACGAGGTAGGTTTTCTGGAAGAACATACAGCAACAACACCGGAAAGACATGCACCTTCTGTGGAAAACAGGGCCATACCATAGATACATGTTACTTTAAACATGGCTTTCCACTTGGATTTAAGTTTCGCGACAAGGAGACTTCAACCAACAATACTACTACAGATACCAGCAACCCTCAAGAAGATAATGGAGGAGTGCCACAAAATGAGTCCTCCGTGAGCATAACCCCGGAGATGTACCAAAAGCTAATGGCCTTGCTGAATAAAGGTGGAGATGGAGCAGGAGGGCAAGTGAACCACATTATAGCCTCTAATGCCACACAAGACTCATCAGGTAAAATTTATTGCAACATTTGGATTATAGACACAGGTGCTACAGACCATATTTGCAATAATCTTTCACTGTATTACTCATTCTATGAAATTATGCCAGTTGGCATTAGGATGCCTAATGGCACACGCACTTTTGCTAAGTATGCTGGCACGATAATGTTCAATTCTGACTTAGTACTCCATAATGTTTTATATGTTCCTGAGTTTGGTTTCAATCTCATTTCTGGTTATAAATTGTCTCACTATTTGAAATGCAAGATAGTTATTGATGATGATGATTGTACCATACAGGAAAAGCCTACATTGAGGACGATTGGGCACGCTAGAGCTTTTCAATCACTCTATGTACTAGATCAAGATTCAAAATGTCTATCTGCTGTTAGTTTGAATGATAGTAATTCTGTGTTAGGATACAATTTTAATTTTTCTGATAACTCAGTTTGTAATCACACCACATCAAAGAATTTTCCCTTGTGGCACTATAGATTAGGACACCCCTCACACACTGTGACTAAACAACTTTGTAATCAATTTTCATATATAGAGGATGTTTCAAATGAGATTTGTGATTCATGTCATCTTGCTAAGCAACATAGATTGCCTTTTCCTATCAGTAATACTAGAACTAGTAATGCATTTGATCTAATACACATGGACATATGGGGCCCCTTTTCAACCCCATCTGTCCATGGTCATTTGTATTTCTTAACTGTTGTAGATGACTTCACAAGACATACATGGGTGTTCCTTATGAAAAGTAAATCCGAGACAAGAAGTTTAGTCAAGAATTTTGTGTCCATGGTGCAAACTCAGTTTGGGTCTTGCATAAAAGGAATTAGAAGTGACAACGGTCAAGAGTTCATGATGATAGAGTACTTTGAAGAGAAGGGAATATTGCATCAGAGGACTTGTGTTGAAACTCCTCAGCAGAATGCAATAGCTGAAAGGAAACACAAGCATATACTTAATGTCACTCGTGCTCTCATGTTCCAGACTCATCTTCCAAAAGTATTTTGGAGCTATGCTGTAAATCATGCAATGCATCTCATTAACAGGCTGCCCTCCACAGTTTTGAAGGACAGAAAGTCTCCCTATGAAGCTTTACACCACGATGCTCCCAATTTGGAGTATTTGAAGGTTTTTGGGTGCCTCAGTTTTGCATCCACTCTTCTATAAGGAAGGCAAAAATTGGATCCTAGAGCAAGAAAGTGCGTGTTTCTTGGCTTCAAACCAGGGGTCAAAGGATACATCCAAATGGATTTGAAGACTAGGGAGATCTTCATTTCTAGAAATGTCCTGTTCTATGAAGACATTTTTCCTTACATTTCAATATACAAACAATCTGACAAGGCTCCTCCTTCACCAAACACCTATGACTTAACCACTTTTGACCCAGAAGATCCAAACACTATCACTACACCCGTAACTCCTACCACTGATGACAACATTGACAACCACCAGGCCACTGATGATGACACAATAACAAATACACCAGCAACTGAACAAAATAACACAGCAGACACAACACAAACCAGTGACCCTGCAGAAACCGCACAAAGACCCACTAGAAATACTAGACCCCCTGCTCGTTACAATGATTTCATATGTGGGAACATCATCACAGACAAAAGAGTATTGTATCCAATTGAATCTGTCATTGGGTATAACAAGCTAAGAACTCCCTACAGAAATTTTGCTCTATCAATTTGCTTCTCTATTGAGCCAAACAGCTACAGCCAGGCCTCCAAGGATGAATGTTGGAGACAAGCAATGAAGGCAGAGTTAATAAACGCTGCCCATCGTTTGGGCTTTTCCTCTTTACCTAGCGCTTTTTTAATAAACGCTGCTTAAGGTGGCGACTGTTTTTCGCCATTCTGGCATAGTGTCAGTCCTACCTATTGATCACGAGCCAAGTCAAAATAGGCTATTAGTTTGGCTCTCTTTAATTGTAATTTTTATAGTAACCAAATTCTTTTTCGGCATACTTTAGTTATGCCTTAGTGAACTTTTATGAGGGAAGCAAAGACTTGTTATTCTTAGATTCTTCTTCCTTTGATGTTTCAAGGTACTCACCACCTACAGATGCTGTAATAAAACATATAACAAGGTTATTAATAGGCAACAATAATATTATGTAGTTGATTTTTAATTTCGTTAATTAAATCTAACCTTCTAAGAAGTTTCCAACTTGAGCAATTGAATAGTGCAACTCTTCACCAGCCCAAACAGGACAAACAAAAATGGAAATCATGACACAAGCAGAACCAACTATAAAAATAGTTGATAATCTCTTGTGTGCCATTTCTAATACTTCATCATCACGAAATCCAGATCCGGATATTAACGAAAATGTCAATATAAATATAAGCATCCCATAATCATATCTTGTCTTCACTTTTGGAAAGAACCTTATAAACGATGCTACAGCAGCTGCAAAAAATAAACAAATAAAAAAAATCATCATCCATTTTTCATGTTTCTTACGTTAGTTTATTTTGTTATCTTTATTTACCTTGTACGAATACAAAGAAGCCAATTAATATTGGTTCCCCTGTCTCTCAAGATATAGGCTAGCTAGGTAATGAGCCCCAACACCAAGAGCACCAGCCATCAATGTTGCCATTGTCCTATTTAAACTTTTTCCTAGAGTGGCTCCTAAAAAATGTGTCACATTTAATTATAGTTAGTCCAACAAAACAATCAATATGTAAAACCAAATATTTGATCTCAAAAATATTCGAAATAAATTTCTTTATAAGTTCTTGTATCGTATATTATTATCTCAAGTAGACAACTACATTGGTGAACTAAGAGATGTCGTGTAAACTTACCGACTGTATACTCGAAAACTACAGCAACAGTCATCATAGCCCACATTGCTGAAAGGCCAAAATTCTCATAAAGTGGTTGATAGTAGTAAAATAGAGAGACAAGAGAGATAGCAAGTCCAACTTTTAGTGAATGAATGACTTTTCTAGGGTCATCTTGAGCTATTTCTTTTGATAATCTACAAATTCCCAACACTTTCTTCATAACAGCTATTGGCAACGCTTTTAGCTGTTGCCATAAACGAACTAGTAACCCTGCTTTCTCCTCCATCAAACTGATATATTGAATGCACTGAAGAAAATATATGAGAGGAACAAAAAGATGCTATGTTATGTTATGTGTGACTATGATGGCAACCTCAGAGCCATCGGTGACTATTTCGGTAGTCATGTAGGTGGGAGTGAATGAGACACCACGAGCGGGGATGAAAGACTGATCGATAAGTCAAGGAGACGCCACAACCGGCTATGGAGGTTCCGGTTGATAAGTCGGGATGAGCGTCACGGCAAGCCGATAAGCTCCAAGAACGGCTCAGAGAACCATAGAGATACGTCTCTAAATTTTTACTCAAAATTCAACTTTTTTCATTTTATCAAATGAATTACAATATATAGAGAACCTCAGACCCTATTGACCCAAAAGAACCTCAGGCCCAATTGACTTAATAAAACCCTAGAAAATAAAATATACTAATAAATATCAAATCCTAACTTTAAGGAAATAACTAATTGGCATTAAAGCCATTGATTCAATCCTAAAATAAAAGAAGACAATTAAATGACATTAAAGATATAATCCTAAAATAAAGTACAAAAAATGGAAATAAATTGCGCTAATTTATTCTTCTTGATATTGTACTAATTTACTCTTCATGAAATTTTCCTTCGACTTAGACCTTAGTTGCATGAGTTGATAAGAATTCTCCGATAATTCAAGATTGCTACTTGGATTCAAAATGGCATAAGCCATTAAGTCTTGTACTCAATAAAATAGTGGTATCTTTATAAGTTTCTTTCCACATGCTTAGTGAACTTAGGATCACATCATTCTCTCTTTCTTCAAGAAGATTTGTCCTCAAATCTGAATCTACAAAATAAATTAATAGGTTATTGAAAAAAATTCTCTCTTCTTTCTTTGTGAAATTGGATATTTCAGCCATTATTCTCGTAGAATCCTTATTTTTCTCAACGCTCCCATTATTTTTCATTGCCTCTTCTTTTTTCTCGATATTCATCTTCTCTTCCATTTCTTTCTCTACATTTTCTATTTTCCCTATTTCTTTTTCCACTTCTCTATTGTTGCTTGCCTCTTTCTTTTCAGAAGCACACACCAATTCCTCTTGTGCTTTACGGAGATTCTCACATAAAATTTCAGAAATATGAGCTATCATTTTTTCTATTTTCTCATCTATTCTTTTTTCTCTCAAATTCTTCTCTTCTCTAATGTATATTTCAGAAATATCAACAATCATTTTTTCAACTTTCTCATCTATTCCTTTCTCTCTCAATTTCTTCTCTTCTCTAATGCATCTTTCATAATCCCTTTGCCTTCTCTCCATCATGAACCATAAAAAAATTGTAAACAAACAACAAAAAACGCTAATAAAAAAGTTTTTTTCTACTTTTTTTTTTTGCTTCTTTCTTCGTATTTTTTTTTTGAATTTTTGAATTTTTCCTTTTTTTTTCCAAAATAAAAAATAAAAATAAGATGAACTAAAATTTAGAGACTAAAATTGAAAGGGATAGATAACACCTTGATAGAACCTAAGCTTTGATACCAGATGATGGCAACCTCAGAGCCGTCGGTGACTACTTTGGTAGTCATGTAGGTGGGAGTGAATGAGACACCACGAGCGGGGATGGAAGACCGATCGATAAGTCAAGGAGACGCCACAACCGGCTATGGAGGTTCCGGTTGATAAGTCGGGATGAGCGCCACGGCAAACCGATAAGCTTCAAGAACGGCTCAGAGAACCATAGAGACACGTCTCTAAATTTTTACTCAAAATTCAACTTTTTTCATTTTATCAAATGAATTACAATATATAGAGAACCTCAGGCCCTATTGAACCAAAAGAACCTCAGGCCCAATTGACTTAATAAAATCCTAAAAAATAAAATACACTAATAAATATCAAATCCTAACTTTAAGGAAATAACTAATTGGCATTAAAGCCATTGATTCAATCCTAAAATAAAAGAAGACAATTAAATGACATTAAAGATATAATCCTAAAATAAAGTACTAAAAATGAAAATAAATTGCACTAATTTATTCTTCTTGATATTGTACTAATTTACTTTTCATGAAATTTTCCTTCGACTTCTACGTGTAGACCTTAGTTGCATGAGTTGATAAGAATTCTCCAGCCAATGATAATTCAAGATTGCTACTTGGATTCAAAATGGCATAAGCCATTAAGTCTTGTACTCAATAAAATAGTGGTATCTTTATCTTTATAAGTTTCTTTCCACATGCTTAGTGAAGTTAAGATCACATGAGACTATGATATGATAAGGCTACTTACTTTGATCTTGAAATCACCTTATATGTGTGTGTATATATAGAGAGAAGGGAAAAGAAAAAGCACCTGATTGAAGTTTTCAAGAATAATATTTAATTGGATAAAATATGGATTAGTGCTTTAATTGTACGGTTAGAGTACAACCAAATTTCTGCTTATTAAAATGGGTTGAACTATATAAGGTGGAAAAGGAAAAGTTAAGACTATATTACATAGATCAGTAATAAAAAATAAAAATAATAATAAATTAAGTTGGTGCTATGCGACAAAAAAAATGACAATGATGTGCATTTTTAGACTGTGTGGATGTCATTATTACACACTGCAAGTAGCCCACAAGTTATGTAAAAACCAAAGGCTAGAGAGTAGAGAAACTTTGAATATCCCTCTTTATTAATACATCTACTTTTTTAGCCAATTTGGTGCGGAATAATTTTGATGGCATTATTTATAAATAATGAAAGTCCATTATTAATCTAGCAAAAATTAAGGCCCCACTCATTGTTTTTTTTTGTCCAACACTCATTGTTTTTTTTATCAAAATGTACCCCTCATTGTTAAGCCCATATTATTTTGGGGTTTTTTTAGTACCCCTACTGTTTACCAATATACCCCCATTCTATATTTTTAGACGAAAATACCCTGACAAAAATTGGACCAATCAGATTTATGTTTGTAATAGGTAAATACGATTTATGTTTTTTCAAGTCGTATTTACCTAGATACGATTTCCCTGACAAAAAACAAATAAATTAAAAAAAAAAAAAAGAAATCTTATTTATCTCAGAATAAGGTAAATACGATGCGATTTTTTAAGGAAAATCTGATTTATGTTTGATGAAGGTAAATATGACTTACTATTTTTGAAGCTTTTGGGAGGAAATCGTATCTAGATAAATACGATGCGAAATTTGCTGGAAATCGTATCTATCTCCTAGAAGGTAAATACGATGTGCTCTAAAATATTTCTGGTCAAATCGTATGTAAGTGAGAAATGGTAAATATTCTGTAAATTTGTAATTTTTTTAGGGGTATTTTAGTCTTTTGAACGTATTCGTGGGGGTATGGAGTCAAATGGTGGGGGTATAAAAAAAAACCTAATATTTTTATTAGAATGGTTAAGCTCATAACATAACCTTTGGCTAGTTATTATCTACAAGAAAATTTCACAGCCATTATTTTTACACCAATAGTACACACATCCATTTTTTTTGTGAACTATCTTGCCCTCATTATTGTTAAAGAGTGTTTTTATCAAAGTTTTTATGAATTAATTTTCTCACATTCTAAATCACCACCCTGCATTGGTACGTATCTTCGCAAATATATCATATATAAACACAAGCCTGTTAACATAAAAATTTTATTCTATGTTTGGTTGTAAATTATCAATTCGTATCAACCACTAACTTTGCAATACAAAACTTTTTTAATATTTTTTACACAACTCCTTATAACCACGTCCTGTGCATCGCACATGTGTACGTCCTAGTATAACAAATAAGGAAGGAAAAAAATAAGTTGAGTTTATTCAAAGGTGTAAAAAGTAAAAATTGAAAGTGACAATAATTAATTGGAGTACAGCTGAGCTAATGGTAACAAAACAACATGCTTGCAGTAGTAAAGTTTTAGATGATAAAAAAAAAAAAACTGTAAGTCATTCTGTAATCTCTCTGTCATAAAATATATATATCTTCTTTTTAACAAATTTTAAAAATTTGTAACTTCGTTTTTAAATCCGAATGATGCTAAAATATGTATCACATCAAAAGGTCATGTTACAGGGTCCCTAGAAGTTAACATCTTGTAATTAAAGAGTTTGCCAACTATGCTTAATAATTTGTGACCTATATAACTATCATTTTCAACTATGAAATTTCATAATCTTATGTAATATAATACATGAGTGATAATAAGTAAATCTTTTGATGATAAGGACTAGTCTGCATTGGTTCAAATAGAATTTATGATACTGTTTAATAATTATCTTTGTCTTAGTATGTCATTGTTCATTGAAACCGGTGTGTAGGTCCCACTATAGTTAAACCTTATATATAATGCAATCGGTATTCGGTGGCAATTGCAAAATGCAACTGCAACTATTCTCATATGGTGTTGCAAATATAAAGAAATAATCTATGATAGATGTGCATGCTTGATGTAATGTGAGTTAGACAAACAAGCCAAAAGAAATGTCATCTCTTGACAATATATATTACCTCGACAGCAAAGCGTGCCCAGATCTTGTCATTGCGAGCTTCCATGACCCCCTTCAAGATGGTTAGCCCTAATCCTCTGATTAAGTCAGCTATTTCAAGAAACAAACCACGTTCCTCACAAAGCATCTGTAGGAATAACCAGTAAAACAGATTAAAGAGGGTAATAAATAATGTAGAAATATATTAGGAGCAGAAGAATTTATAAATTTATAAATCAGTCAGCACCTCCACTAGCATCTGACGTGGATGATTAAGATCCTCAACTATGATAGGGCAAACCATTGATTGTGAGCCAACCTCATATGCCCATGTAGCTCCTCCCTCAAACTTATCTTTCAATAACAATCCACCTTCTTTACTAACAATCTGCACATTTATTATAATAGAAACAACATTCAGTATTTTTCCTTTACTAATGTGACAAAATATTTCTTCAAGTCAAAACATTATCATCAGAAATTCCTTCTTTACCTTAGATTCCCCTGTCTGTTTCAGCTTGTCAGCATGCTTTGTTACACTTTGTAAGAAAAGCATATGTTTGATGGTCCGTTCTAGAAGTGCATCTATGCTACACTGTTAAATCATTACAAGAGAAGAAAAAAAATTAGTATCAGGACGTAATGCTTCAATGAGAAAATATGGATTGTGATAAAGGAGAGCACAAGGAGTATATACTTTTGCTCCATTTGGCACAATTTCCCGTAACTCTTTAACACGATCTTGAATCATTTGGCGATCTTTGGGTCGAGGCCTGGGATTCTCTCCAGGTTTAAGCCTTTTACGATTTGATTTGGAAACTTCATCTGGCCGCTTAGAGTATCCAGTTGAAATGCTTTTTTCTCGCTTCACATTGCTACCATTCTCAATTCATGAACTAAGTTGAGAACCGTATATGGAAGTAGTTTGAGAACCGTTTCCAGTATCACCTTTGCTACACTCAGACTTAAGAGAAGTTGTTTCCATGGCATCTGTTTTAACCCTTGTCTTAGGAAAATCCACATGATCAGCTATAACCTGCTTGCCAGAAGGAGAGGGAACAGACTTGGTACTTATCCTTGTTACCGTTGTCCTGCAAGACATTTCATCAGAATTCTGTTTTGCAGCAGATTGAGCCATTGAGACCACAGCTTCTAAGAGGTTGTCAGTGTCTGTTCCGGAGAAAATGCCACTATCTGAAGATATTGCTTCACTGACTGAATAACTATTATTGGGGTTTATACCCTGAAAATTCATACATGGTGCCTTTTTATCCAGTTTTTCAGCATTGGCGTCTGAGCATCATCGGCAAGCAACTTATTCCAGTTTCCATCGAGCAGTTTCCTTTTGAAATCCATACCCAAGACATCATAGAGGTCATTGTCACCAGATGAAAGTTGACTACAAGGTTCTTCATGTTTAACATTTATATTCATCATATACTGGTTACTAACATCTTTATTGAGGGATTCATCAAGGAATCCAGGGATGTGATCATTATAGGCACATGCTCCTCTTGATGAAGAGATGGGATCTTCAGGGCTTGGAGCAAATCATCTATCCTTTGATCTGTGGAAGCCAAAGCATCCTCAGCCTGCTTTAAATCAATGGGAAGATTATTCTGATCAGAGCTTTCAAGATATATCTGATTGGTATTTGATTGACTAATCAGATTAGGCATAGAATAGACCCCAGCATTGATTGAATTGTTATCATTTTGAAATCCAAATCCGACTTTCTGTTTTCCCGAAAAGTCAGCAGTGGATAATTCGGTAGGGTTTGAAACCGGGCAGTTATTCATATTTTCCCTTAGAAAATTACTCATCCCGGTACATATTGGGATTCCTCCAAGCGGTGAAGTAGTATCAAAATTCTGATAATAAACTTGGCCTCCATCTGATTTCATTTGCTGCTCCATATGTTTAATGCTGCAGTCACCCGGATTGAATTGACTGGAATCAGCAGATCTTGTGTTGAACGAAACTGAACGCCTTTACAGACGTGAACCAAGATTTGTTGGTATCACTTCAGCTTCAGCCTTCACATTTGTATTCTCTTGCCGGGCTCTGAAAGTTCTTGAAATCACTGGTTGAGCCTTTGGCTGGCAAAGGCTATCAAATATCTGATTTCGTTTCTGAGTTTGTGGTGTCAATACGGAGCCTGGGTAATTAATTATTTCTCCCCTTAGAAGAGGATGTGGTTGAGCAACAGGCCTTGGACCATGAGATGAATTACTTTGTTGGTTAGAAGCATTAGCTACTGAGGGAGTGCAGTTTGAGGTAATGACTTGTGGAACAACGGACACAGGCACACCATCAGTCACTGGTCCATCGAGTCTTTCTGAATAGTCGTCGGATAGAAGGGCACCAGGAACACGTCCCAATTGAAAGATCAAGTTCCTCACATCATTCCCAACTCCCACATTTTCCATTATCTGCAGCAATAATCAACAAGTATTACTGCATTAGTTAAAAAAACAGGAGTACAGATAGAAACCAACTTTATTAGCAGTATGGTCATTAAGTTTCTTGAAAATTATAGAGCAATTGAGAAAGGGAAAAAAAAAACTCACTGGCAAGAAAGAACCAAGTTGAACGACCCCATGTGGGAGGACAGGAATAACAGCTACTGTCTGCGGACAAAAAATACAAGGTGAGATCAGGAAACGGTGATAAAAAATTATTGCACAAGTTGAAGCATAATAAAGATCACAAACCTGCATTCCAGCAGAAAATTGGCAATGCAACTCAGTACATACCTAAAAAGAACACAACAATAAAGAGAAATAAGAATGAAAAGTTCATAAATTTATCTATATCCAAGCATCTAATTATTTCAAGAACACACACTCTATCACGCTAAAGATGCTGTATGTCATTTAGTTTTTAAACTATACTTATAAGATATACCCATTTTGACCAACAGCTGGAACATTTACTTATATATTAAGAACCAAAATATTTATATACTCATTCAAACTACATGAAGAAACAAAATAAAATTGACTATATAAACTGCGGTGAGATTCTACAAAATTTTATTTTCCTATACAACAAACTTCATAAAAAACCATTACATTAGATACTGCCCATGCATTCTTCACAGGGAAAAAAAACTTTGCTATAAAACTTGAAGAAGGTCCTCGACTCCATACCTCTGGTGGATATGCATTTTTAGTGAAATTGTTCAAAAGAATCCATTGATGATTTCCGGTAAATGCTGCTCGTCCAAGTATCCTACATAACAGAAAAGAAGTACTTGGGTGAGATGGGAATGACAAGAAAACATTTTAAAACAACGATCGTGAATCTTGATAATCAAGGAAAACGAAAGAAAGCACCAACCCTTGACCAGCAATGTTGACAGCATTATTAACCATCATTTTGTTAATCAATGAACAGACTCTGTCCTCTTCTTGAATCCTTAGCTGAGACTCAGAAGAAAACCAGCATCCTTTCCCATCACGATAAGGCAAACTAGCCGGGAAAAGAGATTGCAAGGGTTCATAGTAGCAATCCTCCCAAATTAACAGCCTGTCATGTCAAACATATTCAATTAACTCACACAACTATTCTTTAATCTATAGACAGCCATCAGGGCATAGGGTCAAAGGCTAAATAGTTTAATTTCCACTTGGCTGCTTGGAGTTTGAAGTGTGAAAGCAAATACAAGACATAGAAGAAAAGCAACAATAGAGTCATATATGTATATTCAATTATAAAAACGTGAGTTTTATATGAAATAGAGAAGAATAAAATGCCGGACCTTTTTTATTATTACTTTCAATTTCTGGACTAAAAAACAAAATATTACAATGAATCTCAATTATTTGTACAAGCACAGATACTAAATCTAAGATTCTGATCCAACCAAACCCTTATATCCTTCTCCAGATTGGTTAAGACTTGAGAGGCTTAACTAATTACATTCAGGGAACCCATTAACATGTTAAATACGATTTTCCTCAGAAATGGAGTGAAAATAGGATTCAGAAGAGAGATAGAAAGAATAAAAGGGTGTAAGTGTACAGGTCAAAACGAAGAAGACGCATCTTGTGTGTATGAAACTGAAAACAAAACTAACTACCTCGGCAGGATCCTCTTCCTGCCTGTTTAGTTCTCAAACCTCCACTTCGTTTTCTCTCTGGATCCAAGTTCACTATTGTCAGTTTCCTGAATCTGCAGGCCATCCTCCGTTAAGGGAAAATGTAGAGAGAGAATGAAGAAAAAAGGTAGAGAGCGAAAGAGAAGGAGGAAGGTGAGTGAGTGAGTAAGAAAGGTGAGAGCTTTTGATGAGGAAACTTGACTACACTATCCCTGGTGGCCATCACGAGGAAACTTGACGTCACATCATCATTGCACCCTTCTTTTCTATCAATTTACCAATATGCCATACCACCAACTTTTTAGATAGAAGAACCCTATGGGGATAATAGAGGGAGGTGAAAATGAATTGAAGAGATGGTGGAATGGAACATAACAGAACAAAACAATGCTGATAATGTGATGTTTAAATTGAAATGGTGGAATGGAACATAACAGACCAACTTTAAAGATGGTCTGGTGTTCAAAACTTGGAATTATTATGCATGTAAGCATAATTTTGGACATTTTAAAGTTGTGGTGATCAATGTTATAATTCCATTTTAACAATTATGATACTTGGGTATTTGTAATTACACAGATTTATATAAATCTGGATAAATAGAGATGTCTTAGATTAGAGCAACTCCACAAAAATTTGATTTTTAGTGGGTTAAAATTGTCATATCCTATGTGTATTTAAGAACAAGTTGAATTTTTCACTTCAACAAACAAATTATTTAAGAGCTCATTAATAGGCTCCACTTTCCAGATTTCAACTTAGTATGTTTTAGATTCTCTTCGATGGATATACTAGTGGATAAGTGTATAACGGTAGTAAATAAACTAATGAGTTGAATTTAAAGTGTTAGGTAAAATTAATTGTTGAACATTTATAATTAATGTTTAAATATGACAAAGTCTATTTGTTTAAAATTATAAATTAAATTAAAATATTAAAAATAAAAGTGAGAAAAACAAATATGATAAAACTGTATACTCAAACAAGTAGTGTTTGGTTCCCGCAGTGAACAAACTCGGTGTTGGTCAGTACGAAATTTGATCCTAAGCACGAGCGGTGATTAGTCTTTTGTTGAAAGCGCTGGAACACTCTTTGAGTAGCCATCAATGGTTATAAACATCCCAAATTAACCAAACTACCAATTTTACCCTTGATTCACAACAAAAAGCCGAAACAAACATCTCATTTCACATAATTTTGAAATCAAAAGTGAGTCAAAATTTTCTTTTTTCCGGATTTATCTTCCTGTAGATGATTCTGGAACGTTTTCTTTGGAGTTTTTCCGGAAATACCTTTCGAAACATAATTCTGGAAGCAAAATTTTTGGAAATTAAGTTTCTGGAAATACCGTTTTGACATGTTTCCAAAACATATTTTATTATTCCGGAAATACCTTTTTTAGGTGTTTCCGGTAAAAACTTATTTGAGGTGTTTCGGGAAATTATTTTTTTATTATTTTATATTTGTGTTTTTTAAATATACTTATTTATTTTTAATTTTTTTTGTAGTGGCGCACACTAGAGTCAGGGGCAAAATTTCACGTGGTTAGCGAGGGTTGGAGCGAGGCGAGTCATCACGGTTAGGAGGCGAAGATCCTGATCAGACTCTTGTTAGTGTACGCACCAGAGTTAGGGTAGTCGGTCACGCTTTTACACTTGATAGGTGCGTCCGAGGTCGAGATGGTGGTGAGCGTAATGATCAGGGGTGCTCTGTTGATGAGGCTCACAGAGAGCCAGAGAGTATGACGCTCCTGACCAGGAGCATCAGGCGGAGGAGCTAGATCTGGGTCCTAAGGACATGTCCTTGTTGTTTCGAGTTCCTAACCATGTGGTGTCAAAACTTCGTATAGGAGAAGTAATAGTTTTAATAAATAAACATCCGCTAACTAGACATTTGTAAAAACACTTTATTTAAAAACACTTTAAATTCAATCCACTAGCTTATCTGCTATCCACTCTACTATAAGCTAGTTATCCGCTAACTTTTCTAGTATCCGCTACTTTTTATCAAACAAAGTTTCAGTGTTATTAATCTACAAATAGCTTTATTTAATTTTATTACTAAAAATTTTGCATATTCCCAAGAAAAAAGAGTATGTCAGTAAAAATAGTTAATTTTTCTTAAAATCAAAAATATCAAATGAGTATGACTAATTCTTTTTAATTTGTGTGAAATTAGATTTTTTTTTTCGCTTATAAATGAGTTCAGAGTAGTATTTAAGGTGATACATGTCCATTAAAAATCATTTACTAGTTATTACACATATATAAGTGCAAAGATTAATTAATATAACACATATGTTAAAAGTTATATCCACGTGAGTTGAAAGTTAAATATTCATATATTCACACACACACACACACACATATATATATATATATATATATATATATATATATATATATTTGTTGAGTAAGTATTAATTCCAACTCAAATTTAAAGCATTTTATTTTTGGGTTAAGTATTTTTTGGCGGATTCTTTAAAGTGCTATATATATATATATATATACAAATTAACATTTGAAGATGTGAGGCAGGGTAGGGTGCTACTATTATACAGTGATATGAATATGATAAGTCAGTGTCAAATAGAAAGGTAAAAGGGAAATTGAGGAATTCTTCTTGTCTTTTTTTCATTGCATGATATGTTTAACCGAAGAAAACAAAATATCAGATTAATGCTAAATGAACATGACAAACATAAGCTTCTAACAAAATAACTACTCACGTTATCCTCATCGTTTATATTTTGGTCTTTTTGGCCATTCTCTTGAACTATCATCCCCTGGCTCTTTGTAGAAAAGGTGCAAATTTGTTGAGTTGATGTTGTCTTTGAGCAAATATTATTGATATTTGATCAATTTGACATAACGTGAATATAATGAACCTTATTTATACGTACAAATTCATATAGAAATGAAAAAAATAACAACTAACAATGGTAACTAACATTACTAACTCTAAGCTAACGACTAACAAATCGCACTGCACTTCTGCATTACGTTTCTTGCTCTTGAGTCGACTAAAAAGGGAAAATGAAATAAAGTGTTTGGCTTGCATTTTTTCAGAAGAGGGTAGGTATATGCTCCTTCTTGTTTTGAATGGACAAAATGGCACACTACAAGTTAAATTGTGTGTCCGGATTAGGGCAGCAATCGAGTATATGCATGATGCACCTATGAGCCTAACTTGTAAAATGAAATATTCATATCATAGGATAGTATTGAAGTTTTTGAAACTAAAATAAAATACTTTTTATATATGTTAGTGCTTCATTTGGCTTCTATTTGTTCTCTTAATATTTATATTCTCTTCTTGGTTTTTGATGTCTTTATAGAACTCAACAAAAACACTCAGTATTTTATTTATTTTATTTTAATATAAACCATACACAAGATAATAATAATAATAATAATAATAACTAAAATGCCTCCTCCTCATGACCTTTTTGACTGTTTTGTAATTCTTTTACTGGCCTTTGTGCAAGCAAAATATTCTTTGAGACTACATGGCTCTGGTTGGCTGACACTTGTGTCATTGTCCCCACACCTTTTTCGTTAAATTAATACATAAAGTATCTTTATGTTAACTAAAACACTTAATTAACTTCAATCTCTAGTTGTGAACCATGTGATGCATCCCTTCTATATAATATATCCTTGTATATCATTTAATAAAACCACTACTACTTATGAAGTTAAACTAACCAGTATCTTTTTTTAAAAAAAAAAATAGAGGTTTTATATAATTATATCTTATTACATAAACATGTAATACTAAATATCAGATAGAATTTATAAAAACAACTTATGATGTGTCTATAATCTACATCTCTAAGAAGGTCCATCATGTGTAAACCAGCAAAGAGATATGAATGATAATGGGATTATAGTTGATTGGTTTGGGTACTGCAGTGTCCTTGATTCTGTGTATGACACATAAACAAAAACAAGTAGGGAAAAAGGTACAAAAAATGGACCACTATTGGGAGACACCTAGACACACATGAATGTGTGTTACTTTTATGTGGTTTTCTAGCCTAGCCTTGTTTATTTACTTTTTATTATTTCACCTAAATGTAGGGTAGGCACATAGTAGTAATTTTTGTGGGGAAAATGGTTAAAAGATTCCTACTCTTGTGTTCTGTTCTGTTGTGTCCACCTTCTCATGAATGAACTTTGATAATGATATTCAATTCAATCTTTTTAATTTTGACTGCCCTTCAACACTGCCTATATGCCTCTTTTAAAATTCAAGTAGTAGTAAGTTTTACTCAAACAACCATAAACTAATAATTTCATCTGAACAAAAATAATGATAGTCTCCGAATATAGAAAAAAATGAGGAGGGAAGTAATAATGATTTACAGCCAGGAATATATATATATATATATATATATATATATATATATATATATATATATATATATATATATTATTTATAAAAGAAGGCGGTATTTTCTTACCATTTTTTGTACGATTTATATATTACGTATATTATACATGGATCCAAGACATTTACCCTACCATCATTTTCTATTCAATCCAACGTCATCTCCCAACAATATTATTTAAGTAGTGAGGTGATGGGGTCTACTTTCTTAAAACTATGAATTTCTTAGTTGGGATCTAAATACAATAGAGATAGTCCTGTGCACTTCCTATATATATCATCACGTAATGTAGGGAGTATTGTTTGTATATCCTATAGCCTCTTGCTTCATAACTGAAGATGAACTATTTGTAGCCTGTGTCATCCTACACCAATGGGACAAATACCAACCACCTTATCTAATTGTGTGCTTTTTAATTATATGTTCTTTCTAATTATAAACATGTGGGTATCTTACTCCCCATCTATAAAAGGCAATCATTCTTCTTATCATTGTCATAGTGTTCTTTTTATAACTCTTTTGTGGTTATCAATATAACTAAGTGGGTTCTGTCACTTTTAACAAGAAGGTATGTAATTATTTCTCTTGCTTTATCATCACTTCATCATGTTATTTTCTTTCCTCTTTTTTCTTTCTGTCAGCTTACCATTCTTTGTCAGATGGATGGATTGTTCGGTGTGTTTTCACGTAACGGTGTTGGCCCCCATTACCACAAGTTGATCTTTACAACGTTGAGTGGATCCCAGAGGCGGTACATAACATAGTGGCGTTTCTTCTATGGATTTCAAACTTTCATTAGTTGATCGGATTTTTTTAAAGAGTATTATTTGATCATGCTTTTATTTGTTATTGTGTTATTTTTTTAGGAAATAGCTGAGATGCCTTCCATGTTTACAAGAAGATATTATCATCAGGTCTTTGGGGAGATGATCTTTTTTGTTTCTTTGGGAAAGGAGCATGGTGTTTTTTTGACTGCCCTTCAACACTCACCGTCACATTCTTTCTTCACGTTCTTCATCTAGGGTTTCAAAATCTCTCATCTCTCTCAACTACATCGTGTTATATTGTTTGAGTGATTGGATCCTAGCTTTCAGTTGTAATCATCTATAATTGGTTGTTGTGAAATCCTGGGAAGTTTTCTTGGGTAATTCAATCGGGGAGATTGAATTGTATCGAAATCCTTAGCGGGGAGCTTGGGTTCTCAATTTGGGGAAAATTGAGATTGGCGTGGTAGCTATAGCGAAGTTGCTTGCTTGTAAGACGTTGAAGAAGTATCTTCTCATATAGTGGTTATTATCAAGTCCGAAGGTTGCAAAGCCGGAGGCCGAGGACGTAGGACTTTTATCCCGAACCTCGTAAAAATCACGGTGTACTCCTATCCCTTATCTTTACTTTGCGTTTTCTTTTATAATTGTTAACTGTCGTCGCACTTGCTATTATCACGCTGTTAGCCTGTAATTTCGACAGGCTTCATTTAAAATAGTCAACAGGGTTTGACTTATACTTTGACATAGATCAGAGGATTTCGACAAAGATCATGTTCAGGGCAGATTCGACAAGCTTCCAGAAAAAACAAAAACAAGAAAGAGGAAAATGGACACAAGCTTCGACAGACAGAAGACTAAGTAGTTATGCGCTGAAAAGCTAGCAGTTGGTCGAAAAGAGGAGCAATTACCAACATTTTTATAACTGTCTTTGAGGGCAGTTTCTGCTCCTCCCACTAAGTATAAATAGTAGTTTCTGAGAAGAAACAAGGGTCACAAAATTTCATATTGCAATTCTCACGCTCTAACTTCTGCATTCAAGTGAAAAACGAGTCAGAGAACAATGTATGATCTTGTGTATCATTCTCTTTCATTTTAATGCAATTTACTTCTGTTTTCTCTTTACCTTTATGTGTTTTACAATTCAAGTCCTTCTTCCCTGAAATATCTTGATTGCTTCGCGCGTAAGGAATCAATTATTTCTTCTTCTTTTCTGTTTAAAACGCAAAACACTGAAGAACGTCACATCAAACAAAAAACTCTAAACACAAATGGTCTTAGGATTCACTGGTTGATCCTGCAAGTTAACCAAATTGGAGACCAGCGGTGTTTACCAAAATCCACGGTAAACAAATTGGCACGCCCAGTGGGACCTTTGTGTCGAAATATTAGAGTGTTAGTTAACAGAATCTTGGAATATAATTGTTTATGCGCCTGAGGAGTGGTAAATCTTTGTCAAAGATGTCACGTTCTGGCGCAAGTTCTTCGAACGCACAGAGTGGCCCTGAGAATGCGTCTGTCAATGACGCTAATCTAGTAACCGCTATGGGAATAACTGCTCCAATGCCTTCGACAGGCATGGTCACAATTACATCTCCTGTGCTTAATCCTTTACCAACAATGGCCACCACGGTGACCACACAGCCTAATGAAATGGCTTCTATGCCACAAATAATGGGAACGTCTAACCCATATATGACTAGTGGTCATATCCCATTTAGCATGCCTATAGTTGGTCGAAATCTCCCTTATGGTATGCCAACTGGCATGATGGTAGGCTTGCAAACCAATTCATCAACGTGTGCAGATAACATAATGAATGGTGGTTTCTCCCCTATGCATGCCTCTCAAGAGGGCATCTATGGTCGAAATGCCCAGCCCACATTAACTACAGCGTCTGTGTTGGCATTAAGACAACAAATAGATGAGGCCAATCATGATATGGTTAACATGTTAACCCAACAAATTGGTACAGTATTCAACCCTTTGATACGTGATACCAATAACAGTTACCAAGCATTGGCAACTCAAATGGGTCGAATTGCAGATTTCTTTGGCACTCCAAGAATGCAGAATCAGCCAATACCCCATGTACAACCTTTGAGGCCTGTAGAAATCCCCTTAGAAAGGCCTAACATTGAATTGCCTAGAAATCAGGCACAAGCACAAGTTGTCGAACAACCCTTGCAGGGGATGGTTGAAAACGAGCCTGATATAGTGTTAGTAAATAGAAATCAAAATGCTGATGAAGTAGTCAGGCAAGTGCAACAAAACAATTTTGGAGCGCAGAACAATATAGCTAATCTTGTCGAAACAATTTTAGCCCAGAACGGCCTTAACATAGGAATGCACAGGCCAAATTTTGTGTCGCCATTATCAGAATATATTTTGCAAAGTGAATTGCCAAGGGGTTGGAAAGTCCCTAAATTCACTAAATTTGGTGGAGAAACTAGTGAATCCACCGTCGAACACATTGCTCGTTATTTAACTGAGGCTGGGGATTTAGCCCAAAATGAGAATTTAAGAATGAAATTTTTCCCTAATTCTCTAACAAAAAATGCTTTTACTTGGTTTACTACACTACCCCCTCACTCTATGTTTAATTGGAACCAGTTAGAAAAAGCTTTCACGAGCAATTTTATATAGGACACTCCAAAATTAGTCTCAAAGAATTGGCTAGTGTTCGACGTAAAACGGCAGAGACTGTTGATGACTATCTCAACAGATTTAGACTTCTCAAAGCAAGGTGCTTTACCCAAGTGCCTGAACATGAGTTAGTCGAAATGGCTGCTGGTGGTCTAGATTATTCTATTAGGAAAAAACTAGACACTCAACATTTAAGAGATATGGCCCAATTGGCCGATAGAGTAAGGCAAGTCGAAAGGCTAAAAGCTGAGAAATCTAGAACTAGTAGGTTTTATAACAATAAAAAAGACAAAATTGCCTATGTCGAAATTCAAAATGAGGAACAAGAGTACGACATCTCTTACGAGGAAGTCGAAGAGGAGGTCAATGTTGCCGAATTAAAGCCAGGACCTCCATATACTTGTAAATTGCTAAAACCTTCAAATGGTAAAAATCCTGTCGAACCTAAAAACGACAAATTCGTTGCAAAAACTTATACATTTGATGTTTCTAAATGTGACGAAATATTTGACTTGTTAGTTAAGGACGGTCAAATTCTGGTTCCTAAAGGGCTAAAAACACCACCATTAGAACAAAGACAGAAAAGAGGTTTTTGCAAATACCATAATTTTTTGGGTCATAATACCTCTCATTGTGTTTTTTTCAGGGATTTGGTGCAGAAAGCGCTAAATGAAGGAAGGCTCAAATTTGGTGAAAAACCAAAAGCACCAATTAAGATTGATGCTGATCCCTTGCCTGAAGTCGAGGCATTATACACTGAAATTAGCATCAATATGGTCGAAGCTTCTGGAACCGGGCCTAGTAAGGCTCACATTAAGAGAACTTCACCAATTTCAGAGATGGATGTCGAAATGGCTGCAGAAGGCCAAGGAAACGACAAGGCCAAACCCGTCTACCCAAAAGCTGAAGAGGATTTGGTGAATTTCCTCAATCGCTGCAAGATAAGTAATTCAGAGGTGATGTTGTGCCCAAGGTGCAGTGCTGTTTTCGACAAGAAAGCTGCTAAAGAACTTGAAGAGTTCAAGCCTCAAATGAAGTGCAAGGGTAAGTGGGTGGATAAAAGGCCCAAGTTTGATTTTGCTGACAAGAGAATTCCCTATGGAGGAAAAGGAAAGTTAAGCACTTACGTGCCTCCTTCTTGTACTCCTGTCGAAAAGTGGGTACATTCTGGTGGGAAAGGTAAAGGCCTGTACCACACTGGGGGCAACGTGATTCATCGAATTAGGCCAAATATGATGGCCAAAGGAAACACAAGTGGTGCTAACCAGAATGAGGCAACTGGAAATAAGAAGTATGCCTACAACAACAACTACAAGGGAAAGAATCCTATGACAAGGACTCAATGGCGAAGATTTCAACGCCAAAAGAAAGTTGATGCTGTTGCTACAGGCAAAGTAGCAATTTCCAAGAACGAGAAAGGTTAGGAAATAGTTTTACCTTCAACTGAAGTGGTTAGGAAACCAGCCACTGAAAGAATCTTCCCTTCTTTGCCTGAGATAAAGAAAGGCTTCAAAGAAGAAGATCTCAAGTTGGAAGAGGAATTGAACTGTTCTTTTGCTGATTCTGAGCATGACTTCGACGTGCTATGTGGTGTCGTTTCAATTTTACCAATTGAATATGATGTGGTGTCTGAAGTCAATGAGGTCGAAGAAGAATTCGACGAAGGTATGGCTTACAAGCCAATATGCTATTATGTGCTGAAGAATGGTTGCGTTGAAGAGCAACAAGCTGTGTTTGAAAGGCCGGATTGTGGCATGATGAATCATCTCAAGCCACTATTTATACAAGCCAAAGTCAATAATGTTGGGATCAACAAGGTCCTTGTCGATGGTGGAGCCGCTGTGAATTTAATGCCTCAACACTTGCTAAGTAAAATTGGCAAGTATGATACTGATTTAAGGCCACATAACGTGGTTCTTACCAATTATGAAGGCAAATCTGGCTACTCACTAGGGGCCATTCAGGTCGAATTGGCTGTTGGAAGCATAAAGAGGCCAACTCTGTTTATGGTAATACCTTCTAAAGCAAATTACAACTTATTGCTTGGAAGAGAGTGGATTCATGCAGTGGGGGCAATCCCTTCAACTGTACATCAGAGGTTGGTAATTTGGAGAGAAGATGGATTGGTCGAAAATATTGAAGGAGATCAAAGTTACTTCAAGGCTGAAGTAAATACAATAACCAAGCAGACCTTGGACAAACAACTAGCGAACATTGCTCCATGTTCCTCCTCTAATGCTGGATTCATTGAGCAGAATAATGTTATTTCCTCTGTCAACCTCCACCCAAACTATGGTTTCATTTGGGAGAGGCAATACATTGATGATGGAAGTGCAACAAGAGGCTTTGACAAGCCTTCTGGTTGGGATGATTGATGATGATAAAACCCAGTACATGGGAAAGAATTACGGCCTATGTGGCCGAAAATAAAGAAAAAGCAATTCCCGAAGCTGAGTTGCATCACATGGTTGCTTTAACCACAAATGATAGTAACAAAGAAATTATGGTCGAATCACCTAGACTAGACGGTGTCTATGATGATGAACCATTAGGATTTGAGAAAGATCCAATGGGTTCGACCAAGAAGATACAAGCACAAGATCCCTTAGAAGAAATAGATTTGGGAGATGGAAGTGTAAGAAGACCAACATATATCAGTGCAAAAGTCAATAAAGACTTCAAGGTGCAGATAGTCGAATTGCTGAAAGAGTACAAAGACTGTTTTGCTTGGGACTACAATGAAATGCCAGGTTTAAAAAGAGAAGTGGTTGAGTTGAAGCTGCCTATTCGACCAGATAAGAAGCCTGTGAAGCAAACCCCAAGGAGATTTGCACCAGAAATCATGTCGAAGATCAAAACAGAGATCGAAAGGTTACTAAAGAGCAAGTTCATCAGAACTGCCAGGTATGTTGATTGGCTTGCTAATATAGTTCCTGTAATTAAGAAAAATGGTACACTTAGAGTTTGCATAGATTTTAGGGATCTAAATAATGCTACTCCCAAAGATCAATATCCAATGCCAGTGGCAGAAATGTTAGTTGATTCCGCAGCAGGTTACCAGTATTTGAGTATGCTTGATGGGTATTCATGCTACAACCAAATCTTTATTGCTGAGGAAGATGTTTCAAAGACTGCATTTCGATGCCCGGGGGCGTTAGGTGTTTATGAATGGGTAGTGATGCCATTTGGTTTAAAAAATGCTGGTGCTACGTACCAAAGAGCTATGAATACTATGTTCCATGATTTTATAGAAAATTTTATGCAAGTATACATAGATGACATAGTAGTTAAATCAGCATCAGAAAGTGGTCATCTAGACCACCTTCGACAATCATTTGAAAGGATGAGAAAATATGGATTGAAAATGAATCCACTAAAATGTGCCTTTTGTGTAAGTGCAGGTGATTTCTTAGGCTTTGTCGTGCACAAAAAAGGCATTGAGATAAATCAAAATAAGACGAAGGCTATCATGGAAACACAACCTCCTTCGACAAAGAAAGAATTGCAGTCTTTACTAGGAAAGATCAATTTCCTGAGAAGATTTATATCAAATCTAAGTGGCAAGACTCAAGTATTTTCGCCATTACTTCGACTGAAGAAGGAAGATGTTTTCAAGTGGGAGCCATGCCACCAACAAGCTTTCGACGAAATCAAAGCCTGCCTGATGAAGCCACCAATTTTATCGTCTCCAATTAGAAATAGAACAATGAAATTGTATATAGCTGCATCAGAAATGTCAATAGGTAGTATGTTAGCACAAGAGGATGAAAATGGAGTCGAAAGAGCCATATATTACCTCAGTAGGGTTTTGAATGATGCTGAAACCAGATATCATCCTATTGAAAAACTGTGTTTGTGTTTGTATTTCTCATGTACAAAGTTAAAGCAATATATAAAGCCTGTTGATGTTTATGTTTATTCTCATTTTGATATAATTAAACATATGTTATCGAAACCAATTTTGCATAGCAGAATAGGTAAATGGTCATTAGCTTTATCCGAATATTCATTGACATTTCAACCACTAAAGGCTATTAAAGGCCAGGTAGTGGCAGATTTTATTGCAGACCATTCAGTGGTCGAATTAGCAATTGATTGTGTTCACCTTCGACCTTGGAGGCAATATTTCGATGGCTCAAGCCACAAACATGGTACAGTGTAGGAATGTTAATCATTTCACCAACAGAAATACCAACCAAATACAAGTATAAAATCGAAGAAAGTTGCTCCAACAATGAGGCGGAATACGAAGCCTTAATAGCAGGACTCGAAATTCTGTTAAACTTGGGGGCAAAGCAGGTCGAAATAAGAGGTGATTCTGAATTAGTAATCAAGCAATTAACGAAAGAATACAAGTGCATAAGGGAAAATTTGATTACTTACTTTATTGCTGCCAATGCATTATTGAAACGTTTTGATCACGTTAAAATCGAGCATGTGCCTCGTATTGCAAATCAAGAGGCGAATGATTTTTCACAGCTAGCTTCAGGTTATAAAGTTTCGAAAGAAAACTTAACGGAGCTAATCGAAATTAAAAACAAACTAATTTCGACGAACATGTCACTAGAAACTTTGTCAAGGCAAAAACTTGAGGGGGTAGAGGCCGATTCCTTAGCCTTAAGTCCTAAGCCAAATGAAATTTTTAATGAAAATGAAACTTTTGAAGTTTTTGACAAAGGGTATTGTGACAACGTGTTCGAAGTTTTTGCCATCAACAATTTGTCAAATGATGATTGGCGAAGACAAATTGTTAATTACTTGGAGAATCCCACAGGGATGACTGATAGAAAGATCAAGTTTAGAGCCTTAAGTTATGTGATTATGGGAAATGAGTTGTTTAAGAAAACCCCTGAGGGAGTTTTACTCAAATGTCTTAGCGAAAATGAGGCGTACTTGGCAATATCCAATGTTCACAATGGAACTTGTGGGGCTCACCAAGTAGGCCATAAGATGAAATGGCTTCTTTTTCGACAAGATGTTTATTGGCCAACCATGTTAAAGGATTGAATAGAGTTTGCCAAAGGATGCCAAGAATGTCAAAAGCATGCAGGGATACAACATGTGCCTGCAAATGAATTGCATTCTATCGTGAAACCTTGGCCATTTAGAGGATGGGCTTTGGATATAATTGGCGAAATTAAGCCAAACTCGTCGAAAGGCCATCGTTTCATATTAGTAGGGATAGATTATTTCACTAAGTGGGTGGAAGCTATTTCTTTAAATAATGTTAATCAAGAGGCAGTAATTAGTTTTATTCAAGACCATATATTGTATAGATTCGGTGTGTCTGAAACTATCACCACAAACCAAGGTTCGGTTTTTATTGGTCAGAAAATGGTCGAATTCGCTGCTGAAAATGGTTATAAATTGTTGAGTTCGACGCCATACTACGCTCAAGCAAATGGTCAAGTTGAAGCAGCCAATAAAATTATCATTAGTTTGATTAAAAAACATGTTGGGCAAAAACCCAAGAATTGGCATAAGACACTTAACCAAATTTTATGGGCGTGTCGAACATCTCCCAAAGAGTCAATTAATAATACTCCTTTTAAACTTGTTTTTGGGCATGATGCAGTATTACCAGCAGAAAATTATTTTCAATCAATTAGGATTCAAAGACAATTTGAAATCCCATCTGATCATTATTGGAGTATGATGCTAGACGAATTAGTTGATTTAGATGAGGATAGGTTAAATGCATTAGATGTGCTCACAAGACAAAAGGAAAGAGTAGCTAAGGTGTACAATAAGAAAGTCAAATTGAAGACTTTCGATGTGGGAGACTTAGTTTGGAAAGTCATTTTACCTATGGTTCGAAAAGATAGAGTCCTAGGTAAATGGTCCCCAAGTTGGGAAGGACCATTTAAAATTTTACAAGTTTATTCAAACGGCGCATATGAGGTCAAAGAGATTGGCGCTGATGAGAGAATTATGCGTGTAAATGGCAAGTATTTGAAAAAATATAAGCCAATGCTGCAAGAAGTTAAAATAACGCTGGAATAAATATAAAGAAAGCGTAAAGACATGGCATTCAAAGAATAGAAGTTGCCAAAACGTTGTCGAATTCATAGAATAAGAATTGCACAAGAATAAAATGGAAGAAATTCCATTATAATGTTGCCAGATTAGATACGACATTGCTCGAGAAATGGCCTTTGCAAAATAAAAATAATTGTCAAAATAGCCAAAGTGTTACAACAGGAAAATGAAGCTATGTTATTACAAAATGACTTTCGACCTCAAGTCAATGAATAAGGCCTTGGCTTTAGAGATCTTCCTGTTGAGAAAATTGCCATCTTTAGTTAATTTTTCGACAGTGGCATTGCAACGCTCAAGGTCCTCCAAGTGTTTAAGGCAAAGAGTGGCTTCTTGGTCAATCTGGTCCTTAATTTTTTCTACAGGAGTCAAAGACCCTAAAAGGGTTCCTTTCTTCTCTTCCAATGCTTGAATTTTCGACTGCAATCTGGCTATACTCTTTTGATGTGTCTTGATCTCAGCATTGCGATCCTCGATAGCCTTCATCTCAGCTTCTGACTTGGTCTTCAAGGAGGCAAAGCTAGCATGAGTGGCATCAACAAGTGCTGCCACTTCTGCCTTGCGTTTCGACTCAAGCTCTAGAGGATTGTCATGATCCCTCTTTTTCTGTATATCTTGAGCAAGTTGTTCGAAAAGAGGCTGGACAGCTAAGACAAAGTCACTAGCAGAAAGTCACTAGCAGAACGTGGAAGGCCACGTGGTACACCAATATAGGAATAACGCCAACAACATTTAACAGTGATGACGTCAGGTAGGTGAGATATTCCGATCAAGTGTAAAACCTATTTCGACATTGAATTCAAAAATGCTCTTTTTCTTCCTTTGCCTTAAGCTCAGTCGAAAAAAGATATTTTTGGGGGGCAATTTGTTAGCCTGTAATTTCGACAGGCTTCATTTAAAATAGTCAACAGGGTTTGACTTATACTTTGACATAGATCAGAGGATTTCGACAAAGATCATGTTCAGGGCAGATTCGACAAGCTTCCAGAAAAAACAAAAACAAGAAAAAGGAAAATGGACACAAGCTTCGACAGACAGAAGACTAAGTAGTTATGCGCTGAAAAGCTAGCAGTTGGTCGAAAAGAGGAGCAGTTACCAACATTTTTATAACTATCTTTGAGGGCAGTTTCTGCTCCTCCCACTAAGTATAAATAGTAGTTTCTGAGAAGAAACAAGGGTCACAAAATTTCATGTTGCAATTCTCACGCTCTAACTTCCGCATTCAAGAGAAAAACGAGTCAGAGAACAATGTATGATCTTGTGTACCATTATCTTTCATTTTAATGCAATTTACTTCTGTTTTCTCTTTACCTTTATGTGTTTTACAATTCAAGTCCTTCTTCCCTGAAATATCTTGATTGCTTCGCGCGTAAAGAATCAATTATTTCTTCTTCTTTTCTGTTTAAAACGCAAAACACTGAAGAACATCACATCAAACTAAAAACTCTAAACACAAATGGTCTTAGGATTCACTGGTTGATCCTGCAAGTTAACCAAATTGGAGACCAGCGGTGTTTACCAAAATCCACGGTAAACACACGCGCAGATTTGATTATCGTTATAATTATAATTATAATTGTTTCTGTCATTGTTATAGTTTGCATAAGTTGTTGCATATAGTTTAAATCCCATTTTCCGCATTCGATTTGAACTAGCATTGTTAATTTTTCAAAAATCCAAAAGAAGTCATATTTAGCATATAACCTTATTCACCCCCTCTCTAAGGTTATCATATAGTCCAACAGGAGCCTCATCCCAGATTATTAACTTAGTCCTTTCAATCAATTGAGCCAAGTGACTGCCAATTGCTATATTACATGTTGAATCTTCATTAACAATTATAGGTATAGCAAACCTGGAATGGGCAGTCCTACCACCTGGTATAAGTAAAGCAGCCACCCCGCTTGATGCTACAGTTAATATAACTTCACCCTGTGAGCGGTACCAAGCAGCAAGTGCTCTCCATATAAAAGTTTTACCAGCACCACCAAAAGCATTAAGAAAAAATAAGCCCCCTTTGTCAGCAGCAACTGCAGAAACTACGGTATCATAGACAAGACGTGGTTCTGTGGTCATCGTTGCCAACAACCGAACATGTTCCTCGCTTAAGGCTACCCTATCGTAATTTAATTCATCGTTTATAAGTCGGTTTTCTTGATTAGAACTTAATTATATCATGATCAGGTAATGGCATTGTTGGAAAATCTGACAACCTTTTATTGTGACCTTGTAACAACTTGTCAATTTCAATCAGAAGGTAACTTCGAAGTTGATCATCAGATAATGTAAGATCTGAAATAGAAAACGACATATGACACACAATTAGTTTAAATGGTAAATTTTATTTTATTAAGTGAAGTTCATAATTAAGATATGCTTATGTGATGTGCTGGAATTTCCAAACGTTGTGGTGAAACAAATATATTGTAAACGATATATATAAGGGTATTAATATATATATATATATATATATATATAAATATGAAGACTATAATATGTGATAAAATGAAAATATTTTAATTTAACGTATAATGTTTTAAGATATGGTTGTATAATGGGCAGAAAAATATTAACAGATATTTAAGTAAGAATATATTCATAATATTTCAACATTTCTTTAATAATAAATATAAAAATAATGAAAGTAAAAAATAATATTCCCTCGATTAGTGAAAATTCGTCGTTGACGGTATAGGATGTCATCACTTAGAAAAATATAGGTACTCTCAAAAACAAACTCGGGCTTACTCATTGCATTTGAAACCAACAAAGTTGAAAATAGATCCCTTAAATAATGACAAGAACCCCAATGGGCAGCATCTTTGATTGCCTCTATGTATTCTTTGTCATCCTCCAGGAAACCCATCGCGTCACAAGCATCTCTAAATGTGGGATGAACATACGTGTCTACTGTTCACAGATCTTCATAGCATGTTGGCCCGCGAATAAAATTAAGCAAGGTACGCATATAATAAATCTCACCTGTCCCCGGGGGAACAAAATGCATACGACCAATGCTAAAACCTTTTTTCCTAGGTGACCACTTGCGCGCTTGTTGGTTCCAGACAAACTTTGTCGGAAACTCGGTATAAGTTAGCTCCCTTGCACTTTCATATTGCTTATTTTCCTCGAACCATCACTACAAAAAAATCAGGGATTAGCGAGGGAAATTTCCCTCGCAAACTGACCAAAATCCCTCGCTAATGGTCATTTGCGAGGGAATTAGCGAGGGACCGGTTCCCTCGCTAATACCTTCCTCGCTAATGAAATTAGTGAGGGAATTTGAATCCCTCGCTAATTAGCGAGGGACATTTCCCTCGCTAATGTTGCCTCAAAATTTGTGCAAATTTTCAAATTCTGACTGACACGTGTCTTAATTTAAATGGTTTGTTTTTTATATTTATTATTATATTATTTTTAAAATCAGTTTTTTATTATATTGTATTATTAATTTTGTGGTTGTTGTTGTGGTGGTGGTGGTGGTGGTGGTGAAAGGTGGAGAGAAAGAGGAAAGAAATTCGTAGGTGGTGGTGGTCTCGTGGGTGGTGGTGGTGTGGTGGTGGTCTCGTGGGTGGTGGTGGTGTGGTGGTGGTGGAAGAAGGTGGAGAGAAGAAGAGTGAAAGTGGAAATTGTGTAAGAGAGAGAGAGAGAGAAGAGAGGAAGAGGAAAGAAGGTGGTGGTGGTGGTGGTGGTGTCGCGAGTGGTGGTTGTTGTGTGGTGGTGGTTGTTGTTGTGTGGTGGTGGGTTAGGGTTTATAGGTGAGAGAGATAGAGTAGAGGAAGAGGAAGGGAAGAGTGAAGAGGAGAGAAGAAGAGTGAGGGTGGTTGGTTGGTTGTGTGGTGGTGATGGTGGTGGTGGTGGAGAGTAGAGGAAGGGAAGAGGAAGGGTGAAGAGGAGAGAAGAAGAGTGAGTGAGTGAGTGAGTGACAGATTTAAGTAAAAAAAAATTAAAAAAAATTGCGAGGGAACTATTTTCCGTCGCTAAAAACCACTTTAATTAGCGAGGGATTTTAATTCCCTCGCTAATTCCGTCGCTAATTTCCTTGATTCGCGTGAATTTGACTGAATTTTCCCTCCAAACAATTAGCGACGGAAATTTTTCAAATTCCCTCGCTAAATCCCTCGCTAACGGTCAAATTTTCAAATTCCCTCGCTAATTCCCTCGCTAATGTCAGTTTTAGCGAGGGAATCACATTCCCTCGCTAATTCCCTCGCTAAAGTCAGTTTTAGCGAGGGAATGTTATTCCCTCGCTAATGTCCCTTGCAAATAAGCGTTTTTTTTGTAGTGCATGCAAGAAATTTGGTAACATTTGCACTATCACTGTCAAGTACATCATTGATTGGCCTACGACGATCAAATATAAGATATTGTTCTCTAGGTAGATGGAACATAAGCCTCTCAACTGATGGCTCCCGATGATGAATATCGAAACTAAAAATTCTCCATACAGCTTCACAAGCGGACGAATAACGGCAATCATAGTATTGTTTGATTTCATCAACTGTTGCAACTTGACCAGTATCATCTGCTGGTTCATAGAACGTGGTTGTTACCCTATCATGTCCCTTGTTAACATACTTAAATAAGTATTTAATGGAACACGATTGATTACACCATTCAACATTAATATGAGCGTTGAACATCAACAACAATGTCTGGTTGTACGGTACAACGTATCTGAAAAAAATTGTTTAGTTAAGTTGGTAATATTTTAAAATAATAAAACATTCATGAATGAAGTGATGTGTTTCATACCTGTTGTCCAAAAAGCATTCTCCTTTTTTAATGACGTAACCATTATCCATTATCCATTCGGGTAGCCATCAAGATCAATAGTAGTAGTGTTGACAAATTGTTTTGGAAAAAACTTTGAACACTTGTGTGACACCATAATGGAGATGATAGTTTCTGGGCACCACATGGTCCATGAACCATAAAGTTAGACACAATCTTGTACAGTTCAGGATCCTTTGTTTCATCTGGTATCTCAGCAGTTATAATGCAGTCTATGTCTTTTGGTTCCAAAATTCTGCTTGTTTGTGCCAAAAAGACCAGAATATGTGCATGTGGTAAACCACGCTTTTGAAACTCGATTGTGTAGATGACTGAAAATAAAATTACGTAAATTATTTTGAATATCTTGTCACGAATCAACCAATAGAATGTAGAAATATTTATTTGAATAAAATACCTGCTCTTGTCTTGCCAAATATCTTCCCTTTCTTGATCTCTCGAATTAAATGGTCTAATTTAATTTTGAAAATGCGAGAAACCAGATTTGGTCTATCTTCAGCCTTTAAGTTAAGGTGTGTTAAGTACGTGGTTAACTCCGGCCACTTTGGGTTGCAAGTAAATGTAATAAAAAGATCTGGATATCCTGCCCACCTACAAATTGCCAATGCATCTTGGTAATTTTGTTGCATATAACGTGATCCACCAGTGAATGTAGATGGTAAGACAATCCTTTTCCCTACCATGGCTGGGTTTCGGTACTCTCGAAGTAACGCATCAGAAAGTCCTTTATACATGTCTGCACGGATTTCTGTCTGATGGCTTCTGACCCATTGTAATCTTTGTGCTTCAATCATACTATACACATCTACCAAGAATTGTTGAAATAAACGTCTGCCATACAACAATATAGAATGCTCTGTGGTCCTCTGTTGTACTCGATAAGCTAACCATTCACGTAATGTCATTTTATCCCTTTGAATTGTAGGTGCATTGTTGTCATTATTGTACTCAATATGTTCATGCCAAGCATCTTCACCTTTGGGAAATAACACTGGGTATTGCAATGGGAGATAAGCAAAACTTAAAGTTGATATCCGTTGCAAAAACCCGGATTGTGTTTCAACAATAACATCTCTTTCATGATGTACTGAATCAAAATCGCCCACAATATGGCCAGCTACCTCAGATGCTATTGGTAGGTTATATGTTCTTGAATCTTTACCTCGTTTACCAAGTATTCGAAGTTTGATATTCTGTTGGGGACCAAATTTTATACGTTCTCGGACGTATCTATACATTTTGATATAAGGGTTGCATTCATCAAGAATGTCACGCAATTCCTTAACAATATCAGATTGCAAAAATGTGGGATCATCTTCCATCCTGAAAAAATAAAATCCCAACTCAATAAAAAATTCATTGATTGAAACACTGTTAGAATATACTTCAGGATAAAATATAAAAACAATGCATAAGTTTTTTTAATGTCACGATAAAAAATAAAATTACCTTACAACAGACATTCGATTTGGAATTTCGTTTTCTGTGTCACATATATATAGCTGTGCAAATTTTGGGTGACACTACAACACATTTAGGGATGGGCAGCGTTTTTTTTAGCCATGGGCAGCGTTTCTGGGCGCTGCTAAATTTGGCGCTGGTGATTCCTCCCCAAAAATGGGTAGCGTTTGAGAAGCGCTGCTCATTAATAGCCATAGGCAGCGTTTGAAGGGAGAAGCGCTGCTCATTCACCTAGCGCGTTTAGAAATGGGCAGAGTTTGGTAAGGGGAAGCGCTGCCCATTTCTAAACGCGCAAGGTGAATGAGCAGCGCTTGGTGGGAGAAGCGCTGCCCATTCACCTAGCGCGTATAGCAATGGGCAGCGCTTGGTAAAGGAAAGCGCTGCCAATTGCTGGTGAATGAGCAGCGCTTCCCCCACCAAGCGCTGCTCATTCATCTAGCACATTTAGCAATGGGCAGCGCTTCCCTTTACCAAGCGATGCCCATTGCTATACGCGCTAGGTGAATGGGCAGCGCTTCTCCCACCAAACGCTGCCCATTGTTTAATTTTTTTTTTCCTTTTTTTCTTGTTTTTTTGTACTTTCCTTTTTATATTTGATAATTTCCTGGTCATATACAGCCAATTAATCCCAATCCAATCCATTATATACTAACAACATATATATATATATATATATATATATATAAAGTAGTTATATATCCCAATGCACCAATATGATCACAAACCAAAACAAACTAGCTAACAAGTTATTATATGTATCCAAAACTTAGCAACTTACAATATTAACAAATTAATATGTATCCAAGTCAAACTCTCTACCAATATGTATCCAAAACTAGCCAGATACTTACAATATGTATCTAAATTAAAACAAGTTAGCAGCTAACATATGCATGAACTAATTCATATGCATGTATCCAAAACTAGCAAGCTACTTACAATATGTATCTAAATTAAAACAAGTTAGCAACTTACATATGCATGAACCAATTCATATGCATGTATCCAAATAAAACTCTAACAATTTACAAGATTACAATCTATCTAAAATCAAAAGAATTGGAGACATAACGGCACCACTCTTCTCTAAGCTCATCAATCTGTGCAGTAGAGTATGTCTTCCACCGACAATCGGGAAAATACTAAAATTATATAATTAAATAAAATTAGAATTGAAATATATGGTTAAACCAAAATAAAAAAGAGTTCTGTAAAGATACCTGTCTGGGGATAACCACTTGATTGTGGGTAATAATTTCCTTCATAAATCTCATTACGTAATACCCACAATCATTGTTATTCGGTTGTTTCAGACACTACAAAACAAAAGATTAGTTAATTGTTAAATTTAATTTCATACATTTTTTTGACAACAATAATGTAAATAAATATATGAGAAGATTGATTACAAACTTACCACTATTGGCACCCATTTTGTCTGTGATTGTTCCAATCCCCAATATTCCTTCAAACAACTGAACACAATTGGATATAACTATATTATTAAAAATACATATAGTTAACAACTAAAACAAAGAAATATGCAGAGTGATCGAAATACACACACCTATTAAATATCACAACCAAGTCTGGGTGGGTGTTGAAATGACCATGCACAGAATCAATGTAGTACACCGTATCTGTCTTAGGATTTATTGCAAGCAAAATCCAATGATCCCTACAAAATAAAACTTTGAATAAGTAATTGACTAGTATTTAAAAAAATGCATGTTATATAAGAATAGATTAAATCTCTCACCCTACGAGACACGGTGCCAAAAACATGGTATCGACGCCTCTATGTTGAGCATCCGATAAGCGTCGAGTGATATAATTTGTAACATCTTTCTTGTTTTGTTCCACAAGGTCGTTATAATTAGACAGATCCTCCCTGACATTACGGAGGTGTGTACTATCCGGACACAAGAACACATATCTCTGTGTCCGCTCCGAAGGGACCAAAATGTTATGATACAAGCACCTACAATTAGAGGTATATATATATACAAATTAAATTAACGATATAATAAAATAAACTCAATGATGTTAAATAATAAATTACATACGTACCTGATATATGCTCTAATACAAACACTGGTTGCCCAATTCATCTGACATAAATCATTAATATCCTGTTTTGGGATTATCAATAGTTGATCGGGATTTCCAAAAACGTTGTCATCCATCTGTAATACAAGCGGGGTTTCATCATCCATCTTGAATTGCGCATGCATTTCGGTATACAAAATAATCCTAGAATCATCAATGGAAGAGGCGGAGGGCTGACACACTATTGGAGGAGGGGCTGGCTGAGTCACTTTTGGAGGGGCGGGCTGAGTCACTTTTGGAGTAAGGGAGGACCGAGTCACTTTTCGCGGAGGGCGGGCTGAGTCACTGTTGGAGGAGGAGAGGGCTGAGTCACTGTTGGAGGAGGAGAGGGCCGAGTCACTTTTTGAGGGGCAGGCTGAGAAACTTGTGTTGAACGGCCGGACCGATACACTTTCTTGCTAGTAGATATTGCCTTGCTAACACTTTTGCCCCTAGATTTTGCATTTTGGCGTACCTATATATAAATCAAATAATTCGTTAGCTAGCACACAATAAATGACAAAATAAAATAATTAGTTAGTTACAAATATATTGTCACTTACAACAATAAGGTGCGCTGGCCATGCCACAAATGTACCAACTGCATCTTGCACAGTTGGTAAATCTATACTGGGTATTGGAGCAGGCAATGGTGCATCCCCCACAATTGCACAATCAACTCTGACTCTAACATGATTTGGAGGTATGGGTAAATTGTGCATCAAAGTTCCCAATTGGTCACATGTGAAGCTTATTGCAACCATTTGGTGTGAGTTTGAGATATACAATTCACACTCACACTCATTGTTGTCCTAAATCAATTATAAACAAAAATTAATAAATACATTGCGTAGAAGAAAGAGAGTTTAATAATTAATTTCTTATTTATCCTCAAAAAAAATAATTAATACCTTAGTTGACGGAATGGTGCAGCTATCTCGTGCGCTATCTGTGGCAGGGGATGGTACTGCAGGCGAAACCAACCCATAGTGCAATTTGATTTGACTAAGTTCAGACCTTAGACCTTCATACAATACCCGCAACCCCTTAGACCTTAGACCTTAGACCTTAGACCTTAGACCTTCATACAATCATGATGCTCCTCATAAGTTCTCTTCTTTGACCCAAGGTAGTTGGATGGATTGACGCCAAATCCACAACCCCTTGTACGACCTGGGTATTCTTCCTTTTCCAAGGCACGAGTAAGGATTTCTTTTTCAGAGCAATCAGTGATCTCTCCCTGTGACACAGACTCTGATATGGTTTCCTGATTCACAAACAAAAGTATAATAAATAAAATCATTATACATTTTAAATATCATAAAAGTTTCAAAACAATATTCGAGGAATTGGAAATACTTACAATTCTGTCGGTCACCTCCTTAGTTTTGGGATCCACAACCTTTCCATCCTTTTGTCTGGCTGCTACCCACAACAAATGTCGCCCAATGCTTTCTTTAGTAGGATCTTTCCCACTCTCCTCCAACTATATTTAAATTTACCAAATGTTAATTAAGAAATTATAAATCAAAAGATTTATTAAACAAAGAGAAATCAAGCTTATTGTGTCTTACCAATCTCTCTTCAAAAACTTGATATCCACTAGCACCGCCTCTATAAGGGTACTCACAACCAGAAGCTCTCTCTCGATTCGCTTGGCATAGTTTCTATTTAGAGACATAAGTATACATTAATGTATAATATATAATTATCAACTATATTTTAAGTTATAACTTAATAGATTATAATACTAACCACGAAATCTTCATCTTCGGTGCGTCTCCTAACAAATGTAACCCAATCCTCCTCCGTAATAAATCCACTATATGGCGCTGGAGGCTTCCATCTGAGGTTTCCACTATTATCAAACAACAATTTTTTTTTAGACTACCCCTGAAATTCCGATGTAGCTTTCCAGCTTCCTTCATACACCAGTCTTTTCGGGATTCATCCACATCAAAATATTTCTGCATACACATATTCAATGAAAATGATATAAATATATATGGTTACAAATTTATTAAATAAGATTACTAAAGAGATGTAAAATTATATACCTGTATTGTTAACCAAAACTCCTCTTTGTGTTTCCTCAAAACAGCACTTTTCTCACTCCAAGTACTGATTGTAATTGGTATCATTTGTTTTACCTTACTACCGAGGAAGGTAACCAAATCTGCGCGATTATCCCCAATTGGCTGGCCCTTAATATTCCACAACACCTACATTATGTCATTAGTAAATTAGTTAACAAACAATTAAAACTAAGTGTTGAATTAATAAGTTAATTAGTAATTAGTAATTAGTAACTTACTGTACTTTTCCTTTTCCTTTATTTACTCGATTGATGATATTTTTTTTGACCGTCATTCCACGAGGAGCCTGCTTTCTCATATACTTTTCAACATCACACTGATGATCGCTGTCATGATCACTGTCATGATCACTATGATCCGCCATCTAACCTGCAATAAAACATAATCATTGTTATTGTTATATTTATCTATCCAAAATAAATAAACAGACAAGAAGATGAAAACTATGTAAAATAACTACTTGCCAAGACTAAACTTCATCACAAGTTAGGTATCAATCTTTCATTTCAAGCACAACTAAAAGAAAAGGAACACATAAAAAAAATAAGAGAGGCAATTTCAGTTTTAAATAAATAAATAGTCACTCTAGTTTTAAACAACAAAAGTACCTAAATAAGTGGAAGCAATAATGAACTCCAACCTAGGCGAACCACGCACTAGCAAATGAACCGAACTCTCGAACAACGAATGCAAAGCTCCGACAAAACAAACTCGCAAAACCTAACAACAATTCACATATTCAGCAACAATCCTCAATTTCTCATGTTTAGAAATACATCACAAGTATCCCTTAACCTAGAACAACATTCAATTAACATGCATTTCACTAAATATCTCAAATTTATAAATATACAACACAAGAATTCCTTAACCTAGAGCAACATTAAATTAACAAGCATTTCATTTGGACATTTCAACAAACACTACACTTACATTTTCCCTCAAGTTTAGAAACACCATTTCAAAGAACAAATCATCAAGCATCAACTTTCAATCATCTAACCTAAAGTACCAATGCCATAAAATAATTAGAACAACATGTAATAATACTAACCTTAGTGAAAGAGAAACGAAAATGGGGAAGAAATGAACTTCCAAGTCCGAAATCCTTTGTGAAAATGGAGAAGTGTGGAAGAGTGTGAGAGTGCGAAAATGGAGAAGAGTGGAAGAGAAATGAAAATGGGAAGAAATGAGCTTTGGAGAAACGAAAATGAGAGCCACGTACGAGTGAGAGTGAGAACGAAAATGAGAGTGAGAACAAAAATGGTGAGAGTGTGAGAGTGAGAACAAAAATGGTGAGCTAGAGTTGGAGAGCTAGAGTGAGCACGAGAAAGAAAGAGAGAAAGAGAGTTGTGCGTGGAAAAAAAATAAAAACAATAGCAATGGGCAGCGTTTTCATTAGAAGCGCTACCTTTGCCTAGCGCTTTTTAGCAATACCCAGCGCTTCCAAATAAACGCTGCCCATTGCCTAGCGTGTTTTACCAATACCCAGCGCTTCTATATAAAACGCTGCCCATTGCCTAGCGTGTTTTACCAATACCCAGCGCTTCCATATAAACGCTGCCTTTTGCCATGCGTGTTTTCACGAATACCCAGCGCTTTCCATATAAACGCTGCCTTTTGCCTTGCGTGTTTTACAAATACCCAGCGCTTTTTATTTAAGCGCTGCCTTTGGCCTTGCGCATTTTATCAATAACCAGCGCTTTCCAAATAAGCGTTGTCTATCCCTTTGACCGTTTCACCTTACCTAGCGCTTTTTAATAAACGCTGCTTAAGGTAGCGCCTATTTTTGCTACTTCTGGCGTAGTGTGATCTTCGGGTAAAGGCACCAAGCTTCCTATCTGGTGATAGTTCTCCCCATTCATGACAAAAATAGGAGGTGCGCCCCCAACATTTATGTCTCTCTGAATTTTACCTCCCATGGATGTAAATGCAAACATATTGTTGAAGGAACGAATGTTTGATTGGAAACATTTGCTTTTGCGATCATTAGAATGGAACAGGGTATTAAGAGTTGTTGGGGGGTTGCGTGTAATGAGATAGAATCACACGACCATGAGAACAACATATATTGAATTTTGGGTTTTTAGCCTTGAAGTTTTTTTGGTTTCGTTCCTCATACCATAAAACTGCCCCACAGTGTTGTCACGTTGATGAAGGGATACCAATGTCCCAATATATATCAGCTGTACATTAAATGGAAAAAAAAAAATATTTCGTTCGTTATTAAAATGTTTAGTTGTTGTTATAGGTCAAAAAATATACCGTATTTGCTATTGAGGTTTTATGTGCCAGCCTAAAATAAACTAAAATGGTAATATAGAAAGTATAGAGTTATTATAGAGTATCACCTTGAACTGGCATATAATGTTCTCCACGATAAGGGTTATTGGGTTCCGATAGTGGTTCTTGAGATGCTATAGTTAATTGAGCATATGTTATACATACAAATTACGAAATATAATATTATTTTGACACAATATAATATTAACTTCAAACATACCTGGTAATGTGTCCTTTGGTGTAACTCTTTGGGACGGTTGTGGCATGTTAGTAATAGGTGATTTCCTCTTGAGAACATGTCTTCCTGGACGAACTCGATGAGATCCCCCAAATTCATTCCTTGATAATTGTATGTCTAAATAAAATATTTTTGTTCTTATGTTCTAGAATAATATTTAAATTTATCACATAATGTGATATTTTGAAAATTAGTACATACAAATACACACACATATATATATATATATACACACACAGATATGTATCAATAAATTCACAGGAAATTTTATATATAATTATATATTGATATATAAATATTATTGATAAAAATGTAACCATATGAGTTTTAATTTTTAAATGAAATTGGCATTTAAAGTAAAGTTTGTAAAAATTTAAAGTGTAGAAATTTACCATTGACATCCTGTCGGTCGTCATATAAGGTGCAACCAGTATTGTTGTTGGGTAGTTCAGGGAATGGTTTAATTGGTGAATGTGTATAAAATGAACCTGAAACAAAAAAATATAACGATTGAAATTATGTATATAATTCAATTGGTTGAGGTAATCAGTTAAATGTATTGTAATTTTAACAACTTACGATTAGTAATATCACTGAGGGGCGAAATGGAATGTCGTATAGACTGTTGGTCTGGAAGATCAGAAAAGAATTTCTGAACTTTATGGGATACGTCCTCTGGAATAAGAAGAGATTTAGAAAGATAAAGAGCCATAAATAAATGTTAAGAGAAATGAATAGTTATATAATTATTTTAATATATATGACTCAATAGGTGATACTAATGAAGTGTAAATTTATTAGATGTTAACAACTGGCTACGGCACTCATTATTGAAAGACAATGAAAACTTACCTTGAGGATAATATTAAAATCTAGATCAGATTAAATAAATAAATAAATTTATATATATATATATATATATATATATATGTGTGTGTGTGTGTGTGTGAGAGAGAGAGAGAAAACTATAGTTAGAAAAAAGTTACTTTTTGTATAAATATCTGGACTGTTTATATGGACTGTTTATTTTGGTAATTAAGTGATTTGTTGCATTCGCATTTCATTGTTGATTTGTGGTTTGGCTTTGCGTTAAATTGAAGTTGCAGAGTTTTGAAACACAGTTTATACCCTTTTAAATTGTATTCATTGATTTGATTCCGAAATTCAATAATGTGAAATGAATGATGGTGTAGAAATAATAATGTAATTCATGGGACGTTAGCACGATATATTAAACTTGTATATTATTATAGATAAAGGTTTAGTAAATATAATATATAATATTGTTAATACCATTTAAAGGGAACTTTATATATGATGGATGAATTGGGGGCAAAGGGAACTTTATATAAATTTCAAGGAAATTACACAGGTAGATGGACTCATTCCATTGAAAATAAATGGAAGAGATTGAGGCAAATGAAATGGGTGGTAGTGTTATGGTCTATTTGGACCAACAGAAACAATATAGTCTCTAAGGGGTGAGGGGATTACTGACGTGGGAAAAATTATGCAGCAGACCAAATGTTTGGTATATGGGGTTGGCTTATGTATAAAGTAGACACTAAGCTAAAGACTATCAAAACAATTTAAAAGGAAATGACATTGTTAATATTAAATATACCGTGGGCTACAGTTGCATGGAAATTTAAAGTACACAACGGAATTTTTAAATCAAAGAAAACAATAAACACAATGCCATATGCTAATGGCTTGGAAGAAATGAAAGGGAACTACTAATACTTAAGTTGGCCCACTACAACATAATTCATAAGGTGATTACTCCTTAAGCTCCTTTTTGATGTTGTTCTTTGGAATCTTAGTCTGAGACTCTGGGCTAAAATCCATGTTGCTCAAGTCCAGAGCTTCCAATTCTGACACAGCCCTTTTACCAGCATTTTTAGTTGGATGGGTAATTTCAGATTCTTCAATGGCATTAAATAGCTTAATAGTTGGAGGAGTAATCTCAGAGTCTCACTACAAAAAACGGAACAGATTGCGGGGGTTTTTAAGTCACTTAGCGGAGGTTTTAAACCCCCGCAAGGTAATTTGCTGGAGTTTTATAAAACGCCGGAGATTCAAGTGCCGCAATCTTTTTGCGGGGGGGTTTTAAGGAAACGCTGGTATCGTGTCTTTTAGTGGAGGTTTTACTGCAGGGTTTTTAACCCCCACAATTAGTGGAGGTTTTTTTGAGGGGGTTATAAACCCCCTCTAAATATTCACTATAAAATCTTAATACTCTTTTGTTATTATTTATTATTGAGGAGGGTGTCCCTTCACCTCATTATTAGCTTCTATTACCAATACCCATGTGAACACGTGTTATATATAATATCAAAATTCATTAAATTTAATTTAAGTACTTAATACTTTATTCAAAATATAACCATGATAATTCAATCAAAGTACTCAAAACTTTATTTTAAATATAACCATGATACATAAATGTATTTCAAACATACACAATTTCACTGTCAAATGAATCATTTGTAGTTTTAATATTCAATGTAATACAACTCAAAATCTATATATATAGATTCAAAGAAATTCTATACTTGATCCTAAAAATCATTAAATGTTGCTAGCAGCAAATGATCCTCTTGCATCAATTAGGGAATTAGGCCCTCTTGCACTCTCACTTGCCTAAAATAACAAAAGAAAAATTTTCTCATTTCAAATATCGATGGAGTATAAGCAGATTATGAAAAATAATGTATGGCAAGTAACCTAATGAGAAAAACTGATTTCATTTTATTGACCAATTGACTTATATAAAGATAAAATAAAAGTCACTAAAAAAGTTACTGCACAAATAATGTATAATGCAAGAGATAAAGAGTATGAGTCTGAGAAGTATGGCTTGGTCAGGAACCTGAAATCAAAATGAGATGGAAGATGGAACATTGAGCAAGGAATCATGCTCCCAGTTAAGTCTTCGAAATGTCACTATATATAATAATGCTCACAGAATGTCATCCACTATCTAAAGGCCTTTCACTATCTAAAGGCCTTTTCAAATTCCAATCAGGCATATACTTGTAACAAAACAATCACAACACATGATGCCTACACAATTCAAAATAAAATTAGTAAGTAAAACTTGAATGGTTTAGTTTAGAGTTAATTGTTACTTACCACAAAATATCTATTTCCTATGAAAAGATAACTTGAAATGAAACATTCACTCTAGTTGTCTCATTCAAAAGCAAGCCAAGCCACGCTGCTTCTACCAGAAACACAAATTGTATTACAATCAACAAAAATGCAACTAAGAATATAAACTATTATTGGAAACAATTAATATAAAAAAATATTGAAGACAAACATAGCAAGCAACATTAGAATAGATGAACACTTACCATAAGTTACTGTTGATTCTAGAAGATCCAAGGGCCATGTTTTACGCTCCATCTCTTCAACAAGAAGTACTGGAGGTTTCTAGAGAGACCCAAAATCAAAACCCCCACACCAACTTTGCTGTCGCAATCACAAAAATCAAGATTACTTTGTTTGTAACTCAAACCCAAAATCAAAGTAGTTCGTAATTCCAACAACAACATTCTCTTCAAGGGGGTTCTTCACCCATTCCATTTAATTACGTTCATAGTATAAATATTGATACTCTAAACCAACAAACCCTAACTTTTTAATAAAGCAAGATTCATTTCAGATTCGTAAAATAGAAGAATGAAAGATGAAGAATACACTGTAAAGGAATTTTGAAGATATAGTGAAATATAGATAACAAAATAAATAGAAATAACGCATATTGGTCCTCACGAGATGTGGCTGCGGCGTCACCTTCATGGATGCGGCGGAGTCTCCTTCATAGATGCGGTGGCGTTTCCTTCATGGTGTGGCAGTGTTGCCTTCGTCTTCTTTGTCTTCTCCTGAGGCGTCTCCTTCGATTGAGTGAGTGATAGAGAGGGAAAGAGAAAGAGGCACAGCTGAGGGAAATAGAGATTCATCTTTATGTTTAATGAGAGAGCTTCTGTCTCGCGAAATAGAGATAGGGTTCCATGTCTGAGAAATCTGAAGCAAGAGAGGGGAAAGGTTTTGCGAAATCTGAACGTCAGAGAGAGGGAGGGTTTGCGAAATTGATGAAGCTGAGAAATCGAATCTGAAGCGTGATAGTGAGAAGAGAGGCAAACGTGAAATCTGAAGTGTGAGAGAGAGGGAGGGTTTGTGAATTCTAAAGCGTTCAAAGAGGGAAACGTGAAATCATTGAAAGTGAGAAGAGGGAAGCGTGAAACTGAAAAGAGGGAAAGAGTTTTTTTTACGTAGTGGGGGGGTTTTTTCATGACAATCAGCGGGGGTTTTAAAACTCCTTAAATTGAAACAATTTTTTTAACTAAAGTAGTAAAAAGTTCCTTTTTTAACGTTAAACTGAGGGGGTTTTTAAAACCTCCGCAAAAAAACCCTCGCAATCTGTTCCGTTTTTTGTAGTGTCTAGTATGGCATTAACTTGCTTAATAGGAGACTCGTCATCTAGAATGATCTGTTGAAAAATATAAATTGAATTAAACTTTTGTTCTGCATCATGGGTAAATAATTGCAAGTTATTTTTGAGTGTTTAATTACCACAGTGTGGTCTTCCTCAAGGTTAGCTATATCATTTGAGATATCGGTGTCATGGTTGTCTTGGGAACCCTGAGGTATAGTATGTTAAAACTTATTTCAAAGATATGTTGGTTAATATAAATTTTACTAAATGTATTATTCACATTGGAGTTTAGGTCTTACATAAATGATATTCTTGTGAACAAAATCCTTGATGATGGAAGGATCACAGGTGAACTTCTTAGCAGTATATGTTTGCCATCCTCTTGTAATGTTGATGTTAGCAACTTGAACTTCGAACAAAAACTCCTTGCCAAAAAATGCATTGCATTCTTCAGGTATGTCCCCATGGTTAGGGTTCTGTTTTTGTTCAAGTGATTTCAATCATTTAACTGAATATGTCATATGATGATTTTCAGTGTTATGTAATGACATTGAAAAATGCGAATATTACCTCATCATTTGCACGAATAAGATCCTCCGCGGATCTTCCAACAAATGTTTGCTACCAATGGGTTGAATAGAGTGAAAGTGGTAGACCCAGTGTTGTCTATAACTTGGAGGTGGAGTTTATACCTTTTTATAGGCGGATTTAAATTGAAGTAAGTAAGAATAATAATTATATTTTGGATTCGTTAGTTTATGCATGTTAAAATGATATCAAATTAAAACAAACCTTGGGGAAGCAGAAACCTTAAGTTACAACCTTAAGACACTTGTTGCAGGAATTATAAGACCATCCCTTTTCAGTATTGAGATCAATAACAGTCACCAGAACGGAACCAAGACACTCCTACAGAAAATAAGTTGATGCAGTTGAGAAATTGGAGTGTATACAACGAATAAAATGACAACGGCAGCATGCCTTGGTTGAGTCAATTAGTTGAGATATGGTCATTTTGGGAGTGTTGATCAATTCTTCAGTTAAAGAGGAAGTAGGGTGAGCAATCATCTGCCCAACGGGTTAGGATGCTCCAGCCTCATCAAACACCAAACTGGTGTAAAACCAATAACTTGATTCGTTACAATATCAGAATTCAATATGAAGAGGAAATTTTAAAGCACGCATGCAATATCCCGAGTAGGTAGCTCAGTTGGCGAACTAAGGGATACCGAAGGAGTGCACCAAATGAATGCAAGAAGGAGGTCCCGGGTTCAAGTCCCGGAAACTAACATTTCCCCCACCCCCACTAACATTGCCTATCAAAAAAAAAAAGTACGCATGCAATACCTGGACTTGTACTCAATAGTGTCAGAAATGTCTTCGTTAATCAAAAGTTTGGTACCATAAAAACCAGTTGATACAACATTTATACCTGGATTCAGGTTTAACATATTGAGCATTAATTTGTAACTCTTAATACGTATATCCATATTATCAAACCTTATAAGTTATATACAGAAAGAGGAAAACATGCCTAGGTATTTTGTCAATCTGGCAAGTTGCAATATTACAACAACAGGTTTGGTGCATCCCTTTGCAGCTTGGGCTTCAAGGTAAGCTTGCATGCGTCTGGCATATGGCCCCCACATGGTACAATTAACTCTGTTTTGGCTGAGCATTTTCATAAGCAAAGAATGTTGAATGATGTCAATCTAATTAAATAGGTGTGACTTTAATTATTTCATGAATTTCATATATATATATATATATATATATATATATAGATAGATAGATAGATAGATAGATAAATTTATTGACCTTTGATCTTCCAATACAAGATCAAGGAGGATGCTACGCCTTCCATCTTTCTCTTTCTCCTTCAAAGTGTCCTTCTCAACAACATGGCCAATGACATCTTTAATTGGTGTACAATTTAGATTACCAGAATAAATGTTAGGATTGTTGTATAAAAACAATAGAACATCTTGAAAATAACAACTCCAAAAATGGAACGACTAAACATATCAAGAATTAGGTCAGTGCGTGGCTCAGCGAGAATGACAGGAAAACCAGAGAAATCAAAAAAGTAGAGAGGAATATCATCAGCAGCCACGGGTGGGACTTTGGTAGTTCTCATGAAATTCAACTTATACTTATGACTTGTTCTCCTATATTTGATATCATTTTGTGATACCATGACATTATCAATTAAGTATGTTGAACCTTCTTTGAGAGAATCAATGAATTGAGGTATCCACATTTTTGGAACAGTTGCACCAATTTTGGATTTCTGGATTATATAGGTAAAAAAAAACAGCTTGTCATTTTAATAGATTCTCTAATAACAATGTGGAAAAAGTTTTGTACAAGGCTAACCTTTGAATTAATGAAGACCATTTCAATGCTTTGAACTTCTTGTGGATTGTTCTTGACAGGTACGTCCCAACGGTTGATGATTCTCACCCTTAGCTTCCAATTAACTCGACCAGCAACAACATCTTCGATGAGGGAGACTTTGGTGGCCATGCTGAATTTAAAAAATAATGGATTAAACAAAAAACTACATTAAAGTTGGTGATAATTATTAAATGAGTATGTTATTGTAAACTTATGAAAAGGTTAGTGGAAATGATTGGAAAAGCTAATGTATGATAGTAAACGTGTTCTATATGCATTTGTTGTTTGTTGAGGTTGCAAAATAATCCCTTAAAAATATTATAAATAAATAAAGATAGTAGTAATAAGAGTTAGAAAAAAAAAGTAGAACTATATATATATATATATATGTTGGTAAATGATAGGAATGGAGTCTTATAAAGTTATAGACCTTGAAATTATGTTTCTAAATTTGCTTCAGACAATATGAAGAAAGAGATGGCTGTTGTGATGAGACTGATAGACAAATGGCTGGTATTTATAGGGATTTGGATAAACAACATCTACTATTGGGGGTGGGTATGTAATAGACGCATTGGGGAATTAGTTTACAAGTTTCATAAATAAATAAAATTTGGTATTTATATTTTCATATCTTAGATGTTACCAAAAAAAAAAGTTTTCTGGGGTGGATTGTAGTTTTAAAACGGGGTATGCAGTTAGGTGTTTGTGGATAAAGGTATCCAATATTGACGTAGATGCTCTTTGTCTAAATTGAAGGGAATTTTTACATGCCAAATTATTGAATTATGATTATTAAAAAACAAAATGTGGTAAAAAGCATTGCATCCACTTATGTAACCAAGGTGCAACATTAGCAGAGGTACATATGGCCTTGAAATAGGGTGTCATATTATTTGTTTATACTCCCCCTTCCTATATACTTGTCATTTTTTGGCATTTTACACATACCAATGAGATCAATAAATTTTGTTACTTTTGATACAATTAATTCTCTTTTACCTATAATATCCTTAATAATTTATTATCTCATTTCACCTATTGCTCTCTCTATAATAAATATTGGAGGGCATTATTGATAATGGGCCCGTTTGGATGAGCTTATTTTTGAACTTATGGAAAATAACTTATGTAGATAAATAAGTTTTCATGTTAACCCATAAGTTCTCACTAACAATAGTTATATCTCTTTAAGTTGTTTTTCCATAAACTACATTGACAAGCTTATGAATAATACAAAAAAACTTATTTATTTGCATAAGCTGTTTTTTATAAGCTCAAAATAAGCTCTATCCAAACGGGCCCAAAAATAATTATAAATGTTGCATTAGACTTTGAAAATGACATATAAATAGAAACAAATTTTTTCTCCAAAAGCGACGAGTAATAAGGAATGTAGGGAGTATAATTTAATGATTTATTAAATGAATAAATTGTTCAAATGCAATATATATTTCCTGTATGCAGAATAGTATTATTTATATCTTACACATTGAGAAATACTTTAGTAGGTGGTGGGGGGATAAACAATTTTTATATTTACCTACGATTTTATCTTAACTTTATAGGTTCACGACTACAATTTTTAAAAAATTGTTAAGTATAATAACTATAGGTAGGTAATGAGTGCAATTATACGAGTTGAAAAATTGCTAGCCAATAGTAACCAAATTATATTTAATTGAAAGAGTAGCCAATTTTTCAAACACTATAGCTAGTTGAATAGGACCCAAATCTTATAGGGTTTGGGTAAACCAGTTCAACTGGTTTTGCATTCACACCGTATTTATCACAACTTCTGGTTATTTGGGACATTTTCATCCAAAACTCACGTAAAATTTTGCATGAAATTTTGATGACCCGCTGGAATGGAAGGTTTCCTTACGTGAATGCATTAAAGGTAGATTAAAATATTGCTACACGCATTTGTATCTAGGATTAATATAAAGAGATTTGACTGCAGATTCTATTTCTTTTTTTAGAGAGAAAGGAAAAAGTAAAATAAGATGAGGGAGAATTTATTTTTTTTGGGTACAAAGATGAGAGAGAAATTTTAGATGAGAAACATACAATACATTTCCCACCTTACCGTTTGGTTGGAGAGAAATAAGGAAGAGAGAATCTTCTCTCTTTCTCTCTTCTATGCTCTCTCTTCCCTCTTTCACCTCAAACAAACACTCTTATTGCAACAAAAAATCATTCTCTCTTCTCTCTCTCTTTCCCTTCTCTCTCGCTTCAACCAAACAAACCCTAAAGGTAGAGATTTTTTTCCCTCCCTCACTATTCTTGCATTGCAATGTCAATTGTCAAGTCTGATTAATCAATATTGTTCGTTTCACCACCAAAAAAAAATCAATATTGTTTGTTTTTATTAGAAAAATGTGTAGTCGTATTTATATTGTGTCATATTTTAAAAGTAGGAAGGCTTACATTGCCTAATTATTATTTTTTGATATTTTAAGGATATATTGATTGCTTTTTTATCCTAACCAATTTTTAATACAAAAAGTCATTCGGTTAAAGTCTGAGTTTAGGACAAAATATATAGTTTCTGATTTGCACCTCCATTGTAGATCATGGCTTCTCTCATTTTTTACATCAATTTATTTTTAATATATTAAATAAAATCAAATTCGTCAATGGCAAGGATTCCCTTCAGTTTAAGAGAGCCTTAATCCCAATGCCTTAGGCAAAGCAGTTGATTATTCTTCAGGACCATCTGCTGTTTGTTGTTGTCTTAGGACCATCATTTTTTATTAAATAAATTGATGTGGATTGTCCAGCGTAACCGAATATTATTATAAAGTCAGTTCAAATTAACTGGCACAGTATTTTATACCAGTATTTTATTAGTATAGCCATATATGTCAAAAAAATATTAGTATAGCTATATACATGTGATGTGACCGACGAACTTTGCCAATTTGCAACTGGCAATTTCTTTTTTCCCAAAACCGCCATTGTGGTCCTCATTGTGATAGGTTGAATTTTTCAAAGATAAAAAACTGAATCCGGCCAACATAGATATTGCTCTATACGCTTCAAGTTGGGTCAAAAAAAAAAGGACCAAAAAAAAAAAGTTGGGTCAAAAATACACAGAGCCAAAGTTAAAAAGAAGAAGTCTAAACTTCTCTTCCTTACTCTTTTTCGAGTGTGATTTACGATACTAAATATATGTTTAGTATTGGTTACTAAATAGATAGAAAGGTAATTTACCTAAAAATTAACAAAAATTCGTGTTTCGTAAAACCAACAAACTGTAAAGCCACTAATCACAGTTATATATATATATCTGTGGTTAGTGGCCACTAACCACAGTTATGCATGTCTAGTTAGTGGCCACTAACCATTGGGGTACTAATTTGTGGTTATTGCCACTTACTGCATAACTTTGGTTAGGTTTATAATTTGTTCTTAATTATGATGTGCATAATTTATTTAAACTACTAATGAAGAAATTGAATTTCTAATGTACTAATCTAATGAAGACATTGAGATTTATGGTATTAACCACTGTTATACTATTCCGTGGTTAGTGGCCACTAACCACCACTATGCATATCTGTGGTTAGTGGCCACTAACCATTCGGGTACTAATTTGTGGTTATTGCCACTTACCACAAATGTACATAACATTGATTAGGATTATAATATTTATATTATATATATATATATATATATGTGTGGTGGTTGTAGGCGGTGGTCGTCGGTGGTTTCGGCGGCGGCAGTCACGGTGGCTCTCCGGCGACCGACCGACGATGGTGGTGGTGCTATTTATTTTAATATATATATATATATATATATTATATATCCATCAACACCCTTATTTTTTAAAAAAAATACAACACCTTTATTTTTAAAATGACAACAACACCCTTATTCATTATCAACCATTAGATTAAATTGGATTAACAAAAAAGTGATCTAAGGGCTAAAATCAATTTAGTAAGAAAAACTAAGGAAAAGGCTTAGTATTGTAAACTAGGTCCCTCTTTTTCCTTTCTCAAAAGCAAAAACTTATGTTCATTGTATCATAAGCACGTTTCATATTTAAAAGTAGTTTGTTTAAAATTTTCCACAAACACTAGTTTAAACATATTAAAATTGTGTTGTAATTGTAATTTTTTAATTAAAAAATTACTTTTTTATTTAAATTAATATTTATATCTCATTTTTGATTTTGATAGATTTTCTCATAAAGAGAAATATGGTTAGCAATACTTTTTTGATGCTCCCCTTCAAACATTATTTTTGCAATTCAAAGATCTCATTCAAATGTTATGAAGGACAGTTTATGAATCAAATTGGCAGTCATGATTGAAGTGGCTCATTTGGTTAAACCAGAGTTGAACCAGATGACAAATAAATAGAGAAAAAAAGTATTAAATTTTGCTCGGAAAGTAAATAATTAAAGCCCAAAAAAGTTATTTTGAACGGTTCAAGCATGTCTAACTGGCAATTTTGAAGCGGTCAAACCAGTTCAGCCCAGTTTTGGGTGGTTTAATTGGACTGTGGTCCAATTGAGGTTGAACCAACTGGATGAGCCAGTTCAAGTTAAGTTGTATGGTCGGATTCTCACATGACTACTTAGGACCTTTTTTCAAGATAGTACTCCCTCCGTCCTATATTATATGTCACTTTGAGTTATTTTAGACAAATTAAGAAAAGTAGGTTAATTTTGTATCAGAAAAAGATATTGTAAGTAGTTTAATTACCAAATTAACATTTATTAATGATACTTATTAGAATTATAAGTATAGATATTATTAAATAATGAAGGGTATGACAGGAAATGAACATTAATATTTTATTGATATTCTAAAAAGTCATGTATTATGGGACAAAAGGAGTAGAATTTACCTGAATTTTATCTTTCTTTTTTTGTATAAACTGTGTATCCTTTGCGTGCAATTGCAGACTTGAATTCGAACTCAGGACCTTGTTTAAGCTGAAAGAGACTCCTACCATCATATCTAAGCGATGTCAATTTTATCTAATCGGGTAAAAAGTGTTAAAGAGAGTATTGCTATTCGTTAATCTCCTGTGTCAAGTCTAATTAGCCACCGCTCCTAAATTCAGAAAGTTCCTATCAATTGCAGTTTGAAACACGACAATCAGACGTTAACAGATAGCCACTAAAAGTACGCCACGTGGTATAGCATGATGCAAACTTGGAAAATTCATTCATTCAACGCATTTTAATAGTCAAAAACCACAATAATATAATCATGTCAAGCTGTTCCTGCATACAAAAACTACAAGTTTTGCCTGTCGACCCACCCAATACTCAATTAACAAATACTCAAATATTAGTAACCATCTATGACCGCTAAAATCAACGAAAAATTTGTCACAACTCATAAGTTTTTATCACCCTTATCACCTATATATATATATAATCTCTTACAACCTTAGTATTTCTAAAGCCGCATTCTCTTACCAAAACAATTAGCAACTCTACATTTTCTTCTTTCTTCTATAGCTAGCTGTTCACCAAAACACAATCTCATTTCTGAACATATCATTTATTTGTATGTACAATATACAATGACTCATGAAATTGAAATTCCTCAATATTTTGTTTGTCCAATTTCATTTCAGATGATGAAAGATCCTGTAACAACGGTGACAGGGATAACATACGACAGAGAAAGCATTGAAAAGTGGTTGCTAAAGGCCAGAAATTGTGTTTGTCCAGTAACCAATCAACCACTTCCAAGAAGCAAAGAGTATTTGACTCCTAACCATACATTACAAAGGTTAATCAAAGCATGGTCTTCATCAAATGCATCCAACGGTGATGATCAAATGACAACCTCAAAAACACCTCTTAACAAAATCCACCTTCAGAAACTTCTCAGAGATCTTCAGTTTCCTGAATGCTATAAAAAATCATTGGAGAAATTGCTTAACTTAGCTACAGAGAGTGAGAAAAATAAAACTTGCATGGTTGATGCAGGAGTAACAAAATATGTAGTTATGCTTATTAACAAGAATTTCAAGCAAGGAAATAGAAATACAAATACAACATGGTTAGAAGAAGCTTTGAGAATTATTCGTCTTCTTTGGAATCAAAGCATGGTCAACAATAACATGATGAAGCCATTAGTGGGAGAAAACATTGACTTTATCAACGCTTTGACTTGGATTTTGAAACTTCACTTAGATAACAACAACGTCAAGATTGTAAATGAAGCAATGGTTTTATTGAAGTTAACAATTGAGGTAGCGGATTCAAGTCTATTAGGGAGTTTATCAAACATTGATAAATTCTTCATAGAAATGGTAAGAGTATTGAAAAAGAGAAAAGTACTATCTCAACAAGCTATTAAATCAGCATTGCATGTTCTTCTAGAAACATGTCCATTGGTTAGAAACAGAACAAAGATTGTGGAAGCAGGTGCAGTACCAGAACTCATTGAGTTAGAACTTGAGAAACCAGAGAAGAATATGACAGAGGTTATAGTTAATCTCTTGGCTTATTTGTGTTCTTGTGCTGATGGAAGAGAACAGTTTCTTCAGCATGCTGCGGGAATTGCGGTGATTTCTAAAAGGATTTTGAGAGTTTCTGCTGCAACGGACAAGAGAGCGATTCATGTGTTATCAGTGATTGCGACGTATTCAGCTTCGAGAGAAGTGGTTATGGAGATGTTGAGAGTTGGAGCAGTGTCTAAGCTTTGCATGGTAATGCAAGCGGATTGTGCTAAGTATTTGAAAGAAAAAGCAAGAGATGTTCTTAGGTTACATTCTAATGTTTGGAGTAATTCTCCTTGTATACAACTTTACTTGTTAACTAGGCACCAAAGGTGATCAATTGAACTTCATTTTTGTTTTTTCTTTTTGGGTATGTATCTATCAAAGAACTGCCATTTAATGTGTACAGTCATCACTTGGTAGAAAAGAAAAAGACCTTTACTAAGAATTTATGGATTTTTATTATTTGCTTTTGTTTAACTAATCCGTTAATTAATTTCTGTTGATTAGTTTTCTGTTATCTCAGTTGAGTTCTACCATCTAGAATGTAATATTCAGGCCTTTAATTAATATAAGAAATAAAAAGCCTATGTGAAGTGTATCAAAGGCTTAATTATTGTTTAGTCATTCAACAAGAGTCTACTATCAATTCTGATCATCACCAATGAATCCATTGCCTTTGTTGTTGATGCCAATTCCAAGTCTGGTCAAGTTAATGGAAATGTTGGGCAAGGAAAGGGGTGGTGGCAGATGATCAAAAACTCCTATGTTGTTGTGCATCATTGCAACAAAACAATTCACAACTAATGCTATGCAATTATTTGCTGCATCTAACAACTATTCTTAAGAACAACAATAAAAACTCCTATGTTGTTGTGCAATTATTTACACCAATTTCTTGCTAGAGATGTCCGCTTCTTGGTCTCTTAGGTATTAGGCCTAATTTTGACACTAGCAGTAGCGCACCAAATAAATAAAAATTAGGCCTCTATCCCTAGTGGGCTTTATACACAACTCATCACGTCAGAAAAAAGTTTTGGATCCAAATCGCACTTGCTTGTGCATATATAGATAGATATGTACAAAAGTCCAAAGTCGGAAGTGTTTAATATAATTTCTGTATCTGTCTCAAACTTGTCACCTTTCACAATTCACATAATGAAAGCGTGCAAAACAACAGCAGTCTGCATTCTTCAACAAAGAAAAATCTTGGATGCTTGACCCAAGTGATCTCATACCATTGCATTGCCAACACATAATCTTCTATGGTACTTGACCCAATCAAATTTCACCAGCAAAAGTGCCAAAATTAGTATTATTATATTGAATCAATTTAGGAAATGGACAACTAACTGTAAATGAGGGCAGGGAAAATCAACGACATTATTAAGCAATTCCTAGCACACAAGTCCTAACATACTAGTACTACCAATTTTCTCAGCAGAAAGTTAATCAAAGAAGGCATTAATGAGTGCAGTCATGAATTGCTGAGAAATGTATCCAATTGGCAAATGCTTGTCAGCACTAGCTTGTGAATCAGGAATAAATCCGTGTCTGCAATTATATTTCCTATTTTAGGCTAGATAAATTAGGAGTTGATTTGATTTCAATTAATGGTGTTTATTAGTATTATTTCTTATTGATTTAGTTACTTAGGGTTGAGTCTTTGTATTCCCTATAAATAGGGATTAGCGTTTAGTCTTTGACAAGGAAGATAATATCAAGCCAATTTTCCTGACATAGCTATGCCGACATCAAGGTCAAGGAGAGAAGAGATGAATAAATATAGTGAAATGTTATTTACAACTTAATAAAATAATGTTAAACTATTTTTCTATAGGTTATAAACTGTTTTCATAAGTTATTTTGACGAGCTTATGAAATTTAGTGAAAACATCTTATAAGTATGTTATAAGTTGTTTCTATAAGCTCTCTAAAACATTTTCTAAAGTGCTTTGTGCATTTTTGAAATCGATGAAAGGTGTAGAAGATAAAACATAAGAATGGAAATAGTATACACTATCACATATGGTGTCTTAATTACCAACAAGAGTTGGTACGATCGGGTAACTATACTCGGATTCCACCCCAATGTCTCGAATTTGAATCTTAGATATGACAATTTTTTTGTTCTAGTGGATACTCGAACCAATAATAGGGTACCAAAAAAAAAGGTGTTTTGATGCTGAAACAATCACACAATCTCTATAACCACCAAATAAATTTACTCCCCAATGGTGGTGCTTGTAAAACACCATTCTTATCGAGTAAGCACCATCTAATGACTTATCACCCAAGAGACAACATAGTTTGATTGTGGCATTGAATTCGAATATTGTAAATAAAAAAATAAGTGTTGAGAGAACTTTTTGTGTATAAGTAAGTCCAATCTAACTTTTTGAGAGAACTTTTTGTGTATAACCCAACATAGATATAGAAATTAATTGTGATTCACTGTTGTAAGATTATCAGCAGTCACACACATTTCAAGTATATTTGAGGACTTTTTAGTTTTTTCATCATTAAAAATATTTTTATTTTTTTGGCAAAATTACACCAGGGGACCTTTAACTTATTTATTTGTAACAAGTTGGTCCTTTAAGTTTCTTTTGTAACAAATAGGCCCTTTAAGTTACCTGACGTTGACACCGTTGGCTCTTTTAGTAAAATGTAATATCGTTCATTACATCAAAATACACCAAAATATGTTTGTTTGCATCAAAATACATAAGCTAGAGTAGTCACAATATATAAAGTAGCATTACATCAAAATATATAAGCTAGAGAAATCATTAAAAGGGCCTATTTGTTACAAAAAAAACTTAAAGGTCCAACTTGTTACAAATAAATAACTTAAAGGTCCTCTAGTGTAATTTTGCCTATTTTTTTTAACCAACTTTTATACTCACTGCAGTGCTTGCAGTTAACTTCCAACCACAAGGGTTCACAATCTGTAATTGTAATTATAGACCTAAATTGAATGTTAAATGGACTTTATATGACTGGTTGTGATGCTAGTGTAGCTCCACTGGTTTTTTTAGGTTTGTAAAGATTTTGGTTTTACCTTTCGATTACTATGATGAGTACGTAGAAAACATTAGACATTTTTAGAGGGGTTCTTCTAGCTTTTGTACTAGACCATATCAATAAATTTTTACTTTCATGATAGATACGATACACCCTTAACAAAAAATTATTTCGTGACACTCATTTATTATTTATCTCCCACGTAGCTAAGCCAATGAAAAAGCCTTGGAAAAGGTTTCTAAAAAGAAAATTTTGGATTCAGTACCTTTACGAATTCATGGATTTGATAATTTTAGACTATTTTTTGAACGAGATAGATCGAAGAGAAAAATGAGTTACGATGAGAAAGATAAACACAGAATAATATACAATCACAGTCTTTTTCGCCCTAGAGTCACCTAATCATTTCCGCACCCTTGAAAAAGTCCTAACTAACTCATTTATCATCATCATTATCCAAACAAAAACTAAAGAATGTCACAGCATATATATTTAAGATAATTGGAAAAGTCCTAGCTAACTCACTATCATCAACAACATTATCAGCTCTATCTATTAATTTCCATGTGTTGACTTTATCGTTCAAAACAACTTGTATAAAAAACCCATACCTTCTCTACCACAAATTTTTTATGTACTACGTGCCTCCAAGAGATGCTAGATAAACTTGGAAAGAAATATTTTAATGCACACGATTATTTAATTTTCACTTTTATTTATAATCATTGAGGGCATGAAATCATATAAAATTTCCACATCGTGAACCCAAAATCCAAAATTATTAGTGGATAGAGAAAAAGTGTATTTCAACTTGCAAAGCTATAATAAAAGTCTTTGTCACTCTTTTTATACGCTTCTATTGGATGATGTGTTAATAGATTGTGCTACTAACATTTTTGTTCACCCAAAAAGAAGATTTAAAAGTGCACTACTTCTACTATCATATTAATTATCTATATCAGAGAGTGAAATCACAATAGACAAAATCTGAGTCATCATCACAGTTGACTCTCTACAATGTGATTAGCTTATTTTATATCCAATTCAGTTTTGTCATTTTTCCTTTTCTTCAACTCAGTTCAACATATTCATCCTTAGAAAAAATGGATGAAACTGAGGTTCCTACCTTTTTCCTCTGCCCCATTTCCTTGCAGCTTATGAGAGACCCTGTAACAATATGCACAGGAATCACTTACGACAGACAAAACAAAATATAGTTTTTGTCAAAAAAAAAAAATATTTATAGTTTTTTTATTTTTTAAATTTCTCAATCGCATTCTGTGGTCTATGCGATGTTAAATAAGTTGGAGACTAAACAAAGATTATGAAATAATTGCAGAGGAGCGGATGAATCTCTCGATTACGGAAGTCTGTGAGAGTTTCCTTGGACCTCCGACAGGCATGGCTGACGGGGCATCATCGGATAATAGTTTGGCATGGGATCCTTTTGTGCTTGTAAGACTATTTCTAATCAATACATTGTCTGAACCCCGGTTATATTATTATTATTATTATTATTATTATTATTATTATTATTATTATTATCTGCTAAAATTAAGTCATTCTAAGAATGGTGGAGATGAATGGGGTCAATTTGATGGAGCAGGAACTAATGATGTTGACACTATTAGAGTGTGATTTTATAGTCTAGCGTAAATTTGAATTTTGTTAGATACAATATTTTAAATTTTTAATTTCAATGTTTTGATGTTATTTGAACAATATTTTTTTGGTGGAATTTATTTGAACAATATAGTTCTTTTATATATATATATATACACACACATCCATACCCTAGTTTTTTTTTTTAAATGCCCGACCTGGTACCGGTACCATACCCGTACTCGTGCATCATAGTTTTAAAGCTATGCCACCATAAGCATTTAGAAGCAATAATCAACCCAATTTATCATTGATAATGGATATGTTTTGTTATTTTGGCTTCTGGTTTGGAACGATTGATTAAACCTATAATTCTTTTTTAACAGAAAAGAATGTAATCTTCCTTTTCCTAGAAGAGTTTTTGCACCATGGTTAGCAGGGACGTATGTGTGTGATTACTTGCAGCCTTCTGAGACTGTTGAGGTTTGGCTTCCCTCTTTGTAAATTTTGTTGATATGTCTTATTTGGTTTTATGGTCAATTACTTGTGAATCGTTCACAGGTTTTAAAAGATCACTGTATGGAGTTGTTATCCGTGAAAGCTCCAACTGATGATGTCTGTATAATTTTGGAGCCAGAAAAAGAAGTCATATCTTTCAAAACAAAATATTTTTGGGATTTGGCAGTGCCCTCCTATTCAGAAATTCATATCATGGAGGACAAGAGCAGACTTAATGGTAGAGAGGATAGTTCTCGTAATAAATCTGTGAGTTCAGGTCACATGAATGTTGTAGCTGGTCTCATCCTTCTATTGTCTGAGTTAGTTGGTTTTGTGTTATTTGTCCTGAAGGGATGAGGGCTTTGTAATAGGAATATATCTCCTCTATGAATATCCATTTTCTCATCATTTACAAATCGCGTGCTTAGTTTGATAAATATATATACTCTGAATTGTACAACGGCAGATATGTGGCTTGAGAGATGAGGACCAATAGTTTTTTATGCTCTTATGCTCTACGCCAGAAATCAATCGGAAGTAAGAATAAAATGATGCATTTGGGATTTGGAAATTTCAATTTATTTACTTTTTTGGGTAACAATACTATTTTTAAACTTCAAAAATGAGAAAACTAGAAAAATACCTTATTAAATATTTGTTCTGTACCGTACTTCTGGCCTTGGAGGTCGGTCCGAGGTAGTCGGTAGATGTGGTCCTTGATGACGAGCGTTCCGGTCGAGGTTGAGGTGTTGGTCCTGCAATGACACTCTGACGATCAAGTCAGTGAGGTAGTCAAGCAGAGTAGTTTATGAGTAGAATAACTTACCATTAATGAGCATTGAATGTGGTATTTATAGGCTTTGAATAGTGTTGACCTAATGATCATGAACCGTTGGATGTGTTAGTTGCATTTGAAGCGTTGAATTATGGGCTCACCTAAGAGGATGTGCCAGTGAGAAAATGGGCCATTTAGGGGTGTTAATAGCATTTAGAAACATTACCATAACAGTTGCCCCCCAAGTCTGGTCGTTTGATAGTCGACCTTGACTTGTATGCCGACGTGGCTTTATTGCGATCTTGGTGTACCCGAAGTGGACGCGCCCGAGCTTCATTATTACCTGATCTTCGTTGTTTGTCGTTCTTGGCAGAATCCAAAAAGACGACGCGTTGGAAAACGCGCCGTGCTCTGCGCGGGGAATTAAATGCATCCTCTGACAGAGCACGCCTTTTGATGATTGTTAATGATGGTGACGCCTCGTTCCGCGCGCTTAGTTAAAAAAATCCACTGATTGGGCCTGTCGATTCAGTTCCAAGGCCCAATTTTTCCAGCCCACTATAAATAGGGAGTTAGGTCTTTCCCTTTTTTCCGTTTCACAACACAAACACTCTGACTGATGACCTTAGTGATCAAATTTGGTCGAGCAAGCATAAGGTGGCGAGGGTCGGAGCTTTTCAGTGGATTTCAATCGTTCGGGATCGTAAAGCGAAACTTCCTATCGATCCTACCCCATTCTTGCGCCTTCTACGAGGTTAGCCCTATCACTTTCCTTTTTGTCTTCATTTATTTTGGAAAAAAAGGGGGTTGAGTTCTTCTGAACCCGCCAACCTCCCTCAGAGTGGGGGCCGTCGGGTCGGGTACCGACTTGTTCGCGGACCCATTTAAGACGTACGACCCTGACAACTCGTCCCCATTTCTGCAGGTCCGATCTGGCGGTCACTAAGCAAACTCCGAGACAAATCACCGCCAAACCCCCTGAGCTAGCAAAAAAAATGGCCTTGGCCGGACCCCCTGGCGATGGAGCTCCTGATGGGGCTCTCCGAGAAGATCGTGTCGATGGTCTCGACGCTCAGGATAGGATTGAATCTACCACTCCAGACGAACAAGATCATCTGGATTCGGCTCCGACAAGTGAGCAGGCCAACAAAGATGTGGATGTTGAAAATCTTACGCCTGACACCAAAGTTGTCGAGGAAAACGACGAAGCATCCGGAGATCGAGGCGAGGAAGAAGATAGCGATGACGACGGTGATGATGATGACAACGACGATGGTGACGACGAAAGTTCAGATCGGGAGGGTAACATGTCCGAGGAAAAAGTCAAATCTGGCGAAAACCAAGGGAGTTCTCAAACTCGGGAATCGGACGAGGCTGAAACTGAGACGGATGATCCTTCTGGTGACGCTTCTGTCGATCAAGAAGAAGACAGCGGCGACCCTCAAGGAAGCAGTCGATTTTCGGCTATGTCAGTAGATGGATATTCCAGCACCGGCCCTGGTGCTTTAAATATCCAGCCAGGGAAGCACGCCCTTATGATTGGGTTTCGAGCTCGGTGTTGGAGACGGAGTCGGTTTATCGATCTTTTCATAACCTCGGAGCTGTTATGAAGAAGATTAATGGTCGTTCAGGCAAAATCTGGAGGGTTGAAGGGATGAAGGATGGTGAGCACGTGGCTACTTGGGCAGGGGAGTTTAAGTTTACGATGTACCACGTGACGGTTAAGGACATGAACATCCGACCTCCTTTCACTTGTCTTCAGCAAACTGTACTGGCTAGGTTGGATGTCGCACCTTCTCAACTGCACCCTAATGCATGGGCATTCCTCCGAGCCTTCGAGCTCCTGTGTATACATTTGGAGAGACCGGTGTCGCCCATGTTGTTCTTTCACCTTTTCGAGCTTAACCGGAATAGCGGCAAAAGAAGGCTGCTAATTTTGGGCGCGAGCATGTGAGTTTCCGATCAAGGTGAGGTTCAAAGATCTTCCGAGCTTACACCGATTCCTTGCGAGGTGACTGGAAGAAATTTTTCTACTGGGTGGAGCCTGTGAATGATAAGGCCGTGGACTGTGTGGGGAAATTTGGAGCTGATGGTCGGATGCTGGAATCCACCAAGTTTCCCATTGGCTGGAGCAATGGGCATTATAACCGATCTACGCATTCTTATGCAATTTCTGAGAAAAAGTTGAGTGTGGAAGATCGTCTAACCAAACAGATCTTGACCTATATTTCTGATCAAATCCCTTTCAAAGAGGAGAAGTATAGGGGCATTCCTACCGACATTATTGTTAAGGCCGCTAAGAAGCGCGATTTGCAAAGAATTTTAAGTCTGTTTAAGACCGTTATCGTATTCTTTCATTTCCTAACGAAGTTGACTAACAATTTTTGTTTTATATTGTAGATACTATGGCTTCGAAGAGGCTCGCTCGGATGAAGGAGTTGGCTTTCAGGCAGGTCGAGGAAACTGTGAATATCGAGGATGATTCCCAAAATTCTCCGCAAGTTAATGTGGACGCTGAACATATCCCCGATGCTGTTCCTATCAGCATCGTCAAAGAAGGGAATCTGAACGCCGTTGGTCAAGAAGATCGGGGGAAGAAAGTGCAGTCTTTCGCCACTGCCTCCAAAAAGATAAAACACAAGGTGAAAGCCCTTCCGTTGTCAGAGGAGTTCCTGGAACAGAATTTTGAGGAATGGCGGGTCGATCCTATCGTGGCCTCTGCGCAAATCTTCTTGAATCTGGCTGAGGTGCACAAAGTCCAGAAAGAGAAGATTGAATAACGAGCTAAAGGTAACGTCGTGAACCAACCTTGCTTTTTCTTTCAGATTGTCGAACTTTAATTCTAAGTAATCCTTTATGTTCTTTTTTCAGAGTTGGTGAGTGCAGAGAAAGAGAAAAACTTTCAGACCCTGCAGGAGCTGAGCGCAAAGACCACTGCTCTGGCCAAGGCTAACTTCGATCTCGAGGCACTGAGGAAGGGTAAGAAAAGTGTCTAAGAGACCCGAAACGCTGCTTTGTTAAGGGCCGAGAATGCCGAAGCTAGGGTTAAAGAGTTGGAAGGTCAAATCACGGTTTTGGAGGCGTCGGAGGAAGAGTTCAGAAAGAAAGTGGGAAGTCTCGAAGGTCAGATAGCCGAGCTTCAGAAAAAATTGTCAGCTGAGGAGGATAAAGCAGAGGTCAGCTCTGATCCTGAAGCTCAGATAGCTGTTTTGCGAGCCCAGCTTGCAAGGTCGCAGATCGCTCTTAAAAAGAGCCAGGAGGAAGCTCAAGAGGCTGCTCGAGAAGCCGTCGGCCTTTATGAGGATGGTTTTAAAGAGGCTTTGAAGCAGGTCGCTTTGGTCCATCCTTCCCTGCAGTTGGTTGACAAGATCATCAATGCCGATCATGAAGTGGAAGGTGATCGAATTGTCAGGACAGATATGAAGACGAAGGCGAAGGTCGTGATCTTTCCTCCCTCTGATGCTTGATGCTGGGTGTAGCAACTTTTTGCAGAAGTTCTGGGTTTATACATCGCCAAACGATCTTGCATAGACCCAGAACTTTGCTTAGTTTTCTTTTCTGATAATATCAGCATGCCATTTTGAACTTGAGGACTCGGCCGCATCCGAGATGGTCGGTAAAGAAATTTAACTTTGTATTTGTTTTAAGTTTTTATCGTCGTATGCTTGCTTGATATTCAACATCGTATTTCAACATCGTTTTGCGTTTATGAATGCATTTAAATTTGCAAGTCACGTATGTCGTCCTAAGGGCAGTTTACCGAGACTCGGCCCAAATTTAACTTGCCCTTTTGGGATTTTGGCAACTGTGGCCAATGGTCGTTCTAGAAACCTTGGTTCCTGAAAACCAACTCTCGTTAAAACAGTTTAACGAGACTCGGCTCGGATCTAACTTGTTTTAAAGAGTCGCGACCTTAACATGGTCGCGGGGAGATCGTAAGATCGGTCCCTGTTCGATTTATCTTATTTGAAAAAAATGAAGATGTTATGAACGTTGGCATGGGTGCCACTTTAATTGATGAGTGAATCATTACAGCAGGTTGGCACGCCAAGAGGTGGCGTCCTTAGGGAGAAAATTGCCTTTCAAGAAAAGGACTCTTAAACAGATGCAATGGGGTTCTTAAACATAGTATTTCTTCAGCTTGGTCGCATTCCAAGTTCGCTCGATTGACTTCCCACTGAGGGTCTCAAGTGAGAAAGCTCCGTTGCCGGTCTTGGATTTGACACGGCAGGGTCCTTCCCAGTTCTGCGCGAGTTTCCCTTGACCGACGTTCTTTAGTCCGACGTCAGCCCTTCGAAGCACTAAATCCCCGGCCTCAAAGTCTCTTGGGACAACCTTAGCGTTATACCGAGATGCCACTCCTTGTTTTACAGCGGCCTCCCTAAGAGAGGCCCGTCCTCGGACTTCGTCGATTAAATCAAGTTCATCCAGGAGGGCTTGGGTGTTTTCATCCCGAGGCTTGGGGTGTGACGTCCTCCAGCTTAGTTCCCCAACTTCGACAGGGATGACTGCCTCGCTGCCATAAGAGAGCCTGAAAGGTGTTTCTCCTGTTGAGCTTTGGGGGGTCGTCCTATAACCCCAGAGGACGTATGGTAATTCTTTGACCCAATTTCCTTTGGCGTCGTCAAGGCGTTTCCTCAAGCCGTTGAGGAGGACCTTGTTTGCTGCTTCGACTTGGCCGTTGGTTTGGGGGTGTTCTACCGACGTGAACCGGTACTTGATTTTAAGGTCGGCCATTAACTTTCTGAAACCAGCATCGGTAAACTGAGTTCCATTATCCGTTATCACAACTTCGGGGATCCCGAACCTACTCATGATGTTTTTCTTAAAAAACTTGATGCAGTTTTTAGCCGTGATGGTGGCCAAGGGTTCTGCTTCTATCCATTTGCTCATGTAGTCGACTGCCACTATGAGGTATTTCACTTGCCCGGGGGCTGCTGAGAAGGGCCCTAATAGATCAATCCCCCACCACGCAAACGGCCATGCAGAGGACAAGGTCGTCAGATCATTAGGTGGAGCGACGTGGACATGGGCGTGGATCTGGCACTTCTTGCATTTCCTAACGTAGTTCTTGGCGTCGGCGTCCATGGTGGGCCAGAAAAAACCGGATCGGAGTGCTTTTCGAGCTAGAGACCAGGCTCCAAGATGTTGGCCACAAATCCCTTCATGTATTTCTTTCAAAATATAATCAGCCTCTTCTCCTTCTACGCATTTTAGCAGGTGGGAAGATAGGCTTCTTCGGTATAGAGTTCCATCGATCACTGAGAACGCCGAAGCCCTTCTTCTAATGAGCTTGGTTGCCTTTTCGTCGCCTGGTTCTTGACCGGAGTTGATATAGTCCAAGATCGGCCGGATCCAACTTGTGCTTTCTTCCAACACACAGACAGTCAAAATAAAGTCGGTTTCAAGAGGAACACTGGCCTGGTGAAGCGTTTCTTGGATGATGGTCCTGTGATTTCCAGGGATCTTCGTACTGGCGAGCTTTGAAAGAATATCAGCCCTCTGATTCTCCAACCTCGGTACGTGTTTTACTTCTGATTGTTCGAATTTTGATAATAGTTCCCGCACTCGGACCAGGTACTTCTGCAACGTCGGATCCTTCGTCTCATACTTCTCAGAAATTTGGGAGACCACCAAGAGAGAGTCGGTGTGCAAGCATATCCAAGGGACTCAGAGGTCGATTGCTAGTCGGAGACCCGCAATGCAAGCTTCGTATTTTGCTTGATTATTTGAAGTTTGGAAGTTGAAGGTTAAGGATACCTCAATGACCACCCCATCCGGACTTTCCAACATGATGCCCGCACCACTTCCCTTGGGGTTCGAGGATCCGTCCACATGTACGGCCCAGATCTCATTCTCAGGGTCTGCAGGTGTCATTTCAGCTACAAAGTCGACGAGGACTTGGGCCTTCAACGCAACCCTTGTCTCATACTTAATTCCGAACTCTGAAAGCTCGACCGCCCATTTTATCATCCGACCTGCTAGGTCGGGTCTGTGCAGTATATGTCTGATAGGGTAGTTAGTCCGCACGACCACCTTGTGAGCCACAAAGTAAGGTCGTAGACGCCGAGCTGCGACGACTAGGGCCAGTGCTATCTTTTCAATCTTTTGATAACGAGCTTCGGCCCCATGTAGGACTTTACTTGCGAAGTAAACTAGGCTTTTCCCGACCTCGGTCTCTCTTACGAGAACTGCCCCCAATGCTTCTTCCGAGACCGACAAGTACAGGTACAGAATCTCTCCCTCGTTGGGCCGGGTTAAGATCGGAGGTTCGGATAGTACCATCTGGAGTTGCTTAAGTGCTCGGTCTTGTTCGTCAGTCCAACCGAACTCCTTCTCTTCCTTCTTTAACAACTTGAATAAAGGGAGAGACTTGAAAGCCGCATTTGAGATGAAGTGAGATAGGGCGGCGATCATGCCGCTGAGCTTTTGGACTTCCTTCTTCGTTGTTGGGGTGCGCATTTCCGTGACTACCTTGCACTTGTCAGGATTTGCCTCAATCCCTCTTTCAGTGAGGTAGAATCCGAGGAATTTTCCAGCTCGGACCCCGAAAGTGCATTTTTCAGGATTCAGCCTCATGCTATTCTTTCTTACCTCAGCAAAGATCTCTCTAAGATCGGATACGTGAAGGTTGCCTTCTGTGCTCTTTGCAATCATGTCATCAAGGTAGACTTCTACATTCCTCCCAATCTGCCCTTGGAAAACCTTGTTCATCATTCTTTGGTAAGTGGCACCAGCGTTTTTTAAAACCGAAAGGCATGACCTTGTATGCAAAGTTCCCAAGGTCCGTCATGAAAGCTGTCTTCTCTTGATCAGGGGGATGCATGGCGATCTGGTTGAAACCAGAGTATGCGTCCATAAAGGATAAGAGTTGGAAACCCGATGCGTTGTCAACCAGACGATCTATGCTGGGGACCGGAAAGGCATCTTTTGGACAAGCTCTGTTTAAGTCCGTGTAGTCTACGCACATACGCCATTTCCCATTGCTCTTTTTAACCAAAACAGGGTTGGATAACCAGGTCGTGTATTTTACCTCGGTGATGAAGTTTGCTTTGATGAGGTCGTCCACCGCTTTGGCAGCTGCAGCTGCCTTCTCCCTACCTTGGACTCTTTTCCTCTGCGCCACCCATTTCGCTCCCAGGTTGACGGCTAGCTGGTGACATGCGACCTCCGGAGGGATTCCGGGCATGTCCTCAGCCGACCATGCGAACAGATCAGCGTGATCTTGGAGACATTGGGTGAGATCCTTCTTGATTCCTTCTGCTAGATCGGAACCAATTCTGACGACCTTTGTGCGGTCTTTTCCTACCTGGACGTGGAGAAATTCTCCGTCAGGTTGGGGTCTTCTCATCTTCTTCTTTAACTCCTTTGCAAGATCGTCATCGCTTTCTTCCTCCGAGCTATCTGGGTCATACCTAGCATCCAAATCCGTTGCATTTACCTCGCTAGATCGTCCCTTGTCTGCTCTTGTATGATCGGGTTTTTCCGGAGGGGGAACCCGTTCCATGTCTCGAGCTTTCTGCTCAGCTTTAGTCCACAGGAAAAAACATCTTGCAGCTGATTCAAGGTCGGATTTCATGGTGATTACTTTGTTACAAAGAGAGTGGAACCTCATCTTCAGATGGGTGGTTGAAGTTACTGCCCCGAGTTTCCCAAGGGTCGGTCTACCGATGATACCATTGTAGATGGATTCGCAAGGTAAAACTAGGAACTTGGTTTTAATGATCCTTACCAACGGATCCTCTCCATAGGATACCATCAACTCTATATGGCCAAGTGGTTTAGTCCAAGATCCATTGAAGCCAAAAAGAGCCGATCCTGAATAAGGAGTGAGATCATCCCTGTCGATCTCCATTCTATCCAGAAGGCCAAGAAACAGTATATCTGATGAGCTCCCCTGATCTACCAAGATTCTTCTGACATCTCTGTTAGCTATCATGGCTGATATTATCAAAGGTATGTGCTTGTTGGGCTTCCCGTCAATTAAATCTTCGTCTCCGAACGACAAAAGCGGTCGACTTGATGTGGCCGGGGTCGTCGAAGCTGGTGCCACGCTTATTAATTCCTTCCATTTTTGCTTCATGGTTTTGGTGGATTCCTGGTGTTCGAAACCTCCCGAGATCATCATCAATACAGGATGACCCTTATGTCGTCCGGGGTCGGGCTCATCATCATCAGAGCTCGCGTTCTTCTTTCCTTTGTTTTTGACATCAGTCTCCCTTTCTTGTTTGACCTCGACCGCCGCCTTTCCGGGCTTCTTAACATAAGTAGACAACTTTCCTCTTTTGATGAGATCTTCAATGTCATCCTTCAGGGCGTTGCAGTGGTTCGTCTCATGACCATTACTCCGGTGGTACCGACAATACTTATTGACCCGTTGGCCTGGACGGTGTGGAAGGGGCTTGGGAGGTTTGACATCTTTAAACTCTACATCCCAGCATTCGCCATAGAGTTGTGCATTGGAAACGTTAAGCTCGGTATAAGAGTTATGACGATTTCAAGACCGGGGATCCCGATTGACTCGACCGTCGTACCCTCGGTTGTCGTTCCGGCGAGGGTTTTCATTCCGTGATTTCGAAGGCTCGACCGGTGTTAGGACTTTTCCGGTCTTGCCGCTTTCTTCTTCGTTGATGAAGCATTGCGATATTTCGAGAAACTCTTGCAAGGTACTGGGTTCCCACCTGAGGGTGTGCTTCTTGAACGGACTTCCGGGAAGCAGACCTTGGGTCATGAAAAATATCCGGAACGCATCGTCCAGGTTGCAGACTAGGGAGGCTTCTCTATTGAATCTTTCAATGTAATCTCTCAGAGGTTCGCTCTCCCCTTGCACCACGGACATTAGTACGATCTTGTTTTTGGGCTTACTTTTGGCGAAGTTAAAGTGATCGCTGAACATCTTTGCCAGCTGATCCCAAGTTGAAATGGAATTTGGTTTCAGGGATCGGAACCACTCCGACGCTAATTTGTCGAGCGTTAAGGGAAAGATCCGGCATTTCATTTCTGCTGGGACGTTCCTATATTGCATGATATGGTCAAACTGATCGAGATGTCTGTTTGGGTCGTCAGTCCCGTCGTAGGTCTTCAATCCTTCAGGTGGTTTTTCTAGGTGCCGAGGGACTCGGTAACTGTCGATATCCTCCGTAAAAGGTCCCTTTCGTTTTGATATTTGTGCACGTGGAGGGGTTCGATGACGATGATGAGGGTCGGCGCGTCGTGCATGTTCCTTGGGTGAATTCCCCCTGCTCCTCGACCGCCTGCGTGGGGACGACGACGCCCAGGATGAATGCTGTCGGGGCGAGCAATGCCGTAATTGATCGTTTGGGGATAGGGATCCGTGATTCCTTCTTCCCGGTGGAGATCGGTTCCTCCTACGAGCCGGGTTCCTTCTTTCCGGAGAGTCTGGTTCTGGGGAGCCCTGGTCGGCGATGCCCCGGGCCCGGAGCTCAGCCACCTCTGCTTCAAGTTCGGTGAAATAGAAACTTCTAGCCTGGTTGGCCAACTCCTGCCGAGCTAGTAGTCGCACGAGCTGCTGGACTGCGTCGGCTGGAACGGAGAGCGCCGGCGGAGCCGTAACCAGAGGAGGGGGCGGAAGTCGGTTCCTTACTGAACTTGCAGGGATCAGCACGAAGTTGTTGTTCGGATGTTGAAGCTGAGCTTGAGTTGAATTCGGGACGTCTTGCACATGTCCCTCTGGGGTTTCTTGAGGGTCGGCCACAAGCTTGACTGCCAGGTTAGTGGCCTTCGGACGTAGGACCGGAGCCATCGTCGGTCAAGGAAAAAGGGCGAGGTCTGAGTACTGATCCTCCCACTGTGGTCGCCAATGTTCTGTACCGTACTTCTGGCCTTGGAGGTCGGTCCGAGGTAGTCGATAGATGTGGTCCTTGATGACGAGCGTTCCGGTCGAGGTTGAGGTGTTGGTCCTGCAATGACATTCCGACGATCAAGTCAGTGAGGTAGTCAAGCAGAGTGGTTTATGAGTAGAATAACTTACCAGTAATGAGCATTGAATGTGGTATTTATAGGCTTTGAATAGTGTTGACCTAATGATCATGAACCTTTGGATGTGTTGGCTGTATCTGAAGGGTTGAATTATGGGCTCACCTAAGAGGATGGGCCAGTGAGAAAATGGGCCCTTTAGGAGTGTTAATAGCATTTAGAAACATTACCATAACAATATTAAAATCACTATCATAAAAATAATATGATCATCGTCAAGTTTACAAATAATCAATCTTCTTCCCCAAAAGAATTTGACTTTATAGTAGATTTTTCACTTTAAAATGTAAAGCATGATAGCTCAATGGTGTACTTATTTAGTAATTAACATCAGTTGTTTTACTAATTAAAGTAATTGTTGTCATTATCCATCTTGATAACCGAACAAATTCCTATGATGTAAGTAACAGATTTCCGGTTAGTTACTTTGTCCGCCCGTTCGTTGCATGTTTCTCGTCAGCAACATCACTAGGAAGGTCAAGGCTATGTGGAAGTTTGCCAGGATAGTCGGTAGAGGACTCCTCCGATCCAATCAAACTGTAAAAATGAAAAATAAAACTGAATTTTCCATTGACTAAACAAAAAAGAAAACTGAATTTTCTGCGGAAGGTTGATTGTAAGTTGTTCTGCAAATAAGAAGCCCACCCTCTATCAACGATAACCATTGATCGCAGCTCGCAATTAGCAAAGGGGTTTTTTCTTTTGTACCCGACACTATACCCCTATGCACCCTTGAAAATACCCTTCACAAAATTTAAAAATCCCAACATATCTCTAACTCAAAAAAAATAAAAATAAAAATTGGAAATCGGATTTGGGTAAATCCGATTTTCCCATAAAAAATTTTAAAAATTAAAATCGGATTTATCTAAGGTGGGAGTAAATCCGATTGGAAATCGGATGTACCCCACCCATAGGTAAATCCAATTTTTTAAATTTAAATTATTTTATCATTTAAAAAATTTAAATTATTTTTTTTAGAAAAAGAAATTAGATATCTATAATATGAATATCGGTCTTCTTTGGATTCAATTTAGTGTGTTGTTCGTTAACACGTGACGATGTTGTACGTCGAGCAAATAATTTAGGCTAAAAAATTAGTTTTCGGCCAACCTACTCCGATTGTAATGAAACCACAGCCATTAAATCCGAAAAAAATCAAATTCCCAAATTCTATCGTTTACTATTTTCTATTAATTTTTTAAATTTTTCACAGTCTCCAAAAAATCTAAAAAATTTTGCATAGCCTTATTTTGGTTTTATTAGATTTTTAATGGTGTTTTTATAATTTTTTGATTAGTTTTGACTCTTTAACGAATTTTTAGTAGCGTTTTTATAAGTTTTTTAAATAACAAATTAATAATAAAATCGAATTTAAATAAAAAAAATTAATAATAAAATCGGATTTACCTTGGGGGAGGTAAATCCGATTTTCTTTTTTTAGGGAAATCGGATTTATCCCCCCTAGGTAAATCCGATTTTGAAAAATAACAAATAGGATTTACTAAATCCGATTTGTTATTTTTAAAGTCGGATTTAGCTAGTAGGGGTGCGCGAAAAGATACATCCGATGGCTAAAATTAACAAATCGGATTTATCCCTCCTCTAGGTAAATCCGAGCGAGTTCATTTTAGACAGGGGTATTTTCGTCTAAAAAAATCTTGTGGGGTATGGAGGGAAGAGGTGGGAGTACAAAAAAAAAGACCCTTAGCAAAGCTGTAAAAAAAAAAAGTACCGGCAAAATTTTCACGTTAGTTACAGGACTCGCAAAGTACTACTTGTGCTATATCTAATTGTAAGTGAAATGAGAGAAAATAGAATAAAATTAGCATACTATAGTTTTCTACTATTGTTTTAAAATTTAATGACACAATGCAGTGAAGTTTCTATTCTATTATCTGGAAGTCAATCCAATGATAAGGAGAATAGTAAAATAATCAGTTGGTTCCATCTATACCTCCCAAAAGGCCATTCAATCCTATTTCAAACAATCAAAACAATGACACTCATGCCATCATTTCATCTCACTCATTTCTATCATTTTCCATCAACCCAAACAAGAGGCACACACTTAAAAATGGGAGTGAAAAAGATGAGCTGTTCAAACAATTTTTTTTGGTATAAAACTATTTTCACTTCAAATTTTAAGGAAAAGGGTTATATTATGTTGAGTATAAACAAATGGATTATATCCTTACTTAACTTTTTCAGTACGGTGGTGATTCTTATCACCACATAAATTCCATGGTAAATTCAGAGAAAATTCAATTTAACACAAACACTCTCTATTTAGTAAAAGACATTTACCTCTCTTATGTTACATGCCTCCTCTTTATTATGCAAAAAAAGGCATGTTCGTGTCATTTAAATACAGCCGAGGGGAGGAGGTAAGTGCAAATTCTCAACAAATAAGTGTGGAGTGTCGTTTTAAAAACAATGCGGAGATTAGTCAATATATCAAATTTTGTCAGATGAAAACCTTTATGAGGATGACATCTCATGCATTTTGAAACTAATTAATGTAACATGTCATTGAATGACAATGTAAAAGCTCTTTTGGACTTAGCTTATGACTTAAGCACTTGCATAAGTGATTGGAAGTGGTTAGAAAGTAGCCCATGATTATTTATTCATAAGTTATTTTCAGCTTTCTTTTAGAAGTTCCTCCAAAATAGCTTATTGTCATAACGCATTAGTTTTTTTTTAGTTTATGGAAACATTCTCTATCTAACCGAAGAAACAACTTGTACATAAGCTCAATCGCAATAACTGCTTATTGAATAAGCGCTTGTGTGATAAGTACTTATGAACAAGCACTTCAAAATTCAAAAGTGAAACCAAGCGCCCCCAAAGACTGACAAGTTAAAATCAAACTTTTATCTGTCTTGTATTTTCTTAAAGGATTCCAATTTGTCCTTCTGTGTTCATAAGCCAGTCTATTTTTCTTAAAACAAGCACATTGGCAATTATTTGTGCCATATATCCCAATATCGGAATGTGGTATTCATAAAAAAATATAAGATATTACTTCCAGATGAGTAGTTACTGTGTGCAGATTTCACTCTTCACAGTATCAGTTATTGTTATAGGCTTTATAACCATATCCTTCACTAGACATATCATTGCATACTAATTTTCCAAACATACTTTACAAAAAATAGTGACAACCTCTTAATTCAGTATGCTCAACTGCTCAAGCCTCTTTGGCACTCCCTACTTTTTCAATAAGATTCTTGTTAAATATGCATAGGCACTGACGTGAAACACAAATTATTTAATATCACTTACCACTCCAAAAATTTCAGTCCCCTAGCAGCAACTTCTTCATTCTTCTCTCTAATGTCAGGTTTCCACAAAATATCTTCATCACTCTCTATCTAAACATAATTCATACCAAACATGAATCTTATCTAACCAAATGCATCAGAACAAACTTAATTGCAGTGACTGGCTGGCTGCTAATCCACTTTATGAGCTAATCAAAACATACTTAACAGCTTAAAATCAATTGCAGGAAACATATTTCGGTACTCAGTGATGCTTCTTCTCTTATCATGCACCCCCCGGAATTACCCAAAAAAGCAAAAACAAACTTAGCTACAAGCCTACAAGTTCATAGGCCACAGAAATTTTGAAAACCAGTAATTTCACCCATTGTTCAATGGTAAAAATGTTTGAAAATATGTACACTCGAAGTTCAAGCAGGTGGCCCAATATCAAATATGGATAGATGTTCATACTATCTTATCTTAGAATTTGGGCTATACCTTACTCAACTCTAAAAGTAGGCTCATACTTCGTCCAATCCCCTAGCTACTCAGTAGATAACCCTCATGAACGCGTGAAAAGACCAAAATACCCTTAATGAAAGTTGTGATTTCTATTTTTTTCTTAAGTGCGGTTCGGCGCACGCTTGGCCGAACCGGTTCGGATATGCCAGCGCCGAGTATGTTAATTTTGGACAAACACCCCTTAATACGTTTTTAGTGGGTTCGGCCATTGCCCAACCGAACCAGTTCGACGCATAGTAGGCCGAACTGGCTCCACCATCCACATCAACGGCTATGATCAAACCTGTCATAAAAAGGAGTGGCTGATATTGACATTGGAAATTGTGCCCCAACGGTTACAATTTCAATAGTTGAAAATAAAACATACAGAGGTTGTTTGAGTTTTTGTATTAAAAACTAACATCCTCCCTTAATACAGAACTCAAACTAATAAAAGCCTTAAAAAAACTTAGCTGACCACTTAGAGAGATAGGCAATCATTAGGACAAACCCCTGGTATAGTCTTAGAAAAATAACAACCTGGGACAAGCCCCCAGGCAATAGCTCTTAGGTTGCTTTCTTAGTTAGAAAGCAACCAAACCAATCTCTCTTCTAAGTTTGGCAAAGGCTTCTCCTTTGAGAGCCTTAGTGAATAAGTCTGCCAATTGCTCATTGGTTGAGCAATACTCCAATTGTATCCTTCCATTAGTCACCTGCTCCATTAGGTAATGAAACCTAGCCTGAATGTGCTTAGTCCTGCCATGAGAACCTGGGTTCTTAGCTAGGTTTAGGGCAGATTTGTTGTCAATCATTAGAGTAGGTGGTTGACTTAGCTTCAACTGTTGTTCTTCAATAAGTGCCTCTAATCAAGCTGCTTGGGTAGCAGCTGCACAACCTGCAACATACTCTGCCTCACATGAGGACAGAGCAACAATGTTCTGTTTCTTAGAGCTCCATGAAATGGAAGCTCCTTGAAACTTAAAGAGGTACCCAGAGGTACTTCTCCTATCCACATGGTCTCCACACCAATCGGAATCAGAGAAGCCTACTAGGATTAGTCTGTCATCCTTAGGTTTCTTAGGAAAGAATACCCCATAATTGAGTGTACCTTTGATGTACCTCAATATTCTCTTTGCTGCATTTAGGTGAATTTGTTTAGGTTCATTCATGAACCTGCTCACCATTCCTGTGGCAAATAAGATATCTGGTTTGCTATGAAAAAGATATCTTAGTGAGCCAATAATCAGTCTGTAATGAGTAGCATCAACATTAGGGCCCAAATCAACTGCTTTCTTTCCCAGCACACCTTCTGTTGGATTACTGGCAGGATTACATTCTGCCAGTTCAAACCTTGATAAGATCTGCTTAGCATACTTCAGTTGGTGTAGGATAATACCCTCTGGTATTCTTAGAAATTCAAGCCCTAGGAAGTAAGTTAACTTACCTAGGTCAATCATTTCAAACTCTTGTTTCATAGACATTTTAAACGTCTCAATTTTATTGGCACAACTCCCGGTGACAAGTAAATCATCCACATATAGGCACACCAATAAGAGATAGGTTTGCAGGTAGCCCTTTACATAGACCCCGTACTCATTTGAACACTTAGAAAAGCCATTTTCTGTAAAGAATAGGTCTATCATCTTGTTCCAGGCCCTTAGAGCCTGTTTTAAGCCATATACGGCTTTATGTAGTTGAAAAAGCATTGTTTCCTTTCCTTGAACTTCAAAACCTAGTGGCTGCTTGATGAACACTGTTTCTTCAAGTGGCCCATTCAAGAATGCAGACTTAACATCTATATGATAGAGTTCCCACCCTTTAGTATAAGATAGGGAAGTCACTAGTCTAATAGTTTCATGTCTAGCCACTGGTGAGAATACTTCAGTGTATTCAATCCCTTCCGTCTGTTGGAAGCCTCTAGCTACCAACCTAGCCTTATATTTCACAATTTTCCCTTTAGGATCAAGCTTAAGTTTGAAAATCCATTTCACACTTATAGCTTTCTTCCCTTTAGGTAATTGAGTTAAGGACCAGGTATTGTTCTTCTCAATAGAAGTCAATTCCTCAATCATAACTTTCTTCTAATTTTCTTCTCTTAGAGCCTTATAGTGGTCAATAGGCTTTGCATCAGCAAGCATTGCATAGTGAACAAGATCACCATCTTTGTTCACTTCACTACCAGTAATCATTTCACAATCTGCCAACCTTCTAGGCAGTTGTCTTACTCTCTGACCTCTTGTCAGAATAGGTTGAATAGGTTCTGGACTTGGGTTATTGGGCTCTTCATTTTGAGGAGGTGGTTCTGGGACATGTTGATCATGTTCTTCATCACTGTCAGAGGTATCTTCATCACTTTAATGAAGTGCCTATTGTAACGCCCTAAAATTTAATCAAATTACTTCGAAGTTGGATTGCCGTAGGATAATTGTTAGAATTGAAATTATGGGCGTAGTAGCTATGTTGAAAATGAGTTTGATGATAATCACGTGTTGTGGGCCAGTTAAAAAAAAATAGCATTGGGCTTAGCACCGCGAGTGCGCAGCGCTCACGCAACCCTAGCAGCATGTCCAATGCGCAGCTTGCGCAGGAAGGCGCTTGTGCGCCACTCCTCCTTATAAATATAGCGCAAATATGCGCTAAGGCTGGTCTTTTTGCGCATCCGCCCTCTTTTCCCTTCTTCTCCTTCTCCCTCTCACTTCTAAGTTACACAAAAACCTCAATTTTCAAGAGCTCTAGCCTAGGATTGGATTGGGAGGGTTGATTTTCATTGCAATTCTCTACGTTCGTGATCGTCACGCGTCGTTACTATCGCAGAGGAATCGCCGTATTCGGAGAATCGAGGAACGAGGCTAGGAGGGAGTTTGCGCCACCATAGTTGAGGTAAGGGTGGGTTCGAATTCTATAATAGCGTATATGAGGGATCGTATGCGGGGTTTGGGGTTATTATAGATTGCCTCTGTGTATATTGCGTGGTTATATATATATATATATCGTATGAGAAATGTTTGATGAATTGACCGTGTGTGCTTGAATTCCTATGTTGTTAGTTCTAATTAAGTCGAATTGGAATTTTGTTGGATTAAGGTTTCACTATTATGATAAAAAAAAATGATAGGAATATAGATAACTCGTTAGTAAGAATTATAAATAATTTTCGTAATTGAATTGATGGTTACGTTAATGCTGTCACTGCTTTTGTTGTTCTTGCTGTTACTGTTTTGATGTAATGCTGTTACTGTTTTGCTGTTAATGCTGATGCTGTTTTGCTGATACTGCTGTTGCTGTTTTGCTGTTAATGCTGTTGCTGTTTTGCTGATACTGCTGTTGCTGTTTTGCTGTTAATGCTGTTGCTGTTTGCTGTTATTGTTGTCATTGCTGTTACGTTTTTGCTGCTGTGTTGTTACTATTATTGCTGTTTTGCACTGTTGATGATGCTGTTTTGTCAATATTGTTGCCACAGTTGCTGTTGTGGTTAATTGTTGCGTTGAATACCTTGTCGAAAATGTGGTAAATTGCAGGTGAAGTTGTAAAAGTTGATTTGCCTCTATTTATTGGCAAAAATAGTAAGTTGTAGGCCTATGGCCGCCATGACGTTTTGGTGTTGTTATTGTGCGATTACGTGACTGTGATTAGCGTTACTTGTACATTCACATTGTGTCGCATATCTTTGCATTTGCTTTACGACGTGAACGATGAGGGCTATGCCCTGTGAGCCACTATTTACTGGCAACGACGATTTTTACGACGGGAGTTTTGCTCCAATGGTACCACATGCATATGCACAGTTGAGTCGCATTCCGCATTGCACTTCGATGATTCTATTGATGACTCTATTGAGGATTTTATTGATGATATGTGTAATTCTATAGTACTTGACCTATCATATTGTTCTTCATACATGCTCTTATATAGTTCGATATCTCACCCTTTCTGTTTGAATGTTACCCCTATGTGGTAACGTGCAGGTAGTCACGAATGAAGGCGGTGATCCTTCCTTAGTTGAGTCGGTGTCGTCACTATGATACGTAACACTCGGGGGATTTGAACGCTGTTTTTCCTTTATCATTTATGTTGCAATATTTGTTGAACTCGAAGTTATTGCTATTAAGCAAATTGTTTGATTTTTGAGTTGTTTAGTGGACAATGATTGTTAAGATTTGCTCAAGTTGAATTTACTATGAATGAATTATATTGGTTGTTTTGGGAAGTAAGTGTAGCACTCCAATATTTATGTTGAAAATTCCGCACTCTGATTTATAGTATTATTGGGTAGAATTGGGGTGTTACACCTCTGGTGTAGCAGTAACACAGTTTTCTTCAAAGAATAGTTCTGAGTTGGATACCAACACTCCAATTCCATTGTTCTTCTTCCAACACAGTAACATCTCTAGAAACTTCCAACTTATTGCTTATAGGGTTAAACAACCTGTAAGCCCCGGTAGGGTGATAGCCAACTAGGATAAGAGGTTTACTCTTATCCTCTAACTTCTTCCTCTTTTGATCTGGCACATGACAGTAACACAATGAACCAAAAATCCTTAGAATTTTTGACTTATCTTTCTTTCTAGAGTCAGAATTTTTCTAGAGTCAAAAATCCTTATCACACCTATAGCACTGGATTTTTGACTTTCTTTCTTTCTAGAGTCAGAATTTTTCTTGGAGGAATTTCCCTTACCTTTGAGTTTTCCTCCCTTACCTTTAGACCAGTCTTTGACTGGCTGCTTACTATTGCCTTTGTTCTGTTTGCCCTTGCCTTTAGCAGTATACAAGGCTTGGTCCTCATCATCATCACCATCAAGGAGGTCAATTCTCACCTCCTTTGCTTCAAACTTGGCGTGAAGCTCTTCTATCTTTAAGTCATTAACAGGGGTTGTCTCTTCTATAGTGTTTGTAACCACAAAGAACTTCTTAGTCATATTTCTAAGAATCTTCTTGCAAACACACTTCTTCTCAAGTGTTTCTCCTAGAAGAGCCGTCCCATTTATGATTTTCTTCACTCTGTTTCACCTTATTTCACTTTTATACTTTCATACTGTGCCCTTAAGGCTCGCAGCTTCTCCTCTTTAATAGGAGTTGCATCACAATAGTACTTGTCCAAGGCATCCCATGCCTCCTTGGAAGTGTCACACTTCCTAATTCTTTCAAAGTTTGCCTCATCACAGCCTCTATGAATAAGAGTCAAGCCTTTGAAATCCTTTTGTTCATTCTCATAGAACAAATTGGTTTGAGCTAGAGTTGGGTTTTCACCTAGTGGAGGAAACCCATTCTTGACTATCCTTAGTACACCATGATTACCAAGAACAACTCTCATTTGAAGAGCCCAAGTGTCATAGTTCTTTCCATTCAATTTTGGGACCTGTGAGTCTAGTCCCCCTGTGCTTGTCATAACTGTTTGGTTTCTGTAAATCACTTAAAGGAATGTATTGTTAATATCAAGCACCTATACAGTCACTGTATAGGCAATAAAATCAGGCAAGAATATTAAAGAAATTCACAAGAAGTAGTAAGAGTTTAGAAATTGTCCCAGTCACTTTAGCTCTATGATGCCATGTTGAATATTGACTAATTACAATTTGTTTACTTGCAGGTGTTGTATCTTAGCAATACAAGGGGTGCAAATAGGAGAATGGTATCTGGCAGGCCCAATTAAAACCACTTGAATAGAACCGAGTCAAGTAATAACCGTGCGACACCCAAGACCCAGTTCAATGAAAACACGCGACCGGGTTGCACACTAACCCAGTGTATATATGCTGGAAATTTAGGGTTTCTCGAAACCCAAGATTCTTTCTTGCCGCTCTTCTTTGTTCTCTTCTTCTTCTCTCTCTGAAACTTCAATGCTATCACTTACGAGTGATTGAAGTGTTGATTTTATCCACCTGTGATGATGCTTGATGATGATGAAACAAAACCCCTTTGGTTTTGTTCTGAACCAAAGCTTTCTGAGGTATGTTGATGACGAAGCCCTTCGTGAACTAGGGTTTCTGAAACACGATGATTTAGCCCTCAATCTTCTTCGATTCTTCACAAAAGCACCTCAGGTATACTAGAATTACAAAAGCCCTCTGGTTCTGTTGTTGATTTGTCACAAATCAACAAACCCTAATTTTCCTTTTGTGTTTCAGGTACAAGGGTACTTAGGGTTTTGAACGGACAATCAATCAAAGGTAATGATACTGATCTGCACTTGATTTCGCATTTATCTGATTGATTGTGTTTGTGACTCAGAAAACCCTAATTGGTTTCCTGTGTTTCTGCTTGTATGAGCTGTAACTGGTGTTCTTGATGAACACACGAACAATCACCACAAGGAACTCTACTTGAGTCCTCAGGTAATTCCTTTCCCCCTCTTCTTTGTATTATTCTTTTTCTTTCTTAGTATTTCTGTAACAGAATACTAACTCTCTCTCTCTCTCTCTCTCTCTATGTTTTTCTCTTTTGTGAGGATCCTTCAACCACCTTATTTAATTTCTGGAAACTCACACACTCAGAATAACTGTGAGAAGAAAAGATTGCAGAGAAGGAAGAATGCACACACAAGGGTAAAAGAAAACTTGTAAAAATGTATTAAATTTTTTCTATGTATGTACAAATGACTGGACTGATGCATATATACATGAATGTAATAGTTTGTTAGGACTTAGAATGGCAGTTACAACCATTTGTAACTGCCTTAACAAACCACTAGGACTTCAACGGCTATAAGAAAGGCAGACTAGCTGTTGAAAATAAAACATATAGAGGTTGTTTGAGCTTTTGTATTAAAAACTAACACACAATACTCCGAGGATTCTTCCCTCACTATCATTCATCATCAGGGCATCATCACCAACAAAGTTGATGGTGTCTGTTTCAAGGGGTGAGACACAATGCAGTGTAGGCTGAAACACAGCATAATATTCGCTGCCCTAAAAGATAAACTACTGCTTAAGGTGCAAGCGCCTGGCAACGAGCATGAGAAAATTCGTATAGTTTATCGGAAACCCGATTGGTCTGATGGACGTGTGCACTGGTCTACAATGGATGTCAAGGACGACGATGACGTCCAAGCCATGATGTCCATTCATGTTCTGTTTAAATGGAAGAGTTATTTGCATTTGCACATCAAAAGCAGAAGGACCGTCGCTGAGATCCTTTGTCGTTTAACTCCACCATTTCAGTAATTTCTGTCATTTTATTGTTTTCGTGTATTTTATCGTTTTCGTGTATTTCGAGTTTTATGTACAATGACGCTTTTTAATAATAAAATTGTTGGTTAATTTAATTGGTATTGTAAACCAAAATATAATCAACGGCTCACGTTCGATCACACCTATTATAAATAGACCCATTGGGTTTCACTTCTTTCACACACACAACACACACAAAAATGCCCCTAACACAATACTCCGAGGATTCTTCCCTCACTATCATTCATCATCAGGGCATCATCACCAACAAAGTTGGTGGTGTCTGTTTCGAGGGGCGAGACATAATGCAGTGTAGGCTGAAACACAGCATAACATTTACTGCCCTAAAAGATAAACTACTGTGTAAGGTTCAAGCACCTGGCAACGAGCATGAGAAAATTCGTAGAATTTATCAGAAACCCGATTGGTCTGATGGACGTGTGCACTGGTCTACAATGGATGTCAAGAACGACGATGACGTCCAAGCCATGATGTCCATTCATGTTCTGTTTAAATGGAAGGGTTATTTGCATTTGCATGTCGAAAGTAGAAGGAATGTCGTTGAGATCCTTCGTCGTTTAACTCCACCATCTCAGTAAGTTCTGCCATTTATCGTTTTCGTGTATTTTATCATTTTTGTGTATTTTGAGTTTTATGTACGATGACGCTTTTTAATAATAAAATTGTTGGTTAATTTTTACTGTAAACCAAAATATAATCAACCCAATATTCATTACTAAATTAGTTCGGTTCGATTACAATAATTATTGATAAAAGGAATAATAGTAAAAACTACAACTGAGAGACAACAGAGCCGAATTCAGCATCACTTGCAGTATCACTGTCACTCCCACTCCCATCATAGTCGGCCAGGAATGCTCGGTAATCGGGATCTGTCGAGTCACTCCCATCAGAGGCAACTGCGGGCATAATCCTAGCTACCATGAATAGCCCGACCCGAATGTATGTTACAGAGACTTCGACACTCTCAACACCCCCATAAAATTGGCATATCACATGCGTATCAATAAGGATATTTCCATAGCGCATGTTGTTGACACCACGAATTTCAGGGCCATCATCCAAGACACAACAAAAGTCTTTCGGGTTTTCAAGTCTCCAAATCTCATCTGGGATGGAAATCCTCTCAGCATTTCATTCGATAAGAGTAACGAATTGTATCATACCTGCAAAACAGAACAGAGAGGAGCGAACCAATTAGGTTCGGTCACTGTCCGGCCGAACGGGTTCGGCGCACGGTGGTCCGAACTGTGTTCGACGCACGCTTGGCTGAACCAGTTCAGACTCTGCGTCACAGAACCGTGCAACAACGCATTTAAAAAAACGAAAAAAATGCAGAACAGAGGAGAGAGAGGAGAGTTTACCTGCGTAGAGGAGAGTGGACGGTGGGGACAAACGGAGGAGAGGAGAGGAGAGAGGGTGAGGGGGTGTGTGAGAGGAGAGGATATTTTTTACATAAAAAATAATTTGGACGGTAGGGATATTTTCGGTATATTGGACGGTGGGGGGTATCTACTGAGTAGGAGGGGTTGGACGAAGTATTCGCCCTAAAAGTAAGTTCAAAATAATTTGGACGGTGGGGGGTATCTACTGTGGGATCTCAACACAGCCTAACACACCTTTTTTCACCTGACAATGAATCAACAAAACTTCAAAATATTTAAACATGACTTGGGAAGCTGAATATATAACAGAGTAGATTGGATTATTAAGGGACTAGAATGTATGACCCTACAATGGCTCTTGAAGAAGCTGTATAATGGTTTGTACTACAATCAAGACACAAACAGTGAATGGCAAACATGATACAACATCAGTTTCCTAAATAAGCAGGAAAGCCGGCTTCAAGGTAGACGACCAACATGTAATTTAAGTAGTTCATCCGACACATTCCCTAATTACTGATGTGTGCCCCCTTAGACGCCTTTTAAAAGGGAGAAAACCCAAATAAGAAATAGGAATTATGGGCGTGTAAGAAAGCAAAGGAATGATTGGTGTAGTTGATTGTTTTAATCGTCTAAACTCCAAAGTGATACAATCTTCACCTGCGTTGCATACCAGATGCTCTCGGCAAAGCTCTACAAACAGTAATCCTAAAGCCCTAGATGGGGATTTGCTCCTTGGTAACTGTGTCGACCTCCACAATCCTACCCTTCACCACTTCGTGATCAGGCTTCAGTATGTTCTTGTCGGCAACAAAGGAAGGGAAGACCATGACGACTGCTCAAGAGCATTTGCAAAGGCTTCGTTGCCCATCTTGAGGGCGACTTTTGCAGTCTCGGCCATCTCCTCCTCAGCTGCCTCCAAGTCAACCTCTCACCTGGTTTTGGAGGGCAGAATTGGTCTCTGCCGCCTCCTTTGCCTTAGCCTCTGCGTCCAAGAGCTGAAGTTTGAGATCTTTGACACTGTCAACGGCTGAGTCTCTCTCAGTTTCCGCCTTCTCCTTCTTTTTCAGTTTAGAGAGATCCTGTTGGGCTTTGGTCAAAGAAAAACTGTGGGCATCTGAAATCAAAATAACACAAGTTAGGGCCCATACTTCGTCCAACCCCCGACAACTCAGTGGACACCTCATAAACGCGTGAAAAGACACAAATACCCTAATAAAATTTGTGTTTTCTATTTTTTTAAAAAATTAACTACGGTTCGGCGCACGTTTGGTCGAACCAGTTCACACACCCCTTTTGCGTTGTGGTGTATTTTCAACAAGTTTGGCCAAGCGTGGTCCGAACTAGTTCGAGCTTCCAGCGTCCGAACCAAACTGTTATTCGTTTTTTTACATTTACATGTAAATTAGCTACTGTTAACGATAAATTAGAGACTTTTAACGAATCTAACGATAAATTGAAAACGTAATTATCGACTAATAATATGTATAAATAAAACATAACATATATAGGTAAACCGAATATGTCTCAAAAACGAAAAAAGTCATAAAATACAATCCATAAAAAACATAACTACTGTGTCTGCCTCTCCCTCCGCTGGTAGACACGACCAAACTTCCTCCGTGCAAAGGGCTTAGCAATTGTCTTAAGCCTCTCAACAATGCCATAGCCACGGGTCCCACGTGGAATCCGTCATCTCTAAGAACCACCTCCAACTCATCATAGAGAGTCATCACCTCTGGCATACTCTATAAGACAGAAAAAACTACTTTAATAATAAATAATAAATAATTTAATAAAACTGTAAGACTAAAATAAAATTTCATACATTTCTCATCTCTGAAGCATCGAAGGGGTAGTTATCAGGGCTTAGGTATGGGTGGGATACCCTCCTAAACCAAGCATTGTACCCCTGAACAGTGTTTGGCATCCCGTCCACTACCTGCTGACCACGTGGAATAAGGTGCATATTGAATTAAACCCAATGCTCATCAGCTTCATCCTTGGTAACTACTGCCTGTCTAGGAGGCTTAGGGTCAACTGGGATCCCCTGTACTCAGCCAAACTGCCTGACCCAATGATCAAGAATATAGGCCACCATGCCCCCAGCATGACGCAAATGCCCCCTAAATAAGGTCATCCTATCCATGGCTATGTGGTCTGTGAATGGAATCCATGTCACCTCATCTCCCCTCAGATGATCCAGAGCTACCCTAAAATGCTCCACAGTCCCATCAGTGTGTGGTCAGCGGTCGTACGCGGATCAAAATAATTAAAAAGGATTTAAAATGTAGTACAAGGTGAGAAACCTTGGTCGTCTCACAAGGATCTCTAATACTAAGATTGCCACAGTCAAGAACTAAATTAACAATAAAACAGGGGGTTTGTTTATGAAGAAAACGATTTCTATTGGGGGTTTTATCAAATTAGAGAGACAATCGATTCACCGGTTTCCGGGTGCGCGTCTTAGATTTATCATTGGTTCCAAATAATTGTGCAAGACTTATTAAAGGTTTCGGTTCTGGATTGATAATAAACTAATCAAACAAGCGTCAATTAGTTTATGCAAATTCACACCGTTTTAAAGCAAGTGTCAAAACAATGTGTTCAATTAATTGTGATCGTGAACAAGCGCCACTTGACACAATCAATATCATAACCGAATTCAATCAATCCTCTATCAATTCCTACTCGAATTAAACAAAACAAGCGATTAAATAACTCGAATAGTTAAGAGTTGCGAAAACAGATTCAAATATAAACAAGCGTCATACATAAACGATTTGCATATTGCAAGTAAACCGAATTTGGGTAATTAAGCATCACACAAGACGAAAATTGCAAACAAAGAATTCAAATGTGGAATTGATAGAGAAGAAAAAACTGAAAACTAAAAACAAAGTAGACGAAATAAAATTAAACACTGAACCTCAAAATTCGTAAAACGACAGCCTTTCACCGCTGAATCGACTTAGGAGTTTAAGCTTCCATGGAGGCTAGAGACGGCTGCTGGTCAGCCAAGTCTATATGACAAACGAAAAACCTAATCCCTTACGAGTTCTTGGATAAAAGCCCGTTAACAAACTAATATTCGGCCCAAAACACGTTTTACAATAAACTGATTCTGTATTTGGCAGTTTTGGCCTTCAAGACTTCCGAACTGGGTTTCGAGCTCAACTAAAGATTTGTAGCTCTGTTCCTTAGCTTTCCAACGCATGCTTGCATGTATCAATCGGATAACCACAGATAAAGTTATGACCCACAGAATAGACAGAGGTCAATATGCAATAAAAACAAGAATTAGTCAAGAAATTACTATATTGCTCATATAAGACCCAAAGTCTAGAAACGTGCTAAGACTTAAAGATTAGGAACAAAACACAATTAAAACACCAATGCAAAGCTATAAAGAGTGCATTAAAATGCACTGATCAAATTCCTCCACACTTAAGCTTTTGCACTCCGGGCAAAACACACAAAACAAGACACAAAAAACAATAAATGAAATTCCAATGAACCAATGAATGCAAAGTCATAAGAGAGACACTTTTCCTAGGCTTCAAGGAGAATGACAATCAATGATAGCACTTAATTACAATCAAGGCAAACAAGAGGATAGAGCACCAAAGAGTGAATCATAAGTGATGAGTCCTCACAGGATATGTATAAGTAATGCACTTAATCGCTTAAGTGTTTAGGCTTGTGTTTACTCTCATATATATATATATATATATATATATATATATATATATATATAATAAGCACATCAGTGAAAGTTAGCACTACCATATGCTTGACAAGCTTCTAACGTCCACACTTAAGAACACATGCACATAAGATCAAAAGGTTTTTATAAGGGTTGTAATGGGGCTAAGGTCCAGGTGGGATAATCCTAAGGGGAACTAAGCTAAAAAAAATCAAAGAGGATAAAGAAGCAATGAAAATCAATTGTAGAATGAGCATGAGAGGGTCCAATTCAATAAGGTATGATGAATTTCTCTATTTTGATATCTTCTCCACATAACTCTCTCCACACGACTTTCGCTCTTCTTTACACAAAGAATAAAAGATATATACACTTTCGTTTTTTTTTTCTTTTTTGACTCTTTTTTTGTAATTTTTTTTTGTTTTTTATTTCTTTCTTTTTCTTTCTTTTTTGGGGAATACTTTTCTATACAAAGTACTTGCCAAAATTTCTATTGAGAACCCATGAACTAACCCAAGTGAGAACCACAATTGCAACAATTTGGACACCCCCACACTTATGGATTTGACAATTTTCAATTCAAAGCTCCTTCACCCTCTAAGATTGGGTAATATCATTGTTTTTCACTTTTAGGCTTGTAATGAGCTATCAAATATAGAATGGAATAAAAGGCTCAAAGGGGCTTACACAAAGGGATAAATTCAGGGTAGACTTATTTGGCTAGTAGCTAAAAAAGAACAAAATTGCCTAGATCATTTCAAACATGCATGTGAACGAGTGTTTCAACAAGAATCAAGTCAAGTTCTAGAGTAACGAACAAACATGAGTGAGTCACACACAAGAAAGGAGAGAATGGCAAAAGATTTGTCCATCCATTAAAAGGCTCAATTCTCACTAGGGACATTGACTATCACAAATGATGCAAAATTTAGTACTCATATCCAACTTATAATGCCAAGAGCAACAAGAAATCAATCAAATCATGTCAAAACACCTGTTGTCCTAGAATAGTATCATCACTCACAACTTGTACAAACCAAGAACTCATGGAAAAACATGCTAAAATAACTTCTTTTTTTAATTTTTTTAAATAAGGAAAACTGAAAAACAAACCAAACATTAAAAGAAAAATACAAACTACTAAGCTACTAAAAGACACCGCCCCCACTTAAATCATACATTGTCCTCAATGAAAACAACAAGCATAAAATAAGAGTAAGGAGGAGGGACTCCCTGGTCAAACTTCAGTGTAGGTGGGATGTTCCAATGAGAGCTCTCTTATGGTTGCATCTTCAGTTGCGGAACTCTCATGGAATAACTTGAGGCGATTTCCATCGACTTTGAAAACTTTGTTTGTCACCTCACTTTTTATTTCCACTGCACCATGAGGGAAATTGTTAGTAATAACAAAAGGACCAATCCACTTGGATCGATGTTTCCCAGCCATAATTTTCAGGAGGGGTCTGAACCATAAAACTCTATGCCCAATGGAGAACTCCTTTCTGGAAATCATCTTATCATGCTTCGCTTTCCACACTTAATTGGCAGGAAGTCCCGCCATGGTTAAACCAATGTCGCTCCTATGTTTCATTGGGATTGGCGGCTTCTCTTCCTGTTCAAATTTAAGCCCTACAATATTAGTCTCATGAAGTTTCCCACTCCCCTCTGAATATGCAAAATTAAAATTTTTAAGGGGTGGTTCAAGCTCTAAAACAAAGGGCTGCTCAATGGCAGCAGCTGCATCCACAATATCAGCTATAGAAAGTGGGTCAACCTGCAAAGTATCAACTCAATCATCAAGCAATTCAATTTTACAAAGGGAAAGCTCTCCCATGGGGTCTTTCTTAACATTAAAAATGCTGAATTTTTCAGTGGTATCACCAAATTCCATGGAAAGAGTCCCTGCGTATACATCAATTTTGGTTTTGGCAGTCCTCAAGAATGGTCTGCCTAAAATGATACGCGACCTGCTGGACTTAGTTTCTTCCTCCATGTCTAGAATGTAAAAATCTGCGGGAAAGATCAAATTATTAACTTTAACAAGAACATCATCAACCAGTCCAGCAGGTCCAGCATTGCTTCTATTTGCTAGCTGGATGGTAATACATGTTTCCTGCAATGGTCCAAGAGCAAGAGAGTTAAAAAAAGATGTGGGCATTACATTTATTGAAGCTCCTAGATCTAGCATCGCATCATCAAACTGACTGTTGCCTATGGTGCATGGAATGGAGAAAGATCCTGGATCCTTGCACTTCTGAGGCATGGGCAACATGAGGGAAGAAACATTATACCCCACGTTGACTTTTTCAATTCCTTTCAGTCTTCTTTTTCTCTTGTATGTGCATAACTCTTTCAAAAATCTGCCATATTTTGGAATCTGCTTAATTGCCTTAAGAAGAGGAATGTTGACTTCCACCTTCCTAAAAGTATCTAAGATCTCACTATCCCTATCTGCCTCATCTTGTTTTTTAGTCATTGATGCTCTTTGAGGGAATGGGAGTGGTACTATGTATTCCTCATGATCAACAAGTTCAGGTGCTTTTCTATTTTTAAAAACAACAGTTTCAGGCACCTTTGGAGTGTCAACAGCCTTCCCAGATCTCAATGTGATAGCAATAACATTGGGGTTTGGTGCATTCGGATTAATCACTGCTTGAGCAGGTAGTTGGTTTGACCCCCGAGCTTGCATCTAATTAATTGTGGTAGCCATCTGTTCAATTTGTGTCTGCAAATTCTGAATTGAGGCATCTGTCCTCTCTTGGAACTGGAGATTCTAGGGCAGCCATCTGCTTAACTAAATTCTCTAATGAAGGTGCATGTCTGGCAGCATCTTGTTGTTGTGTAGCTGAATTTCTCCATCTCAGGTTTGGATGGTTCCTCCAACTTGGGTGGTACCTATTAGAAGACAAATCAACATTGGCTTGAGGGTTAAATATATTAGCTGCATATACTTGAGAGGTATCAGAATTAGGATCCTCTTGCAGTGAAGGACAAGAATCTGTGGGGTGCTCTGGAGAGGTGCAAATACCACAAACCCTTGCTCTCTGACTTGTTGCCAATTTTTTTACCAAAACTGTAAGTCCATCCAACCCGTTTTCTAAGCTCTTATGATCAGCAGCCTGTATCTCATTTACTCCCCTTGTTAGAACTGCAGAATTGCTTCTAGTTGTGAATTGTTGGGAGTTAATGGACATATTCTCTATTAAAGATCTTGCATCTGCTGGGGTCTTGTCTACCAATGCACCTCCACTAGCGGCATCCATAATATTTATGTCCATGGGCAATAAACCCTAGTAGAAATATTGGATGAACAGTTGCTCAGAGATTTGATGATGAGGGCAGCTTGCACACAATTTCTTGAATCTCTCCCAGTATTCATGTAAAGACTCAGTGGAGTTTTGTCTGATACCACATATTTCTTTTCTGATTGAAGCTACTCTGGATGCAGGAAAGAACTTCTCTAGGAACAACTTTTTCAGGTCATTCCAATTTTCGACAGAACCTGGCTGAAGGTAATACAACCAATCCTTGGCTACATCTTGGAGTGAGAAGGGGAAGGCCATAAGCTTAATGTGCTCCTCTGGAGTTCCTTGGGGTTTCATGGTTGAAAACACAATGTGGAACTCCTTGAGATGTTTGTGAGGATCTTCACTTGCAAGACCATGAAACTTCGGCAACAAGTGTATCAAACCAGATTTTAATTCAAAAGGAACTGCAATATTAGGGTAAGTAATACACAAAGTATTGTAAGTAACATCAGGTGCAGCAAGCTCCCTAAGAGTTCTACCAGCCATGTTATAGTCAACAAAATCAGAATCAAAGAGATTATGCTAAAATTAAGGCAGAAAATAGAAAACGTATCAAATCTAATCTAAAAAAGTTAAAATCGCTACTAAAAATCTAATTAAATCAAAATACAGATATGCAAATTTTTTGGGATTGTTTTGGAGATATGAAATATTAAAATAATTACTTAAAACTAGAAAACGATCGAATTTGAGGTTTTTACGCTACAGCTCCCATTTTATGGGAGTCCCATTCCTTGATTTATTTCTGTTTTTCTAGTAAAATTTCGGAGCAATCGGAGAAGATCACCTAAAAACCGTTTTTTTTCACCTAATCAGAGACAAAACTGAACAGGGCTGAAATAATAGAACCTGCAAGGCAACAAAACTCAAAGAAAAATTTTAGTGGATAGTGAATCCTAAAGTTGGCAATCCCTAATTAGAGATCCCCAGCAACGGCGCCAATTTGATCACATACGCGGGTCAAAATAATTAAAAAGGATTTAAAATGTAGTACAAGGTGAGAAACCTTGGTCGTCGCACAAGGATCTCTAATACTAAAATTACCACAGTCAAGAACTAGATTAACAATAAAACAGGGGGTTTGTTTATGAAGAAAACGATTTCCATTGGGGATTTATCAAATTAGAGAGACAATCGATTCACCGGTTTCCGGGTGCGCGTCTTAGATTTATCATTGGTTCCAAATAATCGTGCAAGACTTATTCAAGGTTTCAGTTCTTGATTGATAATAAACTAATCAAACAAGCGTCAATTAGTTTATGCGAATTCACACTGTTTTAAAGCAAGCGTCAAAACAATGTGTTCAATTAATCGTGAATGTGAACAAGCGCCAGTTAACACAATCGATATCATAACTGAATTCAATCAATCCTCTATCAATTCCTACTCGAATTAAACAAAACAAGCGATTAAATAACTCTAATAGTTAAGAGTTGCGAAAACAGATTCACATATAAACAAGCGTCATACGTAAACGATTTGCGTATTGCAAGTAAACCGAATTTGGGTAAAAAATTGCAAACAAAGAATTCAAATGTGGAATTGATAGAGAAGAAAGAACTGAAAACTAAAAACAATATAGACGAAATAACATTAAACACTGAACCTCAAAATCCGTAAAACGGCAGCCTTTCACCGCTGACTCGACTTAGGAGTTTAAGCTTCCATGGAGGCTAGAGCACAAAAGTTTTGTAAAGTGTGAATAATGTGTAAGAGAGAGAGAGACGGTTGCTGGTTAGCAAAGTCTATATGACAAACAAAAAACCTAATCCCTTACGAGTCCTTGGATAAAAGCCCGTTAACAAACTAATATTCGGCCCAAAACACGTTTTACAATAAACGGCTTCTGTATTTCGCAGTTTTGGCCTTCAAGACTTCCGAACTGGTGTTTCGAGCTCAACTGAAGATTTGTAGCTCTATTCCTTAGCTTTCCAACGCATGCTTGCACGTGTCAATCGGATAACAACAGCTAAATTTATGGCCTGCAGAATAGACAGAGGTCAATATGCAAGAAAAACAAGAATTAATCAAGAAATTACTATATTGCTCATATAAGACCCAAAGTCTAGAAACGTGCTAAGACTTTAAGATTAGGAACAAAACACAATTAAAAACACCAAATGAAAAGCTATAAAGAGTGCATTAAAATGCACTGATCAGCGCGCTTGCACTCCAACTTCTTCGTGGCTGATCTTTAGTGTAACCATCAGTCAACCACTTAGTACCAAAGATCTGGCCTGAAAGTGTTCAAAAATCCAGGCCTCTGATAAATAAGAAGCGGGTTAGGGATCCAACATATAATAATTTAAATAAACTGAAATAATAATTTAAATAAACTAAAATACCTAAAGGATGGTGGCATATCAATAAACAGAGTATGGCAGCAAGATTAAGAGGTAGCAACATGCAGCATCCTCCCAGCGACCCTCAGTGATGGCCCTCTCATAGACAATCTCCCTCAACCAGACAATCTTTACACTATTACCTTTGTCAGGAATCTGAGCAACTGCCTCCTCATGGGATACTCCCAAGTAGTCAACCAGCCAATCTTGAGCCTCCATCTTGGTAGTAGGCTCTACCATATCATAAAACTTCCCCGCAATGGGTATATGGAGCAGTTGTGAGACGTCATCCAGGGTGATCGTCATCTCACCCACTGGAAGGTGAAAGTTGTTAGTCTCTCCATGACATCGCTCCAGAAAAGCATTAGCAGTGACCAAATGATGCTTAACCGTAGTGAACCCCATGTCATGAAGGACATACAGACTGGACTGGACAAGCAGATGCTGAAGCTCAACTCGAATCATAATATCCCTCATTGTTGTGGTTATGAACCTTCATCTTCTTGTCACGCTACTACATTTATCATTATAAACAAAACACACTCAATAATTACAGACATATAATATATCTAAGTTATTATAAACATATAATAAAGTTAACTAATTATAAACATACCTGGTCCTCCCATATATTACGAGCAACGTGCGACCCATATGCAGACATGACAGATCTATCATATGGTTCTCCAGTGTAACCAGCATTATTGGGCTTGGTGCATGGGTAATAATAATGGGTGGCCCGAAGGATCTAAAATTGGCCCTGGTACCATCTTAGAATGTGGATTAGGCCTTATCTCTAGTCAATGTGGGACTTTGGTTTTTCCCGATATCTTTAATAGCCCTCGAGTTCTGTGGGTCTTTGATCCTAATAAGTACTCAATAGCTTTTTAGTATTTCATGAGTTGTATTTATTTGCACGTTCTTCTTGAACTCAATTACTTAAATTTTCATATTGTAGGTGATGTGGGAAGTGTTTACTTTGGGCCGAACCATCCCATGAAGCCTCACCGGCTTTGCATGACTCATCATCTTGTTCTCTCATACGATCTTCATAATAAGATGGAAGTTTATGTTAGTAACACATGTTGCCTGTTTCAGTTTTGTTTGTATGTTTGGGATTTTGTTCCATTTGTTGATTGACGTGGCTGATTATGTTAATAATGTTCTCTGGGTTATTTCTTGTTTATATACAATGCAGCGCCCACATAAGACTTATCCTGTTGAGCTTGCCCAGTTTCACTCAGCTGATTATGTTGTTTTTGTTTTTGTTTTACACCTAATGAGAAACATTACAGAATTCATTGCTGCTTATTATATTTTCTATGTCAGAGTGCAGTAGAGTTGAAAAGAAAAAGTCTATCATGTTGTACAAAGAGGGAAGTTTTAGGACTAAGGCCAAAGTTTGAGTATACATAATTGAATTTCTTTTTGCTTCTAAGGGTTCATGACATAATTTGTCTTTATAGAGAGAAGAAGAGGATGGGGTGGGGCAGTTGTATGGAAGATAACAAATTATTTAACCCTGCAATTATTGCGTTTTTTCATCTAAACAAGACCTTACTTCTTGGCTTATAGCCCCCTTCTAAGCAAATAAATAGATAAATAAGACCTTGCATCCTTTCTTTAAATAATTCATATTTAACTTCTATAATTAGCATTACCCTATCCCAATGTTTACATGGTAGTTTTTGCTTCATATTTTATAACTGTTGTGTATCTAATAACGAGTTCCACCTTATTGTTGATCCTTTTTTCCAGATAATCTTGGAGAAGACTGCTCCTGTATGTATTTGACAACTTGTTTGAGTTTTGCCAGATTTACGCTGGTGTTCATTGTTAAAATTACAGGGGTGTAGGTTGGGGAGGAAAAAAAGAGACTGAATAAACTAAAATTGATTTGACCTAACTTCATATTTAATGACATTGTTCCCGAAACTTTACTTTCCAATGTCTAATTTTGTTCTCAAGAAACAACTTACAGGGCCTCAATAATAAATATCATCAAGGGTAGTTTTTGTGAAATCAAGAAAATTTATTGTAGTCAGCTAAAATTTTTAATAAGCACACATCGATTTAGGTACTTTTGCTTATATTCGAGTCAAAAGGGATTATTTTAGACACTCTATACTTTCCTAGATACAATGAAGATATTATGATATCTTTTCAGATGGCTTCTAGGGTGAGGGAGTGGTTAGGTCCCTCACCGGTGAGGGAGGAAAATGACCTCTTATTGTAGGTAAACGCGGGGTAAAATTTGTAAATATTAAAAGTTTAATTCAAAAAATAGAATCTTTTCAAATTTATTTTAAGGTCCCTTTCTTTTTAAAAAACACACCAATTTGGTTCATTTCGATTTCCATTTCATTTTCTATTTTGAATCATTTTCAGTGAAATTTTGTGCTTCCGTTCGTTTCCAGCAATCATTTCGAAACTATAGCAACCAGTTTCATCCAATTTGGTTGAGAATTGAGCATTTTAGCATCTCAAAAAGCCAAAACATGATTTCCACTGTAAAATCGTGTTTCGAGTAAGCTCTTCCACTTTTTTGTGCAAATTGATAATTTATTCGTGTTCCTTGTGAAATTCCGCACAAGATGGACTACTCATTTGCTTAATTGGTTGAGAATTGCAATTTCCAGAAATTTTGGTTTGAAGGTTTGAATCTTCATCTTCAACCTTCATTTTCCAGAATCACTTTTCTGTATAAGCGCTTTTTAGGTTCTGAAAATTGCATTGTTGAATTCCTCGTGAAAAATTAAGTGAAATGGAGTCTAAGTTTGTCTGATTTGGTTGAGTATTCACTGAGATATCCACATTTTAAGAAATCAAACATTCAAAGTGGTCTTGGTCACATTCATATTGTTCTTGAATTTCTGGAATTTCTAGAATCTGTTTGATCTAAATTTCTGTTTCAAAACTTCAAAATCTGTTAGGGAACTCAATACAAGTCCAAATCAAGTGATTTAAAAGCCAAGTAGTTTGTCTCAAAATCTACGTTTTTGAGACATTGAAAAAAATATTCCAGAAAAAAGAAAATACATAAAAAAGGAAAATAACAAAAAAAAAAGAAGAAAGTATTATATTATACTAAAAAAGGCTTCTGCCTATCACTTGAGCATCAAAAAATTCTGAAAAATTCCTTGAGATTGGAAACATTTTTTTTGGATCACCGGAAATTTTCCTCAAAATATTTTGACCATAGTTGGACCATTTTACCCTTAAGGCTTACTTTACTCATTAATTGACATTTCCTTGGTGCATTGCTACCATTCTTTTTTGAGTCTCTTTTTTGTAGTTTAAATTTGTCTTTAAATACTCAATTTGGTTTAGACTTTTGAAATTTTTTGTTTTTAATTTTGGTCTCACTCTCTCTAACACTCAATCTCTATCACCCTCACTCTCTCTAACACTCACTCTCCCTCACACTCTCTAACACTCACTCTCCCTCACTCTCTCTCAATCTCTCTCATTCTCTCTATCACTCAATCTCTATCACTCTCACTCTCTCTAACACTCACTCTCTCTCACTCTCCCTCACTCTCTCTAACACTCACTCTCCCTAACTCTCTCTCACTCTCTCTAATACTCTCTCTCTCACTCTCCCTCACTCTCTGTAACACTCAATCTCTGTCACTCTCACTCTCTCTCACTCTCTCTAACACTCTCTAACACTCAATCTCAATCACTCTCACTCTTTGTAACACTCACTCTCCCTCACTCTCTCTAACACTCAATCTCTATCACTCTCACTCTCTCTAACACTCACTCTCTCTCAATCTCTCTCACTCTCCCTCACTCTCCCTTAGTCTCTCTCACTGTCTCTAACACTCACTCTCCCTCACTGTCTCTAACCCAAAGTGAAACGAAAATGAAAGATAAGGGACCAAAATGGACCAATAAAAAGATAAAGGACCAAAGTGAAACTTAGAACAAAGATAAAGGACCAAAAGTGGTATTTAGCCTTTTTTTAATGTTAATTTGTTTATAAAAAAATTAGGCTAAATAGCACTTTTGGTCCTTTATCTTTGCTCTAAGTTTCACTTTGGTCCTTTATCTTTTTTTGGTCTGTTTTTGTCCTTTATCTTTCATTTTCGTTTCATTTCGGTCCCTACCATTAGTTTTTGTTAACGAACGCCACGCTGGCAGTTAACTGCTGACGTGACGTCTTAGATTCATTAAATGACATGGCATTCTTCAATTAAGGTGGCTTTTACACGTTTACACATCAGATTTTAAAATTAAAACAAAATAGAAAAACCAAATTAAAACTAAATTAGCTATTTATCTATTTTCTTCCATTATCCCCAAATTTATCTTCTTGAACGCTACGTTTTAGAACTCAGAAGTCGTCAATTCTTAGTCTTATTGAATCATATCCATATGCACAAACATTGATGACTGTGATGGTGGTATTAACATAAATCTGATTCACTTTCCTATCAAACAAAAAAGGCCATCTCTTCATAAATCTGAATATATAGTTTATTAAACTGAAATGAAATGATACCCAGAAACGAAAATCGATCTGAAAACGAAAATCGAAACCTAGAAACGAAACGATACCCAGAAACAAAAATCGATCTGAAAACGAAAACGAAAATAGATCTGAAATCGTAGATCTGAAAATTGTTTTGAACAATACTAAGCCTTTGAAGAAGATGTTGGAAGAAGCCTTTGAAGATCGTAGATCTGAGAAATGTTGGAAGAAGATGAAAACGAAGCCTTTGAAGAAGATGAACATAAGCCTTTTGTTTTATTTTTAATTTAATTTGATGATGGTGGTGAGAAATTGATGGTGATGAAAGTTCGGTGATGGTGGTGAGAAGTTGTTGTTGATGGTGATGAAATTGGGGGTGAGAAATTGATGATGATGAAACCCAGATCTTGTAGAACAGGAAGTAATTTTGATGGAAAAAATAATGAGTTTACTGTGTGATATTGCTATAAATTGGGTCGTTTGTTACATCAATGACTTGGTATTAGGGATCTTAGAGCTTCTTAAATATCATGCCCGTGTTTTGTATATTGATATCGACGTGCACCATGGTGATGGTGTTGAAGAAGCCTTCTTCTATACTGACAGTTATACTGGTTTCTTATATCTTATTCTTATCAGATCTATGCAGAGGAAACTAATGAGAATCTTCAACTAATCAAGCCTATCATTATTAAATTCACGACGATATTTTGTTCCTATGATGAGACTAACAAACCTTATGTTGTATGTTCTCCTTGAAACTTTCAACTTTGAACCTAGGATAGTAGCTGTTTATGATTTTTACTCTTATGATTGGTTTTGAATATTCCCATTTACAACAACCATATCTTGTTTCATTCTCTTTTAAATGTAAAATTCTGAGTTGATATACAGAACTTGTTTTTCCTGTTGTTTTACGCGGATAAGATACTGTGCCATACTGCACGATTTTTCCCATTTTCTTAAATGGTAAAGTTTGTCATTACAGGGTGATGACTGTCAGTTTCCACAAGTATGGGGATATGTTCTTTCCAGGCACTGGTGATGCTAAGGTGATTTTATTTATTCTTTTTGTTCGAATTTTTAGTGTGTTCTCTTATTTGAATGTCTTTTTTGTTTGAAACATTTCAGAAGCTCTGCATAGATTGTAATGATTTAACTGATTTTACCTTATTGAAGGAAATAGGAGAAAGAGAAGGGAAGTTTTATGCCATAAATGTCCTTCTCAAGGACGGAATTGATGACCCTAGCTTTACTCGACTTTTCAAGACGGTAAGTTCGGTAATGCATACTAGATAGTAATATGGCCTCAATAATGGTTATAAGTGGGTGTTGAATATATGATCATTCATTGATCAATTTATGAAACTGAGAATCATTTCACTGAGAAATGTTCTTGAATGAAGAACACTGAGAAGAAGGAATTGAAAGAAAGAGGAATTTCATTATTTCTCAGTTATTGCACAAATGATCTATTGACCACCATATATACATAGCGGACTTGACTTAACTATGGTCAAGTTTATATAACAAATTCTAGTCAAAACACTGACTACCTAAATGAATATGGTTAACAGTTTAAACTAATTACAAACCAACTATTTTACAGATAAACCAGAAAATAATTCACATAGTTAATTACACTTTAATACTCTCCCTCAAGTTTGGATGTATATATTCTTCGTTCCAAACTTGCAAAGGAGATTGGAGAACTGTGTCTTAGGTAGTGCCTTTGTCAAGAGATCTGCCAATTGTTGCTGGCTGCGCACGTGAACTAGTTTTAGGAACCCACTCTGCACGTGTTCTCTTAGGAAGTGGCAGTCTATATCTATGTGTTTTGATCTTTCATGACTTGTAGGATTCTCAGCAAGTTGAATAGCAGATTTACTATCACATAGCACCATGGAAGACTGACATTGTACCTGAAAATCTCTCAGCAATTGATTAACCCACAGCAGTTCAGATGTCACTGCTGCCAATACCCTATATTCTGCCTCAGCAAATGATCTAGCAATTGTGTTTTGCTTCTTTGACTTCCATGTGATCATTGAATCCCCTAAGTAAATGCAATAACCAGTGGTAGACGCTCTACTTACTTGACAACTCCCCCAATCCGCATCCACATATGCTGTCAAATTGAGGGAAGAATCAGCTGGAAAAACAACTCCCATACCTGCAGTGGCTTTCAAATACTGCAGTAGATGGTGTGCAGCTTGAAGATGTGGCGTTTCGGGCTTTGCCATAAATTGGCTCAGCTTGTTTACAGCAAAGGTAATGTCTGGTCTAGAGATAGTAAGGTATATTAACCTCCTAATTAACCTTCTATACTCAGAAATGTCCTTAATGGCTTCACCATCCAATTCATTTAAATGCACATTTGCATCCATAGGCACCTGTAAAGGTTTAGCAGAAACAAAACCTGTGTCCATGAGTAGCTGAAGAGTATACTTCCTTTGACACAAGTGTATACCTTTGTTGGTGCGAGCTATCTCCAATCCCAATAAGTATTTCAAGTCACCAATGATTTTGAGCTTGAAGTGATGCTTTAACAGTTTCTGCACTTCAAGTACCAGCTGCTTATTAGGTCCAGCAACTATAATATCATCCACATAAACAAGTAATGCCACAAAGGTTACTCCATTTCCTTTAGTAAACAAGGAATGATCTGCAGAACTTTTGATAAAACCCATTCCAGTTACAGTAGTGCTAAACTTGTGGAACCATTGCCTCGAGGCTTGCCTAAGTCCATACAGAGACTTTTTAAGCTTGCAAACCTTACTCACCCCCTGACTTTGGTAGCCAAGAGGCAGGCGCATATAAACCTCCTCTTGAAGCTCTCCATTGAGGAACGCATTGTTAATGTCCAATTGCAACATGTGCCAATTGATTATTTATATTTGTCTTTTAACTAAGGCATCATGTATCAAGTTGTTACTTCTCCAACTTCCTCATTTTTATAGACCTATATGTGGTTCCAAATCAATTATTTGCTTTGAGACGCTGGTTTTTAAGACAGAAATCTATAACTTGGGTCATGGCATGTTAGTAAGTTTGGAATTTCATGATTAATTTGTCTCTGTCTCTAGTTATTCTTCTGGACTCAGGTTGTTTAAATCAACCTCCTTTCGAGATGTCATTATCAAACCACTTTTAATCAAAGCTGATCAAGGTAATACATAAACTAGACATTAGTAGTATTTTCCAAAAGGAAAGACTAACATTTTTTATGGGGCAGGTCCCACCTGACTTCTACATTCCTGATTTTGGCGAAGATGAGCAGAACCTTGATGAGCGCAATGACCGTAAGGACAAAAAGCCTTTCCTTTATCTATATTAATTTGCTGCCAACTCTTAGTTGATTGATTTTGATAATTGTCTTTTGCAGAGCACACTCAAGACAAGCACATTCAACGCGACGATGAATATTATGAAGGGGACAATGACAATGACAATCAAATGGATGTTCCATGAAGGTGACCCAGCTATCTCACATTTTTCTTAGATAAGGAGAATGTGATTAGACAGCAACACCTAGTTGTATCAAGAAAGAGTTAGGGCTATCCCAGGATGCGTGTATATTTGCCAGATTTTTTGTTATTGTTTTGTAGATTTGCTGAAAGCTGCACAAATATCGTCCTTCTGTTTGTTTTGTTTGAACTAATGCCAAACATGCGCCCTAGAGATTGGTAATACCTAATGATAAGTATCAAGATTTTGCACAGAATTGGTATTTGAATCATGATATGTGAAGCCCTAACTGTTCCTTTGGAGCTTAATTTTTTTACTTTGTATTTGATTCAAAATTAAAAACAAAATTTAGTAGTAAAAATTGTCATATATATAATTTTTTTAATCTTTTTGCCTTCCGATTATTTCCGTTCCAAATTAATCATCTAATCTAACTTATTTTATCAAAGACTGGCAAAAAATAATAGAATTTTGCAATCCATTCACGTATAAGTATGAACCCTATTAAAGGGATAAATATGTGGTCATCTCTATTAAATCACTATAACTTTTGTTCCTATGAAAATTTTATTATCTGGTAATATCTAAAACTGACTGCTTTTAGTCCCTATAAGAGACTAAAATATACAGTTTTTGTTAAATATAAAAAGCTACACAAGAAAGCGTTAGGGCTGTCCCAAGATGCGTGTATATTTGTCAGATTTTTGTTATTGTTTTGTAGATTTGCTGAAAGCTACACAAATATCGTCCTTCTGTTTGTTTTGTTTGAACTAATGTCATTTTTTGTATGGAATGAACATGCGCCCTAGAGATTGGTTATTCCATATGATAAGTATCAAGATTTTGCACAGAATTGGTATTTGAATCATGGCATGTGAGGCCCTAACTGTTCCTTTGGAGTTTAATTTTTTTACTTTGTATTTGATTCAAAATTAATAACAATTTAGTAGTAAAAATTGTCATATGTATAATTTTTTAAAATATTTTTTGCCTTCCAATTATTTTCGTTCCAAATTAATCATCTAATCTAGCTTATTTTATCAAACACTGGCAAAAATAACAGAATTTTGCGAGCTTAGTGTTTGCAACCTTGTAATCCATTCACGTACAAGTACGAACCCTATTAAAGGGATAAATATGTGGTCATCTTTATTAAATCACTATTATTTAACTTTTGTTCCTATGAAAATTTTATTATCCGGGAATATCTAAAACTGACTGCTTTTAGTCCCTATAAGAGCAGCTATAAGCTAAAATCTCATTTTTACCTAAAATCTCATTTTCATTTTTCTTCATTTTTACTCCATTATTAACATTATAAGAAATACTGATTTTTTTAAAACTTTTTCAAACACAACTATTTTAATAAATTTGAAAATATAGTCTTTTATCAAGCTTTTCCCTTTTTTTAAATATATTTTGCAACTTTCAACATATTTATAAATTTTTTTGTCAAAAAAACATATTTATAATTTAATAAAAAATTATAACAAATGCAGTATCACCCGTGCATACGCACGGGTAAAATACTAGCATTCAACTCAATCACTTATACCCGAGGCTGATTTTCTTTAGGGCTGGGAGGGCCACGGCCCGCCCCTAAAGAATATCTGAAATTGTTGAAATACCCCTATTTCAATTAGCAACCATTAATTAAAAGCTTTGCAACATTAGTAGAAATCTGATCGTTTGACTTAGCGCTTGAAAATTGTTTTTTCACTTTAGGAATCCATGCTCGCTTCTCGGCATATTCGTTTTTATTGTTTTTCCTTTTTTCCTATTAAAACAAGAGCAGCGCTTATTTTATTATTTTTGGCAAAATATATATCATGCGAATCGAACCGATGACAATAGAATAGAATTTCACACCATTGATAACCACTATGTCAACAGCCGTTTTTGCAACAAAATTTACAAATCATCCTAATACAGAACTTACAAATTTGTGTTTCTGCCTCTGTCTTCATGCATTTTTGAGTTTCCATGACACTTCCATGAGCAACCTACCCCAACTTTTTAGTTAAAATCCGCCACTGCTAAGTTCCTAACATAAGGAACTAAGAGTGGCAATTGATTAGCATTCACTTGTATTAAACAGCGATGTATAATATGTTTTTGTTGCATTTGGAGAACTATACAGGTGTTGAGTTCAAATGGACATAAGTCCAAATTGACCATGCTAGTTGGGTCTTGAGAGAATAGGATTTGAATTACAATTAGAATGTGTTGAGTTCATATTTAATCAATCATTCAGATTACACACATTTTAAATTGTTTTTGCAAGTATCTAGTCCCACCATTTGAAGAGTGGTTATTACTTATTATACACCTTTGTTAGTTTATATCTTGACATTCCTGTCATTTTTCCCTTAGTCAAATAATGAACAAAACAGTAACAATATTTTTAAATAGCAATAAGAATTTAATTTATAGAGTATTTTTAAGGAGAGATGCTATTCATGTTGACTGACGTGACCACATTATATATAAGAAGAAAATAATACTCATTTAATCGAGTTAAGAGAAATAATACTCATTTAATTACAGGATCCAGTCCACTAATCGAATATCATCGACTTAAACTCGTAATAGTTAGCATCGAGATCTGTAGCTTCAGATTAAACATGTTTTACATTCATTTATATTATATGGTCAGTCTTAGGGATCAATAAGAAAACAAAAAAGCTTGTTACAACACAAGAAGCTAAGCAAATATTATATGGCCAGGACCTGACGGATACCCTGCTGGGTTCTATCAACATTCTTGGGAGGAAGTGGGGCAGAGTGTGTGTGATTTTGTTCATCAAGTTTGGTTGGATCCTAAGCAAATAGCTAGAGTCAATCTCACCGATATTTGTCTGATCCCTAAGGTGTCTAAATCAGAATTTATTGATCAATTCAGGCCCATATTTTGTGTAACTCCATCTACTACAAGATTGTTAGCAAAGTTGTGATGCAGAGGCTTAAGGACATTGTTCCAATTATTATATCTCCTTATCAAGCTTGCTTCATTGCTTAGGCAAGGTACGATTTATAACACTCGGACTCCACTGTGACAATTGAGTGGCGTCTGCTAAGTATAGTAGGGATGATAGTGGCAACAGGATACGGCCAGAGTCAGCATATAGTATTGATACATACTCATAGATATAATCTCGAAAATAAGATACTAATAAAAATTAGTAGATATGAGAAAATAAATTGATTTAAATGCTTGTGACATGTTTAAATTGAGTTTTACCTTATCTTCCCAATTTTCCGACTTGTACATGTATCTTAGCCCTGCGTGTTTTTCTTTTGTATATTTATTGTATCGCTTAGATCCAGTCGAGGAGTCATTTGTAGCAGAAGGAGATACTTTTCCTTCCACGATGAACGTTGAAGGCTCCGAGGATGTCAGTGCGATATGATGAAGCAGTCAGGTGTCTCACTGAGAGAACCTGAATTTTGTTTAGCCAGTGTGTCAGTCCTTTGAGTCTCGTTAAGTTTGTTATTTAGTTGGCTTTATTTTGTGTTCTTATGTTCCGTTGTTTTGTAATAAACTGTTATATGTTTGAGTGTCTTTAGTATTGTCACATATTTTGTAAAACTCTCAAAAATTGTTTCTTTACCTATACAATGCATGTTCAGTTATATAATTAAGTAAAGTCTTGAATTTATTTGTTTTTAAGATTAGAAGATTAAGTGTAAATGGTTACTATGATGAAGACAAGGGTCGTCTCAGGCTCAGCTCCCATTATCGGTCTCTTGTTATCTCTTTGTTGCCTCTCCCGTTGGCACTCCTGTTGGAGCTCCTGTTGCCGATCCTATTGTTGGTGTCTCATTGTCACTCCCGTTAGAATAGTGGTTAATTTTTTTTTGACAATTGTTAGTGGTTAAATTGAATGATTTTAGTAGTTTTAATAGATATGTTATAATAAAGAATAAATTTTAGATCATTAAAGAGGAATTTTTTATTTTTGGTTATGATTTTAATTATTACTGTAAAATAAAGGAGAAGGCGCCTAATGTTAGATGATCACTGCTGAAATATAACCGTTGACAAAAACTCGTTTGGGAATGTTTCCCCTCACATGTGACTAGAGAAACTTTTTGGCAGAAAATTGCACACAAAAATATTGAGGAAACTTTATTCTGTAAACTACCATTGATTAATATGCTTGGTGTGCATGTGTAGACCATGTCAATGAACTCCATGTATTCTAAAGAGTATTCAATCTGTAGTGATTGATGGAGGGCAAATCGAACCTAAAGCTTAGTGTAATACACGTCTTAGAGTCTTGTGCAATGATGAATTTACCTTCTCATTATTATTTATTTTACATGTCATTTCCAATTATTTTAACTAATGATTTTCTATGTTAGGTTGTTCTTCTTAGTTGCAACATTATTCTCACTAATAAATTGTTCTCACATATAATTTTCCCATTTAAAACACTAATATGTTTTATATTTTTCATTTGTTCTTAGATTAAAAGCAATGATAAGCGAGAAGTGGAATGGAGAAAGAATCACTTCTAGTTCTCCCATCTAGGAATGAGTAATGATAACTAATGCAAGCCTCACAATTTAATATAATTCATCCATAGAAAAGAGTATAATTCACTGAAGTTAGAGAATAATCCATACCTGTTGCACCCTGAAAGATCCGGATTGGACCTTTCATCGTACAACGTGAAAATTTGTGAAGCCGCCATCAACATTTTTTATTTAGGGACCAAAACATTGAAAAAGGGTCCTTTTTAAGGCGGGTGGCCCTTTGAGAACTAGAGATGTAGGTTCGGGGGTCGGTTAGGTGTGGGGAAGGTATTAGCACCCCACACCTCCTTTCTACCGAAAGGGAACCTTTAACTTGATGTGCGGTTATGACAGAGTTGATTTGAAACAATTCGTTCTACTTCTTTTTTTATTTGAGAAAAGTGTTTTTGAAAACGGGGGAAAAGAAGAATCTTTTTATTATTTTTTAAAAGTGTGCTTGACGGGATGTGACCCGCTCCTACGTATCTCCCGGTGCGATGGAGAATTCAAAGCTTACGTAGTTCTCCTTAGTCGAGAAACTTTGTGTTGGTGTTTTTTATTGTAGGGGTTTTCGGTCCTAGACTGTACAGTCCACTAGACCTAGAACAAAGACAACCCCGCCTGTACAGACGACGTGCCCCCTACTTATTGAAAATGTTTTTTTGATTAAGGAAGAAAGAGATTTGTTGTGAGGTTGGTTGCTTTTATTTGAGCAAGTATCTTAGGCTCGCACGAACTGTACAGCTCGCTAACCCTAAGATGCTAACCAATACCGGATGTACATCCGATTCGATTCCTTACTCATTTTTTTGAAATAGGGTTCAAGTTGTTAATTACTTGTTTTGATTCTCATAAGTATCCCAAGATGTTTGAGCTGTACAGCTCCGATCTTAGGACGCTAGACAACACCGGCCGTACGTCCGACTTGCCTCCTTATGAGTTTTCAAAAAGGTTTATTGTTGATCTTAGAAAGAATTTGATTGTCTTATGAAAACAATTTGAGAAAAGGTTGAGTTTGGAAAAAGCTTTAGAAAATGATTGATTTGAAGAAAGGAGGAGGGAGTTTGAGGGTGACATTGGTCACAAAAGGTTTGTTGGGATGGCGTGGCATCCAAAAGGAGAAGAAAGTAGAACATTCAATCAATTTCCAAGTCAAGAACCAAAGTGCAACATTTAACAAATTGCAAGCAAAACAATCAACAATGTAAGCATAAGCATAAACATTACCAATTACAACATTTGAGCACAAGAATGACACTTAGTCATCTAACATTTAATGGCCATGAACATGCAAGATCAACATTAACCAAATAGATTGCAAGAATAGGCACACAAATAGATAATGCAAAAGTTTAATTCAAATAGGCATCAACACAAGATAAAAACACAAGGTTGAATCCCTTTTGGTAATCCTTGACATTTGAGACAATGCACAAAGGCATAAGTGTCTATTCCTTTTACCAAATCATCAACATTAAAGCATAACATTGACCTAGAAAGAACATCACATTTGCAAGACCAAAAGTGACCAAAAGAGGGCATTAACAAGTCATTTTTGTAACCAAAATTGATTAATCAAGTTAGAAAACTAGCATTTGCATTTTCAAGCAAGAATTGCACAAAGAAAATTGAATCATCTTAGGCAGTCCTCATCACTTAAAGTGAAGTGCCTAAGGCACAAGTGTGAGTCCTCTTGCCAATCATCAACATAGAGTAATTTTGCAAACAAGTTACTAACAAGCAAACCAAAGTTTACAATCAAAGCACAAGGTTGTGTTGAATCATCTTAGGCAATCCTCAACACTTAAAGTGAAGTGCACAAAGACACAAGTGTGAGTCCTCTTGCCAATCATCAACATATAACAATTTGCAAGCAAGATACAATCAATTAACATCAAAATAACTTGAGAAAATGTTTTTGATCACAATTGCAAACCCATTTCACAAGAAAATTAACAAACCCTAATTCTAATCATGATTTGCGACACCAACATAGAGCTAAAACCTCATTATATTCTTTGAAAGCAACAAAATCATGCAAGCAAATGACATAGATCAAGCTTTTTGGCAAGGATTCACATGATTAAGCAAAGGAATGCACTAAAATCACACAAACCCTAATTTTTCTACAATATGCGAAATGAAACATAATCCCAAATCACAATTTTATTCATGAAAATGCAAGCACAAAATGAAAATAGCACAAACACACAATTTATTCCAAGAGAGAGATGCATTTCAAGCATCCAAACCTCCCAAAGTGTTTGTCAAAATGCTTGAAACACATCTCTCATTCAACAACAACAATTATATCAACATTTCAACAAAAAAATAGAGCACTAAAATGCAAAGAAATGCTTGATATGCAAAAATAGATTGATGACCTACATTTTTTATGCTAAAATTTTGATGATGTTAAGATTGAGAGTATACCCCAACTCCAAGCTAGAATAGCAAAAGAAATAAGGTGAATGAACACTAAACCACTTGAATCAACCCTCTAATCTTCAATCTTGAGCTTTATTCTTGAGATTTGAAGATGGATCTTTGAAGAGAATGCAAGGATGATGAAGGATTTAGGACTAGAATGTTGATTTGAAGTGAAAAAGTGAAGAAATGAGGTGGGGGAATGAGGAGGTGTGTTCGGCCAAGAAGGGAGAAGAGGAGAGGCTAGGTTTTTGAGTGTGAATTGTGAGCCAAAACCTTGTGAGAGGTGAGGATATGAGGGTATATATAATGTGCAATTAGGTTTAGGGGCATTTAGGTCATTGTGTACCTCATCTCATTCTAGGATTGCATTTTAATTTTGAATCAAGGGTGAGGATTGAAACACACTTTGATGAGGGGCAAAAAAAATGCAAAATGAGAGGGAAATGAAGGGGGGATTCGACCACATTGGGGGAGTGGTGCCCAAGTTTTGCAAGTTGGCAATTGTACTATTGTACTATCCATGAACCTTCCAATTATCCTCTCCATTTTGACTATTCTTTTCAAGATAATTGTACATAAATCTAACCATTTTGAGCCATATACAAGGTTAATATGCCATTTTTGAAAATGAGAGATGACCAAAATTGCCAACAAAAATCTTATCATATAATTTTTGGGAATATTCCTTGTACTATTTTTTGAAATGCTTTCTTGAATTAATTTGAACTTGATTTTTTTACTACACATATAAAATATGCGCATAATTTGAAAAATGATTTTCTTTATTTATTTATTTTGTTCAAAATAATACAATTTCATTAAATAAATTCCCAAAAATCAATTAATTGGATTTTCAGCTAGCAAAAATTTATTAAATTGAAATTGACCAAACAATGCCCCTTTTAAATGCCCCAAAATTCCTTAATTTCTCAAAAATGATTTTGAAAACCTTAGAATGCTTGGGTAAATACCCTAAACCCTTTCTCAAATAATGCATCACTCACAAAATTATTTATTTTTGCTGAAAATTAGGGTTTTGAAACTAGGCGGACAAAATTAGGGTATGACAATACCTCAAATTTTCTAAACCATGCAAGAAATAAAGTTCTCTAATCTAAATTTTACCTACCAATTTTCATGGTCTCCACTAGCCATGAAAAATAAAAGGCTAAAATGCTCCTGGAGTCCCTTAACTTAATTTAAATTAACGATTTAGTCATTTATCTTTTTTTTGTCCCAAATAAGTCATTTACATTTTAAATTTTAGGCATAGTTGCCCTTGTCTGTTAGCCTCCGTACAAGTCTGGTAAAAAATACCTATGTGGCTTTTTTATGCTTATTTGGCATTGTTCCTTGCTGACCTGTTATTTTAATATATTCTTTTATTAAAAATAAAAAATGAGAGTCATTTTCATTCCATCTTCAATCCCAGAAACACAAGTTCTTGTTATTCTTCTTCACCAGAGAGCATCGAGACACCACGTTTCTTCTTTACTTCATATTCTGAAATCCAACAAATCAACCACTCTCCATCACCTCAAGCATGAAATCCAACAAATCCTAGAAACACAAGTTCTAAAAGATGAAAAATCCCCAATTTTATAATCAAATCCCTAATCTGTGATCTATCTTCATGTTCAATCTCTTTGTTATCTATCTTCATGTTCAATCTTAAAACGCAATTGCCATCGATTCCTCCATGTTCATCTGCACTCTCACTCTTCGTTCATCTTCAAGCCATTATCGTTAGTTCCTCCGTTGATTGTTCATCTTCAAGCCATTATCTTCTTCAAAATCCCTAATTCATCATCTTCTTCAAATCTGTTCTTGCTTCGAATCTGTTATTTTCAGATTTGTTCTTTTATCATCTTCATCTTAATCTTCCTTTTTTTTTTATCTCAGTTTCGTTTTAAGTTTCATCTCTGTTTCTTTTCCAGTTGAAGGTTGTTGTGTTTACGGCTTTCAAGAAGATGATGAATGAATGGGTAAAAACAAAATGGAGCTGATGAATAGATTTTGGGGTTATTGTTGATGCGTACCGTAAACAAGTGAGTGAGGTAGAAGATGATAAATTTTAAGATTTTTTTAAATAAAATTAAAATGAAAAATGACTTGCATAAACACCTATATAAGCCATCTAAGCATAAATTGTGACACATCAGCACTTTAATTGCCACATAGGAATTTTTTTAACGGAGTTAAACAGAGGCTGACGGAAAAGGCTAAAGTTGCCAAAAATTTAAAACATAAAGGATTTATTTGGGACAATAAAAAGATAAAGGACTAAATTGTTACTTTAAATTAAGTTAAGGGACCCCAGGAGCATTTTAGCCAAAATAAAAAGTGGAAGGCAAATTACTACAACTAAAAATACGAACTTCCACTACCTAATGAATTGAATTAACTTGACCCTTTCACGTTGCCTCTCTTCCATCTTATCTTTCAACCTCTCTTACATCTCCGGTTCCCACCTCTCTTCCTGATTGTCTTCCAATTTCTCTTCAAATGCTTCATCATCTCTAACTGCTTCAGTTAGTTTATGAAGCCAAACAAAGTATCCACAGTATCCAAGTTCACCCTATAATTGCCATAATTAATTCTCAAAACAGAACACATATATGGAATTAATAATTTTAAAAGACATGATGAAGATTATATATAACCTTAAACCAAGAATATCAGTACCTTGTTGATGGAACAAGTGTAAAATGCCCTTCCTTCGTTAATTTCTGTATCATCAACATGCCTAACAACCCTTCTACCACAATGACAAAAAAAAACAACTTGTGATGAAGCTCTGGCCCGCGATGAAGATGCGTGACTCTGTGATGAAATTGTGGGAATTGAGAGAAAAAAAAGAGTGGTGGAAAGAACAAGAAAGAGGGGGAGAATATATTAAAATTTAGGGATTTGAGACAGAGCCTCACATGTTTCCATTTTAATGTCACTTTAGTGCGTGATGACACCACATGGGTCTCAATGAAGGGTGTACAAAATTATTATTTTTTTAATTAAGATAATTTTATATTGTTTAAGTGTATATGAAAAAAAAAGCATTATAATTAATCATTTTTCTTCCTTTATATAAAATATTTAGATACTTGATATGAAAACCATATCTTTCCTTCCCTAAAGATACATTTATTATTTATAGAACATAAAGTTTTCCTTTTATTAATATGAAAATTGAAAAGAAATCGTAGAGGAAAATCAAATTTTCTTGCTTTATGTTGTACATAACTATTCTGTTTCAAAATGCAGGATACATTATCAAAACCAAATTTCCACTAGATCTAAATAATATGTATCCTATTTTTCATCACAGATTAATATATAGACATAATATTTATATTAATAATATGAAGAAACTTTGTATGGCAAGACATGTATTCCTAGAAAGCTGAAAGCTAGAATACCTTATAGTAAGTTAAACAAGTTAAATGTTTACCTGAAATATCTCTCCAAGAATTTTTAGAGCGGGAGCCCTATCACTTTTTTCCCATAACACCTGTAATATTAGATTTATGAATAAGAATATTCATGCCTTCTAACTTCCTTAGTTCTTCGGCTAGTAAAAAATATTAAAGCTAAAATCTTTATAGGTAATAACTATTAGTTTTTATCATTTTAATAAGCTGAAAAATGTAACATACTGTATTTTATTATATAACTAGTACTATACCCGTGCATCCGCACGGGTGATACTGTAATCCATAAATATATTGAAAATTGTAATATGTAACAAAAGATAAAAGCATAAGCTGGTGAAAAAAAATTATATTTGAAGGTGTTTAAAAAATTGTTTTTGCATAAAGTTAAAAAAAGTCAACATCAGCTTCAAATCTTAGAAATGAAGTAAAAATTAGGAAATAAGTGAGATGAAAATACCCCCATTTTAGCAATTTGGACCAAAATACCCCTAATTTTATAAATAAAAAAAATTCAATTTTTCCGAAAAAACACATAAATTCGGAATTGAAAAATAATTTTTCCCGAATTTACATGTAAATTCGGAATACAAATTTTTAAAATTTTCCGGATTTATGTGTAAATTCGGAATGAAAAAAATTGTGTTCCGGATTTAGGGGTGTAAATTCGGAATGAAAAAAATTGTATTCCCGATTTAGGGGCAAATTCGGAATATTCCGGATTTTCGGGAATAATTCGGAATTTTTCTGGATATATGGGGTAAATTCGGAAATATTTCTGGATTTATGTGTAAATTCGGAATTAAAAAGGGGGTAATTTCAGAGTTTTTCCGGATTTATGGGGTAAATTCGGAATTAATTTTATTTTTTTAACTCCGGATTTACCCCTTAAATCCGAAAAATTCTGAATTTAACCCCTTTTTTTATTTTTTCCGAATTTACCACATAAATCCGGAAATTTCAAATTTTAACATTCCGAATTTATGTATAAATCCAGAAAAATGTAAAAAAACGTTTTTTTAAAAGTCAAGGGTATTTTGGTCCAAAATGGAATTATGGGGGTATGGGTGACAAAGTGGGGGTACCAAAAAAAAACCCTAGGAAAAATCATAAAAGTCATATTGAGTGTTTTGATAAAATTAGGAAAAACTAATAAATTAGAGAGAGTGAATACAAAGGAAATAAAAAAGGAAAAAAATAAGAGAGGAGAAATAAGGGAGTAAATAGAGAGGGAAGATAAAAGATAGAAAAAAGATAGAGGAGAAATGAGACATTAGAAGAAAGAGAGAAAGTAAAAGAAAGAAAGAGAGAAAAAACTTGAAAGGAGAGAGAAGTAAAAAACATAAAAGCAAAAATAAAAAAGATTGTCATAAATTGTCTTTTTTGTCCATTTGTGGTTAAGTTACATTTTTGCCCTCAATTATGTGAAGTGTCAATTTTTGCAAATGTCTTAATAGGTAATATCATATGTGGTGTATTGGTATAAATCTATAGTCTTTTTTGTCCTTTTGTGGTTAAGTTACATTTTTGCCCTCAATTATGTGAAGACATGTATTCCTAGAAAGCTGAAAGCTAGAATACCTTATAGTAAGTTAAACAAGTTAAATGTTTACCTGAAATATCTCTCCAAGAATTTTTAGAGCGGGAGCCCTATCACTTTTTTCCCATAGCACCTGTAATATTAGATTTATGAATAAGAATTTTCATGCCTTCTAACTTCCTTAGTTCTTCGGCTAGTAAAAAATATTAAAGCTAAAATCTTTATAGGTAATAACTATTAGTTTTTATCATTTTAATAGGCTGAAAAACATACTGTATTTTATTATATAATTAAAAAATACAGTAAGAACTAACCGCTAGGCACACACGTGCAAGGGTGACATTTATGTCGAATGCATCTAACTTCCAATTTACATTGGACTTGGATACGATCAAATACATATTTCCCTAGTTTTAATTTAGACTTTGCAAGTGCAGTATGTTCTCATTATTTTCCTTTTTAAATTGATCAGGAGAATTTAAATAGCAAATCATATCTTAGCACTATCAAAATGCAAGTCTTGCAAAATCTCCGCTTCATACAACATGCTCCGAGTGTACAAATGCAAGAGGTGAGTTCATTCTTGAAATAGGAACACCCCGGCCGGCTCAATTTTGTTCCGTAAATTTTTTTCTTATGATTATTTATCTTTGTTTTTTAACTAAGGCATCATGTATCAAGTTGTTAGTTCTCCAACTTCCTCATTTTTATAGACCTATACGAATGTGGTTCCAAATCAATTATTTGCTGCTTTGAGACACGGGTTTTTAAGACAGAAATCTATAACTTGGTTTTAAGACAGAAATCTATAGCTTGGGTCATAGCATGTTAAGACCCCGGCCGGCTCAATTTTGTTCCGTAAATTTTTTTCTTATGATTATTTATCTTTGTTTTTTAACTAAGGCATCATGCTGTATTAGATAATTATCTGTCTCTAGTTATTCTTCTGGACTCACGTTGTTTAAATCAACCGCTCCTTTGGAGATGTCATTATCAAACCACTTTTAATCAAAGCAGATCAAGGCAATACATAAACTCGACATTAGTAGTATTATCCAAAAGGAAAGACTTAACATTTTTCGTGGGGCAGGTCCCACCTGACTTCTACATTCCTCATTTTGACGAAGATGAGCAGAACCCTGATGAGCGCAATGACCGTAAGAACAAAAAGCCTTTCCTTTATCTATATTAATTTGCTGCCAACTCTTAGTTGATTGACTTTGATAATTGTCTTTTGCAGAGCACACTCAAGACAAGCACATTCAACGCGACGATGAATATTATGAAGGGGACAATGACAATGACAATGACAATGATAATGACAATGACAATCAAAAGGATGTTCCATGAAGGTGACCCAGCTATCTCACATTTTTCTTAGATAAGGAGAATGTGATTAGATGGAAACACCTAGTTGTATCAAGACAGCGTTAGAGCTCTCCCAGGATGCGTGTATATTTGTCAGATTTTTGTTATTGTTTTGTAGCTTTGCTGAAAGCTACACAAATATCGCCCTTCTGTTTATTTTGTTTGAACTAATGTCATTTTTTGCGTGGAATGAACATGCGTCTTAGAGATTGGTTATTCCATATGATAAGTATCAAGATTTTGCACAGAATTGGTATTTGAATCATGACATGTGAAGCCCTAACTTTTCCTTTCGACCTTAATTTTTTTACTTTGTATTTGATTCAAAATTAAGAACAAAATTTAGTAGTCAAAATTGTCATATATATATATATAAATTTTTTTTTAATCTTTTTGCCTTCCGATTATTTTCGTTCCAAATTAATCATCTAATCTAACTTATTTTATCAAACACTGGCAAAAATAACAGAATTTTGCGAGCTTAGCGTTTGCAACCTTGTAATCCATTCACGTACAAGTATGAACTATGAACCCTATTAATTGGATAAATATGTTGTCATCTCTATTAAATCACTATTATTTAACTTTTGTTCCTATGAAAATTTTATTATCTGGTAATATCTAAAACTGGCGGCTTTTAGTCCCTATAAGAGACTAAAATATGCAGTTTTTGTTAAATATAAAAAGCTAAAAATGAGTCGCATTTTTATGAGAACCTGAGAGAATTTAATCTTAATAGAAAAACATACTAATTGTGACCTAAATATTAAATTTCCCACAACGGGAGGGCCAACGGGGATGCATTTTTACCTAAATCTCATTTTCATTTTTCTTCATTTTTACTTCATTATTAACATTATAGAAATACCATTTTTTTTCTATTAAATTATTAGCAAAATATATTTATTGGGAATCTAACCCATGACAATAGAATTTCACACGCCATTCATAACCACTATGTCAACACTCGTTTTTGGTACAAATTTTACAAATTATCGTAATACAGAACTTACAAATTTGCGATATATATAATATAAAAGCAAAATATGTTATTTGTGCATTTATAATTCTTTTACTCAATGTATAGGTATTTTTTAATATCATCACATATCTTATTTTAGAATTAGAAGTTATGAATATATAGATGGTTGATAATTTTCAAAAAAATCATCTCATCATTTTAAAATAAGAATCAAATAAATTTAAAACTATATTTTTACAAACAAGATCAATTGAGTCTCTATTTGAAATCAAAATTATATTATTAGTCATTTAATTTTTTTTATCAATAATTTTAATTTATATTTATCTATTTTAATTGTATTTGTGTTTCTGCGTCTGTCTTCATGCATTTTTCAGTTTCCATGACACTACCATGAGCGGCCCACCCCAACATTTTAGTCAAAATCTGCCACTGCTTATACCAAGCTTCCAAAGAAGTGGAGCTACTGCACAAAATGCTTTGCTGCTCAATCCTCTTCAACTTGTGGTGGCGGTGGGAAGCTAAGCTCCTAACATAAGGAACTAAGGGTGGCAATGTTTTTTTTTTATAAGCAAATGTTAGTGGGGGTGGTGAGTGTTAGTTTTCGGGGTTTGAACCCTGGACCTCCTTTGTAACACCCCAATTCTACCCAATAATACTATAAATCAGAGTGCGGAATTTTCAACATAAATATTGGAGTGCTACACTTACTTTCCAACACAAACAATATAATTCATTCATGGTAAATTCAATTTGAAGCAATCTTAACAATCCTTGTCCATTAGACAACTCGAAATCAACAATTTGCTTAATAGAAATAACTTCGAGTTCAACAAATATTGCAACCTAAATGATAAAGGAAAAAAAAAATAGCGTTCAATCCCCCCGAGTGTTACATATCAGAGTGGCGACACCGACTCAACTAAGGAAGGATCACCGCCTTCATTCGCGACTACCTGCACGTTACCACATAGGAGTAACATTCAAACAGAAGGGGTGAGATATCGAACTATATAAGAGCATGTATGAAGAACAATATGATAGGTCAGGTACTATAGAATTACACATATCATCAATAAAATCCTCAATAGAGTCATCAATAGAATCATCGAAGTGCAATGCGGAATGCGACTCAACTGTGCATATGCATGTGGTACCATTGGAGCAAAACTCCCGTCGTAAAAATCGTCGTTGCCAGTAAATAGTGGCTCACAGGGCATAGCCCTCATCGTTCACGTCGTAAAGCAAATGCAAAGGTATGCGACACAATGTGAATGTACAAGTAACGCTAATCACAGTCACGCAATCGCACGACAACAACGCCAAAACGTCATGGCGGCCATAGGCCTACAACTTACTATCTTTGCCAACAAATAGAGGCAAATCAACTTTTACAACTTCACCTGCAATTTACCACATTTTCGACAAGGTATTCAACGCAACAATTAACCACAACAGCAACTGTGGCAACAATATTGACAAAGCAGCAACATCAACAGCGCAAAACAGCAAGAATAGCAACAACACAGTAGCAAAACGTAACAGCAATGACAACAATAACAGCAAAACCGCAACAGCATTAACAGCAAAACATCAACAGCATTAACAGCAAAACAGCAATAGCAGTATCAGCAAAACAGCAACAGCATTAACAGCAAAACAGTAACAACATCAACGTAACCATCAATTCAATTACGAAAATTATTTATAATTCTTACTAACGAGTTATCTATATTCCTATCTTTTTTTTTAATTATAATAGTGAAAACCTTAATCCAACAAAATTACAATTCGATTTAATTAGAACTAACAACATAGGAATTCAAGCACACACGGTCAATTCATCAAACATTTCTCATACGATATATATATATAACCACGCAACATACACAGAGGCAATCTATAATAAACCCGAAACCCCACATACGATCCCTCATATACGCTATTATAGAATTCGAACCCACCCTTACCTCAACTATGGTGGCGCAAACTCCCTCCTAGCCTCGTTCCTCGATTCTCCGAATACGGCGACTCCCCTGCGATAGTAACGACGCGTGACGATCACGAACGTAGAGAATTGCAATGACAATCAACCCTCCCAATCCAATCCTAGGCTAGAGCTCTTGAAAATTGAGGCTTTTGTGTAACTTAGAAGTGAGAGGAAGAAGGAGAAGAAGGGAAAAGAGGGCGGCTGCGCAAAAAGACCAGCCCTAGCGCATATTTGCGCTATATTTATAAGGAGGAGTGGCGCACATGCGCCTTCCTGCGCAAGCTGCGCATTGGACACGCTGCTAGGGTTGCGTGAGCGCTGCGCACTCGCGGTGCTAAGCCCAATGCTATTTTTTTTTTTTTAACTGGCCCACTGTCATACCCTAATTTTGTCCGCCTAGGTCAAAACCCTAATTCTCAACAAAAATAAATAAATTGAGAAGTGTGGCATTATTTTGAAAAGTGTGAAGAGCATTGTGCATGCATTCTAGGGTTTTTTTTTTAGGTTGGAAATGCATTTTTGGACAAAAAAATGTTTTTAGGGCAAAGGGTATTTTGGTCATTTTTCAAAAAAAAAAGAGGATAATTTTTCATCAAAAATCATTGTGCAATTTTAGAGGAAATTATTTGAAGCAAGACACCCTTGGTCATATATTTTTTGCGCATACATGCACGCAATTGCATAAAAATTCAAATTCAAAAAGGCATCAAAAAGGAATATTCTACAAAAATTTTAAGATGAGGTTTTTATGATATTTTTGGTCATGGTGATCTCATAAAATGGCATATTCCTAAGGTTCCTAGTATGTGGCCTAAATTGGGTGTATTTTTGTACAATTATCCTAAGAAGAATAATCAAAAATGAAGGGATAATGGAATGGTCATATAATAGTACAATAGTACAAGATGACAACTTGCAAAACTTGGGCACCACTCTCCCTTGCTATTTCGAATTCACCCCCCCTTCATTTCCCTCTCATTTTGCATTTTTTTGTCCCTCATCATGTGTGTTTCAATCCTCACCTCCATTCAAATTTTAAATGCAATCCTAGAGTGAGATGAGATGCACAATGACCTAAATACCCTTAAACCTAGTTGCTCTCTCTATATATACCTTAGAAACCTCATCTCACATAGACACCTTTTTTTGGCCTCACAATTCATTCACAAAACCCTAGCACACAAACCTCTCCTCTCCTCTCCTCCTTTGGCCGAAATCACAACAACCTTTCCCTCCTCCATTTTTCTTCATTTCACTTCCATTTTCCATCTCATATTAACTCCCACTTCATATATCATCCATCTCTTCTACCAAGATTCAAGTGTTCATCATCCAATCTCAAGAACAAGGCAAGTTGCGCAAGGTTTTGGTGAAGATCTAGTTGATTTGTGGGTTTTCTCTTCATACTCTTTATTTATTAGCTTGGATTCAAGGTATACCTCAAAACTCTTGCATCATTCACTAAGTTTTTTTTGCATCAAAATGTAAAAATCATGTTTCTAATCTTGCATCCTACCATATTCATGCATTTTAGTGTTGGTATATTGTTGATTTGTTGATTGTTGTTGGTGAGAGGTATCTCAAACATTTTGACAAGCACTTAGGGAGGCTTGGATGTTTGAGATTGCTTCTCACCCTTGAATAAATTGTGATTTGTGTTGTTATCATTTTGCTTGTTGCATTTTGAGAAATAAAATTGTGTTAGGAAGCTATGAAGGTTTTGCACCCTTAGCATAAAATAGGTTTAATCGAGTTTTGATGCATTTCTTTATGCAATCTTGTTATTGAGGCTTGATTTTGAAGTTCCCATGTCCAAACATGTTGTTTGATTTTGCAAATATTCATTTTTCATGCCTTCTTATTTTCACAAAAATCAAAAAAATATGAATAGTTGTTGATTTTGGTGTTTGATTGCTTGGATCTTGTGAATAAATGTTCCTAAGTCTTGTTAGTGTCATTTGCTCGCTTGATTTTGTGTATTTGTTGAATGAATTTGTTGTTTGGTTATGTTTTGGTTCGCAAGTTTCTAATAAGATAGGGTTTTTGTTATTTCTTTGTGAAAAGGGTTTACAATTGTGAGTAAAATGATTTCTCAAATTGTTTTGATGTTGCTTGTTAGTAACTTGTTTGTAAAATTACTCTATGTTGATGATTGGCAAGAGGACTCACACTTGTGCCTTAGGCACTTTCACTTTAAATGTCGAGGATTGCCTAAGATGATTCAACTTCCTTTGTGCAATTTTTGTTTAAAAATGCAAATGCTAGTTCTCTAACTTGATTAATCAATTTTGGTTACAAAATGACTTGTTATTGCTTTCTTTTGGTCACTTGTGATCATGCAAATGCGATGTTCGTTCTAGGTGAATAATTTGTTTTGTGTTGATGATTTGGTAAAAGGACTAGACACTTATGCCTTTGTGCATTGTCTCAAATGTCAAGGATTACCAAAAGGGATTCAACCTTGTGTTTTTATTTTGTGTTGATGCCTAATTGAATTAAACTTTTGCATTATCTATTTGTGTGCCTATTCTTGTAACCTATTTGGTTAATGTTGATCTTACATATGCATGCCATTAGATGTTGATGACTAAGTGTCATTCTTGTGCTCAAATGTTGTAATTGGTAATGTTTATGCTTATGCTTACATTGTTGATTGCTTTGCTTGCAATTTGTTAAATGTTGCACTTTGGTTCTTGACTTGGAAATTGATTGAATGTTCTACTTTCTTTTCCTTTTGGATGCCACGCCATCCCAACAAACCTTTTGTGACCAAAGTCACCCTCAAACTCCCTTCTCCTTTCTTCAAATCAATCATTTTCTAAAGCTTTTTTCCAAACTCAATATTTTCTCAAATTGTTTTCATAAGACAATCAAATTCCTTCTAAGATCAACAATAAACCTTTTTAAAAACTCATAAGGAGGCAAGTCGGACGTACGGCCGGTGTTGTCTAGCGTCCTAAGATCGGAGCTGTACAGCTCAAACATCTTGGGATACTTATGAGAATTAAAACAAGTAATTAACAACTTGAATCCTTTTTAAAAAAAAATGAGTAAGGAATCAAATCGGATGTACATCCGGGATCGGTTAGCGTCTTAGGGTTAGCGAGCTGTACAGTTCGTGCGAGCCTAAGATACTTGCTCAAATTAAAGTAATCAACCTCACAACAAATCCTTTTCTTCAAGTAATTCAAACCATTTTCAATAAGTAGGGGGCACGTCGTCTGTACAGGCGGGGTTGTCTTTGTTCTAGGTCTAGTGGACTGTACAGTCTAGAACCGAAAACCCCTACAATAAAAAAAACACCAACACAAAGTTTCTCGACTAAGGAAAACTACGTAAGCTTTGAATTCTCCATCGCACCGGGAGATACGTAGGAGCGGGTCACATCCCGTCAAGCACACTTTTAAAAAATAATAAAAAGATTCTTCTTTTCCCCCGTTTTCAAAAACACTTTTCTCAAATAAAAAAAAAGAAGTAGAACGAATTGTTTCAAATCAACTCTGTCAAAACCGCACATCAAGTTAAAGGTTCCCTTTCGGTAGAAAGGAGGTGTGGGATGCTAATACCTTCCCCACACCTAACCGACCCCCGAACCTACATCTCTAGTTCTCAAAGGACCACCCGCCTTAAAAAAAAAGGACCCTTTTTCAATGTTTTGGTCCCTAAATAAAAAATGTTGATGGCGGCTTCACAAATTTTCACGTTGTACGATGAAAGTTCCAATCCGGATTTTTCGGGGTGCAACAGCTGGCGACTCCACTGGGGACTTTCTTTTTTTAAAACGAGGGTCAGGCCTAATTAACTTGGTGTGCGGTTTAATTGTTTGATTTGAATGTGATTGTTCTATTTCTCTCTTTTATTCCCCTTCTTTTTCTTCTCTCTTTCTGATGTTTGAATGTTCTCTTGCATTCTCGTGTTGTTATGTTGCATTCTTGTGCATTTGACTCTTCTTCTTCTATGTTCGCTTCTTGTTCCTTCTTCTCCTTTCATCTTCTTTTGTTTATATGTTTAATATGATCATGCATTTCTCCAATCACCATGTCCCCTTCTTCTTTGCTCCCTTTCTTCAAGGTAAGCTCATGCATCATTCCCCCAATTCTACTATGATCCCTTCTTCTTTGCTCCCTTTCTTCAAGGTAAGTTCATGCATTCCCCCGATTCTATTATGTCCCCTCTTCTTGGCACCCTTTCTCGAGGTAAGCGGTGCATATGATTGTTGAAACCCTAGGGTAGTTTACTTGTTTGTATTGAAATGATATATGCTTGCAAAACCCTAGGGTAGACGACTCTTTGTCTGGACTGTTTCTGGATTTTCTTTGCAGGTGGGGGGGTATGTTTGTCGTTGTGCTCCTACACACACGTTGCACTCTTTTTACCCTTATATTTCTTGGTGAGACAGCCCTATACCCGGGCTAGAGCATATCTTAGGCTAGAACGAAGTCATTAGTGGCTGCTCACTGGACGTACGTCTTGTTGGGTGGTTGCGAAGACTTCACCTAGAGTTTGGCTTTGTTTGAAGACATCATCACTTGGACGTACGTCCCTGGGATTGGTGCTCTCAGATGAGGTCGTTGGCTCTAGGAACCTTATTTAGGGTCCTTCTTTTAGTGCTATCCTTGAAGTGTGTACCCGTAGAAATAGCCATAGACCCTGTCTCTAAGAAACCTTGGTAGGACACAAAGGAGCTGCATACCCTTGCACCTGAATAAAGATTTTTGCAAATAAACCGAAAATTTTCAAAAAAAAAATGTATGTGAATTTCTAGCTTTTGAAAAACTGTCGTGTTGAGAATATTATTATTTTTTCTCATCATGCATTCATTCATACATTTTGCATGCATTCTCACCAGTGCCGGGGAAATTGTAGATACCAAAAAAAAAGAGAGAAAGAAAAATGGATCAGAATGTGAAAAGAACCCTCAAGTGGAATTTCAAGCAACAGGACGTCCAAAGCTTGGTTAGGTTCGGTAATCAGCTTCCCCCACGGCGAAAAGAGGCTTATCAGGGTACATATGGTAATCTCCTCGATTTGCTAGAGGTGAATGTTCAAACTGAGGCCCTCACTGCTTTGACCCAGTTCTTTGATCCAGAATACCGTTGCTTCACTTTCCAAGATTATCAGCTGGTCCCCACTTTAGAAGAATTTGAGAAGATCTTGGGCTTTCCTGCTGCGAACTGCAAGCTGTATTCTTATGTGGAGAGGTATTCATTAGCAAAGGCTTTGGCTGGCATTCTTCAGATTAAAGAAGAATTTTTGATTAAAAATGTGGAAGTCAACGGTCAAAGGCAAGGTCTGTCAAGAAAATTCTTAGAAGCAGAAGCTGAGGCCCTACTTGCCAAGAAGGAGTGGAAAGTTTTCTTTGATGTGCTTGCCCTCCTTGTCTATGGAGTTGTCTTGTTCCCTTGTGTTGAGAATTTTGTTGATGCTGCAGCTATTGATGTGTTCCTTGCATTCAAAAAGCGGGAACAAAACCCCACCTCTGTAATTTTAGCTGATTTGTACTATTCTCTTGTTGATCGTCACTCTAAGGGAGGAGGGATGGTTAGGTGTTGTTTGCCAGTTCTGTATCGGTGGTTCGCCTCACATGTGTTTAAAGGACACATTGAAAACAAAGGGAAAGATGAGTGGAAGTGGTTTATTGCTAGCCTTAGAGGAGGTGATATCTCGTGGTGCACTCTAGCCCGGGATACACCAGAATTCATCTCTCAGCTCAACGGCTTTCCGAATGTTCCACTCATTGGCACTAGGGGATGTATCACCTACAACCCTGCTCTTGCGTTGAGGCAGTTGGGTTACCCAATGACAAGCTTACCATTGATGGAGTCTTTGGCTGGCTTTGTGTTACATGATAGAGGTTCCGGGGATTTGAGTTTGTTGAGAAGGATTGTTCGTGCTTGGAACAGGCCGGTAAAGAAAGGGCGTAATGAGTTGGGTCGCAGAGATACAAGTGTGGGGGAAGAGTACCTTCAGTGGGTCCAGCTCCGGGCTCGAGCAGTGAAGCTCCCATTTAGAGGCTTTCCTCAGGTTGAAGTTGAGGTTCCTCCACCTGCTCCTATTCTTAATGAGGAGGTTGAGGGGCTCAAGGCTGCCTTATCTCAGTCCCAGCAAGAGAAGTTAGAATTGCAGGACCAGTTGGAAAAGCTGCTCCAAGAGAAAAAGAGCTTAGAGCAAGAAAATGAATTCAAAGAGAAATGTCTTGCTGACTTCAAAGAGAGAATCGCTGCCAGTGACCAAAAGCTCATTGACATGCAGGGTGGTCTCAAAAGTGCTACAAGCGAAATCAAGGTGCGAAATCTGGATAGAAACAGAGCGCTGAATGATGCCCGTGCATGGAAGGTTCAGTTGAATGTCTCCAAGGAATTAGAGAGGACCTTGCGGGGCAAATTGAAGGAAGCAAAAGCACAGTTGAAGACTCTTACTACTGACTATGAGAGCAAGCTCAGAACTGAGGTGCAAGCAAGAAAGCTGGTGCGAGAGAGGCTTGAAGACTGTCAAGCGCTGCTTCAGGGGGAGTTCGGGAAATCTAGGGCATTGGAGGACCATGCGAGGCACCAGGGTGATTTGCTAGAGAGGTTCAGGGCTGAGATGTCCTACTTGATGTAAGAGCATCGAAGATTGGATGATCATTGCCGGCGCTTGCAAGAGAAGTATGCACTCTTGTCCAAGCTGTGCTATGATACTGTTACAGGCCTTCCAAGGCGCCTCAGAGCTGCAGAGATTGCTGTGGATGTGTGCACTACTCCGGTAGAGGTCAGAAGATTCATCGAGTATGTCAGGGGTTTGATCTTGGAGATGAGGGGGGCAGGCAGATCGTCCTTCCACTTCAAGAAAGAGGAAGAGGAACCAATGCAGGGACTTAGCTGTTGTTTGAAATTCTGGTTAATTGTTGCTTTGAGAACTCTTTATGATGTATTCCTGTTTTCACGTTATGAATAAATAAAAGGATTGTGTGTTTCAGTTCAAATAAAATTGTATGGTTCATTTCACATTCTCGATCCTTGTTGTTTACCCAAATAAAATATGTGATATCCCCGGCACCAAAAAAAAAACGCATTTTGCATCGCATGCATACACATATACTTATGCATCCATTCATTTCATGCATCCATGCATCTATTCATTCAGGCTCTTACACAATAAATATTTAAACAAACAGAAAAGGCAAGCTGGTTCGCCATCACCGTTACTACACTCGTCTACAGGAAATGCTCATGGCAGAGAATCAAGAAAGTCCAGACATTGAGGTTGACAGTTACCACTCGGGTCCGGATGATCCGGTTATAGAGATACTCAACCCCGAGCAGCTAGCTCAAGAAAACCGGGTTTTGAAGGATAAGGTAGGGGCTATGGAGGCCCAGATGGTTGAAATGATGGGTATGCTGAGGAATCTGAAAGGTGGGGCCAGTGCTGAGGCCACCGCCGTTGTAAACCCTGATGGAGTTGTCACCTTCATTCCCCCTCCGAGGCCTGTTAATACTGCAACTACTATTCCTCCTCCGGGAACAGGGATCCCTCATTTTGTCCACTCTCCAGGGGCAAGCGGTCAGAGCCATCCAGCTACTCAGAGGTACCCGTGGGGAATGCCAGTCGGTTATACGCCTCAAAATGTTGAATCCAATCCAGCTGGGGTAACAGGGCCAAGTCAGGCTGCTGTGGTCATACCTGGTGGAGTTGTTGGTAGACCACAGGTCCACGCTCTTAATCATGATGCTGCACTACAGAGAAATCCACTCAGTCCTACTCCTTGAATCACTACCAATCCTCAGAATGTTGCGTATCAGGTAGGAAGTCCCGCTCAGTTTGGGGGAAATTATTATGGCATGAGCAGTCATCCTCAGGGGCATGTGTTTGAAAACTCTCAGCCCAGAGACCAGTATCGCGTGCTTGAAGAACGGTTAAGGGCTGTGGAAGGTACAGGTGTTAGAGTCAAGGATGCCCGTGATTTGTGTCTCGTTCCAGATATAGTCCTTCCTCCAAAGTTTAAGGCACCTGATTTTGACAAGTACCGGGGTGTTGGTTGTCCATCAAGTCATATAACCATGTATTGCCGAAAAATGGCTGCGCATGCTAGTGATGATAAGCTGTTGATCCACTGCTTTCAGAATAGCTTAGCTGGGGCATCCTTACACTGGTACATGCAGTTACAGTCTTCCGACATCCATAGTTGGAAGGACCTCTCAGAAGCCTTTTTGAAACAGTACCAGTACAATATGGATATGGCTCCAGATCGATCTCAGTTACAACACATGGGCAAAGGAGATAAAGAATCTTTTAAAGAATACGCCCAACGGTGGAGAAGTACAGCTGCACAAGTAAAGCCATCACTAACAGAGAAAGAGATGGTATACATGTTCATGGAAACTCTTCCGGCAATCTACTACGACAGACTGATAGGGAGTGTCTCGTCAAATTTCTCAGACATGGTAGTTATTGGGGAAAGGGTTGAAAACGGTTTGCGTAGCGGGAAGATCGCCAACCACTTTGGTAGTTCAGGTAGTTCAGGCAGTTCAGGTGGACAAAGAAAGCCCTCTTCTCATTTCCCTAAAAAGAAGGAGGGAGAGACCAATGTAATTTCCGGAGGAAATCCATCTTTCAGTACTCCACCGCAGACGGTACCATTCTCGGCACCAGTGCAACCTCAACGAGCCAATGATGGTTATAAAGCTCAGAACTACCAGTATAAGAAGCGCGTCAGTTTTGATCCAATCCCGATGACTTACACGGAGCTGTTCAATCATCTGGTCTCCAAAAACCTAATCAACACTCGCTCGATGAAGCCTCTCCAGCCTCCTTTCCCTAGGAGCTATAATGCCAATGCTACTTGTAGTTTTCATGAGGGTGGAATCGGTCACACAGTGGAGGACTGCAAAGCTTTTAAGCACGTAGTTCAGGACTTAATCGATGCTAATTGGATTTCTTTCAAACAGAACAGTCCAAGTATAACTACAAATCCACTGCCAGGACATGGGAATCCGTTGACCAATGCATTAGAAGATTCTACTGGACAGGTGATAAGGGAGGTTGAAAAAATTAAAACTCCCTTGGATGCCATTCACACTGAATTGTGTCGATTTGAGGTCATTGAGAAAGGATGTTGTCAGGAGAATGGGTGTGCTGACTCCCTGTGTAAAGGGGTCTGTGAAGTTTTTAAGCAGACCTTGCAAGACTTGATGGACCGCCATGTAGTTCAGGTAGTTACTTTTGAAACAGAAGAAAGCGTGATGACCCTTCAGTCTAATAATGGCAGAGAAGTCAGAAGGCCAATTGAGATTTTATATGATTACAATCCGAGGCAAGTTCAAGCCAAAGCTCAGCCCATAGTCATTGAGGTCCCTGCTCCCTTTCCATATGAGAAAGATAGTGCTGTGCCCTGGAAATATGGTACTTTGCCTCCAGTGGAGAGTTCTCCAAGCGCATCTTCTGTCACCAATATATCAGGAGTGGGTAGAATGACGAGAAGCGGCTGTATGTATGCTCCAGAAACTCTTCGGGTTGAAACGTCTAAAGATGCTGAGGACAGGGTTAGAAAAGGAAAAGAGAAAGTATCAGAGGATACTCAGGGCAAGAAAGTAACAGAGCAGGAAGCCAGTGAGTTCTTAAGGATTGTCAGACAAAGTGATTATCAAATTGTTGATCAGTTGAAACAAACTCCAGCCAAGATCTCTATGCTGTCGTTACTGCTCAGTTCAGAAGCTCATCGGACTGCCCTGATGAAAGTACTCAATGAAGCCCATGTCGCTGAAGATATCTCTGTGTGTCAGTTTGATGGGATTGTAGGAAACATCGTGGCAGCTAATCATTTGACTTTTGCTGACGATGAGTTACCCCCAGGAGGAAGAAGGCACAACCAGGCTCTGCATATCTCCGTCAAATGCAGAGACTATGTGTTGGCTCGGGTTTTGATTGATAATGGGTCCTCACTAAATGTCATGCCGAAGTCCACCATGGACAAAATGGATGTGGACTGCTCTTATATGAAGCCTAGTTCGACGCTAGTGAGAGCGTTTGACGGGTCGAAGAAGGAAGTGCTAGGGGAAGTGGAGTTCCCAATTCAGATTGGGCCGGAGACCTTTTATGTGAATTTCCAGATCATGGACATCACTTCATCATATAGCTGCCTGTTGGGGAGACCGTGGATTCACATGGCGGGAGCTATTCCCTCTTCCCTACACCAGAGGGTCAAGTTTGTGGTAGATGACAAGATTGTTGTTGTGTTTGGTGAAGAAGAAATGTTAGTCAACAAGCCATCCCCATTCCGTTATGTGGAAGCCGCTGAGGAATCTCTGGAGACCTCCTTTCAGTCCCTTGAAATTGCTAATGCTGTATTCAGAGGGAGCAAGCTTCCGTCACCAGGGTCAAAATTGTCAAGGAACGAGGAAATGGTCGCCAAGATCATGATAGAACAAGGATACAAGGTGGGATGTGGTTTAGGCAAGACTGGTCAGGGGATTCTTGTGCCTATTCAACTGAAGGAAAATCGAGACCGTTGTGGGTTGGGGTACCATCCTAATCAGGCCGAGAGAAAGGGGATGGCAGAGGAAAGAAAGAGCAGGTGGTTGGCCAAACTGAGAGGCCATGATCCTTGGTCAAAAAAGATCCCTATCTGTGATATTCGCCAGAGCTTTAAGAGTGCAGGGTTGCTGGACCCTAATCAAATCGCTGCCATTGGGGATGGTCCTGGAGCTGAAAAAGGTGATACCAGCCTAGTCCGCCGTTGCTTTGCCGGTGAAAAGTTGAAGAATTGGGAAGCTGCTGACTTTCCCGTGGCTTTTAATTCAAAGTAATAATTTGTAATGCACCCCTGTGGCTCTGCCCAAGGCCATAGGATAAGTTGTTAGGGGCACGCATGTTTTTATCTTCATTGCTATCATCATCAATAAAAAACGTTGTTTTTGAAATTCATCAATAAAATCATTTCCCTTAATTTCATGTGTCTTCTCCGCTTTATTTTATTTTGCCTGTTTGTTTCGCCTTTCATTCTGCTTTTTGCCTCTGCAAATGCAGATCAACAATAATTATCTCTGAAAATAACAATGCCGATGATCCATATTTTGACTTTGATCATCCAATTAATCAAACTGAGGGAGATGTTGAGAACAACTGGGAAGCTCCTCCAGAACTAATGAGATTAATGGAATAGGAAGAAAGGGTCATTCAGCCTCACGGAGAATCAACTGAGGTAATCAACTTGGGTACAGATGAGAGCAAGAAAGAAGTTAAGGTCGGTACCGCAATGAACGACAGTGATCGTATGAAGTTAATTCAGCTCCTGCGCGATTACGTTGACATTTTTGCATGGTCGTATCAAGATATGCCTGGGTTGGATACCGATATTGTTGTGCACAAGTTGCCAGTAAAGCCAGAATGCCCGCCTGTAAAGCAAAGACTGAGAAGAATGAAGCCAGAGATGTCGTTGAAAATCCGGGATGAGGTAAAGAAGCAGTTTGATGCCGAGTTTTTAGCGGTTGCCAAGTATCCTCAATGGGTTGCCAATATCGTCCCGGTTCCGAAGAAGGACGGGAAAGTCAGGATGTGTGTCGATTACAGGGATCTGAACAGAGCCAGCCCCAAAGATGATTTCCCCTACCCCACATTGATATTCTGGTGGACAGTACAGCCCAACACTCTTTATTCTCCTTCATGGACGGATACTCAGGATAAAATCAGATAAAGATGGCTCCGGAAGATATGGAGAAAACAACCTTCATAACTCTCTGGGGAACCTTTTGCTATAAGGTGATGCCTTTCGGACTCAAAAACGCCGGTGCGACGTGTCAGAGGGCCATGGTGACATTGTTCCACGACATGATGCACAAGGAAATCGAGGTGTATGTGGATGATATGATTGCTAAATCCAAGACTAATGAAGAGCATATTGTGAATCTGCAAAAACTCTTTGAACGTCTAAGGGAGTTCAAACTCAGATTAAACCCAGCTAAATGCACCTTCGGTGTAAGATCCGGAAAGCTACTGGGGTTCATCGTCAGTCAGAAAGGGATAGAAGTTGATCCAGATAAAGTCAAAGCAATCCTCGAAATGCCAGTACCAAAGACTGAAAGGGAGGTCCGTGGTTTTCTTGGGAGATTGAACTACATCTCAAGGTTCATATCCCAACTGACAGCCACTTGCGAGCCTCTCTTTAAGCTGTTGTGCAAGAACCAAGAATCCAAATGGAACGATGATTGTCGGAGAGCCTTCGAGAGAATTAAAGAGTATCTTCAGAATCCACCAATTCTGATGCCACCGGTGTCCGGAAGACCGCTGATCTTGTACCTAACCGTGTTAGACAATTCGATGGGGTGTGTGCTGGGGCAGCATGATGAGTCAGGCAAGAAAGAACATGCTATTTATTACCTGAGCAAGAAATTTACTGACTGCGAGACAAGATACACAATGCTGGAGAAGACTTGTTGTGCTTTGGCTTGGGCTGCTCATCGTTTAAGGCAGTACATGCTGAGCCATACAACTTGGTTGGTGTCTAAAATGGATCCGATCAAGTACATTTTTGAGAAACCAGCTCTCGCAGGACGGATTGCCCGTTGGCAGATGTTATTGTCAGAATATGATATCCTGTACGTCACGCAGAAGGTAGTCAAGGGCAGCGCACTTGCTGAGTACTTAGCTTGTCAGCCTATCCCAGAATACCAGTCGATGTAGTATGATTTTCCCGATGAAGACATCATGGCACTATTCGACGAGGGGAAGTCCCAAGAAGATGAAAGATGGAGGATGATATTTGATGGTGCATCCAACATGTTGGGGCATGGGGCCGGAGCTGTGTTAATCTCTCCAGACAATCGCTTCATTCCGGTCACTGCAAGACTGAGCTTTTATGTTACAAATAACATTGCGGAATATGAAGCATGCATCCTGGGTATTCAGGAAGCCCTTGAATGGAAGGTCAAAAGGCTTGATGTGTATGGTGATTCAGCCTTGGTTATTCATCAGGTGCGAGGTGATTGGGAGACCAGAGATCCCAAATTGATTCCCTATTGTGATTATGTTCAAGAATTGATGGAGTCCTTTGAGGAAGTCACTTTCCAGCATATCCCTCGAGGCGAAAACCAGTTGGCCGATGCTTTGGCAACCTTGTCGTCAATGTTCAACATCAGCTGTGACAAGAGTTTAGCTCACCTCAGAATCCAGCATAGGGATCTGCCAGCACATCATTACTGCACTGCAATAGTTGAAGAGCCTGATGACAAGCCGTGGTACCATGATATCAAGCAGTACATCACCACCAGGGAATACCCTCCTGGGGCATCAGAAAATGACAAGAGAACGCTCAGAAGGCTGTCGAGGAATTTCTTCCTGAATGGTGAAGTTCTCTACAAGAGAAATTATGACATGGTTCTCCTAAGGTGTGTTGCGAAAGAGGAGGCCGAAAAGATTATGAAAGAGGTCCATGAAGGCTCATTCGGGGTTCATTCCAGTGGACACGCCATGGGCAGAAAAATCTTAAGAGCTGGCTATTATTGGCTGCAAATGGAATCTAACTGTTATAGCTTTGTAAGAAAGTGTCACAAATGCCAAATCTATGCCGATCATATCCATGTACCACCTGCTTCATTAAACGTTCTGACTGCTTCTTGGCCATTCTCAATGTGGGGGATGGATGTCATCGGTCCTATCGAGCCAAAAGCATCAAACGGGCATCGCTTCATCCTTGTCGCCATTGACTATTTCACCAAGTGGGTTGAAGCTGCCTCATACTCAAGCATCACTAGCTCTGTGGTTGCAAGGTTTCTAAAGAAAGATCTGGTTTGTCGTTACGGCCTTCCAAACAGGATCATCACCGATAACGGCAGCAACTGAACAGCAAGATGATGAAAGACCTGTGCACAGAATTCAAAATCCAGCATCATAATTCTTCCCCCTATCGACCCAAGATGAATGGGGCCGTCGAAGCGGCCAACAAGAATATCAAGAGAATAGTTCAAAAGATGGTGGTAACCTACAAAGATTGGCATGAGTTGCTTCCCTTTGCTTTGCACGGATACCGCACTTCAGTGCGTACCTCAACTGGGGCAACCCCTTTTTCTCTAGTATATGGGTCAGAGGCAGTCCTCCCTATTGAGGTTGAAATACCCTCCCTGCGGGTATTGATGGAAACCAAGTTGGAAGAAGCTGAATGGGTACAAGCTCGTCTGGATCAGTTAAATCTCATTGAGGAAAAAAGAATTGCAGCTTTGTGTCATGGACAGCTGTATCAACAGAGGATGAGGACGGCCTTCGACAAGAAAGTTCGCCGTCGAGAGTTCAACGAGGGAGATCTTGTGCTCAAAAAGATATTGCCCATTCAGAGCGATCCCCGAGGAAAATGGACTCCCACTTATGATGGACCTTATGTGGTCAAGAAAGCCTTCTCTGGAGGAGCACTAATACTCACCAACATGGACGGTGAAGAACTCAAAAACCCAGTCAATTCAGATTCGGTGAAGAAGTATTATGCCTGAAAGAAATAGACGAAAAAAGAGAAAGATAAGCCAAGTAAGAATTAGCTCGCTAGGTTGAAAACCCGAAAGGGCGGCCTAGGCAAAATCAGAGCGACCCGGTGGATTGAAAACCCGCAAAGGGCGATCCAGGCAAAAATTAGGGTCAGAAAACTTGGGCATGAAAATAAACAAGGGCATACAGCACTCCTGAAGGTTTGGATAGAGGGGTGATCAAGGTCAAGGACATAAATGTTTGGCATTGTTCCACAGAGACGGACATTTAGAAACTAGCTTTTCTCTCTTTTTCGTGTCTTTTTGCAGTTTATATTTTCAAATGTATTGAACAGTCGGCGTAACTTTCTGTACGACCGGTTTCCACATCAATAAAGTTCAATTTTTCTCATATCAGTTTGCTTTTCTATTTTCTGCTCAAAATAAACGTTTTATGATGATGGTAATACTGAATTGTAAAACATGTGCATAAATCCTAGAGCATTGCAATCATTGCGAAATCCCCAAAAGTCACGGGAAGGAAGTGATTTCTCAAAAACAAATTAATGTTGCAAGGAAAATAATTGCGCCCATCAAACACTTCAGATGGCAAATCATAAAGCAAACCTGCACCCGGCCCGTGCGCCGCAGCAACTCTAATAAGTTCCCCAGTCTTGTGCCATGAGTGTCACGGGTCGGTCGAACCAGCAAAGAGAAAATAAGTCAAAAAAAAAAACGATCAGAAAAAAAGAAAGCTGATCAAGAAGAATCAAAAGAAAATCAAAAGCATTTTCACGGCATTCATCAAATCATCGCATCGCATGCACCCGTATCACACGCACTCGCATAACATGCTTTTGCATAACCTGCACCCTTGCATTCATGCACCATTCCTTGCATCAACTAACGTATGCAGGTACCCTGGATCAGTGCGGTAGCATTGACCAACTGAAGAAAACTAATTGGATTTGCGGATCCCCCTTTGGACCCACGTGTCCCCCAGAAGATTGACTTCACTTCGTATTCGAGCTGCGAGTAAGTCCCCCTGACCTCAATAGGTCCAGTCGAAAAGGATAGCTGTGTTGGCCTAAAACATGGCGCAGTCCTAGGGAAATATCGAGATCTAGACTTGATATAGTACCCTCCCCCGGTCGCTCGAAAGACCACCCCTTTGAGCCCACGTGCTCCCCAGGCCCAAGTGCAAACTCGGATCGTTCGCGATTCGTTAAAAGGCTTTAGGCAGCCTCCTTCGCCGGCTTAATGAGGGTCGGCACCTTTTTTTTTTTTTTTGCTTTCTTTACTGCTTTCGCTGGCTTATTGAGGGTTGGCACCAATTGATTCCAAAAAGAAAAAAAAAATCTTTTCATTGCATTTGCATCATATTTCAAAAAGGAACAAAAAAGAGAAAAAAAGAAAAAGGAAAATTCTGGTTTCTCTAAGTAGACAAAATTGGTATAATTTCTGAATTCTTTATTTCTATTTTGCCTCGGAATATGTTTCGGCCAATTCATATTCCTTGTTAAAATCCAAATAAAGAGGGGCAACTGTCATACCTTAATTTTGTCCGCCTAGGTCAAAACCCTAATTCTCAACAAAAATAAATAAATTGAGAAGTGTGGCATTATTTTGAAAAGTGTGAAGAGCATTGTGCATGCATTCTAGGGTTTTTTTTTAGGTTGGAAATGCATTTTTGGACAAAAAAATGTTTTTAGGGCAAAGGGTATTTTGGTCATTTTTCAAAAAAAAAGAGGATAATTTTTCATCAAAAATCATTGTGCAATTTTAGAGGAAATTATTTGAAGCAAGACACCCTTGGTCATATATTTTTTGCGCATACATGCACGCAATTGCATAAAAATTCAAATTCAAAAAGGCATCAAAAAGGAATATTCTACAAAAATTTTAAGATGAGGTTTTTATGATATTTTTGGTCATGGTGATCTCATAAAATGGCATATTCCTAAGGTTCCTAGTATGTGGCCTAAATTGGGTGTATTTTTGTACAATTATCCTAAGAAGAATAATCAAAAATGAAGGGATAATGGAATGGTCATATAATAGTACAATAGTACAAGATGACAACTTGCAAAACTTGGGCACCACTCTCCCTTGCTATTTCGAATTCACCCCCCCTTCATTTCCCTCTCATTTTGCATTTTTTTGTCCCTCATCATGTGTGTTTCAATCCTCACCCTCCATTCAAATTTTAAATGCAATCCTAGAGTGAGATGAGATGCACAATGACCTAAATACCCTTAAACCTAGTTGCTCTCTATATATACCTTAGAAACCTCATCTCACATAGACACCTTTTTTTGGCCTCACAATTCATTCACAAAACCCTAGCACACAAACCTCTCCTCTCCTCTCCTCCTTTGGCCGAAATCACAACAACCTTTCCCCCCTCCATTTTTCTTCATTTCACTTCCATTTTCCATCTCATATTAACTCCCACTTCATATATCATCCATCTCTTCTACCAAGATTCAAGTGTTCATTATCTAATCTCAAGAACAAGGCAAGTTGCGCAAGGTTTTGGTGAAGATCTAGTTGATTTGTGGGTTTTCTCTTCATACTCTTTATTTATTAGCTTGGATTCAAGGTATACCTCAAAACTCTTGCATCATTCACTAAGGTTTTTTTGCATCAAAATGTAAAAATCATGTTTCTAATCTTGCATCCTACCATATTCATGCATTTTAGTGTTGGTATATTGTTGATTTGTTGATTGTTGTTGGTGAGAGGTATCTCAAACATTTTGACAAGCACTTAGGGAGGCTTGGGTGTTTGAGATTGCTTCTCACCCTTGAATAAATTGTGATTTGTGTTGTTATCATTTTGCTTGTTGCATTTTGTGAAATAAAATTGTGTTAGGAAGCTATGAAGGTTTTGCACCCTTAGCATAAAATAGGTTTAATCGAGTTTTGATGCATTTCTTTATGCAATCTTGTTATTGAGGCTTGATTTTGAAGTTCCCATCCAAACATGTTGTTTGATTTTGCAAATATTCATTTTTCATGCCTTCTTATTTTCACAAAAATCAAAAAAATATGAATAGTTGTTGATTTTGGTGTTTGATTGCTTGGATCTTGTGAATAAATGTTCCTAAGTCTTGTTAGTGTCATTTGCTCGCTTGATTTTGTGTATTTGTTGAATGAATTTGTTGTTTGGTTATGTTTTGGTTCGCAAGTTTCTAATAAGATAGGGTTTTTGTTATTTCTTTGTGAAAAGGGTTTGCAATTGTGAGTAAAATGATTTCTCAAATTGTTTTGATGTTGCTTGTTAGTAACTTGTTTGCAAAATTACTCTATGTTGATGATTGGCAAGAGGACTCACACTTGTGCCTTAGGCACTTTCACTTTAAATGTCGAGGATTGCCTAAGATGATTCAACTTCCTTTGTGCAATTTTTGTTTAAAAATGCAAATGCTAGTTCTCTAACTTGATTAATCAATTTTGGTTACAAAATGACTTGTTATTGCTTTCTTTTGGTCACTTGTGATCATGCAAATGCGATGTTCGTTCTAGGTGAATAATTTGTTTTGTGTTGATGATTTGGTAAAAGGACTAGACACTTATGCCTTTGTGCATTGTCTCAAATGTCAAGGATTACCAAAAGGGATTCAACCTTGTGTTTTTATTTTGTGTTGATGCCTAATTGAATTAAACTTTTGCATTATCTATTTGTGTGCCTATTCTTGTAACCTATTTGGTTAATGTTGATCTTACATATGCATGCCATTAGATGTTGATGACTAAGTGTCATTCTTGTGCTCAAATGTTGTAATTGGTAATGTTTATGCTTATGCTTACATTGTTGATTGCTTTGCTTGCAATTTGTTAAATGTTGCACTTTGGTTCTTGACTTGGAAATTGATTGAATGTTCTACTTTCTTTTCCTTTTGGATGCCACGCCATCCCAACAAACCTTTTGTGACCAAAGTCACCCTCAAACTCCCTTCTCCTTTCTTCAAATCAATCATTTTCTAAAGCTTTTTTCCAAACTCAATCTTTTCTCAAATTGTTTTCATAAGACAATCAAATTCCTTCTTAGATCAACAATAAACCTTTTTGAAAACTCATAAGGAGGCAAGTCGGACGTACGGCCGGTGTTGTCTAGCGTCCTAAGATCGGAGCTGTACAGCTCAAACATCTTGGGATACTTATGAGAATTAAAACAAGTAATTAACAACTTGAATCCTTTTTAAAAAAAAATGAGTAAGGAATCAAATCGGATGTACATCCGGGATCGGTTAGCGTCTTAGGGTTAGCGAGCTGTACAGTTCGTGCGAGCCTAAGATACTTGCTCAAATAAAAGTAATCAACCTCACAACAAATCCTTTTCTTCAAGTAATTCAAACCATTTTCAATAAGTAGGGGGCACGTCGTCTGTACAGGCGGGGTTGTCTTTGTTCTAGGTCTAGTGGACTGTACAGTCTAGGACCGAAAACCCCTACAATAAAAAAAACACCAACACAAAGTTTCTCGACTAAGGAGAACTACGTAAGCTTTGAATTCTCCATCGCACCGGGAGATACGTAGGAGCGGGTCACATCCCGTCAAGCACACTTTTAAAAAAATAATAAAAAGATTCTTCTTTTCCCCCGTTTTCAAAAACACCTTTCTCAAATAAAAAAAGAAGTAGAACGAATTGTTTCAAATCAACTCTGTCAAAACCGCACATCAAGTTAAAGGTTCCCTTTCGGTAGAAAGGAGGTGTGGGATGCTAATACCTTCCCCACACCTAACCGACCCCCGAACCTACATCTCTAGTTCTCAAAGGACCACCCGCCTTAAAAAAGGACCCTTTTTCAATGTTTTGGTCCCTAAATAAAAAATGTTGATGGCGGCTTCACAAATTTTCACGTTGTACGATGAAAGGTCCAATCCGGATCTTTCGGGGTGCAACACCCACAACACGTGATTATCATCAAACTCATTTTCAACATAGCTACTACGCCCATAATTTCAATTCTTACAATTATCCTACGGCAATCCAACTTCGAAGTAATTTGATTAAATTTTAGGGCTTTACAACTCTCCCCCACTTAGAATATTTTCGTCCTCGAAAATTTACCTGATTCGAACAACTCGGGATAGGACTCCCGCATCTTGCTTTCCAACTCCCATGTCATGCTCTCTCCGGCAGCTCCTAACCAGACTACTTTCACCAAGGCGATCTCTTTGCCCCTTAGAGTCTTTGTCTCACGGTCCGCGATTCGTACAGGCATCGTCTCCACAGTGAGGCTATCCCGTACTTGCACATCATCCAACTAGAACTATTAGTAGCAATTCTATCAATCAATTCACATGCTTCATTATAAGATAGATTTAACAAAACACCACCAGATGATGCATCAAGCATTATTCTAGTTTGTGGTTCCAAACCATTATAAAATGTTTCCATCTGAATAATGACTGGAAGACCATGGTGTGGACATTTTCTTAAAAGTTCTTTCCATCTTTCCCATGCTTCAAACAATGATTCAGATTCTTTTTGTCTAAAAGATGTAATATCATTTCTCATTCTGGCATTTTTGATAGGTGGGAAATATTTTGACAAAAACTTTTCAGCCATTTCATTCCATGTATGAATAGAATTAGGCTCCAATGAGTTTAACCATGATTTAGCCTTATCTTTCAAAGAATATGGAAATAGCTTAAGTCTAAATGCATCTTCACTAACACCAGGTATGATAAAGTTACTACATATTTCTAAAAACTGTTTTAAATGCTCATGGGGATCCTCATGAAGAAATCCACCAAATTGACCAATTGTTTGCAGCATTTGAAACATCATGGGTTTAAATTCAAAATGGACAGCCTCTATGTGAGGTCTTGCTATGCTTGTTTGCATGTTTTGATGATCAAACATAGCATAATCTCTCATAGGTCTATCTCTATCATTAATCATACCTATTGGTCCCATGTGAATGAATTGATTCCTGTGATCTGCTTCAGCATCTCCTTGTGATCCAGGACCACCTCTGACTGAGGCTGGTCTTGAGCCTTCTCCTTCACCTTGTTGAGACATGGTATTGCTGCAACTTTGAAGTCTTTGTTTCTGAAGTTTTCGCAACCTTCTAAACTGTCTTTCTATCTCTGGATTATACTCAAATTCTGATGATCTGTCTCTGGGCATAAGCTAGTGCAGTTGCACTAGGTGTAAATGCACCTGTTTCTGCACAGAAAAACAAAATACCAGAATAACAAAACAAATAAAAAATAAATAAATAAATAAACACTAATCTACTATCTTTAAAACAACAAAAATTAATGGCAATCCCCGGCAACGGCGCCAAAAACTTGGTGTGTGAAAATAAGAACGTGTGCAAGTATACACAGTCACAAGTTATAGTATAAAAGATCGAACCCACAGAGATTGGATTAACTCTTATGCGTTGTTGTAAAGAAAGGCAAACTAGTGTGACTACACTATTCAAAATGTTTTGGTTTTGGTTGAAGTTGAAATGAAAATAAATAGACAGAAAGCAAGTAAATTGTCTAAGAAATCAGTTGAGAATGAGAGTTGGGATGTTTTCACAAACTAAATCGCTCTTGAGAATATTGTGTTTTCTTGTGGTGCAATTGCACTTAGTGCAGTTGCATCAGTGTGTGCTGGTCAGCTACTTTCGTCAGAGTTTCGTTACAAGCTCTATATGATCCTGTTTTTTTGCGGTAAAGAGTAGGGTTGTCAGTGCCTCTCTCGCCCCCTTACAGATAATCTAAGTTGCTTAAGTAAGTACACTCTTGTATCTTAAGATCTCTACACTTTTGTTGTAAGGACTATGTTAATCTTAAGCTAAGAATTAACATGGAATTAACAAGCTAACTTTATTAAAACAAGTTTAACAAGAAGCTTTATTAAACACTTATCCTTACTTAGTTCTTGATTTTTAGTTATAAGCCAATTAAGTGAATATAACTCTACTTGTTCTAAGTGATCAACATTAAAACAAGATTAAGAATTTAAACACAAGAACTAAAGTGCACACCACTTGAAAACACAATAACTTTCCTCAAAAGATCATTGGAAAGCTAGAACATCCAAACTCAAAAGATTTTAGCTCATGATGAGCATGATAAAGAGAAGTACAAGAGAATTCAAAAGAGTAACAAATGGAAAACTCTTGCATATATTTGCTTACAACTAATTTCTTGCACCTATTAGCTCCTTGAAGAAGTGGAGATAGAAGTTGTCAAGTTCCTCTCACCTTACTCTCAAACTAACACTATGAAACTATAAGAAAATAAAACTTTGAAACTAAGAAAAACTAAACTAAAAAGAACATAAAAAGATTATAAGATATGTGATCTATGTGATATTAGATATTCTTCAAGTGAGGAATTTGAGTCCTATTTATAGCCTTGGAGGTTTCCTTCATGTTGAGGTTTCCTTGCTGATTTAAGTTAACCAAACCATGGTTACTTTTTAAAAGTTGAATATCAGCTTGGCTTTCAACACTCATCCTTAATTTGAGGTCCAACAAATGGTTGCCACATGTCTTGTAAGATAGATCTTTGTGAAGCCTTTTTGATTGTAGGCGCCTCCTTTGCAAGTGGCCATGTGTTCCCATGTGACTTCTGAGCAAGCAGCAATCCAACTAAGCATTATGGCAATGGTAAGAATTGAGGTGCTTCCAATGTGGGGTTGTGAGCTGCTTCGGTACAGAGTGGTGCAGTTGCACCAAGTGCAATTGCACTGCCTGGTGCAGTTGCATCAACTGGTGCAATTGCACTAAACTGCGGCTGCACTGAACAAACACATCAAACATACCAATATACAATAAAATGCTAAGTTATGGACATCTCTTATCTGTAAACCATAAATGTTGTTATTTTATTCATACTAACATATTTAACATATAATAGACTTGATATTGGGCATTTATCTAAGTGAAAAAGCACAAATAACTCTATATAAAATAGAGTTATCACATACAACGCTTCCAAAAGGCGCCATCCCAATACTAGAATGATAACTGTTATTATAGGTAAACTCTATCAACGAGAGATGGGTATCCCACGACCTCCTTGCTCAAGAATACACGCTCTCAACAAATCCTCCAACGATTGAATAGTCCTCTCTATCTGACCATCCGTCTGAGGGTGATACGCTGAGCTCAATCTCAACTTAGAACCCAACGCCTCTTGCAAACTCTTCCAGAAATCAGAAGTGAACCTAGGATCTCTATCCGAAACGATACACATAGGAACACCATGCAACTTTACAATCTTTTGGAGGTAAATCTCAGCCAACTTCGGTACCGGATACGTGATATTAATAGGTATAAAATGAGCCGACTTCGTCAGCCTGTCAACAATCACCCAAATCGCATCATGCCCTCTCACAGTATTAGGCAGCCCCGTCACAAAGTCCATTGAAATGCTATCCCATTTCCATTCCGGAATCTCTAAAGGTTGCATCAACCCCGCAGGCTTCTGATGTTCAACTTTTGACTTCTGACAAGTTAAACATGCATACACGAATTGCGCTACATCGCGCTTCATCCCAGGCCACCAGAACCATCTTCTCAAGTCTTGATACATTTTCGTAGCTCCTAGATGAATACTCAACTTACTTCTATGACTCTCTTCGAGAATTGCTTTCTTCATTTCCGCTTCGTCAGGAATGCAGATTCTATTACGGTATCTCAACACACCTTGCGCATCCAACTCAAAATCGTTATTCTCAGACTGCCCGATTCCTACCGTCGAATCTACCAGTTTAACATCCAGTTTCTGAGCTTCTCTGATGCTATCTAAAAAGTCATTATTAATCTTCAACATCCTGTCATACCCTAATTTTGTCCGCCTAGGTTTAAAACCCTAATTTTCCGCAAAAAATAAATAAATTGAGAAGTGTGGTTTTATTTTGAAGAGTGAAGAGCATTGTGCATGCATTTTTGGGTTTTAAAAGTCATTCTAGGGCTTTTAAATTCATTGTTAGAGTGGAAATTCATTTGTTGTTAAAAAACAAGGTTTTTTAGAGCAAAAGGGTATTTTGGTCATTGTCAAAAATAAGATAATTTTTCATCAAAAAATCATTGTGCAATTTTAGAGGAAATTATTTGAAGCAAGACACCCTTGGTCATATATTTTTTGCGCAAACATGCACGCAATTGCATAAAAATTCAAATTCAAAAAAGGCATAAAAAAGGAATATTCTACAAAAATTTCAAGATGAGGTTTTTATGATATTTTTGGTCATGGTGATCTCATAAAATGGCATATTCCTCAAGATACCTTGTATGTGGCCTAAATTGGGTGTATTTTTGTACAATTATCCTAAGAAGAATAATCAAAAATGAAGGGATAATAGAATGGTCATATAATAGTACAATAGTACAAGATGACAACTTGCAAAACTTGGGCACCACTCTCCCTTGCTATTTCGAATTTCACCCTCTCTATTCTCTCATTTTGTGTTTTCTCAATGTCCTCAATCCATGTGAGCCTCAATCCTAGCCTTTGATTCAAAATTAAAATCAAATCCTAGAGCACAACTAGTGCATATTGACCTAAATACCCTTAAACCTAGTTGCTCTCTATATATACCATAGAAACCTCATCTCACACACACCTTTTTTTTTTGGCCTCACAATTCATTCACAAAACCCTAGCACACAAACCTCTCCTCTCCTCTCCTCCTTTGGCCGAAACCACCAACAACCATTCCCTCCTCCATTTTTCTTCATTCCACTTCCATTTTCTCACCTCATTTCCATCCCTACTTCATATATCTTCCTTCTCTCCTAATTTAATTCAAACTTGCATCATCAAAGGGCATTTTTAAGCAAGCATTTCGTGGGTTTCATTGAAGTTTGGTGAAGATTCAAGTTGATTTGTGGTCTTGTTCTTCATATTAGTCATTCCTTAGCTTGGATTTGAGGTAAACTTCTTAAAACCTAGCATCATCTTCAACTTTTTTGCATCAAAATGTAGATATCATGTTTCTAATTTTGCATCCTACCATATTCATGCATTTTAGTGTTGGTATATTGTTGATTTGTTGATTGTTGTTGGTGAGAGGTATCTCAAACATTTTGACAAGCACTTAGGGAGGCTTGGGTGTTTGAGATTGCTTCTCACCCTTGAATAAATTGTGATTTGTGTTGTTATCATTTTGTTTGTTGCATTTTGTGAAATAAAATTGTGTTAGGAAGCTATGAATGTTTCGCACCCTTAGCATAAAATAGGTTTAATCGAGTTTTGATGCATTTCTTTATGCAATCTTGTTATTGAGGCTTGATTTTGAAGTTCCCATGTCCAAACATGTTGTTTGATTTTGCAAATATTCATTTTTCATGCCTTCTTATTTCACAAAAATCAAAAAAAATATGAATAGTTGTTGATTTTGGTGTTTGATTGCTTGGATCTTGTGAATAAATGTTCCTAAGTCTTGTTAGTGTCATTTGCTCGCTTGATTTTGTGTATTTGTTGAATGAATTTGTTGTTTAGTTATGTTTTGGTTCGCAAGTTTCTAATAAATTAGGGTTTGTTAATTTTCTTGTGAAATGGGTTTGCAATTGTGATCAAAAACGTTTTCTCAAGTTATTTTGATGTTAATAGATGGTATCTTGCTTGCAAGTCATTCTTATGTTGATGATTGGCAAGAGGACTCACACTTGTGCATTTGCGCACTTAACTTTAAGTGTTGAGGATTGACTAAAATGATTCAACGCATTTGATTTGATGTTTTGATTGCAAAATATTGTTGCTAATTGATTGTATCTTGCTTGCAAATTGTTATATGTTGATGATTGGCAAGAGGACTCACACTTGTGTCTTTGTGCACTTCACTTTAAGTGTTGAGGATTGCCTAAGATGATTCAACACAACCTTGTGCTTTGATTGTAAACTTTGGTTTGCTTGTTAGTAACTTGTTTGCAAAGTTATTCTATGTTGAGGATTGGCAAGAGGACTCTCACTTGTGCCTAGTGCACTTCACTTTAAGTGATGAGGATTGCCTAAGATGATTCAATTTTCTTTGTGCAATTCTTGCTTGAAAATGCAAATGCTAGTTTTCTAACTTGATTAATCAATTTTGGTTACAAAAATGACTTGTTAATGCCATCTTTTGGTCACTTTTGGTCTTGCAAATGTGATGTTCTTTCTAGGTCAATGTTATGCTTTAATGTTGATGATTTGGTAAAAGGACGAGACACTTATGCACTTGTGTATTGTCTCAAGCGTCAAGGATTACTAAAAGGGATTCAACCTTGTGCTTTATCTTGTGTTGACACCTAATTGAATTGAACTTTTGTATGATCTCTTTGTGTGCCTATTGTTGATCTTACATATGCATGCCATTTGATGTTGATGACTAAGTGTCATTCTTGTGCTCAAATGTTGTAATTGGTAATGTTTATGCTTATGCTTACATTGTTGATTGCTTTGCTTGCAATTTGTTAAATGTTGCACTTTGGTTCTTGACTTGGAAATTGATTGAATGTTCTACTTTCTTTTCCTTTTGGATGCCACGCCATCCCAACAAACCTTTTGTGACCAATGTCACCCTCAAACTCCCTTCTCCTTTCTTCAAATCAATCACTTTCTAAAGCTTTTTCCAAACTCAATCTTTTCTCAAATTGTTTTCATAAGACAATCAAATTCTTTCTAAGATCAACAATAAACCTTTTTGAAAACTCATAAGGAGGCAAGTCGGACGTACGGCCGGTGTTGTCTAGCGTCCTAAGATCGGAGCTGTACAGCTCAAACATCTTGGGATACTTATGAGAATCAAAACAAGTAATTAACAACTTGAACCCTATTTCAAAAAATGAGTAAGGAATCGAATCGGATGTACATCCGGGATCGGTTAGCATCTTAGGGTTAGCGAGCTGTACAGTTCGTGCGAGCCTAAGATACTTGCTCAAATAAAAGCAACCAACCTCACAACAAATCGTTTTCTTCCTTAATCAAAAAACATTTTCAATAAGTAGGGGGCACGTCGTCTGTACAGGCGGGGTTGTCTTTGTTCTAAGTCTAGTGGACTGTACAGTCTAGGACAGAAAACCCCTACAATAAAAAACACCAAAGTTTCTCGACTAAGGAGAACTACGTAAGCTTTGAATTCTCCATCGCACCGGGAGATACGTAGGAGCGGGTCACATCCCGTCAAGCACACTTTTAAAAAATAATAAAAAGATTCTTCTTTTCCCCCGTTTTCAAAAACACTTTTCTCAAATAAAAAAGAAGTAGAACGAATTGTTTCAAATCAACTCTGTCAAAACCGCACATCAAGTTAAAGGTTCCCTTTCGGTAGAAAGGAGGTGTGGGATGCTAATACCTTCCCCACACCTAACCGACCCCCGAACCTACATCTCTAGTTCTCAAAGGATCACCCGCCTTAAAAAAGGACCCTTTTTCAATGTTTTGGTCCCTAAATAAAAAATGTTGATGGCGGCTTCAAAAATTTTCAGGTTGTACGATGAAAGGTCCAATCCGGATTTTTCGGGGTGCAACACATCCCCAACACTCTGAGGTGTCACTTCGCAAATCAAACTCATATCTCTGAACTGCTCAATCAATTCAAACTCCCTGACCATCATTGCCGACATGTGCAAGGTCTTTCGGCTCAAAGCATCAGCCACGACATTAGCTTTCCCTGGATGATAATTCAAACTGAAATCATAGTCTTTTAGCAACTCCAACCACCTCCGCTGTCTCATATTCAGTTCCTTTTGATCAAACAAGTACTGCAAACCCTTATGGTCGCTAAATACTTCAAATCTAGAACCATAAAGATAATGCCTCCAAATTTTCAGCGCAAAAACAACTGCAGCAAGTTCTAAATCGTGCGTAGGATAGTTCTTCTCATGAGTCCTCAACTGCCTCGATGCATAAGCAACTACCTTACCATTCTGCATAAGCACACCTCCTAAACCCATCTTGGAGGCATCACAGTACACCATAAAGGACTCTCCCGGATTAGGCAACTTCAAGATAGGAGACGTCATCAATCTCTTCTTCAATTCGGTGAAACTCTCTTCGCAACGAGCGTCCCATATAAAGGCTTTACCTTTGCAGGTCAGCTGAGTTAAAGGAAGTGCCAACTTAGAAAAGCCTTCAATGAACATTCTATAGTAGCCAGCTAATCCCAAAAAGCTTCTAATCTTGGTAGCCGACTTTGGAGTCTCCCATTGCAATACAGCATCGACTTTAGATGGATCCACCGCAATGCCACTACCAGAAATAACGTGACCAAGAAAACTCACCTCCTTCAGCCAAAATTCGCACTTAGACAACTTTGCATATAACTTCTTGTCCCTTAAGACCTCCAATACCAATCTCAAGTGCTCTGCATGCTCTTCTTCTGTCTTAGAGTAAATCAAAATATCATCAATGAATACTACCACAAACCGATCCAAATAAGCATGAAACACACGGTTCATGTACTCCATGAATACTCCCGGCGCGTTAGTAACACCGAAAGGCATCACCAAATACTCATAATGCCCGTACCGAGTCCTAAAAGCCGTCTTCTGAATATCCTCATCTTTCACTTTAATCTGATGGTAGCCCGATCTCAAATCAATCTTACTGAATACTTGAGCACCCACCAATTGATCCATCAAATCGTCTATTCTTGGGAGTGGATACTTGTTCTTAATCGTCACTTTATTCAACTGTCTATAATCAACACAAAGCCTCATACTTCCATCCTTCTTCTTCACTAGCAACACTGGAGCTCCCCACGGTGATACACTCGGCCTCACGAACTTCTTTTCAAGTAGATCCTCAAGTTGCTTCTTCAATTCGGATGATTCAGATGCTGACATCCTGTAAGGTGCCATAGAAACAGGTTTGGTACCAGGTACAAGATCAATAGCAAATTCAACTTCCCTCTCTGGTGGTACACTTGGAATCTCATCAGGGAAAACTTCAGGAAATTCGCGCACCACCTGCAACTCATCAATTATGGCTTGATTCTTAACAGATAGCGACGCCATCAGCGAGAATAACTGAACTTCTTCCCGCATCAACTTTCGTAACTGTCCAGCAGACAACAAACCAGCCTCCTCCTCTTCGGGAGTGGAGAAACTCACAGACTTGCTAAAACAATTAATATGAACATAGTTATATTCTAACCAGTCCATGCCTAGGATCACATCCAATCCGCTTAACGGCAGACAAATCAGATCAACAATAAATTCTCTGTCGAAAATCGACAAAGGGCACTTAGAACACACAAGAGAAGTAGTCACCGACCCCTTAGCTGGAGTATCGACAACCATCTCCCTATTCATAGAAGACAACACAAGACCCAATCTCTTAACACATTCCGTAGCAATAAAACAATGAGTAGCACCAGTATCAATAATAGCTATTAGAGGAACACCATTAATGAAACATGTACCTCCAATAAATCCGCCGTTCTCAGTAGTCTGTGTCCCTGCCAGAGCGAACACTCTTCCACTAATTCTTTCTTTCTTTGGCTTCTGACATTGATTACTAATATGCCCTTCTTCGCCACAGTTGAAACAGACCTGCTCCTTGTGCTTGCACTCGGATGATTCGTGCCCAGTCTTACCACAACGAAAGCACCTCTTCACCTCAACCTTGCACACGTTACTCTTATGACCAGGTTTGCCACATTTGTAACATACAATACCAGCAGGGGCGTCTCCCCCACTAGTTCTCTTACCATCAAAACTTTTCTGCTTACCTTTACCAACTGGAGCATCATACGGCTTACCACGAGTCTGCTGCTTCCTCCTCTTCTCATTAATGATCTTATAGTGAGCATCGTTGTCCTCCTCGTAGATCCTGCAACTGTCAATCAAATCGGAGAAAACACGGATCTTCTGATACCCAATTGCCTTTTTGATCTCAGGTCGCAGCCCATTCTCAAACTTGATGCACTTTGAAAATTCAGCAGTTGCTTCATTGTAGTGCGGATAAAATTTGGCCAACTCCACAAACTTAGCAGCATATTCAGTAACTGACAGGTTCCCTTACTTCAGCTCAAGAAACTCAATTTCTTTCTTACCCCGAACATCCTCAGGGTAATACTTCCTCAAAAACTCCCTACGGAACACAACCCAAGTGATCTCTTCACCTGCAGCTTCCAATCTCTGACGTGTATCTAACCACCAGTCGTCAGCCTCTTCTGACAGCATATGAGTACCATAACGAACCTTCTGCGCTGGAGTGCAATCCATCACACGGAAGATTCTCTCAATCTCCTTCAACCAAGCCAATGCTCCATCAGGATCATACTTACCCTTGAAAGTGGGCGGATTCTCCCTTTGGAAAGTCGCCAAACTGCGAGATCCAGCATTCTCACCAGCGTTCTGTTGATTCTCCAATGCCTGAGCCATAGCGCCCAAAGCAGCAGCAATAGCAGCATCATTCCGTCCGGCCATTTCAGCTTATCCCTACAACACAAATTATAGTTTAGAACGAATAACAATACTTGATTGTTAATCGAAGCGATGACTTGACAACTTGGTCGGACAGACCCAACCATGCTCTGATACCACTAATGTAACACCCCAATTCTACCCAATAATACTATAAATCAGAGTGCGGAATTTTCAACATAAATATTGGAGTGCTACACTTACTTCCCAACACAAACAATATAATTCATTCATGGTAAATTCAATTTGAAGCAATCTTAACAATCCTTGTCCATTAGACAACTCGAAATCAACAATTTGCTTAATAGAAATAACTTCGAGTTCAACAAATATTGCAACCTAAATGATAAAGGAAAAAAAAACAGCGTTCAATCCCCCCGAGTGTTACGTATCAGAGTGACGACACCGACTCAACTAAGGAAGGATCACCGCCTTCATTCGCGACTACCTGCACGTTACCACATGGTGCACCCCGAAAAATCCGGTTTGGATCCTCCTTCGTACAACGGGAAAAACAATGAAGCTGCCACCAATATTTTAATTTAGGAAAAACATTGGAAAAATCCTTTTAGGCGATTGGTCTTTTGAAAACGAGAGATATAGGTTCGGGGGTCGGTTATGTGTGGGGAAGGTATTAGCACCCCACACATCCTTTCTACCGAAAGGGAACCTTTAATTTAGTGTGTGGTTTTTGACTGTTGATTTGAAACACTTTGTTCTACTTCTTTTCTTCTTTTTTTTTTATTTAAGAAAATGTTTTTGAGAACTGGGGAAAGAAGAATCTTTTTGTTATTATTATTTTTTAAAAGGGTGCTTGACGGGAGGTGAACTTGCTCCTACGTATCCTCCGGTGCGATGAGGAATTCAAAGCTACGTAGTTCTAGTCTTGTTTTGAAAAGGCTCTTTTGTTTTTAGCTTTTTAGTTTTTAGGTGTTTTTTGAAATAAGACTCGAGTGTTCACTAACACCAAGCAAGCAATGGCTTCGAGTGGTTTTCATTACTAACTCGAAAGAAAATGAGTTGAAACCGATAATCAAACAAGCAATGGCTTCGAGTGATTATAAGTAACAACGTTTTTATTTTATCTTTTTGCAAATGAGGCGAGCATCGGTGATAATCATCTAGCAAAGGCTTAGGACAATTACCACTAATGACTCGTGTTGTTTTTGAAATCGAATTGGGTTCGCGTGTGTTTAAGGTTTGGGAGCTTTCATGATAATCAAACAAGCAAAGGCTTCGAGTGACTACCACTAATAACTCCTCATTAGTGATCAAACAAGCAAAGGCTTCGAGTGGCCACTAATGATTTTGTTTATGAAAAACTTAGGGTTTAAGCTTGGAAAAGAAATTGGTTTTAATTTGTTAAAGACATAGTTTAGAAAAGAAGTTTGAAAGCAATTTGGTTTTGGAAAAGAGTTTTGGAAAACTAGTAGAACATTTTCAATCAAGTTCCAAGTCAATAACCAAAATGCAAATTGCTAAACTACAATTCATGCAATGATCTAAACTAGTAACCATTTTCATGTCAAGTTGTTTAGAAAAGAAAACAATGAATGCAAGAAAGTTCATAGATGCAAGCATAGCACATTCATTGAGATCATGTTATCAAGCAAGCAACAACATAGACACAATTTGCAACTTACCCTTTCATGTTGAAAACATCTCATTACAACATTTGAATACACAATGCATGAATAGGCAAAGATGAACCTAGACTACACATATCATGTCACAATACATAGATAGGCAAAGAATGAACCCAAGTTGAACATTTTGGCAAAAATGCATGAATAGGCAAGAGAATGAACCTAGATTGCACATCTTATTGAAGATGCTAGGCAAGATGAATCTAAATTGAACATTTTTGCAAAATGCATGAATAGGCAAGCGAATGAACCTAAATTGAACATCTTATTGAAGATGCATGAATAGGCAAGTGAATGAACCTAAATTGAACATCTGATTGAAGATGCATGAATAGGCAAGAAATGAACCTAACTAGGCATTTATGACACAACATGTGAGTAGGCAAGGAAGTTACAAAGCACAAGTGAATTCAAACATTTAATGAATCACTTGCAAAATCCTAGGGATTTCACATCAACATTTGACATAAGCAACAATGTGGTGTCATTTTGATGGCATCAACATTTAGCATATTTCTACAATCAACCACATGAAAGGAATAAGTTGGAAAGGGCATTTGCCTCAAGTAAGATCATTAACAAGCCATGAAAAATCAATTTGACATTTTATTTAGCAAGCACATGCGATTAAGGTGTTGAATCCCTTTAGGTAATCCTTAACACTTGGGATATGCACAAGTGCATAAGTGTCAAATCCTCTTACCAAATCATCAACACAAACATGATTTTCAAAGCAAGCAACAAAAACAAGCACAAACCCTAATTATCTCATGAAATGCGACACCAACATAGAGCTAAAACCTCATTTTATTCTTTGAAAGCAACAAAATCATGCAAGCAAATGACATAGATCAAACTTCTTGGCAAGGATTCACATGATTAAGCAAAGGAATGCACTAAAATCACACAAACTCTAATTTTTCTACAATATGCGAAATGAAACATAAGCCCAAATCACAATTTTATTCATGAAAATGCAAGCACAAAGTGAAAATAGCACAAACACACAATTTATTCCAAGAGAGAGATGCATTTCAAGCATCCAAACATCCCAAAGTGTTTGTCAAAATGCTTGAAACACATCTCTCATTCAACAACAACAATTATATCAACATTTCAACATAAAATTGAGGACTAAAATGCAAAGAAATGCTTGATATGCAAAAATAGATTGCTGATCTACATTTTTTATGCTAAAATTTTGATGATGCTAAGATTTAGAGTATACCTCAATTCCAAGCTAGAATAGCGAAAGAAATAAGGTGAATGAACACTAAACCACTTGAATCAACCCTCTAATCTTCAATCTTGAGCTTGATTCTTGAGATTTGAAGATGGATCTTTGAAGAGAATGCAAGGATGATGAAGGATTTAGGACTAGAATGTTGATTTGAAGTGAAAAAGTGAAGAAATGAGGTGAGGGAATGAAGAGGGGTATTCGGCCAAGAAGGGAGAAGAGGAGAGGCTAGGTTTTTGAGTGTGAGTTGTGAGCCAAAAAACCTTGTGAGAGGTGAGGATATGAGGGTATATATAATGTGCAATTAGGTTTAGGGGCATTTAGGTCATTGTGTACCTCATCTCATTCTAGGATTGCATTTTAATTTTGAATCAAGGGTGAGGATTGAAACACACTTTGATGAGGGGCAAAAAAATGCAAAATGAAAGGGAAATGAAGGGGTAGATATTCAGCCAAGCAATGAGAGTGGTGCCCAAGTTTTGCAAGTTGGCAATTGTACTATTGTACTATCCATGAACCTCCCAATTATCCTCTCAATTTTGATTATTCCTTTCAAGATAATTGTACATAAATCTAACCATTTTGAGCCATATACAAGTTATCTTGAAGAATATGCCATTTTTGAAAATGAGAGATGACCAAAATTGCCAACAAAAATCCTATCATATAATTTTTGGGAATATTCCTTGTACTATTTTTTTGAAATGCTTTCTTGAATTAATTTGAACTTGATTTTTTTACTACACATATAAAATATGTGCATAATTTGAAAAATGATTTTCTTTATTTATTATTTTTTTGTTCAAAATAATACAATTTCATTAAATAAATTCCCAAAAATTAATTAATTGGATTTTCAGCTCGCAAAAATTTATTAAATTGAAATTGACCAAACAATGCCCCTTTTAAATGCCCCAAAATTCCTTAATTTCTCAAAAATGATTTTGAAAACCTTAGAATGCTTGGGTAAATACCCTAAACCCTTTCTCAAATAATGCATCACTCACAAAATTATTTATTTTTGCTGAAAATTAGGGTTTTGAAACTAGGCAGACAAAATTAGGGTATGACACCACATAGGAGTAACATTCAAACAGAAGGGGTGAGATATCGAACTATATAAGAGCATGTATGAAGAACAATATGATAGGTCAGGTACTCAATAGAGTCATCAATAGAATCATCGAAGTACAATGCGGAATGCGACTCAACTGTGCATAAGCATGTGGTACCATTGGAGCAAAACTCCCGTCGTAAAAATCGTCGTTGCCAGTAAATAGTGGCTCACAGGGCATAGCCCTCATCGTTCACGTCGTAAAGCAAATGCAAAGGTATGTGACACAATGTGAATGTACAAGTAACGCTAATCACAGTCACGCAATCGCACGACAACAACGCCAAAACGTCATGGCGGCCATAGGCCTACAACTTACAATCTTTGCCAACAAATAGAGGCAAATCAATTTTTACAACTTCACCTGCAATTTACCACATTTTCGATAAGGTATTCAACACAACAATTAACCACAACAGCAACTGTGGCAACAATATTGACAAAGCAGCAACATCAACAGCGCAAAACAGCAAGAATAGCAACAACACAGCAGCAAAACGTAACAGCAATGACAACAATAACAGCAAAACCGCAACAGCATTAACAGCAAAACATCAACAGCATTAACAGCAAAACAGCAACAGTAGCATCAGCAAAACAGCAACAGCATTAACAGCAAAACAGTAACAGCATCAACGTAACCATCAATTCAATTACGAAAATTATTTATAATTCTTACTAACGAGTTATCTATATTCCTATCATTTTTTTTTATTATAATAGTGAAAACCTTAATCCAACAAAATTACAATTCGATTTAATTAGAACTAACAACATAGGAATTCAAGCACACACGGTCAATTCATCAAACATTTCTCATACGATATATATATATATATATATATATATATATATATATATATATATATATATAACCACGCAACATACACAGAGGCAATCTATAATAAACCCCAAACCCCACATACGATCCCTCATATACGCTATTATAGAATTCGAACCCACCCTTACCTCAACTATGGTGGCGCAAACTCCCTCCTAGCCTCGTTCCTCGATTCTCCGAATACGGCGACTCCTCTGCGATAGTAACGACGCGTGACGATCACGAACGTAGAGAATTGCAATGAAAATCAACCCTCCCAATCCAATCCTAGGCTAGAGCTCTTGAAAATTGAGGCTTTTGTGTAACTTAGAAGTGAGAGGAAGAAGGAGAAGAAGGGAAAAGAGGGCGGCTGCGCAAAAAGACCAGCCCTAGCGCATATTTGCGCTATATTTATAAGGAGGAGTGGCGCACAAGCGCCTTCCTGCGCAAGCTGCGCATTGGACACGCTGCTAGAGTTGCGTGAGCGCTGCGCCCTCGCGGTGCTAAGCCCAATGCTATTTTTTAGTTTTTTTTTTAACTGGCTCACAACACGTGATTATCATCAAACTCATTTTCAACATAGCTACTATGCCCATAATTTCAATTCTTACAATTATCCTACGGCAATCCAACTTCGAAGTAATTTGATTAAATTTTAGGGCGTTACATCCTTCATGTCCCTTAACTCGCCAACTGAGCTACCTTACTGGGAAAACTAAGGGTGGCGATTGATTAGCATTCACTTGTATTCAAAAGCGATGTATAATATGTTTTTGTTGCATTTGGAGAAACTATACAGGTGTTGAGTTCAAATGGACATATAAGTCCAAATTGACCATGCTAGCTGGGTCTTGAGAGAATAGGATTTGAATTACAATTAGAATGTGTTGAGTTCACATTTAATCAATCATTCAGATTACATACATTTTAAATTGTTTTTGCAAGTATCTAGTCTCACCATTTGAAGAGTGGTTATTATACACTTTTGTTGAAACTTCAGCGCACATTTCGCAATTCACACGGTACCAATGTCAACGTATATAATTCTAGCTAGTGGCTAACATGATGTCAATACGCTGTTAGTGTTGAATGTTGATCAGATTATAATAGACATTGTTCTGGACTAGGCCAGTCGTCAGGCCCAATCCAGTAGCAACGATCCAACCCAGCAAGGGAAGGGCCAGCTTCGTTGGGCCTGATCCAACAACTAACCAACCAGCCCAATAACGAAGTGGTCAGTTCCACTGATACTTGGGCCCCCATCGCAAATGGGCTATCCGACGCCAACGATCCAGACAATTCACTATAAATGCCTCCAATCACCAGATGTCAGGTACGCAATTCATTCGAATATTCACTAGATATTACTGTAGCTCGATATAGCTGACTTGGGCGTCGGAGTGTTCTCGCAGGTACACCCCCCGGCGCGTTCAAGTCTTCCTCAGCCTTTAGTATCGGACGATCCGTCCCTTGACCGTCTCCGCAGACCATCCGTCTTCGCAGATCAATCCCAAGGTACGGTTCATTGGCGACCACAGTGGGAGCTAGCTACTATCCCACCAACATTTCAAATGCCTCCAAAGGCAAATGCAACTCGCGGCAGACCAAAGTCGACTGTGGCCGCGATCCCAGTCGATCTACCCCTAGCGCTGGAACGAGGGCCAACGCTAAAGTCGTCGCCCCTGGCCCCCAACCAGGCACGACACAGCATGTCAATGTCACCCTCCCAGCCGACTTGGTTCAGGAGCTCAGGGATCAGCTTCTGAATCAAAACAGGCAGATCGCCCGGTAGAACGACCTCATCACCCAGATGGAAGATCAAGCAACATCCAAACGGGTGAACACCGCTCCCGAACTTCATCATCGGAACAGCCAGTATAGGAGACATCGGTCATCCCCTAGAAGACGCCTGGTCCACAGGTCTCCACCCCCCAGGAGGGGACGAGGAGGAGGACTAACCCCGCCGATCATCACACCCTCCGCTTCAGATTACACTTACTGGCCAGATGAATCGTCGCAACAAGAATCCTCGTATGATTCATCTGGATCACGCGGCTCGCCCACTCGATCACACAACCAGTCCTATGAAACGCCTCCATGCCGCCATCGATCGCGTAGTCGCTCTTATGAAACACGCCCGCGCAACCGACCAAGAAACGAGCCGGAAAGAGGAAGACCTCGTAGGGGTGCAACGCACATGGGTTTGGGTCCCTTCACCAGACGGATAGACGAGTACCCTATCCCACACTCTTTACGAAAACCCCCCTTCGGGCTCAAAATGTATAGCGGCGTGCAAGATCCTGACGCCCATCTGAAGCACTTCGACGTTATGATGCAATATAGAGGGGCATCAGGGCCTGTCAAATGCAAAATCTTCCCCTTAACATTGGAAGGATCAGCCTTGGAGTGGTTCACCGAGCTACACCCAAACACTATCTCTTCCTGGGGTCAAATGGCCAGAGTGTTTCTTGCGCGTTTCACAACATCAAGAATAAAGCCTAAATCTCAGGATGTCTTGATCGCAATCTGGCAAGGGCCCCATGAATCTCTTCGGAGTTATCTAGAGCGGTTCAATCGGGAGGCAGACCAGGTGAGGAACCTGGACGATAACCAAAGGTTGTATTTCCTAAGAACAAGACTTCTTCGAGGGAGTAGATTTGAGGTCGAGGTTGGCCTACACATACCAAGGGACTTAGAAACCTTCCTCCGAAGGTCTAAGAGGTTTATGAATTACGAAGAAAAAACAATGGCCATAGAAGCTGCCGAAGCAGGGATGAATAGACAGCCTCGCGAAGAGCGCGACCAGAGACAACGTAGAGACCAGGGCGCACAGCAGAGAGACCCCAAAATCGAGAAGTTCACCGACCGAACGAAACTTAATATCTCGTACGCAAAGATTCTAAAGGAAGGGCAGCGCCCATCTAAGAAATACTACCGCTACCACAAAAGCAACGGGCATGATACTAACGATTGCATGGCCCTCAAGGATGACATAGAAGAATTGATCAGAAAAGGCAAGCTGTCCCAATATGTGAAGAAAGATCAGCCCAACATAAGGGACGACACGAAGCTGGTCCGGTCACCTCGAAAGGGAAAGGCATCAGCTAATGAGGTGGCCAAAGTCAGAGAAGAAGAAGAGGATGAGGACGATGATGTCCCGGATACCAGAAGGTCAAGGGGAAGGCAAGTTGCCTTATAAGAATTGATTGTATGTCATGAAATAAAAGACGGGCAGAACACTCTTTTTCCCGCAGGGTTTTTTATCGAGGTCTGCCCGACCGTTAAATAAAACAAAACATTTATTTTTATATCTGTGTGTTCATAAGTCTCTTTAATTACGAACGACCAATCGAGAGCGAATTTAGGCACAATCGAAGCAACCTAAGATTGGTCGCACCACTGAGGACGAGTTAAATCCAAGTCAAACCTTGGTAAACTGTCCAAAGGAACTTAAACGAATTTAATTACAAACGAAGCAACCTGAGATTGGTCGCACCCCCAAGGACGAGTTAAATCCAAGTCCAACCTTGGTAAACTGTCCAAAGGAACTTAAACAAATTTAAGTACAAACGAAGCAACCTGAGATTGGTCGCACCCCCAAGGGCGAGTTAAATCTGGGTAGGAGCCTGGTAAACTGTCTGCGGGCTAAGATCAATCCCACTCGAACGAAACAGGTGGAAATACAGATAACGTGAGATCAACAAGTCTAACACGTAAGGCTATCAAATAATTAAGTAAACCAAACGAACTTAGCGGTTTGCATGATAATAGAAACCAGAGAAACGAATCATTTAGCGGGCGTAGCCACTCCTCCCTTGGACGATCTGGCCAGGCATGACCTGGCAAAGCAAGGGACGATCATGCCTGCCAGGGACGATCATGCCTGCCAGAAGCGATCATGCCTGCCAGGGACGATCATGCCTGCCAGGGACGATCATGCCTGTTAGAGGCGATCCTGCCTGCCAGGGACGATCATGCCGGCCAGGACGATCATGCCTGCCAGGGACGATCATGCCTGCCAGAGGCGATCATGCCTGCCAGGGACGATCATGCCTGCCAGAGGCGATCCTACTTGCCAGGGACGATCATGCCGGCCAGAGGCGATCATGCCTGCCAGGGACGATCATGCCTGCCAAGGGACGATCATGCCTGCCAGAGGCCATCAGGCCTGCCGGTGGGCTTCACAATCTGATTACCTAGGACGACATGATTGGGATCAAAAACAGTCGTGTCAACCACCACCTCGGGATAACGAAGCTGGACTTGCTTCAGAGCATTAGCAAACTGATCCTTTACGATCTCAACGGCATCACGTGTGACTCTGTCACCCCAATCTTTAGCCTCCTCCAATGCCTTCTCATTTTCATCTCTCTCTTTCTTCAATTCTTTGACCTCATCTTTGAGCGTGGAAACCGATTTCTCGAACTCTTCCCTCATCTTAGCCTCGGAAGCCTCCTTGGCCAACTTCAGCTCTTGCAGCTCTTCCTTCATCTTAGCTTCAGAAACCTCTTTGGCGGACTTCAGCTTCTGCAGCTCTTCCTTCAACATGTTAGCCTTCCTCTCAGATCCCTCCAGGGCATCTCTGGCTCTCTTTGCTTGATCCAAAGCCTTATCCCTCTTCGCCGTCAACTCTGTAAAAATAAAGAAGTAATGTAAGGAAATCCAAAAGCAAGATATGTTGACCGGTCAAGCTAAGCCAAAAGAATTTACCTGCAAACTATTCATCCTCCTCATTCTGAGTCCTCTTCAGCTGCTTGGAAGCAGCCTTCAAAACGTCAATAGTAGTGTCAATAGGGTCTTCCATGAAGCGATCACGGTAAGCAGCACCCAACTGGTCCAACATCACCATAGGAGACTTGCCACAACCATGCTTTTTCTTCCCAAGTTGATCAGGTACGCCCGCGGAATGGTGGACCGCTCCATCAGACACAACATCATCAACCCGCCTCCTTTTTCTTTTCTGAGGACCTTCAGGGTCGCCCCCGGGATGTGGATCCACCGGAGGAGTTTGTGGATGCGTCTCGAGATGTGGTGGGGAAGGAATAGGGGTAGAACCCTCAGCACGAACCGATGTTTTGCGCTTCGGAGGCCCCTGTCTGGCACCAGCAACTAGCTCAGCAAAAGTCAACTGTCCACCTACCATCTCGTCTGCAAGAAAACAAACAGTTGTTAGAAAACAAGGCGACAAATAAGTGATAAAACAACAAGTGAAAATACCGAACCCTCAGCACGAACCGATGTTTTGCGCTTCGGAGGCCCCTGTCTGGCACCAGCAACTAGCTCAGCAAAAGTCAACTGTCCACCTGCCATCTCGTCTGCAAGAAAACAAGCAGTTGTTAGAAAACAAGCAAGGCGGCAAATAAGTGATAAAACAACAAGTGAAAATACCGAGCCAAGAGAATAAGGAAATAAGATAACGAGTGCCCCTCCTTCAGGGAAGATCGAGTGCTCCTCCTTCAGGTAGGATCGGGTGCCCCTCCTTCGGGGAGGATCGAGTGCGCCTCCTTCGGGGAGGATCGAGTGCCCCTCCTTCGGGGAGGATCGAGTGCCCCTCCTTCGGGGAGGATCGAGATCTCCTCCTTTAGGAGGACCAACTCAAGTGGAGCAACCAGATGACGTCAACGAACATGCACTTAAGCGAATATGTCAAGGGGTAGGGCTGAAACCCGACCAGTCAAAAATAAAGACGACCTCACTCACGCACTAAGCGGGAAAGAGGAATCTCGCCCTCGCATTAGTCTGCAGGCCATAACGATGGCTGTGGTTGTCCGATTGAGGCATGCAAGCATGCATTGGAAATCTGAGAAGTAGAGATACAATTCTTATGTTGAGATCGAAATCCAATTCGAACCTCAACCCCTTCTGGTAGCCCAAGATTGGGACGACCACTTCTTGGTCGCCCGAGTGCGACCTTGGAGGACGGTCTGGTCCGAGGTCCATAACTTCGTCCATATTTATTCAATAGGGGCGTGTGAGTATGTGTTGGAAAGTTAAGAAGGATTCCTACAACTTTCATGTTGTACACAAAGTCTAATTCGAACCTCCTCGACCCCTGATGGTCGCCCAAGATTGGGACGACCACTTCTTGGTCGCCCTCATGCAACCTTGGAGGACGGTCTGGTCAGAAGACCATAACTTTGTCCATGTTTATCCGATGGGGACGTGTGAGCATGCGTTGGAAAGATTAGAGACAGAGCTACAATTCTTATGTTGATCTCAAAAACCAATTCTGGGGTCCTCGACCCCTGATGGTCGCCCAAGATTGGGGCGACCACCTCTTGGTCGCCCGCGTGCAACATTGAATGGCTGTTCAGTATGGAGACCATAACATCGTCCATGTTTATCCGATGGGGGCGTGTGAGGATGCGCTGGAAAGATAAGAAGCAAAGCTACTATTCTTATGTTGATCTCAAAGTCTTATTCGGACGTCTTCAACCACTTCAGGTCGCCCAAGATTGGGGCGCCCACAACACGAGAATGGGCAGTTGGCACCATGGAGAGCTATCTAGTCTGACAACCTTAGAGGCATGGACAACCAAAAGATACTCAGCATCGATCGTGCAAGGATGAAAGAGAAATGAACTTGAGCAAAGTAAATCATGCAACAAAGTACCAAAGTATGAACGATCAAATTATGGGTTACAACAAATCAAATACAACGGTCGTCCAGGTGAGAGGATGGTCTGATCGCCGGACGAAAGGATGGTCTGATCGCCAGACAAGAGGATGGTCCGATCGCCAAGTAAGAAAATGGTCTGATCGCCAAAGTGAGGTGGTCACCTAAGATCACAGAAACCAAATTACTAAGTTATCCAAGTCCTACCAAGCCCATTACGCAAAGAAATTGAACCAAGAATTGTAGGGAAATTACCTGGGTGACAACGTACTCGTCCAAACCGAAAGAAAGGGAGAATACCTTTGGATCAACATTTGCCGATAAAGAAGACCAAGTCACGTCCTAGGATGGTCAAGACGACCCACTGGATATAAAAATAAAAGGATCGATCAAACTCAAAGAAAAACGAAGTTCTCGGCTTATAATTAAAACCACACAAACAACTATCTTAATAAATTCCAAGCAATGAAGTTTAAGGCCGTGTACCTTGAAAGAAAAATCAAAGAACCCGAAAGATTAAAACGCCAAATTGAGAAGAGAAAGGATCAAGATCGCGATCAAACCTGCAAACACGGTATAAAAACGAGTGACCGCCAAAAATTAACAAGTCCTGGTAAATAAAGATGCCACACCATCGATTTCCTTCAAGCTCACTACGGTAAAATTAAATGATACGAAGAATAAGGAAAAATGGGATAGTACCGTGTTAGGCCACGAAATAAGAGAGCGGCTCTCCCCTTTTTCGTTCGCACCAAGGAGCTTCGGGTCGCCCCCTTTTTGTTGCGCCAAGGAAAAGTGGGTCGCCCCCTTTTCTTCACGCCAAGAAGAAAGTGGGTCTCCCCCTTTTGATACGCCAAGGAGGGAGTGGGTCGCACCTTTTTGTTCACGCCAAGGAGGAAGTGGGTCGCCCCCTTTTGATGCGCCACAGAGGGAGTGGGTCGCCCCTTTTTGTTCACGCCAAGGAGGAAGTGGGTCGCCCACTTTTGATGCGCCACGGAGGGAGTGGGTCGCCCCTTTTTGTTCACGCCAAGGAGGAAGTGGGTCGCCCCCTTTTTATGCGCCAAAGAGGGAGTGGGTCGCCCCTTTTTGTTTGCGCCAAGGAGGAAGTGGGTCGCCCCCTTTTTATGCGCCAAAGAGGGAGTGGGTCACCCCTTTTGTTTGCGCCAACGATGAGAACGGGTCGCCCCCTTTTGAGTGGAAGAGGAAATTGAACTTTTTGAGAATGAGTGGTTGAAATGAAAGGAAGAAATGACCCCTACACTCTCATATATATAGGCCCACGAAAATAGGCCCTATGAAAATTAAGAAAATATTTTTTCTTATATATTCGAAATATGCAGCGAAACCAGACGACCAGGAGAGTATCTATCAATTATCGACCGATCCGATAAGATATCAACTGCTGAAAATTCACAAGTTGTGAACTGGGGGCAAGACCTATCAAACTACTGATCGAGCACGATTAGCAGGACTGCGTATCAAGCCTACACCCGCTCAGCGATCGACCTTGGCTTGGGGGCAACTGTTCTGGACTGGGCCAATCGTCAGGCCCAATCCAGTAGCAACGATCCAACCCAGCAAGGGAAGGGCCAGCTTTGCTGGGCCTGATCCAACAACTAACCAACCAGCCCAATAACGAAGTGGTCAGTTCCACTGATACTTGGGCCCCCATCGCAAATGGGCTATCCAACGCCAACGATCCAGATGATTCACTATAAATACCTCCAATCACCAGATGTCAGGTACGCAATTCATTCGAATATTCACTAGATATTACTGTAGCTCGATATAGCTGACTTGGGCGTCGGAGTGTTCTCGCAGGTACACCACCCCCCCCCCCCCCCCCCCCCCCCCCCGCGCGCGCGTTCAAGTCCTCCTCAGCCTACAGTATCGGATGATCCGTCCCTTGACCGTCTCCGCAGATCAATCCCAAGGTACGGTTCAGACATCATTTTCTACGTATTCTATGCTTCACGAAAAGAGACAAGGAACATAAACTAATCTACAATAATCAAGTTAAGAGAAATAATATTCATTTAATAGTCGCCATCGAGATCGGTAGCTTCAGATTAAACCTGTTTTACATTCATTTATATTACATGGTCAGTCTTAGGGATCAATAAGAAAACAAAATAGCTTGTTACAACACAAGGAGCTAAGCAAATATTATATGGCCAGGTTGGGTATCTATCAACATTCTTGGGAGGAAGTGGGGCAGAGTGTGTGTGATTTTGTTCATCAAGTTTGGTTGGATCCTAAGCAAATAGCTAGAGTCAATCTCACCGATATTTGTCTGATCCCTAAGGTGTCTAAACCTGAATTTGTTGATCAATTCAGGCCCATATCTTTGTGTAATTCCATCTACAAGATTGTTAGCAAAGTTGTGGTGCAGAGGCTTAAGGACATTGTTCCAATTATCATCTCTCCTTATCAAGCTTACTTCATTGCTTAGGCAGGGTACAACTTATAACAACTCGGACTCCACTTTGACAGTCGAGTGACGTCTGCTAAGTATAATAGGAACGATAGTGGCAACAAGATATGGCCAGAGTCAGCATATAGTATTGATACATACTCAGATGTAATCTGGAAAATAAGATACTAATAAAAATTAGAAGAGATTAGAATATAAATTGATTTACATGCATGTGACATGTTTAAATTGAGTTTTATCTTATCTTCCCATTTTTCTGACTTGTACATGTATCTTAGCCCTACGTGTTTTTCTTTTGTATATTTATTGTAACGCTTAGATCCAGTCGAGGAGCCACTTGTAGCAGACGGAGATACTTTGCCTTCCACGATGAACGTTGAAGGCTCCAAGGATGTCAGTGCGATATGATGAAGCAGTCAGGTGTCTCACTGAGAGAACTTGAATTTTGTTTAGCCAGGGTGTCAGTCCTTTGATTCTCGTTAAGTTTGTTATTTAGCTGGCTTTGTTTTGTGTTCTTATGTTCCGCTGTTTTGTAATAAACGGTTATATGTTTGAGTGACTTTAGTATTGTCACATATTTTGCAAAACTCTTAAAAATTGTTTCTTAGTCTATGCAATGCATGTTCAGTTATATAATTAAGTAAAGTCTTGAATTTATTTGTTGTTGAGATTTAGAAGATTAAGTCTAAAGGGTTACTATGATGAAGACGAGGGTCGTCTCAGGCTCAGCTCTCGTTGTCGATCTCTTGTTGTCTCTTTGTTGCCTCTCCTGTTGGCGCTCTGTTGCCAATCTTACTGTCTGTGTCTCGTTGTCACTCCCACTAGAATAGTGTTAATTTTTTTGACAATTATTAATGGTTAAATTGAAAGAATATAAGCGCTCTGCTAGGGCTAGGGGCTTGTCCCTAACCTGTGCCGCACATGGTAGAAGCGCCGCCGGACCTGCTTGAAACTACAAGCGTTGCACACCAATCAGGTTGCAAGGGCGCTGCAGAAAAGCAAAACGTGGGAGACAATTTGCTTGATTTTCACGCTGCTATATGCGCTTCACAGAGGGCCACAAAGCTTTGTGCAGAACAGCAAAAAGCCAGCACAGGAACCAATCACATTGGCTAGAGAGGGCTGATCACCATCAACCAATTAGAATCTCCTTGGATCAAAAACTCCACAATTGGCAATTCACGCAAAAAAGTCAAAGAAAAGGATTCTATTCAAGAATCAATTAATGCTCATCACAGCAGGCACCCCCCTTCTCACTCTGCCAGCGCGTCACTATATGGCGCGATTAGAGGAATTTGCCTCTGCTGTCCCCAGTTCTGAAAAATGATAAGATGTTGTTTCCTGAATTAGCAGCGTCTGTCCCAGCAACTGTAGCACTGCCTGCCTCGGCCGGTAAAAAAACAGTCCCAGCCCAAAAAAATAAAAATAATTCTAAAATAACACACTTTTTTTATTATTTACCAATCTAGTACACATTTTTTTAGTTGAGAAGTCGTCACCCTCCAAACCGACTTCTCAACGTGATTTTAGAAAAAATTTGATTTTTTCAGTTAAGAAGTCGTCACCCCCCAAACCGACTTCTCAACGTGATTTTTCAAAAATTTGGTTTTTTTCAGTTGAGCATCACCCCTCAAAACGACTTCTCAACGTGTTTTTTTTAAAACAATTAAATATTAATAATAATACCAATTATAATTTATAATTTATTTTAATAATAATACCAATTTATATAAAATGAAAATTAATTAAAAATTTCGTATTTATTTTAATAATTTGCAACATATTTATTTATTAAATAAATAAATATGTAACACTAAATATAATTGAAACATTTATTTTAATTGATCAAATAAACTCATTTATTAAATTATATATTACAAATGATTACAAGAGTTGTACAATTAAATTGAAAGATAAAGTTTTATTGTCCTAGATGGTGCCCAGTCCCACAACGTGGCGGTCGACGGTTACGATGTGGACGTCGTGCTGGTATTTCTTGTTCAGTGGGGGCAGGTGCAGGGGCAGGTGGTTGTTCATATTGGTACCCTGTTGATGAACTAGGTCCTGCCTGGTCGGGGTTCCATGTTGGTCCAGATTCCAAAATAGATTGATAATATCTATATGGTTCCGGCGTATTATAATCGGGACTAAGCAAAGGACCTAAAAAATCCTGGTCGTAAGAAGCCGTAGAATACCTATGATGATCTTGGACTGGCGTGTATTCTACTGACTGGTTGGCCGCCTCATAATGTTGATATGTTGGTGGGAAGGAGACAGAGTGGCGGTGAGGCATAGGCTCTTCGCTCTGTTCAAAGGTTGGCCGAGTAGGTGTTGCATGTTGACTACGGCTGCGATGTTGAGATTGACTTGTCTGCCTAGTTGGTGCTTCTTCTCGATCATTCACTGCACCACTACCACGTGGGTCCATTAGTTGTTGGTTGATAGAAAGAGATAACCTAGAATTTGTTGTTAGCCACATCATATATTCTGGTGTGTTGATGGGCTTTCCCTGTAACGACTGGTCAATAAGAACTCCTTGTTCTTTATCATTCCAGGACTTAATAAATCGACCATGCCTTACTAGCCAGTTTTCATCCGCATTTCCTCGCATGTCGAGGTCATGCAGTTTGTCCAAATTCTCGGATCGAATGGGTATATCTTGCACGAGGCCAAACTGCATTTTCACTCTATCTATTTGGTGCCATTCTACAATTTGGATACAGACCAACGCCGTTTTTGCACTCCATATTGGACTGTCTTGGAATGCGGTTGATGGCAGATTGACTTGAATTTCCTGATACGGCAACCACTTAAACTGGAAAAAAATTAAGTGAGTAACGAGCTATTATGCATCGTTTACAAAATTTGACATAACGAAAATTAATTATACGTACCTCATTTAGTGTCATGTGGTCTATCCTTGACCTGATGTCAACAAGGGTACAGGGAGTATTGGTGAAAGTTTAGACCCCTTTGAACCCATCTATAGAAACAATAAAACGTTATTCACTTAATTTTAACGGTAAAAATACTAAACACGTGTCAAAAAAATTTAAACTACTGTAAAAATACTAAACACGTGTCAAAAAAATTTAAACTACAGTAAAAATACTAAACACGTGTCAAAAATTAAAATAGTTAGTATTCATAAAATTACCACAACACTTTGTTTACCTTTTTGCTAGTGGATACTCAACAACACGGCTTACTTGTGGGGTTAAAAACGGCATGCGATACCAAACCCATGATTGTAAAAGCAAAGTACATCCACCCATGAAATTTGAGGACGGTGCAGAAGCTCTACACATTTCTCTGTACAAGTTCGCTAGACATGCCGAACCGCAACTGTATTGTGAAACTTCTTCAATGTTTTCCAATAGGGGTAGGTACTTCAAGTGAACACGATTTGATGATTTATCTGGGAGTATATACCCCCCAATCAACCGCAGCATGTACGCCCTGCAATGGGCTTCCACTACTTCTTTGTGAGCATGTTCGGGAATATCAGTAAATTCCTCCTCGAGCCACCTAAGCTTGACTTCGTTCCTCTTCCTTTGATCATTTGTCGGTGTTTTACCCAAGAGTTTCTCGCATAGCTCATCATATTCACGTTGTGTCCTTCCTAATCCCGAAACAGCGTATCCGTCTACGGTTAGACCCAATTGTAACGCTACATCCTGGAGAGTTAGCACTCTCCTAGTGGAAGATGAAACGTGTGTGTTTCTGGTCTCCAGCGCTCGACCATTGCCGTCACCAAGGAAGGATCTATTTTGAATTTTCCAAGAGTTGCAACTTTTAGAAACCCAGCTTGAATTAAGTAGTCCCTATTCTGCGGATGTGGAGTTTCAATGGTAAAATTTTTGAATTAGTACTTACGACCTTAAATTACACGTGTAGAAGAAACCAAACAATGACTAAAAACAGATTTTTCTAAGTCTAATAAATGACTTTTTTAGCACGTTGAGATCAATTTTTACCATGTTTATTAAATTAAAAAAAATTTAAAAATTATATGACATTATAGTAGAGTTATAGAACTACGGTTTCATGTGTTGAATTAGTACTTACGACCTTAAATTACACGTGTACAAGAAACGAAACAATGACTAAAAACAGTTTTTTCTAAGTCTAATAAATGGCTTTTTTAGCATGTTGAGAACAATTTTTGAGGAGAAAAATACAATATATTCAATTCTACTGCTCTCTATAAAACTGTCGGGGCAATTTGGGCCTTTAAAACTGTCGGTGCAATCTTGGCCTTTAAAATTGTCGGTGCAATCTGGGCCTTTAAAACTGTCGGTGCAAACGATCACTCATATCGTTTATCGCTGCCCCCGGATCGGCGAAGGTAATCGTATTCGGTGGTGCGTAATGACTATCAAGACTGACAAACACGTTCGACAGATGTTTGAGCAGCATGAGATGTTTCAACCTCATACTTGGAGTCCTATCGAGTTGTGCGTCCAAACCACTATTTCCACCGATGAGATCATCCGTCGGGTTATCCCTCTAGGGGTCCAATGGCCACTACTAGAAAATGTTTGGTGGAAGTAGTTTCGATCATGTTTTCCTCTCGTTTCGTTTTTTATTTTCTATTCTTGTATTTCTGAAAATTTTGTTGTTTATTTCAGTCTTTTTTCTATATTATATTATGTTCCAATATTTATTCTATTAATTTTTTTCGTAAATATTAACGAAATTAAATTATAAATAGGTACAATCATTTGTATAAATTTATTTTTAATTTATTTAGGTATTTATATATTAATTTAGGTATTTATATATAAATTAATTTTTAAATTATTTAGGTAATTAGTATATAATTGGTATTATTATTAATATTTAATTTTTTAAAAAAAACACGTTGAGAATTCGTTTTGAGGGGTGACGACTTCTCAACTGAAAAAAACAAAATTTTTGAAAAATCACGTTGAGAAGTCGTTTTGGGGGGTGACGACTTCTCAACTAAAAAAAATGTGTGCTAGATTGGTAAATAATAAAAAAAGTGTGTTATTTTAGAATTTTTTTATTTTTTTGGGCTGGGACCGTTTTTTTTGCCGCCTCGGCCTCTACGATGACCTCCTCTGCGCTGGACAAGCCGGTCTTGGTTCCAGCGCCTGCGCCTGTGAGCAGCGCTTGCGTCAGCAACAAGTCTCCTCATGGTGGTGCGGTTGTGGGAGCCGGTGGTCCCACTGTTGGAGCTGTAAATTTGGCTCCCTCATCAGATATTACTGCCAATGGTGTTAAAAAGAAATCTTTTTCTGATGCGCTGAAAGGTAACTCTCAAGCCCCTAATTTTACAAATAAAAAATATTTTTCGGATTTTGATTACGTCAGGCAGTTACCGAAACCTTGTATAAAAGGGGATGTCCTTGCTATTAAAATTTCTGAAGATGAATATCAAGCTAGTATTGCCGAATGCGTCAACATTTTATATGAGAGAATTATTTTGTCGAAAGGAGATAAGCTGTATCCGATTCAGAACTTGAATAAGAAAATTTCTAATATGTGCAATATTTCATCTGATTGGTCCCTGGTCTCTCTTGGTAAGGGATTCTTTGAATTCTCTTTTTCCTCCAACGATGATCTTAGAAGAGTTTGGTCGCTTGGTTCTAGCAATTTAAATCCGAGTGTTCTGCGTTTGTTTGATTGGAAGCCTGATTTTGACCCTCTTTCTGCAAAACAAACCAATGCTCAGTGTTGGGTTAGACTTCATGGTCTTTCCCGGGAATATTGGAGGCCAAAAATATTGTTTGAGGTTAGTGGTAGCCTAGGAGTTCCTGTTGCTTTGGATGAAGCCACTATGAAGAGGACTTTTGGTCACTTTGCTAGAGTTCTTATTGATGTTGACTTATCTGCTAAGTTGCATGATCAATTGCTAGTAGAAAGACAGGGATATAAGTTTCTCATCGGAGTAGAATACGAGTGTGTACCTCTGCTTTGCAACTCTTGTAATTGTATTGGTCATTCTCTCCAAAATTGTAATCCTCAAGATGTGGAGATGAATCAAGGAAACCAGGTGCAGCCTCGAAAGGCGAATCTTGCCCCTATTAAACATACCACTCAGTATGTGCCAAAGAAGGATAAAGGAAAGTCAAATAAGCAAGATCCTAGTGTGGCTTTGGTTTTGGTAGAAGAAGAGAATGACCCCAACCGCTTCAAGGGTATTAATAACATTGTTATTTCACCGGAGGAGATGGCTGGGAGCCCAAACCCTCTTCTTGATGTAGCAAATCGTAACGCTACGCAAAAGGATTCTTCAATTTTGTCGACTACTCTTGGTGTAACCCCTCGGAGAACTCTACTTTTGCTCATAGTTCTCCTGCGAATGCCCCCATTTTAGGGGTGACAGTGGTCCCTTCTTCATCAAATATCTCTTTACAGGAGGTGTGTTCTTCCTCCACCCAGCCTCCCACGACTCGACTCGATTCCAATGATATTTCTCACTCAGTGGAGGCAACTAACATGAAAATTTCAGGAAAGAATTGGGGGGATGTCTCAGATGATGAGACTGTTTCTAATATGCAAGCAACTGTGGCACGTAATAACATTTCCAATCCGCCAGCCCAAAATTTACTTGCTGCCTCAGATTCCGTTGCTGTATCGAACCCGGTAGTTGAATCTGACATGAATATTTTACGAAAGCTTTGGGGTGAGTTGTCAGACGATGTTGGTCATCCTGTGACTTCTGATTCCCATGGAGCTGCTGCGCGACATGCTCACTTTGAACCTGTGGTGTTCAAGACTCAAAAGAAGAAATTAAGACCAAAAAAGAAGTTGGTCGTTGAATACAATACTCGTTCAAAAGCAAATTCTGTTTCTAAATCCTTTTGATCTGGTTTGGTGATCCTGTCTTCGTTTTTTACCTCTTTATTTATTATTTTTCTTCTTTATTTTGTATTTTTTATTTTTCGTTGGCCTGTTTTGCTCTCTTGCCTGGGGTTTTGGTCTAGTCCCCCTTGGTATCTTTATTGTCTTCGTTTTTCTTTTTTAATAGATTCATTTTTCTTTGAAAAAAAAAATTGAATGATTTTAGTAGTTTTAATAGATATGTTATAATTCCGTCAAATATATATATATATTATAATAAAGAGCAAATTTTAGATCATTAAAATTAATTTAACCATTTTAATTAAACTATTAAAATATTAAAAAAAATTATTTTAAACTTTTTGTTAGTGGTTAAATTATTTTTGACTATTGGGTCTCAGAATAACATGCATCCACAAAATTAGCATTTCTATAAAAAAAATGGATGGAAATTTAACAATAGGATTAAAATTGTGGATTTCATAAAATCGAGGATCAAAATTGTGAGGAAAACTGGGGGGCTAGAACTACAGATTTGATAAAACTAGTGACCAAAATTGTGAAAAATAAAATAAGGAAACTAAACTTTTTAAATTAAAATTAATAACTTTCCTGTTAAATACTTAAATATATGAGATTAACATGTTGTGAAAAAATTGCACCATTATTTAATAATTTCGACATTTAAAATATGAAATTTATTGAAGTGTAATGTTGGAGAAATTTCTTCCAAAATATATACTTGGAATTTCGTTGAGGAATGGTTAAAGAAATTTGACTTATATCAATAACTTATGATTTGGTGCAACTAAGAACCCTAAATTGTTTTCCATCCCACCAATAAATTGTTCTCACATGTAATTTCCCAATTTAAAACACTAATATATGTTATATTTTTCATTTTTTCTAAGATTAAAAGCAATGATAGGCGAAAAGTGGAATGGAGAAAGAATCAATTCTAGTTCTCCCATCTAAGAATGAGTAATGATAACTAATGCAAGCCTCACAATTTAATATAATTCATCCATAGAAAAAAGTATAATTCACTGAAGTTAGAGAATAATCCATACATCAAATTTTCTAAACCATGCAAAAACGAAAGTTCTCTAATCTAAATTTTACCTACCAATTTTCATGGTCTCCACTAGCCATGAAACATAAAAAGTGGATGGCAAATTGCTACAACTAAAAATATGAACTTCCACTAGGTAAGCAACTGAATTAACTTGACCCTTTCACCTTGCCTCTCTTACATCTCTGCTTCCTGATTGTCTTCCAATTTCTCTTCAAGTGCTTCATCATCTCTAACTGCTTCAGTTAGTTTATCAAGCCAAACAAAGTATCCGCAGTATCCAAGTTCACCCTATAATTGCCATAATTAATTCTCTAAACAGAACACATATATGGAATTAATAAATTTAAAAGACATAATGAAGATTATATATAACCTTAAACCGAGAATATCAGTACCTTGTTGATGGAACAAGTGTAAAATGCCCTTCCTTCGTTAATTTCTGTATCATCAACGCGCCTAACAACCCTTCTACCACAGCGACAAAAAAGAACAACTTGTGATGAAGCTCTGGCCCGCGATGAAGATGCGTGACTCTGATGAAATTGTGGGAATTGAGAGAAAAAAGAGTGGTGCAAAGAACAAGAAAGAGGGGGGGAATAGATTAAAATTTAGGGATTTGAGAGAGAGAGAGAGAGAGAGAGAGAGAGAGAGAGAGAGAGAGAGAGAGAGAGAGAGAGAGAGAGAGAGAGAGAGAGAGAGAGAGAGAGAGAGAGAGACTCGCATGTTTCCATTTTAATGTCACTTTATCCCGTGATGACACCACGTGGGTCTTAATGAAGGGTGTACAAAATTATTATTTTTTAATTAAGATAATTTTATAATGTTTAAGTGTATATGAAAAAAAAAAGCATTATAATTAATCATTTTTCTTCCTTTATATAAAATATTTAGATACTTGATATGAAAACCATATATTTCCTTCCCCAAAGATACATTTATTATTTATAGAACATAAAGTTTCCTTTTTATTAATATGAAAATTGAAAAGAAATCGTAGAGGAAAATCAAATTTTCTTGCTTTATGTTGTACATAACTATTCTGTTTCAAAAGGCAGGATACATTATGAACACCAAATTTCCACTAGATCTAAATAATATATATCCTATTTTTCATCACAGATTAATATATAGACATAATATTTATATTAATAATATGAAGAAACTTTGTATGGCCAGACATGTATTCCTAGAAAGCTGAAAGCTAGAATACCTTATAGTAAGTTAAACAAGTTAAATGTTTACCTGAAATATCTCTCCAAGAATTTTTAGAGCGGGAGCCCTATCACTTTTTTCCCATAACACCTGTAATATTAGATTAGATTTATGAATAAGAATATTCATGCCTTCTAACTTCCTTTGTTCTTCTGCTAGTAAAAAACATTAAAGCTAAAATCTTTATAGGTAATAACTATTAGTTTTTATCATTTTAATAGGCTGAAAAACATACTGTATTTTATTATATACTTAAATAAAAAACACAGTAAGAACTAACCGCTTGGCACACACGTGCAAGGGTGACATCTATGTCGAATGCATCTAACTTCCAACATATATTCATATAGTCATTTTGCTCATCACAAGGAAGGGTGATAACTTTCACAGTGTGACGGTGATTTAATCGCTTCGCGATCTTTTCTGCAAGTTGAGGTGCCTCCTCAGAAGCAGCTAAATTATATATGTGCAAAATAAAATCAAACACAATTAGACATAACTAACTAACTTCCAAGAATAAGTAACTGACTTTTAAGCTAATGAAATTGTCTGTCCTTTTACCTTTAATAGCTTTAGAACGTGTCCTCCAAATATGTAATTGAAAGCGAACCAATTCAACCAAAAATGGCACTCCAAGATAAAGAGGTTTCTTCCCTTGTTCTAGTGTTGCCATTCTTGAATATACAGAGCCGATGGTATGTAGTATACCAATTCCAATGCCTGCATCATTCAGAGACATGGGATACTAACTAATATATTTGATCCAAAAGCTAGCATTTTATATAGCAAAATCTGTACGATTATGTAGTTAATTACTTACTATTTTCATTGCCAAATGCCTGAATCTTCTCAGCTAAAATTTCAACATGAAAAGTTTTAAGTCAAGCTAGCTTTGGAGTACCAATATGTCAAACTAAAATTTCAACATGAAAAGCTTTAAGTCAAAGAATATTGCAGTTAAAAATTTAATAACCTTCGTCAGTAAGTCTTCTTGCTTCAGATTCTGCGCGTTCAAGGAAACCCTCTTTGTCACCACCGACATATTGGTCGAGAAAATCTTTCAAATATATTTTTAACTTTTCTTCAATTTCCTTATGCGCATGCGTAGGCTGTATTAAAGCACAACATAAGGTAAAATTAATCGGTGACATTTTAAATTCTCCACATAGATAGCATTCAGGGGAAGAATACATGTATCAATGTATCATCGAATGATGTAACATAATGTATCTATGCATGCATGCATGCATTAGGACTCGAGGGAAAGTTCGAAAAATGACAGAATGAGAAGTAGGGATTGTACATTTATTTTGAGTTCCTAGACAAAAAGAAGAATCACAGTAAAATGATATTGTTTGCAATAGACAAAAAAATACAACCACCGTAGATGATTTAGCAAACTGAGCTTTTATTTTTTTTCTCTCTAACCATAATTACGTCGACTAAAACAAGTTAAAATGAAAATTGAATGTCAAAACATGCTTGCCTTTAGCTTTTCACGTAGATTCTCACAATCAGCGGTGAATTCATTGTCATTGTTATCCTCGTATATCACATGATTTACATATTCTTCAAACGCAGCATCACTGTCTAAAATCACATACCCTACATAGTCTTTAAACAATTCACTTCCAGTGATAAGAGTGAAGAATGACATTGGGGTCACGTATAGTTTATCTGTCAAGGAACCCAATAATACTTTGTGAAAAAATCTTTATATTTAGGGAACAAAGATAACAACAACTTAATTAGGACAATAAAATGAGGTTCCACCGCGAAAAATATCAAGCAATCATATTGCGGAAGAAATTGTTGCCATATTATTTGTTTACGATTTAAGTAATACCAAAAAAAAACTATAATGATCCTGATAAAATAATTATAATTTAATACCTGTTACATTTGTAATCAAGCAAGTAGGAATTAGCCAACAAAGGCTCTTTTGATAACTAACTTTACTGAATATGATTTAACAACTAGAAATGGTTTACTAGAGTAAAAATGTGCACAAACAACAATTTAGGCATCAGAGATGTGCAAGCCTAATATGATTTCACAAAGTTGAATCAGGAACACCGATTAATAGCATAAACAGGTTTTTTTTTTATAGAACGACAAAAAATTGAAAGGCATAATAAATCAAGGTTAGAAAAAATGGAATGATACCGCATAAACAAAACTGCTAGGAAGAGCAAGAGTGAGAGCGAGAGAGAGAGAGCAAGAGTATGTCTTTTGAAAAAGATAGAAGGCATATTATTTCAAATCTTGGAGCATAATTAGGAGGAAAATTAGGATGAAGCCGCTATTCATGTGGTGAGTGAGGAAAATTAGGACGAAAACCAAAGGAGTGACACGTATGATAAGGCTCCAAAAGCGGACGGAAAAAAGAGAGACAGGAATGATTCTTGAGAAATTTAAGGTTGATCGGGTTAATGATTTGGCATGCAATAATATAACAGATTCTTGATGAGAAATACTCCATCCCTCTCCCACTTTGTTTTCATTTTAAGGTTTTGGCACACCCTTTAAGAAAAATGATAAGGAGTCTAGATTTTTTAAAAAGTATTGTCTAATTTTTACCATTTAACCGTTTATCTCTTTACATAGAAAAATGTGAATCATTTATTATTAAATGTAAAAAGTTGTCATGATTAATAGGGGTATAAATGGAAAAGAATATTAAAAGTTTCATTGAAACTATCAACTTTGAACCTAGGATTCTAGTTGTTTAAATTTTTTATTCTTATGATTGGATTTGAATATTCCCATTTGCAACAACCATATCTTGTTTCACTCTCTTTTAAGTGTAAAATTCTGAGTTGATATACAGAACTTGCTTTTTATGATATAGATTATTTCCAAAGTGGTTGAAACATATCAGCCAGGAGCAGATTCATTCACTTGTTGGAGATCGCTTGGGCTGCTTCAATCTCTCTATTGATGGTGCTTATTTCCCAGTAAATTTCCTATTCTGGTGAAACTATCTTCATTCTGTATTAACCCTTTATCTTTGTTCCTCACAAATGTTGTCCCTATTTTACAGGCCCAAATCTAAATTATAAGATGGTATCACTAAGGGAGTCTATCCTAAGTCCATTGAGTTACCTGCATATGTCTCGTCTTTCAAACTTAATGCTCCAAATATCTAGTCCTGAGTGTGAGGGAGTGTGTTTTAGAGTCCCACATTGGATAGCGATGTCATGAATAGTAGTTATAAGTGAAGGGAAATTTGGAGTTTATTGTCTGAATTTTGACATTTCCAATTTATCAATAGTCCTGCGTGTATATTGTCCAACTTTCTCATTTTTATAGAACTATACGAATGTGGTTCCAAATCAATTATTTGCTTTGAGACGCGGGTTTTTAAGACTGAAATCCATAACATTGGTCACAGCATGTTAGTAAGCTTCGAATTTCATGATTAATCTGTCGCTGTCTCTAGTTATTCTTCTGGACTCAGGTTGTTTAAATCAACGTTTTTGGAGATGTAATTATCAAACCACTTTTAATCAAAGTTGATCAAGGCAATACATAAATAAACTAGACATTAGTAGTATTTTCCTGAAAGAAAGACTCACATTTTTTGCGGGGCAGGTCCAAGATTTTGCACAGAATTGGTATTTGAGTGTTTAATCAAATCTTGAGTGCAAAATTTCTTGAGCATGTTTTTAGTTTTTATGAAACAATAATGACATGTGAAGTCCTATGTTAGTTCTTATAAAATCATGTCATGTGAAGTCCTAACTGTTCCTTTGGAGCTTTATCTTTTTTACTTTGTATATGATGATTCAAAATTAATAACAAATTTTAGTAGTAAAAATTGTCACATATATAATTTTTTTTAAAATCATTTTGTCTTCCGATTATTTTAGTTCTAAACTAATCATCTAATCTAATTTATTAAATCAAAGGAAACCCTTTTGCTTTTTAATAGAGAACGTGCCATCTCAGCAAATAAATGTGCCATCTCTTCAAATTGAAAAGTAAAACAAGCACTTGGCTAAAGACACACGTGACAATCAAAAGAGTAAAGCTGCTACTACTCTTAGCTAAAGATATCTGCTCTCTTGTTTCTTTACATTTCAGTTACAAACTGTTATGAATTTGTTATTGGAACTAGTTATTAGATTCTGTTTTAGGTCTTGATAACAGAAACAGTTATCTTGCTTGTATAAGTACCAACTTGTAAAACTCATAAAATTTCAATGAAGTGAAATGAATTGAATCAAGAATTCTATTATGGTATCAATCGTTGATATCGTTCCTGCATCCACGCTTCAGATTCGTTTCTAATTCGTTCTTTGCGAGGTTCGTCAATGGCGGATTCACCATCGAAACAATCCTCGCCGCATCAACTTCTCCACAATAACATCTTCAATCTCGGCGGCGCATCATCAAGCAACTCCCATGGCTTCACCGCCGCACCGAAACTCTCCATTAAACTTGAAGACAAGAATTTTCTACTATGGAATCAACAAGTAGAAGGAATCATCACCTCATACAAGCTTCATCGATTCCTTGTGAACCCTGAGATACCGCAGATGTACGACTCAGAGCAAGATCGCATCTCTGGTAATTTCTCTGATTCATATGGAAAATGGTTGGTTCAAGACCAACTCCTCTTCACCTGGCTCCTCTCAACATTGTCAGAATCCGTGCTCCCTCGCGTTCTATCATGCAAGCACTCTCATCAAGTGTGGGACAAGATCCACAAACACTACTACTCACACCTCAAGGCACGAATTCGCCAACTTAGGTCAGAACTCAAGAACACAAAGAAGGCCAATCGTTCAATCACCGAGTATCTGATGCGTATTCACACGCTTGCAGACTCTCTTCTCGCCATTGGAGAGACCATCACTGATCAAGACAAGATTGACATCATTCTTGACGGTTTACCAGAGGAGTACAACTCCTTTGTGATGATGACCTATGCGCGCACAGACTCGGATTCCACTGCTCTATCAGAAATTGAAGCTCTCCTTTTGGTGCAAGAAGCACAATTTGAGAAGCATTGCCAAGAACTTTCCAATACTCCTGCCACGACAAACGTCGCACACTCCAACTACGGTGGTCGCAGCAACAACGGTGGATTTCGTGCAAGAGGTCGCAATGCTCGTGGTCGTGGCCGGGGAAGACTCTACAGTGCCGATACCAATGCCAATTCACAAAACTCAGGAGACTCAAGGCCTACAAGCCAACTGTGTGGCAGACAGGGTCACACAGTGATTAATTGCTGGTATAGATTTGATGAAAGCTTTGTGCCTTGCACAAATGCTGTAACATCTGCTGGAAATCACTCCAAAGCATCTGAAGCAACCAAGGCCAAGGACTCATCCTCTTCTGAAATGGACAATGAGGCATGGTTCAAAGATACAAGTGCGTCTCATCACATAACTCCTAATAGCACTTGGCTAGAAACTAGCACACCTTACACAGGCACTACTAATGTCTCAGTAGCTAATGGCCATGAATTACCCATAAAATCTGTAGGCACAAGTGAATAGGCAAGTGAATGAACCTAAATTGAATAGGCAAGTGAATAGGCAAGTGAATGAACCTAAATTGAACATCTTATTGAAGATGCATGGCAAGAAATGAACCTAACTAGGCATTTATGACACAACATGTGAGTAGGCAAGGAAGTTACAAAGCACAAGTGAATTCAAACATTTAATGAATCACTTGCAAAATCCTAGGGATTTCACATCAACATTTGACATAAGCAACAATGTGGTATCATTTTGATGACATCAACATTTAGCATATTTCTACAATCAACCACATGAAAGGAATAAGTTGGAAAGGGCATTTGCCTCAAGTAAGATCATTAGCAAGCCATGAAAAATCAATTTGACATTTTATTTAGCAAGCATATGCAATTGAGGTGTTGAATCCCTTTAGGTAATCTTTAACACTTGGGATATGCACAAGTGCATAAGTGTCAAATCCTCTTACCAAATCATCAACACAAACATGATTTTCAAAGCAAGCAACAAAAACAAGCACAAACCCTAATTATCTCATGAAATGCGACACCAACATAGAGCTAAAACCTCATTTTATTCTTTGAAAGCAACAAAATCATGCAAGCAAATGACATAGATCAAACTTTTTGGCAAGAATTCACATGATTAAGCAAAGGAATGCACTAAAATCGCACAAACTCTAATTTTTCTACAATATGCGAAATGAAACATAAGCCCAAATCACAATTTTTTTCATGAAAATGCAAGCACAAAATGAAAATAGCACAAACACACAATTTATTCCAAGAGAGAGATGCATTTCAAGCATCCAAACCTCCCAAAGTGTTTGTCAAAATGCTTGAAACACATCTCTCATTCAACAACAACAATTATATCAACATTTCAACATAAAATAGAGCACTAAAATGCAAAGAAATGCTTGATATGCAAAAATAGATTGATGATCTACATTTTTGATGCTAAAATTTTGATGATGCTAAGATTGAGAGTATACCTCAACTCCAAGCTAGAATAGCGAAAGAAATAAGGTGAATGAACACTAAACCACTTGAATCAACCCTCTAATCTTCAATCTTGAGCTTGATTCTTGAGATTTGAAGATGGATCTTTGAAGAGAATGCAAGGATGATGAAGGATTTAGGACTAGAATGTTGATTTGAAGTGAAAAAGTGAAGAAATGAGGTGAGGGAATGAAGAGGGGTATTCGGCCAAGAAGGGAGAAGAGGAGAGGCTAGGTTTTTGAGTGTGAATTGTGTGCAAAAACTTGTGAGAGGTGAGGATATGAGAGTATATATAATGTGCAATTAGGTTTAGGGGCATTTAGGTCATTGTGTACCTCATCTTATTCTAGGATTGCATTTTAATTTTGAATCAAGGGTGAAGATTGAAACACACTTTGATGAGGGGCAAAAAAATGCAAAATGAGAGGGAAATGAAGGGGTAGATATTCAGCCAAGCAATGAGAGTGGTGCCCAAGTTTTGCAAGTTGGCAATTGTACTATTGTACTATCCATGAACCTTCCAATTATCCTCTCAATTTTAATTATTTCTTTCAAGATAATTGTACATAAATCTAACCATTTTGAGCCATATACAAGGTATCTTGAAGAATATGCCATTTTTGAAAATGAGAGATGACCAAAATTGCCAACAAAAATCCTATCATATAATTTTTGGGAATATTCCTTGTACTATTTTTTGAAATGCTTTCTTGAATTAATTTGAACTTGATTTTTTTTACTACACATATAAAATATGCGCACAATTTGAAAAATGATTTTTTTTATTTTTTTATTTTTTTTGTTCAAAATAATACAATTTCATTAAATAAATTCCCAAAAATTAATTAATTGAATTTTCAACTAGCAAAAATTTATTAAATTGAAATTGACCAAACAATGCCCCTTTTAAATGCCCCAAAATTCCTTAATTTCTCAAAAATGATTTTGAAAACCTTAGAATGCTTGGGTGAATACCCTAAACCCTTTCTCAAATAATGCATCACTCGCAAAATTATTTATTTTTGCTGAAAATTAGGGTTTTGAAACTAGGCGGACAAAATTAGGGTATGACAATCGGTTCAAACCACAGGTAATGCAGAAGAACATAAAAAAAATGGCAAGTTAACTTGAGGTGTGAAATCTGATCTATGGGTCACTGAATTGCAGTAGGCTATATGTTACAACAACGAATATATCTGCCACTTGAAAGGCCTTGACAATTAAAGCCATCCTTCTGATGTGCTTGTCAACAGAGTCAAGTGATCTTAACTATGCTATAGTCTGCCAAATCTCAGTATTCAATAGGGTAAACACAAGTAAATAAAGAAAAAATGTGCATATCTGATTCAAATTCTTGGATATGTGACTGAAACAACAAGGTACTCGGGCATCCGTGAAAACCACTTATTTTACGACTTGGTCCCGTGGATCAGCTAGCTGTTCAAAAATTCCATTAGGATTCTTGTATATGTTTATTCTCTGCCAAAATGTCTTCCAGCAATGACTCACAAGCATCTTCAAGCAAATCTAACACCTGTCAGTGCCACACAATGATAATATACATAAGCACAAAATCCGCCGGAAATTCGGCTTTGTGGGGGATCCGAATCCGCCGGTAATCCACTAAATCCGCCGAAAATACCAAGGCCAATAGAATCCGCCGGAAATCCGGCTTTGTGTGGGATCCAAATCCGCCAGAAAGCACAAAATCCGCCGGTAATACATTTTTGCGGCGGATTTCAAATTTTTGACCGTTCAACCCGTCGGATCTCTATGTATTCACATCTTCACTTCACAACTTCTTCACGTCTTCGCTACACAACTTCTTCACTTCTTCAAATCCGAAATTTCTCTCTACAAAATCTCTTGCGCTCTTTGACACATTTCTTCAATCTAAGGTATGTTTATAACATGACGATTTAATAGTTTTAGTTTATGTATTGTTTAGTTACTAACTGTGGTGTTGTTTGTTTAGGAGTTGTTTGGGTTTGGTTCCTTGTCTGTTTTGTTCAAAGGAGGGTGGGATTAGCATCAAGCCAGAGTCTTCTCTTCACTCCAGGTTAGTTATCGAAGTTATTAGTTGTTATATTTGATGTTATTTGTTATAATATATTAGTTATATATTAGTTAATATTAGTTAGCAAATACGAAATAATATATTTGTTGATATTAGTTAGTAAATACGAAATTAATGTATTTGTTAATTTATTTTTAATTTTGAATTTTTATAATAATTTTAAATAAATAAATAGTAAAGAATAAATAAATACGAAAAAAAATTAAAGTTAATGTGCCTCGACCTCAGACAGATGGAGCTTCTACTAGTGGACAGGAGCCAGTGATTCCTGAAGGTACCAAGGGCTTAGCCCCAATACATGTTGATGCTGATGGGATATGCACATTTAACATTGACAAGGAGGTGGTAAGGTATACGCCTGATGGTCGTATCATTTTGGAGACTGTTGGTGACTCGTAAGTATAGTATTTATTAATTTATTATTCTCTTGTCTTTTAATTTTATATAACTTTGGTGTAACAAAATTCATCTCTTTTAATATTGTACAGGTTTCTTCCTTCAAAGAAAAGTGCAATTGCAGTCGCACAAACAATTAGGGAGAATTTCAATAAAGGACGGAAGATTTGGACGGCAGTGAGAAAAGATGAACAGGCAATTGTGCAGATGTTAAGATCATTTTTAGTAAGTTTTAATTCTACAAAACGATTTTTAATTATTTTATTATTGATTTGTTTATATATAATAATAACAAACATAATTGTATATTTTTAAAATAGGAAAAATGTACATGGTTACCGGAGGAGCAGGAAGAAAAGGAGAGAGTGTTACATAAGAGGTGTTCTCATCGCTATTCTGAATTACTGAGGACGACACGGTTAAGTAATGACAAGCCGCCTTATATGGCAGATTCAGCATGGGATCAGCTGCAAGAGTATTGGCGACTCTAGGATTTCAAGCTTATTGTGAGAAAGCCAAGAAAAATAGGGCTTCTGATAAAGGTCGCTGCACACACACAGGTGAAAGTGTTAATGCTGCAACCCATCATAGGCATTTGGTAAATTTCTTACTTATAAATTATTACTTGATTAATTAATTATTATTTAACAAGTCATTAATTTTCATGTGTAATATTAATTAATAACACTATCTATAGGAGGCGATGCATCAAAGGCCAATTACTTTGCCTGAGTTGTATTGCTACCTTCATGTACGGGAGGACACTGGTGAGTTTATTACTGATCAGGTGATGGAGATTCAAGTAAAACTAATTTTACAATTATATATATTTATGTTTATCTTTAAATTATCATTATTTTATTAATAGTTATTCATTTCTTGGTTGTTATTTTTTCAGGAGAACTTCGAGGCGGGTATGATTGAGTACCGTGAGACTCGGGAGCAGAGTAATGAGGGCATAGAAGTTGATCTTGTGGAGGAGGCTAGAGCGGCTCGTGAAATTTGGGAAAGAGCAGTTAGTCTACGAAAAAGTAATCGCCTAGTAGGATCTGGTGGTATTGGACCGTCTGCTTTCAGAGCAAGTGTTATTCCTTGTCTGGCAAGTTCTGGATCAGCTGGGAGTACTGCCCGCTCATATGTTCCTTGTACTGGGGATTTGAATGTTGTGACTGAATTGACACAGCAGTTGAGCCAGGCCAATCGTGAGTTTGCGGAGCGCCAGGAGCAAAGTGCACCGGAAGTGCATGAGCTTCGAGAGCGAACTAGGCTAGTTGAGGCGCGCATGGAGGAGCAGGTTAGGATAAATGCGGAGCAGGCTAGGTGCTTGGAGGAGCAGGCAAAGTTAAATGCGGAGCAGGTTAGGCTAAACGAGGACCGCTATCATCAGTTGTTGAGTCAGCTGTCTCAACAGCACTCCAAGCCACCATCTTCACATATGCCATCCTACCCCGCCGCCGCAGCAGCATTTTGGCGGTGCCTTTCAGCCATGGTCTCGATACCCCCAGCAGTATCCACCCTAGTGGCAGCAGTATCCACACCAGCAGCAGCCATACCAGCTGTATCCACCCTAGCAGCAGCCATTCAACTCAAGTATCGATATGACGAATATCGATCATATTAGTGCTTATCTTGCATCTGATGATGCCACAGGTGGCAGCTATTATCATAGCGATGATTCAGACCAGCCCCCACCCCAGCCCCCACCCCAATAGCTTTCACTTGTGGTATTTTGTTGTTTGGATATTTAAGTTTTAATTTATATTGGTTATGAATATTTGCAAACTTTGTTGGGATCTTTAAGTTTTCACTTGTTTGGATAATATATCGTTTTAAGACTGGGTATTGATTTTGAATCGTTTTTTTAATTTATTATTTTAATTTAATTGTTAATTTTTATTTTACAATTAAAGTAAAGTTTCATAATAATTTTATTAATAATTTTTTAAAAAATATGTTATTAATTATTAAATCAATAATATTTTTTTATTAAATAAATTTACGTTTTTTTTTAAAAAAATTGAATCAATTTCCGGCAGATTGTGATTTTTTTTAATAAAAAAATTAGTAATTTCCGGCGGATTTCTATAATTTGCGGCGAATTTTGTTTTTATTTTAAAAAATAAATAAATATTTGCCGTGAATTTCTTATATTTTCCTGGCGGATTTGTTTTATATTTTTAAAAAAAACTTTATTTCCGGCGAATTTCTTATATTTCTGGCGGATTTTTTTATAAAAAAAAAAAAATTTCGGCAGATTTTTTGAATTTTGATTTTTTTGACTTTGGTATTTCCTGCGGATTTAACTATTTTTCCGGTGGATTTGACTTATTTTCTTTTTGCTGAAAACAGAGGCTTTGCTGGAGGAATAATTACAGCTTGGAAGTCTCACATTGTCCAAATCATTGAAGTCGTCAACAACTTCCAGTTCCTGCATCTGCGCATCTCCATCACTGGTGGCAGAAGCTGGTTTTTTACCCCTGTCTATGCCAGTCCTGATGACAATCTTAAGCAAAGTCTCTGGCAGGACCTTCTTCAGATATCCAGAAGCATGAGTGACATCTGGCTCCTTGCTGGTGATTTTAATGAAGTTGTTGTGGCCAATGAAAGAAAGGGAGGTGCTCCAGACCAGAATTAATAACTGCAAGCTCATTGACTTAGGTTCAGTGGGATCTAAATTCACCTAGAGGGGCCCTCTATACAATAATGTAATCAGAATCTATGCCAGACTTGACAGGTGTCTTAGTAATTGATCAGTGCATTTTAATGCACTCTTCATAGCTTTGCATTTAGTGTTTTTAATTGTGTTTTGTTCCTAATCTTTAAGTCTTAGCACGTTTCTAGACTTTGGGTCTTATTTGAGCAATATAATAATTTCTTGTTTTTTATTGCATATTGACCCTTATCTACTCTGCAGGCCATAACTTTGGATGTGGTTATCCGATTGAGGCATGGAAGCATGCGTTGGAAAGCTAAGGAACAAAGCTACAAATCTCCTGTTGAACTCGAAACCCAGTTCGGAAGTCTTGAAGGCCAAAACTGCGAAATACTGAAGCAGTTTAATGTAAAACGGGTTTACGGGCCAATTTACTATTTTTATCGGGCTTTTATCCAAGAACCCGTAAGGGATTAGGTTTTTCGTTTGTCTTATAAACTTGGCTAACCATCAGCCGTTTTACGCTCTCTCTTACGCATTCCTATTTTCAATTTGACGTCTTTGAACTCTAGCCTCCATGGAAGCTTAAACTCCTAAGTCGATTCATCGGTGAAAGATTGTCGTTTACGGATTTTAAGGTTCGGTATTTAATGTTATTTCGTCTACTTTGTTCTTAGTTTTTAGTTCTTTCTTCTCTATCAATTCCACATTTGAATTCTTTGTTTGCAATTTTCGACTTGTGTGATGCTTAATTACCCAAACCCGGTTTACTTGCAATACGCGAATCGTTTATGTATGACACTTGTTTATATGTGAATCTGTTTTCGCAAATCTTAATTATTCGAGTTACTTAATCGGTTGTTTTATTTGATTTGAGTAGGAATTGATAGGGATTGATTGAATTCGGTTATGATATCGATTGTGTTTAGTGGCGCTTGTTCACGATCATGATTGATTGAACACATTGCTTTGACGCTTGCTTTAAAATCGATGAGAATTCACATAAACTAATTGACGCTTGCTTTGATTAGTTTATTATCAATCAAGAACTGAAACTTTGAACGAGTCTTGCACGATTATTTGGAACCGATGATAAATCCAAGACGCGCACCCGGAAACCGATGGATCGATTGTCTCTCTAAATTGTTTGCCTCCTCAAATATAAATCCTTTTCATCAAAACCTCCTGTTTTATTGTTAATTTAGTTCCTGATTGTGGTAATCTTAGTATTAGAGATCCTTGTGAGACGACCAAAGTTAACTTACCTTGTTACTATTTTTATATATTTTTACTTATTTTGACCCGCGTACGACCGTTGATCAGTAATGATCATTGGAGAATCCTCTATCCTGAAGCCATTGTTAAAGTTCTTACCAGAATTAGTTTCTTTGACCACCATTCCCTTCTCATTTGCCTGAACAATCAGATTAATCAGATTGCTGAGAAGCCCTTTCGTTTTGGAATGGCCTGGCTCAAACCTCATCTGTATAAACAAAGTTTTGCCTCTTGGTGGAATTCCACTCAAAACTTTCTGTTTTGCCTCAGTAACCTTGAAGGTGACCTTAAAGTGTGGAACAACACTATCTATAAAGATCTCAAGAATAAGAAAGCTAAAATTCTAGCTAGGCTGGGTGGCATCCAAAAGAGACAACAGAATGGTGATATGAACAAGTTTTAGAGTTAACTTTCAAATCTGCGTGGAAGGGACGAGGAATTGGACATTTGGGATTGGGTAGAGAACTTTTGGTGAACAGTGGCAAAAACGTAAATTAATAGATTCCATTCATGTAGTGTACAGGGTTTCTTCTCCTCAATGAATGGAGCTGCTACACTGCACTAGATACTTCGCGGTCCATGATAACCCCTCAATTTTTACTTGGGACGAGCTTAGTTTACTTTATTCTTGGGTAAAATAAAAAAGGTTTAAATATGTTTTCTATCCCTACAAATATAATTTTTTTTCAAATAAGTCTCTGCAAATTTTTTTTAAATAACTCATTGCAAACTATTTTTGTTTTAAATATGTCCTTCTGTTAACTGTTATCCCTAGGGGTGAGCAATGGACGAGTTGGGACGGATTACGCTAGTCCTTAACTCGGCCCTAAATTTTTATAGGGCCATTTTGCATACCCCAACTCGTCATTAGACTCGAAGAGATCCGATGTTCTTAGGGTCAAAGTAAGTCCGGATATATTTTGGACGAGACCGGGTTGGCCCGAAGTACAATAGAAACAAAATTATAATAGTATTTTATCATATATTCAAATTCAAAACATGTATTTTGCAATATTAATTTACATCGATGTTTCTACTTAAACTAAGATAGATTTCAAATTGAATATTTTATTTATAAAACTCTCATTAACAATGTAATAGAATTAAAAATTTGAGTGACGAAAGGATGGGTTGGGGACGGATTACACTAAACACTAACCCGTCCTTAATTATTTATATGGCCAATTCTTTAGACCCTAATTCGTCCTTAGACCCGAACAAACCTGATAGTTTGTGGATTAAATGGGACGAAGACGGGTCTTAAAGTTGGGATGGGTCTTACTCACCCCTAGTTACCTTATTTACTAATGTGGCTAAGAGAGTTTTGAAATCTTATTTAGCATGTCACATCATCATCATCTTCTTTTTCCTCTGCACTAGCCAGAGTATAATTTAAAACTCGCTTGCTCATCCCAAACTCTTATTTGTCTTTAGTGCTTCACTCGTTTTCTACTTTGTTCTCTTCCTTTTCACTATTCCTAAGTTATAGAGGAGGATGTCTCTGATTCCTCGCCTTTATTTCATGATAAAGTTCCAACCTTTGCTTCTGGGTCTTTGAGATTCTCAGCAGATTTTGATCAGATAATTAGAGCTATGTTTAAGGCTTCTTCATTGATCGTTTTGGTTGAGAATAATGGTATGTGAAATGGGGTTTGGAATAAGAAGTGTTCAAATTTGATTTTTGCTGGAAGATCTAATTCTAAAGGGATAATTGGTGAGGTTGAAAAGGGTATATTGGAAGATTGAATAGAAAAAGGTTTGGTGATTTTAATTTATTGCGTGTATTTGGTTTGGAAAAACTAAAAAATGTGTGTGAAATAGGATCGGAGGTTAGATGAATTTATTGATGTGAATAGGTTTTGTTGTGAGGTACAAGTGGCCTCATCACCTTTGCAATCCTCAGGGTGAGCTAGTGTTGATGGATGTAATTACATTAAATTAATGTTTTTTTAATTACAAGAAAAGTATAATCAGGAATTAAAGAGAACGTAAAAAATACATTACAAAGTTAAGAGTTTTACATATTGAAAAAACACATTAAAAAGTCATAGACATGATATTCATAATAATTAAATACATATTCATACTGAAGTATAATTCAATCATCAAAGTTAATTACAATTGGGTTTTTAGGGATTGCTTCATGAAGGTCACTTTTGGTATGCACCGAGTTAGCTAAATTTGATTTGTGTAAAATATATAGTCTAATAATTGAAAATACTAATTAAGTTATAACTCTTGTCAAAAAAATAATTCATATTCCCAAAGATGAAAGAGCAAAACTAGATACTAAGACGAAGGAGTGCATATACCTTGGTACACCAAGAGATGAACTTGGCTTCAGATTATGGGATCCTGCAAACAAGAAGATTGTTCGAAGCAGAGATGTGGTATTTTATGAAGACCAGACATTGCTTATGCTGTAGGAGTTGTGAGTAGATTCTTGTCGAATCCAGGAAAGGAGCATTGGAATGCTGTGAAATGGATACTGAGGTATCTAAGAGGAACTGCCAAACAATGTTTGTGCTTTGGCAATGAAAAGCAATTACTCACTGGGTATGTAGATGCAGATATGGCAGGAGATGTAGATTCAAGAAAATCTACTTCCGGATATTTGTTAACGAACGCCACGCTGGCAGTTAACTGCAGACGTGACGTCTTAAATTCATTAAATGACATGGCATTCTTCAATTAAGGTGGCTTTTACATATTTACACATCAGATTTTAAAATTAAAACAAAATAGAAAAACCAAATTAACTATTTATCTATTTTCTTCCATTATCCCCAAATTTATCTTCTTGAACGCTACGTTTTAGAACTCAGAAGTCGTCAATTCTTAGTCTTATTGAATCATATCCATATGCACAAACATTGATGACTGTGATGGTGGTATTAACATAAATCTGATTCACTTTCCTATCAAACAAAAAAGGCCATCTCTTCATAAATCTGAATATATAGTTTATTAAACTGAAATGAAATGATACCCAGAAACGAAAATCGATCTGAAAACGAAAATCGAAACCTAGAAACGAAACGATACCCAGAAACAAAAATCGATCTGAAAACGAAAACGAAAATAGATCTGAAATCGTAGATCTGAAAATTGTTTTGAACAATACTAAGCCTTTGAAGAAGATGTTGGAAGAAGCCTTTGAAGATGGTAGATCTAAAATCGTAGATCTGAGAAATGTTGGAAGAAGATGAAAACGAAGCCTTTGAAGAAGATGAACATAAGCCTTTTGTTTTATTTTTAATTTAGTTTGATGATGGTGGTGAGAAATTGATGGGGATGAAAGTTCGGTGATGGTGGTGAGAAGTTGTTGTTGATGGTGATGAAATTGGGGGTGAGAAATTGATGATGATGAAACCCAGATCTTGTAGAACAGGAAGTAATTTTGATGGAAAAAATAATGAGTTTAATTTTGATGAAAAAATTAGTTTTAAATTTTCCAATAATTATTTTTTCCACCACTTAACTTTTTAAAATTACAGTTTTGGCATCGAGGGACAATTTTGAGACAAAATATGTCACCCACAATAGCATATTGCCTCCATTAAATCTTAGCCTTTAAATATTTTATTTAATATATCCAATGGCTATTCCCCCCCACCCCCAAACACCGGCGAGGGACCTATTTACTCCCTCACCTTAGCCGTCACCATCTTTTCATATATTCGAACAATTATATTTATGATTCTATTGAATTTGGTGTTGCCTTGTTTGTTATAATTATGCTGACTATCATGTACCTGCAGATGCTGCACGACGATTGAACAATCAACTGTGTGATATTGCTATAAATTGGGTCGTTTGTTACATCAATGACTTGGTATTAGGGATCTTAGAGCTTCTTAAATATCATGCCCGTGTTTTGTATATTGATATCGACGTGCACCATGGTGATGGTGTTGAAGAAGCCTTCTTCTATACTGACAGTTATACTGGTTTCTTATATCTTATTCTTATCAGATCTATGCAGAGGAAACTAATGAGAATCTTCAACTAATCAAGCCTATCATTATTAAATTCACGACGATATTTTGTTCCTATGATGAGACTAACAAACCTTATGTTGTATGTTCTCCTTGAAACTTTCAACTTTGAACCTAGGATAGTAGCTGTTTATGATTTTTACTCTTATGATTGGTTTTGAATATTCCCATTTACAACAACCATATCTTGTTTCATTCTCTTTTAAATGTAAAATTCTGAGTTGATATACAGAACTTGTTTTTCCTGTTGTTTTACGCGGATAAGATACTGTGCCATACTGCACGATTTTTCGCATTTTCTTAAATGGTAAAGTTTGTCATTACAGGGTGATGACTGTCAGTTTCCACAAGTATGGGGATATGTTCTTTCCAGGCACTGGTGATGCTAAGGTGATTTTATTTATTCTTTTTGTTCGAATTTTTAGTGTGTTCTCTTATTTGAATGTCTTTTTTGTTTGAAACATTTTAGAAGCTCTGCATAGATTGTAATGATTTAACTGATTTTACCTTATTGAAGGAAATAGGAGAAAGAGAAGGGAAGTTTTATGCCATAAATGTCCTGCTCAAGGACGGAATTGATGACCCTAGCTTTACTCGACTTTTCAAGACGGTAAGTTCGGTAATGCATACTAGATAGTAATATGGCCTCAATAATGGTTATAAGTGGGTGTTGAATATATGATCATTCATTGATCAATTTATGAAACTGAGAATCATTTCACTGAGAAATGTTCTTGAATGAAGAACACTGAGAAGAAGGAATTGAAAGAAAGAGGAATTTCATTATTTCTCAGTTATTGTACAAATGATCTATTGACCACCATATATACATAGCGGACTTGACTTAACTATGGTCAAGTTTATATAACAAATTCTAGTCAAAGCACTGACTACCTAAATGAATATGGTTAACAGTTTAAACTAATTACAAACCAACTATTTTACAGATAAACCAGAAAATAATTCACATAGTTAATTACACTTTAATACTCTCCCTCAAGTTTGGATGTATATATTCTTCATTCCAAACTTGCAAAGGAGATTGGAGAACTGTGTCTTAGGTAGTGCCTTTGTCAAGAGATCTGCCAATTGTTGCTGGCTGCGCACGTGAACCAGTTTTAGGAACCCACTCTGCACGTGTTCTCTTAGGAAGTGGCAGTCTATATCTATGTGTTTTGATCTTTCATGACTTGTAGGATTCTCAGCAAGTTGAATAGCAGATTTACTATCACATAGCACCATGGAAGATTGACATTGTACCTGAAAATCTCTCAGCAATTGATTAACCCACAGCAGTTCAGATGTCACTGCTGCCAATGCCCTATATTCTGCCTCAGCAAATGATCTAGCAATTGTGTTTTGCTTCTTTGACTTCCATGTGATCATTGAATCCCCTAAGTAAATGCAATAACCAGTGGTAGATGCTCTACTTACTTGACAACTCCCCCAATCCGCATCCACATATGCTGTCAAATTGAGGGAAGAATCAGCTGGAAAAACAACTCCCATACCTGCAGTGGCTTTCAAATACTGCAGTAGATGGTGTGCAGCTTGAAGATGTGGCGTTTCGGGCTTTGCCATAAATTGGCTCAGCTTGTTTACAGCAAAGGTAATGTCTGGTCTAGAGATAGTAAGGTATATTAACCTCCTAATTAACCTTCTATACTCAGAAATGTCCTTAATGGCTTCACCATCCAATTCATTTAAATGCACATTTGCATCCATAGGCACCTGTAAAGGTTTAGCAGAAACAAAACCTGTGTCCATGAGTAGCTGAAGAGTATACTTCCTTTGACACAAGTGTATACCTTTGTTGGTGCGAGCTATCTCCAATCCCAATAAGTATTTCAAGTCACCAATGATTTTGAGCTTGAAGTGATGCTTTAACAGTTTCTGCACTTCAAGTACCAGTTGCTTATCAGGTCCAGCAACTATAATATCATCCACATAAACAAGTAATGCCACAAAGGTTACTCCATTTCCTTTAGTAAACAAGGAATGATCTGCAGAACTTTTGATAAAACCCATTCCAGTTACAGTAGTGCTAAACTTGTGGAACCATTGCCTCGAGGCTTGCCTAAGTCCATACAGAGACTTTTTAAGCTTGCAGACCTTACTCACCCCTTGACTTTGGTAGCCAAGAGGCAGGCGCATATAAACCTCCTCTTGAAGCTCTCCATTGAGGAACGCATTGTTAATGTCCAATTGCAACATGTGCCAATTGATTATTTATATTTGTCTTTTAACTAAGGCATCATGTATCAAGTTGTTACTTCTCCAACTTCCTCATTTTTATAAACCTATATGTGGTTCCAAATCAATTATTTGCTTTGAGACGCTGGTTTTTAAGACAGAAATCTATAACTTGGGTCATGGCATGTTAGTAAGTTTGGAATTTCATGATTAATTTGTCTCTGTCTCTAGTTATTCTTCTGGACTCAGGTTGTTTAAATCAACCTCCTTTGGAGATGTCATTATCAAACCACTTTTAATCAAAGCTGATCAAGGTAATACATAAACTAGACATTAGTAGTATTTTCCAAAAGGAAAGACTAACATTTTTTGCGGGGCAGGTCCCACCTGACTTCTACATTCCTGATTTTGGCGAAGATGAGCAGAACCCTGATGAGCGCAATAACCGTAAGGACAAAAAGCCTTTCCTTTATCTATATTAATTTGCTGCCAACTCTTAGTTTATTGATTTTGATAATTGTCTTTTGCAGAGCACACTCAAGACAAGCACATTCAACGCGACGATGAATATTATGAAGGGGACAATGACAATGACAATCAAATGGATGTTCCATGAAGGTGACCCAGCTATCTCACATTTTTCTTAGATAAGGAGAATGTGATTAGACAGCAACACCTAGTTGTATCAAGAAAGCGTTAGGGCTATCCCAAGATGCGTGTATTTGCCAGATTTTTTGTTATTGTTTTGTAGATTTGCTGAAAGCTGCACAAATATCGTCCTTCTGTTTGTTTTGTTTGAACTAATGTCAAACATGCGCCCTAGAGATTGGTAATACCTTATGATAAGTATCAAGATTTTGCACAGAATTGGTATTTGAATCATGACATGTGAAGCCCTAACTGTTCCTTTGGAGCTTAATTTTTTTACTTTGTATTTGATTCAAAATTAAAAACAAAATTTAGTAGTAAAAATTGTCATATATATAATTTTTTTAATCTTTTTGCCTTCCGATTATTTCCGTTCCAAATTAATCATCTAATCTAACTTATTTTATCAAAGACTGGCAAAAAATAACAGAATTTTGCAATCCATTCACGTATAAGTATGAACCCTATTAAAGGGATAAATATGTGGTCATCTTTATTAAATCACTATAACTTTTGTTCCTATGAAAATTTTATTATCTGGTAATATCTAAAACTGACTGCTTTTAGTCCCTATAAGAGACTAAAATATACAGTTTTTGTTAAATATAAAAAGCTACACAAGAAAGCGTTAGGGCTGTCCCAAGATGCGTGTATATTTGTCAGATTTTTGTTATTGTTTTGTAGATTTGCTGAAAGCTACACAAATATCGTCCTTCTGTTTGTTTTGTTTGAACTAATGTCATTTTTTGTATGGAATGAACATGCGCCCTAGAGATTGGTTATTCCATATGATAAGTATCAAGATTTTGCACAGAATTGGTATTTGAATCATGGCATGTGAGGCCCTAACTGTTCCTTTGGAGTTTAATTTTTTTACTTTGTATTTGATTCAAAATTAATAACAATTTAGTAGTAAAAATTGTCATATGTATAATTTTTTAAAATATTTTTTGCCTTCCAATTATTTTCGTTCCAAATTAATCATCTAATCTAGCTTATTTTATCAAACACTGGCAAAAATAACAGAATTTTGCGAGCTTTGTGTTTGCAACCTTGTAATCCATTCACGTACAAGTACGAACCCTATTAAAGGGATAAATATGTGGTCATCTTTATTAAATCACTATTATTTAACTTTTGTTCCTATGAAAATTTTATTATCCGGGAATATCTAAAACTGACTGCTTTTAGTCCCTATAAGAGCAGCTATAAGCTAAAATCTCATTTTTACCTAAAATCTCATTTTCATTTTTCTTCATTTTTACTCCATTATTAACATTATAAGAAATACTGATTTTTTTAAAACTTTTTCAAACACAACTATTTTAATAAATTTGAAAATATAGTCTTTTATCAAGCTTTTCCCTTTTTTTAAATATATCTTGCAACTTTCAACATATTTATAAATTTTTTTGTCAAAAAATCATATTTATAATTTAATAAAAAATTATAACAAATGCAGTATCACCCGTGCATACGCACGGGTAAAATACTAGCATTCAACTCAATCACTTATACCCGAGGCTGATTTTCTTTAGGGCTGGGAGGGCCACGGGCCGCCCCTAAAGAATATCTGAAATTGTTGAAATAACCCTATTTCAATTAGCAACCATTAATTAAAAGCTTTGCAACATTAGTAGAAATCTGATCGTTTGACTTAGCGCTTGAAAACTGTTTTTTCACTTTAGGAATCCATGTTCGCTTCTCGGCATATTCGTTTTTATTGTTTTTCCTTTTTTCCTATTAAAACAAGAGCAGCGCTTATTTTATTATTTTTGGCAAAATATATATCATGCGAATCGAACCGATGACAATAGAATAGAATTTCACACCATTGATAACCACTATGTCAACAGCCGCTTTTGCAACAAAATTTACAAATCATCCTAATACAGAACTTACAAATTTGTGTTTCTGCCTCTGTCTTCATGCATTTTTGAGTTTCCATGACACTTCCATGAGCAACCCACCCCAACTTTTTAGTCAAAATCCGCCACTGCTAAGTTCCTAACATAAGGAACTAAGGGTGGCAATTGATTAGCATTCACTTGTATTAAACAGCGATGTATAATATGTTTTTGTTGCATTTGGAGAACTATACAGGTGTTGAGTTAAAATGGACATAAGTCCAAATTGACCATGCTAGTTGGGTCTTGAGAGAATAGGATTTGAATTACAATTAGAATGTGTTGAGTTCATATTTAATCAATCATTCAGATTACACACATTTTAAATTGTTTTTGCAAGTATCTAGTCCCACCATTTGAAGAGTGGTTATTACTTATTATACACCTTTGTTAGTTTATATCTTGACATTCCTGTCATTTTTCCCTTAGTCAAATAATGAACAAAACAGTAACAATATTTTTAAATAGCAATAAGAATTTAATTTATAGAATATTTTTAAAGAGAGATGCTATTCATGTTGACTGACGTGACCACATTATATATAAGAAGAAAATAATACTCATTTAATCGAGTTAAGAGAAATAATACTCATTTAATTACAGGATCCAGTCCACTAATCGAATATCATCGACTTAAACTCGTAATAGTCAGCATCGAGATCTGTAGCTTCAGATTAAACATGTTTTACATTCATTTATGTTATATGGTCAGTCTTAGGGATCAATAAGAAAACAAAAAAGCTTCTTACAAGACAAGGAGCTAAGCAAATATTATATGGCCAGGACCTGACGGATACCCTGCTGGGTTCTATCAACATTCTTGGGAGGAAGTGGGGCAGAGTGTGTGATTTTGTTCATCAAGTTTGGTTGGATCCTAAGCAAATTGCTAGAGTCAATCTCACCGATATTTGTCTGATCCCTAAGGTGTCTAAATCAGAATTTATTGATCAATTCAGGCCCATATTTTGTGTAACTCCATCTACTACAAGATTGTTCGCAAAGTTGTGATGCAGAGGCTTAAGGACATTGTTCCAATTATTATATCTCCTTATCAAGCTTGCTTCATTGCTTAGGCAAGGTACGACTTATAACAGCTTAGGCAAGGTACGACTTATAACACTCGGACTCCACTGTGACAATTGAGTGGCGTCTGCTAAGTATAGTAGGAATGATAGTGGCAACAGGATACGGCCAGAGTCAGCATATAGTATTGATACATACTCATAGATATAATCTCGAAAATAAGATACTAATAAAAATTAGTAGTTATAAGAAAATAAATTGATTTAAATGCTTGTGACATGTTTAAATTGAGTTTTACCTTATCTTCCCAATTTTCTGACTTGTACATGTATCTTAGCCCTGCGTGTTTTTCTTTTGTATATTTATTGTATCGCTTAGATCCAGTCGAGGAGTCATTTGTAGCAGAAGGAGATACTTTTCCTTCCACGATGAACGTTGAAGGCTCCGAGGATGTCAGTGCGATATGATGAAGCAGTCAGGTGTCTCACTGAGAGAACCTGAATTTTGTTTAGCCAGTGTGTCAGTCCTTTGAGTCTCGTTAAGTTTGTTATTTAGCTGGCTTTATTTTGTGTTCTTATGTTCGGTTGTTTTGTAATAAACTGTTATATGTTTGAGTGTCTTTAGTATTGTCACATATTTTGTAAAACTCTCAAAAATTGTTTCTTTACCTATACAATGCATGTTCAGTTATATAATTAAGTAAAGTCTTGAATTTATTTGTTTTTAAGATTAGAAGATTAAGTGTAAATGGTTACTATGATGAAGACAAGGGTCGTCTCAGGCTCAGCTCCCATTGTCGGTCTCTTGTTATCTCTTTGTTGCCTCTCCCGTTGGCACTCTTGTTGGAGCTCCTGTTGCCGATCCTATTGTTGGTGTCTCGTTGTCACTCCCGTTAGAATAGTGGTTAATTTTTTTTTGACAATTGTTAGAGGTTAAATTGAATGATTTTAGTAGTTTTAATAGATATGTTATAATAAAGAATAAATTTTAGATCATTAAAGAGGAATTTTTTATTTTTGGTTATGATTTTAATTATTACGGTAAAATAAAGGAGAAGGCGCCTAATGTTAGATGATCACTGCTGAAATATAACCGTTGACAAAAACTCGTTTGGGAATGTTTCCCCTCACATGTGACTAGAGAAACTTTTTGGCAGAAAATTGCACACAAAAATATTGAGGAAACTTTATTCTGTAAACTACCATTGATTAATATGCTTGGTGTGCATGTGTAGACCATGTCAATGAACTCCATGTATTCTAAAGAGTATTCAATCTGTAGTGATTGATGGAGGGCAAATCGAACCTAAAGCTTAGTGTAATACACGTCTTAGAGTCTTGTGCAATGATGAATTTACCTTCTCATTATTATGTTAGGTTGTTCTTCTTAGTTGCAACATTATTCTCACTAATAAATTGTTCTCACATATAATTTTCCCATTTAAAACACTAATATGTTTTATATTTTTCATTTGTTCTTAGATTAAAAGCAATGATAAGCGAGAAGTGGAATGGAGAAAGAATCACTTCTAGTTCTCCCATCTAGGAATGAGTAATGATAACTAATGCAAGCCTCACAATTTAATATAATTCATCCATAGAAAAGATTATAATTCACTGAAGTTAGAGAATAATCCATACCTCAAATTTTCTAAACCATGCAAGAAATAAAGTTCTCTAATCTAAATTTTACCTACCAATTTTCATGGTCTCCACTAAAGATACATTTATTATTTATAGAACATAAAGTTTTCCTTTTATTAATATGAAAATTGAAAAGAAATCGTAGAGGAAAATCAAATTTTCTTGCTTTATGTTGTACATAACTATTCTGTTTCAAAATGCAGGATACATTATCAAAACCAAATTTCCACTAGATCTAAATAATATGTATCCTATTTTTCATCACAGATTAATATATAGACATAATATTTATATTAATAATATGAAGAAACTTTGTATGGCAAGACATGTATTCCTAGAAAGCTGAAACTAGAATACCTTATAGTAAGTTAAACAAGTTAAATGTTTACCTGAAATATCTCTCCAAGAATTTTTAGAGTGGGAGCCCTATCACTTTTTTCCCATAACACCTGTAATATTAGATTTATGAATAAGAATATTCATGCCTTCTAACTTCCTTAGTTCTTCGGCTAGTAAAAAATATTAAAGCTAAAATCTTTATAGGTAATAACTATTAGTTTTTATCATTTTAATAGGCTGAAAAACATACTGTATTTTATTATATAACTAGTACTATACCCGTGCATCCGCACGGGTGATACTGTAATCCATAAATATATTGAAAATTGTAATATGTAACAAAAGATAAAAGCATAAGCTGGTGAAAAAAAATTATATTTGAAGGTGTTTAAAAAATTGTTTTTGCATAAAGTTAAAAAAAGTCAACATCAGCTTCAAATCTTAGAAATGAAGTAAATATTAGGAAATAAGTGAGATGAAAATAAGATGAAAAAATAGACAGATGAGAGAAAAAATCACTTTTAAAGTGAATCCAGCGACATTGCAATCACAGTGACTGCCTCACCCCCCGTGGTCGCCCCCGTAAAAAAGAAAGTGAGACGAAGATAAGATAAATGAATATGTAAATGAGAAAGGAAGAAGATACGATTAAAGTAAACCCAACGACATTGAAACCACCGCGATCATCGCTCCCCGTAGCCGCCCATGATCTTCGCTGCTCCCCGTCCCCCATTGTCTCTCCCCGTCGCCTCTTCGACACGTGGGTACTTATATTTTTGGTAGTTTGATGACTAAGTAAATAGTTACAATTTTGATTTAAAAGTGTAAAGCGAAAAGCTTAAATAATGATTTGAAAAATTAGGAAGATACCTTTATTAATTGTTGCAAAAAACCAATCGTATAAATTTTTTCCCGTAAAGAGTCAAAAGCATGATTTCTCCAAAGCAAGATAGTTATGAAGTCATATTACGAAAATAGTTATATCAGTAATGCGTAATTGTTTCTTGTAGAAATAAAATATAAAGTATTTTTATTCTGACGTGTAATGTTTCGAAACCGAGAATCAAAAATATAGAAATTTAACAAAATAAGGAAAAAAGGTTTTGTTTTTGGTACCCCCCACCTTGTCTCCCATACCCCCATTTTAGCAATTTGGACCAAAATACCCCTAATTTTATAAATAAAAAGAATTCAATTTTTCCGAAAATACACATAAATTCGGAATTGAAAAATAATTTTTCCCGAATTTACATGTAAATTCGGAATACAAATTTTTAAAATTTTCCGGATTTATGTGTAAATTCGGAATGAAAAAAATTGTGTTCCGGATTTAGGGGTGTAAATTCGGAATGAAAAAAATTGTATTCCCGATTTAGGGGCAAATTCGGAATATTCCGGATTTACGGGAATAATTCGGAATTTTTCTGGATATATGGGGTAAATTCGGAAATATTTCCGGATTTATGTGTAAATTCGGAATTAAAAAGGGGGTAATTTCAGAGTTTTTCCGGATTTATGGGGTAAATTCGGAATTAATTTTATTTTTTTAACTCCGGATTTACCACTTAAATCCGAAAAATTCTGAATTTAACCCCTTTTTTTATTTTTTCCGAATTTACCACATAAATCCGGAAATTTCAAATTTTAACATTCCGAATTTATGTATAAATCCAGAAAAATGTAAAAAAACGTTTTTTTAAAAGTCAAGGGTATTTTGGTCCAAAATGGAATTATGGGGGTATGGGTGACAAAGTGGGGGTACCAAAAAAAAAACCCTAGGAAAAATCATAAAAGTCATATTGAGTGTTTTGATAAAATTAGGAAAAACTAATAAATTAGAGAGAGTGAATACAAAGGAAATAAAAAAGGAAAAAAATAAGAGAGGAGAAATAAGGGAGTAAATAGAGAGGGAAGATAAAAGATAGAAAAAAGATAGAGGAGAGATGAGACTATTAGAAGAAAGAGAGAAAGTAAAAGAAAGAAATAAAGAAAAAACTTGAAAGGAGAGAGAAGTAAAAAACATAAAAGCAAAAATAAAAAAGATTGTCATAAATTGTCTTTTTTGTCCATTTGTGGTTAAGTTACATTTTTGCCCTCAATTATGTGAAGTGTCAATATTTGCAAATGTCTTAATAGGTAATATCATATGTGGTGTATTGGTATAAATCTATAGTCTTTTTTGTCCTTTTGTGGTTAAGTTACATTTTTGCCCTCAATTATGTGAAGACATGTATTCCTAGAAAGCTGACAGCTAGAATACCTTATAGTAAGTTAAACAAGTTAAATGTTTACCTGAAATATCTCTCCAAGAATTTTTAGAGCGGAAGCCCTATCACTTTTTTCCCATAACACCTGTAATATTAGATTTATGAATAAGAATTTTCATGCCTTCTAACTTCCTTAGTTCTTCGGCTAGTAAAAAATATTAAAGCTAAAATCTTTATAGGTAATAACTATTAGTTTTTATCATTTTAATAGGCTGAAAAACATACTGTATTTTATTATATAATTAAAAAATACAGTAAGAACTAACCGCTAGGCACACACGTGCAAGGGTGACATCTATGTCGAATGCATCTAACTTCCAATTTACATTGGACTTGGATACGATCAAATACATATTTCCCTAGTTTTAATTTAGACTTTCCTTTTTAAATTGATCAGGAGAATTTAAATAGCAAATCATATCTTAGCACTATCAAAATGCAAGTCTTGCAAAATCTCCGCTTCATACAACATGCTCCGAGTGTACAAATGCAAGAGGTGAGTTCATTCTTGAAATAGGAACACCCCGGCCGGCTCAATTTTGTTCCGTAAATTTTTTTCTTATGATTATTTATCTTTGTTTTTTAACTAAGGCATCATGTATCAAGTTGTTAGTTCTCCAACTTCCTCATTTTTATAGACCTATACGAATGTGGTTCCAAATCAATTATTTGCTGCTTTGAGACACGGGTTTTTAAGACAGAAATCTATAACTTGGTTTTAAGACAGAAATCTATAGCTTGGGTCATAGCATGTTAAGACCCCGGCCGGCTCAATTTTGTTCCGTAAATTTTTTTCTTATGATTATTTATCTTTGTTTTTTAACTAAGGCATCATGTTGTATTAGATAATTATCTGTCTCTAGTTATTCTTTTGGACTCACGTTGTTTAAATTAACCGCTCCTTTGGAGATGTCATTATCAAACCACTTTTAATCAAAGCAGATCAAGGCAATACATAAACTCGACATTAGTAGTATTATCCAAAAGGAAAGACTTAACATTTTTCGCGGGGCAGGTCCCACCTGACTTCTACATTCCTCATTTTGACGAAGATGAGCAGAACCCTGATGAGTGCAATGACCGTAAGAACAAAAAGCCTTTCCTTTATCTATATTAATTTGCTGCCAACTCTTAGTTGATTGACTTTGATAATTGTCTTTTGCAGAGCACACTCAAGACAAGCACATTCAACGCGACGATGAATATTATGAAGGGGACAATGACAATGACAATGACAATGATAATGACAATGACAATCAAAAGGATGTTCCATGAAGGTGACCCAGCTATCTCACATTTTTTTTAGATAAGGAGAATGTGATTTGATGGCAACACCTAGTTGTATCAAGACAGCGTTAGAGCTCTCCCAGGATGCGTGTATATTTGTCAGATTTTTGTTATTGTTTTGTAGCTTTGCTGAAAGCTACACAAATATCGCCCTTCTGTTTATTTTGTTTGAACTAATGTCATTTTTTGCGTGGAATGAACATGCGTCCTAGAGATTGGTTATTCCATATGATAAGTATCAAGATTTTGCACAGAATTGGTATTTGAATCATGACATGTGAAGACCTAACTTTTCCTTTCGAGCTTAATTTTTTTACTTTGTATTTGATTCAAAATTAAGAACAAAATTTAGTAGTCAAAATTGTCATATATATATATATAAATTTTTTTTAATCTTTTTGCCTTCCGATTATTTTCGTTCCAAATTAATCATCTAATCTAACTTATTTTATCAAACACTGGCAAAAATAACAGAATTTTGCGAGCTTAGCATTTGCAACCTTGTAATCCATTCACGTACAAGTATGAACTATGAACCCTATTAATTGGATAAATATGTTGTCATGTCTATTAAATCACTATTATTTAACTTTTGTTCCTATGAAAATTTTATTATCTGGTAATATCTAAAACTGGCAGCTTTTAGTCCCTATAAGAGACTAAAATATGCAGTTTTTGTTAAATATAAAAAGCTAAAAATGAGTCACATTTTTATGAGAACCTGAGAGAATTTAATCTTAATAGAAAAACATACTAATTGTGACCTAAATATTAAATTTCCCACAACGGGAGGGCCAACGGGGATGCATTTTTACCTAAATCTCATTTTCATTTTTCTTCATTTTTACTTCATTATTAACATTATAGAAATACCATTTTTTTCTATTAAATTATTAGCAAAATATATTTAATGGGAATCTAACCCATGACAATAGAATTTCACACGCCATTCATAACCACTATGTCAACACTCGTTTTTGGTACAAATTTTACAAATTATCGTAATACAGAACTTACAAATTTGCGATATATATAATATAAAAGCAAAATATGTTATTTGTGCATTTATAATTCTTTTACTCAATGTATAGGTATTTTTTAATATCATCACATATCTTATTTTAGAATTAGAAGTTATGAATATATAGATGGTTGATAATTTTCAAAAAAATCATCTCATCATTTTAAAATTAGAATCAAATAAATTTAAAACTATATTTTTACAAACAAGATCAATTGAGTCTCTATTTGAAATCAAAATTATATTATTAGTCATTTAATTTTTTTTATCAATAATTTTAATTTATATTTATCTATTTTAATTGTATTTGTGTTTCTGCGTCTGTCTTCATGCATTTTTCAGTTTCCATGACACTACCATGAGCGGCCCACCCCAACATTTTAGTCAAAATCTGCCACTGCTTATACCAAGCTTCCAAAGAAGTGGAGCTACTGCACAAAATACTTTGCTGCTCAATCCTCTTCAACTTGTGGTGGCGGTGGGAAGCTAAGCTCCTAACATAAGGAACTAAGGGTGGCAATGTTTTTTTTTATAAGCAAATGTTAGTGGGGGTGGTGAGTGTTAGTTTTCGGGGTTTGAACCCTGGACCTCCTTTGTAACACCCCAATTCTACCCAATAATACTATAAATCAGAGTGCGGAATTTTCAACATAAATATTGGAGTGCTACACTTACTTTCCAACACAAACAATATAATTCATTCATGGCAAATTCAATTTGAAGCAATCTTAACAATCCTTGTCCATTAGACAACTCGAAATCAACAATTTGCTTAATAGAAATAACTTCGAGTTCAACAAATATTGCAACCTAAATGATAAAGGAAAAAAAAAACAGCGTTCAATCCCCCCGAGTGTTACGTATCAGATTGACGACACCGACTCAACTAAGGAAGGATCACCGCCTTCATTCGTGACTACCTGCACGTTACCACATAGGAGTAACATTCAAACAGAAGGGGTGAGATATCGAACTATATAAGAGCATGTATGAAGAACAATATGATAGGTCAGGTACTATAGAATTACACATATCATCAATAAAATCCTCAATAGAGTCATCAATAGAATCATCGAAGTGCAATGCGGAATGCGACTCAACTGTGCATATGCATGTGGTACCATTGGAGCAAAACTCCCGTCGTAAAAATCGTCGTTGCCAGTAAATAGTGGCTCACAGGGCATAGCCCTCATCGTTCACGTCGTAAAGCAAATGCAAAGGTATGCGACACAATGTGAATGTACAAGTAACGCTAATCACAGTCACGCAATCGCACGACAACAACGCCAAAACGTCATGGCGGCCATAGGCCTACAACTTACTATCTTTGCCAACAAATAGAGGCAAATCAACTTTTACAACTTCACCTGCAATTTACCACATTTTCGACAAGGTATTCAACGCAACAATTAACCACAACAGCAACTGTGGCAACAATATTGACAAAGCAGCAACATCAACAGCGCAAAACAGCAAGAATAGCAACAACACAGTAGCAAAACGTAACAGCAATGACAACAATAACAGCAAAACCGCAACAGCATTAACAGCAAAACATCAACAGCATTAACAGCAAAACAGCAATAGCAGTATCAGCAAAACAGCAACAGCATTAACAGCAAAACAGTAACAACATCAACGTAACCATCAATTCAATTACGAAAATTATTTATAATTCTTACTAACGAGTTATCTATATTCCTATCATTTTTTTTATTATAATAGTGAAAACCTTAATCCAACAAAATTACAATTCGATTTAATTAGAACTAACAACATAGGAATTCAAGCACACACGGTCAATTCATCAAACATTTCTCATACGATATATATATATATATATATATATATATATATATATATATAACCACGCAACATACACAGAGGCAATCTATAATAAACCCCAAACCCCACATACGATCCCTCATATACGCTATTATAGAATTCGAACCCACCCTTACCTCAACTATGGTGGCGCAAACTTCCTCCTAGCCTCGTTCCTCGATTCTCCGAATACGGCGACTCCCCTGCGATAGTAACGACGCGTGACGATCACGAACGTAGAGAATTGCAAAGAAAATCAACCCTCCCAATCCAATCCTAGGCTAGAGCTCTTGAAAATTGAGGCTTTTGTGTAACTTAGAAGTGAGAGGAAGAAGGAGAAGAAGGGAAAAGAGGGCGGCTGCGCAAAAAGACCAGCCCTAGCGCATATTTGCGCTATATTTATAAGGAGGAGTGGAGCACAAGCGCCTTCCTGCGCAAGCTGCGCATTGGACACGCTGCTAGGGTTGCGTGAGCGCTGCGCACTCGCGGTGCTAAGCCCAATGCTATTTTTTTTTAATTGGCCCACAACACGTGATTATCATCAAACTCATTTTCAACATAGCTACTACGCCCATAATTTCAATTCTTACAATTATCCTACGGCAATCCAACTTCGAAGTAATTTGATTAAATTTTAAGGCTTTACAACTCTCCCCCACTTAGAATATTTTCGTCCTCGAAAATTTACCTGATTCGAACAACTCGGGATAGGACTCCCGCATCTTGCTTTCCAACTCCCATGTCATGCTCTCTCCGGCAGCTCCTAACCAGACTACTTTCACCAAGGCGATCTCTTTGCCCCTTAGAGTCTTCGTCTCACGGTCCGCGATTCGTACAGGCATCGTCTCCACAGTGAGGTTATCCCGTACTTGCACATCATCCATATGAATTACATGAGATGGATCTGGAATATACTTCCGAAGTTGTGACACATGGAACACATCATGCAAATTCGAAAGATTAGGCGGTAAGGCCACTCTGTAAGCTACATTCCCAACTCTTTCCGTGATCTGATACGGACCAATGAATCGAGGTGTAAGCTTCTTAGATTTCAAAGCACGTCCAACACCGGTCACAGGGGTGACTCTCAAAAACACATGATCACCAGCTTGAAATTCCAAATCCTTCTTTCGCTTATCATGGTAACTCTTCTGTCTACTTTGTGAAGCTTTCATCTTTTCACGAATCAACTTCACCTTCTCAGTCGTTTCTCGAACAATCTCAGGTCCAAGCACTATACTCTCTCCAGATTCATACCAACACAAAGGGGTTCTACACCTTCAACCATACTGGTGTGTGAAAATAAGAGCGTGTGCAAGTATACACAGTCACAAGTTATAGTATAAAAGATCGAACCCACAGAGATTGGATTAACTCTTATGCGTTGTTGTAAAGAAAGGCAAACTAGTGTGACTACACTATTCAAAATGTTTTGGTTTTGGTTGAAGTTGAAATGAAAATAAATAGACAGAAAGCAAGTAAATTGTGTAAGAAATCAGTTGAGAATGAGAGTTGGGATGTTTTCACAAACTAAATCACTCTTGAGAATATTGTGTTTTCTTGTGGTGCAATTGCACTTAGTGCAGTTGCATCAGTGTGTGCTGGTCAGCTACTTTCGTCAGAGTTTCGTTACAAGCTCTATATGATCCTGTTTTTTTGCGGTAAAGAGTAGGGTTGTCAGTGCCTCTCTCGCCCCCTTATAGATAATCTAAGTTGCTTAAGTAAGTACACTCTTGTATCTTAAGATCTCTACACTTTTGTTGTAAGGACTATGTTAATCTTAAGCTAAGAATTAACATGGAATTAACAAGCTAACTTTATTAAAACAAGTTTAACAAGAAGCTTTATTAAACACTTATCCTTACTTAGTTCTTGATTTCTAGTTATAAGCCAATTAAGTGAATATAACTCTACTTGTTCTAAGTGATCAACATTAAAACAAGATTAAGAATTTAAACACAAGAACTAAAGTGCACACCACTTGAAAACACAATAACTTTCCTCAAAAGATCATTGGAAAGCTAGAACATCCAAACTCAAAAGATTTTAGCTCATGATGAGCATGATAAAGCAAATATAAGTGAATGAAAGCATATTGCAATAAAGAAAAGTACAAGAGTATTCAAAAGAGTAACAAATGGAAAACTCTCGCATATATTTGCTTACAACTAATTTCTTGCACCTATTAGCTCCTTGAAGAAGTGGAGATAGAAGTTGTCAAGTTCCTCTCACCTTCTTCTCAAACTAACACTATGAAACTATAAGAAAATAAAACTTTGAAACAAAGAAAAACTAAACTAAAAAGAACATAAAAAGATTATAAGATATGTGATCTATGTGATATTCGATATTCTTCAAGTGAGGAATTTGAGTCCTATTTATAGCCTTGGAGGTTTCCTTCATGTTGAGGTTTCCTTGCTGATTTAAGTTAACCAAACCATGGTTACTTTTTAAAAGTTGAAGATCAGCTTGGCTTTCAACACTCATCCTTAATTTGAGGTCCAACAAATGGTTGCCACATGTCTTGTAAGATAGATCTTTGTGAAGCCTTTTTGATTGTAGGCGCCTCCTTTGCAAGTGGCCATGTGTTCCCATGTGACTTCTGAGCAAGCAGCAATCCAACTAAGCATTATGGCAATGGTAAGAATTGAGGTGCTTCCAATGTGGGGTTGTGAGCTGCTTCGGTACAGAGTGGTGCAGTTGCACCAAGTGCAATTGCACTGCCTGGTGCAGTTGCATCAACTGGTGCAATTGCACTAAACTGCGGCTGCACTGAACAAACACATCAAACATACCAATATACAATAAAATGCTAAGTTATGGACATCTCTTATCTGTAAACCATAAATGTTGTTATTTTATTCATACTAACATATTTAACATATAATAGACTTGATATTGGGCATTTATCTAAGTGAAAAAGCACAAATAACTCTATATAAAATAGAGTTATCACACCCCCACACTATCGTTGCTTGTCCTCAATCAATGACAAAAAGAAAACACAAATAAGATTTCTAGAATCAAGAAGAACAGATCAGCTCATATCTCTTTCACAGAATGTTTTTTCAATAAATGCAACTCATGAACTTCATTTTTCAGAAACTTTCGTCTTTTGTGCCTTTGAATTCCAAAACATCCAAAGCTATTAAAACTCATTTGTGTGAGTGTGTGCCCCACTGAGATTCAATCAGTTCCAAAACTAAGTAACAAGTTTCTCCTAGCCTTTGAAAAATTTAGATTACGTTCGGTCAAAACAAAGATGTTTCAAAATATAGAGTAGACTAACAAAGTCCTCAAGAGTGGGGGCCTTAAGCACAACATAGGGCTTGGATAGAGTGTTTCAAAATGTTGAGTCAATGCACTTTTTGTATTTCTGGTGGTTCTTTTTCTTGATGCAAATGCAGTGAGTGCAAGTGCATTGTTTTTCTGAGGTGCAATTGTACTAGGTATTTTTTTGTATTTGTGCAATTGCACTAAACTTTTTGACTGTTCAATTGCACTTAGTGCAACTGCACTTGATTTTTCTTTTCAAGACTTCTAGCTAATATTGCCCTCCTCACTGTCCTCCTTATGCATACTTTTTTTTCTTTGGTCAGTTCTGTCTTCTTTTCTTCTTTTTCTTTTTCTTTGAATTTTTCTTTTTCTGACCAAATGCACTATTGGAACAGATACAGTTTATGACTCAGGCAATAAAGCTTTCTTTCATTTTGAGCTCTTTTGGTAACCTATATGCATTGACTACTCTAAGTTTTTCATAGTCAAGCCTTTGTATTCATAAAAATTCCCCCAAACTTAATTCTTTAAGCTCTTCTATATTTTTAATAAAAATTTATTTTTGACCTTAGTTTTCTAAAAATTCCTCTTGCATCAGATAGCTTATCACATAGCAAGGTTCTTTTCAAAAACTCAACTTTGATGTGTCAAAGTGATAATAACTATGGTCATTTTTGGAAAAATAAGGCTTCTTTTTCTTTTTTCTTTTGTTCATCATTAAAAATCAATTCGTAAATTGCATTTTTCTTTAAGTTTTTGAAAAAGATACTAAGCTGATCATGCTTCAAGATTCATCAAATCATCAAAATATTAGTTAATTAAATACTTTGTTAAGTAAATCTAAAACAAATTAAAACATGACACTTATTAACAAAACACACATAGTAGACACAACAATTGAAACAAACACACATAAGATAAATACTAACACATGCATGAAAAGTTTGATGCTCTCCCCCCAACTTAAAAGTGAGCAGTGTCCTCACTGCTCTTAAGTTGAGTTTTCAAAAGAAATTTGTTCAAAATGGGGGAGGGGGGTTTATACATGTGGGATTAAAACAGATAACACAGTTATATAAGTTCATAAAGTATTTGAAAATATAAAAAAACAACATTTAAAATTACTCGGGTTTTGCTCCAGATCTGAGTCTGTTGCTAGCCCTTGTTGCTGCTCTTTTGACTTGTAATTTCTTTGGCCTCTTTGCTGCTGCTGCCTTGGATGCAGTTGCTCCAGGCTCAGTTGGTTTTGTTGTTGTCTTCTCTGCTTTAGGTGGTGCATCAGCACCAATTGTTTATGTTGGTGCAGTTGCACCAAGTGCAACTGCACTGCTCTGATCAGCAACTTCTTGTGGTTGCTTCTCCTTTGCAGCAGTCTCTTCAGTGGTTGATTTTTGACCTCCTTCTTTCTCCTTGGCTTGTTGTTTTTGACCTTCCTCCACTTCCTTTGCGTGCACTTCAGATGTTTCTTTAGCCTTTCCTTTTTCACCAGATTTATCCACCTCCTTTTCAGCTTCACCTGTTGTTGGGGTTTCCTGAGTAATTCCAGCTGCCTCAGCAATTCCTTGGAGGATTCTTGCAGATTCTTAACTCCTTTTGTCTGCTAATTCCTTCAGCACTATAGCAATCGTGTCATGCACATCTGTTGAGTAAGTGGTAACTGTTGGAATTTGCTGGGATGCAACTGCACTTGATGCAGTAGCACTAGGTGCTGATTTTTCAGGACCTCCAATTCCAGTTTCTCCCCTGGTTCTTCATTGATAACCTGCAAATTTTCTTTCAAAAAATTGGGGTTAGTTGGAACAACAGTGGTCTCTGGTTGTGTTGGTGGGGTTGGTTCTTTTCGAGTTGGTGATTTGTGTTGTGGTGATTGAGTTGGTGAAATGGATGGGGATTTTTCTTGTTCAGGGGTGATTTGGGGTTGTTGTTTGGATGGGTTTATTGGAGTGAGAATTGGTTCCACTGGATTTTTAGCAACCTTCTTCTTCCTTAACATTTCCTCCATGGTCAAATCCAAATCACCTTCATCATCAGTATCTGTTTCTTCACTATCCTTGTCTTCATTTCTTTCCATCTCTTTCACCATTTTCACTGTTTCTGGGTCTTCATCAGTATCCTCCAAGTCTTTATTCAGAATTTCCTCCACCTTCTTCTTCTTTCCCTTCCATCTTCTTTCTGTTTCTTTCTTTCTTTTCAACACCTTCTTCTTTTTCTTTTCTTCCTCACTTTTTTCTTTCTCCGGTTCCTCCTCTTCTTTATCTGCTTCTTCTTCAAATACCCATGATGGAAACTCTGGGGTGTCTAACACTTTGGGTAATTGAGAAATTTCCAAAAGCCTTTGTTGTAGCCACTCATGCTGTTCTTGTTGGAATTTCCAAACAGCTTGGTGCTTTTGCATTAGTTGCTCTTGCACCAAGTTTGGTTGTTCCCTTGCAGCTCTTCTTTCTTTCAACTCTGCAGATAAGGCTCCAGGTGGAAATTTTCTGTATTGATGTTCTTCAACAGTGATATGAACCCCTTGCTTCATACACAGTTCAGTAATCAAACATGGAAAATAAAGAAATCCTTATGTTTTTTCTGAGCAATCTATGATTTCCTTGTTGATGATTTTTCCAATGTTTACATTCTCATCAGTCAAAATTGAATCAAGAATGATCAATCTATCCTTAGAGACTGTGTAAGCGTGTGAAGTGGGCAAAATGGAGCAGTTTATGAATGTGTGCCAGTTTCCTAACTCAGGGATGAGATATTTGGTTTTCACCTTAAACTCAGTGTGAGTGAACTTTTCCCATGGAGCATTAGGTATTGCTACCCTAGATTTAATGATCTCCATTTGTTTCTTCCCGTAGGTTTCCATTTTTTCATCAAAATTAGGACCATTATAGAACAGATTATAATGATCATTCAGTTTCTTTTCATCAAAAAAGATTTTTCTACCCCTAACAACAGAGAAGTTTTGAGTTTTACCTCCCTTGCTATTCAGAATTCCAGCATAAAATTCTCTCACCAGTTGCTCCAAGTAGTAAGCCCTATGTTGAATGAATAGATCCCAGTGTTGAGCATCAACAGTTGCTAAGAAATTTGGGTGTGCCCTCATCAGATTGTATCCTCGTTCTGGCCAGAATTTCATCTCCCAGAAGTGTGGGTTTGCCACATCAAGTGTAACAGTGACTGATGCAGTTGCACCAGAAGATTTCTTTGATGGTTCTGCACCTGCGTTCTTGCCAGAGGACTTTGTTGCTACCTGTTTGCGTGCCATTGTGAGAGATTGGGGTTTGAATTTGTTGAGAAGTTGAAGATGAACAGTGTATGAATTTGGGAATTTTCTGAGAGAGAGGAGATTGTGGGAAGTGGTTACTGTTTGTGTATTGAAAGAAGTGGTGAACGGTTACTTTTGGGTTAGTGGGATGGTTTAATGAGGTAATGGCATGAGTGGAGGTTGATTTGATGGATGTTTCTAGCCGTTAGGCTATGTGGGCTAACATGCATGGCTACACGTGTCTGATTAGGTGAATCCACACCATTTAAACTGAATTACGTTGTGTTGCGCTGGCACTTCACCAAAATCATCCTCCCTTTTTGAAATTGTTGGTGCAGTAGCACTGGAAAGTGGTTCGGTGCAATTGCTCCTAATGAGTAATAGGTGCAGTTGCACCAATTCCTGTTTATCTACAAAACACTTGAAAAACATCAAATTGCACAAAATATTAAATATTTATCAAAAAATTATGGGTTGCCTCCCATCAAGCGCTTGTTTTAATAGTCTTTCAGCCTGACTTTCCCATGTTTATTAAGGATTTTCAAAATGTGTGGTGCTTTCATTTTGCACCACTTGTTCACCAAAATACATTTTGACTCTTTGCCCATTTACCTTGAAAGTGGTATTTGAGGCTGCATCATAAAGATCAACTGCACCATGAGGATAGACTTTAACTAATTTGAATGGTCCTGACCACCTTGATTTTAATTTTCCAGGGAACAATTTCAACCTAGAATTGTATAACAGAACCAATCCTCCTTCTCTAAGTTCTCTCCTTTGGATTTTCTTATCATGCCATGCTTTGGTTTTAGCTTTGTACATTTCTGCATTCTCATAAGAGAAATGCCTAAATTCTTCTAATTCATTAAGCTCTAAAAACCTTTGTTTTCCTGCCCTATTGAGATCAAAATCCAGCTTTTTAATAGCCCAATATGACTTGTTTTCTAACTCAATAGGCAGATGGCATGCTTTGCCATAAACTATCCTATAGGGGGACATACCTAATGGAGTTTTAAATGCAGTCCTATATGCCCATAATGCTTCATCTAAGTGTAAGGACCAATCTTTTCTTGTTGGTCCAACCATTTTTTCAAGCATTCTCTTAATTTCCCTATTAGATAATTCAGCTTGTCCACTTGTTTGTGGATGATAGGCTGTAGCTATCTTGTGTTTGATCCCATATTTTGCAAGAAGATTTTCAATAAGTTTATTGCAAAAATGTGAGCCTTCATCATTGATGATTGCTCTTGGGGTGCCAAATCTTGTAAAAATGTTTCTTTGAAGAAATTTGCTAACTGATTTGGCATCATTATTTGGTAATGCTACTGCCTCTACCCATTTGGACACATAATCAACAGCTACTAATATGTATTTATTGCCAAAAGAAGGTGGAAAAGGACCCATGAAATCCATGCCCCAAACATCAAAAAGCTCAATTTCCAAAATATTAGTTCTAGGCATTTCATGTTTTTCAGAAATGTTTCCACTTTTTTGGCATTTGTCACAGGTTTTGACCCAATTATAAGCATCTTTAAATAAAGTGGGCCAGAAATAACCTGACTGCAATACCTTAGCTGCTGTTCTGTTGCTTCCAAAATGACCTCCATATGGTGCTGAATGACAGTGCAGAAGCACTGCTTGCTGCTCTGATTCTGGAATGCACTTCCTCATTATTTGATCTGGACATATCTTATACAGATAGGGTTCATCCCAATAGTATTGCTTGATTATGTGGAAGAATCTCCTTCTTTGTTGATAGCTCATGTCCTTTGGTACAATTCTACTCACAAGGAAATTGACTATGTCAGCATACCATGGTGCAGTTGCACTTGGTGTAATTGCACTAGCTGGTGCAATTGCACTTATTGCACAAGCACTTATTGTATTATTGGTAATTGCCAACAACTTCTCATCTGAAAAATTCTCCTTGATTTCTTGTGTACCTGCATTTTCACTTTCTAATCTAGATAAATGGTCAGCCACTTGGTTCTCCACCCCCTTTTTGTCTCTAATCTCAAGATCAAATTCTCGAAGGAGGAGAATCCATCTAATTAGCCTTGGTTTTGCATCTTTCTTTGCAAGCAAATACTTGATGGCAGAATGGTCAGTATAAACAATAACTTTAGTGCCAATCAAGTAGGATCTAAACTTATCAAATGCAAATACAACAGCTAATAACTCTTTCTCTGTCACAGTATAATTCATTTGAGCTTCAATAAGTGTTCTGCTAGCATAATAAATTGAGTGAAAGATTTTGTCATACCTTTGCCCTAGGACAGCTCCTACTGCAAAGTCACTAGCATCACACATGAGTTCAAAGGGCCTGCTCCATTCTGGTGTTACTATCACTGGTGCAGTTACCAGTGCCTTTTTAAGCTTTTGAAATGCTTCCATACAGAGTTCATCAAAGTGAAATTGTGTATCTAATTGTAAAAGAGTACACAATGGTTTAGAAATTTTTGAAAAATCTTTGATGAATCTTCTATAGAAGCCAGCATGGCCTAAGAAGCTTCTGATTCCTTTGACAGTTGATGGAGGTGGTAATTTCTCAATGACCTCAATCTTGGCCTTATCCACTTCAAGACCTTTTTTTGAAATTTTATGTCCAAGCACAATGCCTTCTTGTACCATGAAATGGCACTTCTCCCAATTGAGTACTAGGTTGGTGTCTTCACATCTTTGGAGAATTTTTTCTAAATTTGATAAACATAATGGAAATGTTTCTCCAAAAACTGAAAAATCATCCATAAAAACTTCCATTGATTGCTCAATGAAGTCAGAAAATATATACATCATGCATCTTTGAAATGTAGCAGGTGCATTACAAAGTCCAAAAGGCATCCTTCTAAATGCAAAGGTACCATAGGGACATGTAAAAGTGGTTTTTTGTTGATCCTTAGGTTCTATTGCAATCTGATTATAACCTGAATAACCATCTAAGAAACAATAAAACTCTTTTCCTGCTAATCTATCTAACATTTGGTCAATGAAGGGTAAAGGAAAGTCATCCTTCTTTGTGGCCTTATTGAGTTTTCTGTAATCCATACAGATCCTCCAACCTGTGACAGTCCTAGTTGGAATCAACTCATTCTTTTCATTGGCTATCACTGTTACACCCCCTTTCTTAGGAACACATTGTACAGGGCTAACCCATGCACTATCAGATATGGGGTATATGATTCCAGCATCTAGCCACTTAATTATTTCTTTCTTTACAACCTCTTTCATTATAGGATTTAGCCTTCTTTGTCCTTCTATGTAATTTTTAGAATTCTCTTCTAAAATTATCCTATGCATGCAAATTGAAGGGCTAATTCCTTTTATGTCTGCCATTTGCCAACCTATAGCTTTCTTATGCTTTTTTAAAGTACTAATGAGATCATTCTCCTGTTCTAATGATAGCTCAGATGAAATGATAACTGGGAGTGTATCACCTTCTCCTAAGAAAGCATATTTTAAATGTTGAGGCAGTTCTTTCAATTCTAATTTGGGAGATTGTTCAATTGAGGGTAAATTTTGTTTAAGGTTAGGGTCTTCAAAATTAAGAGATTCATAAGTTCTAACCCATACCTTAGGTGTTGGTTCTTCCTTTGGCAGTATGTCTTTTTCCAGCATTTCTTCTTCAGGAAGTGCAGATGCATCAGGTGCAAGTGCACTAGTAAGATGATCATACTGCTTGTTGAACTGCTTTTGCACCAAATGATCAAGAGAGATGACTGCTGAACATTCTTCACTCTCCTCTGCAGGATATTTCAGAGCATTCATTACATTGAATTTTACCTCTTGATCATTTACTCTCATGGTTAGTTCTCCTTTTTGCACATCAATCAATGTTTTCCCAGTTGCTAAGAATGGCCTTCTAAGAATAACTGGTACTTCTTCATCTGCAACAAAGTCAAGAATAACAAAATCTACAGGAAATACAAATTTGTCAACCTTTACCAAGATATCTTCTATGATTCCTTCTGGGTAAGCTATTGACCTGTCTGCAAGTGACAATGTTAAAGATGTAGGTTTAGCATGTCCAATTCCCAACTGTGTAAAGACAGATTTAGGCATCAAGTTGATGCTTGCTCCTAAATCACACAATGCACGACCTGTATAATAATTACCTATTGAAAATGGAATTGTAAAGCTACCTGGATCTTTTAATTTTCTTGGAATTTTGTTTTGCAAAATCAAACTACATTCTTTGGACAAAGCAACTGTTTCAAATTCACCTAATCTTCTTCTTTTTGAAAGAACATCTTTCATGAATTTAGCATAATTAGGCATTAGTTGCAATGCTTCAATCAAGGGAACATTAATATGCAATTGCTTTAAAACATTTAAAAACTTACTGAATTGCTTCTCCTCATGTGCCTTTTTTAATCTTTGAGGAAAAGGAGGAGGAGGATATTCAGGAACTAACCTTGGAGTTGGAACTTTATGAGATGCAGATGCATCAGGTGCTTCTGCATTTTGAGAACTTTTTTCATTTTTATTTTCTTTTCCCTTACCTGTACCTTCATTCTCATAAGGTTCTGTAAGATCTTTCCCATTTCTGAGATAGATAGCTTTCACCGCTTCCTTACCTGGCCTCTGAGATGGACTTGCTTCTGTATTGGATGGTAATGTACCTGTTGGTCTTTGATACAGAGCAGTTGCTAACTGACCTACTTGATTCTCTAGATTTTTAATTGAAGCTTCATGAGCTTGCCTAGCTGTTCTAGTTTCACTAATGAAAGATTTAAGCAAACCTTCTAAGGAGTTTTCAGTAGCAGGTTGTTGTTGTTGTGGCTTTTGGTAGTTCTGAGATTGAAATCTTGGTGGAAGGGTTGGTGCAGTTGCACTAGTATTGTTCCATCTGAAGTTTGGATGGTCCTTCCAACCAGCATTATAGATATTGGAGTAAGGGTTGTTATTCCTATTATAACTTACATAATTTACAGAGACAGGGTTGCTAGGACACTCCTTATAAAGGTGACCTCCTCCACAATAAACACAACTTACAGCTCCTGGAGGGGCTTGTTCTATTGCTGCTGTAGTGTTCTCAATTGGTGCAGCTGCACTAGATGCAGTTGCACTGGTTGTGGTGAAGTTTTTGAACATGTTTGCAAGTGAGGCTACTTGAGCAGATAGGGCTGATATTTCATGTTTGCCAGAATCATTGTGGTGGGAAATATTTTGACAAAAACTTTTCAGCCATTTCATTCCATGTATGAATAGAATTAGGCTCCAATGAGTTTAACCATGATTTAGCCTTATCTTTCAAAGAATATGGAAATAGCTTAAGTCTAAATGCATCTTCACTAACACCAGGTATGATAAAGTTACTACATATTTCTAAAAACTGTTTTAAATGCTCATGGGGATCCTCATGAAGAAATCCACCAAATTGACCAATTGTTTGCAGCATTTGAAACATCATGGGTTTAAATTCAAAATGGACAGCCTCTATGTGAGGTCTTGCTATGCTTGTTTGCATGTTTTGATGATCAAACATAGCATAATCTCTCATAGGTCTATCTCTATCATTAATCATACCTATTGGTCCCATGTGAATGAATTGATTCCTGTGATCTGCTTCAGCATCTCCTTGTGATCCAGGACCACCTCTGACTGAGGCTGGTCTTGAGCCTTCTCCTTCACCTTGTTGAGACATGGTATTGCTGCAACTTTGAAGTCTTTGTTTCTGGAGTTTTCGCAACCTTCTAAACTGTCTTTCTATCTCTGGATTATACTCAAATTCTGGTGATCTGTCTCTGGGCATAAGCTAGTGCAGTTGCACTAGGTGTAAATGCACCTGTTTCTGCACAGAAAAACAAAATACCAGAATAACAAAAAAAATAAAAAAAAAATAAACACTAATCTACTATCTTTAAAACAACAAAAATTAATGGCAATCCCCGGCAACGGTGCCAAAAACTTGGTGTGTGAAAATAAGAGCGTGTGCAAGTATACACAGTCACAAGTTATAGTATAAAAGATCGAACCCACAGAGATTGGATTAACTCTTATGCGTTGTTGTAAAGAAAGGCAAACTAGTGTGACTACACTATTCAAAATGTTTTGGTTTTGGTTGAAGTTGAAATGAAAATAAATAGACAGAAAGCAAGTAAATTGTGTAAGAAATCAGTTGAGAATGAGAGTTGGGATGTTTTCACAAACTAAATCACTCTTGAGAATATTGTGTTTTCTTGTGGTGCAATTGCACTTAGTGCAGTTGCATCAGTGTGTGCTGGTCAGCTACTTTCGTCAGAGTTTCGTTACAAGCTCTATATGATCCTGTTTTTTTGCGGTAAAGAGTAGGGTTGTCAGTGCCTCTCTCGCCCCCTTACAGATAATCTAAGTTGCTTAAGTAAGTACACTCTTGTATCTTAAGATCTCTACACTTTTGTTGTAAGGACTATGTTAATCTTAAGCTAAGAATTAACATGGAATTAACAATCTAACTTTATTAAAACAAGTTTAACAAGAAGCTTTATTAAACACTTATCCTTACTTAGTTCTTGATTTCTAGTTATAAGCCAATTAAGTGAATATAACTCTACTTGTTCTAAGTGATCAACATTAAAACAAGATTAAGAATTTAAACACAAGAACTAAAGTGCACACCACTTGAAAACACAATAACTTTCCTCAAAAGATCATTGGAAAGCTAGAACATCCAAACTCAAAAGATTTTAGCTCATGATGAGCATGATAAAGCAAATATAAGTGAATGAAAGCATATTGCAATAAAGAGAAGTACAAGAGAATTCAAAAGAGTAACAAATGGAAAACTCTTGCATATATTTGCTTACAACTAATTTCTTGCACCTATTAGCTCCTTGAAGAAGTGGAGATAGTTGTCAAGTTCCTCTCACCTTCCTCTCAAACTAACACTATGAAACTATAAGAAAATAAAACTTTGAAACTAAGAAAAACTAAACTAAAAAGAACATAAAAAGATTATAAGATATGTGATCTATGTGATATTAGATATTCTTCAAGTGAGGAATTTGAGTCCTATTTATAGCCTTGGAGGTTTCCTTCATGTTGAGGTTTCCTTGCTGATTTAAGTTAACCAAACCATGGTTACTTTTTAAAAGTTGAAGATCAGCTTGGCTTTCAACACTCATCCTTAATTTGAGGTCCAACAAATGGTTGCCACATGTCTTGTAAGATAGATCTTTGTGAAGCCTTTTTGATTGTAGGCGCCTCCTTTGCAAGTGGCCATGTGTTCCCATGTGACTTCTGAGCAAGCAGCAATCCAACTAAGCATTATGGCAATGGTAAGAATTGAGGTGCTTCCAATGTGGGGTTGTGAGCTGCTTCGGTACAGAGTGGTGCAGTTGCACCAAGTGCAATTGCACTGCCTGGTGCAGTTGCATCAACTGGTGCAATTGCACTAAACTGCGGCTGCACTGAACAAACACATCAAACATACCAATATACAATAAAATGCTAAGTTATGGACATCTCTTATTTGTAAACCATAAATGTTGTTATTTTATTCATACTAACATATTTAACATATAATAGACTTGATATTGGGCATTTATCTAAGTGAAAAAGCACAAATAACTCTATATAAAATAGAGTTATCACATACAACGCTTCGAAAGGCGCCATCCCAATACTAGAATGATAACTGTTATTATAGGTAAACTCTATCAACGAGAGATGGGTATCCCACGAACCTCCTTGCTCAAGAATACACGCTCTCAACAATTCCTCCAACGATTGAATAGTCCTCTCTGTCTGACCATCCGTCTGAGGGTGATACGCTGAGCTCAATCTCAACTTAGAACCCAACGCCTCTTGCAAACTCTTCCAGAAATCAGAAGTGAACCTAGGATCTCTATCTGAAACGATACACATAGGAACACCATGCAACTTTACAATCTTTTGGAGGTAAATCTCAGCCAACTTCGGTACCGGATACGTGATATTAATAGGTATAAAATGAGCCGACTTCGTCAGCCTGTCAACAATCACCCAAATCGCATCATGCCCTCTCACAGTATTAGGAAGCCCCGTCACAAAGTCCATTGAAATGCTATCCCATTTCCATTCCGGAATCTGTAAAGGTTGCATCAACCCCGCAGGCTTCTGATGTTCAACTTTTGACTTCTGACAAGTTAAACATGCATACACGAATTGCGCTACATCGCGCTTCATCCCAGGCCACCAGAACCATCTTCTCAAGTCTTGATACATTTTCGTAGCTCCTGGATGAATACTCAACTTACTTCTATGACTCTCTTCGAGAATTGCTTTCTTCATTTCCGCTTCGTCAGGAATGCAGATTCTATTACGGTATCTCAACACACCTTGCGCATCCAACTCAAAATCGTTATTCTCAGACTGCCTGATTCCTACCATCGAATCTACCAGTTTAACATCCAGTTTCTGAGCTTCTCTGATGCTATCTAAAAAGTCATTATTAATCTTCAACATCCCCAACATAACACTCTGAGGTGTCACTTCGTAAATCAAACTCATATCTCTGAATTGCTCAATCAATTCAAACTCCCTGACCATCATTGCCGACATGTGCAAGGTCTTTCGACTCAAAGCATCAGCCACGACATTAGCTTTCCCTGGATGATAATTCAAACTGAAATCATAGTCTTTTAGCAACTCCAACCACCTCCGCTGTCTCATATTCAGTTCCTTTTGATCAAACAAGTACTGCAAACCCTTATGGTCGCTAAATACTTCAAATCTAGAACCATAAAGATAATGCCTCCAAATTTTCAGCGCAAAAACAACTGCAGCAAGTTCTAAATCGTGCGTAGGATAGTTCTTCTCATGAGTCCTCAACTGCCTCGATGCATAAGCAACTACCTTACCATTCTGCATAAGCACACCTCCTAAACCCATCTTGGAGGCATCACAGTACACCACAAAGGACTCTCCCAGATTAGGCAACGTCAAGATAGGAGACGTCGTCAATCTCTTCTTCAATTCGGTGAAACTCTCTTCGCAACGAGCGTCCCATATAAAGGCTTTACCTTTGCAGGTCAGCTGAGTTAAAGGAAGTGCCAACTTAGAAAAGCCTTCAATGAACCTTCTATAGTAGCCAGCTAATCCCAAAAAGCTTCTAATCTCGGTAGCCGACTTTGGAGTCTCCCATTGCAATACAGCATCGACTTTAGATGGATCCACCGCAATGCCACTACCAGAAATAACGTGACCAAGAAAACTCACCTCCTTCAGCCAAAATTCGCACTTAGACAACTTTGCATATAACTTCTTGTCCCTTAAGACCTCCAATACCAATCTCAAGTGCTCTGCATGCTCTTCTTCTGTCTTAGAGTAAATCAAAATATCATCGATGAATACTACCACAAACCGATCCAAATAAGCATGAAACACACGGTTCATGTACTCCATGAATACTCCCGGCGCGTTAGTAACACCGAAAGGCATCACCGAATACTCATAATGCCCGTATCGAGTCCTAAAAGCCGTCTTCTGAATATCCTCATCTTTCACTTTAATCTGATGGTAGCCCGATCTCAAATCATTCTTACTGAATACTTGAGCACCCACCAATTGATCCATCAAATCGTCTATTCTTGGGAGTGGATACTTGTTCTTAATCGTCACTTTATTCAACTGTCTATAATCAACACAAAGCCTCATACTTCCATCCTTCTTCTTCACTAGCAACACTGGAGCTCCCCACGGTGATACACTCGGCCTCACGAACTTCTTTTCAAGTAGATCCTCAAGTTGCTTCTTCAATTCGGATAATTCAGATGCTGACATCCTGTAAGGTGCCATAGAAACAGGTTTGGTACCAGGTACAAGATCAATAGCAAATTCAACTTCCCTCTCTGGTGGTACACTTGGAATCTCATCAGGGAAAACTTCAGGAAATTCGCGCACCACCTGCAACTCATCAATTATGGCTTGATTCTTAACAGATAGCGACGCCATCAGCGAGAATAGCTGAACTTCTTCCCGCATCAACTTCCGTAACTGTCCAGCAGACAACAAACCAGCCTCCTCCTCTTCGGGAGTGGAGAAACTCACAGACTTGCTAAAACAATTAATATGAGCATAGTTATATTCTAACCAGTCCATGCCTAGGATCACATCCAATCCGCTTAACGGCAGACAAATCAGATCAACAATAAATTCTCTGTCGAAAATCGACAAAGGGCACTTAGAACACACAAGAGAAGTAGTCACCGACCCCTTAGCTGGAGTATCGACAACCATCTCCCTATTCATAGAAGACAACACAAGACCCAATCTTTTAACACATTCCGCAGCAATAAAACAATGAGTAGCACCAGTATCAATAATAGCTATTAGAGGAACACCATTAATGAAACATGTACCTCCAATAAATCCGTCGTTCTCAGTAGTCTGTGTCCCTGCCAGAGCGAACACTCTTCCACTAACTCTTTCTTTCTTTGGCTTCTGACATTGATTACTAATATGCCCTTCTTCGCCACAGTTGAAACAGACCTGCTCCTTGTGCTTGCACTCGGATGATTCGTGCCCAGTCTTACCACAACGAAAGCACCTCTTCACCTCAACCTTGCACACGTTACTCTTATGACCAGGTTTGCCACACTTGTAACATACAATACCAGCAGGGGCGTCTCCCCCACTAGTTCTCTTACCATCAAAACTTTTCTGCTTACCTTTACCAACTGGAGCATCATACGGCTTACCACGAGTCTGCTGCTTGCTCCTCTTCTCATTAATGATCTTATATTGAGCATCGTTGTCCTCCTCGTAGATCCTGCAACTGTCAATCAAATCGGAGAAAACACGGATCTTCTAATACCCAATTGCCTTTTTGATCTCAGGTCGCAGCCCATTCTCAAACTTGATGCACTTTGAAAATTCAGCAGTTGCTTCATTGTAGTGCGAATAAAATTTGGCCAACTCCACAAACTTAGCAGCATATTCAGTAACTGACAGGTTCCCTTGCTTCAGCTCAAGAAACTCAATTTCTTTCTTACCCCGAACATCCTCAGGGTAATACTTCCTCAAAAACTCCCTACGGAACACAACCCAAGTGATCTCTTCACCTGCAGCTTCCAATCTCTGACGTGTATCTAACCACCAGTCGTCAGCCTCTTCTGACAGCATATGAGTACCATAACGAACCTTCTGCGCTGGAGTGCAATCCATCACACGGAAGATTCTCTCAATCTCCTTCAACCAAGCCAATGCTCCATCAGGATCATACTTACCCTTGAAAGTGGGCGGATTCTCCCTTTGGAAAGTTGCCAAACTGAGAGATCTAGCGTTCTGTTGATTCTCCAATGCCTGAGCCATAGCGCCCAAAGTAGCAGCAATAGCAGCATCATTCCGTCCGGCCATTTCAACTTATCCCTACAACACAAATTATAGTTAAGAACGAATAACAATACTTGATTGTTAATCGAAGCGATGACTTGACAACTTGGTCGGACAGACCCAACCATGCTCTGATACCACTAATGTAACACCCCAATTCTACCCAATAATACTATAAATCAGAGTGCGGAATTTTCAACATAAATATTGGAGTGCTACACTTACTTCCCAACACAAACAATATAATTCATTCATGGTAAATTCAATTTGAAGCAATCTTAACAATCGTTGTCCATTAGACAACTCGAAATCAACAATTTGCTTAATAGAAATAACTTCGAGTTCAACAAATATTGCAACCTAAATGATAAAGGAAAAAAAAACAGCGTTCAATCCCCCCGAGTGTTAAGTATCAGAGTGACGACACCGACTCAACTAAGGAAGGATCACCGCCTTCATTCGCGACTACCTGCACGTTACCACATGGTGCACCCTGAAAAATCCGGTTTGGATCCTTCTTCGTACAACGGGAAAAACAATGAAGCCGCCACCAATATTTTAATTTAGGAAAAACATTGGAAAAATCCTTTTAGGCGATTGGTCTTTTGAAAACGAGAGATATAGGTTCGGGGGTCCGTTATGTGTGGGGAAGGTATTAGCACCCCACACATCCTTTCTACTGAAAGGGAACCTTTAATTTAGTGTGTGGTTTTTGACTGTTGATTTGAAACACTTTGTTCTACTTCTTTTCTTCTTTTTTTTTTATTTTTAGAAAATGTTTTTGAGAACTGGGGAAAGAAGAATCTTTTTGTTATTATTTTTTTTTAAAAGGGTGCTTGACGGGAGGTGAACCCGCTCCTACGTATCCTCCGGTGCGATGAGGAATTCAAAGCTACGTAGTTCTAGTCTTGTTTTGAAAAGGCTCTTTTGTTTTTAGCTTTTTAGTTTTTAGGTGTTTTTTGAAATAAGACTCGAGTGTTCACTAATACCAAGTAAGCAATGGCTTCGAGTGGTTTTCATTACTAACTCGAAAGAAAATGAGTTGAAACCGATAATCAAACAAGCAATGGCTTCGAGTGATTATAAGTAACAACGTTTTTATTTTATCTTTTTGCAAATGAGGCGAGCATCGGTGATAATCATCTAGCAAAGGCTTAGGACAATTACCACTAATGACTCGTGTTGTTTTTGGAATTGAATTGGGTTCGCATGTGTTTGAGGTTTGGGAGCTTTCATGATAATCAAACAAGCAAAGGCTTCGAGTGACTACCACTAATAACTCCTCATTAGTGATCAAACAAGCAAAGGCTTCGAGTGGCCACTAATGACTTTGTTTATGAAAAACTTAGGGTTTAAGCTTGGAAAAGAAATTGGTTTTAATTTGTTAAAGACATAGTTTAGAAAAGAAGTTTGAAAGAAATTTGGTTTTGGAAAAGAGTTTTGGAAAACTAGTAGAACATTTTCAATCAAGTTCCAAGTCAATAACCAAAATGCAAATTGCTAAACTACAATTCATGCAATGATCTAAACTAGTAACCATTTTCATGTCAAGTTGTTTAGAAAAGAAAACAATGAATGCAAGTGTCATACCCTAATTTTGTCCGCCTAGGTTTAAAACTCTAATTTTCCACAAAAATAAATAAATTGAGAAGTGTGGCCTTATTTTGAAGAGTGTGAAGAACATTGTGCATGCATTTTTGAGTTTTTAGGGCAAAAGGGTATTTTGGTCATTTTCTAAAAATAAGATATTTTCTCATCAAAAATCATTGTGCAATTTTAGAGAAATTTATTTGAAGCAAAACATTTTGGTCATGTATATATGCATGCGCATGCATGCATGCATTATGCACAAAAAAATAAATTCAAAAAGGCATCAAAAAGGAATGTTCTACAAAAAGTTTCAAGATGTGATTTTTATGATATTTTTGGTCATGGTGATCTCATAAAATGGCATATTCTTCAAGATACTTGGTATGTGGCTCAAAATGGTTAGATTTATGTACAATTATCTTGAAAGGAATAATCAAAATTGAGAGGATAATTGGAGGGTTCATGGATAGTACAATGGTACAATTGCCAACTTGCAAAACTTGGTGACCAAGGCCACACCCTACCCCAATGTTGCGCCATTCCCTCCCCATTTCCTCTCCAATTTTTCATTTTGTCCCTCATCATGTGTGTTTCAATCCTCACCCTCCATTCAAATTTTAAATGCAATCCTAGAGTGAGATGAGATGCACAATGACCTAAATACCCTTAAACCTAGTTGCTCTCTATATATACCTTAGAAACCTCATCTCACACACACCTTTTTTTTTGGCCTCACAATTCCTTCACAAAACCCTAGCACACAAACCTCTCCTCTCCTCTCCTCCTTTGGCCGAAACCACCAACAACCATTCCCTCCTCCATTTTTCTTCATTTCACTTCCATTTTCCATCTCATATTAACTCCTACTTCATATATCATCCATCTCTTCTACCAAGATTCAAGTGTTCATCATCCAATCTCAAGAACAAGGCAAGTTGCGCAAGGTTTTGGTGAAGATCTAGTTGATTTGTGGGTTTTTCTCTTCATACTCTTTATTTATTAGCTTGGATTCAAGGTATACCTCAAAACTCTTGCATCATTCACTAAGTTTTTTTTTTTTGCATCAAAATGTAAAAATCATGTTTCTAATCTTGCATCCTACCATATTCATGCATTTTAGTGTTGGTATATTGTTGATTTGTTGATTGTTGTTGGTGAGAGGTGTCTCAAACATTTTGACAAGCACTTAGGGAGGCTTGGGTGTTTGAGATTGCTTCTCACCCTTGAATAAATTGTGATTTGTGTTGTTATCATTTTGTTGTTGCATTTTGTGAAATAAAATTATGATAGGAAGCTATGAATGTTTCGCACCCTTAGTATAAAATAGGTTTAATCGAGTTTTGATGCATTTCTTTATGCAATTTTGTCATTGAGGCTTGATTTTGAAGTTCCCATGTCCAAACATGTTGTTTGATTTTGCAAATATTCATTTTTCATGCCTTCTTACTTTCACAAAAATCAAAAAAATATGAATAGTTGTTGATTTTGGTGTTTGATTGCTTGGATCTTGTGAATAAATGTTCCTAAGTCTTGCTAGTGTCATTTGCTTGCTTGATTTTGTGGATTTGTTGAATGAAATTGTTGTTTGGTTATGTTTTGGTTCGCAAGTTTCTAATAAGTTAGGGTTTTGTTATTTCTTTGTGAAAGGGGTTTGCAATTGTGAGTAAAATGATTTCTCAAATTGTTTTGATGTTGGTCGTTATGTACTTTGCTTGCAAATTATTCTATGTTGATGATTGGCAAGAGGACTCACACTTGTGCCTTAGGCATTTCACTTTAAGTGTTGAGGATTGCCTAAGATGATTCAACACAACCTTGTGCTTTGATTGAAAATTTTGGTTTGCTTGTTAGTAACTTGTTTGCAAAATTATTCTATGTTGATGATTCGCAAGAGGACTCACACTTGTGCCTTAGGCATTTCACTTTAAGTGTTGAGGATTGCCTAAGATGATTCAACACAACCTTGTGCTTTGATTGAAAATTTTGGTTTGCTTGTTAGTAACTTGTTTGCAAAATTACTCTATGTTGATGATTGGCAAGAGGACTCACACTTGTGCCTTAGGCACTTCACTTTAAATGTTGAGGATTGCCTGAGATGATTCAACTTCCTTTGTGCAATTCTTGTTTAAAAATGCAAATGCTAGTTCTCTAACTTGATTAATCAATTTTGGCTACAAAATGACTTGTTATTGCTTTCTTTTGGTCACTTGTGATCATGCAAATGCGATGTTCATTCTAGGTTAATAATTTGTTTTGTGTTGATGATTTGGTAAAAGGACTAGACACTTATGCCTTTGTGCATTGTCTCAAATGTCAAGGATTACCAAAAGGGATTCAACCTTGTGTTTTATCTTGTGTTGATGCCTATTTGAATTAAACTTTTGCACTATCTATTTGTGTGCCTATTCTTGCAATCGAGTGTTCACTAATACCAAGCAAGCAATGGCTTCGAGTGGTTTTCATTACTAACTCGAAAGAAAATGAGTTGAAACCGATAATCAAACAAGCAATGGCTTCGAGTGATTATAAGTAACAACGTTTTTATTTTATCTTTTTGCAAATGAGGCGAGCATCGGTGATAATCATCTAGCAAAGGCTTAGGACAATTACCACTAATGACTCGTGTTGTTTTTGGAATTGAATTGGGTTCGCATGTGTTTGAGGTTTGGGAGCTTTCATGATAATCAAACAAGCAAAGGCTTCGAGTGACTACCACTAATAACTCCTCATTAGTGATCAAACAAGCAAAGGCTTCGAGTGGCCACTAATGACTTTGTTTATGAAAAACTTAGGGTTTAAGCTTGGAAAAGAAATTGGTTTTGATTTGTTAAAGACATAGTTTAGAAAAGAAGTTTGAAAGCAATTTGATTTCGGAAAAGAGTTTTGGGAAACTAGTAGAACATTTTCAATCAAGTTCCAAGTCAATAACCAAAATGCAAATTGCTAAACTACAATTCATGCAATGATCTAAACTAGTAACCATTTTCATGTCAAGTTGTTTAGAAAAGAAAACAATGAATGCAAGAAAGTTCATAGATGCAAGCATAGCACATTCATTGAGATCATGTTATCAAGCAAGCAACAACATAGACACAATTTGCAACTTACCCTTTCATGTTGAAAACATCTCATTACAACATTTGAATACACAATGCATGAATAGGCAAAGATGAACCTAGACTACACATATCATGTCACAATACATAGATAGGCAAAGAATGAACCCAAGTTGAACATTTTGGCAAAAATGCATGAATAGGCAAGAGAATGAACCTAGATTGCACATCTTATTGAAGATGCTAGGCAAGATGAACCTAAATTGAACATTTTTGCAAAATGCATGAATAGGCAAGTGAATGAACCTAAATTGAACATCTTATTGAAGAATCATGAATAGGCAAGTGAATGAACCCAAATTGAACATCTTATTGAAGATGCATGAATAGGCAAGAAATGAACCTAACTAGGCATTTATGACACAACATGTGAGTAGGCAAGGAAGTTACAAAGCACAAGTGAATTCAAACATTTAATGAATCACTTGAAAAATCCTAGGGATTTCACATCAACATTTGACATAAGCAACAATGTGGTATCATTTTGATGACATCAACATTTAGCATATTTCTACAATCAACCACATGAAAGGAATAAGTTGGAAAGGGCATTTGCCTCAAGTAAGATCATTAACAAGCCATGAAAAATCAATTTGACATTTTATTTAGCAAGCACATGCGATTAAGGTGTTGAATCCCTTTAGGTAATCTTTAACACTTGGGATATGCACAAGTGCATAAGTGTCAAATCCTCTTACCAAATCATCAACACAAACATGATTTTCAAAGCAAGCAACAAAAACAAGCACAAACCCTAATTATCTCATGAAATGCGACACCAACATAGAGCTAAAACCTCATTTTATTCTTTGAAAGCAACAAAATCATGCAAGCAAATGACATAGATCAAACTTCTTGGCAAGGATTCACATGATTAAGCAAAGGAATGCACTAAAATCACACAAACTCTAATTTTTCTACAATATGCGAAATGAAACATAAGCCCAAATCACAATTTTATTCATGAAAATGCAAGCACAAAGTGAAAATAGCACAAACACACAATTTATTCCAAGAGAGAGATGCATTTCAAGCATCCAAACCTCCCAAAGTGTTTGTCAAAATGCTTGAAACACATCTCTCATTCAACAACAACAATTATATCAACATTTCAACATAAAATAGAGCACTAAAATGCAAAGAAATGCTTGATATGCAAAAATAGATTGATGATCTACATTTTTTATGCTAAAATTTTGATGATGCTAAGATTGAGAGTATACCTCAATTCCAAGCTAGAATAGCGAAAGAAATAAGGTGAATGAACACTAAACCACTTGAATCAACCCTCTAATCTTCAATCTTGAGCTTGATTCTTGAGATTTGAAGATGGATCTTTGAAGAGAATGCAAGGATGATGAAGGATTTAGGACTAGAATGTTGATTTGAAGTGAAAAAGTGAAGAAATGAGGTGAGGGAATGAAGAGGGGTATTCGGCCAAGAAGGGAGAAGAGGAGAGGCTAGGATTTTGAGTGTGAGTTGTGAGCCAAAAAACCTTGTGAGAGGTGAGGATATGAGGGTATATATAATGTGCAATTAGGTTTAGGGGCATTTAGGTCATTGTGTACCTCATCTCATTCTAGGATTGCATTTTAATTTTGAATCAAGGGTGAGGATTGAAACACACTTTGATGAGGGGCAAAAAAATGCAAAATGAGAGGGAAATGAAGGGGTAGATATTCATCCAAGCAATGAGAGTGGTGCCCAAGTTTTGCAAGTTGGCAATTGTACTATTGTACTATCCATGAACCTCCCAATTATCCTCTCAATTTTGATTATTCATTTCAAGATAATTGTACATAAATCTAACCATTTTGAGCCATATACAAGGTATCTTGAAGAATATGCCATTTTTGAAAATGAGAGATGAACAAAATTGCCAACAAAAATCCTATCATATAATTTTTGGGAATATTCCTTGTACTATTTTTTTGAAATGCTTTCTTGAATTAATTTGAACTTGATATTTTACTACACATATAAAATATGCGCATAATTTGAAAAATGATTTTCTTTATTTACTATTTTTTTGTTCAAAATAATACAATTTCATTAAATAAATTCCCAAAAATTAATTAATTGGATTTTCAACTAGCAAAAATTTATTAAATTGAAATTGACCAAACAATGCCCCTTTTAAATGCCCCAAAATTCCTTAATTTCTCAAAAATGATTTTGAAAACCTTAGAATGCTTGGGTAAATACCCTAAACCCTTTCTCAAATAATGCATCACTCACAAAATTATTTATTTTTGCTGAAAATTAGGGTTTTGAAACTAGGCGGACAAAATTAGGGTATGACACCACATAGGAGTAACATTCAAACAGAAGGGGTGAGATATCGAACTATATAAGAGCATGTATGAAGAACAATATGATAGGTCATGTACTACAGAATTACACATATCATCAATAAAATCCTCAATAGAGTCATCAATAGAATCATCGAAGTGCAATGCGGAATGCGACTCAACTGTGCATAAGCATGTGGTACCATTGGAGCAAAACTCCCGTCGTAAAAATCGTCGTTGCCAGTAAATAGTGGCTCACAGGGCATAGCCCTCATCGTTCACGTCGTAAAGCAAATGCAAAGGTATGCGACACAATGTGAATGTACAAGTAACGCTAATCACAGTCACGCAATCGCACGACAACAACGCCAAAACGTCATGGCGGCCATAGGCCTACAACTTACTATCTTTGCCAACAAATAGAGGCAAATCAATTTTTACAACTTCACCTGCAATTTACCACATTTTCGACAAGGTATTCAACGCAACAATTAACCACAACAGCAACTGTGGCAACAATATTGACAAAGCAGCAACATCAACAGCGCAAAACAGCAAGAATAGCAACAACACAGCAGCAAAACGTAACAGCAATGACAACAATAACAGCAAAACCGCAACAGCATTAACAGCAAAACATCAACAGCATTAACAGCAAAACAGCAACAGCAGTATCAGCAAAACAGCAACAGCATTAACAGCAAAACAGTAACAGCATCAACGTAACCATCAATTCAATTACGAAAATTATTTATAATTCTTACTAACGATTATCTGTATTCCTATCTTTTTTTTTATTATAATAGTGAAAACCTTAATCCAACAAAATTACAATTCGATTTAATTAGAACTAACAACATAGGAATTCAAGCACACACGGTCAATTCATCAAACATTTCTCATAATATATATATATATATATATATATATATATATATATATATATATATAACCACGCAACATACACAGAGGCAATCTATAATAAACCCCAAACCCCGCATACGATCTCTCGTATACGCTATTATAGAATTCGAACCCACCCTTACCTCAACTATGGTGGCGCAAACTCCCTCCTAGCCTCGTTCCTCGATTCTCCGAATACGGCGACTCCCCTGCGATAGTAACGACGCGTGACGATCACGAACGTAGAGAATTGCAATGAAAATCAACCCTCCCAATCCAATCCTAGGCTAGAGCTCTTGAAAATTGAGGCTTTTGTGTAACTTAGAAGTGAGAGGAAGAAGGAGAAGAAGGGAAAAGAGGGCGGCTGCCCAAAAAGACCAGCCCTAGCGCATATTTGCGCTATATTTATAAGGAGGAGTGGCGCACAAGCGCCTTCCTGCGCAAGCTGCGCATTGGACACGCTGCTAGAGTTGCGTGAGCGCTGCGCACCTGCGGTGCTAAGCCCAATGCTATTTTTTTTTTAACTGGCCCACAACACGTGATTATCATCAAACTCATTTTCAACATAGCTACTATGCCCATAATTTCAATTCTTACAATTATCCTACGGCAATCCAACTTCGAAGTAATTTGATTAAATTTTAGGGCGTTACATCCTTCATGTCCCTTAACTCGCCAACTGAGCTACCTTACTGGGACAACTAAGGGTGGCGATTGATTAGCATTCACTTGTATTCAAAAGCGATGTATAATATGTTTTTGTTGCATTTGGAGAAACTATACAGGTGTTGAGTTCAAATGGACATATAAGTCCAAATTGACCATGCTAGCTGGGTCTTGAGAGAATAGGATTTGAATTACAATTAGAATGTGTTGAGTTCACATTTAATCAATCATTCAGATTACATACATTTTAAATTGTTTTTGCAAGTATCTAGTCCCACCATTTGAAGAGTGGTTATTATACACTTTTGTTGAAACTTCAGCGAACATTTCGCAATTCACACGGTACCAATGTCAACGTATATAATTCTAGCTAGTGGCTAACATGATGTCAATACGCTGTTAGTGTTGAATGTTGATCAGATTATAATAGACATTGTTCTGGACTAGGCCAGTCGTCAGGCCCAATCCAGTAGCAACGATCCAACCCAGCAAGGGAAGGGCCAGCTTCGTTGGGCCTGACCCAACAACTAACCAACCAGCCCAATAACGAAGTGGTCAGTTCCACTGATACTTGGGCCCCCATCGCAAATGGGCTATCCGACGCCAACGATCCAGACAATTCACTATAAATGCCTCCAATCACCAGATGTCAGGTACGCAATTCATTCGAATATTCACTAGATATTACTGTAGCTCGATATAGCTGACTTGGGCGTCGGAGTGTTCTCGCAGGTACACCCCCCGGCACGTTCAAGTCTTCCTCAGCCTACAGTATCGGACGATCCGTCCCTTGACCGTCTCCGCAGACCATCCGTCTTTACAGATCAATCCCAAGGTACGGTTCATTGGCGACCACAGTGGGAGCTAGCTACTATCCCACCAACATTTCAAATGCCTCCAAAGGAAAATGCAACTCGCGGCAGACCAAAGTCAACTGTGGCCGCGATCCCAGTCGATCTACCCCTAGCGCTGGAAGGAACGAGGGCCAACGCTAAAGTCGTCGCCCCTGGCCCCCAACCAGGCACGACACAGCATGTCAATGTCACCCTCCCAGCCGACTTGGTTCAGGAGCTCAGGGATCAGCTTCTGAATCAAAACAGGCAGATCGCCCGGTAGAACGACCTCCTCACCCAGATGGAAGATCAAGCAACATCCAAACGGGTGAACACCGCTCCCGAACTTCATCATCGGAACAGCCAGTATAGGAGACATCGGTCACCCCCTAGAAGACGCCTGGTCCACAGGTCTCCACCCCCCAGGAGGGGACGAGGAGGAGGACTAACCCCGCCGATCATCACACCCTCCGCTTCAGATTACACTTACTGGCCAGATGAATCGTCGCAACAGGAATCCTCGTATGATTCATCTGGATCACGCGGCTCTCCCACTCGATCACACAACCAGTCCTATGAAACGCCTCCATGCCGCCATCGATCGCGTAGTCGCTCTTATGAAACACGCCCGCGCAACCGACCAAGAAACGAGCCGGAAAGAGGAAGACCTCGTAGGGGTGCAACGCACATGGGTTTGGGTCCCTCCACCAGACGGATAGACGAGTACCCTATCCCACACTCTTTACGAAAACCCCCTTCCGGGCTCAAAATGTATAGCGGCGTGCAAGATCCTGACGCCCATCTGAAGCACTTCGACGTTATGATGCAATATAGGGGGCATTGTCATACCCTAATTTTGTCCGCCTAGGTTTAAAACTCTAATTTTCCACAAAAATAAATAAATTGAGAAGTGTGGCGTTATTTTGAAGAGTGTGAAGAACATTGTGCATGCATTTTTGAGTTTTTAGGGCAAAAGGGTATTTTGGTCATTTTCTAAAAATAAGATATTTTCTCATCAAAAATCATTGTGCAATTTTAGAGAAATTTATTTGAAGCAAAACATTTTGGTCATGTATATATGCATGCGCATGCATGCATGCATTATGCACAAAAAATTCAAAAAGGCATCAAAAAGGAATGTTCTACAAAAAAGTTTCAAGATGTGATTTTTATGATATTTTTGGTCATGGTGATCTCATAAAATGGCATATTCTTCAAGATACTTTGTATGTGGCTCAAAATGGTTAGATTTATGTACAATTATCTTGCAAATAATAATCAAAATTGAGAGGATAATTGGAGGGTTCATGGATAGTACAATGGTACAATTGCCAACTTGCAAAACTTGGTGACCAAGACCACACCCTACCCCAATGTTGCGCCATTCCCTCCCCATTTCCTCTCCAATTTTTCATTTTTGTCCCTCATCATGTGTGTTTCAATCCTCACCCTCCATTCAAATTTTAAATGCAATCCTAGAGTGAGATGAGATGCACAATGACCTAAATACCCTTTAACCTAGTTGCTCTCTATATATACCTTAGAAACCTCATCTCACACACACCTTTTTTTGGCCTCACAATTCCTTCACAAAACCCTAGCACACAAACCTCTCCTCTCCTCTCCTCCTTTGGCCGAAACCACCAACAACCATTCCCTCCTCCATTTTTCTTCATTTCACTTCCATTTTCCATCTCATATTAACTCCTACTTCATATATCATCCATCTCTTCTACCAAGATTCAAGTGTTCATCATCCAATCTCAAGAACAAGGCAAGTTGCGCAAGGTTTTGGTGAAGATCTAGTTGATTTGTGGTTTTTCTCTTCATACTCTTTATTTATTAGCTTGGATTCAAGGTATACCTCAAAACTCTTGCATCATTCACTAAGTTTTTTTTTTTTTGCATCAAAATGTAAAAATCATGTTTCTAATCTTGCATCCTACCATATTCATGCATTTTAGTGTTGGTATATTGTTGATTTGTTGATTGTTGTTGGTGAGAGGTGTCTCAAACATTTTGACAAGCACTTAGGGAGGCTTGGGTGTTTGAGATTGCTTCTCACCCTTGAATAAATTGTGATTTGTGTTGTTATCATTTTGTTTGTTGCATTTTGTGAAATAAAATTGTGTTAGGAAGCTATGAATGTTTTGCACCCTTAGTATAAAATAGGTTAAATCGAGTTTTGATGCATTCCTTTATGCAATCTTGTTATTGAGGCTTGATTTTGAAGTTCCCATGTCCAAACATGTTGTTTGATTTTGCAAATATTCATTTTTCATTCCTTCTTACTTTCACAAAAATCAAAAAAAATATGAATAGTTATTGATCTTGGTGTTTTATTGCTTGGATCTTGTGAATAAATGTTCCTACGTCTTGCTAGTGTCATTTGCTTGCTTGATTTTGTGGATTTGTTGAATGAAATTGTTGTTTGGTTATGTTTTGGTTCGCAAGTTTCTAATAAGTTAGGGTTTTGTTATTTCTTTGTGAAAGGAGTTTGCAATTGTGAGTAAAATGATTTCTCAAATTGTTTTGCTTGTTAGTAACTTGTTTGCAAAATTACTCTATGTTGATGATTGGCAAGAGGACTCACACTTGTGCCTTAGGCACTTCACTTTAAATGTTGAGGATTGCCTAAGATGATTCACTTCCTTTGTGCAATTCTTGTTTAAAAATGCAAATGCTAGTTCTCTAACTTGATTAATCAATTTTGGCTACAAAATGACTTGTTATTGCTTTCTTTTGGTCACTTGTGATCATGCAAATGCGATGTTCATTCTAGGTTAATAATTTGTTTTGTGTTGATGATTTGGTAAAAGGACTAGACACTTATGCCTTTGTGCATTGTCTCAAATGTCAAGGATTACCAAAAGGGATTCAACCTTGTGTTTTATCTTGTGTTGATGCCTATTTGAATTAAACTTTTGCACTATCTATTTGTGTGCCTATTCTTGCAATCTATTTGGTTAATGTTGATCTTGCATGTTCATGGCCATTAAATGTTAGATGACTAAGCGTCATTCTTGTGCACCAGTGTAGTAATGGTTAAGGTATATTCTTACGCTTGCATTGTTGATTGTTTTGCTTGCAACTTGTTAAAGTTTACACTTTGGTTCTTGATTTGGAAATTGATTTGAATTCTCTACTTCTTTTTCTTTTGGATGCCACGCCATCCCAACAAACTTTTGTGATCAATATCACCCTCCAATTCTCTTCCTCTCTTCTTCAAGTCATTTCTTTTTCCAAATTATTTTTCAAATTAAAACTTTTCTTCAAATTGTTTTTCTATAGCAATCAAATTTTTTCAAAGATCAACAACAAACCTTTTTGAAAATTCATAAGGAGTCAAGTCGGACGTACGGCCGGTGTTGACTAGCGTCCTAAGATTGGAGTTGTACAGCTCAAACATCTTGGGATACTTATGAGAATTAAAACAAGTAATTAACAACTTGAACCCTTTTTTTTAAAAAAAATGAGTAAGGAATCAAATCGGATGTACATCCGGGATCGGTTAGCGTCTTAGGGTTAGCGAGCTGTACAGTTCGTGCGAGCCTAAGATACTTGCTCAAATAAAAGTAATCAACCTCACAACAAATCCTTTTCTTCAAGTAATTCAAACCATTCTCAAAAAGTAAGGGGCACGTCGTCTGTACAGGCGAGGATGTTTGTTGTTTTAGGTCTAGTGAACTGTACAGTTCAGGACCGAGAACCCTTACAATAAAAAAAACACCAAAGTTTCTCGACTAAAGAGAACTACGTAAGCTTTGAATTCTCCATCGCACCGGGAGATACGTAGGAGCGGGTCACATCCCGTCAAGCACACTTTTAAAAAAAATATATATAATAAAAAGATTCTTCTTTTCCCCTGTTTTCAAAAACATTTTCTCAAATAAAAAAAGAAGTAGAATGAATTGTTTCAATTCAACTCTGTCAAAACCGCACATCAAGTTAAAGGTTCCCTTTCGGTAGAAAGGAGGTGTGGGATGCTAATACCTTCCCCACACCTAACCGACCCCCGAACCTACATCTCTAGTTCTCAAAGGACCACCCGCCTTAAAAAGGACCCTTTTTCAATGTTTTGGTCCCTAAATAAAAAATGTTGATGGCGGCTTCACAAATTTTCACGTTGTACGATGAAAGGTCCAATCCGGATTTTTTTCGGGGTGCAACAGCTGGCGACTTCACTGGGGACTTTCCTTTTAAAACGAGGGTCAGGCCTAATTAACTTGATGTGCGGTTTAATTGTTTGATTTGAATGTGATTGTTCTATTTCTCTCTTTTATTCTCCTTCTTTTTCTTCTCTCTTTCTGATGTTTGAATGTTCTCTCGCATTCTCGTGTTGTTATGTTGCATTCATGTGCATTTGACTCTTCTCCTCCTATGTTCGCTTCTTGTTCCTTCTTCTCCTTTCATCTTCTTTTGTTTATATGTTTAATATGATCATGCATTTCTCCAATCACCATGTCCCCTTCTTCTTCGCTCCCTTTCTTCGAGGTAAGTTCATGCATTTCCCCGATTCTATTATGTCCCCTCTTCTTGGCACCCTTTCTCGAGGTAAGCGGTGCATATGATTGTTGAAACCCTAGGGTAGTTTACTTGCTTATGTTGAAATGATATGTGTTTGCAAAACTCTAGGGTAGTCGACTCCTTGTCTGGACTGTTTCTGGTTTTTCCTTGCAGGTGGGGGGTATACTTATCATTGTGCTCCTACACCCACGTTGCACTTTTTACCTTTATTTCTTGGTGAGACAGCCCTATACCCGGGCTAGAGCATACCTTAGGCTAGAACGAAGTCATTAGTGGCTGCTCACTGGACGTACGTCTTGTTGGGTGGTTGCGAAGACTTCACCTAGAGTTTGGCTTTGATTGAAGACATCATCACTTGGACGTACGTCCCTGGGATCGGTGCTCTCAGATGAGGTCGTTGGCTCTAGGAACCTTATTTAGGGTCCTTCTTTTAGTGCTATCCTTGAAGTGTGTACCCGTAGAAATAGCTGTAGACCCTGTCTCTAAGAAACCTTGTAGGGCACAAAGGAGCTGCATACCCCTGCATCTAAATAAAGATTTTTGCAAATAAACCGAAAATTTTCAAAAAAAAATGTATGTGAATTTCTAGCTTTTGAAAAACTGTTATGTTGAAAATATTATTATTTTTTTTCATCATGCATCCATTCATACACTTTGCATGCATTCTCACCAGTGCCGGGGAAATTGTAGGTACCAAAAAAAAAAACGCATTTTGCATCGCATGCATACACATATACTTATGCATCCATTCATTTCATGCATCCATGCATCTATTCCACTACAAGAATTATCAGTATTACCGGCGTCACTTTTCCGGCGGATTTTTTCCTTCGGTAAATTACCGGCGGATTTATATAGTTACCGGCGGATACGGATAGCCGGTAAATTATCGGCGGATTCGGACACGTTTTCCGGCGTAAACTTATCCCCCGGTAATTTACCGGCGGAAATTAGAGGATTACCGGCGGAAATACTTTTTGGAAACCCAAAAAAAATTACCGGCGGATCCAATGCCTCGGTAAATACAATTTCCGGCGGACAGGTTTTTTTTTTTTTTTTACGGATCCGCTGGTAATGTCCCGTAATCCGCCGGTAAAATCTGGCCTAAATAATCCGCCGCAAAGGTGCTATTACCGGCGGAAATGAGGTTTTTTTTTTTTTTTGAAATTCTAGATCCGCCGGAAACGCCACTAGATCCGCCGGTAACAGCCGCAAAAAAAATCCGCCGGTAAAAGAAAATTTTCGGCGGAAAAATTCAAATTTCGAATTTTCCCGTATCGGCCGGTAATCGGCCGGAATCCGCCGGTAATTTGGTAGGTCCCAGTTCCGCCGGTAATGACGGACGAATCCGCCGGTAATTCCCCGCCGGTACCGGATCCGCCGGTAACCATCCTAAATCCGCCGGTAATACGAAATTTTCGGCGGGATTTTCGAATTTCGAATCCGCCGGTAATTCGGCTAGATCCGCCGGTAATTCGGATTTACCCGCCGGTAATTCTGATTAATCCGCCGGTAACTTTATTTCCGCCGGTAACGGCTATTTTCGGCGGATTTCAAATTCGAAATTTGAAATGTTAGCGTTTTTTTATACCCTATAAATACCTCTTTTATTCAAACCATTTCTCTACACTTCATTCTCTCCATCTTCTCCAAATCCGAATTTTTTCTCTCTTCCCTCTCCATATCCGAATTTCTTCTCATTTTCATCTCCATATCCGAATTTCTTCTCTCTTCCCTCTCCATATCCGAATTTCTTCTCATTTTCATCTCCATATCCGAATTTCTTCTCCCTTCCATCTCAAAATCCGAAAATTCTTCTCCTTACTCTCTACTATTTCCATTCTCTCCACTCAATCTTCCACAACATACCTCCTTCTCCCAAAATGTCATTGCATTCTCTCAAATTTTCCTAAGGTTTGTTTTTGAACTTTCTTTATAACATTGTTTAATTGTTTTACTACATTTTGTAAACTAAATGATTTTGTTAATATTTTGATGTATCTTCTTCAGATTGTTGTTCGTTTGAAGTTGTTGTTCGTTTGAAGTTATTGTTCGGGAAGTTAGAAATTTACATCAAGTCAGATACTTCTCTTCCCTAGAGGTTAGTAATGAAGTTACTTGTAACTATCACTTATTTTTGTTAATGAATGACTAGAACTAGAAAATATGTTAATTTAAAATTATTATAAGATGATAAAAAGTTATAAAACTAGTAGATTATGGTTACTAATTATTATTTGTTGTTTATATTAGTTAAGTTGTTAGGATTTGTTGCACAAGAATGTGAATTGAATCAGTTACAAGAGAGAGTTAAGTTGTTAAGTTGTTGTTTATGAAATTGAGAGAGTTGAGAAGATGGGTAAATTCATATTTCAAAAAATTTATATTTCACTATATATTACATAATAAATATTAACTATATATATATATATATATATGTAGGAGGCTGTTCTTCGTCGCCCCCCTACATTGGTTGAGATTTACCGCCAATTTCATATGAGAGAGGAGACGGGTGAATATGTTGAGGAGCGGGCAAGACTTGTTGAGGTAAATAACGTTAATTATTTAATATATATTAATATGAATATATATATAGATATATATATATATATAATTTTATAATTTGTTTATAATAATAGTCATGATTAATCATTAATTTCTTTGTTGTATTCAGGAAAATTTTAATCAATGGCAGACCCAATACCGTGAGACTCAGCAGAGTAGTGGCAGTACTGAGGTTGACCCGATTGAGGAGGGTCGAGCTGCTTTACTTGCTTGGAAGAAATCTGTGGGCCCTACAAAAAGTGGTCGGTTGGTAGGTTCTGGTGGTATAGGCCCGTCTGCATTTCAAGATTCCATTACTCCGAATCTGAGGACAGCATCTTCTTCGGAGAGAAGTACTGGTAGATCTTATGTCCCCACTGCTTCAGAAATGAGTCAAGTTCAGATTTTGACCAAAAAATTAACCGAACAACAGAAGAAATATGAGGAGGACTTACAGGAAATCAGACAGCAACAAGCGGAGAGCCGACGACAGCAGGAGGAGAGGGACAGGTTGAGTGAGGAGCGCTGGAAGCAATTAATGGATACTATGTCTCAGAGGCCACCTATTATGCCATCATCATCATATTTTCCATCACAGCAGATGCAGCCTTACGGTGGTGCTTTTCAGCCTTATATGCATCAGCAGCCATCATCATCATATAATTGTCCACCACAAAGTGCTTTTCAGATGTACCCTGGTCTTAACTCTCAGTCGCAGCAGCAGCTTCATTCCCAACAATCACCTTATCCTCAACAGCAGCCGCCCCATGTCCAGCAGTCACCTAATCCCCAACAACAGCCTTATCTTCAGCAGCAACCCCAACAGCAGCGACAGCAGCAACCCCAACAGCAGTCTGACTCCGATGAGGTCACCACTAATTTTGATATCTGGTTTAATAATACACAAGACCCTAACAACCCGTCGCGTTACTATGACTGCTAGTTATCCTATGTTTTCATTAAGTATTTTTATTAGAATGTAATTTCAGTTGTTGGATTTAATTAATTTATAATTTGTAATGAATATTGCTAATTAGTACTTTTATATATCTTTAAATTATAATTTAAATTACTTGTCTTTTGAATATTTTTATATATTTTTTGTTATTTATATAATTCACATTAATTGTCATTTTTATATTTTATATTAATTATCGTTTATTGTTATTTATTTATTTTTTTTCAATTCTAATATTACCGGCGGATTCGCAATTATTACCGGCGGATACAGTAAAAAAACTTACCGGCGGATCCTGGCCGTTACCGGCGGGTAATTCAAAAAATTACCGGGAAAAAAAAATTACCGGCGGGTATTTTGAAAAATTACCGGCGGAATAACAAAAAACAAAAAAAAATTAAAAATTACCGGCGGATCCCAGCCGTTACTGGCGGGAACGGAAAAATTTTACCGGCGGATTTTAACCATTTACCGGCGGATCCGGCGCCGGAAATTACCGGCGGATTCGGGGGTCCGAATTTCCGGCGGATTTTGTGATTTTTCCGGCGGAATTTCCGCCGGTAATTACCGGCGGCTTTACCGAGGGACCGATCCGCCGGTAATTACCGGCGGATATTCCGCCGGTTACCGTTACCAACGAACGTATTACCGGCGGATTTCCGGCGGCTGCTATCCGCCGCTAACGGCTAATTTCCGGCGGATTTTCGATTTTTCCGGGGATTTGGCCCGCCGGTAAATCACGAAATTCTTGTAGTGTTCATTTAGGCTCTTACACAATAAATGTTTAAACAAACAGAAAAGGCAGGCTGGTTCGCCATCACCGTTACTACACTCGTCTACAGGCAAGGCTCATGGCAGAGAATCAAGAAAATCCGGACAATGAGGTTGAGAGTTACCACTCGGGTCCGGATGATCCGGTTATAGAGATACTCAACCCCGAGCAGCTAGCTCAAGAAAACCGGGTTTTGAAGGATAAGGTAGGGGCTATGGAGGCCCAGATGGTTGAAATGATGGGTATGTTGAGGAATCTGAAAGGTGGGGCCAGTGCTGAGGCCACCGCCGTTGTAAACCCTGATGGAGTTGTCACCTTCATTCCCCCTCCGGGGCCTGTTAATACTGCAACTACTATTCCTCCTCCGGGAACGGGGATCCCTCATTTTGTCCACTCTCCAGGGGCAAACGGTCAGGGCCATCCAGCTGTTCAGAGGTACCCGTGGGGAATGCCAGTCGGTTATACGCCTAAAAGTGTTGAATCCAATCCAGCTGGGGTAACAGGGCCAAGTCAGGCTGCTGTGGTCGTACCTGGTGGAGTTGTTGGTGGACCACAGGTCCACGCTCCTAATCATGATGCTGCGCTACAGAGAAATCCACTCAGTCCTACTCCTGGGATCACTACCAACCCTCAGAATGTTGCGTATCAAGTAGGAAATCCCGCTCAGTTTGGGGGAAATTATTATGGCATGAGTAGTCATCCTCTGGGGCATGTGTTTGAAAACTCTCAGCCCAGAGACCAGTATCGTGTGCTTGAAGAACGGTTAAGGGCTGTGGAAGGTACAGGTGTTAGAGTCAAGGATGCCCGTGATTTGTGTCTCGTTCCAGATATAGTCCTTCCTCCAAAGTTTAAGGCACCTGATTTTGACAAGTACCGGGGTGCTGGTTGTCCATCAAGTCATATAACCATTTATTGCCGAAAAATGGCTGCGCATGCTAGTGATGATAAGCTGTTGATCCACTGCTTTCAGAATAGCTTAGCTGGGGCATCCTTAGACTGGTACATGCAGTTACAGTCTTCCGACATCCATAGTTGGAAGGACCTCTCAGAAGCCTTTTTGAAACAGTACCAGTACAATATGGATATGGCTCCAGATCGATCTCAGTTACAGCACATGGGCAAACGAGATAAAGAATCTTTTAAAGAATACGCCCAACGGTGGAAAAGTACAGCTGCACAAGTAAAGCCATCACTAACAGAGAAAGAGATGGTATACATGTTCATGGAAACTCTTCCGGCAATCTACTACGACAGACTGATAGGGAGTGTCTCGTCAAATTTCTCAGACATGGTAGTTATTGGGGAAAGGCTTGAAAACGGTTTGCGTAGCGGGAAGATCGCCAACCACTTTGGTAGTTCAGGTAGTTCAGGCAGCTCAGGTGGACAAAGAAAGCCCTCTTCTCATTTCCCTAAAAAGAAAGAGAGAGAGACCAATGTAATTTCAGGAGGAAATCCATCTTTCAGTACTCCACCGCAGACGGTACCATTCTCGGCACCAGTGCAACCTCAACGAGCCAATGATGGTTATAAAGCCCAGAACTACCAGTATAAGAAGCGCGTCAGTTTTGATCCAATCCCGATGACTTACACGGAGCTGTTCAATCATCTGGTCTCCAAAAACCTAATCAACACTCGCTCGATGAAGCCTCTCCAGCCTCTTTTCCCTAGGAGTTATAATGCCAATGCTACTTGTAGTTTTCATGAGGGTGGAATCGGTCACACAGTGGAGGACTGCAAAGCTTTTAAGCACGTAGTTCAGGACTTAATCGACGCTAATTGGATTTCTTTCAAACAGAACAGTCCAAGTATAACTACAAATCCACTGCCAGGACATGGGAATCCGTCGACCAATGCAATAGAAGATTCTACTGGACAGGTGATAAGGGAGGTTGAGAAAATTAAAACTCCCTTGGATGCCATTCACGCTGAATTGTGTCGATTTGAGGTCATTGAGAAAGGATGTTGTCAGGAGAATGGCTGTGCTGATTCCCTGTGTAAAGGGGTCTGTGAAGTTTTTAAGCAGATCTTGCAAGACTTGATGGACCGCCGTGTAGTTCAGGTAGTTACTTTTGAAACAGAAGAAAGCGTGATGACCCTTCAGTCTAATAATGGCAGAGAAGTCAGAAGGCCAATTGAGATTTTATATGATTACAATCCGAGGCAAGTTCAAGCCAAAGCTCAGCCCATAGTCATTGAGGTCCCTGCTCCCTTTCCATATGAGAAAGATAGTACTGTGCCCTGGAAATATAGTACTTTGCCTCCAGTGGAGAGTTCTCCAAGTGCATCTGCTGTCACCAATATATCAGGAGTGGGTAGAATGACGAGAAGCGGCCGTATGTATGCTCCGGAAACTCTTCGGGTTAAAACGTCTAAAGATGCTGAGGACAGGGTTAGAAAAGGAAAAGAGAAAGTATCAGAGGATACCCAGGGCAAGAAAGTAACAGAGCAGGAAGCCAGTGAGTTCTTAAGGATTGTCAGACAAAGTGATTATCAAATTGTTGATCAATTGAAACAAACTCCAGCCAAGATCTCTATGCTGTCGTTACTGCTCAGTTCAGAAGCTCATCGGACTGCCCTGATGAAAGTACTCAATGAAGCCCATGTCGCTGAAGATATCTCTGTGTGTCAGTTTGATGGGATTGTAGGAAACATCGTGGCAGCTAATCATTTGACTTTTGCTGACGATGAGTTACCCCCAGGAGGAAGAAAGCACAACCAGGCTCTGCATATCTCCGTCAAATGCGGAGACTATGTGTTGGCTCGGGTTTTGATTGATAATGGGTCCTCACTAAATGTCATGCCGAAGTCCACCATGGACAAAGTGGATGTGGACTGCTCTTATATGAAGCCTAGTTCGACGTTGGTGAGAGCGTTTGACGGGTCGAAGAAGGAAGTGCTAGGGGAAGTGGAGTTCCCAATTCAGATTGGACCGGAGACCTTTTATGTGAATTTCCAGATCATGGACATCACTTCATCATATAGCTGCATGTTGGGGAGACCGTGGATTCACATGGCGGGAGCTATTCCCTCTTCCCTACACCAGAGGGTCAAGTTTGTGGTAGATGACAAGATTGTTGTTGTGTTTGGTGAAGAATAAATGTTAGTCAATAAGCCATCCCCATTCCGTTATGTGGAAGCCGCTGAGGAATCTCTGGAGACCTCCTTTCAGTCCCTTGAAATTGCTAATGTTGTATTCGGAGGGAGCAAGCTTCCGTCACCAGGGTCAAAATTGTCAAGGAACGAGGAAATGGTCGCCAAGATCATGATAGAACAAGGATACAAGGTGGGATGTGGTTTAGGCAAGACTGGTCAGGGGATTCTTGCGCCTATTCAACTGAAGGAAAATCGAGACCGTTGTGGGTTGGGGTACCATCCTAATCAAGCCGAGAGAAAGGGGATGGCAGAGGAAAGAAAGAGCAGGTGGTTGGCCAAACTGAGAGGCCATGATCCTTGGTCAAAAAAGATCCCTATCTGTGATATTCGCCAGAGCTTTAAGAGTGCAGGGTTGCTGGACCCTAATCAAATCGCTGCCATTGGGGATGGTCCTGGAGCTGAAAAAGGTGATACCAGCCTAGTCCGCCGTTGCTTTGCCGGTGAAAAGTTGAAGAATTGGGAAGCTGCTGACTTTCCCGTGGCTTTTAATTCAAAGTAATAATTTGTAATGCACCCCTGTGGCTCTGCCCAAGGCCATAGGATAAGTTGTTAGGGGCACGCATGTTTTTATCTTCATTGCTATCATCATCAATAAAAACGTTGTTTTTGAAATTCATCAATAAAATCATTTCTCTTAATTTCATGTGTCTTCTCCGCTTTATTTTATTTTGCCTGTTTGTTTCGCCTTTCATTCTGCTTTTTTTTTGCCTCTGCAAATGCAGATCAACAATAATTATCTCTGAAAATAACAATGTCGATGATCCATATTTTGACTTTGATCATCCAATTAATCAAACTGAGGGAGATGTTGAGAACAACTGGAAATCTCCTCCAGAACTAATGAGATTAATGGAACAGGAAGAAAGGGTCATTCAGCCTCACGGAGAATCAACTGAGGTAATCAACTTGGGTACAGATGAGAACAAGAAAGAGGTTAAGGTCGGTACCGCAATGAACGACAGTGATCGTATGAAGTTAATTCAGCTCCTGCGCGATTACGTTGACATTTTTGCATGGTCGTATCAAGATATGCCTGGGTTGGATACCGATATCGTTGTGCACAAGTTGCCAGTAAAGCCAGAATGCCCGCCTGTAAAGCAAAGACTGAGAAGAATGAAGCCAGAGATGTCGTTGAAAATCCGGGATGAGGTAAAGAAACAGTTTGATGCCGGGTTTCTAGCGGTTGCCAAGTATCCTCAATGGGTTGCCAATATCGTCCCGGTTCCGAAGAAGGACGGGAAAGTCAGGATGTGTGTCGATTACAGGGATCTGAATAGAGCCAGCCCCAAAGATGATTTCCCCCTACCCCACATTGATATTCTGGTGGACAGTACAGCCCAACACTCTTTATTCTCCTTCATGGACGGATACTCAGGATACAATCAGATAAAGATGGCTCCGGAAGATATGGAGAAAACAACCTTCATAACTCTCTGGGGAACCTTTTGCTATAAGGTGATGCCTTTCGGACTCAAAAATGCCGGTGCGACGTATCAGAGGGCCATGGTGACATTGTTCCACGACATGATGCACAAGGAAATCGAGGTGTATGTGGATGATATGATTGCTAAATCCAAGACTGATGAAGAGCCTGATGACAAGCCCTGGTACCATGATATCAAGCAGTACATCACCACCAGGGAATACCCTCCTGGGGCATCAGAAAATGACAAGAGAACGCTCAGAAGGCTGTCGAGGAATTTCTTCATGAATGGTGAAGTTCTCTACAAGAGAAATTATGACATGGTTCTCCTAAGGTGTGTTGCAAAAGAGGAGGCCGAAAAGATTATGCAAGAGGTCCATGAAGGCTCATTCGGGGTTCATTCCAGTGGACACACCATGGCCAGAAAAATCTTAAGAGCCGGCTATTATTGGCTGCAAATGGAATCTGACTGCTACAGCTTTGTAAGAAAGTGTCACAAATGCCAAATCTATGTCGATTATATCCATGTACCACCTGCTTCATTAAACGTTCTGACTGCTTCTTGACCATTCTCAATGTGGGGGATGGATGTCATCGGTCCTATCGAGCCAAAAGCATCAAACGGGCATCGCTTCATCCTTGTCGCCATTGACTATTTCACCAAGTGGGTTGAAGCTGCCTCATACTCAAGCATCACTAGCTCTGTGGTGGCAAAGTTTGTAAAGAAAGATCTGGTTTGTCGTTACGGCCTTCCAAACAGGATCATCACCGATAATGGCAGCAACCTGAACAGCAAGATGATGAAAGACCTGTGCACAGAATTCAAAATCCAGCATCATAATTCTTCCCCCTATCGACCCAAGATGAATGGGGCAGTCGAAGCGGCCAACAAGAATATCAAGAGAATAGTTCAAAAGATGGTGGTAACCTACAAAGATTGGCATGAGTTGCTTCCTTTTGCTTTGCACGGATACCGCACTTCAGTGCGTACCTCAACTGGGGCAACCCCTTTTTCTCTAGTATATGGGTCAGAGGCAGTCCTCCCTATTGAGGTTGAAATACCCTCCCTGCGGGTATTGATGGAAACCAAGTTGGAAGAAGCTGAATGGGTACAAGCTCGTCTGGATCAGTTAAATCTCATTGAGGAAAAAAAGAATTGCAGCTTTGTGTCATGGACAGCTGTATCAACAGAGGATGAGGACGGCCTTTGACAAGAAAGTTCGCCCTCGAGAGTTCAACGAGGGAGATCTTGTGCTCAAAAAGATATTGCCCATTCAGAGCGATCCCTGAGGAAAATGGACTCCCACTTATGATGGACCTTATGTGGTCAAGAAAGCCTTTTCTGGAGGAGCACTAATACTCACCAACATGGACGGTGAAGAACTCAGAAACCCAGTCAATTCAGATTCGGTGAAGAAGTATTATGCCTGAAAGAAATAGACGAAAAAAGAGAAAGATAAGCCAAGTAAGAATTAGCTCGCTAGGTTGAAAACCCGAAAGGGCGGCCTAGGCAAAATCAGAGCGACCCGGTGGATTGAAAACCCGCAAAGGGCGATCCAGGCAAAAATTAGGGTCAGAAAACTTGGGCATGAAAATAAACAAGGGCATACAGCACTCCTAAAGGTTCGGATAGAGGGGTGATCAAGGTCAAGGACATAAATGTTTGGCATTGTTCCACAGAGACGGACATTTAGAAACTAGCTTTTCTCTCTTTTTCGTGTCTTTTTGCAGTTTAACTTTTCAAATGTATTGAACAGTCGGCGTAACTTTCTGTACGACCGGTTTCCACATCAATAAAGTTCAATTTTTCCCACATCTGTTTGCTTTTCTATTTTCTGCTTTTTCAGCTCAAAATAAACGTCTTATGATGATGGTAATACTGAATTGTAAAACATATGCATAAATCCTAGAGCATTGCAATCATTGCGAAATCCCCAAAAGTCACGGGAAGGAAGTGATTTCTCAAAAACAAATTAATGTTGCAAGGAAAATAATTGCGCCCATCAATCACTTCAGATGGCAAATCATAAAGCAAACCTGCACCCGGCCCGTGCGCCGCAGCAACTCTAATAAGTTCCCCAGTCTTGTGCCATGAGTGTCACGGGTCGGTCGAACCAGCAAAGAGAAAATAAGTCAAGAGCAAAAAAAAAAAACGATCAGAAAAAAGAAAGCTGATCAAGAAGAATCAAAAGAAAATCAAAAGCATTTTCACGGCTTTCATCAAATCATCGCATCGCATGCACTCGCATCACACGCACTCGCATAACATGCTTTTGCATAACATGCACCCATGCTCCATGTACTATGCCTTGCATCTGCTAACGTATGCAGGTACTGTGGATCAGTGCGGCAGCATTGACCAACTGAAGAAAACTAATTGGATTTGCGGATCCCCCTTTGGACCCACGTGTCCCCCAGAAGATTGACTTCACTTCGTATTCGAGCTGCGAGTAAGTCCCTTTGACCTCAATAGGTCCAGTAGAAAAGGATAGTTGTGTCGGCCTAAGACATGGCGTAGTCCTAGGGAAGTATTGAGATCTAGACTTGGTATTGTACCCCCCCCCCCTTGGTCGCTCTGAAGACCACCCCTTTGAGCCCACGTGCTCCCCAGGCCCAAGTGCAAACTTGGATCGTACGCGGTTCGTTAAAAGGCTTTAGGCAGCCTCTGGTGTCGGCTTATAGAGGGTTGGTACCTTTTTACTGTTTTCTTTACTGCTTTCGTTTACTGCCTTTGCTGGCTTATTGAGGGTTGGCACCGGTTGATTTCCTGTTTCGTTAGCTTACTGAGGGCTAGCACTCACTCAAAGAAGAGCAAAAAGGAGAGAAAAAGAAAAAGAAAATTTGGGTTTTCTCTAAGTAGACAAAATTGGCATAATTTCTGAATTCTTTATTTTTATTTTGCCTCGGAATATGTTCGGCCAATTCATATTCCTTGTTAAAATCCAAATAAAGAGGGGCAGCTGTCATACCCTAATTTTGTCCGCCTAGGTTTAAAACTCTAATTTTCCACAAAAATAAATAAATTGAGAAGTGTGGCGTTATTTTGAAGAGTGTGAAAAACATTGTGCATGCATTTTTGAGTTTTTAGGGCAAAAGGGTATTTTGGTCATTTTCTAAAAATAAGATATTTTCTCATCAAAAATCATTGTGCAATTTTAGAGAAATTTATTTGAAGCAAAACATTTTGGTCATGTATATATGCATGCGCATGCATGCATGCATTATGCACAAAAAATTCAAAAAGGCATCAAAAAGGAATGTTCTACAAAAAAGTTTCAAGATGTGATTTTTATGATATTTTTGGTCATGGTGATCTCATAAAATGGCATATTCTTCAAGATACTTTGTATGTGGCTCAAAATGGTTAGATTTATGTACAATTATCTTGAAAAGAATAATCAAAATTGAGAGGATAATTGGAGGGTTCATGGATAGTACAATGGTACAATTGCCAACTTGCAAAACTTGGTGACCAAGACCACACCCTACCCCAATGTTGCGCCATTCCCTCCCCATTTCCTCTCCAATTTTTCATTTTTGTCCCTCATCATGTGTGTTTCAATCCTCACCCTCCATTCAAATTTTAAATGCAATCCTAGAGTGAGATGAGATGCACAATGACCTAAATACCCTTTAACCTAGTTGCTCTCTATATATACCTTAGAAACCTCATTTCACACACACCTTTTTTTGGCCTCACAATTCCTTCACAAAACCCTAGCACACTGTCATACCCTAATTTTGTCCGCCTAGTTTCAAAACCCTAATTTCCAGCAAAAATAAATAATTTTGTGAGTGATGCATTATTTGAGAAAGGGTTTAGGGTATTTACCCAAGCATTCTAAGGTTTTCAAAATCATTTTTGACAAATTAAGGAATTTTGGGGCATTTAAAAGGGGCATTGTTTGGTCAATTTCAATTTAATAAATTTTTGCTAGCTGAAAATCCAATTAATTAATTTTTGGGAATTTATTTAATGAATTATTTTGAACAAAAAAATAAATAAAGAAAATCATTTTTCAAATTATGCGCATATTTTATATGTGTAGTAAAAAAATCAAGTTCAAATTAATTCAAGAAAGCATTTCAAAAAATAGTACAAGGAATATTCCCAAAAATTACATGATAAGATTTTTGTTGGCAATTTTGGTCATCTCTCATTTTCAAAAATGGCATATTCTTCAAGATACCTTGTATATGGCTCAAAATGGTTAGATTTATGTACAATTATCTTGAAAAGAATAATCAAAATGGAGAGGATAATTAGAAGGTTCATGGATGGTACAATAGTACAATTGCCAACTTGCAAAGCTTGGGCACCACTCCTCTCCCTTGATATTTCGAATACCCCCTCTTCATTTCCCTCTCATTTTGCATTTTTTTGCCCCTCATCAAAGTGTGTTTCAATCCTCACCCTTGATTCAAAATTAAAATGCAATCCCAGAATGAGATGAGGTACTCAATGACTTAAATGCCCCTAAACCTAATTGCACATTATATATACCCTCATATCCTCACCTCTCATAAGGTTTTGGCTCACAATTCACACTCTAAACCCTAGCACACAAACCTCTCCTCTCCTCTCTTCCTTTGGCCGAAACCACCCCCTCATTCCCTCACCTCATTTCTTCACTTTTTCACTTCAAATCAACATTCTAGTCCTAAATCCTTCATCATCCTTGCATTCTCTTCAAAGATCCATCTTCAAATCTCAAGAATCAAGCTCAAGATTGAAGATTAGAGGGTTGATTCAAGTGGTTTAGTGTTCATTCACCTTATTTCTTTTGCTATTCTAGCTTGGAGTTGAGGTATACTCTCACTCTTAACATCATCAAAATTTTAGCATAAAAAACGTAGATCATCAATCTATTTTTGCATATCAAGCATTTCTTTGCATTTTAGTGCTCTATTTTTTTGTTGAAATGTTGATATAATTGTTGTTGTTGAATGAGAGATGTGTTTCAAGCATTTTGACAAACACTTTGGGAGGTTTGGATGCTTGAAATGCATCTCTCTTTTGGAATAAATTGTGTGTTTGTGCTATTTTCATTTTAGTGCTCTATTTTTTGTTGAAATGTTGATATAATTGTTGTTGTTGAATGAGAGATGTGTTTCAAGCATTTTGACAAACACTTTGGGAGGTTTGGATGCTTGAAATGCATCTCTCTCTTGGAATAAATTGTGTGTGTGTGCTATTTTCATTTTGTGCTTGCATTTTCATGAATAAAATTGTGATTTGGGATTATGTTTCATTTCTCATATTGTAGAAAAATTAGGGTTTGTGTGATTTTAGTGCATTCCTTTGCTTAATCATGTGAATCCTTGCCAAAAAGCTTGATCTATGTCATTTGCTTGCATGATTTTGTTGTTTTCAAAGAATAAAATGAGCTTTTAGCTCTATGTTGGTGTCGCAAATCATGATTAGAATTAGGGTTTGTTAATTTTCTTGTGAAATGGGTTTGCAATATTGGGTAAAATGATTTCTCAAGTTGTTTTGGTTTGGTTGTTATGTACTTTGCTTGCAAATTGTTATATGTTGATGATTGGCAAGAGGACTCACACTTGTGTCTTTGTGCACTTCACTTTAAGTGTTGAGGATTGCCTAAGATGATTCAACACAACCTTGTGCTTTGATTGTAAACTTTGGTTTGCTTGTTAGTAACTTGTTTACAAAGTTATTCAATGTTGAGGATTGGCAAGAGGACTCTCACTTGTGCCTTAGGCACTTCATTTTAAGTGATGAGGATTGCCTAAGATGATTCAATTTTCTTTGTGCAATTCTTGCTTGAAAATGCAAATGCTAGTTTTCTAACTTGATTAATCAATTTTGGTTACAAAAATGACTTGTTAATGCCCTCTTTTGGTCACTTTTGGTCTTGCAAATGTGATGTTCTTTCTAGGTCAATGTTATGCTTTAATGTTGATGATTTGGTAAAAGGACTAGACACTTATGCCTTTGTGCATTGTCTCAAATGTCAAGGATTACCAAAAGGGATTCAACCTTGTGTTTTTATCTTGTGTTGATGCCTATTTGAATTAAACTTTTGCATTATCTATTTGTGTGCCTATTCTTGCAATCTATTTGGTTAATGTTGATCTTGCATGTTCATGGCCATTAAATGTTAGATGACTAAGTATCATTCTTATGCTCAAATGTTGTAATTGGTAATGTTTATGCTTATGCTTACATTGTTGATTGCTTTACTTACAATTTGTTAAATGTTGCACTTTGGTTCTTGACTTGGAAATTGATTGAATGTTCTACTTTCTTTTCCTTTTGGATGCCACGCCATCCCAACAAACCTTTTGTGACCAATGTCACCCTCAAACTCCCTTCTCCTTTCTTCAAATCAATCATTTTCTAAAGCTTTTTTCCAAACTCAATCTTTTCTCAAATTGTTTTCATAAGACAATCAAATTCTTTCTAAGATCAACAATAAACCTTTTTGAAAACTCATAAGGAGGCAAGTCGGACGTACGGCCGGTGTTGTCTAGCGTCCTAAGATCGGAGCTGTACAGCTCAAACATCTTGGGATACTTATGAGAATCAAAACAAGTAATTAACAACTTGAACCCTATTTCAAAAAATGAGTAAGGAATCGAGTCGGATGTACATCCGGTATTGGTTAGCGTCTTAGGGTTAGCGAGCTGTACAGTTCGTGCGAGCCTAAGATACTTGCTCAAATAAAAGCAACCAACCTCACAACAAATCTTTTTCTTCCTTAATCAAAAAAACATTTTCAATAAGTAGGGGGCACGTCGTCTGTACAGGCGGGGTTGTCTTTGTTCTAGGTCTAGTGGACTGTACAGTCTAGGACCAAAAACCCCTACAATGAAAAACACCAAAGTTTCTCGACTAAGGAGAACTACGTAAGCTTTGAATTCTCCATCGCACCGGGAGATACGTAGGAGCGGGTCACATCCCGTCAAGCACACTTTTAAAAAATAATAAAAAGATTCTTCTTTTCCCCCGTTTTCAAAAACACTTTTCTCAAATAAAAAAAGAAGTAGAACGAATTGTTTCAAATCAACTCTGTCATAACCGCACATCAAGTTAAAGGTTCCCTTTCGGTAGAAAGGAGGTGTGGGGTGCTAATACCTTCCCCACACCTAACCGACCCCCGAACCTACATCTCTAGTTCTCAAAGGACCACCCGCCTTAAAAAAAAAGGACCCTTTTTCAATGTTTTGGTCCCTAAATAAAAAATGTTGATGGCGGCTTCACAAATTTTCACATTGTACGATGAAAGGTCCAAACCGGATTTTTCGGGGTGCAACACACAAAAACCTCTTCTCTCCTCTCCTCCTTTGGCCGAAACCACCAACAACCATTCCCTCCTCCATTTTTCTTCATTTCACTTCCATTTTCCATCTCATATTAACTCCTACTTCATATATCATCCTTCTCTTCTACCAAGATTCAAGTGTTCATCATCCAATCTCAAGAACAAGGCAAGTTGCGCAAGGTTTTGGTGAAGATCTAGTTGATTTGTGGGTTTTTCTCTTCATACTCTTTATTTATTAGCTTGGATTCAAGGTATACCTCAAAACTCTTACATCATTCACTAAGTTTTTTTTTTTGCATCAAAATGTAAAAATCATGTTTCTAATCTTGCATCCTACCATATTCATGCATTTTAGTGTTGGTATATTGTTGATTTGTTGATTGTTGTTGGTGAGAGGTGTCTCAAACATTTTGACAAGCACTTAGGGAGGCTTGGGTGTTTGAGATTGCTTCTCACCCTCGAATAAATTGTGATTTGTGTTGTTATCATTTTGTTTGTTGCATTTTGTGAAATAAAATTGTGTTAGGAAGCTATGAATGTTTCGCACCCTTAGTATAAAATAGGTTTAATCGAGTTTTGATGCATTCCTTTATGCAATCTTGTTATTGAGGCTTGATTTTGAAGTTCCCATGTCCAAACATGTTGTTTGATTTTGCAAATATTCATTTTTCATGCCTTCTTACTTTCACAAAAATCAAAAAAAATATGAATAGTTATTGATCTTGGTGTTTGATTGCTTGGATCTTGTGAATAAATGTTCCTAAGTCTTGCTAGTGTCATTTGCTTGCTTGATTTTGTGGATTTGTTGAATGAAATTGTTGTTTGGTTATGTTTTGGTTCGCAAGTTTCTAATAAGTTAGGGTTTTGTTATTTCTTTGTGAAAGGGGTTTGCAATTGTGAGTAAAATGATTTCTCAAATTGTTTTGCTTGTTAGTAACTTGTTTGCAAAATTACTCTATGTTGATGATTGGCAAGAGGACTCACACTTGTGCCTTAGGCACTTCACTTTAAATGTTGAGGATTGCCTAAGATGATTCAACTTCCTTTGTGCAATTCTTGTTTAAAAATGCAAATGCTAGTTCTCTAACTTGATTAATCAATTTTGGCTACAAAATGACTTGTTATTGCTTTCTTTTGGTCACTTGTGATCATGCAAATGCGATGTTCATTCTAGGTTAATAATTTGTTTTGGTTGATGATTTGGTAAAAGGACTAGATACTTATGCCTTTGTGCATTGTCTCAAATGTCAAGGATTACCAAAAGGGATTCAACCTTGTGTTTTATCTTGTGTTGATGCCTATTTGAATTAAACTTTTGCACTATCTATTTGTGTGCCTATTCTTGCAATCTATTTGGTTAATGTTGATCTTGCATGTTCATGGCCATTAAATGTTAGATGACTAAGCGTCATTCTTGTGCACCAGTGTAGTAATGGTTAAGGTATATGCTTACGCTTGCATTGTTGATTGTTTTGCTTGCAACTTGTTAAAGTTTACACTTTGGTTCTTGATTTGGAAATTGATTTGAATTCTCTACTTCTTTTTCTTTTGGATGCCACGCCATCCCAACAAACTTTTGTGATCAATATCACCCTCCAATTCTCTTCCTCTCTTCTTCAAGTCATTTCTTTTTCCAAATTATTTTTCAAATTAAAACTTTTCTTCAAATTGTTTTTCTATAGCAATCAAATTTTTTCAAAGATCAACAACAAACCTTTTTGAAAATTCATAAGGAGTCAAGTCGGACGTACGGCCGGTGTTGACTAGCGTCCTAAGATTGGAGTTGTACAGCTCAAACATCTTGGGATACTTATGAGAATTAAAACAAGTAATTAACAACTTGAACCCTTTTTTTAAAAAAAATGAGTAAGGAATCAAATCGGATGTACATCCGGGATCGGTTAGTGTCTTAGGGTTAGCGAGCTGTACAGTTCGTGCTAGCCTAAGAAACTTGCTCAAATAAAAGTAATCAACCTCACAACAAATCCTTTTCTTCAAGTAATTCAAACCATTCTCAAAAAGTAAGGGGCACGTCGTCTGTACAGGCGAGGATGTTTGTTGTTTTAGGTCTAGTGAACTGTACAGTTCAGGACCGAGAACCCCTACAATAAAAACAAAACACCAAAGTTTCTCGACTAAAGAGAACTACGTAAGCTTTGAATTCTCCATCGCACTGGGAGATACGTAGGAGCGGGTCACATCCCGTCAAGCACACTTTTAAAAAAAAAAATATAATAAAAAGATTCTTCTTTTCCCCTGTTTTCAAAAACATTTTCTCAAATAAAAAAAAGAAGTAGAATGAATTGTTTCAAATCAACTCTGTCAAAACCGCACATCAAGTTAAAGGTTCCCTTTCGGTAGAAAGGAGGTGTGGGATGCTAATACCTTCCCCACACCTAACCGACCCCCGAACCTACATCTCTAGTTCTCAAAGGACCACCCGCCTTAAAAAGGACCCTTTTTCAATGTTTTGGTCCCTAAATAAAAAATGTTGATGGCGGCTTCACAAATTTTCACGTTGTACGATGAAAGGTCCAATCCGGATTTTTTTCGGGGTGCAACAGGCATCAGGGCCTGTCAAATGCAAAATCTTCCCCTTAACATTGGAAGGATCAGCCTTGGAGTGGTTCACCGAGCTACACCCAAACACTATCTCTTCCTGGGGTCAAATAGCCAGAGTGTTTCTTGCGCGTTTCACAACATCAAGAATAAAGCCTAAATCTCAGGATGTCTTGATCGCAATCCGGCAAGGGCCCCATGAATCTCTTCGGAGTTATGTAGAGCGGTTCAATCGGGAGGCAGACCAGGTGAGGAACCTGGACGATAACCAAAGGTTGTATTTCCTAAGAACAGGACTTCTTCGAGGGAGTAGATTTGAGGTCGAGGTTGGCCTACACATACCAAGGGACTTAGAAACCTTCCTCCGAAGGTCTCAGAGGTTTATGAATTACGAAGAAAAAACAATGGCGATAGAAGCTGCCGAAGCAGGGATGAATAGACAGCCTCGCGAAGAGAGCGACCAGAGACAACGTAGAGACCAGGGCGCACAGCAGAGAGACCCCAAAATCGAGAAGTTCACCGACCGAACGAAACTTAATATCTCGTACACAAAGATTCTAAAGGAAGGGCAGCGCCCATCTAAGAAATACTGCCGCTACCACAAAAGCAACGGGCATGATACTAACGATTGCATGGCCCTCAAGGATGACATAGAAGAATTGATCAGAAAAGGCAAGCTGTCCCAATATGTGAAGAAAGATCAGCCCAACATAAGGGACGACACGAAGCTGGTCCGGTCACCTCGAAAGGGAAAGGCATCAGCTAATGAGGTGGCCAAAGTCAGAGAAGAAGAAGAGGATGAGGACGATGATGTCCCGGATACCAGAAGGTCAAGGGGAAAGCAAGTTGCCTTATAAGAATTGATTGTATGTCATGAAATAAAAGACGGGCAGAACACTCTTTTTCCCGCAGGGTTTTTTATCGAGGTCTGCCCCACCGTTAAATAAAAGAAAACATTTATTTTTATATCTGTGTGTTCATAAGTTTCTTTAATTACGAACGACCAATCGAGAGCGAATTTAGGCACAATCGAAGCAACCTAAGATTGGTCGCACCCCTGAGGACGAGTTAAATCCAAGTCGAACCTTGGTAAACTGTCCAAAGGAACTTAAACGAATTTAATTACAAACGAAGCAACCTGAGATTGGTCGCACCCCCAAGGACGAGTTAAATCCAAGTCCAACCTTGGTAAACTGTCCAAAGGAACTTAAACAAATTTAAGTACAAACGAAGCAACCTGAGATTGGTCGCACCCCCAAGGGCGAGTTAAATCTGGGTAGGAGCCTGGTAAACTGTCTGCGGGCTAAGATCAATCCCACTCGAACGAAACAGGTGGAAAATACAGATAACGCGAGATCAACAAGTCTAACACGAAGGCTATCAAATAATTAAGTAAACCAAACGAACTTAGCGGTTTGCATGATAATAGAAACTAGATAAACGAATCATTTAGCGGGCGTGGCCGCTCCTCCCTTGGAAGATCTGGCCAGGCAAGACCTGGCAAAGCAAGGGACGATCATGCCTGCCAGGGACGATCATGCCTGCCAAGGGACGATCATGCCTGCCAGAAGCGATCATGCCTGCCAAGGACGATCATGCCTGTTAGAGGCGATCCTGCCTGCCAGGGACGATCATGCCGGCCAGGACGATCATGCCTGCCAGGGACGATCATGCCTGCCAAAGGCAATCATGCCTGCCAGGGACGATCATGCCTGCCATGGGACGATCATGCCTGCCAGAGGCGATCATGCCTGCCAGGGACGATCATGCCTGCCAGAGGCGATCCTGCCTGCCAGGGACGATCATGCCGGCCAGGACGATCATGCCTGCCAGGGACGATCATGCCTGCCAGGGACAATCATGCCTACCAGAGGCGATCCTGCCTGCCAGGGAAGATCATGCCGGCCAGAGGCGATCATGCCTGCCAAGGACGATCATGCCTGCCAGGGACGATCGTGCCTGCCAGAGGCGATCATGCCTGCCAGGGCCGATCGTGCCCGCCAGGGACGATCGTGCCTGGCCAAGTACGACCTGACCAGGGGTGACCAAGTATGGCCAAGTATAAATTGCCATGACGTTGCCCATGTAACAAACGTTTCGAAGGACGAGAACGCATATCGAACATGTCAAATATATCGTCAAAGAGTTTGAGTATCATACATGCGCAAAGAGTTTAGGCAAAATAAACCATGTAACAAAGTGTCGGAGTATGAACACACCGAGTGTGGGTTACAACCAAATCAGATAAACTCCAAAGCTAGAAAATTAAAGCGTAAATCAGGGTAAAGTAATATCAGAACTACAAAAGGATGTGTAACAGAGACCCAACCACCCTCATGGCCGCTGATAGATAACCATGTTGGTCCCATCAGGCCTGCCGGTGGGCTTCACAATCTGATTACCTAGGACGACATGATTGGGATCAAAAACAGTCGTGTCAACCACCACCTCGGGATAACGAAGCTGGACTTGCTTCAGAGCATTAGCAAACTGATCCTTTACGATCTCAACGGCATCACGTGTGACTCTGTCACCCCAATCTTTAGCCTCCTCCAATGCCTTCTCATTCTCATCTCTCTCTTTCTTCAATTCTTCGACCTCATCTTTGAGCGTGGAAACCGATTTCTCGAACTCTTCCCTCATCTTAGCCTCGGAAGCCTCCTTGGCCAACTTCAGCTCTTGCAGCTCTTCCTTCATCTTAGCTTCAGAAACCTCTTTGGCGGACTTCAGCTTCTGCAGCTCTTCCTTCAACATGTTAGCCTTCCTCTCAGATCCCTCCAGGGCATCTCTGGCTCTCTTTGCTTGATCCAAAGCCTTATCCCTCTTCGCCGTCAACTCTGCAAAAATAAAGAAGTAATGTAAGGAAATCCAAAAGCAAGATATGTTGACCGGTCAAGCTAAGCCAAAAGAATTTACCTGCAAACTGTTCATCCTCCTCATTCTGAGTCCTCTTCAGCAGCTTGGAAGCAGCCTTCAAAAAGTCAATAGCAGTGTCGATAGGGTCTTCCATGAAGCGATCACGGTAAGCAGCACCCAACTGGTCCAACATCACCATAGGAGACTTGCCACAACCATGCTTTTTCTTCCCAAGTTGATCAGGTACGCCCGCGGAATGGTGTACCGCTCCATCAGACACAACATCATCAACCCGCCTCCTTTTTCTTTTCTGAGGACCTTCAGGGTCGCCCCCGGGATGTGGATCCACCGGAGGAGTTTGTGGATGCATCTCGAGATGTGGTGGGGAAGGAATAGGGGTAGAACCCTCAGCACGAACCGATGTTTTGCGCTTCGGAGGCCCCTGTCTGGCACCAGCAACTAGCTCAGCAAAAGTCAACTGTCCACCTACCATCTCGTCTGCAAGAAAACAAACAGTTGTTAGAAAACAAGGCCACAAATAAGTGATAAAACAACAAGTGAAAATACCGAACCCTCAGCACGAACCGATGTTTTGCGCTTCGGAGGCCCCTGTCTGGCACCAGCAACTAGCTCAGCAAAAGTCAACTGTCCACCTGCCATCTCGTCTGCAAGAAAACAAGCAGTTGTTAGAAAACAAGCAAGGCGGCAAATAAGTGATAAAACAACAAGTGAAAATACCGAGCCAAGAGAATAAGGAAATAAGATAACGAGTGCCCCTCCTTCAGGGAGGATCGAGTGCTCCTCCTTCAGGTAGGATCGAGTGCCCCTCCTTCGGGGAGGATCGGGTGCCCCTCCTTCGGGGAGGATCGAGTGCTCCACCTTTGGGGAGGATCGAGTGCGCCTCCTTCGGGGAGGATCGAGTGCCCCTCCTTCGGGGAGGATCGAGATCTCCTCCTTTAGGAGGACCAACTCAAGTGGACTAACCAGATGACGTCAACGAACATGCACTTAAGCGAATATGTCAAGGGGTAGGGCTGAAACCCGACCAGTCAAAAATAAAGACGACCTCACTCACGCACTAAGCGGGAAAGAGGAATCTCGCCCTCGCATTAGTCTGCAGACCATAACGATGGCTGTGGTTGTCCGATTGAGGCATGCAAGCATGCGTTGGAAATCTGAGAAGTAGAGCTACAATTCTTATGTTGAGCTAGAAATCCAATTCGAACCTCAACCCCTTCTGGTAGCCCAAGATTGGGACGACCACTTCTTGGTCGCCCGAATGCGACCTTGGAGGACGGTCTGGTCCGAGGTTCATAACTTCGTCCATATTTATTCAATAGGGGAGTGTGAGTATGTGTTGGAAAGTTAAGAAGGATTCCTACAACTTTCATGTTGTACACAAAGTCTAATTCGAACCTACTCGACCCCTGATGGTCGCCCAAGATTGGGACGACCACTTCTTGGTCGCCCTCATGCAACCTTGGAGGACGGTCTGGTCAGAAGACCATAACTTTGTCCATGTTTATCCGATGGGGACGTGTGAGCATGCATTGGAAATATTAGAGACAGAGCTACAATTCTTATGTTGATCTCAAAATCCAATTCTGGGGGCCTCGACCCCTTCTGGTCGCCCAAGATTGGGGCCACCACCTCTTGGTCGCCCGAGTGCAACATTGGATGGCTGTTCAGTATGGAGACCATAACTTCGTCCATGTTTATCCGATGGGGGCGTGTGAGGATGCGCTGGAAAGATAAGAAGCAAAGCTACTATTCTTATGTTGAGCTCAAAGTCTTATTCGGACGTCTTCAACCACTGCAGGTCGCCCAAGATTGGGGCGCGCACAACACGAGAATGGGCAGTTGGCACCATGGAGAGCTATCTAGTCTGACAACCTTAGAGGCATGGGCAACCAAAAGATACTCAGCATCGATCGTGCAAGGATGAAAGAGAAAATGAACTTGAGCAAAGTAAATCATGCAACAAAGTACCAAAGTATGAACGATCAAATTATGGGTTACAACAAATCAAATACAACGGTCGTCAAGGTGAGAGGATGGTCTGATCGCCGGACGAAAGGATGGTCTGATCGCCAGACAAGAGGATGGTCCGATCGCCAAGTAAGAAAATGGTCTGATCGCCAAAGTGAGGTGGTCACCTAAGATCACAGAAACCAAATTACTAAGTTATCCAAGTCCTACCAAGCCCATTACGCAAAGAAATTGAACCAAGAATTGTAGGGAAATTACCTGGGTGGCAACGTACTCGTCCAAACCGAAAGAAAGGGAGAATACCTTTGGATCAATATTTTCCGATAAAGAAGACCAAGTCACGTCCTAGGATGGTCAAGACGACCCACTGGATATAAAAATAAAAGGATCGATCAAACTCAAAGAAAAACGAAGTTCTCGGCTTATAATTAAAACCACACAAACAACTATCTTAATAAATTCCAAGCAATGAAGTTTAAGGCCGTGTACCTTGAAAGAAAAATCAAAGAACCCGAAAGATTAAAACGCCAAATCGAGAAGAGAAAGGATCAAGATCGCGATCAAACCTGCAAACACGGTATAAAAATGAGTGACCGCCAAAAATTAACAAGTCTTGGTAAATAAAGATGCCACCCCATCGATTTCCTTCAAGCTCACTACGGTAAAATTAAATGATACGAAGAATAAGGAAAAATGGGATAGTACCGTGTTAGGCCACGAAATAAGCAGGTCGCCCCTTTTTGGTTTGCGCGCAATAAGAGAGCGGCTCGCCCCTTTTTCGTTCGCACCAAGGAGCTTCGGGTCGCCCCCTTTTTGTTGCGCCAAGGAAAAGTGGGTCGCCCCCTTTTCGTCACGCCAAGAAGGAAGTGGGTCTCCCCCTTTTGATACGCCAAGGAGGGAGTGGGTCGCACCTTTTTGTTCACACCAAGGAGGAAGTGGGTCGCCCCCTTTTGATGCGCCACAGAGGGAGTGGGTCGCCCCTTTTTGTTCACGCCAAGGAGGAAGTGGGTCGCCCACTTTTGTTCACACCAAGGAGGAAGTGGGTCGCCCCCTTTTGATGCGCCACAGAGGGAGTGGGTCGCCCCTTTTTGTTCACGCCAAGGAGGAAGTGGGTCGCCCACTTTTGATGCGCCACGGAGGGAGTGGGTCGCCCCTTTTTGTTCACGCCAAGGAGGAAGTGGGTCGCCCCCTTTTTATGCGCCAAAGAGGGAGTGGGTCGCCCCTTTTTGTTTGCGCCAAGGAGGAAGTGGGTCGCCCCCTTTTTATGCGCCAAAGAGGGAGTGGGTCACCCCTTTTGTTTGCGCCAACGATGAGAACGGGTCGCCCCCTTTTGAGTGAAAGAGGAAATTGAACTTTTTGAGAATGAGTGGTTGAAATGAAAGGAAGAAATGACCCCTACACTCTCATATATATAGGCCCACGAAAATAGGCCCTATGAAAATTAAGAAAATATTTTTTCTTATATATTCGAAATATGCAGCGAAATCAGACGACCAGGAGAGTATCTATCAATTATCGACCGATCCGATACGATATCAACTGCCGAAAATTCACAAGTTGTGTACTGGGGGCAAGACCTATCAAACTACTGATCGAGCACGATTAGCAGGACTGCGTATCAAGCCTACACCCGCTCAGCGATCGACCTTGGCTTAGGGGCAACTGTTCTGGACTGGGCCAATCGTCAGGCCCAATCCAGTAGCAACGATCCAACCCAGCAAGATATAGCTGACTTGGGCGTCGGAGTGTTCTCGCAGGTATACCCCCCCCCCCCCCCCCCCCCCCCCCCCCCCCCCGCGCGTTCAAGTTTTCCTCAGCCTACAGTATCGGACGATCCGTCCCTTGACCGTCTCCGCAGACCATCCGTCTCCGCAGATCAATCCCAAGGTACGGTTCAGACATCATTTTCTACGTATTCTATGCTTCACGAAAAGAGACAAGGAACATAAACTAATCTACAATAATCGAGTTAAGAGAAATAATATTCATTTAATAGTCGCCATCGAGATCGGTAGCTTCAGATTAAACCTGTTTTACATTCATTTATATTACATGGTCAGTCTTAGGGATCAATAAGAAAACAAAATAGCTTGTTACAACACAAGGAGCTAAGCAAATATTATATGGCCAGGTTGGGTATCTATCAACATTCTTGGGAGGAAGTGGGGCAGAGTGTGTGTGATTTTGTTCATCAAGTTTGGTTGGATCCTAAGCAAATAGCTAGAGTCAATCTCACCGATATTTGTCTGATCCCTAAGGTGTCTAAACCTGAATTTGTTGATCAATTCAGGCCCATATCTTTGTGTAACTCCATCTACAAGATTGTTAGCAAAGTTGTGGTGCAGAGGCTTAAGGACATTGTTCCAATTATCATCTCTCCTTATCAAGCTTACTTCATTGCTTAGGCAGGGTACAACTTATAACAACTCGGACTCCACTTTGACAGTCGAGTGACGTCTGCTAAGTATAATAGGAACGATAGTGGCAACAAGATATGGCCAGAGTCAGCATATAGTATTGATACATACTCAGATATAATCTGGAAAATAAGATACTAATAAAAATTAGAAGAGATTAGAATATAAATTGATTTACATGCATGTGACATGTTTAAATTGAGTTTTATCTTATCTTCCCATTTTTCTGACTTGTACATGTATCTTAGCCCTACGTGTTTTTCTTTTGTATATTTATTGTAACGCTTAGATCCAGTCGAGGAGCCACTTGTAGCAGACGGAGATACTTTGCCTTCCACGATGAACGTTGAAGGCTCCGAGGATGTCAGTGCGATATGATGAAGCAGTCAGGTGTCTCACTGAGAGAACTTGAATTTTGTTTAGCCAGGGTGTCAGTCCTTTGATTCTCGTTAAGTTTGTTATTTAGCTGGCTTTGTTTTGTGTTCTTATGTTCCGCTGTTTTGTAATAAACGGTTATATGTTTGAGTGACTTTAGTATTGTCACATATTTTGCAAAACTCTTAAAAATTGTTTCTTAATCTATGCAATGCATGTTCAGTTATATAATTAAGTAAAGTCTTGAATTTATTTGTTGTTGAGATTTAGAAGATTAAGTCTAAAGGGTTACTATGATGAAGACGAGGGTCGTCTCAGGCTCAGCTCTCGTTGTCGATCTCTTGTTGTCTCTTTGTTGCCTCTCCTGTTGGCGCTCTGTTGCCAATCTTACTATCTGTGTCTCGTTGTCACTCCCACTAGAATAGTGTTAATTTTTTTGACAATTATTAATGGTTAAATTGAAAGAATATAAGCGCTCTGCTAGGGCTAGGGGCTTGTCCCTAACCTGCGCCGCACATGGTAGGAGCGCTGCCGGACGTGCTTGAAACTACAAGCGTTGCACACCAATCAGGTTGCAAGGGCGCTGCAGAAAAGCAAAACGTGGGAGACAATTTGCTTGATTTTCACGCTGCTATATGCGCTTCACAGAGGGCCACAAAGCTTTGTGCAGAACAGCAAAAAGCCAGCACAGGAACCAATCACATTGGCTAGAGAGGGCTGATCACCATCAACCAATTAGAATCTCCTTGGATCAAAAACTCCACAATTGGCAATTCACGCACAAAAGTCAAAGAAAAGGATTCTATTCAAGAATCAATTAATGCTCATCACAGCAGGCACCCCCCTTCTCACTCTGCCAGCGCGTCACTATATGGCGCGATTAGAGGAATTTGCCTCTGCTGTCCCCGGTTCTGAAAAATGATAAGATGTTGTTTCCTGAATTAGCAGCGTCTGTCCCAGCAACTGTAGCACTGCCTGCCTCGGCCGGTAAAAAAACAGTCCCAGCCCAAAAAAATAAAAATAATTCTAAAATAACACACTTTTTTTATTATTTACCAATCTAGTACACATTTTTTTTAGTTGAGAAGTCGTCACCCTCCAAACCGACTTCTCAACGTGATTTTAGAAAAAATTTGATTTTTTCAGTTAAGAAGTCGTCACCCCCCAAACAGACTTCTCAACGTGATTTTTCAAAAATTTGGTTTTTTTCAGTTGAGAAGTCGTCACCCCTCAAAACGACTTCTCAACGTGTTTTTTTTAAAACAATTAAATATTAATAATAATACCAATTATAATTTATAATTTATTTTAATAATAATACCAATTTATATAAAATGAAAATTAACTAAAAATTTCGTATTTATTTTAATAATTTGCAACATATTTATTTATTAAATAAATAAATATGTAACACTAAATATAATTGAAACATTTATTTTAATTGATCAAATAAACTCATTTATTAAATTATATATTACAAATGATTACAAGAGTTGTACAATTAAATTGAAAGATAAAGTTTTATTGTCCTAGATGGTGCCCAGTCCCACAACGTGGCGGTCGACGGTTACGATGTGGACGTCGTGCTGGTATTTCTTGTTCAGTGGGGGCAGGTGCAGGGGCAGGTGGTTGTTCATATTGGTACCCTGTTGATGAACTAGGTCCTGCCTGGTCGGGGTTCCATGTTGGTCCAGATTCCAAAATAGATTGATAATATCTATATGGTTCCGGCGTATTATAATCGGGACTAAGCAAAGGACCTAAAAAATCCTGGTCGTAAGAAGCCGTAGAATACCTATGATGATCTTGGACTGGCGTGTATTCTACTGACAGGTTGGCCGCCTCATAATGTTGATATGTTGGTGGGAAGGAGACAGAGTGGCGGTGAGGCATAGGCTCTTCGCTCTGTTCAAAGGTTGGCCGAGTAGGTGTTGCATGTTGACTACGGCTGCGATGTTGAGATTGACTTGTCTGCCTAGTTGGTGCTTCTTCTCGATCATTCACTGCACCACTACCACGTGGGTCCATTAGTTGTTGGTTGATAGAAAGAGATAACCTAGAATTTGTTGTTAGCCACATCATATATTCTGGTGTGTTGATGGGCTTTCCCTGTAACGACTGGCCAATAAGAACTCCTTGTTCTTTATCATTCCAAGACTGAATAAATCGACCATGCCTTACTAGCCAGTTTTCATCCGCATTTCCTCGCATGTCGAGGTCATGCAGTTTGTCCAAATTCTCGGATCGAATGGGTATATCTTGCACGAGGCCAAACTGCATTTTCACTCTATCTATTTGGTGCCATTCTACAATTTGGAAACAGACCAACGCCGTTTTTGCACTCCATATTGTACTGTCTTGGAATGCAGTTGATGGCAGATTGACTTGAATTTCCTGATACGGCAACCACTTAAACTGGAAAAAAATTAAGTGAGTAACGAGCTATTATGCATCGTTTACAAAATTTGACATAACAAAAATTAATTATACGTACCTCATCTAGTGTCATGTGGTCTATCCTTGACCTGATGTCAACAAGGGTACAGGGAGTATTGGTGAAAGTTTAGACCCCTTTGAACCCATCTATAGAAACAATAAAACGTTATTCACTTAATTTTTACGGTAAAAATACTATACACGTGTCAAAAAAATTTAAACTACGGTAAAAATACTAAACACGTGTCAAAAAAATTTAAACTACCTTAAAAATACTAAACACGTGTCAAAAAATTTTAAACTACGGTAAAAATACTAAACACGTGTCAAAAAAATTTAAACTACGGTAAAAATACTAAACACGTGTCAAAAATTAAAATAGTTAGTCTTCATAAAATTACCACAACACTTTGTTTACCTTTTTGCTAGTGGTTACTCAACAACACGGCTTACTTGTGGGGTTAGAAATGGCATGCGATACCAAACCCATGATTGTAAAAGCAAAGTACATCCACCCATGAAATTTGAGGACGGTGCAGAAGCTCTACACATTTCTCTGTACAAGTTCGCTAGACATGCCGAACCGCAACTGTATTGTGAAACTTCTTCAATGTTTTCCAATAGGGGTAGGTACTTCAAGTGAACTCGATTTGATGATTTATCTGGGAGTATATACCCCCCAATCAACCGCAGCATGTACGCTCTGCAATGGGCTTCCACTACTTCTTTGTGAGCATGTTCGGGAATATCAGTAAATTCCTCCTCGAGCCACCTAAGCTTGACTGTTCCCCTTCCTTTGATCATTTGTCGGTGTTTTACCCAAGAGTTTCTCGCATAGCTCATCATATTCACGTTGTGTCCTTCCTAATCCCGAAACAGCGTATCCGTCTACGGTTAGACCCAATTGTAACGCTACATCCTGGAGAGTTATTGTGCACTCTCCTAGTGGAAGATGAAACGTGTGTGTTTCTAGTCTCCAGCGCTCGACCATTGCCGTCACCAAGGAAGGATCTATTTTGAATTTTCCAAGAGTTGCAACTTTTAGAAACCCAGCTTGAATTAAGTAGTCCCTAATCTGCGGATGTGGAGTTTCAATGGTAAAATTTTTGAATTAGTACTTACGACCTTAAATTACACGTGTACAAGAAACCAAACAATGACTAAAAACAGATTTTTCTAAGTCTAATAAATGACTTTTCTAGCATGTTGAGATCAATTTTTACCATGTTTATTAAATTAAAAAAAATTTAAAAATTATATGACATTATAGTAGAGTTATAGAACTACGGTTTCATGTGTTGAATTAGTACTTACGACCTTAAATTACACGTGTACAAGAAACGAAACAATGACTAAAAACAGTTTTTTCTAAGTCTAATAAATGGCTTTTTTAGCATGTTGAGAACAATTTTTGAGGAGAAAAATACAATATATTCAATTCTACTGCTCTCTATAAAACTGTCGGGGCAATTTGGGCCTTTAAAACTGTCGGTGCAATCTTGGCCTTTAAAATTGTCGGTGCAATCTGGGCCTTTAAAACTGTCGGTGCAAACGATCACTCATATCGTTTATCGCTGCCCCCGGATCGGCGAAGGTAATCGTATTCAGTGGTGCGTAATGACTATCAAGATTGACAAACACGTTCGACAGATGTTTGAGCAGCATGAGATGTTTCAACCTCATACTCGGAGTCCTATCGAGTTATGCGTCCAAACCACTATTTCCACCGATGAGATCATCCGTCGGGTTATCCCTCTAGGGGTCCAATGGCCACTACTAGAAAATGTTTGGTGGAAGTAGTTTCGATCATGTTTTCCTCTCGTTTCGTTTTTTATTTTCTATTCTTGTATTTCTGAAAAAAATTTTGTTTATTTCAGTCTTTTTTCTATATTATATTATGTTCCAATATTTATTCTATTAATTTTTTTCGTAAATATTAACGTAATTAAATTATAAATAGGTACAATCATTTGTATAAATTTATTTTTAATTTATTTAGGTATTTATATATTAATTTAGGTATTAATTTATTTAGGTATTTATATATAAATTAATTTTTAAATTATTTAGGTAATTAGTATATAATTGGTATTATTATTAATATTTAATTTTTTTAAAAAAATACGTTGAGAATTCGTTTTGAGGGGTGACGACTTCTCAACTGAAAAAAACAAAAGTTTTGAAAAATCACGTTGAGAAGTCGTTTTGGGGGGTGACGACTTCTCAACTAAAAAAAATGTGTGCTAGATTGGTAAATAATAAAAAAAGTGTGTTATTTTAGAATTTTTTTTATTTTTTTGGGCTGGGACCGTTTTTTTGCCGCCTCGGCCTCTGCGATGACCTCCTCTGCGCTGGACAAGCCGGTCTTGGTTCCAGCGCCTGCGCCTATGAGCAGCGCCTGCGTCAGCAACAAGTCTCCTCATGGTGGTGCGGTTGTGGGAGCCGGTGGTCCCACTGTTGGAGCTGTAAATTTGGCTCCCTCATCAGATATTACTGCCAATGGTGTTAAAAAGAAATCTTTTTCTGATGCGCTGAAAGGTAACTCTCAAGCCCCTAATTTTACAAATAAAAAATATTTTTCGGATTTTGATTACATCAGGCAGTTACCGAAACCTTGTATAAAAGGGGATGTCCTTGCTATTAAAATTTCTGAAGATGAATATCAAGCTAGTATTGCCGAATGCGTCAACATTTTATATGAGAGAATTATTTTGTCGAAAGGAGATAAGCCGTATCCGATTCAGGACTTGAAGAAGAAAATTTCTAATATGTGCAATATTTCATCTGATTGGTCCCTGGTCTCTCTTGGTAAGGGATTCTTTGAATTCTCTTTTTCCTCCAACGATGATCTTAGAAGAGTTTGGTCGCTTGGTTCTAGCAATTTAAATCCGGGTGTTCTGCGTTTGTTTGATTGGAAGCCTGATTTTGACCCTCTTTCTGCAAAACAAACCAATGCTCAGTGTTGGGTTAGACTTCATGGTCTTTCCCGGGAATATTGGAGGCCAAAAATATTGTTTGAGATTAGTGGTAGCCTAGGAGTTCCTGTTGCTTTGGATGAAGCCACTATGAAGAGGACTTTTGGTCACTTTGCTAGAGTTCTTATTGATGTTGACTTATCTGCTAAGTTGCATGATCAATTGCTAGTAGAAAGAGAAGGATATAAGTTTCTCATCGGAGTAGAATACGAGTGTGTACCTCTGCTTTGCAACTCTTGTAATTGTATTGGTCATTCTCTCCAAAATTGTAATCCTCAAGATGTGGAGATGAATCAAGGAAACCAGGTGCAGCCTCGAAAGGCGAATCTTGCCCCTATTAAACATACCACTCAGTATGTGCCAAAGAAGGATAAAGGAAAGTCAAATAAGCAAGATCCTAGTGTGGCTTTGGTTTTGGTAGAAGAAGAGAATGAGCCCAACCGCTTCAAGGGTATTAATAACATTGTTATTTCACCGGAGGAGATGGCTGGGAGTCCAAACCCTCTTCTTGATGTAGCAAATCGTAACGCTACGCAAAAGGATTCTTCAATTTTGTCGACTACTCTTGGTGTAACCCCTCGGAGAACTCTACTTTTGCTCATAGTTCTCCTGCGAATGCCCCCATTTTAGGGGTGACAGTGGCCCCTTCTTCATCAAATATCTCTTTACAGGAGGTATGTTATTCCTCCACCCAGCCTCCCACGACTCGACTCGATTCCAATGATATTTCTCACTCAGTGGAGGCAACTAACATGAAAATTTCAGGAAAGAATTGGGGGGATGTCTCAGATGATGAGACTGTTTCTAATATGCAAGCAAGTGTGGCACGTAATAACATTTCCAATCCGCCAGCCCAAAATTTACTTGCTGCCTCAGATTCCGTTGTTGTATCGAACTCGGTAGTTGAATCTGACATGAATATTTTACGAAAGCTTTCGGGTGAGTTGTCAGACGATGTTGGTGATCCTGTGACTTCTGATTCCCATGGAGCTGCTGCGCGACATGCTCACTTTGAACCTGTGGTGTTCAAGACTCAAAAGAAGAAATTAAGACAAAAAAAGAAGTTGGTCATTGGATACAATACTCGTTCAAAAGCAAATTCTGTTTCTAAATCCTTTTGATCTGGTTTGGTGATCCTGTCTTCGTTTTTTACCTCTTTATTTATTATTTTTCTTCTTTATTTTGTATTTTTTATTTTTCGTTGGCCTGTTTTGCTCTCTTGCCTGGGGTTTTGGTCTAGTCCCCCTTGGTATCTTTATTGTCTTCGTTTTTCTTTTTTAATAGATTCATTTTTCTTTGAAAAAAAAAATTGAATGATTTTAGTAGTTTTAATAGATATGTTATAATTCCGTCAAATATATATATATATATATATATATATATTATAATAAAGAGCAAATTTTAGATCATTAAAATTAATTTAACCATTTTAATTAAACTATTAAAATATTAAAAAAAATTATTTTAAACTTTTTGTTAGTGGTTAAATTATTTTTGACTATTGGGTCTCAGAATGACATGCATCTACAAAATTAGCATTTCTATAAAAAAAAATGGATGGAAATTTAACAATAGGATTAAAATTGTGGATTTCATAAAATCGAGGATCAAAATTGTGAGGAAAACTGGGGGGCTAGAACTACAGATTTGATAAAACTAGTGACCAAAATTGTGAAAAATAAAATAAGGAAACTAAACTTTTTAAATAAAAATTAAAAACTTTCCTGTTAAATACTTAAATATATGAGATTAACATGTTGTGAAAAAATTGCACCATTATTTAATAATTTCGCCATTTAAAATATGAAATTTATTAAAGTGTAATGTTGGAGAAATTTCTTCCAAAATATATACTTGGAATTTCGTTGAGGAATGGTTAAAGAAATTTGACTTATATCAATAACTTATGATTTGGTGCAACTAAGAACCCTAAGTTGTTTTCCATCCCACCAATAAATTGTTCTCACATGTAATTTCCCAATTTAAAACACTAATATATGTTATATTTTTCATTTTTTCTAAGATTAAAAGCAATGATAGGCGAAAAGTGGAATGGAGAAAGAATCAATTCTAGTTCTCCCATCTAGGAATGAGTAATGATAACTAATGCAAGCCTCACAATTTAATATAATTCATCCATAGAAAAAAGTATAATTCACTGAAGTTAGAGAATAATCCATACATCAAATTTTCTAAACCATGCAAGAACGAAAGTTCTCTAATCTAAATTTTACCTACCAATTTTCATGGTCTCCACTAGCCATGAAACATAAAAAGTGGATGGCAAATTGCTACAACTAAAAATATGAACTTCCACTAGGTAAGCAACTGAATTAACTTGACCCTTTCACGTTGCCTCTCTTACATCTCTGCTTCCTGATTGTCTTCCAATTTCTCTTCAAGTGCTTCATCATCTCTAATTGCTTCAGTTAGTTTATCAAGCCAAACAAAGTATCCGCAGTATCCAAGTTCACCCTATAATTGCCATAATTAATTCTCTAAACAGAACACATATATGGAATTAATAAATTTAAAAGACATAATGAAGATTATATATAACCTTAAACCGAGAATATCAGTACCTTGTTGATGGAACAAGTGTAAAATGCTCTTCCTTCATTAATTTCTGTATCATCAACGCGCCTAACAACCCTTCTACCACAGCGACAAAAAAGAACAACTTGTGATGAAGCTCTGGCCCGCGATGAAGATGCGTGACTCTGTGATGAAATTGTGGGAATTGAGAGAAAAAAGAGTGGTGCAAAGAACAAGAAAGAGGGGGGGAATAGATTAAAATTTAGGGATTTGAGAGAGAGAGAGAGAGAGAGAGAGAGAGAGAGAGAGAGAGAGAGAGAGAGAGAGAGAGAGAGAGAGAGAGAGAGAGAGAGAGAGAGACTCGCATGTTTCCATTTTAATGTCACTTTAGTCCGTGATGACACCACGTGGGTCTTAATGAAGGGTGTACAAAATTATTATTTTTTAATTAAGATAATTTTATACTGTTTAAGTGTATATGGAAAAAAAAAGCATTATAATTAATCATTTTTCTTCCTTTATATAAAATATTTAGATACTTGATATGAAAACCAAATATTTCCTTCCCCAAAGATACATTTATTATTTATAGAACATAAAGTTTCCTTTTTATTAATATGAAAATTGAAAAGAAATCATAGAGGAAAATCAAATTTTCTTGCTTTATGTTGTACATAACTATTCTGTTTCAAAATGCAGGATACATTATGAACACCAAATTTCCACTAGATCTAAATAATATGTATCCTATTTTTCATCACAGATTAATATATAGACATAATATTTTTATTAATAATATGAAGAAACTTTGTATGGCCAGACATGTATTCCTAGAAAGCTGAAAGCTAAAATACCTTATAGTAAGTTAAACAAGTTAAATGTTTACCTGAAATATCTCTCCAAGAATTTTTAGAGCGGGAGCCCTATCACTTTTTTCCCATAACACCTGTAATATTAGATTAGATTTATGAATAAGAATATTCATGCCTTCTAACTTCCTTTGTTCTTCTGCTAGTAAAAAACATTAAAGCTAAAATCTTTATAGGTAATAACTATTAGTTTTTATCATTTTAATAGGCTGAAAAACATACTGTATTTTATTATATACTTAAATAAAAAACACAGTAAGAACTAACCGCTTGGCACACACGTGCAAGGGTGACATCTATGTCGAATGCATCTAACTTCCAACATATATTCATATAGTCATTTTGCTCATCACAAGGAAGGGTGATAACTTTCACAGTGTGACGGTGATTTAATCGCTTCGCGATCTTTTCTGCAAGTTGAGGTGCCTCCTCAGAAGCAGCTAAATTATATATGTGCAAAATAAAATCAAACACAATTAGACATAACTAACTAACTTCCAAGAATAAGTAACTGACTTTTAAGCTAATGAAATTGTCTGTCCTTTTACCTTTAATAGCTTTAGAACGTGTCCTCCAAATATGTAATTGAAAGCGAACCAATTCAACCAAAAATGGCACTCCAAGATAAAGAGGTTTCTTCCCTTGTTCTAGTGTTGCCATTCTTGAATATACAGAGCCGATGGTATGTAGTATACCAATTCCAATGCCTGCATCATTCAGAGACATGGGATACTAACTAATATATTTGATCCAAAAGCTAGCATTTTATATAGCAAAATCTGTACGATTATGTAGTTAATTACTTACTATTTTCATTGCCAAATGCCTGAATCTTCTCAGCTAAAATTTCAACATGAAAAGTTTTAAGTCAAGCTAGCTTTGGAGTACCAATATGTCAAACTAAAATTTCAACATGAAAAGCTTTAAGTCAAAGAATATTGCAGTTAAAAATTTAATAACCTTCGTCAGTAAGTCTTCTTGCTTCAGATTCTGCGCGTTCAAGGAAACCCTCTTTGTCACCACCGACATATTGGTCGAGAAAATCTTTCAAATATATTTTTAACTTTTCTTCAATTTCCTTATGCGCATGCGTAGGCTGTATTAAAGCACAACATAAGGTAAAATTAATCGGTGACATTTTAAATTCTCCACATAGATAGCATTCAGGGGAAGAATACATGTATCAATGTATCATCGAATGATGTAACATAATGTATCTATGCATGCATGCATGCATTAGGACTCGAGGGAAAGTTCGAAAAATGACAGAATGAGAAGTAGGGATTGTACATTTATTTTGAGTTCCTAGACAAAAAGAAGAATCACAGTAAAATGATATTTTTTGCAATAGACAAAAAAATACAACCACCGTAGATGATTTAGCAAACCGAGCTTTTATTTTTTTTCTCCCTAACCATAATTACGTCGACTAAAACAAGTTAAAATGAAAATTGAATGTCAAAACATGCTTGCCTTTAGCTTTTCACGCAGATTCTCACAATCAGCGGTGAATTCATTGTCATTGTTATCCTCGTATATCACATGATTTACATATTCTTCAAACGCAGCATCACTGTCTAAAATCACATACCCTACATAGTCTTTAAACAATTCACTTCCAGTGATAAGAGTGAAGAATGACATTGGGGTCACGTATCGTTTATCTGTCAAGGAACCCAATAATACTTTGTGAAAAAATCTTTATATTTAGGGAACAAAGATAACAACAACTTAATTAGGACAATAAAATGAGGTTCCACCGCGAAAAATATCAAGCAATCATATTGCGGAAGAAATTGTTGCCATATTATTTGTTTACGATTTAAGTAATACCAAAAAAAACTATAATGATCCTGATAAAATAATTATAATTTAATACCTATTACATTTGTAATCAAGCAAGTAGGAATTAGCCAACAAAGGCTCTTTTGATAACTAACGTTACTGAATATGATTTAACAACTAGAAATGGTTTACTAGAGTAAAAATGTGCACAAACAACAATTTAGGCATCAGAGATGTGCAAGCCTAATATGATTTCACAAAGTTGAATCAGGAACACCGATTAATAGCATAAACCGGTTTTTTTTATAGAACGACAAAAAATTGAAAGGCATAATAAATCAAGGTTAGAAAAAATGGAATGATACCGCATAAACAAAACTGCTAGGAAGAGCAAGAGTGAGAGCGAGAGAGAGAGAGCAAGAGTAGGTCTTTTAAAAAAGATAGAAGGCATATTATTTCAAATCTTGGAGCATAATTAGGAGGAAAATTAGGATGAAGCCGCTATTCATGTGGTGAGTGAGGAAAATTAGGACGAAAACCAAAGGAGTGACACGTATGATAAGGCTCCAAAAGCGGACGGAAAAAAGAGAGACAGGAATGATTCTTGAGAAATTTAAGGTTGATCGGGTTAATGATTTGGCATGCAATAATATAACAGATTCTTGATGAGAAATACTCCATCCCTCTCCCACTTTGTTTTCATTTTAAGGTTTTGGCACACCCTTTAAGAAAAATGATTAGGAGTCTAGATTTTTTCAAAAGTATTGTCTAATTTTTACCATTTAACCGTTTATCTCTTTACATAGAAAAATGTGAATCATTTATTATTAAATGTAAAAAGTTGTCATGATTAATAGGGGTATAAATGGAAAAGAATATTAAAAGTTTCATTGAAACTATCAACTTTGAACCTAGGATTCTAGTTGTTTAAATTTTTTATTCTTATGATTGGATTTGAATATTCCCATTTGCAACAACCATATCTTGTTTCACTCTCTTTTAAGTGTAAAATTCTGAGTTGATATACAGAACTTGCTTTTTATGATATAGATTATTTCCAAAGTGGTTGAAACATATCAGCCAGGAGCAGATTCATTCACTTGTTGGAGATCGCTTGGGCTGCTTCAATCTCTCTATTGATGGTGCTTATTTCCCAGTAAATTTCCTATTCTGGTGAAACTATCATCATTCTGTATTAACCCTTTATCTTTGTTCCTCACAAATGTTGTCCCTATTTTACAGGCCCAAATCTAAATTATAAGATGGTATCACTAAGGGAGTCTATCCTAAGTCCATTGAGTTACCTGCATATGTCTCGTCTTTCAAACTTAATGCTCCAAATATCTAGTCCTGAGTGTGAGGGAGTGTGTTTTAGAGTCCCACATTGGATAGCGATGTCATGAATAGTAGTTATAAGTGAAGGGAAATTTGGAGTTTATTGTCTGAATTTTGACATTTCCAATTTATCAATAGTCCTGCGTGTATATTGTCCAACTTTCTCATTTTTATAGACCTATACGAATGTGGTTCCAAATCAATTATTTGCTTTGAGACGCGGGTTTTTAAGACTGAAATCCATAACTTTGGTCACAGCATGTTAGTAAGCTTCGAATTTCATGATTAATCTGTCGCTGTCTCTAGTTATTCTTCTGGACTCAGGTTGTTTAAATCAACGTTTTTGGAGATGTAATTATCAAACCACTTTTAATCAAAGTTGATCAAGGCAATACATAAATAAACTAGAATTAGTAGTATTTTCCTGAAAGAAAGACTCACATTTTTTGCGGGGCAGGTCCAAGATTTTGCACAGAATTGGTATTTGAGTGTTTAATCAAATCTTGAGTGCAAAATTTCTTGAGCATGTTTTTAGTTTTTATGAAACAATAATGACATGTGAAGTCCTATGTTAGTTCTTATAAAATCATGTCATGTGAAGTCCTAACTGTTCATTTGGAGCTTTATCTTTTTTACTTTGTATTTGATGATTCAAAATTAATAACAAATTTTAGTAGTAAAAATTGTCACATATATAATTTTTTTTTAAATCATTTTGTCTTCCGATTATTTTAGTTCTAAATTAATCATCTAATCTAATTTATTAAATCAAAGGAAACCCTTTTGCTTTTTAATAGAGAACGTGCCATCTCAGCAAATAAATGTGCCATCTCTTCAAATTGAAAAGTAAAACAAGCACTTGGCTAAAGACACACGTGACAATCAAAAGAGTAAAGCTGCTACTACTCTTAGCTAAAGATATCTGCTCTCTTGTTTCTTTACTTTTCAGTTACAAACTGTTATGAATTTGTTATTGGAACTAGTTATTAGATTCTGTTTTAGGTCTTGATAACAGAAACAGTTATCTTGCTTGTATAAGTACCAACTTGTAAAACTCATAAAATTTCAATGAAGTGAAATGAATTGAATCAAGAATTCTATTATGGTATCAATCGTTGATATCGTTCCTGCATCCACACTTCAGATTCGTTTCTAATTCGTTCTTTGCGAGGTTCGTCAATGGCGGATTCACCACCGAAACAATCCTCGCCGCATCAACTTCTCCACAATAACATCTTCAATCTCAGCGGCGCATCATCAAGCAACTCCCATGGCTTCACCGCCGCACCGAAACTCTCCATTAAACTTGAAGACAAGAATTTTCTACTATGGAATCAACAAGTAGAAGGAATCATCACCTCATACAAGCTTCATCGATTCCTTGTGAACCCTGAGATACCGCAGATGTACGACTCAGAGCAAGATCGCATCTCTGGTAATTTCTCTGATTCATATGGAAAATGGTTGGTTCAAGACCAACTCCTCTTCACCTGGCTCCTCTCAACATTGTCAGAATCCGTGCTCCCTCGCGTTCTATCATGCAAGCACTCTCATCAAGTGTGGGACAAGATCCAGAAACACTACTACTCACACCTCAAGGCACGAATTCGCCAACTTAGGTCAGAACTCAAGAACACAAAGAAGGCCAATCGTTCAATCACCGAGTATCTGATGCGTATTCACACGCTTGCAGACTCTCTTCTCGCCATTGGAGAGACCATCACTGATCAAGACAAGATTGACATCATTCTTGACGGTTTACCAGAGGAGTACAACTCCTTTGTCATGATGACCTATGCGCGCACAGACTCGGATTCCACTGCTCTATCAGAAATTGAAGCTCTCCTTTTGGTGCAAGAAGCACAATTTGAGAAGCATCGCCAAGAACTTTCCAATACTCCTGCCACGACAAACGTCGCACACTCCAACTACGGTGGTCGCAGCAACAACGGTGGATTTCGTGCAAGAGGTCGCAATGCTCGTGGTCGTGGCCGGGGAAGACTCTACAGTGTCGATACCAATGCCAATTCACAAAACTCAGGAGACTCAAGGCCTACAAGCCAACTGTGTGGCAGACAGGGTCACACAGTGATTAATTGCTGGTATAGATTTGATGAAAGCTTTGTGCCTTGCACAAATGCTGTAACATCTGCTGGAAATCACTCCAAAGCATCTGAAGCAACCAAGGCCAAGGACTCATCCTCTTCTGAAATGGACAATGAGGCATGGTTCAAAGATACAAGTGCGTCTCATCACATAACTCCTAATAGCACTTGGCTAGAAACTAGCACACCTTACACAGGCACTACTAATGTCTCAGTAGCTAATGGCCATGAATTACCCATAAAATCTGTAGGCACAGCTAGAATTGCATCCGCATATCACCCTAGAGTCATTTTAAAACTCAACAAATTACTGCATGTGCCTGGAATTACTAAGAATCTACTGTCTGTTTCTAAATTTTCTGAGGATAACAAAGTGTTCTTTGAATTTCATTCAAACTGCTGTCTTGTGAAATCACAGGGAACTAAAAGACTGTTACTCAAAGGTGTCAAAGGGAAGGATGGTCTCTACTCTTTCAAGTCCTTTCCTATTCATATTTCTGCTAAACCTAGAGTTTTGTTCAAGTTTTATACCCAGCAAAAATTACCAAAACCCACTGTTAACAATGTAGAACATAGCAGTCCTTCCAATAAATCTGTCAATGAATACAAACTGTGGCACTCTAGGTTGGGACATGCTAATTCCAAAGCCGTTTGTTCTATCTTACAAATGTATAACATTCCTATACGCAATAAAACTGAGTTGAATGTTTGCAAGTCTTGTTGTATTGGTAAAGCTGATAAGATTCATGCTCCACCTTCCACCACAAATCACACACAGCCCTTTGAGCTAGTGCACACAAACTTGTCGGGTCCTTCACCCTCTCCTTCTCAGTCTGGATACAGTTACTACATTGCTTTTGTTGACACTTACACCAAGTACACTTGGCTATATTTTCTTAAGCACAAATCTTGATGCATTAAATGCCTTTACACAATTTTATGCTTTAATCAAAAATCAATTTAATGTGTCTCTTAAAGCTGTTCAGTCTGACTTTGGTGGAGAATTTAGACCACCCTTTACACAACACTTAACTTCCCTGGGAATCACACATAGACTAACTTGTCCATACACCTCTCACCAAAATGGCTCAGTTGAAAGAAAACATAGACAAATAGTTGAAATGGGCCTCACTTTACTCACTCATGCATCACTTCCCCTCTCCTATTGGGATCATGCCTTTACAACCTCTGTCCACCTTATAATTAGACTACCTACTACAGCACATCCCAACAAAATCTCACCATATCAGGCCCTTCACAACAAAATACCTGACTACAAGGTCCTCAAAGTGTTTGGTTGTTCATGTTACCCCTCCCTTAGACCTTATAACAAACACAAATTACAATTTAGTAAGTTTTGAATGTGTAAACCTTGGTCTCTCACCGCAACACAAAGGCTACAAATGTCTTAGCCCAGAAGGCAGAATATACATCACCAAAGATGTGGTATTTGATGAATCCAAGTTTTCCTATCCTACTCTTTTTACCTCAGACACTTCCCTGCTAGCAACATCCAACACAGAAACATCACCAAACTTAGCCCTACCCTCTCCACACATCACAATCAGCACTATACCTACTCAACCAGTGACCACAGAGGGCCCTGCAATACTCATACAGACTGCATCACACCAGCCTAATAACACTGATATAAACATTGCACCTAATCCACCCTCAACAACACCAACAACAACTATCCCTGCACCACCCCCACCAGCAACACAGTCCACACATCCAATGACTACTCGTTTTAAGATAGGCAAACTGAAGCCCAGAGTGTTCCTGGCAACCACAGAACCCACTTCAATGAAGAAAGCTCTCACTGATACTAAGTGGAAAGAAGCAATGCAAAATGAATACAATGCATTGATCAACAATACTACTTGGTCATTGACCTCTCTCCCTCCCCATAAACAAGCCATTGGCTGCAAGTGGGTATTCAGATTGAAACAGAATCCTGATGGCACAATTAACAAGTACAAAGCCAGGCTTGTGGCCAAAGGTTTCCATCAAGTGGAAGGCAAAGATTTTGGTGAAACTTTCTCACCAGTAGTGAAACCAGCAACAATCAGAATCATTTTCACATTAGCCTTAACTCACAAGTGGGAGATGCAACAAATTGACATCAACAATGCCTTTATCAATGGCAATTTAACTGAAGAAATTTATATGAAACAGCCCCTTGGCTTTGAAACAGCAGACAAGACTCAAGTGTGTCGTCTTCACAAAGCTTTATATGGTTTAAAACAAGCACCACGTGCTTGGTATGAAAGGCTCACACAAGCTCTCCTCACATCTGGATTCAAGCCAAGCAAATGTGACCCTTCCCTATTTGTATATACATCTACTGGTACTACTCTATATGCTCTTGTGTACGTGGATGATATTATCATCACAGGTACCTCAAAGAAACTGATTCACAATTTCATCAGCAAACTGAACCAGAATTTTGCACTTAAGGAGCTTGGCAAACCTGACTACTTCCTGGGTTTGGAAGTTAAAACTCTAGAAAATGTGTTTACCTTGGATTTTGGTAAACACCGCTAGTTTTAAATTGCTTCTGTTTGCAGGATCAACTAGTAAATCCTAAGACCATTTGTGTTAAAGTTTTTCCAGAATTATATGTGTTCTTGCAGTTTAAAAGTAAAAAGAAGAAGATAATCGTCGATCTCGCGCGAAACCATCGAATTTCCTCAATGAGGGAGAATAAAACAAAGAAAAAACTGCTGAAAAGCAAAGAAGAAAACAAATTAAAATTGCATTAATTGTAAAGAGGGTTGGTGCACAGATCATACATTCTTCTCTTGGCTCGTTTTCTCTGTAATGTGTTGGAAGTTAGAGCGTGAGATTTCTGTAATGTGATTGTGACCCGTTTTTCCAATGATGATGTCACTTACATCACGTTGCAGAGTGATATGACGTTTCAGTGAAAAAACAGCTTTTGGCGTCTCCGTTGACCATTAGCTTGAGCATAATATGGTGTCGAAGTTAGTAACTTGAAACCATTTTCAGAAGCAAAGTCAACCATTTTTCGACCAATAAAAACTGCGCCTTGGTCAGTCGTAATGGTTTCAGGAATTCCAATCCTATGTAAGATATGGTTTTGAATAAAACTTATCACAGCTTCCTGATCAACATTAGTTAAGGGAACAGCTTCCACCCACTTGGTGAAATAATCTATTCCTACTAAAATAAAACTGTGACCCTTCGACGAAGTTGGTTTGATTTCACCAATTAAGTCTAAAGCCCAACCCCTAAAAGGCCAAGGTTTTATTATTGAATGCAATTCACTTGCAGTCACATGTTGTATCCCTGCGTGTTTTTGACATTCTTGACAACCCTTGGCGAAATCTATGCAATCTTTCAGCATAGTTGGCCAATATACTCCTTGTCGAAATAAAAGCTATTTCATTTTGTGACCTGCTTGATGAGATCCACAAGCACCACTATGAGTATTGGAAATTGCTAAATATGCCTCACTTTCTCTAAGGCATTTCAATAATACTCCTTCAGGAGTCTTTTTAAACAATTCATTCCCAATAATCACATAGCTTAAGGCTCTGTACTTGGTTTTTCTATCTGTCACTCCTGTTGGATTCTCCAAGTATTCGACAATTTGCCTTCGCCAATCATCATTCGACATATTGTCAATGGCATAAATTTCCACTTCATATTTTTCAAAAAATTGAAAATTTTCCACCAAATTTAACATCTCTGCCCCCTCAAATTTTGGCATTGACAATTGGGCATTGGATGGATCTGTCGAAATCAGTTTGTGCTTTATTTCTATTAGCTCCAATAGCTTTTTTTTTACACTTTGTACCCTGAAGCTACTTGTGCCAAATCATTGGCCTCTTGATTCTCTATTCGAGGCACATGTTCTATGTGAACAGTATCAAATCTCTTTAACAACGTATTAGCAATGGCAAAATACATTATTAAGTTCTCTTTGATGCATTTGTATTCTTTTGTTAACTGTTTCACAATTAGTTCTGAATCTCCTTTAATTTTGACATCTTTTGCCCCCAACTCCAACAAGATCTCAAGTCCTGCTATTAAGGCTTCATACTCTGCCTCATTATTGGAGCATGTCCCTTCAATTTTAAACTTATACCTTGTTGGTATTTTTGTTGGTGAAATTCTTAAAACTCCAACTCCAACACCAATTTTATGGCTTGAACCGTCGAAGTATAACTTCCAAGGTTGTGTTTCCACTAAGTTTAATTCTTTTTCAACCCCTGAATGGTCAACTATGAAGTCAGTCACTATTTGTCCTTTTATTTCTTTTAATGGTTGATAAGTCAAAGAGAATTCAGAAAGAGCTAAAGCCCATTTACCTATTCTACTATGTAAAATTGGTTTTGACAGCATATGTTTAATAATATCGTAATGCGAATAAACATACACATCAACAGGCTTTATATATTGCTTCAAAGAGAAATACAAGCATAAGCACAATTTTTCCATAGGATGATACCTAGTTTTTGCATCATTTAGAATTCTACTAAGGTAATAAATGGCCATTTCGACACCATTTTCATCCTCCTGAGCTAACATGCTACCTATAGAAAATTCTGAAGCTGCCATATACAATTTCATTACTTTATTCCTAATTGGTGGTAACAAAATTGGCGGCTTCGTCAAGTATGCTTTAATCTCGTCGAAAGCTTGTTGGTGTTCTGCATCCCACTTGAACACATCTTCCTTCTTCAGTCGAAGTAATGGCGAAAACACTTGGGTTTTACCACTTAAATTTGAGATAAATCTTCTAAGGAAATTGATTTTCCCTAGTAATGACTGCAATTCTTTTTTGGTCGAAGGAGCTTTCGTTTCCAAGATTTCTTTCGTCTTGTTTTGATTGATTTCAATGCCTTTTTTGTGTACAACGAAACCCAAAAAGTCACCTGCACGAACACAGAAGGCACATTTGATTGGATTCATTTTCAATCCATATTTTCTCATTCTTTCGAATGATTGTCGAAGATGGTCTACATGACCATTTCGTGAGGAAGACTTAATTACAATATCATCTATGTACACTTGCATAAATTTTTCAACAAAATCATGAAACATAGAATTCATTGCCCTTTGATACGTTGCACCAGCATTTTTTAGGCCAAATGGCATTACAACCCATTCATAGACCCCCAATGCCCCTGGGCATAGAAATGTTGTTTTCGACGTATCTTGTTCAGCAATATATATTTGGTTATATCCAGAATAACCATCAAGCATACTTAGGTATTCATAACCTGCTGCTGAATTCACTAGCATTTTTGCCACTGGCATGGCATATTCATCCTTAGGTGTAGCATTATTTAAATCTCTAAAATCTATACACACCCTAAGTGTACCATTTTTCTTAATTACAGACACTATATTAGCAAGCCATTCGACATACCTGGCAGTTCCGATGAACTTGCTCTTTAGTAACCTTTCAATTTCTGCCTTGATCTTCTCAAAGATTTCTGGTGCAAATCTTCTTGGAGTTTGCTTCACTGGCTTCTTTCCTGGTCGAATTGGTAGTTTGATTTCAACAACTTCACGACTCAACCCTGGCATTTCATTGTAATCCCATGCAAAGCAGTCTTTGTACTCCTTCAGCAATTCAACAATCTGCGCCTTCAACTCTTGCTCAATCTTAGCACTTATGTATGTTGGCCTTTTTATTGAGCCATCTCCCAAATCAATTTCTTCTAAGGGATCTTGTGCTTGGATTCTTTTGGTTGAACCCATTGGATCTTTTTCAAAACCTAAAGGCTCGTCATCATAGACACAATCAAGCCTCTGGTTTTCGACAATGTTGTCTTTATTCTTATCTTCAACGGCTTCAGCAACTAATTGTTGTTGTAAGTCAGCTTCTAAAACCGCTTTTTGCTTATTTTCGGCCACGTAGGCCGTAATTCTATCCCATACAGTGGATTCATCCATAAATAACTATTTATGGTCCTTCCCACCCTGTAGGCTTGACATAGCCTTGTGGGTAGTTGTCTTCGTCAATGACCTCTCTATCCCAAATGAATCCATAGTTGGGATCAAGAATCACCGAGGTCTTCACATTATCTTGGCTTTCATAACCATGTTCAGAGGAGATGCATGGCGCAATGCTCTCCAGTTTCTTGTCGAAGGTTTTCTTGGTGATAGTATTCACTTCAGCCTTGAAATAGCTTTGATCACCCTCAATATTTTCGACTAGGCCATCTTCTCTCCAAATAATGAGCCTCTGGTGAACTGTCGAAGGGATTGCCTCCACAGCATGGATCCATTCCCTTCCCAACAGCATGTTGTAATTTGCATTGGTTGAAATCACCATAAACATAGTTGGCCTTCTAATGCTTCCAACAGAAAAGTCAACTTCAATGGCTTCAAGAGAGTGGCCACTTTTACCTTCATAGTTGGTAAGGATTACGTTGTGTGTTTTCAGATCTGTTTCACACTTCCCAATCTTCTTCAGCATATGTTGTGGCATCAGGTTCACAGCAGCGCCACCATCAACCAAGATCTTGCTTACCCCAACATTGTTCACCTTTGCTTGGATATACAAAGGTTTGAGATGATTCCTCATCCCACAATCAGGTCTCTCAAAGACACCATGTTGCTCTTCCACACAACCATTCTTGAGGACGTAGTAACAGATGGGTTTGTAAGTGGTTTCTTCATCGAAATCCTCTTCGACGTCGTTTACTTCAGAAACCACGTCATACTCAATAGGGAGGATTGAGACTACACCACACAAGACGTCGAATTCTGACCCAGAATCAGCGAAATCTGAGCCCATTTCTTCATCTAAGTTGAGACCCTCTTTGATCACTGAGAGTGGTGGAAATATCCTTTCAGTAGCTGGCTTTCTAGCTATTTCAAGAGACTTTGAAGGTGTTTCTTTGCCTTTCTCTTTGTTGGAATTTTCCACCTTGCCTGCAGCAGCAACTTTTTTCTAGCGTTGATATCTGCGCCATTGCGTTCTTGTCATATGGTTCTTCCCTTTGTAATTATTGTTATAGGCATACTTGTTAGATTTAGTTGCCTTATTTTGGTTAGTAGCACTAGTGCTACCTCTGACCAATTCTGCTGGTTTTTGTTGATTTCCAACATTCTTTCCAGCATAATATACTGGGTAATACCCAGTACTCTTTCCACCAGAATGCACCCATTTCTCGACAGGTGACTTTGCTGGAGGAACATAAGTTTTAATCTGATCCTTCTGAGGATTCCTTGCCGAAGTAACCTTATATTGGATCCCTCTGTTGTTGTAACTGAACTTCGGCCTTTTGTCGACCCACTTTCCTTTACGTTTCAGTTGAGGCTTAAATCCCTCAAGATTCTTGGCAGCCTCTTTGTCGAAGACAGCACTGCACCTAGGACAAAGCATAACTTCAGTATTGTTGATTTTGCCGCAGTTAAGAAAATCAATCAATTCTTCTTCAGCCCTTGGATACACTATCTTCATCTTTTCAGCGTACTGGTCATCAGTGACCATTTCGACATCAACCTTGTCGACAACTTTCTCTACCTTAGCATTTTCAGCAACAACCTCTGTGACCTCAACCACAAGCATAACTTCAGTATTGTTGATTTTGCCGCGGTTAAGAAAATCAATCAATTCTTCTTCAGCCCTTGGATACACTATCTTCATCTTTTCAGCGTACTGGTCATCAGTGGCTGTCATACCCTAATTTTGTCCGCCTAGGTTTAAAACCCTAATTTTCCGCAAAAAAATAAATAAATTGAGAAGTGTGGTTTTATTTTGAAGAGTGAAGAGCATTGTGCATGCATTTTTGGGTTTTAAAAGTCATTCTAGGGCTTTTAAATTCATTGTTAGAGTGGAAATGCATTTGTTGTTAAAAAACAAGGTTTTTAGGGCAAAAGGGTATTTTGGTCATTGTCAAAAATAAGATAATTTTTCATCAAAAAATCATTGTGCAATTTTAGAGGAAATTATTTGAAGCAAGACACCCTTGGTCATATATTTTTTGCGCAAACATGCACGCAATTGCATAAAAATTCAAATTCAAAAAAGGCATCAAAAAGGAATATTCTACAAAAATTTCAAGATGAGGTTTTTATGATATTTTTGGTCATGGTGATCTCATAAAATGGCATATTCCTCAAGATACCTTGTATGTGGCCTAAATTGGGTGTATTTTTGTACAATTATCCTAAGAAGAATAATCAAAAATGAAGGGATAATAGAATGGTCATATAACAATAGTACAAGATGACAACTTGCAAAACTTGGGCACCACTCTCCCTTGCTATTTCGAATTTCACCCTCTCTATTCTCTCATTTTGTGTTTTCTCAATGTCCTCAATCCATGTGAGCCTCAATCCTAGCCTTTGATTCAAAATTAAAATCAAATCCTAGAGCACAACTAGTGCATATTGACCTAAATACCCTTAAACCTAGTTGCTCTCTATATATACCTTAGAAACCTCATCTCACATACACCTTTTTTTTTTTTGGCCTCACAATTCATTCACAAAACCCTAGCACACAAACCTCTCCTCTCCTCTCCTCCTTTGGCTGAAACCACCAACAACCATTCCCTCCTCCATTTTTCTTCATTTCACTTCCATTTTCTCACCTCATTTCCATCCCTACTTCATATATCTTCCTTCTCTCCTAATTTAATTCAAACTTGCATCATCAAAGGGCATTTTTAAGCAAGCATTTCGTGGGTTTCATTGAAGTTTGGTGAAGATTCAAGTTGATTTGTGGTCTTGTTCTTCATATTAGTCATTCCTTAGCTTGGATTTGAGGTAAACTTCTTAAAACCTAGCATCATCTTCAACTTTTTTGCATCAAAATGTAGATATCATGTTTCTAATTTTGCATCCTACCATATTCATGCATTTTAGTGTTGGTATATTGTTGATTTGTTGATTGTTGTTGGTGAGAGGTATCTCAAACATTTTGACAAGCACTTAGGGAGGCTTGGGTGTTTGAGATTGCTTCTCACCCTTGAATAAATTGTGATTTGTGTTGTTATCATTTTGTTTGTTGCATTTTGTGAAATAAAATTGTGTTAGGAAGCTATGAATGTTTCGCACCCTTAGCATAAAATAGGTTTAATCGAGTTTTGATGCATTTCTTTATGCAATCTTGTTATTGAGGCTTGATTTTGAAGTTCCCATGTCCAAACATGTTGTTTGATTTTGCAAATATTCATTTTTCATGCCTTCTTATTTCACAAAAATCAAAAAAAAATATGAATAGTTGTTGATTTTGGTGTTTGATTGCTTGGATCTTGTGAATAAATGTTCCTAAGTCTTGTTAGTGTCATTTGCTCGCTTGATTTTGTGTATTTGTTGAATGAATTTGTTGTTTGGTTATGTTTTGGTTCGCAAGTTTCTAATAAATTAGGGTTTGTTAATTTTCTTGTGAAATGGGTTTGCAATTGTGATCAAAAACGTTTTCTCAAGTTATTTTGATGTTAATAGATGGTATCTTGCTTGCAAGTCATTGTTATGTTGATGATTGGCAAGAGGACTCACACTTGTGCATTTGCGCACTTAACTTTAAGTGTTGAGGATTGACTAAAATGATTCAACGCATTTGATTTGATGTTTTGATTGCAAAATATTGTTGCTAATTGATTGTATCTTGCTTGCAAATTGTTATATGTTGATGATTGGCAAGAGGACTCACACTTGTGTCTTTGTGCACTTCACTTTAAGTGTTGAGGATTGCCTAAGATGATTCAACACAACCTTGTGCTTTGATTGTAAACTTTGGTTTGCTTGTTAGTAACTTGTTTGCAAAGTTATTCTATGTTGAGGATTGGCAAGAGGACTCTCACTTGTGCCTAGTGCACTTCACTTTAAGTGATGAGGATTGCCTAAGATGATTCAATTTTCTTTGTGCAATTCTTGCTTGAAAATGCAAATGCTAGTTTTCTAACTTGATTAATCAATTTTGGTTACAAAAATGACTTGTTAATGCCCTCTTTTGGTCACTTTTGGTCTTGCAAATGTGATGTTCTTTCTAGGTCAATGTTATGCTTTAATGTTGATGATTTGGTAAAAGGACTAGACACTTATGCACTTGTGCATTGTCTCAAGCGTCAAGGATTACTAAAAGGGATTCAACCTTGTGCTTTATCTTGTGTTGACACCTAATTGAATTGAACTTTTGTATGATCTCTTTGTGTGCCTATTGTTGTTCTTACATATGCATGCCATTAGATGTTGATGACTAAGTGTCATTCTTGTGCTCAAATGTTGTAATTGGTAATGTTTATGCTTATGCTTACATTGTTGATTGCTTTGCTTGCAATTTGTTAAATGTTGCACTTTGGTTCTTGACTTGGAAATTGATTGAATGTTCTACTTTCTTTTCCTTTTGGATGCCACGCCATCCCAACAAACCTTTTGTGACCAATGTCACCCTCAAACTCCCTTCTCCTTTCTTCAAATCAATCATTTTCTAAAGCTTTTTTCCAAACTCAATCTTTTCTCAAATTGTTTTCATAAGACAATCAAATTCTTTCTAAGATCAACAACAAACCTTTTTGAAAATTCATAAGGAGTCAAGTCGGACGTACGGCCGGTGTTGACTAGCGTCCTAAGATTGGAGTTGTACAGCTCAAACATCTTGGGATACTTATGAGAATTAAAACAAGTAATTAACAACTTGAACCCCTTTTTTTAAAAAAAAATGAGTAAGGAATCAAATCGGATGTACATCCGGGATCGGTTAGCGTCTTAGGGTTAGCGAGCTGTACAGTTCGTGCGAGCCTAAGATAGTTGCTCAAATAAAAGTAATCAACCTCACAACAAATCCTTTTCTTCAAGTAATTCAAACCATTCTCAAAAAGTAGGGGGCACGTCGTCTGTACAGGCGAGGATGTTTGTTGTTTTAGGTCTAGTGAACTGTACAGTTCAGGACCGAAAACCCCTACAATAAAAAACACCAAAGTTTCTCGACTAAAGAGAACTACGTAAGCTTTGAATTCTCCATCGCACCGGGAGATACGTAGGAGCGGGTCACATCCCGTCAAGCACACTTTTAAAAAATAATAAAAAGATTCTTCTTTTCCCCCGTTTTCAAAAACACTTTTCTCAAATAAAAAAGAAGTAGAACGAATTGTTTCAAATCAACTATGTCAAAACCGCACATCAAGTTAAAGGTTCCCTTTCGGTAGAAAGGAGGTGTGGGATGCTAATACCTTCCCCACACCTAACCGCCCCCCGAACCTACATCTCTAGTTCTCAAAGGACCACCCGCCTTAAAAAAGGACCCTTTTTCAATGTTTTGGTCCCTAAATAAAAAATGTTGATGGCGGCTTCACAAATTTTCACGTTGTACGATGAAAGGTCCAATCCGGATCTTTCGGGGTGCAACAGCTGGCGACTTCACTGGGGACCTTCCTTTTAAAACGAGGGTCAGGCCTAATTAACTTGATGTGCGGTTTAATTGTTTGATTTGAATGTGATTGTTCTATTTCTCTCTTTTATTCCCCTTCTTTTTCTTCTCTCTTTCTGATGTTTGAATGTTCTCTTGCATTCTCGTGTTGTTATGTTGCATTCATGTGCATTTGACCCTTCTTCTTCTATGTTCGCTTCTTGTTCCTTCTTCTCCTTTCATCTTCTTTTGTTTATATGTTTAATATGATCATGCATTTCTCCAATCACCATGTCCCCTTCTTCTTTGCTCCCTTTCTTCAAGGTAAGCTCACGCATCATTCCCCCAATTCTACTATGATCCCTTCTTCTTTGCTCCCTTCTTCAAGGTAAGTTTATGCATTCCCCCGATTCTATTATGACCCCTCTTCTTGGCTCCCTTTCTTGAGGTAAGCAGTGCATATGATTGTTGAAACCCTAGGATAGTTTACTTGTTTATGTATTGAAATGATATATGCTTGCAAAACCCTAGGGTAGACGACTCTTTGTATGGACTGTTTCTGGATTTTCTTTGCAGGTGGGGGGGTATGTTTGTCGTCGTGCTCCTACACACACGTTGCACTCTTTTTACCTTTATTTTTTTGGTGAGACAGCCCTATACCCGGGCTAGAGCATACCTTAGGCTAGAACGAAGTCATTAGTGGCTGCTCACTGGACGTACGTCTTGTTGGGTGGTTGCGAAGACTTCACCTAGAGTTTGGCTTTGTTTGAAGACATCATCACTTGGACGTACGTCCCTGGGATCGGTGCTCTCAGATGAGGTCGTTGGCTCTAGGAACCTTATTTAGGGTCCTTCTTTTAGTGCTAACCTTGAAGTGTGTACCCGTAGAAATAGCCATAGATCCTGTCTCTAAGAAACCTTGGTAGGACACTGTCATACCCTAATTTTGTCCGCCTAGGTTTAAAACCCTAATTTTCCGCAAAAAAAATAAATAAATTGAGAGGTGTGGTTTTATTTTGAAGAGTGAAGAGCATTGTGCATGCATTTTTGGGTTTTAAAAGTCATTCTAGGGCTTTTAAATTCATTGTTAGAGTGGAAATGCATTTGTTGTTAAAAAACAAGGTTTTTAGGGCAAAAGGGTATTTTGGTCATTGTCAAAAATAAGATAATTTTTCATCAAAAAATCATTGTGCAATTTTAGAGGAAATTATTTGAAGCAAGACACCCTTGGTCATATATTTTTTGCGCAAACATGCACGCAATTGCATAAAAATTCAAATTCAAAAAAGGCATCAAAAAGGAATATTCTACAAAAATTTCAAGATGAGGTTTTTATGATATTTTTGGTCATGGTGATCTCATATAATGGCATATTCCTAAGGTTCCTAGTATGTGGCCTAAATTGGGTGTATTTTTGTACAATTATCCTAAGAAGAATAATCAAAAATGAAGGGATAATAGAATGGTCATATAATAGTACAATAGTACAAGATGACAACTTGCAAAACTTGGGCACCACTCTCCCTTGCTATTTCGAATTTCACCCTCTCTATTCTCTCATTTTGTGTTTTCTCAATGTCCTCAATCCATGTGAGCCTCAATCCTAGCCTTTGATTCAAAATTAAAATCAAATCCTAGAGCACAACTAGTGCATATTGACCTAAATACCCTCAAACCTAGATGCATTCTATAAATACCCTATTAACCTCACCTCTCACAACTTTTGGCCTCATTTTCACTCACACAACCCTAGCACACAACTCCCTCTCCTAATTCCCTCTCTTGGCCGAAATCATACCACCTTCTTCCTCCATCAATTCTTCACTTCTCCTTCACCAAATCACCATTTTCTCACCTCATTTCCATTCCTACTTCATATATCTTCCTTCTCTCCTAATTTAATTCAAGCTTGCATCATCAAAGGGCATTTTTAAGCAAGCATTTCGTGGATTTCATTGAAGTTTGGTGAAGATTCAAGTTGATTTGTGGTCTTGTTCTTCATATTAGTCATTCCTTAGCTTGGATTTGAGGTAAACTTCTTAAAACCTAGCATCATCTTCAACTTTTTTGCATCAAAATGTAGATATCATGTTTCTAATTTTGCATCCTACCATATTCATGCATTTTAGTGTTGGTATATTGTTGATTTGTTGATTGTTGTTGGTGAGAGGTATCTCAAACATTTTGACAAGCACTTAGGGAGGCTTGGGTGTTTGAGATTGCTTCTCACCCTTGAATAAATTGTGATTTGTGTTGTTATCATTTTGTTTGTTGCATTTTGTGAAATAAAATTGTGTTAGGAAGCTATGAATGTTTCGCACCCTTAGCATAAAATAGGTTTAATCGAGTTTTGATGCATTTCTTTATGCAATCTTGTTATTGAGGCTTGATTTTGAAGTTCCCATGTCCAAACATGTTGTTTGATTTTGCAAATATTCATTTTTCATGCCTTCTTATTTCACAAAAATCAAAAAAAATATGAATAGTTGTTGATTTTGGTGTTTGATTGCTTGGATCTTGTGAATAAATGTTCCTAAGTCTTGTTAGTGTCATTTGCTCGCTTGATTTTGTGTATTTGTTGAATGAATTTGTTGTTTGGTTATGTTTTGGTTCGCAAGTTTCTAATAAGATAGGGTTTTTGTTATTTCTTTGTGAAAAGGGTTTGCAATTGTGAGTAAAATGATTTCTCAAATTGTTTTGATGTTGGTTGTTATGTACTTTGCTTGCAAATTATTCTATGTTGATGATTGGCAAGAGGACTCACACTTGTGCCTTAGGCATTTCACTTTAAGTGTTGAGGATTGCCTAAGATGATTCAACACAACCTTGTGCTTTGATTGAAAATTTTGGTTTGCTTGTTAGTAACTTGTTTGCAAAATTACTCTATGTTGATGATTGGCAAGAGGACTCACACTTGTGCCTTAGGCACTTCATTTTAAGTGATGAGGATTGCCTAAGATGATTCAATTTTCTTTGTGCAATTCTTGCTTGAAAATGCAAATGCTAGTTTTCTAACTTGATTAATCAATTTTGGTTACAAAAATGACTTGTTAATGCCCTCTTTTGGTCACTTTTGGTCTTGCAAATGTGATGTTCTTTCTAGGTCAATGTTATGCTTTAATGTTGATGATTTGGTAAAAGGACTAGACACTTATGCACTTGTGCATTGTCTCAAGCGTCAAGGATTACCAACAGGGATTCAACCTTGTGCTTTATCTTGTGTTGACACCTAATTGAATTGAACTTTTGTATGATCTCTTTGTGTGCCTATTGTTGATCTTACATATGCATGCCATTAGATGTTGATGACTAAGTGTCATTCTTGTGCTCAAATGTTGTAATTGGTAATGTTTATGCTTATGCTTACATTGTTGATTGCTTTGCTTGCAATTTGTTAAATGTTGCACTTTGGTTCTTGACTTGGAAATTGATTGAATGTTCTACTTTCTTTTCCTTTTGGATGCCACGCCATCCCAACAAACCTTTTGTGACCAATGTCACCCTCAAACTCCCTTCTCCTTACTTAAAATCAATCATTTTCTAAAGCTTTTTTGCAAACTCAATCTTTTCTCAAATTGTTTTCATAAGACAATCAAATTCTTTTTAAGATCAACAATAAACCTTTTTGAAAACTCATAAGGAGGCAAGTCGGACGTACGGCCGGTGTTGTCTAGCGTCCTAAGATCAGAGCTGTACAGCTCAAACATCTTGGGATACTTATGAGAATTAAAACAAGTAATTAACAACTTGAACCCTATTTCAAAAAATGAGTAAGGAATCGAGTCGGATGTACATCCGGTATTGGTTAGCGTCTTAGGGTTAGCGAGCTGTACAGTTCGTGCGAGCCTAAGATACTTGCTCAAATAAAAGCAACCAACCTCACAACAAATCTTTTTCTTCCCTATCAAAAAAACATTTTCAATAAGTAGGGGGCATGTCATCTGTACAGGCGGGGTTGTCTTTGTTCTAGGTCTAGTGGACTGTACAGTCTAGGACCGAAAACCCCTATAATAAAAAACACCAACACAAAGTTTCTCGACTAAGGAGAACTACGTAAGCTTTGAATTCTCCATCGCACCGGGAGATACGTAGGAGCGGGTCACATCCCGTCAAGCACACTTTTAAAAAAAAAATAATAAAAAGATTCTTCTTTTCCCCCGTTTTCAAAAACACTTTTCTCAAATAAAAAAAGAAGTAGAACGAATTGTTTCAAATCAACTCTGTCAAAACCGCACATCAAGTTAAAGGTTCCCTTTCGGTAGAAAGGAGGTGTGGGATGCTAATACCTTCCCCACACCTAACCGACCCCCGAACCTACATCTCTAGTTCTCAAAGGACCACCCGCCTTAAAAAGGACCCTTTTTCAATGTTTTGGTCCCTAAATAAAAAATGTTGATGGCGGCTTCACAAATTTTCACATTGTACGATGAAAGGTCCAATCCGGATCTTTCGGGGTGCAACAGACACAAAGGAGCTTCATACCCCTGCATCCATGCTAAATAAAATATTTTTGCAAATAAACCGAAAAAAAATTATCAAAAAAAAAAGTGTGAATTTCTGGCTCTTGAAAGCCTTTGCATTATAAATAATTTTTTTTTCTCATTTCCTTTTGCATACATCTTCATCCAGTGAAGATCATGATTTTTCATGCATTAAAAATTGCGAGTATCATGCACTTTCTCGCATATAAAAAAAAACATTTTTTAGAAACATCTCTCGTGCATTGTTATTTTCCCTTGCATATAAATATGTGAACCTCTCATTTTGCATATAGTTTCATTTAATAAAAATCACGTCTCTCGTGCATTTTAAAAATAATTGCGAGTATCATGCATTTCATTTCATTGCATAAGAAAAATGAAAATGAAAAAAAACAATTATCATCTGCATAGCATAAGCATTTCAGTCATCCATAATCATGTACAAAAACCTTCATCAAATAATGTGGGCGTCGAGCCAATGTAGCATTTATGCATCATTTCATTAACCTCATAAGCATTATTTCAGAAAAAAAGACGAAGAAGAACTACGTAGCTTTGATTCCTCATCACAATGGGGATACGTAGGAGCGGGTCACACCCGTCAAGCACCTTTTTCTAAAAAACTTTTTCCCCAAATAAAGCACCTTTTTCTAAAAACCTTTTTCCCCAAATAAAGCACCTTTTTCTAAAAAAAAAAAAATTCAATAAATCACTTGCATCTTCAAATCATTTTTAAAATCATTTTCTAAATCATTTTCCAAAAAAAAAATGAAATGAAATAAGAGAAACTCCTTATGCAATCGTTCCATGGGTAGAAGTTCATCTTTGAATGATGAAGGGTAATATCTCAAATTTGTTTGTGCACTACAAATTTGAGATGATACTCTACGATATCGGGGCACTTTGACCCAATCAGGCGCAGTTTGTTTTCAAATAAAGTGAATAAGTGGAGTCAACCAAATGTCGAAGCATTTCAGTATATTACGTGAAGTATTGAGTCAGGATCCACTCAATGTTTCATGCAAGTTACTCAGAGTAACGACAATTGGTTGCCTCACGTCATCATTTTCGCAAAAAGGGGCATTGGTATTTCAGATCTTGCCGTGCCTCTAAAGAATAAAAATCATTTTGAAAAGATATCATTCTTGCATCTTGCATCATCCAAAAATGCATTGGAGTTTCGCATTTCATCTTGCATCAAAAACAAACAAAAAAATCTCCTTTAGAATAATTACACTTTTCAAGTGGTCATTTTTCATGCATTTGCTTATCATGATTTGTTCGTTCATACATTGCATCAACCAAATAAAAAGTTGTGATGAGAGACGAGACGCTTTTGCAAAATAATCTGATGAAAAAGTTTACCCTTACTTATTTGCAAACTCAAGATGTTCCAAGGCACTCAGTTTTTCAAATCAACAGTTCATTTGCAAAAAAGGCATTGCATCTCATCCATTCCATGATAAAAGACTGAAACAGTTCATCAAAAAAAAAATTTTAACCAATGTTAACTCTCTACGAAGCATTCTTCTAGTGGGCGTGCATGCCATGTGCAGTTTCTCTTGTTTGAGTCTATCAGTTTCCTTCCCTTATCATCATTCTCCATCCAAGTTTGATCCCGCCCCATCCACCCATAAAGTACATACTCTCCCCGCATTAGTACACACTTGACTTTTGGTTTAAATCCTCCATACAAGAGGGCAATTTTGTAATCATTTAATTACCTTGTTAAGATTGCTTTTCTTTGGTGCAAGTCTAAAAATGTGCATGCATTTGTTCAGTCATTCGTTCTTGTGCTTACCAAGGCCTTAGGATATTTCAATAAGGGCACACATGTTTCCTTTTAGTATCATCATCAATAAAATGTTATTTTGAATTCCTCAATAAAATTTCTTTCTTTCATTTTGTCATGTGTCTGTTATTTGCTTTTCAATTCCTCCCAACGCGGATCAAAAATAATAATAAATGAAAATAATCTTTGAAAACAACGACGCCAATGGTTCATATTGTGACTCTGATTACCCGATTAACCAAACTGAGAGAGAGGCTGAAGACAACTGGGATGTTTCTTCGGAGTTAATAAGTGAAGAATTGGCTAAGGCTGTAGAAATTCATGATGCCACAACTAGGTTGGGTAATGAAGTCAAAGCACAAGTTCAAGCAAAGTGGAGCAATGCTGAAGAAACCAAACAAATGTTACAAGCGAACCTCTTTCGCGACCAAACCCTTTTCCTACCTCAGATCAACCAACTTTCCCATTTCCCATTACAAGTACCCCATCACAAAAAAAAATTTAACCAAATGCCTGCCATCGCCACCTTCCTCACTACCAGTGGCCCTTCTACAAAATCAACCCATCTCATTTGCTCCTCCCTCTGAACCTCCTGTCACCCCAGTTAATACCAGAACCCAATCAAGCATCCTCCAACCGCTACAGGGGTTTCATTGCCATTATCTCTCCAATCACCCCAGACAAGGATCACTTCAAATATCCAAAAATAGTGTATCACTTTTATCAGCTCACTCAACTCAAAAGCAAAAAAGGAAAAAAATCAGAAAAAATGAAACAAAAAAGAACAGATTCAAAAAATGAAAAAACAAGGGAAAAAGAGACGAAAGAAATATAAGTTGTGAGCTGATACATTTGGCCATAAAGCGTAAGAGATCCTTGTCTCAATGAACCTTCCTACACCTTGTTGTGTATGACCACCCTTTCTTCCATAAACCTTCAAACACTTCATCATTCCTATACATTCTCTCCTTTCATAAAACCGCAAACACTACCTCGACCTCGTCATCCCGCCCTCCACAAACCCTCAGTCATTCCTCAGACTCCACCATCAGATTTGCAATCAAGCTGTTGTGCAAGAATAAGAGAACAAAGTGGTCCGTCCTCATGAGGAATCAAGTGACATGATCAATTTGAGCAAAGGAGAGGATTGACGCCATGATAAAGAGCAATGAATCAACAAGTTTGTGTAAATCACCCTTCTTACATAAGACACTTGCCATTATAACAAAGTCTGTAATTACCAAAGTTCGGTCTGTTGCGCAGCTTTCCAAGCTAAGGTAGTCACAAATGACAGTATGAAGACTCCAGGTCAAGCATCATGATCCCTCCCTACGCCACCCTAAAAATGGGGCAGTTAGAGACAATCAACAAAGGATATCAAGGACGATGATGACCTTCATGGAAATCATACTTCGTTTTACACTCTAACAGGGGCAAACCCCATATGATGGAAGTAATACTTTCATTGAGCCTTATCAAACCAAAGTACATTTGTCTTATGTCAGAAGAAGAATAAGAGAAAGCTCAAACCGAAGAAAGCTCATCTTCAACAATTTCAAAGAAGACTCAATGCTCAAAAAGATCATGAACCTCCAAAGGGATTCCCATGGAGATGAACCCAGTATCATGAAGACGAAGAACTTATTCTCCGGAGGGGCCTTTAATTCTCGCAAAATGGGATGCAAGAAAAGAAAACCCCAGTTTCCAGTAAATTCAGATGCAGTCAGAAAGGAGTATGCCTAAAGAAATAAATGAAAAAAGGGAAAGATGAGCCAAGTAAGAATCAGCTCGCTAGGTTGAAAACCCGCAAAGGGCGGCCTAGGCAAAACCAGAGCGACCCGGTGGATTGAAAACCCGCAAAGGGCGATCCAGGCAAAAATTAGGGTCAGAAAACTTGGACTTGAAATGAAAAAGGCAATCAGCACTCCCAAAAGTTTGGATAAAGGGGTGATCAAGGTCATGAGTATGGACGATTGGCATCGTTACTTCAAAAGAAAAAACACAAGATCTGCTTCCCCTTTTTCTTGTATTTTTCCAGTTTAAAAATTTTTCAATGTACTTTCAATTGGTGTGACCTTCTACACGTCCAGTTTCCATAACAATAAGAATTCAACTTTTTTTTCCATGTGTTTGCTTTTCGTGTCTTTTATCTTCACTTATTCTGTCTCTTTGTTTTAAAATAAATGTTTTTATGATTGATGATACTGAATTGTGAAACCTGTGCATGAGTCAAAAAGCATTACAATCATTGCAAAATTTCTGAAAATCACAGAAAAGAGGGGATCCCTCAAATAAATGAATTGGCAAAAAAACAAACGCGGGCACAATCACTTCAAATGGCAAGCAAATTTATGCGCGGCTCTGGCATTGCTATTACCCTAGATGGTCCTCATGTCTCAGGCCCAAAGGAAAAGATTTGCACCAAAGATTAAAACAAGGTTTAGTGATCACCAAGTGAGGCTTCTTTCATGCCAAAAGTCAAGACATTCATAGAGAACCAAAGATTTGCACTGAGAACACCACTCAGATCCAAAAGTTGGGGCATTCTCTTCACCACCCACCCACCCTGGTCTTGGGAAAGTTTGTTCATTGTCCATCCCATTCATATACCACCCTCAGTTCATAACCAGTACCATAACTTCATCCCCTTTCACAAACCCACTCAAAGAACCCATTTGAAATTGTCATTCTAAAGTGGGGCATTTCCATAACTGTTCACTCCCGCTCAAATGAGCAGAGTTCTCCCTAAAGTCATTCACATCCATAAATTCCTGTCGGGGCAGTCTCTCAACTCACTGTCCTAAACCAATCCCAAGTTAACTGACTCACTCGTCCACATCTGCACTCTTATGCATACTTACTAGTCAATGCTTCAGAGAGAGAGAATACAAATTGATCATGTGGTGTTTAAAGTTCAGTCATCATGGAAATGGAAAGGAAAATAAGTGAGCTTGTTAATAAAAACCTTGAGAACACCAGAGTTTGAATCAAATCTAGTTTTTCCAAAGAATGGTCCATAGCCATCTCAATTCCTTGCATTCAAAGTCTCGCGTCTCATCATCATAAAAATGTTTACAAAAATGTTTAAATACTCCAATCATTCATCCTCCTCATGCATGTAGGCATTTCATGTTATTCAAAGCATTACATTCGCATCATCCACATTCATCACAATAAAAGCAAAAGAACACAGACATTCCATAGCATTTATCATCATCACATCAAACATCAAATCAGTTTTCAAAACAAAAAGAGGCATTCTTAATAAATAGTCATAGTCGTCACGATAGGACGCTTGAATTGATCACTCAAGAATCCTAAAGTCCCTATGCTAAAAGAAAATTAAAAACATTCATTGCATCACGTGCATTCGCATAACCTGCCCTTGCATAACATACATTTGCATTACATTTGCATATCCACCTCTTGTGCATTCATCGAAAAAAGAATAAGGAGCATTTCATGAATATCCATGTCTTTGCTAAATTTTTCTGCATCCAAATAAGTTGCTATCTGCTAGTAACAGCTCAAGTCGCCGATGGTCGATCCTACGAAACTCGTGTTCGTTCGATCACCACTAAGGTAAGAAAAAAACTTGCATTCATGCACCATTCCTTGCATCAACTAACGTATGCAAGTACCCTGGATCGGTGCGGCAGCATTGACCAACTGAAGAAAACCAAATGGATTTTCAAATCCCCTTTGGACCCACGTGTCCCCCAGAAGATTGACTTCACTTCGTATTCGAGCTGCGAGTAAGTCCCTTTGACCTCAATAGGTCCAATCGAAAAGGATAGCTGTGTTGGCCTAAAACATGGCGCAGTCCTAGGGAAATATCGAGATCTAGACTTGATATAGTACCCTCCCCCGGTCGCTCGAAAGACCACCCCTTTGAGCCCACGTGCTCCCCAGGCCCAAGTGCAAACTCGGATCGTTCGCGATTCGTTAAAAGGCTTTAGGCAGCCTCCTTCGCCGGCTTAATGAGGGCCGGCACCCTTTTTTTTTGCTTTCTTTACTGCTTTCGCTGGCTTATTGAGGGTTGGCACCAATTGATTCCAAAAAGAAAAACAAGAAAAAAAAAAAGGACAAAAAAAAAACTTTTCATTGCATTTGTATCATATTTCAAAAAGGAACAAAAAAAGAGAAAAAAGAAAAAGAAAATTCGGGTTTCTCTAAGTAGACAAAATTAGTATTATTTCTGAATTCTTTATTTCTATTTTGCCTCGGAATATGTTTCGGCCAATTCATATTCCTTGGTAAAATCCAAATAAAGAGGGGCAGCTGTCATACCCTAATTTTGTCCGCCTAGGTTTAAAACCCTAATTTTCCGCAAAAAAATAAATAAATTGAGAAGTGTGGTTTTATTTTGAAGAGTGAAGAGCATTGTGCATGCATTTTTGGGTTTTAAAAGTCATTCTAGGGCTTTTAAATTCATTGTTAGAGTGGAAATGCATTTGTTGTTAAAAAACAAGGTTTTTAGGGCAAAAGGGTATTTTGGTCATTGTCAAAAATAAGATAATTTTTCATCAAAAAATCATTGTGCAATTTTAGAGGAAATTATTTGAAGCAAGACACCCTTGGTCATATATTTTTTGCGCAAACATGCACGCAATTGCATAAAAATTCAAATTCAAAAAAGGCATCAAAAAGGAATATTCTACAAAAATTTCAAGATGAGGTTTTTATGATATTTTTGGTCATGGTGATCTCATAAAATGGCATATTCCTCAAGATACCTTGTATGTGGCCTAAATTGGGTGTATTTTTGTACAATTATCCTAAGAAGAATAATCAAAAATGAAGGGATAATAGAATGGTCATATAACAATAGTACAAGATGACAACTTGCAAAACTTGGGCACCACTCTCCCTTGCTATTTCGAATTTCACCCTCTCTATTCTCTCATTTTGTGTTTTCTCAATGTCCTCAATCCATGTGAGCCTCAATCCTAGCCTTTGATTCAAAATTAAAATCAAATCCTAGAGCACAACTAGTGCATATTGACCTAAATACCCTTAAACCTAGTTGCTCTCTATATATACCTTAGAAACCTCATCTCACATACACCTTTTTTTTTTGGCCTCACAATTCATTCACAAAACCCTAGCACACAAACCTCTCCTCTCCTCTCCTCCTTTGGCCGAAACCACCAACAACCATTCCCTCCTCCATTTTTCTTCATTTCACTTCCATTTTCTCTCCTCATTTCCATCCCTACTTCATATATCTTCCTTCTCTCCTAATTTAATTCAAACTTGCATCATCAAAGGGCATTTTTAAGCAAGCATTTCGTGGGTTTCATTGAAGTTTGGTGAAGATTCAAGTTGATTTGTGGTCTTGTTCTTCATATTAGTCATTCCTTAGCTTGGATTTGAGGTAAACTTCTTAAAACTTAGCATCATCTTCAACTTTTTTGCATCAAAATGTAGATATCATGTTTCTAATTTTGCATCCTACCATATTCATGCATTTTAGTGTTGGTATATTGTTGATTTGTTGATTGTTGTTGGTGAGAGGTATCTCAAACATTTTGACAAGCACTTAGGGAGGCTTGGGTGTTTGAGATTGCTTCTCACCCTTGAATAAATTGTGATTTGTGTTGTTATCATTTTGTTTGTTGCATTTTGTGAAATAAAATTGTGTTAGGAAGCTATGAATGTTTCGCACCCTTAGCATAAAATAGGTTTAATCGAGTTTTGATGCATTTCTTTATGCAATCTTGTTATTGAGGCTTGATTTTGAAGTTCCCATGTCCAAACATGTTGTTTGATTTTGCAAATATTCATTTTTCATGCCTTCTTATTTCACAAAAATCAAAAAAAATATGAATAGTTGTTGATTTTGGTGTTTGATTGCTTGGATCTTGTGAATAAATGTTCCTAAGTCTTGTTAGTGTCATTTGCTCGCTTGATTTTGTGTATTTGTTGAATGAATTTGTTGTTTGGTTATGTTTTGGTTCGCAAGTTTCTAATAAATTAGGGTTTGTTAATTTTCTTGTGAAATGGGTTTGCAATTGTGATCAAAAACGTTTTCTCAAGTTATTTTGATGTTAATAGATGGTATCTTGCTTGCAAGTCATTGTTATGTTGATGATTGGCAAGAGGACTCACACTTGTGCATTTGCGCACTTAACTTTAAGTGTTGAGGATTGACTAAAATGATTCAACGCATTTGATTTGATGTTTTGATTGCAAAATATTGTTGCTAATTGATTGTATCTTGCTTGCAAATTGTTATATGTTGATGATTGGCAAGAGGACTCACACTTGTGTCTTTGTGCACTTCACTTTAAGTGTTGAGGATTGCCTAAGATGATTCAACACAACCTTGTGCTTTGATTGTAAACTTTGGTTTGCTTGTTAGTAACTTGTTTGCAAAGTTATTCTATGTTGAGGATTGGCAAGAGGACTCTCACTTGTGCCTAGTGCACTTCACTTTAAGTGATGAGGATTGCCTAAGATGATTCAATTTTCTTTGTGCAATTCTTGCTTGAAAATGCAAATGCTAGTTTTCTAACTTGATTAATCAATTTTGGTTACAAAAATGACTTGTTAATGCCCTCTTTTGGTCACTTTTGGTCTTGCAAATGTGATGTTCTTTCTAGGTCAATGTTATGCTTTAATGTTGATGATTTGGTAAAAGGACTAGACACTTATGCACTTGTGCATTGTCTCAAGCGTCAAGGATTACTAAAAGGGATTCAACCTTGTGCTTTATCTTGTGTTGACACCTAATTGAATTGAACTTTTGTATGATCTCTTTGTGTGCCTATTGTTGTTCTTACATATGCATGCCATTAGATGTTGATGACTAAGTGTCATTCTTGTGCTCAAATGTTGTAATTGGTAATGTTTATGCTTATGCTTACATTGTTGATTGCTTTGCTTGCAATTTGTTAAATGTTGCACTTTGGTTCTTGACTTGGAAATTGATTGAATGTTCTACTTTCTTTTCCTTTTGGATGCCACGCCATCCCAACAAACCTTTTGTGACCAATGTCACCCTCAAACTCCCTTCTCCTTTCTTCAAATCAATCATTTTCTAAAGCTTTTTTCCAAACTCAATCTTTTCTCAAATTGTTTTCATAAGACAATCAAATTCTTTCTAAGATCAACAACAAACCTTTTTGAAAATTCATAAGGAGTCAAGTCGGACGTACGGCCGGTGTTGACTAGCGTCCTAAGATTGGAGTTGTACAGCTCAAACATCTTGGGATACTTATGAGAATTAAAACAAGTAATTAACAACTTGAACCCCTTTTTTTAAAAAAAAATGAGTAAGGAATCAAATCGGATGTACATCCGGGATCGGTTAGCGTCTTAGGGTTAGCGAGCTGTACAGTTCGTGCGAGCCTAAGATAGTTGCTCAAATAAAAGTAATCAACCTCACAACAAATCCTTTTCTTCAAGTAATTCAAACCATTCTCAAAAAGTAGGGGGCACGTCGTCTGTACAGGCGAGGATGTTTGTTGTTTTAGGTCTAGTGAACTGTACAGTTCAGGACCGAAAACCCCTACAATAAAAAACACCAAAGTTTCTCGACTAAAGAGAACTACGTAAGCTTTGAATTCTCCATCGCACCGGGAGATACGTAGGAGCGGGTCACATCCCGTCAAGCACACTTTTAAAAAATAATAAAAAGATTCTTCTTTTCCCCCGTTTTCAAAAACACTTTTCTCAAATAAAAAAGAAGTAGAACGAATTGTTTCAAATCAACTATGTCAAAACCGCACATCAAGTTAAAGGTTCCCTTTCGGTAGAAAGGAGGTGTGGGATGCTAATACCTTCCCCACACCTAACCGCCCCCCGAACCTACATCTCTAGTTCTCAAAGGACCACCCGCCTTAAAAAAGGACCCTTTTTCAATGTTTTGGTCCCTAAATAAAAAATGTTGATGGCGGCTTCACAAATTTTCACGTTGTACGATGAAAGGTCCAATCCGGATCTTTCGGGGTGCAACAGCTGGCGACTTCACTGGGGACCTTCCTTTTAAAACGAGGGTCAGGCCTAATTAACTTGATGTGCGGTTTAATTGTTTGATTTGAATGTGATTGTTCTATTTCTCTCTTTTATTCCCCTTCTTTTTCTTCTCTCTTTCTGATGTTTGAATGTTCTCTTGCATTCTCGTGTTGTTATGTTGCATTCATGTGCATTTGACCCTTCTTCTTCTATGTTCGCTTCTTGTTCCTTCTTCTCCTTTCATCTTCTTTTGTTTATATGTTTAATATGATCATGCATTTCTCCAATCACCATGTCCCCTTCTTCTTTGCTCCCTTTCTTCAAGGTAAGCTCACGCATCATTCCCCCAATTCTACTATGATCCCTTCTTCTTTGCTCCCTTCTTCAAGGTAAGTTTATGCATTCCCCCGATTCTATTATGACCCCTCTTCTTGGCTCCCTTTCTTGAGGTAAGCAGTGCATATGATTGTTGAAACCCTAGGATAGTTTACTTGTTTATGTATTGAAATGATATATGCTTGCAAAACCCTAGGGTAGACGACTCTTTGTATGGACTGTTTCTGGATTTTCTTTGCAGGTGGGGGGGTATGTTTGTCGTCGTGCTCCTACACACACGTTGCACTCTTTTTACCTTTATTTTTTTGGTGAGATAGCCCTATACCCGGGCTAGAGCATACCTTAGGCTAGAACGAAGTCATTAGTGGCTGCTCACTGGACGTACGTCTTGTTGGGTGGTTGCGAAGACTTCACCTAGAGTTTGGCTTTGTTTGAAGACATCATCACTTGGACGTACGTCCCTGGGATCGGTGCTCTCAGATGAGGTCGTTGGCTCTAGGAACCTTATTTAGGGTCCTTCTTTTAATGCTAACCTTGAAGTGTGTACCCGTAGAAATAGCCATAGATCCTGTCTCTAAGAAACCTTGGTAGGACACAAAGGAGCTTCATACCCCTGCATCCATGCTAAATAAAATATTTTTGCAAATAAACCGAAAAAAAAATTATCAAAAAAAAAAATGTGTGAGAATTCTGTAATGAGATTGTGACCCATTTTTCCTATGAGAAACTGTTATTTATACAAGGAGGGAAAACACTAAAACTAACTAACTGTACAGAAAATTTAAAAAAGAGAACTGCTTCATCCTTTGACTAGGGTAACTGTCAGAGCTTAGACAGCGAGCACTTGATTTTGACCTGCTATTGAATTCAATTTTCTTCTCGTCGAAATATCACCCTTCAAATCTAGTTAAGTCTGAAGCTTTGTCGAATTTGCCTTCTGATACAACTCTTTTGTGTTGAAACCAACACCTTCTTCTAAGAAAACCAAAGTCAAACCGCGTTGACTGCATTTAATTTAGCCTGTCGAAATTACAGGCTAACAAAATGGATCTGTTCTTATGACACAAGCAAAGTATATTCAGGATCTCCTACAAAGAGCAAATATGACAGATTGCCATGGCATGACAACACCCATGCTAACAACACCAAAACTGGCTCACACATACAGGTCAATTGTAGGGGCACTGCAATATGTCACCTTTACTAGACCAAACATTGCCTATATTGTCAACAAACTATGCCAATTCCTGTCCACTCCTTTGGAAAGTCACTGGAGAGCTGTCAAGAGGTTGCTGAGATACTTGAGTGGAACCAAGCATCATGGTCTTCTGCTTCAACCATCCACTCCTGATGCCAAATTCACTCTCAGGGTCTACCGTGACAGTGACTGGGCAAGTGACCCAGATGACAGGAGATCCACTTCAGGTATTTGTGTATTCTTTGGACCTAATTTAGTCTCTTGGAGTGCCAATAAACAAACTCTAGTGGCAAGGTCCAGTTGTGAGGCTGAGTACAGGGGCATGGCACAAGCCACAGCAGAAATCCGTTGGATTCAATCATTGTTAACTGAACTTAAAGTCCCATATCAGTCTCCTACATTACTGTGTGATAACCTTTCTGCTGTCATGCTAGCCTACAATCCAATACTTCACTCAAGAACAAAACATGTAGAACTTGATATTCACTTTGTCCGAGAAAGAGTTGCTGACAGAACACTATCTGTCAAGCATATCCCAGCATCAATGCAGATAGCTGATATCCTCACAAAACCATTGGGAACTTCTGCCCTCACTCTACTCAGAAACAAACTCAAAGTGAAAGATCTTCATGAGCTTGAAAGGGGAATAATAGAGAACGTGCCATCTTAGCAAATAAATGTGCCATCTCATCAAATTGAAAAGTAAAACAAGCACTTGGCTAAAGACACACGTGACAATCAAAAGAGTAAAGTTGCTACTACTCTTAGCTAAAGAAGAAATCTGCTCTCTTGTTTCTTTACTTTTCAGTTACAAACTGTTATGAATTTGTTATTGGAACTAGTTACTAGATTCTGTTTTAGGTCTTGATAACAGAAACAGTTATCTTGCTTGTATAAGTACCAACTTGTAAAACTCAAAAAATTTCAATGAAGTGAAATGAATTGAATCAAGAATTCTATTACTTTTTATATTATGGACTGAAGAGAGTACATTCCTCTCTCATCGGTTCAAACCACAGGTAATGCAGAAGAACATAAAAAAAATGGCAAATTAACTTGAGGTGTGGAATCTGATCTATGGGTCACTGAATTGCAGTAGGGTATATGTTACAACTACGAATATATCTGCCACATGAAAGGCCTTGACAATTAAAGCCATCCTTCTGATGTGCTTGTCAACAGAGTCAAGTGATCTCAACTATGCTATAGTCTGCCAAATCTCAGTATTCAATAGGGTAAACACAAGTAAATAAAGAAAAAATGTGCATATCTGATTCAAATTCTTGGATATGTGACTGAAACAACAAGGTACTCGGGCATCCGTGAAAACCACTTATTTTACGACTTGGTCCCGTGGATCAGCTAGCTGTTCAAAAATTCCATTAGGATTCTTGTATATGTTTATTCTCTGCCAAAATGTCTTCCAGCAATGACTCACAAGCATCTTCAAGCAAATCTAACACCTGTCAGTGCCACACAATGATAATATACATAAGCACAAAATCCGCCGGAAATTCGGCTTTGTGGGGGATCCGAATCCGCCGGTAATCCACTAAATCCGCCGGAAATACCACAGCCAATAGAATCTGCCGAAAATCCGGCTTTGTGTGGGATCCAAATTCGCCGGAAAACACAAAATCCGCCGGTAATACATTTTTGCGGCGGATTTCAAATTTTTGACTGCTCAACCCGTCGGATCTCTATATATTCACTTCTTCACATCTTCGCCTCACAACTTCTTCACTTCTTCAAATCCGAAATTTCTCTCTACAAAATCTCTTGCGCTCTTTGACACATTTCTTCAATCTAAGGTATGTTTATAACATGATGATTTAATAGTTTTAGTTTATGTATTGTTTAGTTACAAACTGTGGTGTTGTTTGTTTAGGAGTTGTTTGGGTTTGGTTCCTTGTCTGTTTTGTTCAAAGGAGGTTGGGATTAGCATCAAGCCAGAGTCTTCTCTTCACTCCAGATTAGTTATCGAAGTTATTAGTCGTTATATTTGATGTTATTTGTTATAATATATTAGTTATATATTAGTTAATATTAGTTAGCAAATACGAAATAATATATTTGTTAATATTAGTTAGTAAATACGAAATTAATGTATTTGTTAATTTATTTTGAATTTTGAATTTTTATAATAATTTTAAATAAATAAATAGTAAAGAATAAATAAATACGAAAAAAAATTAAAGTTAATGTGCCTCGACCTCAGACAGATGGAGTTTCTACTAGTGCACAGGAGCCAATGATTCCTGAAGGTACCGAGGGCTTAGCCCCAATACATGTTGATGCTGATGGGATATGCACATTTAACATTGACAAGGAGGTGGTAAGGTATACGCCTGATGGTCGTATCATTTTGGAGACTGTTGGTGACTCGTAAGTATAGTATTTATTAATTTATTATTCTCTCGTCTTTTAATTTTATTTAACTTTGGTGTAACAAAATTCATCTCTTTTAATATTGTACAGGTTTCTTCCTTCAAAGAAAAGTGCAACTGCAGTCGCACAAACAATTAGGGAGAATTTCAATAAAGGATGGAAGATTTGGACGGCAGTGAGAAAAGATGAACAGGCAATTACGCAGATGTTAAGATCATTTTTAGTAAGTTTTAATTCTACAAAACGATTTTTAATTATTTTATTATTGATTTGTTTATATATAATAATAACAAACATAATTGTATATTTTTAAAATAGGAAAGATGTACATGGTTACCGGAGGAGCAGGAAGAAATGGAGAGAGTGTTACATAAGAGGTGTTCTCATCGCTATTCTGAATTACTGAGGACGGCACGGTTAAGTAATAATAAGCCGCCTTATATGGCAGATTCAGCATGGGATCAGCTGCAAGAGTATTGGCGACACCAGGATTTCAAGCTTATTGTGAGAAAGCCAAGAAAAATAGGGCTTCTAATAAAAGTCGCTGCACACACACAGGTGAAAGTGTTAACGCTGCAACCCATCATAGGCATTTGATAAATTTCTTACTTATAAATTATTACTTGACTAATTAATTATTATTTAACAAGTCATTAATTTTCATGTGTAATATTAATTAATAACACTATCTATAGGAGGCGATGCATCAAAGGTCAATTACTTTGCCTGAGTTGTATTGCTACCTTCATGTACGGGAGGACACTGGTGAGTTTATTACTGATCAGGTGATGGAGATTCAGGTAAAACTAATTTTACAATTATATATATTTATGTTTATCTTTAAATTATCATTATTTTATTAATAGTTATTCATTTCTTGGTTGTTATTTTTTCAGGAGAACTTCGAGCCGGGTATGACTGAGTACCGTGAGACTCGGGAGCAGAGTAGTGAGGGTATAGAATAGAAGTTGATCCTGTGGAGGAGGCTAGAGCGGCTCGTGAAATTTGGGAGAGAGCAGTTGGTCTACGAAAAAGTAATCGCCTAGTAGGATCTGGTGGTATTAGACCGTCTGCTTTTAGAGCAAGTGTTATTCCGAGTCTGGCAAGTTCTGGATCAGCTGGGAGTACTACCCGCTCATATGTTCCTTGTACTGGGGATTTGAATGTTGTGACTGAATTGACACAGTAGTTGAGCCAGACCCATCGTGAGTTTGAGGAGCGCCAGGAGCAAAATGCACCGGAAGTGCATGAGCTTCGAGAGCGAACTAGGCTAGTTGAGGCGCGCATGGAGGAGCAGGTTAGGATAAATACGGAGCAGGCTAGGCGCTTGGAGGAGCAGGCTAAGTTAAATGCGGAGCAGGTTAGGCTAAACGAGGACCGCTATCATCAGTTGTTGAGTCAGCTGTCTCAACAGCACTCCAAGCCATCATCTTCACATATGCCATCCTACCCGCCGCCGCAGCAGCATTTTGGCGGTGCCTTTCAGCCATGGTCTCAGTACCCCCAGCAGTATCCACCCTAGTAGCAGCAGTATCCACCCCAGCAGCAGCCATACCAACTGTATCCACCCTAGCAGTAGCCATTCAACTCAAGTATCGATTTGACGAATATCGATCATATTAGTGCTTATCTTGCATCTGATGGCGCCACAGGTGGCAGCTATTATCATAGCGATGATTCAGACCAGCTCCCACCCCAGCCCCCACCCCAGTAGCTTTCACTTGTGGTATTTTGTTGTTTGAATATCTAAGTTTTAATTTATATTGGTTATGAATATTTGCATACTTTGTTGGGATCTTTAAGTTTTCACTTGTTTGGATAATATATCGTTTTAAGACCGGGTATTGATTTTGAATCGTTTTTTTAATTTATTATTTTAATTTAATTATTAATTTTTATTTTACAATCAAAATAAAGTTTCATAATATTTTTAATTTAATGTAATCAAATTATGTTATTAAATAATATAATATTTAATATTTTTATTAATAATTTTTTATAAAATATATTATTAATATATTCGTATATTTAATATTTTAATTAAATTTATTATATTTAATTCGTATATTTAATATTTAATTTATTAATAAATTCGTATATTCAATATTCTTATTAATAATTTTTCAAAAAATATATTATTAATTATTAAATCAATAATATTTTTACTATTAATTTTTTATAATATATATTAGTAAATTTATTATATTTAATTCGTATATTTATTATTTAATTTATTAATAAATTCGTATATTTAATTTTTTTATTAATAATTTTTAAAAAAATATATTATTAATTATTAAATCAATAATATTTTTATTATTAATTTTTCAAAATATATATTAGTAAATTTATTATATTTCATTCGTATATTTATTATTTAATTTATTAATAAATTCTTAGAATAAAGATCTCAAGAATAAGAAAGCTAAAATTCTAGCTAGGCTGGGTGGCATCCAAAAGAGACAACAGAATGGTGATATGAACAAGTTTTAGAGTTAACTTTCGAATCTGCGTGGAAGGGACGAGGAATTGGACATTTGGGATTGGGTAGAGAACTTTTGGTGAACAGTGGCAAAAACGTAAATTAATAGATTCCATTCATGTACTGTACATGGTTTCTTCTCCTCAATGAATGGAGCTGCTACACTGCACTAGATACTTCGCGGTCCATGATAACCCCTCAATTTTTACTTGGGACGAGCTTAGTTTACTTTATTCTTGGGTAAAATAAAAAAGGTTTAAATATGTTTTCTATCTCTACAAATATAGTTTTTTTCAAATAAGTCTCTGCAAATTTTTTTTAAATAACTCATTGCAAACTATTTTTGTTTTAAATATGTCCTTCTGTTAACTGTTATCCCTAGGGGTGATCAATGGACGGGTTGGGACGAATTACGCTAGTCCTTAACTTGGCCCTAAATTTTTATAGGGCCATTTTGCATACCCCAACTCGTCATTAGACTCGAAGAGATCCGATGTTCTTAGGGTCAAAGTAAGTCCGGATATATTTTGGACGAGACCGGGTTGGCCCGAAGTACAATAGAAACAAAATTATAATAGTATTTTATCATGTATTCAAATTCAAAACATGTATTTTGCAATATTAATTTACATCGATGTTTCTACTTAAACTAAGATAGATTTCAAATTGAATATTTTATTTATAAAACTCTCATAAACAATGTAATAGAATTAAAAATTAGAGTGACGAAAGGATGGGTTGGGGACGGATTACACTAAACACTAACCCGTCCTTAATTATTTATATGGCCAATTCTTTAGACCCTAATTCGTCCTTAGACTCGAACAAATCCGATGGTTTGTGGGTTAAATGGGACGAAGACGGGTCTTAAAATTGGGACGGGTCTTGCTCACCCCTACTTACCTTATCTACTAATGTGGCTAAGAGAGTTCTAATGTGTAAATTTTTCATTTCTAATTATTTTGAAATCTTATTTAGCATGTCACATCATATCATCATCTTCTTTTTCCTCTGCACAAGCCAGAGTATAATTTAAAACTCGCTTGCTCATCCCAAACTCTTATTTGTCTTTAGTGCTTCACTCGTTTTCTACTTTGTTCTCTTCTTTTTCACTATTCCTAAGTTATAGAGGAGGATGTCTCTGATTCCTCGCCTTTATTTCATGATAAAGTTCCAACCTTTGCTTCTGGGTCTTTGAGATTCTCAGCAGATTTTGATCAGATAATTAGAGCTATGTTTAAGGCTTCTTCATTGATCGTTTTGGTTGAGAATAAAATGGTATGTGAAATGGGGTTTGGAAGAAGTGTTCAAATTTGATTTTTGCTGGAAGATGTAATTCTAAAGGGATAATTGGTGAGGTTGAAAAGGTATATTGGAAGATTGAATTGAAAAAGGTTTGGTGATTTTAATTTATTGCGTGTATTTGGTTTGGAAGAACTAAAAAATGTGTGTGAAATAGGATCGGAGGTTAGATGAATTTATTGATGTGAATAGGTTCTGTTGTGAGGTACAAGTGGCCTCATCACCTTTGCAATCCTCAGGGTGAGCTAATGTTGATGGATGTAATAACATTAAATTAATGTTTTTTAATTATAAGAAAAGTATAATCAGGAATTAAAGAGAACGTAAAAAATACATTACAAAGTTAAGAGTTTTACATATTGAAAAAGCACATTAAAAAGTCATAGACATGATATTCATAGTAATTAAATACATGTTCATATTGAATTATAATTCAATCATCAAAGTTAATTACAATTGGGTTTTTAGGGATTGTTTCATGAAGGTCACTTTTGGTATTCACCGAGTTAGCTAAATTTGATTTGTGTAAAATATATAGTCTAATAATTTGAGATCCACCTAAGAGTGAAGTTGTTGTATTCCCATTATCTCTATAGTGGAAGTTTAAGAGGCCTAAGGGTCCCGTGGTTTTTCCTTTCTCACATTGAGAAGGTTTTCCACGCTAAAATTCTCTGTGTCATTACTCTTATTTTTTCACGTTTCCGCTAGTGCCTATTTTTGAGTTCACGGAGGAGGGAAATTATGGAGGTCATTTCCCAACAGTGGTATCAGTAGCCATGATCAAAAAATACATAGACAGGAGTCTATTCGAGCATTGTCAACTTATACCAATGTGTATGAGTTATGGACGAAACTTGAATCCTTGATTCAAAAGAAGACGCCGAGAAACAAAGCCCACCTTGTCAGACGACTGATGAAATTGGAGTACTCAGACGGTCAAAACATGATCGAGCATTTGAATACCTTCATAGGTATTGTGAATCAACTGACGAAAGCTGACATGAAGATAGATGATGAGTTGCAAACTCTTCTACTCCGAAGTTCTCTACCTTAGAGTCGGGACACTCTAGTCGTCACTCTTAGTAACTCTGCTCCAGACGGAAAACTTGTCATGGATTCTGTTACGGATTCCTTGCTAAATGAAGAGTCAAGACGGAGGGAAAGAGGCTTCAACAACTAGTTCGAAGCCAATGTTGTTGATAACAGAGGAAGGAGTAAGAATCGTGAAAGAGGAGGTCGTAGGATATCACAAGCTAGATCGAAGTCTCGCACAAGACTAAGTTGTTATTATTGTGGCAAACCAGGCCACAAAAGACCTGAGTGCAGATTCTTGATGAGAGATCAACAAGCTGGAACAGTCCATCCAGATTTGATAAACCCAAAGAAGAATAAGGAAGATGGAACTACAACTGCAGTAGCCTCGAACGACGAGAATATTTTCCTTATTGGAGATGACGATTATCTAAATGTTGCATTCGATGACTGCACTTGGATAGTTGACACAGGAGCATTTTTCCACGTTATACCTCATGAAGAATTATTCTCATCATACCAAAGAGGAGACTTCGGTATGGTGAAGATGGGTAACCATGTCACAAGTAAGATTATTGGTATTGGTGAAGTGACTCTGATCACAGAAAATGGATATAAGCTCGTGCTGAAGGAAGTAAGACATGTACCAGAAATGCGTCTAAACCTTATCTCAGCAGGAAAGTTAGATGATCTGGGGATGATAAACCAGTTCGGCGGTGGTAGATGGAAGCTTAGAAAAGGAAGCATGACAGTTGCTCGTGGCAAAAAGGAAGGCTCCCTGTACATCATGCAGGGAAAGATAAACAAGGGAGAGACTAATGTTTCTCAAGACGCAACCAAAGAATTGTGGCACAAACGAATTGGCCACATGAGCGAGAAAGGTTTAGAGATTCTTGCTAAAGATCATCTTTCAAATATCAAGGGACAGTCACTTGAATCCTGTGAAGACTGTCTAGCAGTGAAACAACACAGAGTATCTTTTCAAAGATCAGATGATGCAAGAAGACGGAAGAAAATCCTAGATCTTATTCACTCGGATGTTTGCTCCACATCTGAAAGGTCCCTTGGTGGCGCACAATACTTTGTTACCTTCATTGACGATCACTCCATAAAGGTGTGGGTATATCCATTGAAGAAGAAAGATCGAGTTCTACAAGCTTTCAAGGAGTTTCACGCCTCTGTAGAACGAACATCTGGAAGAAAGTTGAAATGCTTAAGAAGTGATAATGGAGGTGAATACCTAGGTCCGTTTGAAGCATATTGTAAAACTTATGGGATAAGACATGAGAAGACACCTCCGAAGACTCCCCAGATGAATGGAATAGCTGGAAGGATGAACAGAATGATTGTAGAGAAAGTTAGAAGCATGCTTTTTCATGCAAAACTTCCCAAATCATTTTGGGGTGAAGCAGTGAGAACTGCGATTGATTTGATAAACTTGTCTCCTTCAAGACCGTTAAATGGAGAGATACCAGATGAAGTATGGTATGGAAAGAAAGCCTCCTACGGTCAATTGAGAGTATTCGGGTGTAGGGCATTTGTTCATATTCCCAAAGATGAAAGAGCAAAACTCGATACTAAGACGAAGGAGTGCATATACGCTGGTTCACCAAGAGATGAACTTGCAGATTATGGGATCCTGCAAACAAGAAGATTGTTCGAAGCAGAGATGTGGTATTTTATGAAGACCAGACATTGCTTATGGTGTAGGAGTTGTGAGTAGATTCTTGTCGAATCCAGGAAAGGAGCATTGGAATGCTGTGAAAGGAGCAAGTCCATAAGGTGGTACACTCTTCCGTTAATCCTTTGAAAAATCTCCAAACCACATTTGCTGCTCTAATTGTTAAAAGAAAGAGTAATAAATGGTAAGAAAAGATGGAGAATAAAGGAATATGAACATCCAAAAACATTTCTCCCCCTCCACGTTACACCTCATGAAGAATTATTCTCATCATACCAAAGAGGAGACTTCGGTATGGTGAAGATGGGTAACCATGTCACAAGTAAGATTATTGGTATTGGTGAAGTGACTCTGATCACAGAAAATGGAAATAAGCTCGTGCTGAAGGAAGTAAGACATGTACCAGAAATGCGTCTAAACCTTATCTCAGCAGGAAAGTTAGATGATCTGGGGATGATAAACCAGTTCGGCGGTGGTAGATGGAAGCTTAGAAAAGGAAGCATGACAGTTGCTCGTGGCAAAAAGGAAGGCTCCCTGTACATCATGCAGGGAAAGATAAACAAGGGAGAGACTAATGTTTCTCAAGAGGCAACCAAAGAATTGTGGTACAAACGAATTGGCCACATGAGCGAGAAAGGTTTAGAGATTCTTGCTAAAGATCATCTTTCAAATATCAAGGGACAGTCACTTGAATCCTGTGAAGACTGTCTTGCAGTGAAACAACACAGAGTATCTTTTCAAAGATCAGATGATGCAAGAAGACGGAAGAAAATCCTAGATCTTATTCACTCGGATGTTTGCTCCACATCTGAAAGGTCCCTTGGTGGCGCACAATACTTTGTTACCTTCATTGACGATCACTCCATAAAGGTGTGGGTATATCCATTGAAGAAGAAAGATCGAGTTCTACAAGCTTTCAAGGAGTTTCACGCCTCTGTAGAACGAGCATCTGGAAGAAAGTTGAAATGCTTAAGAAGTGACAATGGAGGTGAATACCTAGGTCCGTTTGAAGCATATTGTAAAACTCATGGGATAAGACATGAGAAGACACCTCCGAAGACTCCCCAGATGAATGGAATAGCTGGAAGGATGAACAGAATGATTGTAGAGAAAGTTAGAAGCATGCTTTCTCATGCAAAACTTCCCAAATCATTTTGGGGTGAAGCAGTGAGAACTGCGATTGATTTGATAAACTTGTCTCCTTCAAGACCGTTAAATGGAGAGATACCAGATGAAGTATGGTATGGAAAGAAAGCCTCCTACGGTCAATTGAGAGTATTCGGGTGTAGGGCATTTGTTCATATTCCCAAAGATGAAAGAGCAAAACTCGATACTAAGACGAAGGAGTGCATATACGCTGGTTCACCAAGAGATGAACTTGGCTTCAGATTATGGGATCCTGCAAACAAGAAGATTGTTCGAAGCAGAGATGTGGTATTTTATGAAGACCAGACATTGCTTATGGTGTAGGAGTTGTGAGTAGATTCTTGTTGAATCCAGGAAAGGAGCATTGGAATGCTGTGAAATGGATACTGAGGTATCTAAGAGGAACTGCCAAACAATGTTTGTGCTTTGGCAATGAAAAGCAATTACTCACTTGGTATGTAGATGCAGATATGGCAGGAGATGTAGATTCAAGAAAATCTACTTCCAGATATTTGATTACTTTTGCAGGGGGAGCTGTCTCATGGCAATCACGATTACAAAAGTGCATTGCCTTGAGTACCACAGAAGCTGAATACATCGCAATCACTGAAGGTTGTAAGGAGATCCTGTGGATGAAGAAGTTCCTACAAGAGTTAGGCCAGAATCAAGAAAGCTATGTTCTCTATTGCGACAGTCAGAGCGCAATTCATCTCAGCAAGAACTCAACATACCACTCCAGATCGAAACACATTAATGTGAGGTATCACTGGATTCGTGATGTGTTGGAGAATAAACTGTTGAAAGTAGAGAAAGTTCACACCAATGAGAATGGGGCAGACATGATGACAAAACTTCTACCAAAAGAGAAGATGGAGTTCTGCAAACATGCTGCTGGATTGGCAGCAACCCCAAACTAATCAAGGCCATTCCCCTATGGCTGGAGGGGGAGAAATGTGGGGTCCAGCCATTGTCACATGGCCAACATACATTTGACAACATGTAAGGCAACCTTAGCTTACTTTCAAAGGGCAACCTTTGCTTGCTTGCAAAGGGCAACCTTAGCTTGTTTGCAAGGGGCAACCTTAGCTTGCTTCTCCTATAAATAGGACCATGAGCAAGCCTTCATAACACACCACAAGAGAAGAAAAACAAGAAGCAGGAGAGAGAGAGAGAGCCTTGTTCATTCTCATAGAGAGTTTCCTTGTGAGAGAAATAGTGAGCCAATTTGTGAGAGTGTTCCTTACAAATTAAGAGATACATTGTAGTGAGATCCACCTAAGAGTGAAGTTGTTGTATTCCCATTATCTCTATAGTGGAAGTTTAAGAGGCCTAAGGGTCCCGTGGTTTTTCCTTTCTCACATTGAGAAGGTTTTCCACGCTAAAATTCTGTGTCATTACTCTTATTTTTTCACGTTTTCGCTAGTGCCTATTTTTGAGTTCACGGAGGAGGGAAATTATGGAGGTCATTTCCCAACAAATTGGCTGTTACTTTGGTGCAATTACTATTTATTTTACGTTTGAGTTTAATTTTGGACATTGTTAGACATTGCAAGAATGCAGGCAATAATCAAAATGGCATGGCATGGATCCCTTATATGAAAAATGTCACAAATGATACTAAAATTCAAACATAAGTATGAAAAATGTCACAAATGATACTAAAATTCAAACATAACAAAATGTAAGAAAGTAGTGTTAGGTTAAGAAGGAAAATGGTACACGGCCAATCCACAAAATATGCAAGTCCATAAGGTGGTACACTCTTCCGTTAATCCTTTGAAAAATCTCCAAACCACATTTGCTGCTCTAATTGTTAAAAGAAAGAGTAATAAATGGTAAGAAAAGATGGAGAATAAAGGAATATGAACATCCAAAAGCAAAATAAATAAATATGTAATAATTATTAGTCCAACATTACCAATTTGTCATCACAGTTGGACATTCATAGAACATACATGTGACCGTTTGGATGAGCTTATTTTTGAGCTCATGGAAAACAACTTATGGAGATAAATAAGTTTTTATGTTAACCCATAAGTTCTCACTAACAAAAATTATATCTCCATAAGTTGTTTTTCCATAAACTGCATTGATAAGCTTACGAATAATACAAAAGAACTTATTTATTTGCATAAACTGTTTTTCATAAGCTCAAAATAAGGCTCTATCCAAACGGGCCCATGTTCTCATTGTTTGCTTCCTTTCGCTATTGAAGTACATATAAGTTATATTATAACCTTCTGATGTTGGCTCCGCAAAGAAAATGTGTACACCAATATTAAGAAAACTTAGTGTAACACGCATTTGAGTTGTTTCGAAAGAATGCCACAATTAGGATAGGATGAATATCAATTAATAAAACAATTATCAGATTCAACATCCAAATCTATCATAAAAATCACACTTAAACAGAGACAAAAATTTGAAAGCTAGAATGATAGAGGACCAAAAATTAAAAGGTGAAGGAAATTCAAACACGGTACCAAAAATAGAGAAAAATTTAATGTAATTGAAACACAATTAGAGACTGATTTAAGATTGAAGACATTGAAGGGAGTTGAAGTTTTGAGACAAATGGTTAATGCAGCGAAAACAATTTAACTGATGTGTTATTGGTATTTAAGTCCTGTTTCTAAACTGGTCGTGGATTTTTCCTTATCATCGAAACACATTCATGAATCCCCATTAGCACTTGAAAAAATAAATGGGGAAGAGAAAGAATTCCAACAGAAACAATGATACAAACAGGTGGAATACATAGGGAGAGACTGTAATATAAACGCTGTTTTTTGCATTCCTTCATGGAGTCATTGTCCACCACCGTAGGAAGTCTTTCTGGCCTCCGAGTGATTTACTGCCACCCTACTATCTCGCTTCTCCCCTCTCCCAAGTCACAGATAGTGGGTTCGTAAACAAAGAGCCTGGACAAAAATGAGAGAGGGACAATGATGTGGGTACATAAACATTTGAGTATTTCACCAAATGAAAAACCAGCGAACTTATGTGGAATGTGTTTGTGGAAAAGAAAATCAATTTCGGAATCCAACGACAAAATCACAAATAAGCACAATATGGAGGAAAAATGAGCACAAAATTTAAAAAAATAAAAGGCAATATTACACTTACAAAGGGTGCTATATTCTGCAGAATGGAATGGCATGATAAATGGAAAGTGGTAAAGTGCAGTTTTGGGTTGAACCAATGGAGACAATGCAAGTATTTATGTTTTTACAGGTTGAACAATTTAAGTGGATGGTTAAGAGTGACAAAACAATTGGCAGCAGTTACAATAATAATAAGAGAAAGCAACCGTGTAGTAGCAGTTAAGAAATGAACATAGACCATTCTTAGTAGTGAAGGACAAAAGTGGTATATTGAAAGTGATAGACGAAACTAAAACAGTTACCTATTTAACTCTCTTTATATATTGTTATAGATGATAGATATAGATGGTTGATAATTTTCAAAAAAAAAAAATATCTCAACATTTTAAAATTAGAATCAAATAAATTTAAAACTATATTTTTACAAACAACATCAATTGAATCTCTATGTGAAATCAAAATTATATTATTAGTCATTTAATTTTGTTTATCAATAATTTTAATTTATATTTATCTATTTTAGTTGTATCTGTGTTTCTGCGCCTGTCTTCATGCATTTTTTGAGATTCCATGACACTTCCATAAGCAATCCATCCCAACTTTTTAGTCAAAATCCGCCACCGCTTATATCAAACTTCCAAAGAAGTGGAGCTACTGTACAAAATGCTTTGCTGTTCAATCCTGTTCAACTCGTGGTGGCAGTGGGAAGCTAAGCTCCTAAGATAAGGAACTAAGGGTGGTGATTGATTAGCATTCACTTGTATTCAACAACGATGTATAATATGTTTTTGTTGCATTTGTTTTGAGAACTGTACAGGTGTTGAGTTCAAATGGACATAAGTCCAAATTGACCAAGCTAGCTGGGTCTTGAGAGAATAGGATTTGAATTACAATTAGAATGTGTTGAGTTCACGTTTAATCAATCATTCTGATTACACACATTTTAAATTGTTTTTGCAAGTATCTAGTCCCACCATTTGAAGAGTGGTTATTATACACTTTTGTTAGTTTATCTTGACATTCCTGTCATTTTACCCTTAGTCAAATAATGAACGAAACAGTAACAATAATTTTAAATAACAATAAGAATTTAAATTATAGAGTATTTTTAAAGAGAGAGATGCTATTCATCGTGAGAAAAAATTCATGGAAACTAACGAAAAAAAGGTATTTGTGGCTGAAAAGGATTGTGAAACTTCAACTTTAGCGGAAAAACCGGGAAACAGACAAGCATACATGTTGACTTATGTACATTATATACTAGTGCGGTGACCCGTGCAATGCACGTGGTCAAAGCTTTAGTGTCTATGGAAGTATTACAAGAGGAAGATTAGATTAATATTAGTTGAAGTCAAATTTTAACGACAAAGGTACGTTAAAAAGGTTCAAAAAGATGAAACCGAAACACAAAACAATAACCGTAGTAGAAATGCTAACTATTACATAATAATTGGGTTATCAAGGGTAAGGCCATCTTCAAAAACAAAAGCGTTGGAAGGGTTCTGCTGAACAGTTTGTTGGACATTCTCATTGTTTGGGTACACAACTTCAATTCGTGGTGGTTGATTACGCATCATTCTTGGGCGAAGTCGTTCGGTTGACATTGGGCAATGTATGACAAAAGTCACCCTTTGAACTTAAATAAGTTAGTTGAGTTTCTCTACTTTGAGATGTTCCATACAAACAATTTGCTTCAAAAAAGTCCATAATAAGATCAATATCTGTGTCTAGATAGGCAGTACCACGTTCATCTACAAAAACAGAGGCAGGATAGGGTGTCCCAGGGCCTGTTTCTATCCAAAGCTTAGGAGAAAAACGCTGATAATAATCTCTATAAAAAGGTTTTGAAATTTTAAGGAGCCTCTGTGGAAAACCAAAACAAAAAGTATGAGCGGAAAAAGAACATTGCAATAATGCCAAATTAAATAATAGATATACTGAAACTAATACCATAAAAAGTATCCAAGTAAATAACTTGGAAGTTCTCCAACACAAGTATTACTTAGGTCAATATATTCTCATTTTTAACAATAAAATTGAAGGGAAGATGACTAAAGTCATACAGTTTCCAAATAAATACCAAATTACTAATAAGACACCAAAATATTGACTTAAACACCAAGTTTCGAAGGCACTTTAAAAATATGATGACCTCTTAAGCTACCAAATATTGAAAATAAATATAGTTGACAATGTCTCATTAAACAAATCATAACCAAATTTACTAAATGATCGAGAGAAGCAAATATAAAACAAAAAAAGACAATTGCAAGGGCTAAAGAGCTAAGTTAAAATGTACAAACATAATTCAGACAAATTGTTCTATACACATAATCTATAGTCATAATTTCAAGTAGAAAGCTAAAAGACATAAGATGCATAATCCAAAGATAGAAAATCATACGTTCAACATCATCATTCACCTAATTATTACTTAAGTTAAATAAAATAGGATGATTAGGGTTTCTTTGATGTGCATTTTGGTAAGAAAATTCCACTTGAAGGGGTAGTGGTTGGTTACGCATCACACGATGACACGACGATCAGAAATATCTCCGAAAGTAACATGAACTTTGAAGGAAAAAAGAGAGAGAAGAAAAAGGGAAAAAGGAGGGAAGGGGAGACTTTACCACTATAATATAATAAAAATAACTTTACATAATTTGTTACAAAATTAATTTTTATTTTCACTAATTTGATTATGGAGGAACCAACTTCGGCTATTTGAACAGTTAAAATTTTTACTGAACCGTAAAGTACCTTTAAAATATAAAATTATGAATTATAGGGGAACAAAATTCACCTATGTCAATAATTAAATTTTTTTCCGGATGATAAATTACCTTAAAATAAAAAATACGAAGAAAAAAAAAGAGGGAGAAAAAGGGAAAAAAGAATGAGAGAGTTTTGAGGAAAGAAATAAAAAAAGGTTAGGAGGTTTTGGGAAAAGAAACAAAAAAATGAGGATTTTTGGATAGAAACAAAACAAAAAAAAGGAGGGGAGAGGGAGTTGGCGCCAAAGGGGCGGGGGGAAGGGGAAAGATATTGGCACCAAAAGTGGGGGACGGCCCACTTGGAGACACCCTCAGGATTTATATTTTTAGATAAGAAGAAAATAATATTTGTAAATTGTTGCAACTTCAGCAACATTTCACAATTCACACAGTACCAATGTCAACGTATATAATTCTAAGTAGTGGCTAACATGATATCAATACTCGCTCACCGGATGAAAATATATCACATAACCCTGTATCATAAAGTCTATACATAGATTTTTTAAAAAGACGGATGAAAAAACCCCTCTGCTAGGGTTAGCTGCCGCAGCACACTTCCCAAGGCGGAGATGCTGACTTCCCCAGACCTGCAGCAGTAGGTGGGCCAGCTTTCAGATTTCTCGTCTCCCTCTCACTCTGCCAGCGCGTGACTGTATGGGGATTGGAGAAATTTGCCTCTGCTGTTCTCGGTTTTGAAACCCTATAGGATGTTTTTTTATTATAGAGATGGATTTGAAGAGGAAAAAATTTGATATTTTTAAAACTTTTTAAGTGAAGTTTGATGTTTTAAACAGAACAAGGTACAAAATGATATTTAATTTGTGAAGATTCTGATAACTGTGGAAATAACTAAGGGATTAAATTTACTCAATATATTATTAAGGAACTAAAATTGTCCTATTATTAGCTATATAGACAGGTACATCTTACCTGGTAGATCCATTGCCACTCCAGTTGTCTCTTCGTAGCCTCTCCCGTCGACGCTCCCGTTGTCGATCCTATTGTCGGTCTCTCGTTGCCGCTCTCATTAGAATAGTGGTTATTTTTTATTTTTTTATAATTGTTAGTAGTTACATTGAATAATTTTAGTAGTTTTAATAGACAGATTATAGTAAATAGCAAATTTAGATCATTTAAATTAATTTAACTAATTTAATTAAATTATTAAAATATTTAAAAAAAAATATTTTGAATTTATTGTTAGGGGTTAAATTATTTTTTGATTGTTGTTAGTAGTTAAATTGATTGGTTTTAGTAGTTTGGATAATAGTAAATTCTAGATATTTAATATTAATTTAATAATTGTAATAAAATTAATAAATTATTAAAAAAAACAATGTCAAAAACTAGGTTCAAATTGAAGAGAGAAAGAGAATTGAATGAAATAAATAAATATTGAATTGAATTGAAAAGAATAATAAGGTGAAAGTGGAATAATAATGTGAATCCGCGCAACATTAAAAGGGAATCATCAACCGTTGATAAGGGGAAATCTAACGGTTGATGAGTTCCCTTGTAGTGTTGCGCAACGATCGATCCGCGTCAATTTAGGTCAATCTAGTCATGCATTCCATTATTCTTTTCTCAGTCAAAATTCCTTCACTGATAAAAAAAAAAGTCAAAATTCCTTCAAAGATTCCATGGCGGCCACTACTTCCTCAAAGAGAAATTTTCTACGCTCTCGCGGCTCTTCGTCAACAACCCCAGGCTCAACAACCCCGGCCAGTGGTGCTTCATCACCAACCGTGGTGGCCAGTCCTGTTTCATCACCAAACGCGGTGGCCGTTTCTGTTCCATCACCACCAAGTGGTTCTCTTCCCTCTGGTGCTCCACCAACTCCTCCTAAAGAATTCTTTCTCAAAAGCTGGAGAGCTATCGGTGTCGTAATACTGGGTTTTGCCTTTGGCTTTTTTTTATTTCAGCCGCATGAGAGAACAGATAGTGACTAGGTACAGGATCCATAGCTCATTTGTTGATGGAGCTAGTGTATTCGTTTTCGCTTTCGCTTTGGTCTCATCGTTTCTTTTATGGGGCAAGCATTGGAAATTCATGGCCTCGATGGCGAAAACCGAGAACAAGATTTATGTGAATGCCGTGGTGTTGATTCTTGTTTCGATAGGAACAGCCTTTTGTGATTATGCCTCAAATGGACCGGAAAAGATTGATAAATTGGCAATATTAGCAAATCTGTGTCTGGCGATTTTGTGCATTTCCTGTTTTCATATCTTCAACTTAGGGTTTGAGATGGGCCTATTCAGTTTCTTCCTCGGCTCTTTCAATGTTACAGTGCTCAAGATGGATTGGAAGTTTATTGTAGTAATAGTAGTACTCAATCTGTTTCTGTTTAGGTTGCATGTTCATCGTTAGGAAGCAATGCTATAGTGCTCGTTCTGTTTAGGTTCCATGTTTGTCATTAGGAAGCAATGCTATAGTAATAGTAGTGCTTAGTCTGATTCTGTTTAGGTTCCATTTTTTTTGTTTTTGTCTGTATGAATGGTGTATGAATGATGAAAAATTGAATAAAAAGTTGTTTTTTCTTTTTATTCTTTCGCTCGATTTTCAAATTCTGTTTGTTCTTGTATGTCAGAACCCTAGTGTAATTCTTGTTATTGTTACGACGATAGCCACACATTTTGTTGATTTGAAAAGTATGAGGACTTTATTTAAGTAATTGAAACTGTATGGACCAAATTCATCGATTTGTCAAATTACTAGGACCAAAATTTTTATTATTAAGCAATTTTCTAATTACTAGTATGGTGGACCCGTGCGATGCACGGGTTGACATATATGTATATATTAGTAGTTTACAACAACTGAGGTATATGGCTGGCAAATAATGTTTTGTAAATCGGTTTTCCTTTCATGGACACCTCAGCTGTTAGTAGGAATGAAAAATAATGTTTTGTATACTTTTTTATGATAAAAAGTCTTTTGTCAATATCTCAAGTTATTCTCTCTTAATCTTATGCTGTTATTTGGTATAGAAATTGGATTCTATTTTAAATATTGGGCTACGGATTCGAATTCAGTGTAGTTGATTATATTCTTTGATCGCTAATTGATTACGTTTGTCAAAACAAAATCAATATGTCTATATGGGTGTAATAGTTTGTTCGCTTCGAGTAGTGTTTTTTTTTTGGTGAGCAAATCTGACGTGATGTAGTGAACTTACAAAATGAAAAGTTCAAAAGTTGATTATTTCGTCATAACGAACATGTCATTTTCGCTAATTATGGTTTAAAATTAAGGATTCAGTTATAAGAAGAGTTGTGGATGGTAAAATAAAAGCAAAATTAAGGATTCTTTGTTTTAGTAAAGTTAGGGAACCTATTCGTTACAAACAAATAAGTTAAGGGACCTGAAGAGATATTTTGCCTAAAATAAAAGAACTTAGTTAAGTATGAGAGTTGATCAGTTGACTCGTGATCAGACTATAGGAATTATTAAAGAACTTAATTTTGTAAAGGAAGACACAGAATTTAGTGACATGTATGTAATACGTGAGTTAACATTGTTAAAATGAAAGGTAGGTGATGTGGCTCATAGTATCTAAATTTATTGTCACACATTATATATAGAAAATTAGTGAGGGTTAATTTGGATAATTGGGTAAAATAGTATGGGTACATGCGTAAGTATTCATTAAGTGGTGCTCCACTTTCCTTTTCACGATCCCTGCGTCACTATCCACGAAATCCAAAACTCTTTTCCACTTTCCTTTTCTCGTGAACCCTTCATCTCCCACCGTCCATGGCGCAACAGAGAAAACTCCTGGGTACGGAAGTTGCGCCGTCTTCAACACGAAGGGTAGTTGAGATGGGGTTAGCGAATGCTTTCAGAGGAAACCCAGATGTTGAAGACAATCAGGTCAGTTTTTGCTTTCCACGATCTATGAATTCGTCTTCATTATATGTTCTTCCCAGTACGTTTCGATTAGATCTTGATGTGGATTATAGTTATAAAACGGCTAAAGAGAATCTGAAAGCAAAAGAGTAATTTTGGACTTTAAGAAACTATTTCATATTTCTTAATCTTTGAATAACAGATCATTTGTCTTTTGGCTCTGTGGATGTTTTGAGCCACCGGTCGCAGATTGCGAATAAATTATTTGAAAGTCGTATCAGTGCATGTTACTGTTTGTTTAAGCGACGGTGTTTTCTATGCGAAAGTCATTTTTTACATCAACATGCCTGTAGCATGGGTTGATTTTGCAAAGTTATTGTTTGTCGCTGTAGAAAGTAATCTGTTTGTTGTTTTTTTTAAGATTTCAAAACAGATCATCAAGCATCAATATAGAATTTCATAAGGATTGATAGTTACTATAAAAATGTCTCCCTGTAGTAACAATAATTTATGACTAATATGACTGTATTAAGGATCTGATGAAATGTATGGTTGATAATCAATTACAATATAGCTCAGTTTATGCTTGTTTCTTAGTGACGTTGTTGGAGTTTATAATTCTACTAAATACACTCTTGTAAAACTCAAAATGCAATGTCTTATTGAATGCGGTTTTAGTATTTTACATGGTTTGGATGTTGCGAAATTTAGTTGCAAACTAACTTCTGTATAATGTTGTTTCCATAACTATGCTAATGTATTTTCATAAAGTTGTATTCAATTATTGTGTGATATTTGAATGCCTCCAGTAATTTGTAGTAACCGTAAATTAACTGATAACTGATATGATATTGTGCAAAAAAAGAAAATTGATGTACCGGTTGATTTGGTTCGTAGGTACGGAGGTGTGCTTCGTAAAAGTGGTATGCGGATTCTCCTGTAAGGCATAGCAATGTTGTTCATGTGTGATCTTGAGCAACTAAATCAATCCCAGACCTTAGAAACACAACATGGAAAGGAGGGAAATACATTAAGATATGTTGTATGCTTGATGTGGAAGTGAAAGGAGACAGGGAAGATTACAAACGTCGTAGTTGATACGATGCCGATGATATGAGCAAAGAGAACATAGGGGACTTTCTACAATCTCATCAAGGTTAGGTTAGCACGTTATTTTCAACTAAAGACAATTAAAGTCCAGAAAAGTACAACAAAATCAGCCTGAAATTCGTTTTGATAGCCCTTGAAGGTTACATACAAAATCAGTTCCAAGGACTTTTTGCTTCTCAATGACTAAGTGTACAAAAACATAACCAAACACAAGTTGCTTCTAATATGCTCTTTAATCATAAATATAAGATAACAAATAAGAGTATACCACTGCATCCGAGCCTGATTTCAAGTCAGCAATGTTGATGTAATCATAGCGTTCAAGGAAATCGCAAAAAAAAATGCCCTGTGGAGATCCATTGGAGTTCTTGTTTTTGGCTGATTGTGTGATATGTGTCTGTTATTGACAAACTTACACGAATGGTTCTTACACTGAAAGTGTGTTATTTTTAAGCATACAGGCGGTGGCATACGCTGGGAATGAAAAATTGTCTCCAAACAAATTATCAATGGAGGTATTTGGCGTTTTCACCTCATGGCAGTGACTAATTCAGGCTGTAACTATTAGGCAGGAGAAATAAATGACAATATTGGATCCACAAAATATGGGATCTTATTAATTGCATCATAATTATTTATTTGTGGTTCTTTTTTCGGTGCCAAGGAAGACAGCAGCAGCCGTTGGATGTGTGTATATGTTATTTTTTTTATCTCGGCCGTTAAAATGTAGCCGCAATTTTACCTATTTTGGGCCGTCCGATACGCATTTGTGGCAATGGCTAACGATTGGAAGCGTTGGATCAGTCTGAGTAGCTTATGTGTCACGAAAAAGTGTCAAAAAAGTGAGGTGGAATAGAGCAAAAACTGATGTCATTTATATTGTTTTCCTATGTGTCATTGGCCATGTGAACATCCATAGTTTACTATAATAAAGATAAAGATTTTGCTGTCACTATGAATCGGTTTGCCCATACTTTTTTCTCCATTGATGTTCAATCATGTGGACTTAGGTTTGCTATTGGTGCTTGTGACCACAAGGTAGGACACTTCATCCTTCCTAGTTTGTTGAGATTCTCAATTTAATTGTGAATTTGAATTTTGGGTCTTTTTGATACGGCTTTTCATTTTTGTATTGAATTTGCTTTGGTAATTATGTGCCATTTTGCTTATATTGTTGTTAAGTTAATTAGAATCAGGTGTAGGAGATTGAGAACTGTGATGATGGTTTTCAAATAATCAGCTTCTCAGCTTTATGTTTCATATCATGCAGGTTCGTATATGGAACATGAAGTCTGTTTCTAGGGACATAACTAATGATGTTGAGTCTTCTCAGAGGCTGCTTGCTACCCAGCGGGATCATTTTGGGTCTGTAAACTGTGTTAGGTGGGCTAAGCATGCAAGTATATCGCATCTGGGTCGGACGATCAGGTGATATTAATTCATGAGAGAAAGCCTGGCTCAGGTACCACAATTTGGCAGTGGAGAGCCACCGGATATTGAAAACTGGAAAGTTGCTCTTTTATAATTTCAACTTGTGTTTTTCGAAATAGTCTTACATGTTTCAGTTGACGCACATATTTGCTCTTTGAATGTAGATAAATCAGATGTGTCATATAATAAAAATGATCTTCTATCTGTTTTTGGTTTTAAACAATATATCAGTACCTTAAAGTATTCAAATAATATCACATATAACTTGGAATTTGCTTGTCCGTGTGTAAAGTAGGTGGATCTTAATTGGTCGCCTGATGACTCTGCATTGGCTAGTGGGAGTTTGGACAACACCATCCATATATGGAATATGAGTAATGGCATTTGCACTGCTGTTCTAAGGGGCCACTCTAGTCTGGTCAAGGGGGTTGCTTGGGATCCTATTGGATCTTTTATAGCAAGTCAATCTGATGATAAAACAGTCATTATTTGGAAAACTAGTGATTGGAGTCTTGCACATTTGACATATGGTCACTGGGCTAAATCAGTAAGTTTCTTACTTTTAAGTCTATTATTACGACCAAATGTAACTTTCTACTTCCTAATTGAACCATGCCTCTTTCAGCTTGGATCAACCTTCTTCAGGCGACTTGGATGGTCTCCATGTGGTCATTTTATCACCACTACTCATGGTTTCCAGAAGCCAAGGCATTCTGCCCCTGTGCTTGAGAGAGGAGAATGGTCCGCAACATTTGACTTCTTAGGACACAATGCTCCAATTATTGTGGTCAAGTTCAACCATTCGATGTTCAAAAGAAATTGCTCTAATGCTCAAGAAGTGATGTCTGTGCCTGTTGGGTGGGCCAATGGTTCTTCCAAGACAGGAAGCAAAGAGCCACAGCCGTACAATGTTATTGCCATTGGAAGTCAGGATCGAACTATAACTGTATGAACTACTGCAAGTCCTCGTCCTCTTTTTGTAGGTAAGCATTTCATTACTCAAAGTGTTGTGGATTTATGCTGGTATGCTCTTCATCAATGGTTGCGTTATATATGTATTTGGAATGTTGTTTTTTTGTTAATTAGTTTGAATACTTTATTTCTTCGAATGACCCCACACTATTATTATTTCCTCTTGAAATAGGAGCCCTGATGGATACTCACTTTTTGCCTGTTCCTTGGATGGATCTGTTGCTACTTTTCATTTTGAGGTGAATGAACTTGGTCCGAGACTGAGTGACGCCGAGCTAGATGAGTTGAAGAGAAGTCGGTATGGTGATGTGAGGGGTCGTCAAGAAAACTTAGCAGAGAGTCCAGCACAGTTATTGCTAGAAGCTGCTTCTGCCAAACAAACACCAAGCAAAAGAATGGTTTCTGAATGGCCAAACCCAAACCAGACAACTGCAAAAGCTTATGTCGATACACGCGTTGGTGCAAAAAATGCTGAGCCTCAAGTTGACCATAATAAGAAGAGTGGAGGTCCTGTTAGTGATGGGTTAAACAAAGCTGCATCCTCTGCCCGGATTTCTAGCCCTGTCAAGCAAAGAGAGTATAGACGTGCTGATGGCAGAAAAAGAATTATTCCAGAAGCAGTTGGAGTGCCTGCTCAGCCAGAAAACATTACTTCTGCAGTTCAGTCCCAAGCTCTTGATTTCCCTCTCTTGTCTTCTGATCAACAAAGGGGTACCAACGGAGTTGCATCTAATGATGATAGAGTAAGAACATTTCTGGCATATCATTAAATGATTGTCTTATATCATTAGCTTTGCCTATGGTAGTTGTAACTTAAATAGTTCCTTCATTTATTAAGAAAAAAAACTTATACCGAATCATCTCTCTCTAATCCATTCTTTTTTTATAACTATAAATGTCTGGTACATATTAAAAAAATTAAAATAATGAAACCTGTCCAGAGTTTCATTGTCCTCTCATGTTTTAGTATCATTGGAAATTATTTTCCTTGCATGTTTGTGCCTATATGGTATCTTGGTGCAGATAGCGGAGTTTTTAAGAGTTGTGTTTTCAAAAAATTTACATGTTTAAAACTTACTTGAAGTAAAGTTGGATTTAATTTTGTAAAATTGATTTCCTTAAATTTGAGTTTGAAATAAAGTTGTTTATGTTTGGACGCTTTACTTAAAGCATGTTTTGATTTAAAACTTAGTACAACTTTTTCAACATAACAAAACTATTTTTTATCACTTCTAGTCAAACCGAGGTTTGAAGAGAAAATCCGTTGTATTTGACTGTAACTCAAACATCCATACTTTTACGAAAATATTGTGTTATAGGAGGCAAAATCAATTTTAACAGTTTCCACTGTGAATCCAGACGCAAGCTAAGTTTCAATTCAGAGACATGCTTTGTTACTAAGTGATAAGTGACTAATGTATATATGATGTGTGATGTGGGTTTCAAACCTTTTTGTCACTTGTAAAACTATGGCACAATATATACTCTCATGCATTAGTAAGATGCAGAACTTATAGTGTGTAATATACTTGACTTCTGTGAAGATTTACACAAAGTGTGGGAGACGAGCGATGCCTACCATGATGATGGGATCTGCAGCAACATTTGTAGACTGTGATGAATGCTGGAAATTGTTGCTGGTGACAAGAAAAGGATCCATTTATTTATGGGATTTATTCAACCGAACCTGTCTCCTTCAAGACTCGCTGGCTTCACTTGTTGCTTCAAGTCTTGGCTCATCTGCTAAAGATGCTGGTACCATATATTGCCTACATGTTTGATATAGGAGCTGCTTGGATTTTGCTTTTTTTTCTCAGAGCATATCATTCTCCTGATTTGAGGACAACTTTCTGACAAATTTTCATATGCTTTGGCTCTTGTATGTTCTTTTGGTTTATCCCCTTTTCAGGCACTATTAAAGTTATATCCGTAAAGCTATCAAAATCTGGTTCTCCTCTTGTTGTTTTGGCCACTCGTCATGCTTTCCTATGCGACATGAGTCTCAAGTGTTGGCTAAGGGTTGCTGATGACTGCTTTCGTGCATCAAATTTTGCCAGCTCTTGGAGTTTGGGCTCAATTCAAAGTGGTGAACTGGCTGCTTTGCAAGTCGATGTTAGAAAATATTTGGCCCGGAAGCCAAGATAGACTAGGTGTGTATTTATTGGCATCTATGTACCCCACCTTAGCTTATGTAATATCTGTTTGTCACCTATGAAATGGTAGTACTCAAGCTTAAAGGATAATTTTATCACATAGCTATAAGACCTGCAGTTTCGTATAGAATTTAATGCTGGATGGTAATAAAAAAACCTACAAGAAATGTTATGTTGCAGAGATGAAAATGTTAGGCTGGATGGATGAGTTGTCACAAAAAACAAGATCGAATTAACAAGATAAAATCATAGGCCAAAGCATCAAAAGAGTTCTAGAGTTAATCAGTCTATTTGTGAATATGGTCTATGGCAGAACATCATGGTGTCCCTTGATCCATTTAGTTGACTACATCTAGTAGAAAAAGGCTTTGTCCTCTAGGGCTCCCATCTATTGTTGTTTTATTCTTCTTGATACAGCGGTAACCCTTTTAGATGGGGGTAATAATATTTACTTTTTAAGGTTAACTTCCTAAACCTTTTTTTTAATGTTTTTTTCGAGTGACCGATGATGGAGTACAGACACGTGCTCTCACTTGGAAGCTCAGTTGGCCTCTTCTTTGGCTTTGGGATCCCCTAATGAATATCGCCAATGCCTATTGTCCTATGTGCGCTTTCTTGCAAGGTATTATTGCATTTTTTTTTACAATTCTCGCATTCCAAATTGCCACCTTCTCATTCTTGCTTGAAACGTGCCGCGTCTCCCGTGAGAAATTCTTCTAACCGACTGACACCTGTTTGTCTGTCTCCCAGCAATTAAACTGTTGGCATTGCTTTGTCCATTTGATTATGAAATTATTTAATTTCATCACAACCACTAATCTTTGAGAATTTATTTATCGAGTAGGGTACCACACATGCATTTATTCAGACTTTCAGAGAAATGTAGTTTAGCTCGTTATAGAAAAGTGGTTATGTTCATGCATGAACTACACTTGCCCAGTTACTAACCAACCACTTTCACACACAGATCTCACTCCAAACCACACACTACAAAGCTTGATCCAAACATGGTGCACCAATAATCCCTCCCTTGTAATAAAAAATGTTCAAACTCCAAAGCCAACCATTGACAAAACTCATGTTCTCAAACTCATCTCTGAAGCAAAGAACTTCCCAGACAAGCAACTCAAGTGTCTCAAAACTCTTCAATCTATAGCCTTTGAAAGTGAAAGCAATAAATACTGTTTGGTTTCTTCAGGAGCAATAGATTTCTTGGCTTCAACCATGGGGCAAACAAGCCAAGAAGATTCAACTATTGTAAATGAAGTTGCTATTCAAGTGTTGTTTCAACTCAACCCTTGTGGAGCTCACCTTAAAAATCTGATCAACAATGAAGGAGTTCAGTTTATTGAATCCTTGTTTCATGTCCTTAAGGTTGGTAACTACAAGTCTCGAGATTATGCAACTAGGTTATTAAAGTCAACGTTTGAGGTTGCTGGTCCAACTCAATTAAACAGTGTGAGAGCCGAACTATTTGTTGAAATAGTTAAAGTGCTTAAAGATAAGGCTTCAAAGGAAGCATTGAAGCTTGTTGTGGAGTTATGTTCATGGGGTAGAAACAAAGTCAAAGCAGTTGAAAGTGGTGCTGTTTTAGTCCTTATTGAGTTAATTCTTAATGTGTCAGAAAGAAGAGAGTGTGAACTCATGTTAGTAGCTTTGGATAGACTTTGTGAATGTGCTGAAGGACGAGCTGAGTTATTGAACCATGGAGCAGGTTTGGCTATTGTGTCTAAGAAAATTTTGAGGGTTTCTTATATAGCAAGTGATAGAGGTGTTAGGATTTTGTCTTCCATTTGTAGGTATTCGGGTACTCCTAGAGTGCTTCAAGAAATGTTGGTTTGTGGGGCTGTTTCTAAGTTATGTTTGGTTCTTCAAGTGGAAGGAAGTTTTAAGACTAAAGAGAGGGCTAAGGAGACACTCAAATTGCACTCTAGTGCTTGGAAGAATTCCTTGTGTCTTCCTATCCCTTTGCTTTCATCTTATCCATGATTTCTGTTTGTTGTAGTGGAGGTATGAAATTACTGTTTGTCCATAAGTTTTTTCTATTTAGGTTAATGAAATTATTGTAGTGGATTAAGTTTTTTCTAAATGAATCTCTCAAGTGTTATGAAAGGAAAATGAATTTGATATCTACTTTTTTTAGTTACCATCGAACTCGGGAATCATAACTGTTTGAGTAATTGTTGTATAGAGTTTATTTGAGTAATCATGACATATGTTTTGATCCTCAAAGAAGAAAGAGGACCAGGGAAATATAAATTACTTGGTAGCATATTAGTACAACACAAACGAGTTACAGAGTTAAAAAAACATGGTCATATAAAAACAAACAACTATTGTGTTTGCCACCCTCTCATCTGGTAAACACAACCAATTCCCAACTCCTCGCGTGGATGATCTCACCATAGACTTCAGCCTATCCAGTATGGTTTACGACCAGGTCTGCCTTGGAATCCTCGCCTTAAGTTGCCCCTCCAACTCATCAAATGACTCCATCATCTCTGGCATCATCTGTGCAACAGAAAATAAAATAATTAAAACAATATCAACTTTAATACTATAAAATAATAACAACTAAAGGCATACCTGTCTAGAATCTCCAGCGTCCAACATGGGGTAATTTTTCGGCTTTAGGTATGGGTGGGAGACTCACATATACCAGAAAAAATAACCCTCAATAGTGTTTGAAAGGCCATCAACTAGAGCCTGGCCATGGGGAATAAGATGATCGTTGAAATTTGCCCACATAAAGTCAGCCTCCTCACGAGTAACAAGCGCCCGTATAGAAGGTATGGGGTGATCTGAGATCCCCTTTACGTAGCCAAACTTCCAAACCACACGATCAGACATGTATGACATCATGCACCCAACATGACGTACAAACCCCCTAAAAAGGGATAGCAGCTCCTTGGGTCGGACCAATATGTGATCCCTTTATGGATCCCATGTGACCTCATCAGGCATAAGCCTATCAAGGGCTACTCGAAAGTGAGACACTGACCCATCACTTTTTTTTGTAGTCCCATTTCTTAGCACGTAGGTTCTCTTCATTAAAACTAGCGGCAATCCTCTTAGTACCAAAAACCTGACCCTGTAAATGTTCAAATATCCACGCCTGTAATCAAAATGGGACACGGGTTAGTAAATTAAGCAGCTAATTAACCCCGAGAAATTAAGAAGTAAAGTAATTTTAGAAAACATACTTGAAAAAGGGTCGCATATGCAGCTATCTGCCTACATTTTTCTCTGTTGGCATCCCTCAGCTAATCATATAAGTGTGCCTAAGCCATACCCCGCCAAGTGTAGCTGATCATACGAGAGAGATTGTGAGAGAGGGAGAAGCAAGTGTTTACGGAAGTTTAGGTTTGGAATGGGGGATGTGGGTGTGTGAAAGAGGGAGAGAGTGAAAAAAGGGTTTAATGAATGAGGGGTATTTTGGGGATATTGGGAGGTCGGGGTTTCTAGTGAGTAAGGGGTTGTAAGAAGTATGACCCTTCTCTAATCATAATGTCCTTAGAGTTCCATTTAGGTCCTCAAGCACACTCATCTGAAGTGTTGAAGTACTTAGTTTTCTTTTTGGGTCAAATAGATGTACGGGAGTCAAATAGATGTACGGGATTCTCTAAAGGGTTTGACTTTACCCAACCCCCTTCCTACTCATCACACACCCCAAAACCCTATGAAAGTACTGAAATACCCTTAATGAATCCAAATGTTCCAAGCGTGTCCGTTTTTTTCGAGGTTTTAATGGGTTCGGTTAAAGGCAACCGAACATGTTCGGTTACTCTCAACCATACCTTATATATTTTGACACACACCCCATTTTCGAAACTTTATGTGCATTTTTTGAAATTTTAGATGGTTCGACTGTGCGTAGCCGAAACCGTTCGGGAGCCCTCAGTCGAACCAGTTAAATAGTCTTTGTCCCCAAATTGATTCGGTTGCCTGCAACTAAACCGTGCGAAACAGCAGGAAAAAAATGAGTTTAATAGAAGAGTGAGAGAATTAAGGTCTGAGAACTAAGTGAGTGTAAATGGAGGAGGTGAGATTGAGAGGGAAAGTGGGACTAAGAGTACGGTTTGAAGAGGGTAGGGAGGGAGAGTGGGAGATGAAGAGTTTTTAAGTTAGGAGTATTTTTGGGATTTAGGGCTTTAGTGGGTGTGTGTTGAGTAGGAGGGGGTTGGGAAAAGTCAAACCCTTCTCTGTTTTTTTTTTGCATCGTGTTATGGATTTGGGCTTGACCTAGACAATTAAATTAAAACTTCAAAGCAAAAAAAAAAGGGGTTTTTTTTTATGTACCCCCACACCCTTCCCATCTACCCCACGCCCCCTTTGAAAAGACCAAAATACCCTTCACAAAATTTAAAAACCCCAACATATCTCCAGCTCAAAAAAAAAAATTGGAATTTCGTATATATCTATATACGATTATATACGAAATTCCCCAAAAATTGGAATTCGTATATAGGTATATACGAAATTCCCCAAAAAAATTTAAAAATTTTAAAAAAACCAAGTCGTATATACCTAAGGTGGGGGTATATAGGACTTTGTAAAATACAAGTCGTATGTACCCCCGCACCTACGTATATACGACTTTATAAAATACAAGTCCTATATATGTAGGTGTTGGGGAATATACGACTTTATAACCCAAAAAATAAATAAATAAATCATTTAAAAAATTAAAAATATATTTTTTTAAGAAAAATAAATTAGATATGAATATTGACCGTTTTTTGGTTCTGTTTTAGTGTGTAGTCTGTTAACACGTGACGTTGTTATATGTCGAGCGAATAATTTAGGCTAAAAAATCGGTTTTCGAGCAACCTACGCCGATTGGAATGAAACCACAGCCATTAAATCCAAAAAAAATCAAGGACCATTACTCCCCTAGAAGGCACTTCTTACGGGATTTTTCATAGTCTCCAAAAAATCTAAAAAAATTTGCATAACCTTAGTTTGGTTTTATTATATTTTTAGTGGTGTTTCTATAATTTTTGGATTAGTTTTGACTATTTAACGGATTTCTAGTAGTATTTTTTTAACCTTTTTTTAAAAATTAAAACAATTTTTGTTAATAACAAGTCGTATATACATAAGGGGGGGGGGTGTATATACGACTTTGTATGTACCCCCACACCTACGTATATACGACTTTGTAAAATACAAGTCGTATATATGTAGGTCCCCCACACCTACGTATATACGACTTTGTAAAATACAAGTCGTATATATGTAGGTGTGGGGGTACATACGACTTGCATTTTACAAAGTCGTATATACACCCCCATATGCATATACGAATTGCTTCAAAAAAATTCACATATATAAGATTTGAATTTTTCAAAGTCGTATATACATAGGGTGAGGTATATACGAAAATCCATCAATTTTTTTAAGGGTGTGGGGGTAAATGGGGAGGGTGTGGGGGTACATTAAAAAAAAAAAAGGTCCAAAGCTTGGTCCCACCCAATCCATATTAGGATATTGATTTTATACCTCCAAATGTGGCTCTTATACCCCCACACACCTTTTTAAATAATTCCCATTTTAGCCTTTGCAAGTTTACACTATACGGATTTATCTATTTAATAGATATTACAAATCTATCAATTAAATAGATAAATTCGTAGTTTAAAAGTGAATTACGGATTTATCAATGAAATTGATAAATCCGTAATTTAAAAATGTAATAAGGATTTATCTATTTAATTGATAAATCCGTAATTCACTTTTAAACTATGAATTTATCTATTAAATAGTTAAATTTGTAATTAAAATTTTTAACTACAGATTTATCTATTACATATGGAGAACAACAATTAAAAATTAAAAAAATGTTATAAAAACACCAGTCAAATTTTTTTAGTAAAAGAAGGAATTTGGGATTTTGAACTTTGCAGACCCGTAAGAAGTCCTTTCAAGGGGAGTATTGGTCAATGATTTTTTCGGATTTAATGGTTGTGGTTTTGGGACGATCGGAGTAGGCTGCTCGAAAACTGATTTTTTTGCCTTGATTTTCTATCCCATCGTACAACATCGTCACGTGTAAGGAATATTTACACACTAACAGAACTAAAAGATCACTGGTATCCCATATCTATTTTATTTAAAATAATAAATTAATTATAATTTTTTGACAAATTAGAAATAATTACGAGTTTATCTATTTAATTGATAAATCTATAATTTAAAAATACATTATAGATTTATGAGTTAAATAGATCAATCCGTAATATATTATTATATTACTGATTTACCTATAATTTTGTACTATAATAATATATTATCGATTTGTCTATTTAATTGATAAATAGATAAATCCGTAAAAAAATTAACCAATACTAAATAGATAAATCCGTAAAAAAAATTTAAAACCTTTATTACTGATTTATCTATTAAACGTAAATCTGAAAATCCAATTTTTTTTCCAAATACCGTAAATGAAAGGGGTAAAATGAGAATCTCGTGTTCCATATATCAGGGTTAGCGGTGGTAGGAAAATCAACAACATCCTCCGTATTATCCATCGTTACTCTTGGACTCTTGCAGAATTTGCGTTGGGCTACAACAACATGGTGTTGTATTTTTCTGGGGTCATTGACATGTCTCATAGGCTTTGATATGATCTTGGAGGTCAATGAAATAATGACTCTTTTAGTGTATTCTAGAAGGGTTTTTTAGGGATATTCGCTTATTAGTTTGTTAGATAGCAATGTTATTGTGTGGGTGATGTATCCTCCTTTATAGTGTGTATCCACTAGCTTATATAAACATTGTATTGACTTCATAATGGGTATCAATGAAATATATTCAAAGTCTTATTTCCTTGCTTTGGATTGGGCCGAAGCCCGATCCAGGGGGAGAAATTAGATCAGCCCATTTACTTTGGTCAGAAGGGTAGGGACCAAGATCAACGGTCCTGATCGGTCCGTACCGTAATCTAATGGTCACCCGTGACCCACTGACACTATATAAGGAGTTATTGCGTCAGTTGTCCCTGACTTGGGCGTTGGAGTGTCATTGCAGGTACCACCCCTCTCTTGAAATCTCCTGGCACGACCAGCAGAGCAACAAGACCGACCTAATATCCAGACCGTCCCACAGCGTGACCTGGATTCTTGTTAGATTTTACTCTGACAACTATTCATTCTATCCACCAACGTTGGAGTGCTAACAGGAAATAATGTAGGAACCAAAAGTGTCCCAAATATTTAATAGGGACTAAAAACAAAACTCGCTGTAATTATAGGGACCAAAAACATATTTAACCCTTATTTATTTGTGTACCTTGTTTTGTTTTGTTTTTATTTAACCCTATTAAATGTAACAAAAAAGAAATAGCAATAAGTCTTTCACTCTGTTCAACTCTCTTGAAGATAAGGAAATATGCAGGTACTCTTCACTTTGTTGACTGCGTTGAACTTCTGTCTTCACTCTGTAGCTGTATCAGTAATTTCCATTTTATGAGTTTGGTCGCGGAGGAGAAGATGAGACATGACTAAACTAAGTCATACCTTTGGGTTGCTCTGGAAAAATTCAACTGGTATCAGGAAAACTAGAACAATCGTGTAAATGAAAACTTTGGCTTTTTTCCTAGCCCCCTAAATATTATCCATACCATCATTTTTACCAATTGGACCAAAATGCCCCTAAATTAAAAAAAACGTTTTTTTTCTTCATTTTTTCCGGAAATAGGCATAAATTTGGAAATGAATTTTAAAGTTCTTCCATCTGCTGCAACGTGGAAAATGAGTAGCAGGGAGGGTTCTCCGCTCAACAATCGTCAGAAAATACTTGTAAATCCAGCACTGAAATAAAATAATTAAATAAATAAATAAGTAATTATATAAATAAAACCAATTAAAAGAATAAAACTAATTAATTTATTAATTACTTGTAGCAGAGAAGCGTATCTGCCAATCTGATTAAAAGAATAAAACTAATTAATGTGATTTTTCGAAGTTACGTGTAAATTCGGAATATAAATTCGGAAGAAATCAAATTTTTTGAGTGATTGAAACCTTATCGGTCAATCTCAGTAAGTTAATAGTCCGGTGATTGAAACATTTATCGGTCAAACTAAACTCAATCTCAGTAAGTCAATAGTTCGGTGGTTGAAACCTTATCGGTCAAACTAAAATCAATCAAATTAACTCAACAAGCCGGTCATTATGAACCACCAATTAGTCAGGTTAGTCAAACCTAACTCACTATGAACCACCAACTAATTTAGTCTGTCAAACCTAACTCACTACGAAACACTAACTAGTCTGGTCAATCAAACCTAAGTCTCTATGAACCAACGACTAATCTGATCAGTGAAATCTAAGCCTATGAATCACCAACTAGTCTGGTCAGTTAGACCTAAGTCACTATATGAACCACAAACTAGTCAGGTCACTCAAACCTAAGTTAATCAAATCTAAGTCACTATGAACCACCAACTAGTCCAGTTAATCAAACCTAAGTCAGTCAAACAAAAGTCACTATGAACAACCTACGAGTCTGGTCAATAAAAACTAAGTCAGTCAAACCTAAGTCACTATGAACCACCAACTAGTGTGGTCAATCAAACCTCAGTCACTATGAACTACTAACTAGTCAGGTCACTCAAACTTAAGTCAATCAAACCTAAGTCACTACGAACCACCAACTAGTCCGGTCAGTCAAACCTAAGTCAAGCAAACAAAAGTCATTATGAACAACCAACGAGTCCGGTCAATCAAACCTAAGTCAGTGAAACCTAAGTCACTATGAACCACCAACTAGTCCGGTCAATAAACCCAAGTCAGTCAAACCTAAGTCACTATGAACCACGAACTAGTCCAGCCAATCAAACCTAACTCAGTCAAACAAAAGTCACTATGAACAACCAACGAGTCCAGTTAATCAAAACTAAGTCAGTCAAACCTAAGTCACTAAGAACTACCAACTAGTCCGGTCACTATGAACAACCAACAAATCCGGTCAATCAAACCTAAGCCAGTCAAACAAAAGTCATTATGAACAACCAACGAGTCCAGTCAACCAAACCGTCACTATGACCACTAAGTACTCCGAGCAATCAAACCTAACCCACTATGAACAACCAACTAGTCTCGTCACTCAAACCTAAGTTACTATGAATCGCCAACTAGTTCGATAAGACAAACCTAAGTCGCTGTGACCGTTTACAATTACTTTTCCACGATTAAGTTTAATTACCGCAATACTTAATTTTTACAAATAATGTAACATATAAATATAGAAACTAATAACCAAACTACTATTATAATCTAAGATACATTTTTAAATATATATATATATATATATACATATATATTAAACGGTTAAAACCATTCACATGACTATTCAAATGCTTAAAGCTTTTTTTATAACTTTAATGTTATAAATACATTGCTGTCAAAAAAAAATGTTATAAATACATTTGGTCCAAAAAAATATATTATAAATGCATATTCCACGGTCTCCCATAAAAAACATAAACGTCAATAAAAACGTTAATCATATATTTTAACAATAAATCCTTATTATTTTTTCAAAATTCAATTTTATACGACAACACCTTCAATTCTCATTCAACTTTAACAACAAATCCTTTTTTTAATAATTTAAATTACAAAACTATTTCAGCCTGACAGAAGATTCACAAACCAATTTACTTATTAAAAAACGTTAATCATATATATTTTTTATTTTTCAAAACAAATACTTAGTGTATTTATTGAATGTCACTTCTAAACACAAATTATATTTATTTTAAATGAAAACATTATGTTCAGTCTTCATATCATGTTTTTTTAACAAATTATATTTATTTTAATTGATGATTTTAATATTGTTTTTAAATACATGATTTTTATTTATTATAACCGTGAACTTGAGCAAAAAAGATAGTGACATTATTACGGAAAAAGTAAGTTCACAAAATGACAAAAATATAAAAACCTGCAAATTAAGTTGACTTTTAAAATTAAACAAATACCGACAAAAGAAACACAAAATACGTAATTTCAACTTTTGTAGGGGAATATTTTACATTTAACAGTTATATTCCAACAACTTACTTACATAGTGACCCAAATAAATCCTGACCATCCATCCTTTTTGATTTTTAATCAACGGTCTTTAACCTGCTGACTGTATAGTGAGCCCACTTTGGCACAATACACCAAAAGTTGCATTTGTGCAACTTAACAGCCACTAAAGTTAATCATCGAGAATGGAGCAGGCCTTCTTTGTCTCCCTTCAATATACCTTTCCTTCTTTTGTTTCCTTCTTTAACTTGTTTTTGTAGCCAAATAAACACAATAAAAATCAGAGTGCAAGCCAAATCTTGCTTTTTTTTTTCATTTATTCATATTCCTCTTTTTATTAGTGATAAATATTAACCTACACTCTACTAGCTAGTATTTATTTCCCTAGACTAGAGCAATTCAGTTCAAATACGGTATTCATTTAGGATTCTGAATAAAGTTTTGTTTCGTTCTTATGAGTAACTTGAACATAAACACAAAACATAAATATCCAAAACGTGTCTTTTGAATAAGCTGTAATTAATATCTAAAGCAATAGCAGAAAGACATAGTAGTATGTTATTGCTAACGACTATAACGTTCTTTTCTATGATATCCAACTTGGGACTGCTGAATTCTTTCTTCTGACTACTTTTCTGTCGGGTCGTCTTTCTTATTACTATATTTTTTGAAAGAAGCTAGCAGAAACTACTGCATGGAATCGCCTTGAAAGGATCAAATAAAACTGCACTTAACACTTTCATACAACAAATACTTTACTAAATACTAGATTGAATTGAAGATGGAAAATTCTTAAAATACAAACATTACAAAAAAACAGACACTACACTCGATTGAATTGAACTGCAAACTTATTGACACCCATCTTCTTATTGCAATAAGGAAAGGATAGCTAGCTAGCAACAGTTTCATACATTATCTCTTGTTAACTCTAGTAAGCTGAAACACGGATTGGAAGAAAGACTCAACTTCTTCATGCTTTACTAAATACTTGAATTCAGTTGCTAATGATCTTTTCATCATGCGTGATGAAAGTTTTGGAACTGACCTCCTTTTTTTCCTTGGTGCAAATGGGCAGTTTTTAACAACAGGAGTCTTGTTGCTTGACCAAGTTCGAGTTTTGCACTCTTCTAACTCTTCTTCCACTATTGCCTTCTCTACTGTTTCAATCTTCACCTTTAATGTCGCGACCACCCTTAGTCCGTAACCGGCGCACAAGCTAAGACCAATACGTCATAAGCTTGGCAAGCCTAACACTTAATATAAAATACCTACAAAATTTCAGCAGAGTCTCCTTTGTTTTTCGAACACTCCATTCACAAATAAACCTGCATAACTATGAAATTATATATCCAGAATATAACACCCAAAGCCTTCATCTTATAATTACAATTTTGTCAATACGGTTCAAAATAAGAAGCAGTTATATTACTTTACAAAATTACTATTTGCCCGTAGCCCATTCTGGACGCAAAAGTTCCTATCCCTATAGCTGCATCGTACTGAAGTCATCAAAATAATGGTTATCGCTTAAGATGAGGCCTACCCAAAATGCAACAAGTCCTCGGATGAACTGTAAATCCCAAGGACGATCTATCTGATGTCTGTATATCTGGAAAAAAATAAAGAATGATCGGGTGAGTCACAAAGACTCAGTGAGAGCACAATAAACAAGTGGACAGGAAGGAGAAGTGTTGCACCCCGAAAAATCCGGATTGGACCTTTCATCGTACAACGTGAAAATTTGTGAAGCCGCCATCAACATTTTTATTTAGGGACCAAAACATTGAAAAAGGGTCCTTTTTAAGGCGGGTGGTCCTTTGAGAACTAGAGATGTAGGTTCGGGGGTCGGTTAGGTGTGGTGAAGGTATTAGCACCCCACACCTCCTTTCTACCGAAAGGGAACCTTTAACTTGATGTGCGGTTTTGACAGAGTTGATTTGAAACAATTCGTTCTACTTCTTTTTTATTTGAGAAAAGTGTTTTTTGAAAACGGGGGAAAAGAAGAATCTTTTTATTATTTTTTAAAAATGTGCTTGACGGGATGTGACCCGCTCCTACGTATCTCCCGGTGCGATGGAGAATTCAAAGCTTACGTAGTTCTCTGAGTTGAGAAACTTTGTGTTGGTGTGTTTTTTATTGTAGGGGTTTTCGGTCCTAGACTGTACAGTCCACTAGACCTAGAACAAAGACAACTCCGCCTGTACAGACGACGTGCCCCCTACTTATTGAAAATGTTTTTTTGATTAAGGAAGAAAAAGATTTGTTGTGAGGTTGGTTGCTTTTATTTGAGCAAGTATCTTAGGCTCGCACGAACTGTACAGCTCGCTAACCCTAAGACGCTAACCGATACCGGATGTACATCCGACTCAATTCCTTACTCATTTTTTGAAATAGGGTTCAAGTTGTTAATTACTTGTTTTAATTCTCATAAGTATCCCAAGATGTTTGAGCCGTACAGCTCCGATCTTAGGACGCTAGACAACACCGGCCGTACGTCCGACTTGCCTCCTTATGAGTTTTCAAAAAGGTTTACTGTTGATCTTAGAAAGAATTTGATTGTCTTATGAAAACGATTTGAGAAAAGATTGAGTTTGGAAAAGCTTTAGAAAATGATTGATTTGAGGAAAGGAGAAGGGAGTTTGAGGGTGACATTGGTCACAAAAGATTTGTTGGGATGGCGTGGCATCCAAAAGGAAAAGAAAGTAGAACATTCAATCAATTTCCAAGTCAAGGACCAAAGCGCAACATTTATCAAATTGCAAGCAAAACAATCAACAATGCAAGCATAAGCATAAACATTACCGATTACAACATTTGAGCGCAAGAATGACACTTAGTCATCAACATCTAATGGCATGCATATGTAAGATCAACATTAACCAAATAGATTGCAAGAATAGGCACACAAATAGATAATGCAAAGGTTTAATTCAATTAAGTGTCAACACAAGATAAAGCACAAAGTTGAATCCCTTTTGGTAATCCTTGACACTTGAGACAATGCACAAGTGCATAAGTGTCTAGTCCTTTTACCAAATCATCAACATTAAAGCATAACATTGACCTAGAAAGAACATCACATTTGCAAGACCAAAAGTGACCAAAAGAGGGCATTAACAAGTCATTTTTATAACCAAAATTGATTAATCAAGTTAGAAACTAGCATTTGCATTTTCAAGCAAGAATTGCACAAAGAAAATTGAATCATCTTGGGCAATCCTCATCACTTAAAATGAAGTGCCTAAGGCACAAGTGAGAGTCCTCTTGCCAATCATCAACATAGAATAATTTTGCAAGCAAGTCACTAACAAGCAAACCAAAGTTTACAATCAAAGCACAAGGTTGTGTTGAATCATCTTAGGCAATCCTCAACACTTAAAGTGAAGTGCACAAGGCACAAGTGTGAGTCCTCTTGCCAATCATCAACATATAACAATTTGCAAGCAAGATACAATCAATTAGCAACAATATTTTGCAATCAAAACATCAAATCAATTGCGTTGAATCATTTTAGTCAATCCTCAACACTTAAAGTTAAGTGCTCAAAGGCACAAGTGTGAGTCCTCTTGCCAATCATCAACATAGAATAATTTTGCAAGCAAGTACATAACAACCAAACCAAAACAACTTGAGAAATCATTTTACCCAATATTGCAAACCCATTTCACAAGAAAATTAACAAACCCTAATTCTAATCATGATTTGCGAAACATCACATCATTTTATTCAACAAAATGCAAAATTATAGTGAAAACAAACATAAATCACAATTTATTCAAGGGTGAGAAGCATCTCAAACACCCAAGCCTCCCTAAGTGCTTGTCAAAATGTTTGAGACACCTCTCACCAACAACTATCAACAAATCAACAATATAACAACACTAAAATGCATGAATATGGTAGGATGCAAAATTAAAAACATGATATCTACATTTTGATGCAAAAAAAAAGTTGAAGATGATGCTAGGTTTTAAGAAGTTTACCTCAAATCCAAGCTAAGGAATGGCTAATATGAAGAACAAGGCCACAAATCAACTTGAATCTTCACCAAACTTCAATGAAACCCACGAAATGCTTGCTTAAAAATGCCCTTTGATGATGCAAGCTTGAATCAAATTAGGAGAGAAGGAAGATGTATGAAGTAGGAATGGAAATGAGGTGAGAAAATGGAAGTGAAATGAAGAAAAATGGAGGAGGGAATGAGGGGGAAATTCGGCCAAGGGAGGGGAGGAGAGGAGAGGTTTGTGTGCTAGGGTTTTGTGAATGAATTGTGAGGCCAAAAGTTCTATGTGAGGTGAGGTTTCTAAGGTATATATAGAGAGCAACTAGGTTTAAGGGTAGTTAGGTCATTATGCACTAGTTGTGCTCTAGGATTTGATTTTAATTTTGAATCAAAGGCTAGGATTGAGGCTCACATGGATTGAGGACATTGAGAAAACACAAATGAGTGAGGAATAGCTGGTCATACACAAAAATTATGAGTTTTTGTTGCACAAAAATTGTTGAGGGCACCTAGGTCATTCTACACAAAGTTGTAGCCTAGGATTTGATCTAGAATTTTAATCAATGGCTAGGAATACAACTCACATGGATCAAGGGCATGAGGAAACACAAAATGAGGTGAAAATGAGCTGGAAAATTCGGAGCAAAGAGGCCTTGGTGCCCAAGTTTTGCAAGCTTGTCAAGAAAAATAGTACATTTTGTCTTATCACTTCCTTATTTTCACCATTTTTGATTATTCTTTTCTAGATAATTCCATAAAAATCATGCCACTTTGGGCCATATCCTAGGAATCCATGATTGGGCCCAAAATTCCATGATATCACCCTTCCCAAAATTGATTTGAGACCTCACCTTGATGGAAATTCCCATTTTGCCCTTTTGCTTAAAATTTGAATTTTATGCCAAAAATCATGCATGCATGCGCACAAAAATTCATAACCCAAATCATCTAGATCCAAATAAATTCCTCTGAGATTGAACAATGATTTTTGGTGAGAAATTGCTTAATTTTGGAAATGACCAAAATACCCTTTTGCCCTAAAAACATTGTTTTTTTACAACAAATGCATTTCCACTCTAACAATGAATTTAAAAGCCCTAGAATGACTTTTAAAAACCCAAAAATGCATGCACAATGCTCTTCACTCTTCAAAATAAAACCACACTTCTCAATTTATTTATTTTTTTGTTGAGAATTAGGGTTTTGACCTAGGCGGACAAAATTAGGGTATGACAGCTGCCCCTCTTTATTTGGATTTTAACAAGGAATATGAATTGGCCGAAACATATTCCGAGGCAAAATAGAAATAAAGAATTCAGAAATTATACCAATTTTGTCTACTTAGAGAAACCAGAATTTTCCCTTTTTCTTTTTTTCTCTTTTTTTTTTGTTCCTTTTTTGAAATATGATACAAATGCAATGAAAAGATTTTTTTTTTCTTGGAATCAATTGGTGCCAACCCTCAATAAGCCAGCGAAAGCAGTAAAGAAAGTAAAAAAAGATGCCGGCCCTCATTAAGCCGGCGAAGGAGGCTGCCTAAAGCCTTTTAACGAATCGCGAACGATCCGAGTTTGCACTTGGGCCTGGGGAGCACGTGGGCTCAAAGGGGTGGTCTTTCGAGCGACCGGGGGAGGGTACTATATCAAGTCTAGATCTCGATATTTCCCTAGGACTGCCCCATGTTTTAGGCCAACACAGCTATCCTTTTCGACTGGACCTATTGAGGTCAGGGGGACTTACTCGCAGCTCGAATACGAAGTGAAGTCAATCTTCTGGGGGACACGTGGGTCCAAAGGGGATTCGGAAATCCAATTCATCTTCTTCAGGGTCAATGCTTTCACATCGATCCAGGGGTGCCTGCTCTGGTCGCAGGACTTTTCTTCAGGTTGCTCAGGTTGGCGGTACCTGCACATGTTAGCAGATGCAATGCATGGTGTATGAATGCAAGTTTTTTCTTACCTTAGTGGTGATCGAACGAACACGAGTTTCGTAGGATCGACCATCGGCGACTTGAGCTGTTACTAGCGGATAGCAACTTATTTGGATGCAGAAAAATTTAGCAAAGACATGGATATTCATGAAATGCTCCTTATTCTTTTTTTGATGAATGCACAAGAGGTGGATATGCAAATGTAATGCAAATGTATGTTATGCAAAGACAGGTTATGCGAATGCACGTGATGCAATGAATGTTTTTAATTTTCTTTTAGCATAGGGACTTTAGGATTCTTGAGTGATCAATTCAAGCGTCCTATCGTGACGACTATGACTATTTATTAAGAATGCCTCTTTTTGTTTTGAAAACTGATTTGATGTTTGATGTGATGATGATAAATGCTATAGAATGTCTGTGTTCTTTTGCTTTTATTGTGATGAATGTGGATGATGCGAATGTAATGCTTTGAATAACATGAAATGCCTACATGCATGAGGAGGATGAATGATTGGAGTATTTAAACATTTTTGTAAACATTTTTATGATGATGAGACGCGAGACTTTGAATGCAAGGAATTGAGATGGCTATGGACCATTCTTTGGAAAAACTAGATTTGATTCAAACTCTGGTGTTCTCAAGGTTTTTATTAACAAGCTCACTTATTTTCCTTTCCATTTCCATGATGACCGAACTTTAAACACCACATGATCAATTTGTATTCTCTCTCTCTGAAGCATTGACTAGTAAGTATGCATAAGAGTGCAGATGTGGACGAGTGAGTCAGTTAACTTGGGATTGGTTTAGGACAGTGAGTTGAGAGACTGCCCCGACGGGAATTTATGGATGTGAATGACTTTAGGGAGAACTCTGCTCATTTGAGCGGGAGTGAACAGTTATGGAAATGCCCCACTTTAGAATGACAATTTCAAATGGGTTCTTTGAGTGGGTTTGTGAAAGGGGATGAAGTTATGGTACTGGTTATGAACTGAGGGTGGTATATGAATGGGATGGACAATGAACAAACTTTCCCAAGACCAGGGTGGGTGGGTGGTGAAGAGAATGCCCCAACTTTTGGATCTGAGTGGTGTTCTCAGTGCAAATCTTTGGTTCTCTATGAATGTCTTGACTTTTGGCATGAAAGAAGCCTCACTTGGTGATCACTAAACCTTGTTTTAATCTTTGGTGCAAATCTTTTCCTTTGGGCCTGAGACATGAGGACCATCTAAGGTAATAGCAATGCCAGAGCCACGCATAAGTTTGCTTGCCATTTGAAGTGATTGTGCCCGCGTTTGTTTTTTTGCCAATTCATTTATTTGAGGGATCCCCTCTTTTCTGTGATTTTCAGAAATTTCGCAATGATTGTAATGCTTTTTGACTCATGCATAGGTTTCACAATTCAGTATCATCAATCATAAAAACATTTATTTTAAAACAAAGAGACAGAATAAGTGAAGATAAAAGACACGAAAAGCAAACACATGGAAGAAAAAGTTGAATTCTTATTGTTTTGGAAACTGGACGTGCAGAAGGTCACGCCAATTGAAAGTACATTGAAAAATTTTTAAACTGGAAAAATACAAGAAAAAGGGGAAGCAGATCTTGTTTTTTTCTTTTGAAGTAACGATGCCAATCGTCCATACTCATGACCTTGATCACCCCTTTATCCAAACTTTTGGGAGTGCTGATTGCCTTTTTCATTTCAAGTCCAAGTTTTCTGACCCTAATTTTTGCCTGGATCGCCCTTTGCGGGTTTTCAATCCACCGGGTCGCCCTGGTTTTGCCTAGGCCGCCCTTTGCGGGTTTTCAACCTAGCGAGCTGATTCTTACTTGGCTCATCTTTCTCTTTTTTCATTTATTTCTTTAGGCATACTCTTTTCTGACTGCATCTGAATTTACTGGAAACTGGGGTTTTCTTTTCTTGCATCCCATTTTGCGGGAATTAAAGGCCCCTCCGGAGAATAAGTTCTTCGTCTTCATGATACTGGGTTCATCTCCATGGGAATCCCTTTGGAGGTTCATGATCTTTTTGAGCATTGAGTCTTCTTTGAAATTGTTAAAGATGAGCTTTCTTCGGTTTGAACTTTCTCTTATTTTTCTTCTGACATAAGACAAATGTACTTTGGTTTGATAAGGCTCAATGAAAGTATTACTTCCATCATATGGGGTTTGCCCCTGTTAGAGTGTAAAACGAAGCCTGATTTCCATGAAGTTCGTCATCGTCCTTGATATCCTTTGTTGATTGTCTCTAACTGCCCCATTTTTAGGGTGGCGTAGGGAGGGATCATGATGCTTGACCTGGAGTCTTCATACTGTCATTTGTGACTACCTTAGCTTGGAAAGCTGCGCAACAGACCGAACTTTGGTAATTACAGACTTTGTTATAAAGGCAAGTGTCTTATGTCAGAAGGGTGATTTACACAAACTTGTTGATTCATTGCTCTTTATCATGGCGTCAATCCTCTCCTTTGCTCAAATTGATCATGTCTCTTGATTCCTCATGAGGACGGACCACTTTGTTCTCTTATTTTTGCACAACAGCTTGATTGCAAATCTGATGGTGGAGTCTGAGGAATGACTGAGGGTTTGTGGAGGGCGGGATGACGAGGTCGAGGTAGTGTTTGCGGTTTTATGAAAGGAGAGATGTATAGGAATGATGAAGTGTTTGAAGGTTTATGGAAGAAAGGGTGGTCATACACAACAAGGTGTAGGAAGGTTCATTGAGACAAGGATCTCTTACGCTTTATGGCCAAATGTATCAGCTCACAACTTATATTTCTTTCGTCTCTTTTTCCCTTGTTTTTTCATTTTTGGGATTTTGAATCTGTTCTTTTTTGTTTCATTTTTTCTGATTTTTTCCTTTTTTGCTTTTGAGTTGAGTGAGCTGATAAAAGTGATACACTATTTTTGGATATTTGAAGTGATCCTTGTCTTGGGTGATTGGAGAGATAATGGCAATGAAACCCCTGCAGCGGTTGGAGGATGCTTGATTGGGTTCTGGTATTAACTGGGGTGACAGGAGGTTCAGAGGGAGGAGCAAATGAGATGGGTTGATTTTGTAGAAGGGCCACTGGTAGTGAGGAAGGTGGCGAAGGCAGGCATTTGGTTATGAAATTTTTTTGTGATGGGGTACTTGTAATGGGAAATGGGAAAGTTGGTTGATCTGAGGAAGAGAAAAGGGTTTGGTCGCGAAAGAGGTTCGCTTGTAACATTTGTTTGGTTTCCTCAGCATTACTCCACTTTGCTTGAACTTGTGCTTTGACTTCATTGCCCAACCTAGTTGTGGCATCATGAATTTCTACAGCCTTAGCCAATTCTTCGCTTATTAACTCCGAAGAAACATCCCAGTTGTCTTCAGCCTCTCTCTCAGTTTGGTTAATCGGGCAATCAGAGTCACAATATGAACCATTGGCGTCGTTGTTTTCAAAGATTATTTTCATTTATTATTATTTTTGATCCGCGTTGGGAGGAATTGAAAAGCAAATAACAGACACATGACAAAATGAAAGAAAGAAATTTTATTGAGGAATTCAAAATAACATTTTATTGATGATGATACTAAAAGGAAACATGTGTGCCCTTATTGAAATATCCTAAGGCCTTGGTAAGCACAAGAACGAATGACTGAACAAATGCATGCACATTTTTAGACTTGCACCAAAGAAAAGCAATCTTAACAAGGTAATTAAGTGATTACAAAATTGCCCTCTTGTATGGAGGATTTAAACCAAAAGTCAAGTGTGTACTAATGCGGGGAGAGTATGTACTTTATGGGTGGATGGGGCGGGATCAAACTTGGATGGAGAATGATGATAAGGGAAGGAAACTGACAGACTCAAACAAGAGAAACTGCACATGGCATGCACGCCCACTAGAAGAATGCTTCGTAGAGAGTTAACATTGGTTAAAACATGATGGAAAATTTTTTTGATGAACTGTTTCAGTCTTTTATCATGGAATGGATGAGATGCAATGCCTTTTTTGAAGAAGATGCAAATGAACTGTTGATTTGAAAAACTGAGTGCCTTGGAACATCTTGAGTTTGCAAATAAGTAAGGGTAAACTTTTTCAACAGATTATTTTGCAAAAGCGTCTCGTCTCTCATCACAACTTTTTTATTTGGTTTATGCAATGTATGAATGAACAAATCATGATAAGCAAATGCATGAAAAATGACCACTTGAAAAGTGTAATTATTCTAAAGGAGATTTTTTTGTTTGTTTTTGATGCAAGATGAAATACGAAACTCCAATACATTTTTGGATGATGCAAGATGCAAGAATGATATTTTTTCAAAATGATTTTTATTCTTTAGAGGCACGGCAAGATCTGAAATACCAATGCCCCTTTTTGCGAAAATGATGACGTGAGGCAACCAATTGTAGTTACTCTGAGTAACTTGTATGAAACATTGAGTGGATCCTGACTCAATACTTCACGCAATATACTGAAATGCTTCGACATTTGGTTGACTCCACTTATTCACTTTATTTGAAAACAAACTGCGCCTGATTGGGTCAAAGTGCCCCGATATCGTAGAGTATCATCTCAAATTTGTAGTGCACAAACAAATTTGAGATATTACCCTTCATCATTCAAAGATGCACTTCTACCCAAGGAACAATTGCATAAGGAATTTCTCTTATTTCATTTCATTTCATTTTTTTTGGAAAATGATTTAGAAAATAAATTTAAAAATGATTTGAAGATGCAAGTGATTTATTGAAAAAAAAAAAAAAATTTTAGAAAAAGGTGCTTTATTTGGGAAAAAAGGTTTTTAGAAAAAGGTGCTTTATTAGGGGAAAAAGGTTTTTAGAAAAAGGTGCTTTATTTGGGGAAAAAGGTTTTAGAAAAAGGTGCTTGACGGGTATGACCCGCTCCTACGTATCCCCATTGTGATGAGGAATCAAAGCTACGTAGTTCTTCTTCGTCTTTTTTCTGACATAATGCTTATGAGGTTAATGAAATGATGCATAAATGCTACATTGGCTCGACGCCCACATTATTTGATGAAGGTTTTTGTACATGATTATGGATGACTGAAATGCTTATGCTATGCAGATGATAATTGTTTTTTTCGTTTTCATTTTTCTTATGCAATGAAATGAAATGCATGATACTCGCAATTATTTTTAAAATGCACGAGAGACGTGATTTTTATTAAATGAAACTATATGCAAAATGAGAGGTTCACATATTTATATGCAAGGGAAAATAACAATGCACGAGAGATGTTTCTAAAAAATGTTTTTTTTTATATGAGAGAAAGTGCATGATACTCGCAATTTTTAATGCATGAAAAATCATGATCTTCACTGGATGAAGATGTATGCAAAAGGAAATGAGTAAAAAATTATTTACAATGCAAAGGCTTTCAAAAGCCGAAAATTCACACATTTTTTTTTGATAATTTTTTTTCGGTTTATTTGCAAAAATATTTTATTTAGCATGGATGCAGGGGTATGAAGCTCCTTTGTGTCCTACCAAGGTTTCTTAGAGACAGGATCTATGGCTATTTCTACGGGTACACACTTCAAGGTTAGCACTAAAAGAAGGACCCTAAATAAGGCTCCTAGAGCCAACGACCTCATCTGAGACCACCGATCACAGGGCCGTACGTCCAAGTGATGGTATCATCAAACAAAGCCAAACTCTAGGTGAAGTCTTCGCAACCACCCAACAAGACGTACGTCCAGTGAGCAGCCACTAATGACTTCGTTCTAGCCTAAGATATGCTCTAGCCCGGGTATAGGGCTGTCTCACCAAGAAATATAAGGGTAAAAAGAGTGCAACGTGTGTGTAGGAGCACAACGACAAACATACCCCCCCACCTGCAAAGAAAATCCAGAAACAGTCCAGACAAAGAGTCGTCTACCCTAGGGTTTTGCAAGCATATATCATTTCAATACAAACAAGTAAACTAACCTAGGGTTCCAACAACAATCATATGCACTGCTTACCTCAAGAAAGGGAGCCAAGAAGAGGGGTCATAATAGAATCGGGGGAATGCATGAACTTACCTTGAAGAAAGGGAGCAAAGAAGAAGGGATCATAGTAGAATTGGGGGAATGATGCATGAGCTTACCTTGAAGAAAGGGAGCAAATAAGAAGGGGACATGGTGATTGGAGAAATGCACGATCATATTAAACATATAAACAAAAGAAGATGAAAGGAGAAGAAGGAACAAGAAGCGAACATAGAAGAAGAAGAGTCAAATGCACATGAATGCAACATAACAACACGAGAATGCAAGAGAACATTCAAACATCAGAAAGAGAGAAGAAAAAGAAGGAGAATAAAAGAGAGAAATAGAACAATCACATTCAAATCAAACAATTAAACCGCACATCAAGTTAATTAGGCCTGACCCTCGATTTAAAAAAGAAAGTCCCCAGTGAAATCGCCAGCTGTTGCACCCCGAAAAATCCGGATTGGACCTTTCATCGTACAACGTGAAAATTTGTGAAGCCGCCATCAACATTTTTATTTAGGGACCAAAACATTGAAAAAGGGTCCTTTTTAAGGCGGGTGGTCCTTTGAGAACTAGAGATGTAGGTTCGGGGGTCGGTTAGGTGTGGTGAAGGTATTAGCACCCCACACCTCCTTTCTACCGAAAGGGAACCTTTAACTTGATGTGCGGTTTTGACAGAGTTGATTTGAAACAATTCGTTCTACTTCTTTTTTATTTGAGAAAAGTGTTTTTTGAAAACGGGGGAAAAGAAGAATCTTTTTATTATTTTTTAAAAATGTGCTTGACGGGATGTGACCCGCTCCTACGTATCTCCCGGTGCGATGGAGAATTCAAAGCTTACGTAGTTCTCTGAGTTGAGAAACTTTGTGTTGGTGTGTTTTTTATTGTAGGGGTTTTCGGTCCTAGACTGTACAGTCCACTAGACCTAGAACAAAGACAACCCCGCCTGTACAGACGACGTGCCCCCTACTTATTGAAAATGTTTTTTTGATTAAGGAAGAAAAAGATTTGTTGTGAGGTTGGTTGCTTTTATTTGAGCAAGTATCTTAGGCTCGCACGAACTGTACAGCTCGCTAACCCTAAGACGCTAACCGATACCGGATGTACATCCGACTCAATTCCTTACTCATTTTTTGAAATAGGGTTCAAGTTGTTAATTACTTGTTTTAATTCTCATAAGTATCCCAAGATGTTTGAGCCGTACAGCTCCGATCTTAGGACGCTAGACAACACCGGCCGTACGTCCGACTTGCCTCCTTATGAATTTTCAAAAAGGTTTACTGTTGATCTTAGAAAGAATTTGATTGTCTTATGAAAACGATTTGAGAAAAGATTGAGTTTGGAAAAGCTTTAGAAAATGATTGATTTGAGGAAAGGAGAAGGGAGTTTGAGGGTGACATTGGTCACAAAAGATTTGTTGGGATGGCGTGGCATCCAAAAGGAAAAGAAAGTAGAACATTCAATCAATTTCCAAGTCAAGGACCAAAGCGCAACATTTATCAAATTGCAAGCAAAACAATCAACAATGCAAGCATAAGCATAAACATTACCGATTACAACATTTGAGCGCAAGAATGACACTTAGTCATCAACATCTAATGGCATGCATATGTAAGATCAACATTAACCAAATAGATTGCAAGAATAGGCACACAAATAGATAATGCAAAGGTTTAATTCAATTAAGTGTCAACACAAGATAAAGCACAAGGTTGAATCCCTTTTGGTAATCCTTGACACTTGAGACAATGCACAAGTGCATAAGTGTCTAGTCCTTTTACCAAATCATCAACATTAAAGCATAACATTGACCTAGAAAGAACATCACATTTGCAAGACCAAAAGTGACCAAAAGAGGGCATTAACAAGTCATTTTTATAACCAAAATTGATTAATCAAGTTAGAAACTAGCATTTGCATTTTCAAGCAAGAATTGCACAAAGAAAATTGAATCATCTTGGGCAATCCTCATCACTTAAAATGAAGTGCCTAAGGCACAAGTGAGAGTCCTCTTGCCAATCATCAACATAGAATAATTTTGCAAGCAAGTCACTAACAAGCAAACCAAAGTTTACAATCAAAGCACAAGGTTGTGTTGAATCATCTTAGGCAATCCTCAACACTTAAAGTGAAGTGCACAAGGCACAAGTGTGAGTCCTCTTGCCAATCATCAACATATAACAATTTGCAAGCAAGATACAATCAATTAGCAACAATATTTTGCAATCAAAACATCAAATCAATTGCGTTGAATCATTTTAGTCAATCCTCAACACTTAAAGTTAAGTGCTCAAAGGCACAAGTGTGAGTCCTCTTGCCAATCATCAACATAGAGTAATTTTGCAAGCAAGTACATAACAACCAAACCAAAACAACTTGAGAAATCATTTTACCCAATATTGCAAACCCATTTCACAAGAAAATTAACAAACCCTAATTCTAATCATGATTTGCGAAACATCACATCATTTTATTCAACAAAATGCAAAATTATAGTGAAAACAAACATAAATCACAATTTATTCAAGGGTGAGAAGCATCTCAAACACCCAAGCCTCCCTAAGTGCTTGTCAAAATGTTTGAGACACCTCTCACCAACAACTATCAACAAATCAACAATATAACAACACTAAAATGCATGAATATGGTAGGATGCAAAATTAAAAACATGATATCTACATTTTGATGCAAAAAAAAAGTTGAAGATGATGCTAGGTTTTAAGAAGTTTACCTCAAATCCAAGCTAAGGAATGGCTAATATGAAGAACAAGGCCACAAATCAACTTGAATCTTCACCAAACTTCAATGAAACCCACGAAATGCTTGCTTAAAAATGCCCTTTGATGATGCAAGCTTGAATCAAATTAGGAGAGAAGGAAGATGTATGAAGTAGGAATGGAAATGAGGTGAGAAAATGGAAGTGAAATGAAGAAAAATGGAGGAGGGAATGAGGGGGAAATTCGGCCAAGGGAGGGGAGGAGAGGAGAGGTTTGTGTGCTAGGGTTTTGTGAATGAATTGTGAGGCCAAAAGTTCTATGTGAGGTGAGGTTTCTAAGGTATATATAGAGAGCAACTAGGTTTAAGGGTAGTTAGGTCATTATGCACTAGTTGTGCTCTAGGATTTGATTTTAATTTTGAATCAAAGGCTAGGATTGAGGCTCACATGGATTGAGGACATTGAGAAAACACAAATGAGTGAGGAATAGCTGGTCATACACAAAAATTATGAGTTTTTGTTGCACAAAAATTGTTGAGGGCACCTAGGTCATTCTACACAAAGTTGTAGCCTAGGATTTGATCTAGAATTTTAATCAATGGCTAGGAATACAACTCACATGGATCAAGGGCATGAGGAAACACAAAATGAGGTGAAAATGAGCTGGAAAATTCGGAGCAAAGAGGCCTTGGTGCCCAAGTTTTGCAAGCTTGTCAAGAAAAATAGTACATTTTGTCTTATCACTTCCTTATTTTCACCATTTTTGATTATTCTTTTCTAGATAATTCCATAAAAATCATGCCACTTTGGGCCATATCCTAGGAATCCATGATTGGGCCCAAAATTCCATGATATCACCCTTCCCAAAATTGATTTGAGACCTCACCTTGATGGAAATTCCCATTTTGCCCTTTTGCTTAAAATTTGAATTTTATGCCAAAAATCATGCATGCATGCGCACAAAAATTCATAACCCAAATCATCTAGATCCAAATAAATTCCTCTGAGATTGAACAATGATTTTTGGTGAGAAATTGCTTAATTTTGGAAATGACCAAAATACCCTTTTGCCCTAAAAACATTGTTTTTTTACAACAAATGCATTTCCACTCTAACAATGAATTTAAAAGCCCTAGAATGACTTTTAAAAACCCAAAAAATGCATGCACAATGCTCTTCACTCTTCAAAATAAAACCACACTTCTCAATTTATTTATTTTTTTGTTGAGAATTAGGGTTTTGACCTAGGCGGACAAAATTAGGGTATGACAAGAAGCAAGGATAGCCCGAGTGATTTTCGATCAAATACAATTTTATATAGAACATAAATGAAACTTGGAGAGCAACATCATTTTGTATAATCTAACTTATTCAACATTCCTCATATCAAGAATAACACAAGCAAGATAATCCATTTACTATGTGCACATAGACCACATTATCTCTTCGTCGTGGCAAACGGTAGTCATAGGCCGTATTATCTCTTCGTCACGACAAAACGGAAATCATATGCCGTATTATCTCTTCGTCACGACAAAACGGTAATCACGGGCCGTATTATCTCTTCGTCACGGCAAAACGGTAAACTAAAAGGGCTATGAGCATTTCACTCATAGGCTGCATTATCTCTTCGTTGCAGCTAACGGTACCCAACAACAACAACAACGACAACAAAACACATCAAATTAAAAATGCTTTTCAACTCATATTTTTATATTTGGAAATAAAATCTATTTAAGAAAATTTATTTGCTCCTCCCATAAAGAAATTAAATATATAAAAATTGTCACATTGTAAATTAGCTACTCACAACTAAGAAGAGTGAGCTAGGTTGCTTCCATTGCCTTCAACAGGAACCACCGGAGTTACTTGCACCGAATATGAGCATTAATACAATAAATTTAAGCCTTTAGAAACTTATTAAAAGCCACTCAACAACTTGGATAACGCTAATTTGTCAAAACCCCCAATTTATTGAACTTAGGGTTTTCTTAAAGAACCTATAATCATATGAAGTCTACATCTTCTACTATCTTATACCATTACCCACTACTTATTTATGCTAATCTATCAACATTTCACTTAACAGATTGTAGAATTTTTACCTCAACTTACACCAAAAGAGAAAGATCCTCAAGAGTGAGTATTTTCAATACCAACTCAAAACACCTACTCAAGCTTGTATTGTTAATAGGTGTAGAAATTAGGATGAAAAGGAGAGGAAATAAGATGGAAGAAGAAGAATAAGATGAGAGAGTTTTGATTTGGGGGAGAGGGGTTACGAAAGAAAGAAAGGGAAACAGAGGGTGTGGGTTTAGAGGGAAAAGAAGTGGAAAAAAAAATGAAAGGGTAGGGGGTTATCTGCTAGCCGAAAGAACCCCACCCCATTTTATTATATTATATTATTATTATTACTACTAGGGGGAAAGACGTGCCCTTCGGGCCCGTCTTTCATGTGTTGGTGAGTTGATGGGTGGTTATAAAAGTAATAGATAAATAATATATAAATAATAAATAATAATATAGTGAAATAGTGTAGTGGGTAGTTATAAGGGTATTTTGGTCAGAAAAATCTGACACCAAAAAAATCAGTTACAAAATGAATCCCCTTTATATATAGGTATAGATTATTTACTTTACCTTTCTTTTCTTTTTCTTATTTTTTTTCCTTCAAGAAACGGTTCGTTTCATTCTTCCCCCCTTAAAATAGAATTCGTCCTCAAATTCTTAAAGTCATACTAACCTTGAGTTTCAAACAAGTGAGGGTACTTCTCGCGTATAATAGACTCTGGCTCCCAAGTCATCTCCTCACCACCCGATCCGCGCCAAACCACTTTTACTGAAGCAATATCCTTAGACCGCAGGCGCCTCTTGCATCTGTCCACTATAGCTACAGGCTGCTCTGTATAACTGAGATTTTTATCAAACTGTACTGACTGGTATTGAATAATATGAGAGGGATCATAAACATACTTCCGAAGCATCGATACATGAAAAACTGGGTGAACACCCGAGAGATCGGGTGGCAAGGCTAAACGGTATGCCACTTGCCCCACTTTCTCTAAAATCTCAAAAGGTCCAATAAATCTCGGGCTTAGCTTACCCTTCCTTCCAAACCTCAAAACGCCCTTCATCGGAGACACACGTAAGAATACATGCTCTCCTACACTAAACTCTAGTGGTCGCCGCCTTCGATCTGCATATGACTTTTATCTACTTTGAGCTGTCACCAAGCGGTCCCGAATTACCTTGACTTTCTCAATGGCTTCTTGAATCAAATCTGGACCTTCAAGTTTAGACTCTCCAATTTCAAACCAACCAATCGGTGATCTACAACGTCTTCCATACAATGCCTCAAATGGTGCCATTTGAATACTAGCTTGATAACTATTATTATAAGCAAATTCCATCCGGGGTAAATATCGATCCCAACTCCCTCCAAGGTTCAGCACACACGCACGAAGCATATCTTCTAAGATTTGTATTGTCCTCTCGGACTGACCATCTGTTTGAGGGTGGAAAGCGGTGCTCAAATCCAATCGACTTCCTAAAGCAGACTGAAAGGATCTCCAAAAATGAGATGTGAATTGAGGTCCTCGATCAGATATTATAGACAATGGCACGCCATGCAAGGACACTATCTTCTCTATATAAAGATTAGCATATTGAGCTGCCGAGTAAGTAGTTTTCACAAGCAAAAAGTGTGCAGACTTTGTTAACCGATCCACAATAACCCAAACTGAATCATGACCTTTTGAGGTTCTAGGTAACCCTGTCACAAAGTCCATGGTGATTCTCTCCCACTTCCACTCCGGTATCTCGATTCTTTGAAGTAAACCAGCCGGCTTTTGATGTTCTGCTTTCACTTGTTGGCATACCAAACATTTAGATACAAATTCAACCACATCTCTTTTCATCCCTTCCCACCAATAAAATTCTTTCAAATCTTGATACATCTTGGTAGAACCTGGATGAATGGTATAACAGGAATGATCGGCTTCCTCCAAAATCTTCTTCCTCAATTCTTCGACATTAGGTACACATAAACGAGTGCCAAAATATAAAACACCGTTAGAATCCACTTTAAATTCAGAAACTTTCCCCGCTTGTACATCTTCCACAACCTTACTCAAGTAAGGATCTTTGTTTTGATCTGCTTTAATTTGGTCCACCAAAGTAGAACGAGCTTGAACATGTGCTACAAATGCATCTTTGTGTGTGGTCTCAAACTCCACTCCATTAGCTACAAGACTTTGAAACTCCTTCACTATTGGCCTCCTAATATCAGCTATGTGTGCAAAACTACCCATGGACTTCCTACTTAAAGCATCAGCAACTACATTTGCCTTTCCAGGATGATACAAGATTGTACAATCATAACCCTTTAGAAGTTCCATCCATCTTCTTTGTCTCAAATTCAAATCCTTCTGGTCAAAAATATACTTAAGACTCTTATGATCAGTATAAATCTCACATGTTTCACCATATAAATAGTGCCTCCAAATTTTGAGAACAAAAACCACTACTTCCATCTCCAAGTCATGCGTAGGGTAATTCTGTTCATGCTTCTTAAGTTGTCTAGAGGCATAAGCAATAACTTTCCCATGTTGCATCAGAACACATCCGAGACCAACCCTAGAAGCATCACAGTAAACTACATAACTTCCGCCATTTGAAGGTAAGGCTAAGACTGGGGCAGATGTCAAACAATTCTTCAATTGCTGAAAGCTTTGCTCACAAGCATCAGTCCACTGAAACATTACCTGCTTTTGTGTCAATCTCGTTAAAGGAGCTGCAAGTTTAGCAAAATCCTTGATGAATCGACGATAATATCCGGCTAAACCCAAGAAACTATGAATTTCGGTCACCGATGTAGGCCTTTGCCAACTCTGAATTGCCTTCACCTTCTGCGGATCTACACTTATTCCATCCTTAGACACCACATGACCTAAGAAGGCCACACTTTCTAACCAAAATTCACATTTAGAGAATTTCGCATATAGCTTATGTTCTCTCAAAGTTTGCAAAACCAATCTCAAGTGTTGCTCATGATCTTCTCTACTCTTTGAATACACCAAGATGTCATCAATGAAAACTACCACGAACTGATCCAGGAATGGCTTAAAGACTCTATTCATCAAGTCCATAAAAGCGGCAGGAGCATTGGTAAGTCCAAACGACATAACCAAAAACTCATAGTGTCCGTATCTAGTACGAAATGCAGTCTTTGGAATGTCTTCACCCTTTATTTTCAATTGATGATACCCAGACCGCAAATCAATTTTTGAAAACCATTGGGATCCTTGGAGTTGATCAAATAAGTCATCAATACGAGGCAAAGGATATTTATTCTTCACAGTCACTTTATTCAACTGTCGGTAGTCAACACACAATCGAAATGATCCATCTTTCTTCTTAACAAACAATACTGGTGCTCCCCAAGGAGAACAACTAGGACGAATAAAACCCTTGTCAAGAAGATCTTTTAGTTGTTCTTTCAACTCTTTAAGCTCAGCTGGAGCCATTCGATGTGGGGGTATAGATATTGGTTGAGTTCCTGGAAGCAGCTCAATACAAAACTCTATCTCTCTATCAGATGGTAAACCCGACAATTCCTCGGGAAAAATATCAGGATACTCACCCACCACAGGAACATGCTCTAAGTTCTTGGTTGCGTTATCAACATCTTTTACCATGGCAAGATACGCACAACAACCTTTTCTCAGTAACTTGCGAGCCATTACAACTGAAATTAAATTGCTCGATAACCAATTTTGGTCACCCTGAAAAACAAAAGTTGGTTTTGCTGGCACATCAAACCTTACCCTCTTATTATGGCAATCCAAAGTAGCATGATGAGAAGCCAACCAGTCCATGCCTAAGATTACATCAAAGTCTACCGTATCAAGCTCTACTAGATCTACCAACAAAGATTGGTCTTCAATCAAGACCTCACAAGATCTATGCACAGACTTAGCTAAAAGACAATCACCCATAGGCGTGGCCACTAACAGAGGCTCATCTAAAAGTGATGGTTCTCTACCAAGACAAGAAGAAAATGTTGGGGATACAAAAGAGTGTGTAGCCCCAGGATCAAATAAAACATGTGCATCTTGAGAACATATAGAAAGCATACCCGTCACAACAGCATTGGATGCCTGAGCATCCTGACGAGTCAAAGCAAACACACGAGCCTGTCCTCCACCAACCTGTCCCTGGCCTCTGCCTCCTGATCCTCTGCCACCATGCTGAGAACTACCAGACCCTCGAATTCCAGAAGTAAATTGTCTCCCTGCAGCCACTGGTGTCGCAACCCCACTAGAAGAAAGCTGAGTAGGTAATGTAGGGCAGTTTCTTGCAAAGTGGCCAATTTGTCCACACTGATAACACCTAAAAGATCTTTGCCTACAAGGACCAGTATGTGTCTTCCCACATGTGATACAATTAACTGGGGTCACATTAGAATAAACATGATGTTGTGAAGTACCGCGTCCCTGGTTAGAACTAGCAGTCTGGCTAACCTGACTATTTTGTTGTTTAAAACCCGCTTGTTGACCTTGATGGCTCTGAGTGATATTACCTCGGGAACCTCCTCCTCCTTGGCCCCGGTGGCCACCACGAGATGAATCAAAGCGAGGCTTCTTACGTGAATCATTAGATGTCCCTCCTCGGTCTCTATTTCCCCGCTCAATAGTTAAGGCCCTATTCAAGGCCTCCTCATAATTCATGTCACCGTGGCCTGCAATTGCCCTGAACAAATAAGTCTTCAAGCCATCAATAAATCTCTGAACTCTGTGTTGCTCTGTAGCTACCAGATGTGGTGCATATCGTGCAAGCCGCATAAATTGAACATTATACTCCATCACTGACATATTCTCTGCTTGCACAAGAGTCTCAAACTCTTTTGCTCTACTATCTCTAACACTTTGGGGGAGAAAATGTGCCAAGAATCTCCTAACAAACTCATCCCACTCCAAAGAAGGTAGTCCGGCTGGTTTAGCAAATAACATAGTTTCATACCACCCTCTAGCAACATCACGGAGTCGAAATGCAGCCAACTCCACCATCCGTGTAGAAGAGCAACCTAAACCTCGACATATCCAAGAGACATCATCCAAGAAGGCTTGAGGATCCTCCGGAACATTCGAACCACTGAATGTTGGAGGGTTGAGCTTCAGAAATGCAGATAAGGAAACCTCAACCGCTCTAGTAGAAGCAGCTGGCTGATCATGTTGATGGACAGGTGCTTGTTCATCTTGCATCACCTCCTGACTATGTTCATTTTCATCTTGATTTTGTTCTCCTTGTGGTTCTCCTTGATCCATTACTTTGTTGGCTATCTGTTGCACAGTTTGTTGGATATTCTGCATGTTAGCAGCTAACTCAGCTAGTGTTGGGTTACCGCGTCTGGCTCAAGGAATATCAACCTCAGGCATTCCACCATGTCTTCCCCTACCATGACCACGGCCACAGCCACGACGACGACCACGGCCTCGGCCCGCCAAGGCTTCCTCTTGAGGTTGAATGGAAGCCTCATCAGTAATAGTACGCTCTCTACTAGGTGCAGTCCTCGGTGGCATCTCCACCTGAGACATTACAATAAGGAAAAAATAGATGAACATAACAATGCGATAACAGACTTTAGTATGATAGTGGGCAATCGTAGCTTCTTGTTTGTAAGATGTGCCCGGGTACACATATTACAAGCAAGAGTTTATAATTAATCCCAAAATGATGCAGCTACACGACCTTCCAACCTAAGCTCTGATACCGATTTGTCACGACCACCCTTAGGCCGTAACCGGCGCACAAGCTAAGACCAATACGTCATAAGCTTGGCAAGCCTAACACTTAATATAAAATACCTACAAAATTTCAGCAGAGTCTCCTTTGTTTTTCGGACACTCCATTCACAAATAAACCTGCATAACTATGAAATTATATATCCAGAATATAACAACCAAAGCCTTCATCTTATAATTACAATTTTGTCAATACGGTTCAAAATAAGAAGCAGTTATATTACTTTACAAAATTACTATTTGCCCGTAGCCCATTCTGGACGCAAAAGTTCCTATCCCTATAGCTGCATCGTACTGAAGTCATCAAAATAATGGTTATCGCTTGAGATGAGGTCTAAGTTGGCAAGAAAGCCACACTCTTCACTTCTTATTGACTTATCATAAAAAAAAAACTCCTCACTTCTTATTTTCTCCAAGTACGCTTTGGGTCGAGTTTTTTTAACTAGACTGGATTTTTTAATTGCATTTTTTAAAATGGTTTAAATATGTATTTAGTCCCTGCAAATATCTCTGTTTTTCGATTTAGTCTCTGCAATTTTTTTTTAAAATACGTCCCTACAAAATATCACAATTTTGAATTACCCCTCCGAAAGTTGGAATTTTAAATGTCCCTGCAAAATAACTTTTTTTTAAATACGTCTCTACAAAATAACTTTTTTTTAAATACGTCACTACAAAGTGATGACTTGCATAAAGGAACAGAAGAAACTACCATGATCAAATGCTATATTTAACAAAGTAGACTTTAGGAAAATTAAAAAGATATAAAATAAACTGAGCAGTGGCCAACTCCTCCCATAAAAGCAATAGCAGGTACATGATTTGAAAAAGAAAAAGAAAATAATGCCATAGATGGGCTCTCAAGGAGTAAAATGTGCACTTAGCAGCAAGCCTTTATCTAAAAGTATCTAAAGTGCTTTTTCCTTAGTAGCAGAGTTTACTTCTTTCATGCTCCTTCCCAACCCATCCACTCTTTCGAATGGTCCCAATTTGGATTATTCATTCCCCTTGAATGACTAATACAAACACCATCACCGGACATCACTTATTTCTTCAAAATCAAAATGGCAAAAGTTGATTCCATTGATGGTCTCACCGAGTATTAAGGGAAGAAATGCGCTCAAAATTCCTCTATAATGTGCACCTAGCAGCAAGTCTTTTATCTACGTGCATAGTTTTCCTTATATCTTCCACAGCTAAAAGACCTCTAATTTTATGCATCATAAAGAATAGACATTTGTCATATTACCCACTGCTTTTGCCTTCAGTAGAAGGTATGCAACATATGTTTGTTCCTGTGTCAAAAAATATGCACAAATGACATGAAGATTTTGTATTAATATGCAGATTCAGAAAGCAACTATTACAGATCCTCTATTAAATTAAAACTACATCTTTGACTAATTTAAAAGGAGAAAGAAACTTTAGAGTGTAACAGGGTGTTTTACTACTAAAAGTTTAGAGTGGAAAAGAGTGTTTTAAACTTTAGTCCCTAAGTATATCCATTGACTATCCTAATGAATAATGATCATTTTACATAGTAGAGGCATCACTCATCTGTACCTTTTCTTAATGTAAGGTACACTCATTGACTAACGCCGAGTTTAAGAAGCATACGGGTACCTTTCGTCCTCTGGTTTTCTGGTTTTCGGTTTTAATAAACTCGACTGTAAAGTAATTTCCTGAAACAAAATATATAAGCACTAAGAAAATGTATTAGGGTAAATCTAATGAGAAAATAAAAGCTATCAATGCACAAACCACTGAAGTAATGTTTATCATCATTCAATGATTTAGGGATGTAAAACTGCGAAAGAAAGTTATATTTGTCGGGATGGTACATCATACATGTTTTTTATTACACAAAACACTACCTTAGAGTGGTTCACAGTTGACTGTGCATATAAACTCCAACCCCTTCCTCCATTGTTTCAACAACTTTCATTGTTCATTGTTTTCTTTGTAATCCAAATGAAGTTCCCTTGTAAATAACAAAACCTTTGCAAAGGAAGAAGGAAAACACTACAACTGAGCTTAAAATGAAAGTATCGAAGATCTAAAAAAACTATATAAAGAACACACCAACAACTACAGTACAAATTGTGAAGTGACTCAAGACAGTAACAATATAAAATTAAAATCAAAAAACTTGTACTAATAGTTACCAATAGTGCTCTCTCATTTTCACTGTAAGTCATCATCCATAAAATCCCTAATCACAGTAACTCAACTCAAATTCGTAAAAACCCAAATTAGGTTTTAGTGGAAGAATTTCGAAAAAACCAGGAATGTTGTTAATATGGAAAAAAGGTTATAGATTTTGAGTTTAAGAAATATATGAGAAGGGGAGGCTAAAAGAAGGGTACCAGGATGAGAAATTGATAAGAAGGAAACTCAAAGGAAAGTAGAGAAAGTAGTGAAGAAAGCAACAAAATGAGGGAATCTTGAAGCTTGGAATGAGGGAGAGGGAGTGAAATCAGAGAGAGAGGGAAGAAGGAATGAATGGAATAGAAGGAAATGGAGAAGAGAAAGAGAGACTTTCGCTGGAGAGAAGGAGAGACTTCAATTCAAATTCAAAGGAGAAAGAAGAAAGATGATAGTGGGACCATTCTATCTACTCTACTATATAAAAATCATGTATTAGGAAATTGACAATATTAGACACTTTGAAATTTTGCCATTTGAACACAAATGAGGGCAATTTTGTAAAACTGCCGAAAAATGACAAAATTTGACAGATTTTTTGACTAACATAAAAAAGATAAAGGCTGACGTGAGACCGAGAGACAGGCTGACGCAGTACTGCCATAAAATTCGCACACAACAGACAAAAAAAGAAAGACAAAAGAAGAAAAAAGCTGACGCAGAAAAAAGTTGACAGAAAAAAAACTTTTGCAGAAAAAAAACTGATGCGCGTCAGATCTTATGGGAGAAAGAGAATTTTTCTTTAAATATTCAATATCAATTGTTTTTAACTAATATATTTAGTATCTATTAAAGCTACAATTAAAGAAAAATTCTCTTTCTCCCATATGATCTGATGCGCGTCAGTTTTTTTTCTGCAAAAGTTTTTTTTTCTGTCAACTTTTTTCTGCATCAGCTTTTTTCTTCTTTTGTCTTTCTTTTTTTGTCTGTTGTGTGCTAATTTTATGGCAGTACTGCGTCAGCCTGTCTCTCGGTCTCACGTCAGCCTTTATCTTTTTTATGTTAGTCAAAAAATCTGTCAAATTTTGTCATTTTTCGGCAGTTTTACAAAATTGCCCTCATTTTTGTTCAAATGGCAAAATTTCAAAGTGTCTAATATTGTCAATTTCCTAATACATGATTTTTATATAGTAGAGTAGATTAAAGCTACAAAAATCAATTAATTTAATCACTAAAAATTATCAACAAAATTTCACCACCAATTTTTTTTAAAATAACTTATTTTTAATAATTTAATTAAAATAAATATATTGATATTAAATTATCAAGAATTTATTATTTACTATAATCTATTAAACTACTAAAATCAATTAATATAACAACTAACAATTGAAAACAAATTAACCACTATCAAAAATTTATGTTTAAACTTTTTTTAAATAATTTAAAACTTAAATTCAAATTATTAAATTAATATTAAATGATCTATAATTATTATTTACTATAATTTACTGAAACTACTAACACTAATCAATTTAACCACTAACAATAACTTTTTTTAGTAATTTAATAAGTTAATAAAAATAATTAAATCAGTATTATGGATCATCAACGGGAGAGGCAACGGAGAGCGGCAACGGGAGCGTCAATAAATTTAACCACTAACAATTGTAAAAAAAATATACCACTTTTAATATTAAATAAACATGTACTATTTACTATAATATAATGAAGCTACTAAAACCAATCAATTTAACCACTAAAAATTGTCAAAAAAAAAAGTAAACACTATCGAAAATTCCAAAATAACTTTTTTGGAATAGTTTAATAATTTAATTAAAATAATTAAATCAATATTTAATGATCCAGAATAATAAATATAAACAAGTGGCATCAGAGAGCGGCATGGGAAGCGTCAACGAGAACGGTAGCAAGAGTGACAATGGCAGCAGCAACGGGAGCGGCAAGGGGGTGCATATCTTACGATGGATCTCATTTTCTTTTTTTCCTCATTTTTACTCCAATTAGAATAAAATACAGACTTTCTTTTTTTAACTTTTCGCAACACAAGTATTTTAAGCAAGTCAAAATAGTAGTTTTTACATTTTTTAATGTATTTATAGGTCCATAGCAAATTATGACAAATACAGTGTTACCTGTGCGCGTCAACGGGGGTGCATATCTTATATTAGATATCATTTTTTTCTGACTTTTTTTAACTTTCTACAACATGAGTTTTATAAGCAATCTAAATATAATCGTTTTATCAAATTTTTCCTTTTTCTATTATTAAATATTACAACTTTCAAATTATTTATAGACTCATAACAAATTATAACAAATACAGTATCACCCGTGCGGATGCACGGGTAAAATACTAGTTTTTAAGAATTGTGAAAAGCAAAAGACCAATTTAGCCTTAATTTGGTTTTCTCTTGATAAGTAAAAACCAGGTGGCAATTAGAGGTGAAGGTTAGTATTGGTAGTTTAAGTGTTGTTTATTTGACTAAATAGATATTAGATAGATTAGATATAAAATATTTTTTTGTTCGAGACCAGTGTATCCACCGCCGAACGCAGTGACTAATCTCCTAATATAAAATATGAAACGATGCAAAATTGAACTAAATTCTTGAGGAAATTATTTCAGCCAAAAAAATATGGCTATTTATTTAAAAATGAATTTTGTATTCTAAATCATTAATTAAATTAATAATAAAATACTCAAATTTAATTAGGCTAAATTGTTCTCGGATCTGTTAACTTAATTTCAAGTAACGATTTGGCCATTTATCTTTTTTTCCCAAATGAGTCCTTTATGTTTTTAATTTTTGGACTCGGGAGTATCGAGTCGATTCCCAGTGTCTTAGGTGCTTCCGGGCTCGATACTCGTAGTCAGGGCCGGCCCAACACATGTCTTAGGTAGGTGTTTTTAATAAAGTCTTTAAATACTTGGTATATATATTTTTTGAATTTTGAGCCCCTGTTAGCCTATAATTTCAACAGGCTAAATTAAGCGCAGTCAAAGAAGTTTGACTTTGGTTTTTCAGAACAAAGGTGATGATTTTGACACCTAAGAGTTACACTAAAAAAGGAACAAATTTGATATGGCCTTAGACTTCGCAAAGCATTGAAGGGTGATATTTTCGACAGAGAGAAAGATGGGATTCAATTTCAAGTCAAAGTAAATACTCATGGTCGAAGCTTAGATGGTCGTTCTGGTCGAAAGTTGGAGCAGTTTCCTTTTTGAATTTTCTGTACAGTTAGTTAGTTTTAGTATTTTCCCTCCTTGTATAAATATTAGTTTTTCATAGGAAAAACGGGTCACAATCTCACTACAAAAATCTCACGCTCAAAGTACCGACACACACTGAGAAACGAGCAAAGAGAAGAATGTATGATCTGTGTACCAACCCTCTTTACAATTAATGCAATTTTAATTCCTTTTACATTGCTTTCCTGCAATTTTTCCTTTGTTTTATTCTCCCTGATTTGGAGTAATTCGACGGTTTCGCGGAGAAATCGACGGTTATCTTCTTCTTTTTACTTTTAAACTGCATGAACGCGCAATTCTGGAAAAACTTTAAACACAAATGGTCTTAGGATTTACTAGTTGATCCTGTAAACAGAAGCAATTTCAAACTAGCGGTGTTTACCAAAATTCAAGGTGAACAAATTGGCACGCCCAGTGGGACATTTGTGCTAATTTTTAAAGTTTTTTCGTTAAATTCTCAAAACTTTGTGTTTGTCTGTGTATGCAATTAAGGAGTGGTAAACATCTTCCAGAGATGGCACGCTCTAGTACAAGTAATGTTTCTGCATCAAATGCACAAAGTACACAAGAACAAGCATCAATTAGTGATGTTAACGCTGCAAATGTCGCAGCCATAACCGTTGCTATGCCTTCTTCGACAACAATGGGAGTAACTGCCGTAACTTCTCCTATTATTACTCCTGCGTCAATGATGACTACCGCAGCATTAACAAATGCTAATACAATGGCCTCTGCGCCACCAATAGTAGGACCAACAAGTCCTTTGATGGCGAATCCAGTGGTGGGAAATTTGCCATTTACCATGAGTGGTAGACCGTACCCATATGGCATGCCAACGGCTTTAATGGCAGGCCTTCAGACAAATTCGTCAACATTTGCGGACAATGCAATTACAGGGTATTCTCCTACTCATAGTTCGTCAGAAGGCACTTTTAGTCGAAATGCCCAAACTAATCTGACTACAACATCCTTGTTGGCATCAAGACAACAAATGGATGATAGCAACCATCATATGGTTAATATGTTGACACAACAAATGAGAATTGTGTTTAATCCTTTAATACAAAACACTAATAACAGTTACCAAATGTTGGCAACACAAATGGGAAGAATTGCTGATTTCTTTGGTACTCCACCAATACATAACCAGCAAATCCCCCAGATCCAAAATGCTAGGCCGGTAGAGATACCTATAGAAAGGCCTAACAACGCAATTCCTGTGAATCAGGGGAACCAAGGGCAACAATTGGTTGTCGAAGAGCCTGTGGGGGTAGAAGCAATCCCTGAAGTTGTGTTAGTAAATAGAAACCAAAATGCAGACGAAGTGGTTAGACAAGTGCAACAAAACAATTTTGGAGCACAAAACAATTTGGCTAATATGGTCGAGACTATCTTAGCCCAAAATGGCCTTAACTTAGGTTTACATAGGCCTAATTTTGTTTCACCCTTGTCAGAATATACTTTACAAACAGAGTTACCTAGGGGATGGAAAATTCCCAAGTTCATCAAATTCGCTGGGAAACCAGTGAATCTACCGTTGAACACGTGGCTCGTTATTTGACCGAGACTGGTGATCTAGCACATAATGAGAATTTAAGAACGAAATATTTCCCAAATTCTCTAAAAAAAATGCCTTCACATGGTTCACTACTCTGCCTCCAAATTCAATTTTTAATTGGGGTCAATTAGAAAAGGCTTTCCATGAGCAGTTCTATATGGGCCAATGTAAGATTAGTCTTAAAGAATTGGCTAGCGTTCGACGCAAGGGGGCAGAATCTATTGATGATTATCTCAATAGATTTAGACTACTCAAAGCAAGGTGCTTTACCCAAGTGCCTGAACATGAGTTAGTCGAAATGGCTGCTGGTGGTCTAGATTACACTATAAGAAAGAAACTACACACACTACATTTAAGAGATATGGCACAATTGGCTGTTAGAGTTCGACAAGTCGAAAGACTCAAAGCTGAAAAAGCCAGATCAGGTAGATTCCAAAGTAAGAAAGAAACGGTTGCTTATGTTGAAGCTAATAACAGCGACCAAGAATACGACATATCCTATGGAGATGTTGAAGAGGAGGTTAACATTGCAGAACTAAAACCAGGACCTCCTTATACTTGCAAATTGTTAAAACCTTCTAACGAAAAAAATCCTGTGGAACCTAAGAATGATAAATTTGTCGCAAAAACTTATACTTATGATGTATCTAAATGTGACGAAATATTTGATTTGCTTGTGGCTGATGGTCAAATCTTAGTGCCTAAGGGTCTAAAGATTCCAACATTAGAACAACGACAGAAAAGAGGCTTTTGTAAGTTTCATGGTTTCTTAGGTCATAACACCTCCCGTTGTGTTATTTTCAGGGATTTGGTTCAGAATGCTATCAACGAAGGAAGGCTGAAATTTGGTGACAAGTCTAAGCCACCAATGAAGATTGATGCCGATCTCTTGCCAACAACTGATGCATTGCTGGTCGAAGTTGATCTTAATGTGGTGGAGGCCACGAAGGTCATTGCTGAAGACCAGTATGTTGAAAAGGTGAAGATAGTGTATCCAATGGCTGAAGAAGAATTGATTGACTTTCTCTATCGTTGCAAAATCAATAACACTGAAGTCATGCTTTGCCCAAGATGCAGTGCTGTCTTCGACAAAGAGGCTACCAAGAGTCTTGAGGGATTTAAGCCTCAACTGAAGCGTAAGGGAAAATGGGTCGACAAAAGGCCAAAGTTTAGTTACAATAACAGAGGTATCCAATACAATGTCACTTCGACTAAGAATCCTCAGAAGGGACATATTAAAACTTATGTTCCTCCAGCAAGGTCTCCCGTCGAAAAATGGGTACACTCCGGTGGAAAGAGTATTGGTTATTACCCAGTGTACTACGCCAGAAAGTATGACGAGAAGAAACAGGATACAAGAAAAATGGTTAAAGAGAGAACAAGTGCTATTAACCAAAACAAGGCAACTGAAAATAACAAGTATGCCTACAACAATAATTACAAAGGGAAGAACCCTATGACTAGAACTCAATGGCAAAGATATCAACGCCAGAAAAAAGTTACTGCTGTGACTAAGGTGGATAACTCAAACAAAGAGAAAGGTAAGCAAATACCTTCAAAGTCTCTTGAAATGGCTAAGAAGCCAACAACTGAAAGGATATTTCCACCGCTGTCAGTGATTAAGGAAGGTCTTAATCTAGATGAAGAAATGGGATCTGATTTCGCAGACTCAGGGTCAGAATTCGACGTCCTATGCGGTGTTGTCTCAATTCTCCCAATTGAGTATGACGTGGTTTCTGAGGTGAATGACGCTGAAGAGGATTTCGATGAAGAAACCACTTACAAACACATTTGTTACTATGTCTTGAAAAATGGGTGTGTGGAAGAGCAACACGCTGTTTTTGAGAGGCCTGATTGCGGGATGAGGAATCATCTCAAACCTTTGTATATCCAAGCAAAGGTGAACAATGTTTGTGTGAGTAAGATATTGGTTGATGAAGGTGCTGCTGTGAACCTAATGCCGCAACACATGTTGAGGAAAATTGGGAAGTGTGAAACGGACCTGAAGACACATAATGTAATACTCACCAACAATGAAGGTAAAAGTGGCCACTCTCTTGGAGCCATTGAAGTTGACTTTGCTGTTGGAAGCATCAGAAGGTCAACTATGTTCATGGTGATTTCGACCAAAGCAAACTACAACATGCTGTTAGGAAGGGAATGGATCCATGCTGTGGGGGTAGTTCCTTCGACAGTCCATCAGAGGCTCATCATTTGGAGAGAAGATGGTCTAGTTGAAAATATCGAAGGTGACCAAAGTTACTTCAAGGTTGAGGTAAACTCTATTACCAAGAAAACCTTCGACAAGAAATTGGCGAACATTGCGCCATGCATTTCCTCTGAACATGGTTATGAAAAGCAAGATAATGTGAGGACTTCAGTGATCCTTGATCCTAATTATGGATTCATTTGGGATAGAGAGATCATTGATGAAGACAACCACCCACATGGCTATGTCAAGCCTACAGGGTGGGAAGATCCATAAATAGTTGTTTATGGATAAGCCCAATGTATGGGATAGAATTACGGCTTACGTGGCCGAAAATAAACGAAAAGCGGTTTTAGAAGCAGAGTTACAACAACAATTGGTTGCTGAAACCGTTGAGGATAAGAATAAAGACATTATTGTCGAAGACCAGAGGCTTGATTGCGTCTATGATGATGAGCCTTTAGGTTTTGAAAAGGATCCTATGGGTCCAACCAAAAGGATCCAAGCTCAAGATCCTTTAGAAGAAGTTGATTTGGGAGATGGCTCAATAAAAAGGCCAACGTACATAAGTGCTAAGATTGGTCAAGAGTTGAAGGCGCAGATTGTTGAATTGCTGAAGGAGTATAAAGATTGCTTTGCATGGGATTACAACGAAATGCCAGGGTTGAGTCGTGAAGTTGTTGAAATCAGACTACCAATTCGACTAGAAAAGAAGCCAGTGAAGCAAACTCCAAGAAGATTTGCACCAGAAATCTTGACGAAGATCAAAGCAGAAATAGAAAGGTTGCTAAAAAAGCAAGTTCATCAGAACTGCCAGGTATGTCGAATGGCTTGCTAATATAGTGCCTGTAATTAAGAAAAATGGTACACTTAGGGTGTGTATTGATTTTAGAGATTTAAATAACGCTACACCTAAAGATGAGTATGCCATGCCAGTGGCAGAAATGCTAGTAGATTCAGCTGCAGGTTATGAATACCTAAGCATGCTAGATGGTTATTCTGGATATAACCAAATATACATTGCTGAAGAAGATACATCAAAAACAGCATTTCGATGCCCGGGGGCATTAGGGGTTTATGAATGGGTTGTAATGCCATTTGGCCTTAAAAATGCTGGGGCAACATACCAGAGGGCAATGAATTCTATGTTTCATGATTTTATTGAAAAATTTATGCAAGTGTACATATATGACATTGTTATTAAATCTGCTTCAGGAAATGGTCATATAGACCACCTTCGACAATCATTCAAAAGAATGAGAAAATATGGATTGAAAATGAATCCACTTAAATGTGCCTTCTGATAACAATCATTTATGATTGTTATTACCTCTTATTTGAAGCTTAAATTGTTGTGAGTTCTAAAGTAATATTGTCTTTAATTAGTTAAAATATGTTGTTTAGTGTAAAAGAAGATTTAATTATGGATTGGAGTCATTTGGCACTTTGGTGCCCCATTTTGTGCTTTTATGTGTGTATTTCATTGCTGCAGCAATAGGTGCCGCAGCATTGCATTCTTCCGTCAGATGAGAGAGAAAATGGTGCACGCGGATTTCAGGGCCCTGCTGCTGGTACAAGGCTGTCATATGCTCAGAATATTCCCTTTTGTGGGCATGTTGTACTCCTAAGCACACATAAAGACAAAAGGAGCCTCCAAAGGATATTTCTTGGATCACTAAACCCTAGAACTATTTAAGGAGGCTCATCTTCCTCAGTTGAGAGGCTGGTTCAGAAAGGAGGCTAGGGTTAGACATAGCCTTTCTCTCCATTTTCGTTCCAAGCTCCATTTTCACAATAAAAGGTAGAAATTCTGTTGCGGGGAGTGATGCTGCAGCAATACACGAGTTGATTTACTTGGAGATTTTCGTGGATTTGGGAACTGATCTGAACCTCCATGCTACTGTTCTTGGAGCCAATCTTCAGTCTACCTCTTCTTAGTATCTTTCTTCCTTGTATTTTCGGTATTATGGCTTTAACATTTATGTTTGAGTTGTATTTCTTGTGTTGTTTGCTCATCATGAGCTAAATACTCTTAGTTGGGATGTTTAGATCTATGTAATGAAGTCTTAATGTTCTTGATGCTTGTGTTATTGTGTTGAGCACTCTATCTTGTGTGTTTTTGCTATTTCCATCTTAGATTAGGATTGGCCGTCTAATCTAAGTAGATATACATTCACAGACATGGTTTGTATATATATCTCACAAGATAACATGGTATGTTGCACTATAGACATATAGTTGTTCCTTGCTTGAGTCCTAGACATAGGAGAGGCATAAGCCATGAGGTAAAACACTTAGGTGTAATGCTGCTTGTTCTCCAGTAGCCTAGGGAAATAATCTCTTCCGAATTAGACATAATTTGGGGCGACTAAAGCCTAGTGTTAAGCATTAGACATAATGCACAATTGCGGCAGCACCTAGTGCTGCAGCACTTAGCATAGCATTTTGAGCATTATTATGAATTTGCATAGTGAAAGCATTCCCAACTTACTCTCATTCTGGATTTCTACTAATCATTTATCTTAATTACTGTTTGTTGATAAAACTAAGTTCTACAACTTGTTATTTTACTTTGTTTTACTTACTAGCTTACTTGCTAATTAAATATAGAAAAGAACTCAACAATCCTCGTGGGAACGATCTCTACTTACTCTTTATTACTTGTTACGATTGTGTATACTTGCACATATTGTTTTCACACAACAAGTTTTTGGCGCCATTGCCGGGGATTGTGATAGTTAATTTCTATTGTTTAGTTAGTATGTTTGGTTAGTTTCTTTGTGTGTTCAATTTTTGAGCAATTTTTTTTTCGTATTGTATTTTGTGTTTGTAATGTGTTCTCTTTGTTGTTTTTAGTTTCACAATTTTTGTTTAAGTGTTTTTATTTTTTTGAAAGAAAAAAAAATCCACTTTTGCCATGGACCATTGGAGTTTTTACTTTATGCAAGAATTGAATGCTCAACAACAATATTTCAATTTTGATTCACATGGTAGTGAGCATGAAAGGGGCTGTTTTGAGACAAATCAATGTTTCCAAGCTCAAACCAAAGGATTACATGAGGGAAACTCTAGTTTAAAAGAACTCTTAGCTCAATCCATTGAATCTATGAAGGTGGAGCATGAAAAATTTGAAAGGGGCTGTTATGAGACCAATTTCATGCCTATGACAGCCCAAAATATTGATTGTGGCATGGAAAACTTTGTGTGTGAGCAAGATCCAAGTTGTCAAGCTCAAACCGAAGGATTCCATGTGACCATCTCCAACTTCCAAGAATTTGTAGCTCAATCACTTGAGGATATCAAAGTGGATAGTGACAACTTTCAAGTATCATGTAAGAATATAGAGGCTCACTTTAAGACAATTATGGAGCATATAAAAGAGGAGAGTTGTATTGAAGAAGTGATTGATCTAAAAGAAGATAGTTATCATGACAACTTTGAAGCTTCATGTAAGAATATAGAGGCTCACATTAGGACTATTATGGAGCATCTACAAGAAGAAAGTTGTATTGAATCTGTGGTTGGGCAAAAGGAAAAAATGAGTGTAGAGTGTGAACTTGAATGTGGTCATTTGGAAGTAGTGGAAGAAAAACAAAAAAATTGTGTAGTTGTAGAACAAGAAAAATTCAAAAATAGTGACAAGGAAGAAAAGCCAAGGTTGGGGTATGAAAAGACTCATGTGACAATTAAGGTTCAGCCCTTGGTAATTGAAGGAAAGAGTCCTCCGCAAAATGAGCTTCAATTTTTTCAAAAGAGGGAGAATTCCTATCCCTATTGCTTATTGATTGGGGCATGGGAACATTTGCTTCTTTATGCCAAATACATGGGATTTCTGACCAAAAGGAGAAAGCGGAAGGATGATATTTTCTTCTTGTCCTATTATCCACCCTAACTTGGGTTTTGAAGGCCAAGTCTAGCTAATGACTATAAATTAAGCGCTACTGGGAGGCAACCCAGATTTTTAGGACTAATTGTGTTTTGTGTGTTCTTGTTTTTACTTTTTCAGGTATGAATAAGTGGTCCTGTGGCTTGTCCTGTCAATTATGCAGAATTTTGGTGCTGCAGCACCATGTGGTGCAGCACCTGTTACTGAAGTGTTGAGCACGTGATCAAAATGAAGTTTCAAGTCCCAATGTTGCATATTTGGCAGTCACCTCTGTTAATTGGCAGTGTGTTTTCTCTATCTCACCATTTAAACCTTGTTAGAAATCTTTTCCCCAATCACCACCCACCCAAAACCTTTTCACCACACCTCCACCTAAACCATCCCTCCACCCAAAACACATTCTCCACCACAAAAGCCCATTTCTCACAGTTACAACCCTTCATTATTACCCTTCATCCACCACACCTTAAAGCAAACAATTAATCCATATTCCAAAACCATCCCCTCCACCCAAAACAATCCATTCCACAAGTCTCTATCAACCAAACAACCTTCCTCACCAAAGAAAAATCCGTCCAAAACTCAACCTTCCAAAGAGAAAACACCAAGGCCATTGGAAGCTGAAATGCAGAGTGTGAATGTTGTCACAGGTAGTGCTACAGCAACAGTGTCAGAAGGCAAGGCTGCAGCATCTGTTGCAGCAGCAAAGAAAGTTGTAAGAAGCAAATTGGTGGACAAAAAGAGGCCGAGGGTATCTGATTCTATTGTGCAGAAACCTGAATCTGCTTTACCAGATATTTAGTTCCTTGATCCTACACCAGATCCTCCATTGGCCAAATATTCCATGCAACATGCTTTTTGCAAAAGTGAGCTTAAATTGAGATGTGGCAGCACCTGATGCTGCAGCATCCAATGCAGTTGCCGAAGAGTGCACCAAGCTAAAAGAGCCAGTACCAGAAACAAACCAGGGGTCCATTCTAGTTAACCCTTTCTCTTTTGTGTTTAGTTGTTTATGTTCTGTTAGTTGTCATTAATTGTTGTTTTTTTATTTAGTTTTGTTTTAATAGCATCCAACAGTTGTTTAGAATTGTTTTCATGTTTCTGTATTTAGTGTCTAATTTCTGTTTTAATTATGTCTAAGGTCTCTCTCTATAGTATTTGCATGAGCAGTGGGGGCACTGCTGAGTCTTAAGTTGGAGGGAGGACCTTGTGTTATTTGTTTTTAAAAGGCATGTTTAGTTGTATCTTTTGTTCATATCAGTAATAGATTATGATTCTTTTTTTGGGCTGACTTAATGATGATTATGGTGAGTTTGAGTGAGGATAGCCTGGTTTGGATTGATGATTAGATTGCTATTGTTCCCACACTTATACTCTAGGTTTAGGTAGGAAATTAGTAAGCTAGAAACAATCTGATGCTGAAGTTAGATTTTGGTAGACCAAGGTTGTGCCAAATTTCTACTAAAAACTTAGGGTAGCATATGAAACTAAGTTTGGGGGTTCTTTGAGATATACTAAGGCAAAGCAAGAAGGAATGGAATTAGGTCATGTGCACATAGTTTTAGGAATGTGAATGAAGTCTGAATGTAAGGTGCTATGTTATAAAGCACCAGTGTCTGTAAATAAGTGTAATGTGCTGTAATTGCCCAATCATCAATGCAAAAAAAAAAGAGAAAAAGAAATTGAAAAAAAGTTGAAAAAAAGAAAAAAATGCTATCAAAAAGAAATTCAAGAATAAGAGCAATGCAGTACAGTAACAGTTAAATGTCTTTACAAAGAGTCTTTGTTAGTCTGTAATGCTGCAGCAGCAGTTGCTGCAGCACTGTTATGTCCATTTGTAATAAGTGCACTGGCCTAGAGTTCTGAAATGCTACATCAAAGCCCTTTATAATGCTTATCCCCCCATTCTGTGCTTAAATTGTTAGTCTACCCTGCTTTTTGAAAAATCTTTGGCATAACCAAAAGAAAGCCATGCTTTCCAAGGCTAGGAGAACTTTTGAAACTTGCTAAGGACTGAACTAAGCCTAGTGATCACACACACACCTTGAGCAGTATGCAATTCTTTGAATCTTGATGAACTTAAGGTGTATATGAGTGATTGAGAATCTGAAAGTTCATGCCCAACTTGAACATCTTTGAAAATCTGTTTGAATCAATTTGTGCAGCTGGATATTGCATTGCTTGTGTTTGTTTGTCTTTGTCAAGTATCATTGCTTGAGGTCAAGCGTCATTGCTTGAGGGCAAGCAATGGTTTATTGCTTGAGGACAAGCAATGGTTTATGTTTGGGGGTGTGATAACAATCATTTATGATTGTTATTACCTCTTATTTGAAGCTTAAATTGTTGTGAGTTCTAAAGTAATATTGTCTTTAATTAGTTAAAATATGTTGTTTAGTGTAAAAGAAGATTTAATTATGGTTTGGAGTCATTTGGCACTTTGGTGCCCCATTTTGTGCTTTTATGTGTGTATTTCATTGCTGCAGCAATAGGTGCCGCAGCATTGCATTCTTGCGTCAGATGAGAGAGAAAATGGTGCACGCGGATTTCAGGGCCCTGCTGCTGGTACAAGGCTGTCATATGCTCAGAATATTCCCTTTTGTGGGAACGTTGTACTCCTAAGCACACATAAAGACAAAAGGAGCCTCCAAAGGATATTTCTTGGATCACTAAACCCTAAAACAATTTAAGGAGACTCATCTTCCTCAGTTGAGAGGCTGGTTCAGAAAGGAGGCTAGGGTTAGACATAGCCTTTCTCTCCATTTTCGTTCCAAGCTCCATTTTCACAATAAAAGGTAGAAATTTTGTTGCTGGGAGTGATGCTGCAGCAATACACGAGTTGATTTACTTGGAGATTTTTGTGGATTTGGGAGCTGATTTGAACCTCCATGCTACTATTCTTGGAGCCAATCTTCAGTCTACCTCTTCTTAGTATCTTTCTTCCTTGTATTTTCGGTATTATGGCTTTAACATTTATGTTTGAGTTGTATTTCTTGTGTTGTTTGCTCATCATGAGCTAAATACTCTTAGTTGGGATGTTTAGATCTATGTAATGAAGTCTTAATGTTCTTGATGCTTGTGTTATTGTGTTGAGCACTCTATCTTGTGTGTTTTTGCTATTTCCATCTTAGATTAGGATTGGCCGTCTAATCTAAGTAGATATACATTCACAGACATGGTTTGTATATATATCTCACAAGATAACATGGTATGTTGCACTATAGACATATAGTTGTTCCTTGCTTGAGTCCTAGACATAGGAGAGGCATAAGCCATGAGGTAAAACACTTAGGTGTAATGCTGCTTGTTCTCCAGTAGCCTAGGGAAATAATCTCTTCCGAATTAGACATAATTTGGGGCGACTAAAGCCTAGTGTTAAGCATTAGACATAATGCACAATTGCGGCAGCACCTAGTGCTGCAGCACTTAGCATAGCATTTTGAGCATTATTATGAATTTGCATAGTGAAAGCATTCCCAACTTACTCTCATTCTGGATTTCTACTAATCATTTATCTTAATTACTGTTTGTTGATACAACTAAGTTCTACAACTTGTTATTTTACTTTGTTTTACTTACTAGCTTACTTGCTAATTAAATATAGAAAAGAACTCAACAATCCTCGTGGGAACGATCTCTACTTACTCTTTATTACTTGTTACGATTGTGTATACTTGCACATATTGTTTTCACACAACACCTTCGGTGTTCGTGCAGGTGCCTTTTTAGGTTTCGTTGTACATAAAAAAGGCATTGAAATCTATCAAAACAAGACGAAAGCAATCTTAGAAACGAAAGTTCCTTCGACCAAAAAAGAAATGCAGTCATTATTAGGAAAAATCAATTTCCTTAGAAGATTTATCTCAAATCTAAGTGGCAAGACTCAAGAGTTTTCGCCATTGCTGCGATTGAAGAAGGAAGATGTGTTCAAGTGGAATGAAGAACACCAACAAGCTTTCAATGAGATTAAAGCATATTTGATGAAGCCACCAATTTTGTTACCACCAATTAGGAATAAAGTAATGAAATTGAATATAGCAGCTTCAGAAATTTCTATAGGTAGCATGTTAGCTCAAGAAGATGAAAATGATGTCGAAAGGGCCATTTATTACCTTAGTGGAATTCTAAACGATGCAGAAACTAGGTATCATCCTATAGAAAAATTGTGCTTATGTTTGTATTTCTCTTGTACAAAATTGAAGCAATATATAAAGCCTGTTGACGTGTATGTTTACTCGCATTATGATATTATTAAACATATGCTGTCGAAGACAATTTTACATAGTAGAATAGGTAAATGGGCTTTAGCGCTTTCTGAATTCTCTTTAACTTATCAACCACTAAGAGCAATGAAAGGACAAATAGTGGCTGACTTCATTGTTGACCACTTTGTGGTCGAAAAAGAAATTGACTTAGTGGAAACACAGCCTTGGAGGCTATACTTCGATGGTTCTAGCCATAGAAATGGTATAGGTGTTGGAATTTTAATTATTTCACCAACAAAAATACCAACAAAGTATAAGTTCAAGATTGAAGAGACATGCTCCAATAATGAGGCAGAATATGAAGCCTTAATAGCAGGACTTGAGATCTTGTTAGATTTGGGGGCAAGACATGTCGAGATTAAAGGAGATTCAGAACTAGTTGTGAAACAGTTAACAAAAGAATACAAATGTATAAAAGATAATTTAATAATGTATTTTGCAATAGCTAATACGTTGTTAAAAAGATTTGATACTGTTCACATAGAGCATGTGCCTTGAATAGAAAATCAAGAGGCCAATGATTTGGCACAAATAGCGTCAGGGTACAAAGTAACAAAAGAAAAGCTATTGGAGCTAATTGAAATAAAAAACAAGTTGATTTCGATAGACCCATCCAATGCCCAATTATCAACGCCAAAATTTGAGGGGGCAGAGATGTTAAATTTGGTAGAAAATTTTCAAACTTTAAAAAACTATGAAGTTGAAATTTTTGCCATTGACAATATGTTGAATGATGATTGGCGAAAGAAAATTGTCGAATACTTGGAGAATCCAACAGGAATGACTGACAGGAAAACCAAGTACAGGGCCTTGAGCTATGTTATTTTTGGGAATGAATTGTTTAAAGAAACTTCTGAAGAAGACAAGCGTGTTCTGTTCGAAGAAAGAGAAAGAGTGAACCTTTGGATTTCTTTTTAAAGGAGAAGTTATTCGAAATGAATAGTGGGGAGTTCCAAGGCGAAACGTGGCCCACTAAACGTGAAACGGAGGCGCCAAAAGCTGTTTTTTGCACTGGAACGTCTCATCAATGCTGAAACGTGATGTAGGTGACGTCATCAGAGCAGTTGAAAAGGGTGGTTTTCAAAAAATGTTCTTTTTCTGCCACTCATAATTCCCGTCGAAAAAGACATTTTTTGGGGGGAAATTTGTTAGCCTGTAATTTCGACAGGCTAAATTAAGCGCAGTCAAAAAAGTTTGACTTTGGTTTTTCAGAACAAAGGTGATGATTTTGACACCTAAGAGTTACACTAAAAAAGGAACAAATTTGATATGGCCTTAGACTTCGCAAAGCATTGAAGGGTGATATTTTCGACAGAGAGAAAGATGGGATTCAATTTCAAGTCAAAGTAAATACTCATGGTCGAAGCTTAGATGGTCGTTCTGGTCGAAAGTTGGAGCAGTTTCCTTTTTGAATTTTCTGTACAGTTAGTTAGTTTTAGTATTTTCCCTCCTTGTATAAATAGTATTTTTTTCATAGGAAAAACGGGTCACAATCTCACTACAGAAATCTCACGCTCAAAGTACCGACACACAGAAATCTCTCGGCGCCGCTGAAACAGAGAAGAGAATGTTGAAATGAATTTAGGGTTTGCTGTTTTTAGGTTTAAGTGTTGTGTAATGGGCCTCTGCTTCAGTTTTCAGTCTTTTTTTTATATATAAAAATATTGATTACTAACAACACCCCCTCGTTTTACTGCATACGACCCCCTGCGTGACCTTTTAAACACACTTCCCTTTTTTTTATATACAACCCCCCTGCGTTTTTTTTAAATACACTCTTTCTATTTATTTACTAGTATGTTTTACCCGTGCCTGCATGGGTCAACGTTTAAGAATGTACAAATAGTTGGCATTTGTTCACGAAATTCGTAGAACAATTTTTTATCGTAAAAAGGGTTTTGTTTATGAAACCTTGGCTATTCAAAATTCTACATACAATTTCAGTGTCGAATATTGCCTTGTAAATAGTTTATTTTATGAGCAAAAATAAGCTACTATCTAACACATATCCCCTAAAAATCAATTTGACGTAACCAATTCTATATGTATTCAGGAAATATGCCTATATATATATATATATATATATATATATATATATATATATATATGTAGTACTTTGTTTAACGGGTTTAAATTCTTTTTTGTCGGCAAGGCTTGATTGACCCATAAAAATTATAAATCAGTTGTTCGAAAATATTAGTGTTGGGACATAAGAAAAAATGTGCAATTTTCTTTGGTCACGTTATTATAATTTCGTATAGGCTATAAATTTAGATAAGTTTATTAAAATTAAAAAAGTTAGTCATACTAAAATGATCAAAATGGAATTGTTGGGGCAATGTAAAAGGGGAATTTAGTGTATTTTAACTTAATATCGTATAAGCAACAGTAATTAACCCAATATAAAAAAGGAGCGTAATAGGAGGATGAGCCCCAATCGCTCAACCACACCCCCTCGATTCTTGGTTCTATTATTTATAATAATGAAAAAGGTGCATTCAGGTTTGTGTTATTAGTGTTTCCTAACATTAATGAGTGCAATATCAATTTTGAATAATTAGCTATTGATTAGGCGAAAATCAGATAAAAAATTATCGCACTTTGTACATTAGGAGTACATTAAATTTCATAATGAAAAAAATTTGAATTTCATATTAAATTATTAATTGGTTTCGTTTAATTTTCGGTATTAGGGGCGTGGGTCTTTAATACAATCATTGAAAAATATCCAGGGATTAATGCAAAAGAATATTTTATTATTGTTTAGGTTAGGCTTTGAAAAATAAAATTAAATTCCTCATTGGAAAATGTTATATTCAACTTTTTAATGTGGTATACAAAAAAATTATAAGAACTTTAACTCGGTATTCTGAAAATCAAATTAGATTAGTTGGTTTGACTAAAAAATTGCAGATCATATATATATATATATATATATATATATTATCTAATAAATTGATCGAATAACTTAGAACTGATGGAAAAAAAGTTAAAAACTAATGCAAATTATCATTTTATTTCAATTATCATTTTGAATTGTGAATATGAATTCAAACCATTTTGAATTATCAGTTTCATTTCAAATTATTACCATTCCTGTTCATTTGGCCATTAATATGCTTTTAGGGGGTTAATTCTAGCATTAAATTTTTTGTGAGCAATTATTTAATACAGACTGGTTTTTAACAAATCAATAATCCTGACCGTTCAAACTGTAGCCGCAATTTTAAGGCATCCACACCGTTAATTCCGTCCATGTGGATTTTCTCTGCAATCGTAGCCGTTAGTGAAATAGGTTGTGCTAATGTGTCACGCATCGGAAGGATTGCCGCTGAGGTGGATATGACGTAATGATGATGTAATTTCCGTGAAATTGTGACGTGTATAGGACCATGTGGTTATCCATTGTGACGTGTATAGGACCATGTGATTAAGATTAAGATTAAGATAAGATTTATTTTGTTTTGTTTCTTTTTAAAATAAATTAATCTCTTTTTACAAAAAAACCTATAAAATACATAAATAATTTCGAATAGTGGATTAAATCGACCGTACGGTCGGGTTAGTCAGCTCTTTAGGGTCACGAATGAACCGTTACAGATCAGACCCCAAAGCCTCTATTTAAAATAAACAATTTTAAAAATAAAAAATATCTACACATCTCTTTCAATAAAACAAAACAACAATTTTTCAAAATAGGGGAATAAGTCGATCGTACGATCGGGTTTGCCAATGTTCTTGGATGGATGAACCCCTACGGATCAAAAGTCCTAGAACCGCCTAAAATAAAAAACACAAACCAACAAAACATTTACAAAGAACTACGTAGCTTCGATTTCTACATCGCACCTGGAGATACGTAGGAGCAGGGGCCCACTCCTGTCAAGCACAAAAACAAAAAAAATCTTTGTTTGTCTCCATGTTCTAGAAATTGTGATATTTCTCTGTATGAAAAACATAAGAAATGTCTAAACAACTATCAACCTATCTTATAGGGAAAGGGGCATACCTATGGTTAGGGAGGCTTGGTTAACTGATAGTATTGAAAAACAAGAACCACAACCTTTAGAAGCTTATGATTTTTTCTCTGATCTTTCTGTGGATAGCAAGGGAATCCCTTGGGACAAACAAGATCCTGGGGAGGAGGCTATTGAATCACTCTCAGCAGAAGTACCTTACTGACTTTTTCATACTACTATTTTTATTGTTACTATTATTTGTGTTTGATAAAATTTGGTTTGTGGTAACAGCTCAAGCTTTGTGGGAAGAGAGGGGTGTATAAAGATACAAAATTGCAGGAACAAGGTGGAGAGATATTTGAAAGAGTTGGGATATTGTACAACTGTGCCTTCTCTATTTGTGACCAAGGAAGAAAACTTAATAAGTAATAATAATACTATGAAAAATAAATTGAAATTTTAGTCCATCTTGACATTTATTTATAAGACAACTATACCTAATTAATCCTGTTAATTTGTTGCAGCTATTGTATCATGCAACTGATTGTTGTCCCAGAAACTCGTTTGCATCTCTATTTCAAAAAAGGGAGAGTAGGGGATGATCCAAATGCAGAGGAGAGATTAGAAGAGTTTGAAAATGTGGACAATGCTATGAAAGAGTTTGTTAGGCTCTTTGAGGAAATAACAGGAAATGAATTTGAATCATGGGAAAGAGAGAAGAAGTTCCAGAAGAAGCCATTGAAGTTTTACCCTATTGACATGGTATATACATATATATATATATATATATATATATATTCTCTCCCTATATGATTAATGATTTATCCATGCCACTTCTGATTTAGCTTTATGGCACTGAATAGGATGATGGAGTAGAAGTTAGACATGGGGCACTAGGTCTTAGGCAGCTTGGGATAGCATCAACACACTGTAAACTTGGGCCTATGGTTGCAAATTTTATGAAGGTTATGTGCGGCCAAGAGATCTATAAGTAAGTATAAAAACAATAACTGGAAACTATTATGAAAATTGCTTGAACTTTTACATTAACCTATAAATTGGATTTCAGGTATGCATTGATGGAAATGGGATATGACTCTCCGGACCTTCCAATAGGAATGGTTACAAATCTTCACATGAAAAGATGTAAGAACATGCAAACTTCCTTTTTCATATTTATTATATCTACTCTCATTTAGAAGAGCTGACAATATAACGATTAATCAGGTGAGGAAGTTCTATTAGAATTCATAGAGAAAGTGAAGTCATTGAAAGAGACAGGACCTAAGGCTGAAGCTGTTTGGTCTGATTTTAGCCAAAGATGGTTCACTCTAATGCACTCTACAAGGCCTTTCATTTTTTAGAGATTATCAGGAGATTGCAGATCATGTAAGTCCAATTAGTCTCTAACCTTTATTGGTTCAACCACTTAATTTTGAAGACTGAGTGAGTGATTGTCTTAATTTTCCTAGGCTGCTTCTGCCCTGGAGGGTGTTAGAGACATAACACTTGCTTCTCATCTCATAGGAGATGTGAATGGCTCTACCATTGATGATCCATTATCAGACACATACAACAAATTGGGTTGCTCAATTTCCCCCTTGGAGAAGGATTCAAATGATTATGAGATGATTGTCAAATACCTTGAAAAAACTTACGAACCTGTCAAAGTTGGTGACATTGTAAGAATAAAATTTTGTGTTTGTGTTTTATTATGTATAGCTGAAAGGATGTGAAAATCTTCTTGAGTACTTATTTCCTATGAACTTTTGTCAGGAATATGGAGTGTCAGTTGAAAACATCTTCACTGTGGAATCAAGTGCATGCCCTTCTTATGAAGACATTGTAAAGCTACCAAATAAGGTTCTTCTGTGGTGTGGTAAGATTCAAACTGTAAGAAGAAACAAATTAAATTAAATTATCTTGATTCTTTTCAATGACCACTAAAATTGTATGATGATATAATGAAAGGATCACGAAGCTCAAATCTAATGAGGCACTTGCACAAGGGGTTCTTGCCAGCAATATGTTCACTACCAGTTCCAGGTTACATGGTACTAATAGACAAATATAAATGGTTGTATCAGTATGTTAAATTATAATGCTAGAGACCATTTTCTCATCACTTTTTTATGTGCTCTTGGCGGCAGTTTGGTAAAGCAATTGTTTGCTCAGATGCAGCAGCAGAAGCTGCAAGGTATGGTTTTACAGCAGTGGACAGACCAGAAGGGTTCTTAGTTTTGGCAATTGCTTCTCTAGGAAATGAGATTAATGAGCTGAAAAGTCCACCTGAGGTAATAAGCACTAGTAACCTTTATGGTTTTCGGTGATAGAAATGTTATTAATATGGTTTATAAAATGATTTGAGACAGGATACAAAATCTTTGGAGGAAAAGAAGATTGGAGTGAAGGGACTGGGAATGAAGAAAACAGATGAATCAGAACATTTTATTTGGAAAGATGAGATAAAAGTTCCTTGTGGTAGAATTATTGCCTCAGAACATGAAGATAGTCCCTTGGAATATAATGAGTATGCTGTCTACGATCCTAAGCAGGTATATAAGTATAACCCTTATAAGCCAGATTCATTCCAGAATAACTTAACACCTTTGATTATAATTTATAATACCTTTGTTTGGCAGGTATGTATAAGCTACTTGGTGGGAGTGAAGTATGAAGAGAGGGATGCCATGATAACCTCTATATATATGTATAGAGATCAATGGACGCTAACTTAAGTAAATGTATTGTCCTACTCAAGTATTATAGAGTAACGAGGTGCAGCTACAATTAACGGACGTATAACATATAACAAATCGATTTTTTGATGTTGAAAATCAGTTATGCAACGTATTTCTCTGTGACGAAGACATCTTCCTAATCACTCTCTTGCTGGTAAACTTTTTGTGCAAGCTATTGCATTATAATTTTTGGATTTCTAGTTCAATTTGTCTGCGCAGCTTTTCTTGATCATAGATAGCTCAATTAGGTGATGTTCTAGAATAAAACTCGGATTGACTTGATCAGCGATCAGGTTTTGGATCTTTTTTTTCTTTGCTTGATAGAGGGCATGTAATCTATATTAGTGAGCTTCTAATTAAACCAATATATTAAAAATATTTGTCATACTAGTATTCCTACCCGTGCCCTGCACGGGGAATAGCCTATACGGCTATACCAAAATTTTAAAAAGTAATAAATAAATATATAGATATGTATATATTATGTTATATTATATTATAATAACCATAAATCTGCGTTTTTAATTAAATATGATGTATATAAATGTTTAATTATACACTTGTTTTCTAAACTATATTTTTGTCCCTGCATACGCGGATCCATAACATTGTGTTCGGGCATAAATAAATTGCAAATACCCAATTATTTTTTAGCAATTAATTTTGGACTTCAATTGTGTTATTTGGTTGGTCAATTTATTCCATTAATTTGTTAAAAATAGTGAAACATATTTACATGTTTCAGAATAATTATTTAGATAAGTTTTGCAAAAATAATTATTATAGCCATTAAATGAGTACTCATTTTACATGCAGAATAAATGAGGATTATTTATTATCCTTACTGGTCATTCCCTGAGTATTCTGCATGTAAGCGCTGCTTGTGTTCCAATAATTATCCTTACTGGCCCTACAGAATGATCATTTAAGTTGAATTTAAATAACAAACTCTAAAGTAGCAAATTGAGTATATCATATATCTTTGTCTCATGGGGGGACTCTGGTGTGTGTGCATGTGTCATGCACGGGTATGTTTTGCTCTTTTGAATTAGATAAAAAAATGTTAATATCATCTAAATGGTTATTAATGATAGTATAATATGGCTAGTGCCTTTTATATATGTGTAAATTGGGTGGCGTTTGTTTTGCAATTCTTTACCCACTCGTAGTTTCCTCCTTCACCGTCATGTGATAGCCAATGTAGATGATGTTTGTTGCCCTTTTTGTAGGTTGCATTGTGTAGAGCTCCAACATTTGTTTATGTATTGTTGCTTGGCTATTGAGGTTTGGTCTAAAGTCTATGCTCGGTTGGGCATTGATTCCGAAGCCCCTAATGCATTACTCGATCATTTTCTTTGGATGGGTAATCTTGTTGTAGGGAAAAAGGCAAAGAAGACAAAGCACTTGATTTGGTTGACAACTCGTTGGTGTTTATGGTTGGCTCGGAATGGCTTCATTTTCAATAATGAGGAGCCAAACATTGACTTTATTCTCGGCCGCATCAAAAGTTTAGCTTGGAGTTTGCTTGTTTATAGGGCTCGTTGTAATTCAAACTTACTCTTATCTTCCTGGTGGAGTAATCCACTTCATTGTCTAAACAATATGTAACTTTGTTGTTTGGGCTTGAGCACCCCTAGTGCTCCATTTTAATGAAGTGTTGCTTATTGGGAAAAAATATATGTGTAAATTGTAGGCTATATATTTAGTCCATTAAGGAAGATTGGTCTATTCTTTAATGATCTGGTTCAAATCTCGCGACCAATGTAATAAAATCTCTTTGGTGAATAATATGTAAATACTAAATACTGATTACAAATGTTACTCGAGGCTTTCGGCACAAGTTACTTTCGGTATGGAACACAATGTGTGAATAATGCTCCTATTGCTCTAAGTGGTAACATTAGTACTTGTTAGGCCCAACTCTAACCGACTTTTTCCCATTTCATCTTTGTTATATCCCCTTCTTAGTACCCAAATGAATGGTATTTTTCTAGCTTTTGATCCCATACCGAGCTCTATACATTGCTTAGGTATTACCTGATTAAAGCTACCATGACCGACATAAATTACAGGGCCAATATGCCGTTACAGAACAATCAAATGTATATCAACATATGATCCAGACATAATAAAAATGTGTTCATTTTTTATAGATGAATACCACAAAATATGTGTATATTAGAATTAGAATAAATAACAAATTTCAAGCATTTTTATTGATTAATAAGTAAATTAGATAGATAAAGAAGAGAACTTTAAATGCAAACCAAGAAAGACAACACACAACAAAACAACCACATATACACAATATCACAATATCATAAACCAAGTAATATAATAGAAATTGGGCTTCTTTGAGTCAAAAACACACACTTTAAATGAAAACCAAGAAATGGGTTTATGAGTTACCTTCAAAGATGTTGAAGATGGTTGAACACTAACCAAAACGAAATGAGTGTAGAAACCAAAACCAAAACGAAATGATTGAGAGAGAGAGAGAGGGAGAGAAACGAAATGGTTGAGAGAGAGAGAGAGAGAGAAACAAAATGGTGAGAGCAACGAAGTGAGGGAGAGAGACGTTAATGTATGTGTGAGAGAGAGAGAGAGAGTGCGTGAGTGAGAGAGCTGAGGGAGAAGACCCAAAAAAATGAGACGCTAAAGTGGATAGGTAACGCGAGGGAATGTGAGGAAAATGAAAAAATAAAGTAATAGGCAGCGTTTGATAAGAAAGAGCGCCGCCCATCGCCCCTACGTGTATTAGTAAGATGCAATGTTTGCCCAAAGAGTGCTGCCCATTGCCCAAATGTGCTCTCCCATAGACAGCGAAGCGCTGCCCATTGCCTCTGCGCGTTTTAGAAATAAGCAGCGCTTACTGTAATTATATTATAATAAATGCAATAAAACAGAATAATTGGACATTTAACTATTTTGGTTACATTTTGGACATTTAATTAGTATGATTATTACAATAATTGCAGATGACATGTCAGCGTTGTTTGGCTACCAGAGATAGTTAGGTGGTGACATTTGGCGGAATAGTTAGGGTGGGAAATTCCCAAATGTATTTTATATAGATATAGATTTATAATCTATAACTTTTGTACTTAAAAAATCAAAAAAAAAATCCATACAATATTTGAACAAATCCAAGAAACTTTCAGCACAAATTAATTCTCCATCATGTCCACATTATAAAGAAAAACAATAGTCCTTATTTTTTTTGGACATCAGCCATTATTTTTTCTAAATATAAGAAATAAACATTAGTTTCTTAATACATTAATTTTTTTAGGAATAATGTATTAATTGCTAATTTAGAGGTACGAATGGCCTTTTTTTATGAATAAGAAAGATAAAAGGCACAAAACAAAAACAAAACCTAAATTCAAATCCTCTCAATCCCCATGGCATCAGCTAAGAAAGAAGAGGAAATAGCTGCTGGGCAACGTTGCCAAGTGTGGACACCAGATACTAAAGTTGAGCTATGCTTCACTAACCAATCTGCACAAGCATTGCCTTCCATGAGAGAATGAACAAATGAGAGGTTCCAATCCAAATTCATGAAAGACTTGATAAAATCAATGATGGGAGCATGAGGGTGAGTAGGGAGAACTCCTTCTTCGATGAAAGAGAGACCTACTTTAGAATCAGATTCACAAATCAGGTTACTATAATCATGTTGCCTCGCAAATTTCAGCCTAAAAGCAATAGCTTGAAGCTTCGCATTAATGACTAGTAGCCTTTGTTGAAACACCATAAAATATTACCAATGAGTGAGGTACTTATACTCCCTCCGTCCTAGATTATAAGTAGAATAATGAACTGTTGATGTCACAAGATGCTGCAGTATAACAAAATGAATCTTTCGGGAGTAAGCATTCTCAAAAGTCATATTTTGTTCTTCCACTTCCCAATACGAGGCATAACATATCAGCAATATCAAGAGTTGAGGAATAAAAATTCCAAGACTCCAGCATTAGACGTTTTCTTGATCCTTTAAAATGAACAACCTGCATCCCAGAAATGAAAAAGGAACGATATAATGTCTTAGCAAAAGTTTTCAGGACCAAAATTCCAATTTAACTCCAAATATGGAGTTAGTAATAATCAGACAAAAATACTACCGTTGTAAATGTGCATTATACCTTAATATCCAAAGGCATGCCATGAAATTGACCAGCACCTTCAGGAGGAGTCCAGTTGTATAGAGCACAAGGTAAGAACAATATTGAAGCACCACCGATGTCTTCTTCAGAGAAAGCACCTGCTTTGGCAAACCTGCTGGTGTCAAAATGAGGTTTTGACTTCACAACCCATGCAAGAGCTAACTGATCACCCAGCATGCGGGACGCATTTTTGTATTTTGAAACATAAATTTTCAAAACCTCTTCTAGGAAATGCTTCGCCCTGCATTGGTTCCCAAATTAAATTTAAAAATTAGATACCGGAATAAAAAAGGAAAGATAAATATGGAATTAATAACTAGATACTAGGAAGCTGGTTGTGGCGGTGTTTGCAGAGACAGCCATGGGAGGTTCCTGTTTGCGTTCTGTCAGAAGTTGGATCCATGTTCAATTGTAGAAGCTGAGTTATGGAGTGTTTATCATGGTCTAAGCTTAGCATGGGGAAGAGGGTTAACAAAAGTTGTAATTGAAGTCGAATCTTCGGAGGTGATTCGTTTTGTTGAAGAAGGTGATTGTGGCGATGGATCGCTTCAGAGACTGCTTGTTGGAATCATGAATATTGGTAAAGATGAAATTGAATTGGGTTGGTCAAAAGTTGACAGAGACTTCAATTCAGTGGCTGATAGATTGGCCAAGAACAGTTATCTGATAAGGGAGGATCTGTTTGTAATTTTTGATTTTATTCCGGACTTTTTAGTCCATGTTATTTCTGTGGACTCTGTTGGGCTTGCTAGCTCCTCTATGAATTGATTTTCGTTTTGGCCCTGAGGCCCCTTTTGCGCACCAAAAAAAAAAAGAAAACACCTTAAAGTAAAAGTAAGTGCTATAGTGTAAATATCAAAAGTACTTATTTTTTCTCCTAAGATGAGCATGTCAAGCAATTAGTTGCAGGTCATGTATGTAATCCGGAAAAAGGTTCAATCCAAGTCTGATGCTTGAAAGTTGAAACTAAGTGAAAGCTCCATAAATACTAGCCAAGTACTCTATCTGTCACCAATTCCTTTTTATTCTTTTTTTTATAGAGTTATGCAGTTGCAATTAAACTAAAATTATAACCTCAAAATTGCATCAGGGGTACCCCTTACTGCAATGAATCCTGAATTCAAAGGTTGAGCCCTGTTGTTCCTGAAGGTCAGAGCCAGATGAAAATCAGGGTGGTCACGGAAAATATGCCCTAAATCATCAACAACTGCTATATCAGAATCGGTGAAGATGTAATGAGTGATATCCCTCGGATTCTGAGAAAGTTTCTGAAGCCTTGTTTCTAAAAAAGTCTGTAAAGAAGCAAACACAGAATTATTTACTTTAAAGAATTAAAATTTTAAAATTAACGATAAAACAAGAGTACTAGCTCTAAAGGGGAGACATAACATCAAGGAGAAGGAACGAAGAGGATAGCAAGCACCTCTTGTCTATTGCGGTGCACATAATTGGGGGAAAAGCCAGCTATAATATTGATGTAATAATTAGTGGACATTCAAAGGATGAGAGGGAAAACATTCCACGAGCAATTATTTTTCACCAAAAAATATTCTACTATGGATGCAATGTGATCTTACAATGTAAGACCTGATCCTTTGGAGCATCAACTTGTCTCGTGAATATTCACCTTGTATTGGATACAGAGAGACGCTATTTCTCTGCACTGATAGGTCCGAAACTGGATCTGTGAGAATAATCACTTTGCTCTGGGGCATTGCTACCTGCATATGTTATCCAAACCAATCGTTGAATAACGTCTGTCTGGTGTATTAGTCATAAAATGGGCTCAAGGCCAAATCACAATATGAAATACCCAATATTTGGACCGATTACACGAAGTTAAGCCTGGATTTGAGTATAAAGGAAAATAAACATAAACCGGTACTTTGATTGAGGGGCAGAAGAAGTATCAGCCATTTTATTAACTAGTTACCTGAATGAAGTTAACAAAGACATTCAACACAGCCATTGATCTGTCCACCTTATTATATGAAGCGTTGCCAACAACTGTATTTGATGATTTATCATCTACACTACTGAGAGAAGAATTATAAATCGCAAAGACAGTGACAAATGTAATGTCTCCATCTACACCTAATCTTCCGTTAGAAGAATGGGTCCTGTTAAGTGCTTTTGTCCCTGTGAATTGCAGACATTTGAAGTGCAACATAAGAATCAATAGAAACACAAAAGAAAAGGACAGGATAATTAGGAGTAAAATGCAAAACCACCTGAGTAGTAAAACAAATTATATCATTCAAACACTGAACCTACAAGAAACTACAACTACAATTGGATGTAGTTGTAGTTTCAAATTTATCTAGATTATGATTTGGTGCTTTATTCATGATAAATTTCCCAGTGATGGCCAATTGTGGCATAGATATTTTTATATTGGTCTCTATGTGTAGCTTGTGTGGTTCTCAATCTCATAAAACTTCAGACCATATGTCCTTTCAGTGCAACTTCACTTTTCAAATTTAGGCCTGACTGAGTCTGCCATCAATTTGATCTCCTCTAATGTTTGCCTCACGGGTAATCTCTCTTCCGGTTATATGTCTGATGATGGTCAAGACTTTGTTATTCTTAAGAAGTTCTTGATAACTGGGAAGCAAAGAAAATCTCTCAAAGTTATTGAGGTTAATTGGCATCCTCTCAGTTGTTCTTGAATTGAGGTCAATATTGATGGTTCTACCAAAGGTGCTTCTGGCCCTGCTGCCTGTGGTGTCATTTTTAGAATTAGTTGTGCTGCCACTCTTGGTTGATTTGCTTATCCCATTGGCATTGTGTTAGACCTCTCATTAGAAATGTTTATGAGAGAAAGAGAGCTGTTATTAACTGTGAAGAAGGGCAGGGCTTTTAGTAACTGCCGCATGGCAGTTATCATCTGTTATTAGTTATTATTCTGATTGGTGTGTTTTATTTATGTTTATTATTAAATATAAGCAGTTATTTGACAGTTATTGGATTGTAATAAGTATTGCAAACTGTCACAAGAACAGTTATCTTGTCATTTGGGAATACTTTGGGAATTGGGAGAGACTAGAGAATCTCATATGTTCTCTAGAACTTGTTCTTGTTAATTGTGTGGACTTTGGTTTGTAATTACAGAATCTGTCTCAATAAAAACAGTTTCTGGTTGTGTGTATTTTTCCATTGTGAAACAGTTTCTATCACATTACTAATGTTCTTCATGCTGAATTGTTGGGAGCTATTACTGCTATTGAGTTAGCTGATAGATTTAGATTTAGTTGGGATCCTACTCATTATAGTGGTGCCTTTACATAACCATTTTGTTTAAAAAAATACTATCTATAAAGAGACAAAAGGAACCTTGGCATTGCAAACGATTTGACAATCCTTGGCCAGCAGCAGGACCAAGAACCAGATGATCAAATTTCTTGTTTAGCTGCTTGTGGGGTTCCTCCATATTTGAGTTCTTGCGCAACTCCATGACTGATGAAAAGGCAACAAGTTCAATTGTAAAACTCATTTATACATGAAAGGGAAAGATTTATACTTCGAAAAAAATTGAAGGAATTACCAACCAGAAAACAAATGAGTGAGGAGGAAAATTAATGGAAGGCAAATAACGAAACGACGCCAGCCACTGAAGATTTTCATGCCTAATAGATGCTCACTTGAATTCCAATCCCATGCAAAATAAAGAGGAAAAAACTAATGTACTACAGCCACAGGCACTTCAGCTGCACAAATAATAGAAAATGAAGTTAGGATGGTGTTTTACAATGCGAAAATTATATATACATGAGAAAGCAAAAGATGGATAAACTAAGAAAAAAATAGCGTTCACAGTTGTTCTAGTTAGAGCGTTAGGCCTACCAAAAAAGAAGGGGAAAAATCTCAATTTGGAAAATTGGGGGAATCATGCTAGTTTAAGATACATTATAAAGACAAACTTATACTATATCTCAAACCCCCCAATGGATGTTTCTTAACCAGAAATTCCTTTCTGTAAGCCTCCCTATATAAAACAGTCTGAATACTTATCCTAATAGAAATGTAAAATATATCAGGATGTAAACCAAAGCCTTCTTAAATCTCAAGCCCACCCCCAAACACTCTTCATAACATAGCAAATTTTCTCTTTCTGCCTTCTTTAATTGAATAGAAAGCAGCTCGTACAAAATTGCTAGTGTCCACTGCTCGGCCTGGTCACTATTCGAGTCAAGATGAAAGCATCTCCAATGGATAAATGTAAGGCAATGCTTCTCAACCCTCAACCCAAGTCCTCACTTTCTTCTCTAAGGCAAAACCTTTGGGCAAAAACAAGGGAAATGCGATATCATGTCTTTTTTATCTCCACTATAGTTCAAGCTCTTTGCTCTCTTCTCTAACTCAGACACAGAAAAGTCTTTTGTCTATGAAACAAGCTCTAAAGCAAGCACTTCTTTTCCAGAACTTGGTAGTTGTAGTGGGGAGGGTTGGAGAATATTTCAGGCTATAGACGGTGTAGATTGGTAGCAATTTGGAAGGAGATGAAATGATTTGGTTCTTGAGGGAGTTAACTGTTTGAGATCTATCTTTTTTGGGACTGCAGTATCAAGATAGGGGTCTCGGGCGCATTTGAGCTTCGCATTTACAAAAGTCGTAATGTGATTGTACTGGTGAGCTAGTTTGGAGGAGCGAGCCATTATCGACTAGCTCACTACCTGTAAAGTGGAAACACTCTGTCATAGTCTAGAAATCTTTTTCTAGACTTGCAACTATTTAACTTGTGTAGACCAATGTTAAAAAAATTGGCAAGGGAGCTGGAGTTGAACCAAAAGATACTAAAATAATATTCATAATCTATAAATTTCGTACTTAAAAAATTATATAAAAATAAATCATGTAATAATACTTTAAAGATCTATTAAAATTTCAGAATACAAATTCACATAATTTAACAAGTTTATTCTTCAAAGACCAAGTTCCTTCATTCTTCAAAAAATGATCTTGATGCTAGTATTAAAATTGCCTGTGAAAACAAAAACTACTTGCAACATGATAAAATTGCAGAGTGGGGAGCAGAAGAAGAAAGAATATAAGTATAAAGAAATACAATTATTAAACATTCAGACTTATCAAAATCTCAATCTGAACAGTAATTGTTAATAGTAAAGTTAACGACAAAGTGAAACGCGACAGAATGAATGTGTGTTCTCAATTATATGCCATCGGATTTACCAAACCCCAACCAGAAGTAGAAGAGTGATTCCCGTTCTCAGTTTCTCACTGAAGTAACACCAATGCAAATAAATCGAGGAATGAAAAAACATCTATAATTGGTAATATCTAAAAAGATTGAAAACCTCAAAATCCATTGCTGTAAATGCACGCCCGCTAGTGGGAGCTTGTCTGATGCATCTGGTGAAGGAGGACCGGCGGCCAGGGTTCGGTGACGTGACGGCATCCGATTACTGCGAACAGCAGCAGATCACTGTGAACGACGGCAAACTTGTGGCTTGTACGGCGGTGTGTGAGCAAGCAGTTAGCTTCAGCTACGGGGGGGTCGTGGTCGTGTATACGAGGATGTAAGGTACCCGTCTAAAAATATTTTTCCAAAAGTTGAGTTTCGTTCGATTCAAATTTCCATTTTTCTTTGACAAAAAATTCCATTTTTCTTTTTTGATCACAATTTTTTTTTCAATTTTTCTTATTTGGTAAACCAAGGTATCCCTGCACACAACTGTAAATACTAATCCCGCGAAGTACGCACCGGTGAAAGATCGAACCTATGACCAATAGTTAAGGAGCCCAAATATCTGTCACTTGTGTTGTACCATGTTGGTCTCATATTCAGTGGCCAAAATGATCGTTTACTCAAAAAAAAATGAGTAACTAAATTAGTCTCATAAATGTTACAAGTGATAACCATCTTAGATGCCTCCTTTCCTTTGCAAAAGCATGTGTGACTTAATTAGCCTCTTTAACAAATTGTCTCTACGAAATCTAGGAAAACTGAGTGATAATATTGGTTATGTCATGTGCACCAGCTCTGAATGGGAGTAGGGAGGAATGCAACCCTCAGACAATAATTTGATTGTAGGGTAGAGTCCAATTCTAATGTTTGTGTTACTTTTATAGGCCTTCAAACTTAAAATATCTATTTCATTTTCTAATGCTTGTGAAAATTTTTATAGACTTTCAAACTTAAAATATCTATTTCATTTTCTAATGACTTTTTTTTGACAATTTCATTTTCTAATGACTTGTATTCAATAATGCGGGTATGACACTATATGCTATTGATATTCAGAATCACATACAGAGATCAAATGATACATTAAGATAAACTACTACCAAGCATACAAGTCAGACAAAAATGAGTTATCATTCAAATTGTTTCATTCACAATGGAATAAATACAATCTTTCATTACTCTACCTTCTGCATATGCCTACTGAGATACAATTTTAGTGTGTAGTGTTTTCTCAGTATGAATTGATGACATTTCATGCCAAACTTGAGATGGGTGTATAGGAAAACTCGTTATGCTTCATAACCTCAAGCTATCCAATTTAATAGAGTTATTTTATTGTCAAATATACAACTATAATAGAGTTATTTTATTGTCAAATAAAAAGTAACTACACTAAGACACAGAAAAACAGAGACAGGAAAACAGACTGAAACATACTGAGACAGAGAGAAATTATACAGAAAATACACCAAAAAATTCACACGAAATTCCGAAGGCAGCAAAAAAAGAGAATAGTAACAGGTTGCAGCAGTGTCAATAACAATAAAAGGAATAACAGAGGCTGGAATAAATGGTTGGCCCTTGTTGTTCTTCATTGTTTTTTTCATTTTTTAAAAAATACATGTGTATGTTTAAATTATACAAGTTCTTTTGATCAAGTAAGTTATTATGTTAATTATTGAAAACTGAAGCATGTGAATAAAATGTTAGCACTGGTGTTCTATTTTTTTTTTGTTGTTTTATTATTATTATTTTAAAAATACTGTTCGTATTAGTGATCAAATTAGGAATTAGGGTTAAAAAAATAACAAACGAAATTAGAGAAAATAACAAAAATAGGATTAAAACCAGAGTTAGCTTAATAAAACAGTTTCAAAATTAGGTTTTTTTTTTCAGTAATAATCAGATCCTTTTTTAAAAAATTCAGAATTCGGGGTCTCTTTTAGATTTCAGATCTGACATAATATTAGGGTTTTTAAAAAAAAAAAATCACTTTGAGATTAGGGTTCTAACCACAAAGATCAACAAAAATCAAAATAAAAGAACAGAATAGAAGAAGATTAGAAACCGAGGAGGGGAAGAAAAATCGAAAAAAAGAGAAACTAAAACATAGAGGCTTACCGTGTAGATCCGGCCACAGTCACCACCGCGAAAACGCCACCAACCACCGGGAAATCGCCACCAACCACAGGGAAATCGCCCTTCGTTGCGTGACTTTTCCTCTCCTCGCGCGTTTCTCTCTCTCCTCGTCACGTTTCTCTCCCTTGCCGTGAAACACGCCGGAAGCAGCGCCGAATACACCGCCGGAAGCAGCGCCGGAAATCGCGCCCCACCTCTCTCTCTCTCTCTCTCTCTCTCTCTCTCTCGGCGCCGCTGAAACAGAGAAGAGAAGAGAATGTTGAAATTAGGCATGGCAACTTAACCCATACCCGCGGGGACCGACTCAAACCCACCCCGATTTGATGGGTTTTCCCCGCTTTGACTGGGTTTGGGTTTTCCCCGATATGAAAATACGGGGACGGGACGAGTAATGGGGATATAGGTCCCGTCCCCGAACCCATCCCCGAACCCGCCCCGAATGTATGAAATTACACTAGTACCCATCTAAAATTAGAAACCCTCATAGATCATTTCAATAGCATTTGGAGGAAGAAAGAAGACAACATTGATGTGACTACTTGTTTTACAAATTTTAAAATTTCAATGAACAATTATGTAATTTGTACTCGGTTATGTTGTTGTTTTGATAATTTGAATTACCCGTTAATTTAGAACATTGATATTTATATGTTGATATGCAACGTCATTGCTATACGTTGACATTTTGGTATATGCACTAGTATTGCATTGGTTTTATGTTGTTGTGATAAATTTTGGGTTTTGGGCGGGTTCGAGCGTGGGATAAATTTTGGGTTTGGGGGCGGGTTCGGATTTGGAACAGGTAAAAACTACTTTTAAATTTTTAAAAATTGATTCCATTGCGGGGACAGGGTTGGGACGGGGATCCCCGAACCCGTTGGGTATGGGGATGGGGATCAAATTTTCATCCCCGTTGGGTTTGGGTAGGGGAATGGGGATGAATATGGGATTCGGGGATGGGGATGGGGAATGTTAAACCCGTCCCCGCCCCGCCCCATTGCCATGCCTAGTTGAAATGAATTTAGGGTTTGCTGTTTTTTTTTTGGGTCCAAATTGCCTGATTCTCAATGATAGTGGGCAAGGCCCAAACCAGAACAATCACAGATTGAAATAAGTGGGTGCAACTACCGGCCCAACTAACCAAACAACTGTTTTTGGGTTTAAGTGTTGTGTAATGGGCCTCTGGTTCAGTTTCAGTCTTTTTTTATATATAAAAATCCTGATTACTAACAACACCCACTCGTTTGACTGCATACAACTCCCTGCGTGACCTTTTAAACACACTTCCCTTTTTTTATATACAACCCCCTGCGTTTTTTTTAAATACACTCTTTTTATTTATTTATTACTAGTATGCTTTACCCGTGCCAGCACGGGTCAACGTTTAAGAATGGACAAATAGTTGGCATTTGTTGACGAAATTCGTAGAACAATTTTTTGTCGTAAAAAGGGTTTTGTTTATGAAACCTTGGCTATTCAAAATTCTACATACAATTTCAGTGTCGAATATTGCCTTGTAAATAGTTTATTTTATGAGCAAAATTAAGCTACTATCTAACACATATCCCCTAAAAATCAATTTAACGTAACCAATTCTATATATATGTATTCACGAAATATGCCAATATATATATATATATAGTACTTTGTTTAACTTGTTTAATTTCTTTTTTGTCGGCAAGGCTTGATTGACCCATAAAAATTATAAATCAGTTGTTGGAAAATATTAGTGTTGGGACATAAGAAAAAATGTGCAATTTTCTTTGGTCACGTTATTATAATTTCGTATAGGCTATAAAATTAGATAAGTTTATTAAAATTAAAAAAGTTAGTCATACTAAAATGATCAAAATGGAATTGTTGGGGCAATGTAAAAGGGGAATTTAGTGTATTTTAACTTAATATAGTATAAGCAACAGTAATTAACCCAATATAAAAAAGGAGCGTAATGGGAGGATGAGCCCCAATCGCTCAACCACACCTTCTCGATTCTTGGTTCTATTAATTATAATAATGAAAAAGGTGCATTCAGGTTTGTGTTATTGGTGTTTCCTAACATTAATGAGTGCAATATCAATTTTGAATAATTAGCTCTTGATTAGGCGAAAATCAGATAAAAAATTATCGCACTTTGTACATTAGGAGTACATTAAATTTCATAATGAAAGACATTTGAATTTCATATTAAATTATTAATTGGTTTCGTTTAATTTTTGGTATTAGGAGCGTGGTTCTTTAATACAATCATTGAAAAATATCCAGGGATTAATGCAAAAAGAATATATTATTGTTGTTTAGGTTAGGCTTTGAAAAATTAAATTAAATTCCTCATTTGAAAATGTTATATTCAACTTTTTAATGTGGAATACAAAAAAATTATAAGAACTTTAACTCGGTATTCTGAAAATCAAAATAGATTAGTTGGTTTGACTAAAAAATTGCAGATCATATATATATATATATATATATATATATATATATATAGTTTATCTAACTCAAAGTAAAATAAAATGATCGAATAACTTAGAACTGATGGAAAAAAAGAAGTTAAAAACTAATGCAAATTATCATTTTATTTTCAATTATCATTTTGAATTGTCAATATGAATTCATACCATTTTGAATTATCAGCTTCATTTCAAATTATTACCATTCCTGTTCATCTGGCCATTAATATGCTTTTAGGGGGTTAATTCTAGCATTAAATGTTTTGTGAGCAATTATTTACTACAAGCTGGTTTTTAACAAATCAATAATCCTGACCGTTCAAACTGTAGCCGCAATTTTAAGGCATCCACACCGTTAATTCCGTCCATGTGGATTTTCTCTGCAATCGTAGCCGTTAGTGAAATAGGTTGTGCTAATGTGTCACGCATCGGAAGGATTGCTGCTGAGGTGGATATGACGTAATGATGATGTAATTTCCGTGAAATTGTGACGTGTACAGGACCATGTGGTTATCCATGGTTTAGTATAATTAAGATTAAGATTAAGATTAAGATTAAGATAAGATTTATTTTGTTTTGTTTCTTTTTAAAATAAATTAATCTCTTTTTACAAAAAACCTATAAAATACATAAATAATTTCGAATAGGGGATTAAATCGACCGTACAGTCGGGTTAGTCAGCTCTTTAGGGTCACGAATGAACCGTTACGGATCAGACCCCAAAGCCTCTATTTGAAATAAACAATTTTAAAAATAAAAAATATCTACACATCTCGTTCAATAAAACAAAACAACAATTTTTCAAAATAGGGGAATAAGTCGATCGTACGATCGGGTTGGCCAATGTTCTTGGATGGATGAACCGCTACGGATCAAAAGTCCTAGAACCCCCTAAAATAAAAAACACAAACCAACAAAACATTTACCAATAACTACGTAGCTTTGATTTCTCCATCGCACCTGGAGATACGTAGGAGCAGGGGGCCACTCCTGTCAAGCACAAAAAACAAAAACAAAAATTGTTTGTCTCCATGTTCTAGAAATTGTGATATTTCTCAGTATGAAAAACATAAGAAATGTCTAAACAACTATCAACCTATCTTATAGGGAAAGGGGCATACCTGTGGTTAGGGAGGCTTGGTTAACTGACAGCATTGAAAAACAAGAACCACAACCTTTAGAAGCTTATGATCTTGTCTCTGATCTTTCTGTGAATGGCAAGGGAATCCCTTGGGATAAACAAGATCCTGGGGAGGAGGCTATTGAATCACTCTCAGCAGAAGTACATTACTTACTTTTTCATACTACTATTTTTATTGTTACTATTATTTGTGTTTGATAAAATTTGGTTTGTGGTAACAGCTCAAGCTTTATGGGAAGAGAGGGGTGTATAAAGATACAAAATTGCAGGAGCAAGGTGGAGAGATAATTGAAAGAGATGGAATATTGTACAACTGTGCCTTCTCTATTTGTGACCAAGGAAGAAAACTTAATGAGTAATAATAATACTATGAAAAATAATGCAATTTTAGTCCATCTTGACATTTATTTATAAGACAACTATACCTAATTAATCCTGTTAATTTGTTGCAGCTATTGTATCATGCAACTGATTGTTGTCCGAGAAACTCGTTTGCATCTCTATTTCAAAAAAGGGAGAGTAGGGGATGATCCAAATGCAGAGGAGAGATTAGAAGAGTTTGAAAATCTGGACAATGCTATGAAAGAGTTTGTTAGGCTCTTTGAGGAAATAACAGGAAATGAATTTGAATCATGGGAAAGAGAGAAGAAGTTCCAGAAGAAGCCATTGAAGTTTTACCCTATTGACATGGTATATATATATATATATATATATATATATATATATATATTCTCTCCCTTATATGATTAATGATTTATCCATGCCACTTCTGATTTAGCTTTATGGCACTGAATAGGATGATGGAGTAGAAGTTAGACATGGGGCACTAGGTCTTAGGCAGCTGATAACTCTATTTTATATAGAGTTATTTATACAACTAAACCTAAATAATTGTTTGAAATCAAACATAAATTAAGTAAATATCATAGAAGAAATTAGATAAACAAACATTAAAGGATAAAGCAAGTGGTCATTCACAATATTAAGCATGATGTCTTGATATTGGTATGTTTGATATGTTTGTGAGTATTCTCAGATAAAACATCTACATTGGAAGAACACAATACACAAAGTAAAAGATTTCATCCAAATCATCCAGTGCACCTGCACTGCATGCACCTGCACTTGATGCAGCTGCACTGCATGCAGCTGCACCATTCTGCGAATGGTAGAAAAAGGCCAACACCGGAAGCACCTCAAACCAAAAGAAGACAAAGGCACCTCCAAATGACATTATAGCTGATCCACAATCACATGGGGCACATGGAAACTTTATAAAGGAGGCGCCCACAATGGATGACCACTTGAAGAAATCATTTCATGAACCATATGGCAAGCTCTAATTGGACCACTCTTGATATTTGAGTATGAAACTCAAATTGCTTTTTCAAAGGCTGAAAAGTAACCATGGTTTGGTTAACTCAAATCAGCAAGGAAACCTCACTTGAAGGAAAGCTCAAAGCCTATATAAAGACCTTCATTCTTCACTTGAAAGAGAATCGACTATCTCATATATCATATAATCTCTTTTTCACATTTCTACACTTTTAGAATTTCTTGTACTTTTATTTTCAAGTTTTTAGTTCTAATTTCCTAGATAGTGGCAAGGAGAAAAGGAAGGAATTGACGACTTCTCCCTTCTCTTCTTCATAAATATAGAAAGAAGATCAGTGCACCTGCATTGCTTGATGCAAGAAAGCTTCAATATTGTAAACTCTACTTTGTTGTTCTTTCTTGATAATTTCCATCACCTCAATATGTTTTATTCAATCTCTTTTCATCTTGCAATGTCTATCATGAGCTAAGTTTCTTTAGTTGAGATTTGCTAGTCTTATAATGATCTTTTGAGAAAGTTTAAGTGTCATTTGTGTGTTGCATGTACTTTTGATTCTTGTGTTTTACTACATCCATCTTATTTTAAGGTTGATCGCTTAAAATGAGTAGAGTTATATTCACAGATATGGTTTATAACTAGAAATCAAGAATCAATAGGGGCAAGCGTTTAATAAAGCCTTTATTAATTTGTTTAATAAAAGAAGCTTGTTAATTCCATGTTAATTCTAGAAATAGGATAACATAGCCCTTAGGATTAAATCAGCAAGTATTTCAAGGTCAAGAGTGGATTTATTTAGCACACCTAGACATAGGAAGCTTGTAAAACAACTTTTGAAATAGTAGCTGAAAAGCACACAACTGATGCAGCTGCATCCAGTGCACCTGCACCACACGAATGCACTTAACACTTAAAAGAGAGTTATTTGATGAAAGCATCTCAACTATATTTCTCCACTAATTTCCTCTCTATTGTTTAGTGTCATTTTAACTTCATTTCAACTTCAACCAAAACCAAACATTCTGAATAGTGTAGTTGCACTAATTTGCATTTCTTTACAACAATATATAAGAGTTAATCCAATCTCTGTGGGTTCGATCTTATTATACTACTTGTTTGTGACTGTGTATACTTGCATACGTTTTTCAGCACACCAAGTTTTTGGCGCCGTTGCCGGGGATTGGCAATAATTTTTTCTTATTGTTTTGAAGAAAGTAGATTAGTGTTTATTTTGTTATTCCGTGTTTTGTTTTCTGTGTAGAAACAGGTGCATCTGCACTAGCTTATGCCCAGAGACAAACCACCAGAATTTGAGTTTAATCCAGAGATAGAAAGACAGTTTAGAAGGTTGCGTAGAATCCAAAAAGAAAGGCTGCAAACCTACAGCAATACCATGTCTCAACAAGGTGAAGGAGAAGGCTCAAGACCAACCTCAGTCAGAGGTGGTCCTGGATCACAACGAGATGCTGAAGCAGATCACAGGAATCAATTTATTCACATGGGACCAATAGGTATGATTAATGATAGAGATAGACCTATGAGAGATTATGCTATGTTTGATCATCAAAACATGCAAACAAGCATAGCAAGACCTCACATAGATGCTGTCCACTTTGAATTTAAACCTATGATGTTTCAAATGCTGCAAACAATTGGTCAATATGGTGGATATCCTCATGAGGATCCCCATGAGCATTTAAAACAGTTTTTAGAAATATGTAGTAACTTTATCATACCTGGTGTTAGTGAAGATGCATTTAGACTTAAGCTATTTTCATATTCTTTGAAAGATAAGGCTAAATCATGGTTAAATTCATTGGAGCCTAATTCTATTCATGCATGGACTGAAATGGCTGAAAAGTTTTTAGCAAAATATTTTCCACCCATTAAAAATGCCAGAATGAGAAATGATATTACATCTTTTAGACAAAAAGAACAAGAATCATTGTTTGAAGCATGGGAAAGATGGAAAGAACTTTTGAGAAAATGTCCACATCATGGTCTTCCAGTCATTATTCAAATGGAAACTTTTTATAATGGTTTGGAACCACAAACTAGAGTAATGCTTGATGCATCATCCGGTGGTGTTTTGTTAAATCTTTCCTATAATGAAGCATGTGAACTAATTGATAGAATTGCTACCAATAGTTCTAGTTGGCCTACTGAGAGGGTGAGTGCCCAAAAGAAACCATCAGGGGTACATGAAATCAGTGAAATATCTGCCCTATCTGCTCAAGTAGCCTCACTAGCAAATCTGGTTAAAAACCTCAATAGTAACAGTGCACCTGCATCTAGTGCAGCTGCACTAGCTGAGAACACTGCAGCAGCCATAGAACAAGCCCCTCCAAGAACAGTAAGTTGTGTCTATTGTGGGGGAGGTCACCTTTATGAGGAATGTTCTAGCAACCCTATCTTTGTGAATTTTGTAGGATATAATAAAAACAACAACCCTTACTCTAATACCTATAATGCTGGTTGGAGGAACCACCCAAATTTCAAGTGGAATAACAATAATGCCAGTACACCTGCACCAAGTGCAGCTGCACCAGCAATTTCACCAGCATTTCAATCTCAGAATTACCAAAGGCCACAACAACAATTTGCTACTGATAACTCCTTAGAAGGTCTGCTTAAAGCTTTCATTAATGAAAATAGAACAACTAGGCAAGCTCATGAAGCTTCAATCAAAAATTTGGAGAATCAGGTAGGTCAGTTAGCTACTGCTCTGTATCAAAGGCCAGCAGGTACACTACCATCAAATACAGAAGCAAGTCCATCTAAGAGGCCAGGTAAGGAACAGGTAAAAGCTATCTCTCTCAGAAATGGGAAAGATCTTGCAGAACCATATGAGAATGAAGGTACAGGTAAGGGAGAAAAAAATAAAAATTCTCAAGATGCAGAAGCATCTGATGCATCTGCATCTCATCAAGTACCAACTCCAAGGTTAGTTCCTGAATATCCTCCTCCTCCTTATCCTCAAAGATTAAAAAAGGCACATGAGGAGAAGCAATTCAGTAAATTCTTAGATGTTTTTAAACAATTGCATATCAATGTTCCTTTGCTTGAAGCATTACAACAAATGCCTAATTATGCTAAGTTCATGAAAGATGTCCTTTCAAAGAGGAAAAGATTAGGTGATTTTGAAACTGTTGTCATGTCTAAGGAATGCAGTTTAATATTACAAAATAAACTTCCAAGAAAATTGAAAGATCCTGGTAGCTTTACCATTCCATTTTCAATAGGCAAGCTCTATACAGGTAGTGCATTGTGTGATCTAGGTGCAAGTATTAACTTGATGCCTAAATCAGTCTTTACACAATTAGGAATTGGTAATGCTAAACCTACAACTGTAACTTTGTCACTAGCAGATAGGTCAATAGCTTACCCAGAAAGAATCATTGAAGATGTACTGGTAAAGGTTGACAAATTTATATTTCCTGCAGATTTTGTTATCCTTGACTTTGTTGCAGATAAAGATGTACCAGTGATTCTTGGAAGACCATTCCTAGCAACAGGAAAAACATTGATTGATGTTCAAAGAGGAGAACTGACCATGAGAGTAAATGATCAAGAGGTGACTTTCAATGTGATGAATGCTATGAAGTATCCTGCAGAAGAAAGAGAAGAATGTTCAGCAATCATCTCTCTTGATTTTTTAGTACAAAAACAATTCAACAAGCAGTATGACCACCTCACCAGTGCACTTGCACCAGATGCAGCTGCACTACCAGAAGAAAAATTGCCAGAAAAAGGTATACTGCCAAAGGAAGAATCAACACCTAAGGTATGGGCTAGAACTTATGAATCTCTTAATTTAGAAAATCCCAACCTTAAAAAGAATTTACCATCAGTTGAACAACCTCCTAAATTAGAATTGAAAGAATTGCCAAAACATTTGAAATATGCTTTTTTAGGAAAAGATAATACTCTACCAGTGATTATTGCATCTGATCTATCCATAGATCAGGAGAATGATCTCATAAATACCTTGAAAAAGCGTAAAAAGGCTATAGGTTGGCAAATGGCAGACATAAAAGGAATTAGCCTTTCAATTTGTATGCATAGGATAATTTTAGAAGAAAATTCTAAAAATAGCATAGAAGGACAAAGAAGGCTAAATCCAATTATGAAAGAGGTTGTTAAGAAAGAAATTATAAAATGGTTAGATGCTGGAATCATATACCCCATATCAGATAGTGCATGGGTTAGCCCTGTACAATGTGTTCCTAAGAAATGGGGTGTAACAGTCATAGCCAATGAAAAAAATGAGTTGATACCAACAAGAACTATCACAGGGTGGAGAATTTGTATGGATTACAGAAAACTCAATAAGGCCACAAAGAAGGATCATTTTCCTTTGCCTTTCATTGATCAAATGCTAGATAGGTTAGCAGGAAAAGAGTTTTATTGTTTCTTAGATGGTTATTCAGGTTACAATCAAATTGCAATAGAACCTAAGGATCAACAGAAAACTACTTTTACATGCCCCTATGGCACCTTTGCATTTGGAAGGATGCCTTTTGGTTTATGTAATGCACCTGCCACCTTTCAAAGATGCATGATGTCTATATTTTCTGACTTCATTGAGCAATCAATGGAAGTTTTCATGGATGATTTTTCAGTTTTTGGAGAAACATTTCCTTTATGTTTATCAAATTTAGAAAAAATTCTCCAAAGATGTGAAGACACCAATCTTGTGCTCAATTGGGAAAAATGTCATTTTATGGTACAAGAAGGCATTGTACTTGGACATAAGGTATCAAAGAAAGGATTGGAAGTAGACAAGGCTAAAATTGAAGTCATTGACAAATTGCCACCTCCATCAACAGTTAAAGGAATAAGGAGTTTCTTAGGCCATGCTGGCTTCTATAGAAGATTTATCAAAGATTTTTCAAAAATTTCTAAACCATTGTGTAATTTGTTACAACAAGATACACAATTCAACTTTGATGAATCTTGTATGGAAGCATTTCAAAAGCTTAAAAAGGCACTGATAACTGCACCAGTGATAGTAACACCAGACTGGAGCAGGCCCTTTGAATTAATGTGTGATGCTAGTGACTTTGCAGTAGGAGCAGTCTTGGGGCAAAGGTATGATAAAATCTTTCATTCAATTTATTATGCTAGCAAAACCTTAATTGAAGCTCAAATGAATTATACTGTGACAGAACAAGAACTATTAGCAGTGGTATTTGCATTTGATAAGTTTAGATTTTACTTGGTTGGTACTAAAGTAATTGTCTATACTGATCATTCTGCCATCAAGTACTTGCTTACAAAGAAAGATGCAAAACCAAGGCTAATTAGATGGGTTCTCCTCCTTCAAGAATTTGATCTTGAAATCAGAGATAAAAAGGGGGTGGAGAACCAAGTAGCTGACCATTTATCTAGGTTAGAAAATGAGAATGCAGGTACACAAGAAATCAAGGAGAATTTTCCAGATGAAAAATTGTTAGCAATAACCTCACCTGCATCCAGTGCACCACATGCAGATACACCATGGTATGCTGACATTGTTAATTACCTTGTGAGTAAAGTTGTACCAGTGGACATGAGCTATCAACAGAAGAGGAGATTCTTTCATATAGTAAAACAATACTATTGGGATGATCCTTACTTATACAATATGTGTCCAGATCAAATAATGAGGAAGTGTGTATCAGAAACAGAAAAACAAGCAGTACTCCTGCACTGTCATGCTGCACCTTATGGAGGTCATTTTGGAAGTCATAGAACAGCTGCTAAGGTATTACAATCAGGTTATGTCTGGCCTACTTTGTTTAAAGATGCTTATTCTTTGGTCAAAACCTGTGATAAATGCCAAAGAAGTGGAAATATATCTGCTAGACATGAAATGCCCAGAACCAATATTTTAGAAATTGAACTTTTTGATGTTTGGGGCATGGATTTCATGGGACCATTTCCACCTTCTTTTGGAAATCAATATATTTTAGTAGCTGTTGATTATGTTTCTAAGTGGATTGAGGCAGTAGCATTACCTAACAATGATGCCAAATCAGTTAGTAAATTTTTACAGAAAAACATTTTTACAAGATTTGGCACCCCAAGAGCTATCATCAATGATGAAGGTTCTCATTTTTGCAATAAACTAATTGAAAATCTTCTTGCAAAATATGGGATCAAACATAAAATTGCCACTGCCTATCATCAACAAACAAGTGGACAAGCTGAACTATCCAATAGGGAAGTTAAAAGAATGCTTGAGAAAATGATAGGACCAAATAGGAAAGACTGGTCTTTACATTTAGATGAAACATTGTGGGCATATAGAACTGCATTTAAAACACCATTAGGAATGTCCCCCTATAGGTTAGTCTATGGCAAAGCATGCCATTTACCTGTTGAGTTAGAAAACAAATCTTATTGGGCCATAAAAAAGCTGAACTTTGATCTCAATAAGGCAGGTGAAGAAAGGTTTTTGGAACTAAATGAGTTAGAAGAATTTAGACATTTCTCATATGAAAATGCTAAAATTTATAAAGAAAAGACCAATTTATGGCATGATAAAAAAATTCAGAGGAGAGAGCTTAAGGAAGGAGGATTGGTCCTATTATATAATTCTAGGTTGAAATTATTCCCTGGAAAATTAAAGTCAAGATGGTCAGGACCCTTCCAACTAGTTAAAATATACCCTCATGGTGCAGTGGATTTATATGATACAAAATCAGATACCACTTTCAAAGTGAATGGTCTCTGAGTCAAAATGTACTATGGTGAGCATGTGGTGAGAGATAAAGGCACCACTTATTTCAAGAATCCTTGAGAAAGAAATGAAAAAGTCAGGCTGTAAAGACTCTTAAAACAAGCGCTTGTGGGAGGCAACCCACAACTTTTTGATAAATATTAGTATTTTTTGTGCAATTTTATGGTTTTTCAAGTGTTTTGTAGGATACAGGTATTGGTGCAGCTGCACCTCATGCACCTGCACTTCAAGCACCTGCACTGCATGCACATGCATTGCGTGAAAATCCACCGTTTTAGGCACTTACATCCTTCACTCAAAATTACTTAGGAGAATAATTTTCAAAGATTTCCAGCACATCAGAGAAGTAATCACGACCAATGGCTAAGATGATGTGCTGTTACACCTAGTGTAACACGTGTCTTATGGCATGATAACCCACTTAAACCCAAACGGCTACTTAGCCATCACATCAATTCCCATTAACCTCTCCTCAATCCGATTTTAATAACCCACTTCCCCATTAATCTAACCGTTACTTCCACCTCTCTCTCAAAATCGTAAAATCATCCCAAAACTCTCATAAACACAAAACTTCTGAAACCATCCCAAAACTTCAATCATCCCTAACCTCTAGCAAATCAAACCCAGAAACTTGAAATCTTTCAAATCAAAATGGTGAGAAAGCAATCTGCTACCAAAACTTCTGGCAGTCATGCCTCAGTTGCAGGAGCATCATCAAAGCCAGTTTCAAAGACAACTTCCGCAACTGCCATTGACGAAGAAAGCTCACATTTTTGGACAATGAACATGCTGCCAGAACGAGGGTATAATTTAGCCAAAGCAAGCCAATCTTTCCTCTCAACAGTGGAAAATCTCAAATGGGAACTGTTTGTGCAACACAAGATCTATTACATCGAGCAGGTCAGAGAATTCTATGCAGGTATTCAAGATACCAAAGGAGGTAAAATTATCCCTCACTCCATTGTTAGAGGTAGAAAGGTATTCTTTGATTCTGAAAGGATTAACAATCATTTCATGTTGATTTGTGACTCTGAGGATTTTGAAAACAAAGTTAAACATTTTGGAAAAAAGGAAATGACTAAGGTTATGTCTAGAATTGCTATTCAAGGGGCTCCTTGGGAGAAATTTACACACACTGAATTTAAAATGAAAAGTAGATATTTGATTCCAGAATTAGGAAATTGGCATTTATTCATTGATGCCTCTATCCTCCCTACTTCACACACTTACACATTGACTAAGGAGAGATTGCTTCTCCTAGATGCAATCTTGACTGAAACCAATGTTGATATAGGTAGAATTATTTCAAGAAAAATATTGGATTTTGCTGTGAAAGATTCTGGATATCTGTTCTACCCTTGCTTGATCAATGAACTGTGTAGAAAACAAGGAGTTAAGATAACTGAAACAGAGCAACTACAAAGAAAGTTTCCCCCTGGTGCACTCACTGCAAATTTCAAAGAAAAGAAGAAACAAGAAGTTGGTACAGTGATACATAAGCACTTTGTGCAGAAAATGAAGGCAGTGTGGAAATTTCAGGATGAGCAGCATGATTGGCTCCAACTCAGGTTGAGAGAAATATCTGACAAGGAAACTCAATTGGAAATTTCAGTTTTTCCAAAATGGGTCTTAGAAGAAGGTGAGCAGGAAGACTTAGAAGAAGAACAAGAGGAGAGTGAGAAGGAGATAAGAAAACCAAAAAGAAAGAGAGGAGGTAAGAAAGATTTGAAGGGAAAGAAAAAATTGAGTGAGGAAGAACCTATAGTGGAGAGTGAAGAAGACACTGAGGAGGATGAGGATCTGCAGAATGTGGCAAACCAGATAGACAGAGATGAGGAGGAAGATGAAGAAGAAACTGACTTTGAGGAGGAAGAAGTTGAAGAAGATGTCACTATGGAACAGGTAGCAAGACAAAAGTATGCTAAAAGAACAAGAAGGCAAGAACAACCACCATCATCACCCAAATCACCACATCAAAAATCACCTCATCAGAAATCACCAACCACACACACCTCACCACCTAGACAACAATCACCTACACCTACTCAAAATGATCCTGAACCAGAAAAAGGAAGTGACAACCCCACAAATGATCCATCAAAATCAGAATTTCAACCAAAAATTCCAACAAAACAAACCTCAACTGGCCCAATCATCACCCCTATGAACTTAACAATTGAAAAAGAAACTGTTTTGCAGGTTATTGAAGAAAATATACCTGGTGAAAAAGAAACAAGTTCGGAGGAGGAAAGAGCTGGAGAACCTGATAAACCAGCAGCTGGTGCAATTGCATGTGATGCACCTGCATCTCATGCAGCTGTATTCCAACAAGTGCCTACGGTGACTGCCATTTCAACCGATCCCAATGCCACAATTAAACTTGTGCTGCAGGCTTGATGCAAAGAAGAGGGCAGAAATGAGCAACACCCAGAAATTATCTAAAAAGGTGGTTGGAGTTGCAAGGAATGAGGAGGAGAACCCTAAGGCAAGTGAAGGTGAAGTTGTTAGTGAAGGAAAAGCTGCAGAAAAGCTCCCCCAGGAAAATCCAAAGGTAACAGATGCAGGAACAATTAAAGAACCTGCCCAAGAAGACCAACCTGAAGCTGCTAAGGACCCAGAGCAACCAGCCATGGATGAGCCAGTTGCTGTTCACAAACTAGCTGATGCAGCTGCATCTGATACAGCTGCACTGGAAAATCTTGCAGAAACAGCAACAGTAACTGCTGCACCAGCATCCGAAGCAGCTGCATTAGAGCCACAGGAGCCAAAGACAAAGAAACAGAAGGTCAAGCATGCTCCAATCAGATCCAGCTCAAGGCTCAGGAGTGGAGCCAAGAAAGAGTAAACTTTTAATGTTGTTTATTATGTTTTGCTATATTTTACTACTATGTTTGTACTGTTAGAGTCCCATCCCATATGTATTTACATCCCCCTTCCCATCCCACATGTATTAACCCCCCTCCCCATTTTGGAACAATTTCTGGTCTTTTGGCTACTCAACTTAGAGCAGTGAGGACACTGCTCACTCTTAAGTTGAGGGGGAAAACTTCATGAAAACATTATGCATGTGTGGTAGTATGTTTAATTATAACTAAGTGTGTTGTTTTAGTATCTGTATTAGTATTTATGTCTATGTTCAAAATGTTGTTTTCAAAAGTCAATCTTTCAAAAGTCAATCTTTCAAAAACAGAAGCTATAATTAGGATTTGATGATTTTGAAGCATGATCAGCTTAAAAATTCTTTTCCACTGAAACTTTGCATGGCTTGTTTGAATTAAATTTCAATGATGAAGAAGAGAAAAAGAAAAAGCCCACGATTTTTCAAAAATAACCAAGGTTATTATCACTTCACCACATAAACTGAATTTCAAAAGGAACCTTGCTATTTTTTAAAAAAGCTATCTGATGCAAGAGGAAATTTTTAGAAAGCTAAGGTCAAAAACAATTTTTTAGTAAAAATATAGAAGAGCATAAAGACTTAAGTTTGGGGGAGTTTTCATGAATACAAAGGCTGTGGTATGAAAAAAATTTAGAGTGGTCAATACAATAGGTTAGCCCAAATACTACCAAAAATTACTCAAAAAGCTATATTGCCTGAGTCATTAAACTGTACCTGTTCCAATAGTGCATTTGGTCAAGAAAAAGAAGAAAAGAAAACAGAATTGACCAAAGAAAAAAGTATGCATAAGGAGGTCAGTGAGGAGGGCAATATGTGCAACAAAAATTTAAAAGTAGTATCCAGTGCAGCTGCACTTAATGCACCTGCATCGTTAAAACACAGTGCACCTGCACTAAAGAAAAGTGATGCACCTGCACTGAAGAAAAGTGATGCACCTGCACCTCATGCATTTGCATCAAGAAAAAGAACCACCAAAAACAGAAAAATTGTATTGATCCAACAGTTTTGAAATACCCACTCAAGCCCTTTGTTGTACTTAAAGCCCTTCAAGTCTTGGGAATTTTGTGAGTCTAATCTATATTTTGAAACCTCTTGTGTTTTGACCGAACGTAATCTAGAAATTTCCAAAGGTTAAAGAAAAACTTTTTATCTAGTTTGGAACTGATTGATTTTCAGTGAAAGCACACACTCACATAAATGAGTTCTAATAACTTTGGATGTTTTGGAATTTCAGAAGCACAAAGACAAAATTTCTGAGAAAAGAAGTTCATTCAGTTATGCAATTTTTTCTTGAAAATTTTTGAAAAGATATGAGCTGATCTGTTCTTCTTAATTAGAGAAATCTAATTTAGTTTTCTTTTTGTTATTGCTTGAGGACAAGCAACAATTTAAGTTTGGGGGTGTGATAACTCTATTTTATATAGAGTTATTTATACAATTAAACCTAAATAATTGTTTGAAATCAAATATAAATTAAATAAATATCATAGAAGAAATTAGATAAACAAACATTAAAGGATAAAGCAAGTGGTCATTCACAATATTAAGCATGATGTCTAGATATTGGTATGTTTGATATGTTTGTGAGTATTCTCAGATAAAACATCTACATTGGAAGAACACAATACACAAAGTAAAAGATTTCATCCAAATCATTCAGTGCACCTGCACTGCATGCACCTGCACTTGATGCAGCTGCACCATTCTGCGAATGGTAGAAAAAGGCCAACACCGGAAGCACCTCAAACCAAAAGAAGACAAAGGCACCTCCAAATGACATTATAGCTGATCCACAATCACATGGGGCACATGGAAACTTTATAAAGGAGGCGCCCACAATGGATGACCACTTGAAGAAATCATTTCATGAACCATATGGCAAGCTCTAATTGGACCACTCTTGATATTTGAGTATGAAACTCAAATTGCTTTTTCAAAGGCTGAAAAGTAACCATGGTTTGGTTAACTCAAATCAGCAAGGAAACCTCACTTGAAGGAAAGCTCAAAGCCTATATAAAGACCTTCATTCTTCACTTGAAAGAGAATCGAATATCTCATATATCATATAATCTCTTTTTCACATTTCTACACTTTTAGAATTTCTTGTACTTTTATTTTCAAGTTTTTAGTTCTAATTTCCTAGATAGTGGCAAGGAGAAAAGGAAGGAATTGACGACTTCTCCATTCTCTTCTTCATAAATATAGAAAGAAGATCAGTGCACCTGCATTGCTTGATGCAAGAAAGCTTCAATATTGTAAACTCTACTTTGTTGTTCTTACTTGATAATTTCCATCACCTCAATATATTTTATTCAATCTCTTTTCATCTTGCAATGTCTATCATGAGCTAAGTTTCTTTAGTTGAGATGTGCTAGTCTTATAATGATCTTTTGAGAAAGTTTAAGTGTCATTTGTGTGTTGCATGTACTTTTGATTCTTGTGTTTTACTACATCCATCTTATTTTAAGGTTGATCGCTTAAAATGAGTAGAGTTATATTCACAGATATGGTTTATAACTAGAAATCAAGAATCAATAGGGGCAAGCGTTTAATAAAGCCTTTATTAATTTGTTTAATAAAAGAAGCTTGTTAATTCCATGTTAATTCTAGAAATAGGATAACATAGCCCTTAGGATTAAATCAGCAAGTATTTCAAGGTCAAGAGTGAATTTATTTAGCACACCTAGACATAGGAAGCTTGTAAAACAACTTTTGAAATAGTAGCTGAAAAGCACACAACTGATGCAGCTGCATCCAGTGCACCTGCACCACACGAATGCACTTAACACTTAAAAGAGAGTTATTTGATGAAAGCATCTCAACTATATTTCTCCACTGATTTCCTCTCTATTGTTTATTGTCATTTTAACTTCATTTCAGCTTCAACCAAAACCAAACATTCTGAATAGTGTAGTTGCACTAATTTGCATTTCTTTACAACAATATATAAGAGTTAATCCAATCTCTATGGGTTCGATCTTATTATACTACTTGTTTGTGACTGTGTATACTTGCATACGTTTTTCAGCACACCGGCAGCTTGGGATAGCATCAACACACTGTAAACTTGGGCCTAGGGTTGCAAATTTTATGAAGGTTATGTGCGGCCAAGAGATCTATAAGTAAGTATAAAAACAATAACTGGAAACTATTATGAAAATTGCTTGAACTTTTACATTAACCTATAAATTGGATTTCAGGTATGCATTGATGGAAATGGGATATGACTCTCCGGACCTTCCAATAGGAATGGTTACAAATCTTCACATGAAAAGATGTAAGAACATGCAAACTTCCTTTTTCATATTTATTATATCTACTCTCATTTAGAAGAGCTGACAATATAACGATTAATCAGGTGAACAAGTTCTATTAGAATTCATAGAGAAAGTGAAGTCATTGAAAGAGACAGGACCTAAGGCTGAAGCTGTTTGGTCTGATTTTAGCCAAAGATGGTTCACTCTAATGCACTCTACAAGGCCTTTCATTTTTTAGAGATTATCAGGAGATTGCAGATCATGTAAGTCCAATTAGTCTCTAACCTTTATTGGTTCAACCACTTAATTTTGAAGACTGAGTGAGTGATTGTCTTAATTTTCCTAGGCTGCTTCTGCCCTGGAGGGTGTTAGAGACATAACACTTGCTTCTCATCTCATAGGAGATGTGAATGGCTCTACCATTGATGATCCATTATCAGACACATACAACAAATTGGGTTGCTCAATTTCCCCCTTGGAGAAGGATTCAAATGATTATGAGATGATTGTCAAATACCTTGAAAAAACTTACGAACCTGTCAAAGTTGGTGACATTGTAAGAATAAAATTTTGTGTTTGTGTTTTATTATGTATAGCTGAAAGGATGTGAAAATCTTCTTGAGTACTTATTTCCTATGAACTTTTGTCAGGAATATGGAGTGTCAGTTGAAAACATCTTCACTGTGGAATCAAGTGCATGCCCTTCTTATGAAGACATTGTAAAGCTACCAAATAAGGTTCTTCTGTGGTGTGGTAAGATTCAAACTGTAAGAAGAAACAAATTAAATTAAATTATCTTGATTCTTTTCAATGACCACTAAAATTGTATGATGATATAATGAAAGGATCACGAAGCTCAAATCTAATGAGGCACTTGCACAAGGGGTTCTTGCCAGCAATATGTTCACTACCAGTTCCAGGTTACATGGTACTAATAGACAAATATAAATGGTTGTATCAGTATGTTAAATTATAATGCTAGAGACCATTTTCTCATCACTTTTTTATGTGCTCTTGGCGGCAGTTTGGTAAAGCAATTGTTTGCTCAGATGCAGCAGCAGAAGCTGCAAGGTATGGTTTTACAGCAGTGGACAGACCAGAAGGGTTCTTAGTTTTGGCAATTGCTTCTCTAGGAAATGAGATTAATGAGCTGAAAAGTCCACCTGAGGTAATAAGCACTAGTAACCTTTATGGTTTTCGGTGATAGAAATGTTATTAATATGGTTTATAAAATGATTTGAGACAGGATACAAAATCTTTGGAGGAAAAGAAGATTGGAGTGAAGGGACTGGGAATGAAGAAAACAGATGAATCAGAACATTTTATTTGGAAAGATGAGATAAAAGTTCCTTGTGGTAGAATTATTGCCTCAGAACATGAAGATAGTCCCTTGGAATATAATGAGTATGCTGTCTACGATCCTAAGCAGGTATATAAGTATAACCCTTATAAGCCAGATTCATTCCAGAATAACTTAACACCTTTGATTATAATTTATAATACCTTTGTTTGGCAGGTATGTATAAGCTACTTGGTGGGAGTGAAGTATGAAGAGAGGGATGCCATGATAACCTCTATATATATGTATAGAGATCAATGGACGCTAACTTAAGTAAATGTATTGTCCTACTCAAGTATTATAGAGTAACGAGGTGCAGCTACAATTAACGGACGTATAACATATAACAAATCGATTTTTTGATGTTGAAAATCAGTTATGCAACGTATTTCTCTGTGACGAAGACATCTTCCTAATCACTCTCTTGCTGGTAAACTTTTTGTGCAAGCTATTGCATTATAATTTTTGGATTTCTAGTTCAATTTGTCTGCGCAGCTTTTCTTGATCATAGATAGCTCAATTAGGTGATGTTCTAGAATAAAACTCGGATTGACTTGATCAGCGATCAGGTTTTGGATCTTTTTTTTCTTTGCTTGATAGAGGGCATGTAATCTATATTAGTGAGCTTCTAATTAAACCAATATATTAAAAATATTTGTCATACTAGTATTCCTACCCGTGCCCTGCACGGGGAATAGCCTATACGGCTATACCAAAATTTTAAAAAGTAATAAATAAATATATAGATATGTATATATTATGTTATATTATATTATAATAACCATAAATCTGCGTTTTTAATTAAATATGATTTATATAAATGTTTAATTATACACTTGTTTTCTAAACTATATTTTTGTCCCTGCATACGCGGATCCATAACGTTGTGTTCGGGCATAAATAAATTGCAAATACCCAATTATTTTTTAGCAATTAATTTTGGACTTCAATTGTGTTATTTGGTTGGTCAATTTATTCCATTAATTTGTTAAACATAGTGAAACTTATTTACATGTTTCAGAATAATCATTTAGATAAGTTTTGCAAAAATAATTATTATAGCCATTAAATGAGTACTCATTTTACATGCAGAATAAATGAGGATTATTTATTATCCTTACTGGTCATTCCCTGAGTATTCTGCATGTAAGCGCTGCTTGTGTTCCAATAATTATCCTTACTGGCCCTACAGAATGATCATTTAAGTTGAATTTAAATAACAAACTCTAAAGTAGCAAATTGAGTATATCATATATCTTTGTCTCATGGGGGGACTCTGGTGTGTGTGCATGTGTCATGCACGGGTATGTTTTGCTCTTTTGAATTAGATAAAAAAATGTTAATATCATCTAAATGGTTATTAATGATAGTATAATATGGCTAGTGCCTTTTATATATGTGTAAATTGGGTGGCGTTTGTTTTGCAATTCTTTACCCACTCGTAGTTTCCTCCTTCACCGTCATGTGATAGCCAATGTAGATGATGTTTGTTGCCCTTTTTGTAGGTTGCATTGTGTAGAGCTCCAACATTTGTTTATGTATTGTTGCTTGGCTATTGAGGTTTGGTCTAAAGTCTATGCTCGGTTGGGCATTGATTCCGAAGCCCCTAATGCATTACTCGATCATTTTCTTTGGATGGGTAATCTTGTTGTAGGGAAAAAGGCAAAGAAGACAAAGCACTTGATTTGGTTGACAACTCGTTGGTGTTTATGGTTGGCTCGGAATGGCTTCATTTTCAATAATGAGGAGCCAAACATTGACTTTATTCTCGGCCGCATCAAAAGTTTAGCTTGGAGTTTGCTTGTTTATAGGGCTCGTTGTAATTCAAACTTACTCTTATCTTCCTGGTGGAGTAATCCACTTCATTGTCTAAACAATATGTAACTTTGTTGTTTGGGCTTGAGCACCCCTAGTGCTCCATTTTAATGAAGTGTTGCTTATTGGGAAAAAATATATGTGTAAATTGTAGGCTATATATTTAGTCCATTAAGGAAGATTGGTCTATTCTTTAATGATCTGGTTCAAATCTCGCGACCAATGTAATAAAATCTCTTTGGTGAATAATATGTAAATACTAAATACTGATTACAAATGTTACTCGAGGCTTTCGGCACAAGTTACTTTCGGTATGGAACACAATGTGTGAATAATGCTCCTATTGCTCTAAGTGGTAACATTAGTACTTGTTAGGCCCAACTCTAACCGACTTTTTCCCATTTCATCTTTGTTATATCCCCTTCTTAGTACCCAAATGAATGGTATTTTTCTAGCTTTTGATCCCATACCGAGCTCTATACATTGCTTAGGTATTACCTGATTAAAGCTACCATGACCGACATAAATTACAGGGCCAATATGCCGTTACAGAACAATCAAATGTATATCAACATATGATCCAGACATAATAAAAATGTGTTCATTTTTTATAGATGAATACCACAAAATATGTGTATATTAGAATTAGAATAAATAACAAATTTCAAGCATTTTTATTGATTAATAAGTAAATTAGATAGAAAAAGAAGGGAACTTTAAATGCAAACCAAGAAAGACAACACACAACAAAACAACCACATATACACAATATCACAATATCATAAACCAAGTAATATAATAGAAATTGGGCTTCTTTGAGTCAAAAACACACACTTTAAATGAAAACCAAGAAATGGGTTTATGAGTTACCTTCAAAGATGTTTGGCTTGAAGATGGTTGAACACTAACCAAAACGAAATGAGTGTGGAAACCAAAACCAAAACGAAATGATTGAGAGAGAGAGGGAGAGAAACGAAATGGTTGAGAGAGAGAGAGAGAGAGAAACAAAATGGTGAGAGCAACGAAGTGAGGGAGAGAGACGTTAATGTATGTGAGAGAGAGAGAGAGAGAGTGCGTGAGTGAGAGAGCTGAGGGAGAAGACCCAAAAAAATGAGACGCTAAAGTGGATAGGTAACGCGAGGGAATGTGAGGAAAATGAAAAAAAAAAGTAATAGGCAGCGTTTGATAGGAAAGAGCGCCGCCCATCACCCCTACGTGTATTAGTAAGATGCAATGTTTGCCCAAAGAGTGCTGCCCATTGCCCAAATGTGCTCTCCCATAGACAGCGAAGCGCTGCCCATTGCCTCTGCGCGTCTTAGAAATAAGCAGCGCTTACTGTAATTATATTATAATAAATGCAATAAAACAGAATAATTGGACATTTAACTATTTTGGTTACATTTTGGACATTTAATTAGTATGATTATTACAATAATTGCAGATGACATGTCAGCGTTGTTTGGCACCAGAGATGGTTAGGTGGTGACATTTGGCGGAATAGTTATGGTGGGAAATTCCCAAATGTATTTTATATAGATATAGATATAGATTTATAATCTATAACTTTTGTACTTAAAAAATCAAAAAAAAAATCCATACAATATTTGAACAAATCCAAGAAACTTTCAGCACAAATTAATTCTCCATCATGTCCACATTATAAAGAAAAACAATAGTCCTTATTTTTTTTGGACATCAGCCATTATTTTTTCTAAATATAAGAAATAAACATTAGTTTCTTAATACATTAATTTTTTTAGGAATAATGTATTAATTGCTAATTTAGAGGTACGAATGGCCTTTTTTTATGAATAAGAAAGATAAAAGGCACAAAACAAAAACAAAACCTAAATTCAAATCCTCTCAATCCCCATGGCATCAGCTAAGAAAGAAGAGGAAATAGCTGTTGGGCAACGTTGCCAAGTGTGGACACCAGATACTAAAGTTGAGCTATGCTTCACTAACCAATCTGCACAAGCATTGCCTTCCATGAGAGAATGAACAAATGAGAGGTTCCAATCCAAATTCATGAAAGACTTGATAAAATCAATGATGGGAGCATGAGGGTGAGTAGGGAGAACTCCTTCTTCGATGAAAGAGAGACCTACTTTAGAATCAGATTCACAAATCAGGTTACTATAATCATGTTGCCTCGCAAATTTCAGCCTAAAAGCAATAGCTTGAAGCTTCGCATTAATGACTAGTAGCCTTTGTTGAAACACCATAAAATATTACCAATGAGTGAGGTACTTATACTCCCTCCGTCCTAGATTATAAGTAGAATAATGAACTGTTGATGTCACAAGATGCTGCAGTATAACAAAATGAATCTTTCGGGAGTAAGCATTCTCAAAAGTCATATTTTGTTCTTCCACTTCCCAATACGAGGCATAACATATCAGCAATATCAAGAGTTGAGGAATAAAAATTCCAAGACTCCAGCATTAGACGTTTTCTTGATCCTTTAAAATGAACAACCTGCATCCCAGAAATGAAAAAGGAACGATATAATGTCTTAGCAAAAGTTTTCAGGACCAAAATTCCAATTTAACTCCAAATATGGAGTTAGTAATAATCAGACAAAAATACTACCGTTGTAAATGTGCATTATACCTTAATATCCAAAGGCATGCCATGAAATTGACCAGCACCTTCAGGAGGAGTCCAGTTGTATAGAGCACAAGGTAAGAACAATATTGAAGCACCACCGATGTCTTCTTCAGAGAAAGCACCTGCTTTGGCAAACCTGCTGGTGTCAAAATGAGGTTTTGACTTCACAACCCATGCAAGAGCTAACTGATCACCCAGCATGCGGGACGCATTTTTGTATTTTGAAACATAAATTTTCAAAACCTCTTCTAGGAAATGCTTCGCCCTGCATTGGTTCCCAAATTAAATTTAAGAATTAGATACCGGAATAAAAAAGGAAAGATAAATATGGAATTAATAACTAGATACTAGGAAAAGGGGAGGGAAAAATCAAGAAATTTGTATGTCAAAAAAAATCAAGAAAATTAAAAAGATTTACACATTTTCAAACAAAGCTTAGTGGTGAAATAGAATCCAGAAAATAAAAATTAAAAAAAATAACAGAACTGTTACTTCAAAATTCCACACTGCTTTGATGCTTTCCCTCGATGTGACTGTGTTAGTAGCATTCCAATATCAGTAACATCGAAACACTGGCATTAAAATAAAGTGTGTCTTTCTATGTGTAATACTTTTTCCACTATTATTAGTAAACAAGAAAACACCTTAAAGTAAAAGTAAGTGCTATAGTGTAAATATCAAAAGTACTTATTTTTTCTCCTAAGATGAGCATGTCAAGCAATTAGTTGCAGGTCATGTATGTAATCCGGAAAAAGGTTCAATCCAAGTCTGATGCTTGAAAGTTGAAACTAAGTGAAAGCTCCATAAATACTAGCCAAGTACTCTATCTGTCACCAATTCCTTTTTATTCTTTTTTTTTATAGAGTTATGCAGTTGCAATTAAACTAAAACTATAACCTCAAAATTGCATCAGGGGTACCCCTTACTGCAATGAATCCTGAATTCAAAGGTTGAGCCCTGTCAAAGATACTCTTGAAGATATAGGTATTCCTTCCAATCTAATCCTGATTATTTGGCATTGTATTACATCCCCTACCATGAATGTGCTTTGGAATGGGGAAGTCTTAGCTGAATTTATTCCTACTAGAGGCATAAGGCAAGGAGATCCTATCTCTCCTTACCTCTTTGTCCTTTGCATTGAAAGGCTCTTTCAGGTTATTGAACAAGAGGTTTCTGACAACACCTGGAAGCCTATTCAATTATCCAAAGGAGGTCCCAAGATTTCCCATTTGGCTTTTGCGGATGATTTATTGTTATTTACTGAAGCTGATACTGAGCAGGCTAGGCTTATTCACCAGACCCTTCTGAATTTTTGTATGAGTTCAGGTCAGAAAGTCAGTCAAGACAAGACAAGAATCTATTTTTCTAATAATGTTCCTTGGCTACTTAGGACTGATATTTGCAATATTCTTGGCTACAACTCTACAAATGACCTTGGCAAGTATCTTGGAGTTCCTATCTTCCACCAAAGAGTTGGTTTAAACACCTTTAATTTTGTTATTGATAAGGTGAAGCAAAGGCTCAGTAATTGGAAATCAAAAACTCTGTCTATGGCTGGTAGAGTCACTCTTGCCAAGTCAGTGATTCAAGCAATGCCTACCTACGTGATGCAATCAAGTGTTCTGCCTAGGTATACTTGTGATGAGCTTGATAAATTGTGTAGAGGTTTTGTCTGGGGAGATGAGGAAAATCACAGGAAAACTCACTTGATCAATTGGCAGAAAGTGTGCAAACCTAAGGTTGAAGGGGGTCTTGGCCTCAGATGCTCTAGGGATGCTAACTCTGCCTACATGATGAAAGCATTGTGGAATTTTTGCTCTAATCCTGACAGTCTGTGGAGCAAAGTTCTCAGGAGTAAGTATAAGTGTGGTTGGAGGGATTTTCCTAATATTGACTGTAATAGGAAAGGCTCTAATTTCTGGAATGGTCTTGGTCAGTGTTGGAACAATTTCAGGAAGAATCTCAGCTGGGATTTAAGCAATGGTGAACACATTCGGTTTTGGAATGATAAATGGGTAGATAATGGTGATCCTCTCATTGATCAATGCATTACTACTCCTGATGAGAATATCTTGAATCAAACCATAAGTAATTATGTCACTTATGAAGGGAATTGGGATTTTAGTTCTATTACTAACCTTCTTCCTAGTAATGTTATTCATAAGATATCTACTATTAGTCCTCCTATTGCCACCAACAGTGAGGACAAGTTCCATTGGGGTCCCTCCAATGATGGTAGGTTTACCTCAAAATCTGCTTATGCAAGTCTTCAGGAGCACAATTCTACTGGTGCTCATTCTATTTTCAAATCCATTTGGAAGTGGAAAGGCACTGAAAGAATACGATACCTGCTTTGGAAGCTTGGTCACGAGACCTTGTTGACTAATTTGGAAAGACAAAGAAGAACTATGGCAACTTCCAATTTGTGTCCAATTTGCAACATTGAAGCTGAATCTCTATTCCACTGTTTTAGAGATTGTTATAGAAGTAGGAGCCTGTGGGAAAATCTCAGAATCCAAAACAAACACGTTTTTTAACTGTCAAAATTGGAAGACCTGGATTGAAGGTAACTTAAGAAACTCAGGAAAGGAAGGAGATGAGAATCATTGGAGCTTACTCTTTGGTGTGGTTCTGGATTCCTTGTGGAGATCTCGCAACGAATGGGTTTTTGAGCAGAACCAAACCCCTGTTCTGAGTAGTTTGATTGCTATACGGTGTCAAGTTAATTCGATTATGGAAACGATGGATAAGAAAGCCTTGTTGATCCCTAATCCTCTTTCTGTTGCGAACATTGACAACCAACGATGGAAGCCTCCTGAGACTGATTTTGTGAAGCTCAATTGTGATGGCTCTGTTCGTAACAATGGGCGCGAAGCTGGTTGTGGCGGTGTTTGCAAAGACAGCCATGGGAGGTTCCTGTTTGCGTTCTGTCAGAAGTTGGATCCATGTTCAATTGTAGAAGCTGAGTTATGGAGTGTTTATCATGGTCTAAGCTTAGCGTGGGGAAGAGGGTTAACGAAAGTTGTAATTGAAGTCGATTCTTCGGAGGTGATTCGTTTTGTTGAAGAAGGTGATTGTGGCGATGGATCGCTTCAGAGACTGCTTGTTGGAATCATGAATATTGGTAAAGATGAAATTGAATTGGGTTGGTCAAAAGTTGACAGAGACTTCAATTCAGTGGCTGATAGATTGGCCAAGAACAGTTATGTGATAAGGGAGGATCTGTTTGTAATTTTTGATTTTGTTCCGGACTTTTTAGTCCATGTTATTTCTGTGGACTCTGTTGGGCTTGCTAGCTCCTCTATGAATTGATTTTCGTTTTGGGCCTGAGGCCCCTTTTGCGCACCAAAAAAAAAAAAAGAAAACACCTTAAAGTAAAAGTAAGTGCTATAGTGTAAATATCAAAAGTACTTATTTTTTCTCCTAAGATGAGCATGTCAAGCAATTAGTTGCAGGTCATGTATGTAATCCGGAAAAAGGTTCAATCCAAGTCTGATGCTTGAAAGTTGAAACTAAGTGAAAGCTCCATAAATACTAGCCAAGTACTTTATCTGTCACCAATTCCTTTTTATTCTTTTTTTTTATAGAGTTATGCAGTTGCAATTAAACTAAAACTATAACCTCAAAATTGCATCAGGGGTACCCCTTACTGCAATGAATCCTGAATTCAAAGGTTGAGCCCTGTTGTTCCTGAAGGTCAGAGCCAGATGAAAATCAGGGTGGTCACGGAAAATATGCCCTAAATCATCAACAACTGCTATATCAGAATCGGTGAAGATGTAATGAGTGATATCCCTCGGATTCTGAGAAAGTTTCTGAAGCCTTGTTTCTAAAAAAGTCTGTAAAGAAGCAAACACAGAATTATTTACTTTAAAGAATTAAAATTTTAAAATTAACGATAAAACAAGAGTACTAGCTCTAAAGGGGAGACATAACATCAAGGAGAAGGAACGAAGAGGATAGCAAGCACCTCTTGTCTATTGCGGTGCACATAATTGGGGGAAAAGCCAGCTATAATATTGATGTAATAATTAGTGGACATTCAAAGGATGAGAGGGAAAACATTCCACGAGCAATTATTTTTCACCAAAAAATATTCTACTATGGATGCAATGTGATCTTACAATGTAAGACCTGATCCTTTGGAGCATCAACTTGTCTCGTGAATATTCACCTTGTATTGGATACAGAGAGACGCTATTTCTCTGCACTGATAGGTCCGAAACTGGATCTGTGAGAATAATCACTTTGCTCTGGGGCATTGCTACCTGCATATGTTATCCAAACCAATCGTTGAATAACGTCTGTCTGGTGTATTAGTCATAAAATGGGCTCAAGGCCAAATCACAATATGAAATACCCAATATTTGGACCGATTACACGAAGTTAAGCCTGGATTTGAGTATAAAGGAAAATAAACATAAACCGGTACTTTGATTGAGGGGCAGAAGAAGTATCAGCCATTTTATTAACTAGTTACCTGAATGAAGTTAACAAAGACATTCAACACAGCCATTGATCTGTCCACCTTATTATATGAAGCGTTGCCAACAACTGTATTTGATGATTTATCATCTACACTACTGAGAGAAGAATTATAAATCGCAAAGACAGTGACAAATGTAATGTCTCCATCTACACCTAATCTTCCGTTAGAAGAATGGGTCCTGTTAAGTGCTTTTGTCCCTGTGAATTGCAGACATTTGAAGTGCAACATAAGAATCAATAGAAACACAAAAGAAAAGGACAGGATAATTAGGAGTAAAATGCAAAACCACCTGAGTAGTAAAACAAATTATATCATTCAAACACTGAACCTACAAGAAACTACAACTACAATTGGATGTAGTTGTAGTTTCAAATTTATCTAGATTATGATTTGGTGCTTTATTCATGATAAATTTCCCAGTGATGGCCAATTGTGGCATAGATATTTTTATATTGGTCTCTATGTGTAGCTTGTGTGGTTCTCAATCTCATAAAACTTCAGACCATATGTCCTTTCAGTGCAACTTCACTTTTCAAATTTAGGCCTGACTGAGTCTGCCATCAATTTGATCTCCTCTAATGTTTGCCTCACGGGTAATCTCTCTTCCGGTTATATGTCTGATGATGGTCAAGACTTTGTTATTCTTAAGAAGTTCTTGATAACTGGGAAGCAAAGAAAATCTCTCAAAGTTATTGAGGTTAATTGGCATCCTCTCAGTTGTTCTTGAATTGAGGTCAATATTGATGGTTCTACCAAAGGTGCTTCTGGCCCTGCTGCCTGTGGTGTCATTTTTAGAATTAGTTGTGCTGCCACTCTTGGTTGATTTGCTTATCCCATTGGCATTGTGTTAGACCTCTCATTAGAAATGTTTATGAGAGAAAGAGAGCTGTTATTAACTGTGAAGAAGGGCAGGGCTTTTAGTAACTGCCGCATGGCAGTTATCATCTGTTATTAGTTATTATTCTGATTGGTGTGTTTTATTTATGTTTATTATTAAATATAAGCAGTTATTTGACAGTTATTGGATTGTAATAAGTATTGCAAACTGTCACAAGAACAGTTATCTTGTCATTTGGGAATACTTTGGGAATTGGGAGAGACTAGAGAATCTCATATGTTCTCTAGAACTTGTTCTTGTTAATTGTGTGGACTTTGGTTTGTAATTACAGAATCTGTCTCAATAAAAACAGTTTCTGGTTGTGTGTATTTTTCCATTGTGAAACAGTTTCTATCACATTACTAATGTTCTTCATGCTGAATTGTTGGGAGCTATTACTGCTATTGAGTTAGCTGATAGATTTAGATTTAGTTGGGATCCTACTCATTATAGTGGTGCCTTTACATAACCATTTTGTTTAAAAAAATACTATCTATAAAGAGACAAAAGGAACCTTGGCATTGCAAACGATTTGACAATCCTTGGCCAGCAGCAGGACCAAGAACCAGATGATCAAATTTCTTGTTTAGCTGCTTGTGGGGTTCCTCCATATTTGAGTTCTTGCGCAACTCCATGACTGATGAAAAGGCAACAAGTTCAATTGTAAAACTCATTTATACATGAAAGGGAAAGATTTATACTTCGAAAAAAATTGAAGGAATTACCAACCAGAAAACAAATGAGTGAGGAGGAAAATTAATGGAAGGCAAATAACGAAACGACGCCAGCCACTGAAGATTTTCATGCCTAATAGATGCTCACTTGAATTCCAATCCCATGCAAAATAAAGAGGAAAAAACTAATGTACTACAGCCACAGGCACTTCAGCTGCACAAATAATAGAAAATGAAGTTAGGATGGTGTTTTACAATGCGAAAATTATATATACATGAGAAAGCAAAAGATGGATAAACTAAGAAAAAAATAGCGTTCACAGTTGTTCTAGTTAGAGCGTTAGGCCTACCAAAAAAGAAGGGGAAAAATCTCAATTTGGAAAATTGGGGGAATCATGCTAGTTTAAGATACATTATAAAGACAAACTTATACTATATCTCAAACCCCCCAATGGATGTTTCTTAACCAGAAATTCCTTTCTGTAAGCCTCCCTATATAAAACAGTCTGAATACTTATCCTAATAGAAATGTAAAATATATCAGGATGTAAACCAAAGCCTTCTTAAATCTCAAGCCCACCCCCAAACACTCTTCATAACATAGCAAATTTTCTCTTTCTGCCTTCTTTAATTGAATAGAAAGCAGCTCGTACAAAATTGCTAGTGTCCACTGCTCGGCCTGGTCACTATTCGAGTCAAGATGAAAGCATCTCCAATGGATAAATGTAAGGCAATGCTTCTCAACCCTCAACCCAAGTCCTCACTTTCTTCTCTAAGGCAAAACCTTTGGGCAAAAACAAGGGAAATGCGATATCATGTCTTTTTTATCTCCACTATAGTTCAAGCTCTTTGCTCTCTTCTCTAACTCAGACACAGAAAAGTCTTTTGTCTATGAAACAAGCTCTAAAGCAAGCACTTCTTTTCCAGAACTTGGTAGTTGTAGTGGGGAGGGTTGGAGAATATTTCAGGCTATAGACGGTGTAGATTGGTAGCAATTTGGAAGGAGATGAAATGATTTGGTTCTTGAGGGAGTTAACTGTTTGAGATCTATCTTTTTTGGGACTGCAGTATCAAGATAGGGGTCTCGGGCGCATTTGAGCTTCGCATTTACAAAAGTCGTAATGTGATTGTACTGGTGAGCTAGTTTGGAGGAGCGAGCCATTATCGACTAGCTCACTACCTGTAAAGTGGAAACACTCTGTCATAGTCTAGAAATCTTTTTCTAGACTTGCAACTATTTAACTTGTGTAGACCAATGTTAAAAAAATTGGCAAGGGAGCTGGAGTTGAACCAAAAGATACTAAAATAATATTCATAATCTATAAATTTCGTACTTAAAAAATTATATAAAAATAAATCATGTAATAATACTTTAAAGATCTATTAAAATTTCAGAATACAAATTCACATAATTTAACAAGTTTATTCTTCAAAGACCAAGTTCCTTCATTCTTCAAAAAATGATCTTGATGCTAGTATTAAAATTGCCTGTGAAAACAAAAACTACTTGCAACATGATAAAATTGCAGAGTGGGGAGCAGAAGAAGAAAGAATATAAGTATAAAGAAATACAATTATTAAACATTCAGACTTATCAAAATCTCAATCTGAACAGTAATTGTTAATAGTAAAGTTAACGACAAAGTGAAACGCGACAGAATGAATGTGTGTTCTCAATTATATGCCATCGGATTTACCAAACCCCAACCAGAAGTAGAAGAGTGATTCCCGTTCTCAGTTTCTCACTGAAGTAACACCAATGCAAATAAATCGAGGAATGAAAAAACATCTATAATTGGTAATATCTAAAAAGATTGAAAACCTCAAAATCCATTGCTGTAAATGCACGCCCGCTAGTGGGAGCTTGTCTGATGCATCTGGTGAAGGAGGACCGGCGGCCAGGGTTCGGTGACGTGACGGCATCCGATTACTGCGAACAGCAGCAGATCACTGTGAACGACGGCAAACTTGTGGCTTGTACGGCGGTGTGTGAGCAAGCAGTTAGCTTCAGCTACGGGGGGGTCGTGGTCGTGTATACGAGGATGTAAGGTACCCGTCTAAAAATATTTTTCCAAAAGTTGAGTTTCGTTCGATTCAAATTTCCATTTTTCTTTGACAAAAAATTCCATTTTTCTTTTTTGATCACAATTTTTTTTTCAATTTTTCTTATTTGGTAAACCAAGGTATCCCTGCACACAACTGTAAATACTAATCCCGCGAAGTACGCACCGGTGAAAGATCGAACCTATGACCAATAGTTAAGGAGCCCAAATATCTGTCACTTGTGTTGTACCATGTTGGTCTCATATTCAGTGGCCAAAATGATCGTTTACTCAAAAAAAAATGAGTAACTAAATTAGTCTCATAAATGTTACAAGTGATAACCATCTTAGATGCCTCCTTTCCTTTGCAAAAGCATGTGTGACTTAATTAGCCTCTTTAACAAATTGTCTCTACGAAATCTAGGAAAACTGAGTGATAATATTGGTTATGTCATGTGCACCAGCTCTGAATGGGAGTAGGGAGGAATGCAACCCTCAGACAATAATTTGATTGTAGGGTAGAGTCCAATTCTAATGTTTGTGTTACTTTTATAGGCCTTCAAACTTAAAATATCTATTTCATTTTCTAATGCTTGTGAAAATTTTTATAGACTTTCAAACTTAAAATATCTATTTCATTTTCTAATGACTTTTTTTTGACAATTTCATTTTCTAATGACTTGTATTCAATAATGCGGGTATGACACTATATGCTATTGATATTCAGAATCACATACAGAGATCAAATGATACATTAAGATAAACTACTACCAAGCATACAAGTCAGACAAAAATGAGTTATCATTCAAATTGTTTCATTCACAATGGAATAAATACAATCTTTCATTACTCTACCTTCTGCATATGCCTACTGAGATACAATTTTAGTGTGTAGTGTTTTCTCAGTATGAATTGATGACATTTCATGCCAAACTTGAGATGGGTGTATAGGAAAACTCGTTATGCTTCATAACCTCAAGCTATCCAATTTAATAGAGTTATTTTATTGTCAAATATACAACTATAATAGAGTTATTTTATTGTCAAATAAAAAGTAACTACACTAAGACACAGAAAAACAGAGACAGGAAAACAGACTGAAACATACTGAGACAGAGAGAAATTATACAGAAAATACACCAAAAAATTCACACGAAATTCCGAAGGCAGCAAAAAAAGAGAATAGTAACAGGTTGCAGCAGTGTCAATAACAATAAAAGGAATAACAGAGGCTGGAATAAATGGTTGGCCCTTGTTGTTCTTCATTGTTTTTTTCATTTTTTAAAAAATACATGTGTATGTTTAAATTATACAAGTTCTTTTGATCAAGTAAGTTATTATGTTAATTATTGAAAACTGAAGCATGTGAATAAAATGTTAGCACTGGTGTTCTATTTTTTTTTTGTTGTTTTATTATTATTATTTTAAAAATACTGTTCGTATTAGTGATCAAATTAGGAATTAGGGTTAAAAAAATAACAAACGAAATTAGAGAAAATAACAAAAATAGGATTAAAACCAGAGTTAGCTTAATAAAACAGTTTCAAAATTAGGTTTTTTTTTTCAGTAATAATCAGATCCTTTTTTAAAAAATTCAGAATTCGGGGTCTCTTTTAGATTTCAGATCTGACATAATATTAGGGTTTTTAAAAAAAAAAAATCACTTTGAGATTAGGGTTCTAACCACAAAGATCAACAAAAATCAAAATAAAAGAACAGAATAGAAGAAGATTAGAAACCGAGGAGGGGAAGAAAAATCGAAAAAAAGAGAAACTAAAACATAGAGGCTTACCGTGTAGATCCGGCCACAGTCACCACCGCGAAAACGCCACCAACCACCGGGAAATCGCCACCAACCACAGGGAAATCGCCCTTCGTTGCGTGACTTTTCCTCTCCTCGCGCGTTTCTCTCTCTCCTCGTCACGTTTCTCTCCCTTGCCGTGAAACACGCCGGAAGCAGCGCCGAATACACCGCCGGAAGCAGCGCCGGAAATCGCGCCCCACCTCTCTCTCTCTCTCTCTCTCTCTCTCTCTCTCTCGGCGCCGCTGAAACAGAGAAGAGAAGAGAATGTTGAAATTAGGCATGGCAACTTAACCCATACCCGCGGGGACCGACTCAAACCCACCCCGATTTGATGGGTTTTCCCCGCTTTGACTGGGTTTGGGTTTTCCCCGATATGAAAATACGGGGACGGGACGAGTAATGGGGATATAGGTCCCGTCCCCGAACCCATCCCCGAACCCGCCCCGAATGTATGAAATTACACTAGTACCCATCTAAAATTAGAAACCCTCATAGATCATTTCAATAGCATTTGGAGGAAGAAAGAAGACAACATTGATGTGACTACTTGTTTTACAAATTTTAAAATTTCAATGAACAATTATGTAATTTGTACTCGGTTATGTTGTTGTTTTGATAATTTGAATTACCCGTTAATTTAGAACATTGATATTTATATGTTGATATGCAACGTCATTGCTATACGTTGACATTTTGGTATATGCACTAGTATTGCATTGGTTTTATGTTGTTGTGATAAATTTTGGGTTTTGGGCGGGTTCGAGCGTGGGATAAATTTTGGGTTTGGGGGCGGGTTCGGATTTGGAACAGGTAAAAACTACTTTTAAATTTTTAAAAATTGATTCCATTGCGGGGACAGGGTTGGGACGGGGATCCCCGAACCCGTTGGGTATGGGGATGGGGATCAAATTTTCATCCCCGTTGGGTTTGGGTAGGGGAATGGGGATGAATATGGGATTCGGGGATGGGGATGGGGAATGTTAAACCCGTCCCCGCCCCGCCCCATTGCCATGCCTAGTTGAAATGAATTTAGGGTTTGCTGTTTTTTTTTTGGGTCCAAATTGCCTGATTCTCAATGATAGTGGGCAAGGCCCAAACCAGAACAATCACAGATTGAAATAAGTGGGTGCAACTACCGGCCCAACTAACCAAACAACTGTTTTTGGGTTTAAGTGTTGTGTAATGGGCCTCTGGTTCAGTTTCAGTCTTTTTTTATATATAAAAATCCTGATTACTAACAACACCCACTCGTTTGACTGCATACAACTCCCTGCGTGACCTTTTAAACACACTTCCCTTTTTTTATATACAACCCCCTGCGTTTTTTTTAAATACACTCTTTTTATTTATTTATTACTAGTATGCTTTACCCGTGCCAGCACGGGTCAACGTTTAAGAATGGACAAATAGTTGGCATTTGTTGACGAAATTCGTAGAACAATTTTTTGTCGTAAAAAGGGTTTTGTTTATGAAACCTTGGCTATTCAAAATTCTACATACAATTTCAGTGTCGAATATTGCCTTGTAAATAGTTTATTTTATGAGCAAAATTAAGCTACTATCTAACACATATCCCCTAAAAATCAATTTAACGTAACCAATTCTATATATATGTATTCACGAAATATGCCAATATATATATATATATAGTACTTTGTTTAACTTGTTTAATTTCTTTTTTGTCGGCAAGGCTTGATTGACCCATAAAAATTATAAATCAGTTGTTGGAAAATATTAGTGTTGGGACATAAGAAAAAATGTGCAATTTTCTTTGGTCACGTTATTATAATTTCGTATAGGCTATAAAATTAGATAAGTTTATTAAAATTAAAAAAGTTAGTCATACTAAAATGATCAAAATGGAATTGTTGGGGCAATGTAAAAGGGGAATTTAGTGTATTTTAACTTAATATAGTATAAGCAACAGTAATTAACCCAATATAAAAAAGGAGCGTAATGGGAGGATGAGCCCCAATCGCTCAACCACACCTTCTCGATTCTTGGTTCTATTAATTATAATAATGAAAAAGGTGCATTCAGGTTTGTGTTATTGGTGTTTCCTAACATTAATGAGTGCAATATCAATTTTGAATAATTAGCTCTTGATTAGGCGAAAATCAGATAAAAAATTATCGCACTTTGTACATTAGGAGTACATTAAATTTCATAATGAAAGACATTTGAATTTCATATTAAATTATTAATTGGTTTCGTTTAATTTTTGGTATTAGGAGCGTGGTTCTTTAATACAATCATTGAAAAATATCCAGGGATTAATGCAAAAAGAATATATTATTGTTGTTTAGGTTAGGCTTTGAAAAATTAAATTAAATTCCTCATTTGAAAATGTTATATTCAACTTTTTAATGTGGAATACAAAAAAATTATAAGAACTTTAACTCGGTATTCTGAAAATCAAAATAGATTAGTTGGTTTGACTAAAAAATTGCAGATCATATATATATATATATATATATATATATATATATATATATATATATATATATATAGTTTATCTAACTCAAAGTAAAATAAAATGATCGAATAACTTAGAACTGATGGAAAAAAAGAAGTTAAAAACTAATGCAAATTATCATTTTATTTTCAATTATCATTTTGAATTGTCAATATGAATTCATACCATTTTGAATTATCAGCTTCATTTCAAATTATTACCATTCCTGTTCATCTGGCCATTAATATGCTTTTAGGGGGTTAATTCTAGCATTAAATGTTTTGTGAGCAATTATTTACTACAAGCTGGTTTTTAACAAATCAATAATCCTGACCGTTCAAACTGTAGCCGCAATTTTAAGGCATCCACACCGTTAATTCCGTCCATGTGGATTTTCTCTGCAATCGTAGCCGTTAGTGAAATAGGTTGTGCTAATGTGTCACGCATCGGAAGGATTGCTGCTGAGGTGGATATGACGTAATGATGATGTAATTTCCGTGAAATTGTGACGTGTACAGGACCATGTGGTTATCCATGGTTTAGTATAATTAAGATCAAGATTAAGATTAAGATTAAGATAAGATTTATTTTGTTTTGTTTCTTTTTAAAATAAATTAATCTCTTTTTACAAAAAACCTATAAAATACATAAATAATTTCGAATAGGGGATTAAATCGACCGTACAGTCGGGTTAGTCAGCTCTTTAGGGTCACGAATGAACCGTTACGGATCAGACCCCAAAGCCTCTATTTGAAATAAACAATTTTAAAAATAAAAAATATCTACACATCTCGTTCAATAAAACAAAACAACAATTTTTCAAAATAGGGGAATAAGTCGATCGTACGATCGGGTTGGCCAATGTTCTTGGATGGATGAACCGCTACGGATCAAAAGTCCTAGAACCCCCTAAAATAAAAAACACAAACCAACAAAACATTTACCAATAACTACGTAGCTTTGATTTCTCCATCGCACCTGGAGATACGTAGGAGCAGGGGCCCACTCCTGTCAAGCACAAAAAACAAAAACAAAAATTGTTTGTCTCCATGTTCTAGAAATTGTGATATTTCTCAGTATGAAAAACATAAGAAATGTCTAAACAACTATCAACCTATCTTATAGGGAAAGGGGCATACCTGTGGTTAGGGAGGCTTGGTTAACTGACAGCATTGAAAAACAAGAACCACAACCTTTAGAAGCTTATGATCTTGTCTCTGATCTTTCTGTGAATGGCAAGGGAATCCCTTGGGATAAACAAGATCCTGGGGAGGAGGCTATTGAATCACTCTCAGCAGAAGTACATTACTTACTTTTTCATACTACTATTTTTATTGTTACTATTATTTGTGTTTGATAAAATTTGGTTTGTGGTAACAGCTCAAGCTTTATGGGAAGAGAGGGGTGTATAAAGATACAAAATTGCAGGAGCAAGGTGGAGAGATAATTGAAAGAGATGGAATATTGTACAACTGTGCCTTCTCTATTTGTGACCAAGGAAGAAAACTTAATGAGTAATAATAATACTATGAAAAATAATGCAATTTTAGTCCATCTTGACATTTATTTATAAGACAACTATACCTAATTAATCCTGTTAATTTGTTGCAGCTATTGTATCATGCAACTGATTGTTGTCCGAGAAACTCGTTTGCATCTCTATTTCAAAAAAGGGAGAGTAGGGGATGATCCAAATGCAGAGGAGAGATTAGAAGAGTTTGAAAATCTGGACAATGCTATGAAAGAGTTTGTTAGGCTCTTTGAGGAAATAACAGGAAATGAATTTGAATCATGGGAAAGAGAGAAGAAGTTCCAGAAGAAGCCATTGAAGTTTTACCCTATTGACATGGTATATATATATATATATATATATATTCTCTCCCTTATATGATTAATGATTTATCCATGCCACTTCTGATTTAGCTTTATGGCACTGAATAGGATGATGGAGTAGAAGTTAGACATGGGGCACTAGGTCTTAGGCAGCTGATAACTCTATTTTATATAGAGTTATTTATACAACTAAACCTAAATAATTGTTTGAAATCAAACATAAATTAAGTAAATATCATAGAAGAAATTAGATAAACAAACATTAAAGGATAAAGCAAGTGGTCATTCACAATATTAAGCATGATGTCTTGATATTGGTATGTTTGATATGTTTGTGAGTATTCTCAGATAAAACATCTACATTGGAAGAACACAATACACAAAGTAAAAGATTTCATCCAAATCATCCAGTGCACCTGCACTGCATGCACCTGCACTTGATGCAGCTGCACTGCATGCAGCTGCACCATTCTGCGAATGGTAGAAAAAGGCCAACACCGGAAGCACCTCAAACCAAAAGAAGACAAAGGCACCTCCAAATGACATTATAGCTGATCCACAATCACATGGGGCACATGGAAACTTTATAAAGGAGGCGCCCACAATGGATGACCACTTGAAGAAATCATTTCATGAACCATATGGCAAGCTCTAATTGGACCACTCTTGATATTTGAGTATGAAACTCAAATTGCTTTTTCAAAGGCTGAAAAGTAACCATGGTTTGGTTAACTCAAATCAGCAAGGAAACCTCACTTGAAGGAAAGCTCAAAGCCTATATAAAGACCTTCATTCTTCACTTGAAAGAGAATCGACTATCTCATATATCATATAATCTCTTTTTCACATTTCTACACTTTTAGAATTTCTTGTACTTTTATTTTCAAGTTTTTAGTTCTAATTTCCTAGATAGTGGCAAGGAGAAAAGGAAGGAATTGACGACTTCTCCCTTCTCTTCTTCATAAATATAGAAAGAAGATCAGTGCACCTGCATTGCTTGATGCAAGAAAGCTTCAATATTGTAAACTCTACTTTGTTGTTCTTTCTTGATAATTTCCATCACCTCAATATGTTTTATTCAATCTCTTTTCATCTTGCAATGTCTATCATGAGCTAAGTTTCTTTAGTTGAGATTTGCTAGTCTTATAATGATCTTTTGAGAAAGTTTAAGTGTCATTTGTGTGTTGCATGTACTTTTGATTCTTGTGTTTTACTACATCCATCTTATTTTAAGGTTGATCGCTTAAAATGAGTAGAGTTATATTCACAGATATGGTTTATAACTAGAAATCAAGAATCAATAGGGGCAAGCGTTTAATAAAGCCTTTATTAATTTGTTTAATAAAAGAAGCTTCTTAATTCCATGTTAATTCTAGAAATAGGATAACATAGCCCTTAGGATTAAATCAGCAAGTATTTCAAGGTCAAGAGTGGATTTATTTAGCACACCTAGACATAGGAAGCTTGTAAAACAACTTTTGAAATAGTAGCTGAAAAGCACACAACTGATGCAGCTGCATCCAGTGCACCTGCACCACACGAATGCACTTAACACTTAAAAGAGAGTTATTTGATGAAAGCATCTCAACTATATTTCTCCACTAATTTCCTCTCTATTGTTTAGTGTCATTTTAACTTCATTTCAACTTCAACCAAAACCAAACATTCTGAATAGTGTAGTTGCACTAATTTGCATTTCTTTACAACAATATATAAGAGTTAATCCAATCTCTGTGGGTTCGATCTTATTATACTACTTGTTTGTGACTGTGTATACTTGCATACGTTTTTCAGCACACCAAGTTTTTGGCGCCGTTGCCGGGGATTGGCAATAATTTTTTCTTATTGTTTTGAAGAAAGTAGATTAGTGTTTATTTTGTTATTCCGTGTTTTGTTTTCTGTGTAGAAACAGGTGCATCTGCACTAGCTTATGCCCAGAGACAAACCACCAGAATTTGAGTTTAATCCAGAGATAGAAAGACAGTTTAGAAGGTTGCGTAGAATCCAAAAAGAAAGGCTGCAAACCTACAGCAATACCATGTCTCAACAAGGTGAAGGAGAAGGCTCAAGACCAACCTCAGTCAGAGGTGGTCCTGGATCACAACGAGATGCTGAAGCAGATCACAGGAATCAATTTATTCACATGGGACCAATAGGTATGATTAATGATAGAGATAGACCTATGAGAGATTATGCTATGTTTGATCATCAAAACATGCAAACAAGCATAGCAAGACCTCACATAGATGCTGTCCACTTTGAATTTAAACCTATGATGTTTCAAATGCTGCAAACAATTGGTCAATATGGTGGATATCCTCATGAGGATCCCCATGAGCATTTAAAACAGTTTTTAGAAATATGTAGTAACTTTATCATACCTGGTGTTAGTGAAGATGCATTTAGACTTAAGCTATTTTCATATTCTTTGAAAGATAAGGCTAAATCATGGTTAAATTCATTGGAGCCTAATTCTATTCATGCATGGACTGAAATGGCTGAAAAGTTTTTAGCAAAATATTTTCCACCCATTAAAAATGCCAGAATGAGAAATGATATTACATCTTTTAGACAAAAAGAACAAGAATCATTGTTTGAAGCATGGGAAAGATGGAAAGAACTTTTGAGAAAATGTCCACATCATGGTCTTCCAGTCATTATTCAAATGGAAACTTTTTATAATGGTTTGGAACCACAAACTAGAGTAATGCTTGATGCATCATCCGGTGGTGTTTTGTTAAATCTTTCCTATAATGAAGCATGTGAACTAATTGATAGAATTGCTACCAATAGTTCTAGTTGGCCTACTGAGAGGGTGAGTGCCCAAAAGAAACCATCAGGGGTACATGAAATCAGTGAAATATCTGCCCTATCTGCTCAAGTAGCCTCACTAGCAAATCTGGTTAAAAACCTCAATAGTAACAGTGCACCTGCATCTAGTGCAGCTGCACTAGCTGAGAACACTGCAGCAGCCATAGAACAAGCCCCTCCAAGAACAGTAAGTTGTGTCTATTGTGGGGGAGGTCACCTTTATGAGGAATGTTCTAGCAACCCTATCTTTGTGAATTTTGTAGGATATAATAAAAACAACAACCCTTACTCTAATACCTATAATGCTGGTTGGAGGAACCACCCAAATTTCAAGTGGAATAACAATAATGCCAGTACACCTGCACCAAGTGCAGCTGCACCAGCAATTTCACCAGCATTTCAATCTCAGAATTACCAAAGGCCACAACAACAATTTGCTACTGATAACTCCTTAGAAGGTCTGCTTAAAGCTTTCATTAATGAAAATAGAACAACTAGGCAAGCTCATGAAGCTTCAATCAAAAATTTGGAGAATCAGGTAGGTCAGTTAGCTACTGCTCTGTATCAAAGGCCAGCAGGTACACTACCATCAAATACAGAAGCAAGTCCATCTAAGAGGCCAGGTAAGGAACAGGTAAAAGCTATCTCTCTCAGAAATGGGAAAGATCTTGCAGAACCATATGAGAATGAAGGTACAGGTAAGGGAGAAAAAAATAAAAATTCTCAAGATGCAGAAGCATCTGATGCATCTGCATCTCATCAAGTACCAACTCCAAGGTTAGTTCCTGAATATCCTCCTCCTCCTTATCCTCAAAGATTAAAAAAGGCACATGAGGAGAAGCAATTCAGTAAATTCTTAGATGTTTTTAAACAATTGCATATCAATGTTCCTTTGCTTGAAGCATTACAACAAATGCCTAATTATGCTAAGTTCATGAAAGATGTCCTTTCAAAGAGGAAAAGATTAGGTGATTTTGAAACTGTTGTCATGTCTAAGGAATGCAGTTTAATATTACAAAATAAACTTCCAAGAAAATTGAAAGATCCTGGTAGCTTTACCATTCCATTTTCAATAGGCAAGCTCTATACAGGTAGTGCATTGTGTGATCTAGGTGCAAGTATTAACTTGATGCCTAAATCAGTCTTTACACAATTAGGAATTGGTAATGCTAAACCTACAACTGTAACTTTGTCACTAGCAGATAGGTCAATAGCTTACCCAGAAAGAATCATTGAAGATGTACTGGTAAAGGTTGACAAATTTATATTTCCTGCAGATTTTGTTATCCTTGACTTTGTTGCAGATAAAGATGTACCAGTGATTCTTGGAAGACCATTCCTAGCAACAGGAAAAACATTGATTGATGTTCAAAGAGGAGAACTGACCATGAGAGTAAATGATCAAGAGGTGACTTTCAATGTGATGAATGCTATGAAGTATCCTGCAGAAGAAAGAGAAGAATGTTCAGCAATCATCTCTCTTGATTTTTTAGTACAAAAACAATTCAACAAGCAGTATGACCACCTCACCAGTGCACTTGCACCAGATGCAGCTGCACTACCAGAAGAAAAATTGCCAGAAAAAGGTATACTGCCAAAGGAAGAATCAACACCTAAGGTATGGGCTAGAACTTATGAATCTCTTAATTTAGAAAATCCCAACCTTAAAAAGAATTTACCATCAGTTGAACAACCTCCTAAATTAGAATTGAAAGAATTGCCAAAACATTTGAAATATGCTTTTTTAGGAAAAGATAATACTCTACCAGTGATTATTGCATCTGATCTATCCATAGATCAGGAGAATGATCTCATAAATACCTTGAAAAAGCGTAAAAAGGCTATAGGTTGGCAAATGGCAGACATAAAAGGAATTAGCCTTTCAATTTGTATGCATAGGATAATTTTAGAAGAAAATTCTAAAAATAGCATAGAAGGACAAAGAAGGCTAAATCCAATTATGAAAGAGGTTGTTAAGAAAGAAATTATAAAATGGTTAGATGCTGGAATCATATACCCCATATCAGATAGTGCATGGGTTAGCCCTGTACAATGTGTTCCTAAGAAATGGGGTGTAACAGTCATAGCCAATGAAAAAAATGAGTTGATACCAACAAGAACTATCACAGGGTGGAGAATTTGTATGGATTACAGAAAACTCAATAAGGCCACAAAGAAGGATCATTTTCCTTTGCCTTTCATTGATCAAATGCTAGATAGGTTAGCAGGAAAAGAGTTTTATTGTTTCTTAGATGGTTATTCAGGTTACAATCAAATTGCAATAGAACCTAAGGATCAACAGAAAACTACTTTTACATGCCCCTATGGCACCTTTGCATTTGGAAGGATGCCTTTTGGTTTATGTAATGCACCTGCCACCTTTCAAAGATGCATGATGTCTATATTTTCTGACTTCATTGAGCAATCAATGGAAGTTTTCATGGATGATTTTTCAGTTTTTGGAGAAACATTTCCTTTATGTTTATCAAATTTAGAAAAAATTCTCCAAAGATGTGAAGACACCAATCTTGTGCTCAATTGGGAAAAATGTCATTTTATGGTACAAGAAGGCATTGTACTTGGACATAAGGTATCAAAGAAAGGATTGGAAGTAGACAAGGCTAAAATTGAAGTCATTGACAAATTGCCACCTCCATCAACAGTTAAAGGAATAAGGAGTTTCTTAGGCCATGCTGGCTTCTATAGAAGATTTATCAAAGATTTTTCAAAAATTTCTAAACCATTGTGTAATTTGTTACAACAAGATACACAATTCAACTTTGATGAATCTTGTATGGAAGCATTTCAAAAGCTTAAAAAGGCACTGATAACTGCACCAGTGATAGTAACACCAGACTGGAGCAGGCCCTTTGAATTAATGTGTGATGCTAGTGACTTTGCAGTAGGAGCAGTCTTGGGGCAAAGGTATGATAAAATCTTTCATTCAATTTATTATGCTAGCAAAACCTTAATTGAAGCTCAAATGAATTATACTGTGACAGAACAAGAACTATTAGCAGTGGTATTTGCATTTGATAAGTTTAGATTTTACTTGGTTGGTACTAAAGTAATTGTCTATACTGATCATTCTGCCATCAAGTACTTGCTTACAAAGAAAGATGCAAAACCAAGGCTAATTAGATGGGTTCTCCTCCTTCAAGAATTTGATCTTGAAATCAGAGATAAAAAGGGGGTGGAGAACCAAGTAGCTGACCATTTATCTAGGTTAGAAAATGAGAATGCAGGTACACAAGAAATCAAGGAGAATTTTCCAGATGAAAAATTGTTAGCAATAACCTCACCTGCATCCAGTGCACCACATGCAGATACACCATGGTATGCTGACATTGTTAATTACCTTGTGAGTAAAGTTGTACCAGTGGACATGAGCTATCAACAGAAGAGGAGATTCTTTCATATAGTAAAACAATACTATTGGGATGATCCTTACTTATACAATATGTGTCCAGATCAAATAATGAGGAAGTGTGTATCAGAAACAGAAAAACAAGCAGTACTCCTGCACTGTCATGCTGCACCTTATGGAGGTCATTTTGGAAGTCATAGAACAGCTGCTAAGGTATTACAATCAGGTTATGTCTGGCCTACTTTGTTTAAAGATGCTTATTCTTTGGTCAAAACCTGTGATAAATGCCAAAGAAGTGGAAATATATCTGCTAGACATGAAATGCCCAGAACCAATATTTTAGAAATTGAACTTTTTGATGTTTGGGGCATGGATTTCATGGGACCATTTCCACCTTCTTTTGGAAATCAATATATTTTAGTAGCTGTTGATTATGTTTCTAAGTGGATTGAGGCAGTAGCATTACCTAACAATGATGCCAAATCAGTTAGTAAATTTTTACAGAAAAACATTTTTACAAGATTTGGCACCCCAAGAGCTATCATCAATGATGAAGGTTCTCATTTTTGCAATAAACTAATTGAAAATCTTCTTGCAAAATATGGGATCAAACATAAAATTGCCACTGCCTATCATCAACAAACAAGTGGACAAGCTGAACTATCCAATAGGGAAGTTAAAAGAATGCTTGAGAAAATGATAGGACCAAATAGGAAAGACTGGTCTTTACATTTAGATGAAACATTGTGGGCATATAGAACTGCATTTAAAACACCATTAGGAATGTCCCCCTATAGGTTAGTCTATGGCAAAGCATGCCATTTACCTGTTGAGTTAGAAAACAAATCTTATTGGGCCATAAAAAAGCTGAACTTTGATCTCAATAAGGCAGGTGAAGAAAGGTTTTTGGAACTAAATGAGTTAGAAGAATTTAGACATTTCTCATATGAAAATGCTAAAATTTATAAAGAAAAGACCAATTTATGGCATGATAAAAAAATTCAGAGGAGAGAGCTTAAGGAAGGAGGATTGGTCCTATTATATAATTCTAGGTTGAAATTATTCCCTGGAAAATTAAAGTCAAGATGGTCAGGACCCTTCCAACTAGTTAAAATATACCCTCATGGTGCAGTGGATTTATATGATACAAAATCAGATACCACTTTCAAAGTGAATGGTCTCTGAGTCAAAATGTACTATGGTGAGCATGTGGTGAGAGATAAAGGCACCACTTATTTCAAGAATCCTTGAGAAAGAAATGAAAAAGTCAGGCTGTAAAGACTCTTAAAACAAGCGCTTGTGGGAGGCAACCCACAACTTTTTGATAAATATTAGTATTTTTTGTGCAATTTTATGGTTTTTCAAGTGTTTTGTAGGATACAGGTATTGGTGCAGCTGCACCTCATGCACCTGCACTTCAAGCACCTGCACTGCATGCACATGCATTGCGTGAAAATCCACCGTTTTAGGCACTTACATCCTTCACTCAAAATTACTTAGGAGAATAATTTTCAAAGATTTCCAGCACATCAGAGAAGTAATCACGACCAATGGCTAAGATGATGTGCTGTTACACCTAGTGTAACACGTGTCTTATGGCATGATAACCCACTTAAACCCAAACGGCTACTTAGCCATCACATCAATTCCCATTAACCTCTCCTCAATCCGATTTTAATAACCCACTTCCCCATTAATCTAACCGTTACTTCCACCTCTCTCTCAAAATCGTAAAATCATCCCAAAACTCTCATAAACACAAAACTTCTGAAACCATCCCAAAACTTCAATCATCCCTAACCTCTAGCAAATCAAACCCAGAAACTTGAAATCTTTCAAATCAAAATGGTGAGAAAGCAATCTGCTACCAAAACTTCTGGCAGTCATGCCTCAGTTGCAGGAGCATCATCAAAGCCAGTTTCAAAGACAACTTCCGCAACTGCCATTGACGAAGAAAGCTCACATTTTTGGACAATGAACATGCTGCCAGAACGAGGGTATAATTTAGCCAAAGCAAGCCAATCTTTCCTCTCAACAGTGGAAAATCTCAAATGGGAACTGTTTGTGCAACACAAGATCTATTACATCGAGCAGGTCAGAGAATTCTATGCAGGTATTCAAGATACCAAAGGAGGTAAAATTATCCCTCACTCCATTGTTAGAGGTAGAAAGGTATTCTTTGATTCTGAAAGGATTAACAATCATTTCATGTTGATTTGTGACTCTGAGGATTTTGAAAACAAAGTTAAACATTTTGGAAAAAAGGAAATGACTAAGGTTATGTCTAGAATTGCTATTCAAGGGGCTCCTTGGGAGAAATTTACACACACTGAATTTAAAATGAAAAGTAGATATTTGATTCCAGAATTAGGAAATTGGCATTTATTCATTGATGCCTCTATCCTCCCTACTTCACACACTTACACATTGACTAAGGAGAGATTGCTTCTCCTAGATGCAATCTTGACTGAAACCAATGTTGATATAGGTAGAATTATTTCAAGAAAAATATTGGATTTTGCTGTGAAAGATTCTGGATATCTGTTCTACCCTTGCTTGATCAATGAACTGTGTAGAAAACAAGGAGTTAAGATAACTGAAACAGAGCAACTACAAAGAAAGTTTCCCCCTGGTGCACTCACTGCAAATTTCAAAGAAAAGAAGAAACAAGAAGTTGGTACAGTGATACATAAGCACTTTGTGCAGAAAATGAAGGCAGTGTGGAAATTTCAGGATGAGCAGCATGATTGGCTCCAACTCAGGTTGAGAGAAATATCTGACAAGGAAACTCAATTGGAAATTTCAGTTTTTCCAAAATGGGTCTTAGAAGAAGGTGAGCAGGAAGACTTAGAAGAAGAACAAGAGGAGAGTGAGAAGGAGATAAGAAAACCAAAAAGAAAGAGAGGAGGTAAGAAAGATTTGAAGGGAAAGAAAAAATTGAGTGAGGAAGAACCTATAGTGGAGAGTGAAGAAGACACTGAGGAGGATGAGGATCTGCAGAATGTGGCAAACCAGATAGACAGAGATGAGGAGGAAGATGAAGAAGAAACTGACTTTGAGGAGGAAGAAGTTGAAGAAGATGTCACTATGGAACAGGTAGCAAGACAAAAGTATGCTAAAAGAACAAGAAGGCAAGAACAACCACCATCATCACCCAAATCACCACATCAAAAATCACCTCATCAGAAATCACCAACCACACACACCTCACCACCTAGACAACAATCACCTACACCTACTCAAAATGATCCTGAACCAGAAAAAGGAAGTGACAACCCCACAAATGATCCATCAAAATCAGAATTTCAACCAAAAATTCCAACAAAACAAACCTCAACTGGCCCAATCATCACCCCTATGAACTTAACAATTGAAAAAGAAACTGTTTTGCAGGTTATTGAAGAAAATATACCTGGTGAAAAAGAAACAAGTTCGGAGGAGGAAAGAGCTGGAGAACCTGATAAACCAGCAGCTGGTGCAATTGCATGTGATGCACCTGCATCTCATGCAGCTGTATTCCAACAAGTGCCTACGGTGACTGCCATTTCAACCGATCCCAATGCCACAATTAAACTTGTGCTGCAGGCTTGATGCAAAGAAGAGGGCAGAAATGAGCAACACCCAGAAATTATCTAAAAAGGTGGTTGGAGTTGCAAGGAATGAGGAGGAGAACCCTAAGGCAAGTGAAGGTGAAGTTGTTAGTGAAGGAAAAGCTGCAGAAAAGCTCCCCCAGGAAAATCCAAAGGTAACAGATGCAGGAACAATTAAAGAACCTGCCCAAGAAGACCAACCTGAAGCTGCTAAGGACCCAGAGCAACCAGCCATGGATGAGCCAGTTGCTGTTCACAAACTAGCTGATGCAGCTGCATCTGATACAGCTGCACTGGAAAATCTTGCAGAAACAGCAACAGTAACTGCTGCACCAGCATCCGAAGCAGCTGCATTAGAGCCACAGGAGCCAAAGACAAAGAAACAGAAGGTCAAGCATGCTCCAATCAGATCCAGCTCAAGGCTCAGGAGTGGAGCCAAGAAAGAGTAAACTTTTAATGTTGTTTATTATGTTTTGCTATATTTTACTACTATGTTTGTACTGTTAGAGTCCCATCCCATATGTATTTACATCCCCCTTCCCATCCCACATGTATTAACCCCCCTCCCCATTTTGGAACAATTTCTGGTCTTTTGGCTACTCAACTTAGAGCAGTGAGGACACTGCTCACTCTTAAGTTGAGGGGGAAAACTTCATGAAAACATTATGCATGTGTGGTAGTATGTTTAATTATAACTAAGTGTGTTGTTTTAGTATCTGTATTAGTATTTATGTCTATGTTCAAAATGTTGTTTTCAAAAGTCAATCTTTCAAAAGTCAATCTTTCAAAAACAGAAGCTATAATTAGGATTTGATGATTTTGAAGCATGATCAGCTTAAAAATTCTTTTCCACTGAAACTTTGCATGGCTTGTTTGAATTAAATTTCAATGATGAAGAAGAGAAAAAGAAAAAGCCCACGATTTTTCAAAAATAACCAAGGTTATTATCACTTCACCACATAAACTGAATTTCAAAAGGAACCTTGCTATTTTTTAAAAAAGCTATCTGATGCAAGAGGAAATTTTTAGAAAGCTAAGGTCAAAAACAATTTTTTAGTAAAAATATAGAAGAGCATAAAGACTTAAGTTTGGGGGAGTTTTCATGAATACAAAGGCTGTGGTATGAAAAAAATTTAGAGTGGTCAATACAATAGGTTAGCCCAAATACTACCAAAAATTACTCAAAAAGCTATATTGCCTGAGTCATTAAACTGTACCTGTTCCAATAGTGCATTTGGTCAAGAAAAAGAAGAAAAGAAAACAGAATTGACCAAAGAAAAAAGTATGCATAAGGAGGTCAGTGAGGAGGGCAATATGTGCAACAAAAATTTAAAAGTAGTATCCAGTGCAGCTGCACTTAATGCACCTGCATCGTTAAAACACAGTGCACCTGCACTAAAGAAAAGTGATGCACCTGCACTGAAGAAAAGTGATGCACCTGCACCTCATGCATTTGCATCAAGAAAAAGAACCACCAAAAACAGAAAAATTGTATTGATCCAACAGTTTTGAAATACCCACTCAAGCCCTTTGTTGTACTTAAAGCCCTTCAAGTCTTGGGAATTTTGTGAGTCTAATCTATATTTTGAAACCTCTTGTGTTTTGACCGAACGTAATCTAGAAATTTCCAAAGGTTAAAGAAAAACTTTTTATCTAGTTTGGAACTGATTGATTTTCAGTGAAAGCACACACTCACATAAATGAGTTCTAATAACTTTGGATGTTTTGGAATTTCAGAAGCACAAAGACAAAATTTCTGAGAAAAGAAGTTCATTCAGTTATGCAATTTTTTCTTGAAAATTTTTGAAAAGATATGAGCTGATCTGTTCTTCTTAATTAGAGAAATCTAATTTAGTTTTCTTTTTGTTATTGCTTGAGGACAAGCAACAATTTAAGTTTGGGGGTGTGATAACTCTATTTTATATAGAGTTATTTATACAATTAAACCTAAATAATTGTTTGAAATCAAATATAAATTAAATAAATATCATAGAAGAAATTAGATAAACAAACATTAAAGGATAAAGCAAGTGGTCATTCACAATATTAAGCATGATGTCTAGATATTGGTATGTTTGATATGTTTGTGAGTATTCTCAGATAAAACATCTACATTGGAAGAACACAATACACAAAGTAAAAGATTTCATCCAAATCATTCAGTGCACCTGCACTGCATGCACCTGCACTTGATGCAGCTGCACCATTCTGCGAATGGTAGAAAAAGGCCAACACCGGAAGCACCTCAAACCAAAAGAAGACAAAGGCACCTCCAAATGACATTATAGCTGATCCACAATCACATGGGGCACATGGAAACTTTATAAAGGAGGCGCCCACAATGGATGACCACTTGAAGAAATCATTTCATGAACCATATGGCAAGCTCTAATTGGACCACTCTTGATATTTGAGTATGAAACTCAAATTGCTTTTTCAAAGGCTGAAAAGTAACCATGGTTTGGTTAACTCAAATCAGCAAGGAAACCTCACTTGAAGGAAAGCTCAAAGCCTATATAAAGACCTTCATTCTTCACTTGAAAGAGAATCGAATATCTCATATATCATATAATCTCTTTTTCACATTTCTACACTTTTAGAATTTCTTGTACTTTTATTTTCAAGTTTTTAGTTCTAATTTCCTAGATAGTGGCAAGGAGAAAAGGAAGGAATTGACGACTTCTCCATTCTCTTCTTCATAAATATAGAAAGAAGATCAGTGCACCTGCATTGCTTGATGCAAGAAAGCTTCAATATTGTAAACTCTACTTTGTTGTTCTTACTTGATAATTTCCATCACCTCAATATATTTTATTCAATCTCTTTTCATCTTGCAATGTCTATCATGAGCTAAGTTTCTTTAGTTGAGATGTGCTAGTCTTATAATGATCTTTTGAGAAAGTTTAAGTGTCATTTGTGTGTTGCATGTACTTTTGATTCTTGTGTTTTACTACATCCATCTTATTTTAAGGTTGATCGCTTAAAATGAGTAGAGTTATATTCACAGATATGGTTTATAACTAGAAATCAAGAATCAATAGGGGCAAGCGTTTAATAAAGCCTTTATTAATTTGTTTAATAAAAGAAGCTTGTTAATTCCATGTTAATTCTAGAAATAGGATAACATAGCCCTTAGGATTAAATCAGCAAGTATTTCAAGGTCAAGAGTGAATTTATTTAGCACACCTAGACATAGGAAGCTTGTAAAACAACTTTTGAAATAGTAGCTGAAAAGCACACAACTGATGCAGCTGCATCCAGTGCACCTGCACCACACGAATGCACTTAACACTTAAAAGAGAGTTATTTGATGAAAGCATCTCAACTATATTTCTCCACTGATTTCCTCTCTATTGTTTATTGTCATTTTAACTTCATTTCAGCTTCAACCAAAACCAAACATTCTGAATAGTGTAGTTGCACTAATTTGCATTTCTTTACAACAATATATAAGAGTTAATCCAATCTCTATGGGTTCGATCTTATTATACTACTTGTTTGTGACTGTGTATACTTGCATACGTTTTTCAGCACACCGGCAGCTTGGGATAGCATCAACACACTGTAAACTTGGGCCTAGGGTTGCAAATTTTATGAAGGTTATGTGCGGCCAAGAGATCTATAAGTAAGTATAAAAACAATAACTGGAAACTATTATGAAAATTGCTTGAACTTTTACATTAACCTATAAATTGGATTTCAGGTATGCATTGATGGAAATGGGATATGACTCTCCGGACCTTCCAATAGGAATGGTTACAAATCTTCACATGAAAAGATGTAAGAACATGCAAACTTCCTTTTTCATATTTATTATATCTACTCTCATTTAGAAGAGCTGACAATATAACGATTAATCAGGTGAACAAGTTCTATTAGAATTCATAGAGAAAGTGAAGTCATTGAAAGAGACAGGACCTAAGGCTGAAGCTGTTTGGTCTGATTTTAGCCAAAGATGGTTCACTCTAATGCACTCTACAAGGCCTTTCATTTTTTAGAGATTATCAGGAGATTGCAGATCATGTAAGTCCAATTAGTCTCTAACCTTTATTGGTTCAACCACTTAATTTTGAAGACTGAGTGAGTGATTGTCTTAATTTTCCTAGGCTGCTTCTGCCCTGGAGGGTGTTAGAGACATAACACTTGCTTCTCATCTCATAGGAGATGTGAATGGCTCTACCATTGATGATCCATTATCAGACACATACAACAAATTGGGTTGCTCAATTTCCCCCTTGGAGAAGGATTCAAATGATTATGAGATGATTGTCAAATACCTTGAAAAAACTTACGAACCTGTCAAAGTTGGTGACATTGTAAGAATAAAATTTTGTGTTTGTGTTTTATTATGTATAGCTGAAAGGATGTGAAAATCTTCTTGAGTACTTATTTCCTATGAACTTTTGTCAGGAATATGGAGTGTCAGTTGAAAACATCTTCACTGTGGAATCAAGTGCATGCCCTTCTTATGAAGACATTGTAAAGCTACCAAATAAGGTTCTTCTGTGGTGTGGTAAGATTCAAACTGTAAGAAGAAACAAATTAAATTAAATTATCTTGATTCTTTTCAATGACCACTAAAATTGTATGATGATATAATGAAAGGATCACGAAGCTCAAATCTAATGAGGCACTTGCACAAGGGGTTCTTGCCAGCAATATGTTCACTACCAGTTCCAGGTTACATGGTACTAATAGACAAATATAAATGGTTGTATCAGTATGTTAAATTATAATGCTAGAGACCATTTTCTCATCACTTTTTTATGTGCTCTTGGCGGCAGTTTGGTAAAGCAATTGTTTGCTCAGATGCAGCAGCAGAAGCTGCAAGGTATGGTTTTACAGCAGTGGACAGACCAGAAGGGTTCTTAGTTTTGGCAATTGCTTCTCTAGGAAATGAGATTAATGAGCTGAAAAGTCCACCTGAGGTAATAAGCACTAGTAACCTTTATGGTTTTCGGTGATAGAAATGTTATTAATATGGTTTATAAAATGATTTGAGACAGGATACAAAATCTTTGGAGGAAAAGAAGATTGGAGTGAAGGGACTGGGAATGAAGAAAACAGATGAATCAGAACATTTTATTTGGAAAGATGAGATAAAAGTTCCTTGTGGTAGAATTATTGCCTCAGAACATGAAGATAGTCCCTTGGAATATAATGAGTATGCTGTCTACGATCCTAAGCAGGTATATAAGTATAACCCTTATAAGCCAGATTCATTCCAGAATAACTTAACACCTTTGATTATAATTTATAATACCTTTGTTTGGCAGGTATGTATAAGCTACTTGGTGGGAGTGAAGTATGAAGAGAGGGATGCCATGATAACCTCTATATATATGTATAGAGATCAATGGACGCTAACTTAAGTAAATGTATTGTCCTACTCAAGTATTATAGAGTAACGAGGTGCAGCTACAATTAACGGACGTATAACATATAACAAATCGATTTTTTGATGTTGAAAATCAGTTATGCAACGTATTTCTCTGTGACGAAGACATCTTCCTAATCACTCTCTTGCTGGTAAACTTTTTGTGCAAGCTATTGCATTATAATTTTTGGATTTCTAGTTCAATTTGTCTGCGCAGCTTTTCTTGATCATAGATAGCTCAATTAGGTGATGTTCTAGAATAAAACTCGGATTGACTTGATCAGCGATCAGGTTTTGGATCTTTTTTTTCTTTGCTTGATAGAGGGCATGTAATCTATATTAGTGAGCTTCTAATTAAACCAATATATTAAAAATATTTGTCATACTAGTATTCCTACCCGTGCCCTGCACGGGGAATAGCCTATACGGCTATACCAAAATTTTAAAAAGTAATAAATAAATATATAGATATGTATATATTATGTTATATTATATTATAATAACCATAAATCTGCGTTTTTAATTAAATATGATTTATATAAATGTTTAATTATACACTTGTTTTCTAAACTATATTTTTGTCCCTGCATACGCGGATCCATAACGTTGTGTTCGGGCATAAATAAATTGCAAATACCCAATTATTTTTTAGCAATTAATTTTGGACTTCAATTGTGTTATTTGGTTGGTCAATTTATTCCATTAATTTGTTAAACATAGTGAAACTTATTTACATGTTTCAGAATAATCATTTAGATAAGTTTTGCAAAAATAATTATTATAGCCATTAAATGAGTACTCATTTTACATGCAGAATAAATGAGGATTATTTATTATCCTTACTGGTCATTCCCTGAGTATTCTGCATGTAAGCGCTGCTTGTGTTCCAATAATTATCCTTACTGGCCCTACAGAATGATCATTTAAGTTGAATTTAAATAACAAACTCTAAAGTAGCAAATTGAGTATATCATATATCTTTGTCTCATGGGGGGACTCTGGTGTGTGTGCATGTGTCATGCACGGGTATGTTTTGCTCTTTTGAATTAGATAAAAAAATGTTAATATCATCTAAATGGTTATTAATGATAGTATAATATGGCTAGTGCCTTTTATATATGTGTAAATTGGGTGGCGTTTGTTTTGCAATTCTTTACCCACTCGTAGTTTCCTCCTTCACCGTCATGTGATAGCCAATGTAGATGATGTTTGTTGCCCTTTTTGTAGGTTGCATTGTGTAGAGCTCCAACATTTGTTTATGTATTGTTGCTTGGCTATTGAGGTTTGGTCTAAAGTCTATGCTCGGTTGGGCATTGATTCCGAAGCCCCTAATGCATTACTCGATCATTTTCTTTGGATGGGTAATCTTGTTGTAGGGAAAAAGGCAAAGAAGACAAAGCACTTGATTTGGTTGACAACTCGTTGGTGTTTATGGTTGGCTCGGAATGGCTTCATTTTCAATAATGAGGAGCCAAACATTGACTTTATTCTCGGCCGCATCAAAAGTTTAGCTTGGAGTTTGCTTGTTTATAGGGCTCGTTGTAATTCAAACTTACTCTTATCTTCCTGGTGGAGTAATCCACTTCATTGTCTAAACAATATGTAACTTTGTTGTTTGGGCTTGAGCACCCCTAGTGCTCCATTTTAATGAAGTGTTGCTTATTGGGAAAAAATATATGTGTAAATTGTAGGCTATATATTTAGTCCATTAAGGAAGATTGGTCTATTCTTTAATGATCTGGTTCAAATCTCGCGACCAATGTAATAAAATCTCTTTGGTGAATAATATGTAAATACTAAATACTGATTACAAATGTTACTCGAGGCTTTCGGCACAAGTTACTTTCGGTATGGAACACAATGTGTGAATAATGCTCCTATTGCTCTAAGTGGTAACATTAGTACTTGTTAGGCCCAACTCTAACCGACTTTTTCCCATTTCATCTTTGTTATATCCCCTTCTTAGTACCCAAATGAATGGTATTTTTCTAGCTTTTGATCCCATACCGAGCTCTATACATTGCTTAGGTATTACCTGATTAAAGCTACCATGACCGACATAAATTACAGGGCCAATATGCCGTTACAGAACAATCAAATGTATATCAACATATGATCCAGACATAATAAAAATGTGTTCATTTTTTATAGATGAATACCACAAAATATGTGTATATTAGAATTAGAATAAATAACAAATTTCAAGCATTTTTATTGATTAATAAGTAAATTAGATAGAAAAAGAAGGGAACTTTAAATGCAAACCAAGAAAGACAACACACAACAAAACAACCACATATACACAATATCACAATATCATAAACCAAGTAATATAATAGAAATTGGGCTTCTTTGAGTCAAAAACACACACTTTAAATGAAAACCAAGAAATGGGTTTATGAGTTACCTTCAAAGATGTTTGGCTTGAAGATGGTTGAACACTAACCAAAACGAAATGAGTGTGGAAACCAAAACCAAAACGAAATGATTGAGAGAGAGAGGGAGAGAAACGAAATGGTTGAGAGAGAGAGAGAGAGAGAAACAAAATGGTGAGAGCAACGAAGTGAGGGAGAGAGACGTTAATGTATGTGAGAGAGAGAGAGAGAGAGTGCGTGAGTGAGAGAGCTGAGGGAGAAGACCCAAAAAAATGAGACGCTAAAGTGGATAGGTAACGCGAGGGAATGTGAGGAAAATGAAAAAAAAAAGTAATAGGCAGCGTTTGATAGGAAAGAGCGCCGCCCATCACCCCTACGTGTATTAGTAAGATGCAATGTTTGCCCAAAGAGTGCTGCCCATTGCCCAAATGTGCTCTCCCATAGACAGCGAAGCGCTGCCCATTGCCTCTGCGCGTCTTAGAAATAAGCAGCGCTTACTGTAATTATATTATAATAAATGCAATAAAACAGAATAATTGGACATTTAACTATTTTGGTTACATTTTGGACATTTAATTAGTATGATTATTACAATAATTGCAGATGACATGTCAGCGTTGTTTGGCACCAGAGATGGTTAGGTGGTGACATTTGGCGGAATAGTTATGGTGGGAAATTCCCAAATGTATTTTATATAGATATAGATATAGATTTATAATCTATAACTTTTGTACTTAAAAAATCAAAAAAAAAATCCATACAATATTTGAACAAATCCAAGAAACTTTCAGCACAAATTAATTCTCCATCATGTCCACATTATAAAGAAAAACAATAGTCCTTATTTTTTTTGGACATCAGCCATTATTTTTTCTAAATATAAGAAATAAACATTAGTTTCTTAATACATTAATTTTTTTAGGAATAATGTATTAATTGCTAATTTAGAGGTACGAATGGCCTTTTTTTATGAATAAGAAAGATAAAAGGCACAAAACAAAAACAAAACCTAAATTCAAATCCTCTCAATCCCCATGGCATCAGCTAAGAAAGAAGAGGAAATAGCTGTTGGGCAACGTTGCCAAGTGTGGACACCAGATACTAAAGTTGAGCTATGCTTCACTAACCAATCTGCACAAGCATTGCCTTCCATGAGAGAATGAACAAATGAGAGGTTCCAATCCAAATTCATGAAAGACTTGATAAAATCAATGATGGGAGCATGAGGGTGAGTAGGGAGAACTCCTTCTTCGATGAAAGAGAGACCTACTTTAGAATCAGATTCACAAATCAGGTTACTATAATCATGTTGCCTCGCAAATTTCAGCCTAAAAGCAATAGCTTGAAGCTTCGCATTAATGACTAGTAGCCTTTGTTGAAACACCATAAAATATTACCAATGAGTGAGGTACTTATACTCCCTCCGTCCTAGATTATAAGTAGAATAATGAACTGTTGATGTCACAAGATGCTGCAGTATAACAAAATGAATCTTTCGGGAGTAAGCATTCTCAAAAGTCATATTTTGTTCTTCCACTTCCCAATACGAGGCATAACATATCAGCAATATCAAGAGTTGAGGAATAAAAATTCCAAGACTCCAGCATTAGACGTTTTCTTGATCCTTTAAAATGAACAACCTGCATCCCAGAAATGAAAAAGGAACGATATAATGTCTTAGCAAAAGTTTTCAGGACCAAAATTCCAATTTAACTCCAAATATGGAGTTAGTAATAATCAGACAAAAATACTACCGTTGTAAATGTGCATTATACCTTAATATCCAAAGGCATGCCATGAAATTGACCAGCACCTTCAGGAGGAGTCCAGTTGTATAGAGCACAAGGTAAGAACAATATTGAAGCACCACCGATGTCTTCTTCAGAGAAAGCACCTGCTTTGGCAAACCTGCTGGTGTCAAAATGAGGTTTTGACTTCACAACCCATGCAAGAGCTAACTGATCACCCAGCATGCGGGACGCATTTTTGTATTTTGAAACATAAATTTTCAAAACCTCTTCTAGGAAATGCTTCGCCCTGCATTGGTTCCCAAATTAAATTTAAGAATTAGATACCGGAATAAAAAAGGAAAGATAAATATGGAATTAATAACTAGATACTAGGAAAAGGGGAGGGAAAAATCAAGAAATTTGTATGTCAAAAAAAATCAAGAAAATTAAAAAGATTTACACATTTTCAAACAAAGCTTAGTGGTGAAATAGAATCCAGAAAATAAAAATTAAAAAAAATAACAGAACTGTTACTTCAAAATTCCACACTGCTTTGATGCTTTCCCTCGATGTGACTGTGTTAGTAGCATTCCAATATCAGTAACATCGAAACACTGGCATTAAAATAAAGTGTGTCTTTCTATGTGTAATACTTTTTCCACTATTATTAGTAAACAAGAAAACACCTTAAAGTAAAAGTAAGTGCTATAGTGTAAATATCAAAAGTACTTATTTTTTCTCCTAAGATGAGCATGTCAAGCAATTAGTTGCAGGTCATGTATGTAATCCGGAAAAAGGTTCAATCCAAGTCTGATGCTTGAAAGTTGAAACTAAGTGAAAGCTCCATAAATACTAGCCAAGTACTCTATCTGTCACCAATTCCTTTTTATTCTTTTTTTTTATAGAGTTATGCAGTTGCAATTAAACTAAAACTATAACCTCAAAATTGCATCAGGGGTACCCCTTACTGCAATGAATCCTGAATTCAAAGGTTGAGCCCTGTCAAAGATACTCTTGAAGATATAGGTATTCCTTCCAATCTAATCCTGATTATTTGGCATTGTATTACATCCCCTACCATGAATGTGCTTTGGAATGGGGAAGTCTTAGCTGAATTTATTCCTACTAGAGGCATAAGGCAAGGAGATCCTATCTCTCCTTACCTCTTTGTCCTTTGCATTGAAAGGCTCTTTCAGGTTATTGAACAAGAGGTTTCTGACAACACCTGGAAGCCTATTCAATTATCCAAAGGAGGTCCCAAGATTTCCCATTTGGCTTTTGCGGATGATTTATTGTTATTTACTGAAGCTGATACTGAGCAGGCTAGGCTTATTCACCAGACCCTTCTGAATTTTTGTATGAGTTCAGGTCAGAAAGTCAGTCAAGACAAGACAAGAATCTATTTTTCTAATAATGTTCCTTGGCTACTTAGGACTGATATTTGCAATATTCTTGGCTACAACTCTACAAATGACCTTGGCAAGTATCTTGGAGTTCCTATCTTCCACCAAAGAGTTGGTTTAAACACCTTTAATTTTGTTATTGATAAGGTGAAGCAAAGGCTCAGTAATTGGAAATCAAAAACTCTGTCTATGGCTGGTAGAGTCACTCTTGCCAAGTCAGTGATTCAAGCAATGCCTACCTACGTGATGCAATCAAGTGTTCTGCCTAGGTATACTTGTGATGAGCTTGATAAATTGTGTAGAGGTTTTGTCTGGGGAGATGAGGAAAATCACAGGAAAACTCACTTGATCAATTGGCAGAAAGTGTGCAAACCTAAGGTTGAAGGGGGTCTTGGCCTCAGATGCTCTAGGGATGCTAACTCTGCCTACATGATGAAAGCATTGTGGAATTTTTGCTCTAATCCTGACAGTCTGTGGAGCAAAGTTCTCAGGAGTAAGTATAAGTGTGGTTGGAGGGATTTTCCTAATATTGACTGTAATAGGAAAGGCTCTAATTTCTGGAATGGTCTTGGTCAGTGTTGGAACAATTTCAGGAAGAATCTCAGCTGGGATTTAAGCAATGGTGAACACATTCGGTTTTGGAATGATAAATGGGTAGATAATGGTGATCCTCTCATTGATCAATGCATTACTACTCCTGATGAGAATATCTTGAATCAAACCATAAGTAATTATGTCACTTATGAAGGGAATTGGGATTTTAGTTCTATTACTAACCTTCTTCCTAGTAATGTTATTCATAAGATATCTACTATTAGTCCTCCTATTGCCACCAACAGTGAGGACAAGTTCCATTGGGGTCCCTCCAATGATGGTAGGTTTACCTCAAAATCTGCTTATGCAAGTCTTCAGGAGCACAATTCTACTGGTGCTCATTCTATTTTCAAATCCATTTGGAAGTGGAAAGGCACTGAAAGAATACGATACCTGCTTTGGAAGCTTGGTCACGAGACCTTGTTGACTAATTTGGAAAGACAAAGAAGAACTATGGCAACTTCCAATTTGTGTCCAATTTGCAACATTGAAGCTGAATCTCTATTCCACTGTTTTAGAGATTGTTATAGAAGTAGGAGCCTGTGGGAAAATCTCAGAATCCAAAACAAACACGTTTTTTAACTGTCAAAATTGGAAGACCTGGATTGAAGGTAACTTAAGAAACTCAGGAAAGGAAGGAGATGAGAATCATTGGAGCTTACTCTTTGGTGTGGTTCTGGATTCCTTGTGGAGATCTCGCAACGAATGGGTTTTTGAGCAGAACCAAACCCCTGTTCTGAGTAGTTTGATTGCTATACGGTGTCAAGTTAATTCGATTATGGAAACGATGGATAAGAAAGCCTTGTTGATCCCTAATCCTCTTTCTGTTGCGAACATTGACAACCAACGATGGAAGCCTCCTGAGACTGATTTTGTGAAGCTCAATTGTGATGGCTCTGTTCGTAACAATGGGCGCGAAGCTGGTTGTGGCGGTGTTTGCAAAGACAGCCATGGGAGGTTCCTGTTTGCGTTCTGTCAGAAGTTGGATCCATGTTCAATTGTAGAAGCTGAGTTATGGAGTGTTTATCATGGTCTAAGCTTAGCGTGGGGAAGAGGGTTAACGAAAGTTGTAATTGAAGTCGATTCTTCGGAGGTGATTCGTTTTGTTGAAGAAGGTGATTGTGGCGATGGATCGCTTCAGAGACTGCTTGTTGGAATCATGAATATTGGTAAAGATGAAATTGAATTGGGTTGGTCAAAAGTTGACAGAGACTTCAATTCAGTGGCTGATAGATTGGCCAAGAACAGTTATGTGATAAGGGAGGATCTGTTTGTAATTTTTGATTTTGTTCCGGACTTTTTAGTCCATGTTATTTCTGTGGACTCTGTTGGGCTTGCTAGCTCCTCTATGAATTGATTTTCGTTTTGGGCCTGAGGCCCCTTTTGCGCACCAAAAAAAAAAAAAAGAAAACACCTTAAAGTAAAAGTAAGTGCTATAGTGTAAATATCAAAAGTACTTATTTTTTCTCCTAAGATGAGCATGTCAAGCAATTAGTTGCAGGTCATGTATGTAATCCGGAAAAAGGTTCAATCCAAGTCTGATGCTTGAAAGTTGAAACTAAGTGAAAGCTCCATAAATACTAGCCAAGTACTCTATCTGTCACCAATTCCTTTTTATTCTTTTTTTTTATAGAGTTATGCAGTTGCAATTAAACTAAAACTATAACCTCAAAATTGCATCAGGGGTACCCCTTACTGCAATGAATCCTGAATTCAAAGGTTGAGCCCTGTTGTTCCTGAAGGTCAGAGCCAGATGAAAATCAGGGTGGTCACGGAAAATATGCCCTAAATCATCAACAACTGCTATATCAGAATCGGTGAAGATGTAATGAGTGATATCCCTCGGATTCTGAGAAAGTTTCTGAAGCCTTGTTTCTAAAAAAGTCTGTAAAGAAGCAAACACAGAATTATTTACTTTAAAGAATTAAAATTTTAAAATTAACGATAAAACAAGAGTACTAGCTCTAAAGGGGAGACATAACATCAAGGAGAAGGAACGAAGAGGATAGCAAGCACCTCTTGTCTATTGCGGTGCACATAATTGGGGGAAAAGCCAGCTATAATATTGATGTAATAATTAGTGGACATTCAAAGGATGAGAGGGAAAACATTCCACGAGCAATTATTTTTCACCAAAAAATATTCTACTATGGATGCAATGTGATCTTACAATGTAAGACCTGATCCTTTGGAGCATCAACTTGTCTCGTGAATATTCACCTTGTATTGGATACAGAGAGACGCTATTTCTCTGCACTGATAGGTCCGAAACTGGATCTGTGAGAATAATCACTTTGCTCTGGGGCATTGCTACCTGCATATGTTATCCAAACCAATCGTTGAATAACGTCTGTCTGGTGTATTAGTCATAAAATGGGCTCAAGGCCAAATCACAATATGAAATACCCAATATTTGGACCGATTACACGAAGTTAAGCCTGGATTTGAGTATAAAGGAAAATAAACATAAACCGGTACTTTGATTGAGGGGCAGAAGAAGTATCAGCCATTTTATTAACTAGTTACCTGAATGAAGTTAACAAAGACATTCAACACAGCCATTGATCTGTCCACCTTATTATATGAAGCGTTGCCAACAACTGTATTTGATGATTTATCATCTACACTACTGAGAGAAGAATTATAAATGGCAAAGACAGTGACAAATGTAATGTCTCCATCTACACCTAATCTTCCGTTAGAAGAATGGGTCCTGTTAAGTGCTTTTGTCCCTGTGAATTGCAGACATTTGAAGTGCAACATATGAATCAATAGAAACACAAAAGAAAAGGACAGGATAATTAGGAGTAAAATGCAAAACCACCTGAGTAGTAAAACAAATTATATCATTCAAACACTGAACCTACAAGAAACTACAACTACAATTGGATGTAGTTGTAGTTTCAAATTTATCTAGATTATGATTTGGTGCTTTATTCATGATAAATTTCCCAGTGATGGCCAATTGTGGCATAGATATTTTTATATTGGTCTCTATGTGTAGCTTGTGTGGTTCTCAATCTCATAAAACTTCAGACCATATGTCCTTTCAGTGCAACTTCACTTTTCAAATTTAGGCTTGACTGAGTCTGCCATCAATTTGATCTCCTCTAATGTTTGCCTCACGGGTAATCTCTCTTCCGGTTATATGTCTGATGATGGTCAAGACTTTGTTATTCTTAAGAAGTTCTTGATAACTGGGAAGCAAAGAAAATCTCTCAAAGTTATTGAGGTTAATTGGCATCCTCTGAGTTGTTCTTGAATTGAGGTCAATATTGATGGTTCTACCAAAGGTGCTTCTGGCCCTGCTGCCTGTGGTGTCATTTTTAGAATTAGTTGTGCTGCCACTCTTGGTTGATTTGCTTATCCCATTGGCATTGTGTTAGACCTCTCATTAGAAATGTTTATGAGAGAAAGAGAGCTGTTATTAACTGTGAAGAAGGGCAGGGCTTTTAGTAACTGCCGCATGGCAGTTATCATCTGTTATTAGTTATTATTCTGATTGGTGTGTTTTATTTATGTTTATTATTAAATATAAGCAGTTATTTGACAGTTATTGGATTGTAATAAGTATTGCAAACTGTCACAAGAACAGTTATCTTGTCATTTGGGAATACTTTGGGAATTGGGAGAGACTAGAGAATCTCATATGTTCTCTAGAACTTGTTCTTGTTAATTGTGTGTACTTTGGTTTGTAATTACAGAATCTGTCTCAATAAAAACAGTTTCTGGTTGTGTGTATTTTTCCATTGTGAAACAGTTTCTATCACATTACTAATGTTCTTCATGCTGAATTGTTGGGAGCTATTACTGCTATTGAGTTAGCTGATAGATTTAGATTTAGTTGGGATCCTACCCATTATAGTGGTGCCTTTACATAACCATTTTGTTTAAAAAAATACTATCTATAAAGAGACAAAAGGAACCTTGGCATTGCAAACGATTTGACAATCCTTGGCCAGCAGCAGGACCAAGAACCAGATGATCAAATTTCTTGTTTAGCTGCTTGTGGGGTTCCTCCATATTTGAGTTCTTGCGCAACTCCATGACTGATGAAAAGGCAACAAGTTCAATTGTAAAACTCATTTATACATGAAAGGGAAAGATTTATACTTCGAAAAAAATTGAAGGAATTACCAACCAGAAAACAAATGAGTGAGGAGGAAAATTAATGGAAGGCAAATAACGAAACGACGCCAGCCACTGAAGATTTTCATGCCTAATAGATGCTCACTTGAATTCCAATCCCATGCAAAATAAAGAGGAAAAAACTAATGTACTACAGCCACAGGCACTTCAGCTGCACAAATAATAGAAAATGAAGTTAGGATGGTGTTTTACAATGCGAAAATTATATATACATGAGAAAGCAAAAGATGGATAAACTAAGAAAAAAATAGCGTTCACAATTGTTCTAGTTAGAGCGTTAGGCCTACCAAAAAAGAAGGGGAAAAATCTCAATTTGGAAAATTGGGGGAATCATGCTAGTTTAAGATACATTTTAAAGACAAACTTATACTATATCTCAAACCCCCCAATGGATGTTTCTTAACCAGAAATTCCTTTCTGTAAGCCTCCCTATATAAAACAGTCTGAATACTTATCCTAATAGAAATGTAAAATATATCAGGATGTAAACCAAAGCCTTCTTAAATCTCAAGCCCAACCCCAAACACTCTTCATAACATAGCAAATTTTCTCTTTCTGCCTTCTTTAATTGAATAGAAAGCAGCTCGTACAAAATTGCTAGTGTCCACTGCTCGGCCTGGTCACTATTCGAGTCAAGATGAAAGCATCTCCAATGGATAAATGTAAGGCAATGCTTCTCAACCCTCAACCCAAGTCCTCACTTTCTTCTCTAAGGCAAAACCTTTGGGCAAAAACAAGGGAAATGCGATATCATGTCTTTTTTATCTCCACTATAGTTCAAGCTCTTTCCTCTCTTCTCTAACTCAGACACAGAAAAGTCTTTTGTCTGTGAAACAAGCTCTAAAGCAAGCACTTCTTTTCCAGAACTTGGTAGTTGTAGTGGGGAGGGTTGGAGAATATTTCAGGCTATAGACGGTGTAGATTGGTAGCAATTCAAATTGTTTCATTCACAATGGAATAAATACAACCTTTCATTACTCTACCTTCTGCATATGCCTACTGAGATACAATTTTAGTGTGCAGTGTTTTCTCAGTATGAATTGATGACATTTCATGCCAAACTTGAGATGGGTGTATAGGAAAACTCGTTATGCTTCATAACCTCAAGCTATCCAATTTAAAACAAAATATTAAAGATAAGAAAGTTACAGGCAAAGAAACTTATTACAAATGATGGTCTTCTAACTATGACAAAATTGATGCAACATAAACTAAATAAAACATCTAAGAATCTATGCAACACCAACTATGTAAGCATTCCAAGAATCTTTCTGCTGGAAACTTGTTGTCTCTTCATATTTTACATCCTTTCCCGCACCAAATCCCTCTGTTCTTGTGATTTCTGTTGTGTCTGGCATCTCTCGAACCCAAAAGTGAACAGACCGAAATCCAGCCTCTTCTAAGCAATCCCTGATTTCCGGCAATGTCCACCTGAATCACACCTTTTTTATGTCAGAAAATATATACAATGGTACAATTAGAGTTTGAGGCTTTGAGCTATTGTGCACATGGTATGGAAAATATTCTTTTAAGATTGAAGGGAAACAAAAAAAAGCAACTTACAGCCGCCAGCTATATGAAAATGCATGGCGAAGTTTTCTCTGTTCCTTTTTCAGATGAAAATGGAGGCTAATCCTTGTTTTCCGTTGAATAATATCAAATTCAGCTTGCTCCCATACATACTGCAGATTTTGATCAATAAGTTACACATCATTAAACATGTTCAAGAGAATAATCACAAAAATCCCTATTAGTTATCAGTTGGTAGTCAAGGAAGAAATTCAGTAAGAATATGCTTGCTTTGATGCACTGATTAGAAACTCTAATACTCCTGGAAACACATAATATTCTGGTTCCACCGGTTTAAAGGTTGTAGCTCCTCAAATTTGGTATCATGCAATTGCAACATATGTCATATATCCAAGGATTCATAATCACATTAAAAGAACACAAAAGTCGGGGAAATAACTACAGACAGTAGCAGGAGAAAATGTAAAAACTAAAACAGAACTGGAATAGGAAAACCAAAAGTGAAGCTCATAATATACCTATGAATGCAATAGGTAACTTATAAAAGACAATGAGTGACGAAAACCATCAAGTGAAGCTCTTTATTTAGTGAAGAAAATTAGAGTGATCATACATCCATGCTTGATGAATCAATAATTTGTTTTGTTTCCCAATGCAAGTGTGTGCAATCGTTTCTCACATCCATATTATCCCTGAAAGGCAATTCCACCTAGATTGTGGCAACATCTTTTCTAGCTAGTGTAATGAATTGAAACAAATTAACATCAAGAATATTATACCGTAAAATTAGGGAATCTTCTCTGAAGCCTTAACGTGTGCTCGGAAGATGTACCCCCATATAAATCCATCACAAAAATTCCACCTTTCGTGGACAAGGCTTCGCGGGCATGCTTGAAATACAAAACCAGATCAGCACGTTTATGGAGACAACAACAGCTGTAGTTAAAAGCACACACAATATCTCTTCCAGGCAGTGAAAAGTTTCCCTTAGTTAACTTATCATCTTGACCAGCAGAGCTTGTTTGAACATCACCAGACTCGAGTTTACCAGTCTGCAGATTCTCTGTATTCTGTGACAATGAAATATTCCTTACCAGTTCTTGGGGATCCAGTTTTACAAGTTTAGACTGAAGAGGTTGTAGAACATTCCCATGAAAGAGGGATATTCTAGAAAACCCATCAGACCCAACTTTAGGTATGTTGTTTTCCATGCACCAATTAAGTGCCTCATCATCCAAATCTAATCCTACAGCTGTCTTTCTTGGATCACCGCGGAGCCATTCTGAACTGTCAAACATAAATCAAACCCAGATAAGTAGACCATTCCGACATAAAATACCAAGAGATATCAGAAAAAGAAAAGGATTAAGTGAATGAAACAGATTTACAAGTTTTAACTCTTTTTGGAAACAGATTTTACTAATGGCATGGAATGAAACACCATGAGGAATGGAATGCCATCCAGGATACAAAGCAAAAATATATTTTCAAATCAAACAAGATATGCACATCAATAGTGAATGAGCATAACACACACATAATTAAGGTAACAATGTAACATGCAAGTAATCATGACATATAATTTGCCTTGTAACATCATTGATAGTGAACTATGTCTTTCTTTTAATAGACAATTAAAGCTATGATACAACGATACAATACGAGTAACGGACACAATACGAATCTGATACGGCGATACGAGCTTTCTAGAAAAGCATAGGATACGACACATCTAGAATTTGATTGTAAAAAAACAAAATATTCACAAAATAGTTGAAAATATATGAACACGTAGACCCAAAGCAAGTCGCACTTGTAAAACAACGACCGGGGATAGTTATTTTCTCTCGTGTTTGTAAGGCTCGTGTTCGCAATTGTTCCCATGTTTATAAGGGGTACCGAAGGTCTCCTCACGATGTTGAGGGATTTTTTATTTTTATTTAAAAAAAACATTTTAATACATACTCATGATGCATCTACGACAACAATACTCAAGCACCCGTGCATCAAGATTTAAAGTCTTCAACTTACCCAAAGAGATCACAATTGAATGTAAAAAAGAAAAAAGATAAGCAAACATTTATAATGGAATCATAATAAACAAATTTAAAGGGACATTGATGGTGATGATAACAAGAAAAGCAGCAACATCAAAGACCTAAGAAATGCAGTGCCACAGAAATCTTCTTGAAGATGGAGGGGCACTCTTCCGCCGACGTAGATGAGAAAGAACTTTTGCAGATAACTTATGTCTCCTTTGGGAGACTGCAATAACAAAAAGCAAGATTCACAAAAGCCACATTATGAATTTCTCTATCAGGTTAAAAAATCAATAATATTTTTTTGAAGATAGGAGAAAGAGACCTGAACAGATTGTTGATAAAGGAGGAACTTGGAAGGCATATTAAGATTATCATCATCATGATTTTTTGGTTCCTCTTCTTGAGTATCATCTTCTCCGACTTCTAATTCTTTCTCCAATTCTTCGTCAGAAGGTGAAAGTGTTGAAGAAGAGTGGGAAGGAGGAGCAGTGTCATCAATGTAATCTTGTTCTTGAAGATAGTTGAAGGAACGTTGACCTCTTTCGTGCTTCTGCTTTTGCTTATCTCGTTTTCCCATTCCGCCGCCTTCGTCTACTCTACTCTAGTTGAATGGGAAGGAGGAGCAGTGTCATCAATCTAATCTTGTCATCAAATTAACGCATTAATAAACAAGTTGGTTAATTAATAACCACTGCGTTGGCGGTAGATATGTTGGTCTCGACCAAAAAAAATCCTGTATGTTAACCTTACCATAAATTGTTATTGACTATGGTCGTAAGAGTTTACGTCAATAGGGCTTAGTAATTAAACTCAAATACTATTATATTTAACTTAAATTTGAAATTCAAATTTTTAAAAAGGTAAAATTGGAAAATAAAAGGTGAACACAAAAAAATCCTCTTTATATTATATATAAACACTAAAAAAGAAATCCCCTTACAATCAATTTTTACTATTTTATTAGCAATCCTTTAAATTTAAATATTTATCTATGTCATATTTCGGTTAAAATGAAAACCTAAAGTTATTTTTCCATAGTATCATTTTATACATTTTAGTTGAATATAACCTTTTTATTACAAATATATGTTCTCATAACAAGATTCATATGTAATTTGTCGCCAATTTCAATCCCTAGAAATCTCTTTAAGTGAAGAAATATATTTCCTATTCTGAACTAATTTGGCCATCCCCTCACCATAAATCTTCGGTAAAAGGAAATTATTATCACACACTGCATTGCAATCGACATTTTTTTTTTCGAAAAATAAGTCATATCACTTCATTCCATTGAAAGGAAAAGAAGCAAAACAAGGTGGTAATTAATCATACAAATGATATGAGTAACCCAAGCGATAGTCGTCTTTGAAAGGAACCAAAATTGTGTGCCGTTGTTTATCTTTCATTTTCGTTTCATTTTGGTCCCTGCCGTTAGTTTTTGTTAACGGACACTACGCCGACAGTTAACTGCTAACGTGGCGTCCATCTTCATTAAATGAAGTGGTAAAATTAATATTATTTAATTCCAATTGAAACATGACATGGCAAAATTAATATTATTCAATGACATGGCATTTTGTATTTTTAAATCAAAAACAAATTAAAAAAAAACTAAATTATAGATCAATTTGGAAAAGAATTTCTTCACAACAAAGATCAATTTGTTCATAACAGAAAAACAAAATCTTAAAAGAAACAATAAAATCATAAAAGAACTATCTTACCGTAAAAGAACTCTCTTACCATAAAATCATTTTCTTCACTACAGAATCAATAAAATCATAAAAGAATCAATTTGTTCTTTGTTCACAAATCAAAAACAAAATCTTACCAGAATCCATTTGTTCCTCATTATTTCTCATCTTCCACGTTTCTCATCTTCCATGAAATCAAAATCTCCAGAAAATCCCCCAAATCAAAATCAAATCCAACCCTAAAAACAAAATCGAAATTCGCAGAAACCCCCAAATCGAAATTCGGATCCAACCCTAAAAACAAAATCAAAATTTGTAGAAAAATGGAGCTGATCAAAATCGTTAGAATGAAGAATCTTGGGTTCTTCTTCATTTTCTCTTCTCCTTCAAATCGCCAGCAACTATCGAATTTGAATTGAAAGAAATCGTGCTTGCATTTCTCCAGATCAGAACGAAATTGATTCTTGCATTTTTCCAGTTCTGGGTTTTTTGCTGGTTTTTTTCCAGATCTGGTTTTTGCATGTTGACGTTTTTGGGTTGAACTTCAAATTCACAATGATGGTGATGAACAAATTACAAAGTTTCTTTCAATTTTACACTTAGTACATGAAATCAATTAAATTGTTTGTTTCATAATGATGGTGATGAACAGATTACAATTAAATTGTTGATGGTTTTGGGGTGAACTTCAATTTCATAATGATGGTGATGAACAAATGAGGACGTTTGAAGAGTAATCAAGAAGAACTGTTTGTTTCAGTTTTACAATTAGTACATGAAATCAATTTTAAATTGTTTGTTTCATAATGATGGTGATGAACAGATTTGGTTTTTTTTAGTTTTGATTTAATTTAGTTTTTCTATTTTGTTTTAATTTTAAAATTTGATGTGTAAATGTGTAAAAGCCACCTCAATTAATAAATGCCATGTTATTTAATGAATTTAAGATGTCACGTCAGCAGTTAACTGCCAGCGTGGCGTCCGTTAACAAAAACTAACGGCGGGGATCAAGATGAAACGAAAGTGAAAGATGAAGGACCAAAACGGGCCAAAAAAAAGATAAAGGACCAAAGTGAAACTTAGAGCAAAGATAAAGGGCCAAAAGTGGTATTTAGCCTAAATAAAAGGCACACCAAAAAAACGATAATGGTTTTATTCAACATGTGAATCAAAGAAAAACCAAATCTTAAGTTATGAGTGTTAAAGTGTGACACCAATATTCAATTTTTTTAAAAGTATATTGATTTCCCCAAATCTTAAAGTTATTTTAACATATTTTTTGTTTTTCTAGACCAGGATAGATTGGAGGCACTTCAAAAGGTGGGACAGCTAGCCCAGAGATTTAAAGCTGCTCCATGCCCAAGGCGATGATTGAACCCTCTACACTTGGTTAAAGGAGGATGAACCTCAACCGCTCAACCACACTCTTGGGTTAAAGTTATTTTAACCTATGTTACTGTACTTCTTAATTCAATAAATGTTTGATCTAAAATTTAAATTCATTTATAACTATTTAAATTCATTTATAACATTTGCTTCAAAAAAAAAATTCATTTATAACAATTTTATACATATTGCTTAATTAAAAAAAGTCATCTTAAAGAAAGCACAAACTTCGTTAAAAAATTTCCCCGAGAGTTCGATTAAAACTTCAATATTTTCTAAGAACAAAGATTACATGCAAAATCTATGATGATTTGGGGGGAAGTGGAGATCATTGCAGAATGAATGACCGCGTAATGATTTTTCAAACTTATTTATTCACTACAAAATTTAACCAGTTCCCAATCACATCAGCAAGATAGAGCTGCTCATAACGCAAGAACCAGAAGTAGAATACATACATTAATCAGATCCTGTGTGCTTTAAGACCAATCTTCCACGTGTAGCAAACAATTTCGTTAGTCGTGTAGCAATAGGAAGAAACTTTATCCATTATCTCTTACTTTCACGAACGTGAGTATATCTAGAATAAGTACTTCAACAAAGTGAGTGTATCAAAAGATTGATCAAAATTAACTGCAAAAGATATAATTTGATTCCCCCTAAAATAACTTCCTATACTCGATTTCATCAATCTGGTCTATAGCTTGGCATCAGTAATGGCCCCAGTAAAGTGACTCCAAGAGCTATTCCCTAGCAGAAAATAAAAAAACAATATATCAGGAATTGAAAGAGAGGCGAGTGAAATTTTCCACTAACCGTATTATACTTCTACAGTAAGTTAGAAGAGAAGCATACAGAGCAAGAGATTAACATCAGTTTAAAGCAGAAAGCAGGTAAGAAAACATCGTAGTATTATAAAATAACACCAGTTTACATGATGCAGTGCACTAAACAAGGCCAGCACATCTTAATCTGAAGTAAATTTAAGGCACCATATTTCTTTTACAAATCAATTCACTGAAAGAACACTCGGCCACACAATACCAATCTCATGTAACAAACTTTTGTTCAAAAATTCAACAAGAAACAAATGCAACACCGTGCAACTGTCCAAATAATTTGCATGCATCAAAATAGCAACAAGTACCGCAAACATCAATAGTTGCTTGGATCAAACACTTAATATGATTTCATCACTTAGATATTATCTCATTATTTGCTCAATAACTGGTGAAGAGAGAGAAAGTCATTGAATTTTCAAACTCTCTAAAGAAGCAAGAGTCTTTAGAAATTAGAACCGAATAAAGTGCGCCGGGGAGAGTTTAAATTTAGTAAAAGAAGCACAAATCATTCACATTATTCAAAACAGAACACTGCCGCTAGGGGTGAAAGTAGGTTGGGCCCTACCTAACAAGGCTTCGCTCCTATGGGCCTGGCCTGTTCTAAAATGCAAGGCAAAAGCCCGACTTGTTACTTGCCATAGGCTTTTTCTAGGCTTGACCTGACCATTTTCATTTTGAAAGCTTGATTTAGCCTGTTACCTCGTATAACACCATGTCATCCACACTTATCTCTAAGCATTATGCACGATAAACCACAAATCATACAAAATGACACCATTACTACTGAAGGGCATGAGACATAAGAGTTGAAATAAACTTGATTTATGATTTATCCAGATAGCCTGTATAACATCATGTCATCCAAACTTATCTCTAGGCATTATGCATAATAAACCACAAATTATACAAAATGATACCATTACTATTGAAGGGCAAGCTTGAGACATAAGGATGGAAATAAACTTGGCTAGTCTAAACTTTTCTAATTTCTACAAAAGAGCTATAGCAAATTATAAATTCTAATTCATGGAAGATGAGTACATCCTGAAATTACTAGTGATCATAGATATTAAGGCATCTCTAAGACTCAGCTTGGATTATGAATTTACGATAGACTATACCCCATTGTTCTTGTTCAGCAACCGATCCATAAATGTACTATTATTATTTTTTGTAGGGACTAAAAGTTTGAAGGATTCTAGTTGTTTCATTGCTGAGTAAAGTTTTCACTAAAATTCTGTTCTAATAGATTATAATAGATTATTCTTCTTTAATATAATGGTTTCATCAATTTAATGTATATTATTGTACCTAATGTCCGCATTCCCTACAATTCAACTAAATGCGAAGACAACAACCCATAAAATCGAGTGTGAGGCAGAAGCAAAACAACAAATTAAATAAGATAAAGAGGGAGCCAAAAAAGAAAAGAAAACCTGAGAGGCACACACCACTTGAGAAGGGAGCCAAAAAGAAAATGCTGCATGATGGGGACCTTCTCCAATACTTCAGCTTTGTACATCTTTAGCAACCCGCTATTGACCTTGTTCCAATTGGGCACCCCACTTATATCATCCAACATAGGCGAGTGTTCAGCAAAGAGACCCTTCTTCACCTTCTTCACAAAAGCAATGCAAGCAAGGTACATGTATTCATGGGAGAAATTTTCCAGAATATCCTCATTGTGAATGGACTTGGGCTTCATATACTTGTGATCAATCAATTGTGAAGACCCAAATATAAAGGGCAGAAAGTGGTAATCATCAAGCCCCCAAACACCATGTGACCCTGCAGGTTCCAAACAATATACTAACTGCAACTTCCTCATCAGTTCCAAATACTTCACAAACACCCCGCTTACTACAGCCCTGTAATCCTCTTCTCCGATCACCCCCAACCTCGCCAAACAATACAGCCACGCTGCGAAATTTGTCTCGTGTCCAGTTCCATAATCGATTCGGCTCGAGTTCCCGAAACTATCGGAGAAGTAACCAACTATCTCGACGGTTGCCGGATGGAGATTCTCCGGGAGGAACCTCAGCATGAGGGATTCACCCGAATCGACAAGGCGTTCGTGCCAGGTTCGGTAAGCTGTATTGCCGTAGCGCACGGCTTGCTGAATCGGAGGAATTTCGTCGATCCATTGAGTTAGGGTTTCAAGAATAGAAACTATGGAGTTGGTGGTTTCAGATTGGTGGCAAGGATCGGATATTTTACGTCCGCGGATGGATTCCGAGAGAGCGACGACGAAACCAAGGAAGTTTTTGCCGGAATCGGAGTCGTTAAAATGGCGAATGTCGTCGGGGTTTTGGATGCGTTTGATTGGAACTTGGAAGTGGTAGGGTGGTGAAGCTACGGGGACGTGTTGTGCTTGTGGGATCGGGGAGAGGATTATGGCTCGCTGAGAGTGTGGGTCCGGTGGGATCGCCGGGGCACGGATGGGACGGTAAGTTGGTGGTGGCGAGATTTCGGAGAACGAGGGAGATGGTGGAGGTGGCGCGAAAGTTGTGGGCCCACCGCACTTGCAGCACGTGCCGGTGGTGGGTGGTGATGATGTTTGGCAAGAGTTTGGAGTGTGATGGTGTTCGTCGTGGTGGTGATCGTGATGCTGAGATTCTTCCATGGTTGCTGTAGAATGCAGTGTACGTGGAGAACGAAGAGGAAAACCAAAGTTGTTAATCGTTTATGGGCCAGGCCTGATTCTTTTCAGATTGGGCCTTTGTTTTGGAAACCTGATGGTTTTTTTTTTGTACCCCCACCATCTTCCCATATTACCCCACAAGACTTTTTTTGACGAAAATACTCCTGGCAAACTAAAACTCGCTCAGATTTACCTGCAAACAAAGTAAATCTGATTTGTTATTTTGTAAAGTTTGATGTATCTACCCATATACCCCCAATAGGTAAATCCAACTTTAAAAACAACAAATCGGATTTACCTTAGGGGTAAATCCGATTTGTTATTTTTAAAGTCGGATTTACCTAGTGGGTATATAAATCCGAATTTCTCAAAAAAAGAAAATCGGATTTACCCCCCTAAGGTAAATCCGATTTTCTTATTAAAAAATTGTTTTTTATTTAAATTTTTAAAAAATGTTATAAAAACGCTACTAAAAATCTGTTAGAGTCAAAACTAATCAAAAAATTATAAAAACACCACTAAAAATCTAATAAAACCAAAATAAGGCTATGCAAAATTTTTTAGATTTTTTTGGAGACTATGAAAAATTAAAAAAACTAATAAAAAATAGTAAACGATGGAATTTGGGATTTTGAGCCTCCCTATCCCGGTAGAAGTTTCTTCTAGGGGAGTCTTGATCCTTGATTTATTTCGGATTTAATGGGCGTGGTTTCATTACAATCGGAGTAGTTTGCCCGAAAATCTATTTTTTAGCCTAAATTATTCGCTCGACGTATAACATCGTCACGTGTTAACGAACTACACACTAAACATAACCAAAAGACGGTCGATATTCATGTCTAATTTATTTTTCTAAAAAATATATAATTTTAATTTTTTAAATCGGATTTATCTCCGTTGGAGATAAATCCGATGCGATATTAGCCCCACAAAAATACAAATCGGGTTCATCTCCCATGGAGATAAATCCGAGCGATTTTTTTTTGGGGAATATTTCAGATTTTTTAATTTTTGTGAAGAGCAATTGCGTCTTTTCGCAGGGTCCGTGGGGGGTATATGTGAAGATGGTGGGGGTACCAAAAAAAACCCAAACTAGATCCATACAGGTTTCAATATCTAGGGACTAGGGAGTGACTGTCTACCTTGAGGACGGGAAAAGATACACGTCTTTCTCTCTATCTCTCATCTCTTATTTTCCTATGTATATGCATTTCAACCAGTTTGTTAATTTTATTCACTAATTAGCTAGTGTGGAAGCCATGTATACGCATTTTGTAAAATAGAATGGGCACCTAGATTAGAAAATTGGTTGATTAGTGTTATCGTACAAATTTGCACCACAATAGCTCTCCTCTTCTGATGGCAGTATACACCTTCAAGCTTCAACGAAGGGGGTGTGCTTGCAAAAGATATTTCGATGCCTAAGTTAGTTTAGGGTTTAAAGACTCAGAGGAGAGTAAGTGTAAAAAAGGGATAAAAGTGAAGTGATCAAATTTGGGGTCATGCTCCATATTTATACACGTTGAATCGTGGTTGGGTTGATTTAGCTCTCTTTGAAAATAGGAGTTAAACCTTATTTTCTTGGAAGCAGTATGCCAGTGATTTGCACTAAAGTATCCGTTGGTAATAACTCCATATAGACGCAGGATTAGGGTTATGAACGTGTCAACCAATTAAGTGAGCTTAGTTTCGAGCTAGTCCCTGTGTTGGGCTACTCCATTCGCGAGCACCAAGACTCACCACTTGTTTATGTCCATATTGTAGTCTTGATCTAGATGGGTCAAGGGGGGCTCAGGCCACTCGTCTTTGCCGCATTGATTAACTTAACTTAGTCTTAGTTAGAATTAGCCTCGTAACTTTAAGCCTTTATCTTTATGTATTCTAATGTTGTTCTCTTTAGACTTTAGTCCTCCATTTTATTTTATTTTTTATTACAAAAAGCAATGAATATTGGATTCACACTTGCAATACACCTTTCATATTTTTTTAATTGGAGATGTATCAGTGTTAAATCTCTTAAGGGATAACTTTGGCTTTGTTTGGCAAAAGTAGCGGATAGCGGATAAGCTAGCAGATAGCAGATAAGCTAGCTTATAGCGGATGAGGTAGCGGATAGCGAATGAGGTAGCGGATTGAATTTAAAGTGTTTGGTAAAATTAGCGGTTGAAGTAGCTTATAAAAATAAAATTACGTAAATAGACATTTGTAATTAATGCTTACAAATGAGAGAGAAATTCATTTAATGGAGGATAAGTGAAGAATTTAATTAAAGTAATGAAGGTAAAGTTGGGAGAAAAAATGAAACGCTATAAGCTATAAGCTCAAATGCTACTTCAAGTAGTGTTTCAAAAAACGCTATAAGCTAGTGGTGCCAAACACTTACAACTAGCGGATCCGCTATAAGCTAGCGGATGAGCATTGCCAAATAGAGCCTTTGTCACTAATTGTGGTTCTACTCGACTCGAGAGTTTAGTATATGTAGTTGTGTGCACGTTTATAAAAAAAAAGAAAGAAAAAAAAACAAAATACAAAACATTACGTCCTTGCTATAAAGCCCGGATACGAGATACGATACGACACGATACGTGGATACGGGAAAATTTCGAAAATCAAGATACGCGATACGACAGAGATACTTCAATAAAAAATTAAATCAAAAATTAAAAATATAAAACATAACTAAAGATACTTCATTTTACTAATTGACAATTGCTCATAATATTCAATAGATATGATCACATTTACAAAAAAGATACTTCTGATCAAAATAAGTAAGCATAGTTAAATGTATTTTCCCCACCCATTTTAAAATTTTTTCTTCCTCTTACGAACATGTCACAAAAGATATACAGTCTACTACCAAAGTTAGAATATAGGAAAAAACATCATAAGTCATATCCTCTACTTAACACTACTTAACACTAACTGGGTCATTCTCCTCTCCTCCATTTCCATCGTCAAAAAATAACATATATAGTTCCAACTCTGGTTCATCAAGAGACATCTCAAGATACTCCCAGGATACGTATCCCAAAGTGTCTCTCATGTATCCGGTAAGTATATTGTCTTTTTTAATTTAAAAATAAATATAAATTCCAGATACTCACAGAATACATATCCAGAAGTATCCGATAAGTATCGGTTACATATCCGACACAGGTACATGACCTATTTTTGAGTATCGGGCTTCATAGCGTCTTTGAGAAGAAGTCGTCGAGCGTTCAAACTTCAAACTTGGAAGTTCCACTGTGGTCTGATTCCGCAGAAGAACCTTCCCCGACTCGCCCCAACGTTAGCACACGCTAAACACTCGCTTTTTCTACAGACACAAAAATTAGGAAAAAAAACTCCAGGGCTTCGAAATTCCATAAAAAAAAATTCGATCCCAAAATTTCCCGAAATCATGTTATTGCAGATCTAGGGTTTCCATCAAGGTCGCGATTCACGATCGGTGTATGCAATTGTTCAGAGCGAAAAGAAATAGTCGAAGAGGATGTACAGCAATTTCAAGGAGCAGGCGATAGAGTTCGTGAAGCAAGCAGTACAGGAAGACAATGCGGGGAACTACGCGAAAGCGTTCCCTTTGTACAGAAACGCGTTAGAGTACTTCAAGACGCATCTAAAGTACGAGAAGAACCCTAAGATCAGAGAAGCAATCACACAAAAATTCACCGAGTATCTACGCCGTGCCGAGGAGATTGGGGCTGTTCTCGACGAAGGTGGGCCCGGCCCTGCATCTAACGGGGACGCTGCGGTTGCCACGCGGGCCAAGACGAAGCCCAAGAACGGAGAGGGTGATGGGGAGGATCCTGAGCAGTCCAAGCTCCGTGCTGGACTGAATTCCGCGATCGTTAGGGAGAAACCGAACGTGAAGTGGAACGATGTTGCTGGATTGGAGAGTGCAAAACAAGCTTTGCAGGAAGCAGTTATCTTGCCCGTGAAGTTCCCTCAATTCTTCACTGGTGAGCTTTCCTTGGAATACTTATAATGATTAGCTGCATTTACCTATGCAAGGAACAATTATTACAATAGATTATCTGAAACAAGGAACAATTGAGCAAGTGCTGTTTGATTTAAGTGTTTATTATGGTCTGCCTTGGTCTATTTCAGGTAAAAGACGACCTTGGAGAGCATTTCTATTGTATGGACCACCTGGAACAGGTAAATCATACTTGGCCAAGGCCGTTGCAACCGAAGCTGATTCTACATTTTTCAGGTAAATTTAGTCTATTATTTCAAACATGATGTACTGCACTAAGTTTGGTTGTTGAAATTGCATTCGGATTATTTTCCCTCTATATCGTTATGATTTTTGTTAATTTTGCCAAATGACATTTTGTCTGGACTTTCTGGCCCCAATTTACTTTGTGGTCTGACTCTGACTTGAGTTACTGCTTGCAAAATTAAAGGCTGGCGAAATATAATCATCAACATGAATTATTATCAACGACATTTTCTATAAATATAGAATTGCTCCTAGAGTGAAGAGTCAGCTTTGAGCCGTTATTTTCTTTATCTTGCATGTGCTTTCTGAAAACATCTATGATTCGGTGCCATGATGCATGTTTTTTTGCAAATGATATTAATTTAGCTAGAGAGTTAAGAGAAGAAATAAACGGGAAGCTAGAATTGTGGAGAGTGGAGACAAGCTTTGGAAGCACATGACTTTCATTTTTGTTTTAGTAAAATTAAAGTACAGTATATGGAATCTAAGTTTAGTAGGAGGGACATCCACTCTAGCTAATAGGTGTAAATTGGAGACCTTATCATACTATACCACACCATTATGTGATTGTTTAAGCATATTGGGTATATCTCACAAAACGATAGGCACATAGATGGAGATGTAAATGATAAATTCCAGATGGGATGTATAAAGTAAAGAAATTCTAAGGTGTTATTTGTGATTGGAACTGGAAGTCCTGTTCAAGTTGAACTGGAACTTTCACTACACGATTATAAGACTTGTGATGTTTTTTGTGATTTAATGCTTCATGATAAAGAGCCAACAATAACTTAAGCTCAATATTACTGGGATGAGAATGATACTGTGGATGAGTGGACACATTAGACATGATAGGATTAGGAGTGAAAGCATTTGAAAGAAAGTTGGATGGATTGACACCTATTCGGAAAAGGATGGCGGAGTTTCATTTTAGGTGGTTTGGGCATGAGAGGAGAAGACCTTATAAAATCCCCAACATGAAAGGTACATCAATTGCGGATAGTTTAATAGTTAGAGGTAGAGGGAAACTAAGGAAAATTTTAGGCCTTATCATTAAGGATTTAAATGAAAATGGTTTGTCATTCAGCAGGATTTATGATAGGAGAATATGGCGTCACTTGTTTCGTGAAGCTAATCACGTAATCACCGTTAGTTGGAAAAGGTTTTGGTTCTTGTTGTCGTTGTTGTTGATCTGTGATTTTAATTTATTTCCTTCACATGTGGACATGCAATTTTCTCACTTCAGTCTGGACAATGTTTTTGTTTTAAAATAGGTCTTTTATTTGTTATTACTATAGGCTCATAGGTGGACACATTTTTTCCAGCATATTTAACTTTTGAATTCATCACCAGTGTTTCTTCATCAGACCTGGTTTCAAAGTGGATGGGTGAAAGTGAAAAGCTTGTTTCTAATCTTTTTGAAATGGCTCGCGAAAGTGCACCTTCAATCATATTTGTTGATGAAATAGATTCCCTCTGTGGTCAGCGTGGAGAAGGAAATGAGAGTGAAGCTTCAAGACGAATAAAAACTGAACTTCTGGTCCAGATGCAGGTAATAAATTTATGTCAAGATACGCCAATCCAGACAAGCTATTTTGAAAACTTACTAAAATAAACTGAAAACAACTTATGATTACATCATAAGCTAGTTTTAGATGCTCGTCCAAACACTTGCACGAGTGCTTATGCCATGAGGTAAGCACATATAAGCTTTTCCAAGTGCTCTCTTATTCTGTTAGCACACTTGAGCTTGTGAGTTGTGATAGTCATCATAGTAATACTAAACTTGTACTTGATCTAATTTAAATATTTTACGATAGATAGAACCATTGTATTAGACTATTAGTAATTTAGTATTATGTTTTCTATTTCTATCACATCATTAGTCATTTACACACCATATCTATTTAAGATTTTTTTTTTTGAATATCTTAATTCTTTTGTTTTTCTCCTGTTCTTTACCTCAACACTACGATTCAAACAGTTCTCCTTTATTAGTCGTGTCATGCAAAATTCTTTTAGTATTTTACCACTGTGCATGTTGCCTTATATGTTATATTCACATCCATTGTCTTTTATTCTTCTTTTTTTGGTTTTGTTTGTTTTCTCAGTCTTTGTTTGTTTCCTCTTAACCTGAGCACAAATAGCCCCCTTTCCCTACCCTTCCCTCTACCATTTCATTTTTTTCTCACAAATGCATGTTATTGTCAAAATATTTCTGGCACGTTGCTATTATTTAATGTTGTCATTTAGACTCTTAATTGAACAAAGTTTCTTAGTAGTAGTTGCTACTATTATTGTACAGCCTTATTTTGCCAAATCAGGAGAGTCTAGTTTACAATTGATTTGGTGTCTGTCTGTTCTCTTTTATCTTTTTATCTTGGTTTTATTTCCAGTGATAATGTAGTTATTCACTTTTATTTGTAGGGTGTTGGACACAATGATGATAAAGTTCTAGTTCTTGCTGCAACGAATACCCCTTATGCTCTAGACCAGGTGAGAAGAAAACTGTACTGTTTGTTTGCGGCCATATTGAGTCAATGAGACACTGTTTTTGATCAACTTGTAATGGCAGGCAATAAGGCGGCGTTTTGATAAGCGTATATACATTCCACTGCCAGATTTAAAAGCTCGCCAACACATGTTCAAGGCAAGGGCAATACTTGTGAATCATGATTATGTTTATTGAAGGATAGGTGTTATTGTAACCAAGCCAGCAGCCTTACCATTTTTTTCCTCTCCTGATAAATTCAACAGGTGCATCTAGGAGATACTCCCCATAACTTGACTGAAAGTGATTTTGAACACTTAGCTCGCAAGACAGACGGGTTTTCAGGTTCAGATATAGCTGTCTGTGTAAGTTTGACTTCTACATGAAATGTTTGGTTTCAATTATTTTTTTTGAGTTTCAAGTTTTAAGGTATTCAGACCTCTACTACAGGTGAAGGATGTTTTATTTGAACCTGTTCGTAAAACCCAAGATGCCATGTTCTTCTTTAAGAATGCTGAGGGTATGTTGATACCGTGTGGACCCAAGCAACAGAATGCAGTACAAATTACAATGCAGGACCTTGCTACAAAAGGACTTGCTTCGAAGGTATTTAAGATGCTGTAGATTTTGATGGCAGTTGGAGTTTTTTTTGTCCAAATGATAATTAGTGAATAATAGTTTTTATTTTCTTGTTTGCTTCGCAGATCCTCCCACCACCTATATCAAGAAACGATTTTGACAAAGTACTCGCGAGACAAAGGCCTACAGTAAGCAAAGGCGACCTTGATGTTCATGAGAGATTCACAAAGGAGTTCGGAGAGGAAGGTTAATGCTGGTGGAATTTACTTCAAAGATCCACACTGGTTTAAACATAATGTTATTACTTGTAACCTAATGTGCTATTGGATGAAGTGAAATACATCTTTTTTATTTGTTACGGTGGATGTGAAATCCCCTCCTCGTATTCCCTTCTTGTACGAAAGTGGGTTTATGTAAGTGGATACTGATTTTGCTTCTCCTAAATTGTGTATAAAAACAGAATCTGAAATGATCAGAAAAAATAATTTGTAAGTTGCTTATGTTGGTCTGCATTTTTAAATGTAGATTTCACAAATTTAAGTCGGGATTTTTAACTTTTGGGTTCCAAGATGGGCAAGAATTTCAACTTTACTGTCACAAGAGGCACACCAGATTCATCATAGGATGCAGATTAGAATTTTTACCAAGTTTGGTTATGAGCAGATTGTTTAACCAAATATGATAGATTAGCTTGTACTTCGAATTCAAATTACTCCTATAAATGCATAAATTGTCCAAAACCCGGTTTGTATCTGTGAGGAATGCTTGGAAACGTCAAATATGGACATGAACAGAAAAAATAAAGTTAGAAAAGTAAATCTTTTCCCGCCACTGATTGGATGGTAGGGAGTATGGATGGCATTTCAAGTCATTGATGACTTGAAGTCGCATGTAGTTTCTCTCTCAAGCTAGTGGTTACCCAAAGTGTATACTATTCGTTGGAGGTTCAAATGTGGAATGTCCTATGGAGAATGGAGATAATCTGCCATATGGACATCTAAGTGACAACACTAGAAGGATTGACTTATTCTCTGTATGCAGGTATAGTATTCATGTTTTAAGCAGCACGAGGGCATTTTTTAACTACAGATGTAGCTATTTACTCTGCTGAAAAAAATAGGAGAATCAAACATTTCCTCAATTAACATGTAGAAGTTAATGTGCTAAAGTTGTTTGTTAACTTTTTATAATGTCCTATAGCTTTTGGTATGCAAGCATATGTAATGTAATGTAATTATTGTCGCACAGAACATACTTTCAAATTCAGACAAGAAGACCCGTTCTTCTTTGAATTATAAATGTTGCAAACCGGTATCACAATATCAGGATATCCTTTTTTTAGAATCCCAAATGTATCACTAAGCTATAAGCAGAAACATATAAAGCCGGCAGCTGATTTTTTTTAATATGATCATGACTTATAAGTTAGCATGTTTTGAGTATAAAATGGGCGAATCACCTACCATAAAAAAGGCACCATTTCCCCACCTAGCTTTCTGTCCTCCACCCTTTTGAATATCAATGGGGTTTGCCAAAGTTTTAAGCTTCACCTTTCTCCTATTGGTTGGATATACTTTGGTGAATGGATCCACCCCAAAGGTAAGGACTATTCTCATAGTACACTAACAATTGATGCATGCAGTCTACGTAAGCTGCATGCAGCTATATCTTTTATTGGTCTTGTGTGAATTGCTACTCATTTGATTTTATACTAGCAGCACTTAACTGCTTGTATAAAATGAAACTAATTTTGTTGTTCGTCTCGATGCAGCATTATATAGTTTACATGGGAGATCATTCACATCCCAATTCAGAATCTGTCATCAGAGCAAACCATGAGATATTAGCATCAGTCACTGGAAGGCATGGCAATCAATTTAACACAAATCTCTGAATCTAATTATAATTTATCACTACTAGTGTTCTCTTAAGATTGAACTTTTCAAATGATTTCTTTTCACATTTCAGTCTCGGTGAAGCAAAGGCAGTGGCACTACACCATTACAGTAAAAGCTTTCGAGGCTTCTCGGCCATGATTACACCAGATCAAGCTAAAAAGCTTGCAGGTATTGTTTTCAAGTATTATAACTTTCTAGTTTCCATCTTATTCATTCAAGTACTATTCATTTACTGGCTCTGATGGATGTTTTGGACTATGTTTCAGAATGTAACTCGGTCGTGTCTGTTTTCGAGAGCAAAATGAATAAGCTTCACACTACTCATTCTTGGGATTTTCTTGGACTAGACTCAGTCTACAAAAGCAACCATATAGCTCAGGATTCCACATCTAATATCATTGTTGGTGTCATTGACTCTGGTAACTACTTCCTTAGATACTTCCTCATTTTTCTTTCATTTGGATTTCAATGACTCACTTCACATGGATTCTCAGGTGTGTGGCCGGAATCGGAAAGCTTCAATGATTATGGATTAGGTCCGGTGCCTGAAAAATTCAAGGGAGAGTGTGTTACTGGTGATAATTTTACACTAGCCAATTGCAACAAGTAAGAATCTCATAGACTAGTTCTTAAGATTTATGAACCAAGTCTGTATATTCAAGTAAGTAATTTGTGTTTGGACTTTCCAGGAAAATCATCGGTGCGCGGTTTTATTCAAAAGGAGTTGAAGCAGAAAATGGTCCTTTAGAAAATGTTAACAAGATTTTCTTCAGGTCAGCTAGAGATAGTGATGGACATGGAACACACACAGCTTCAACTATTGCAGGATCAATTGTTGCCAATGCTAGCTTATTTGGCATTGCCAAAGGAACTGCTAGAGGTGGTGCTCCAAGTGCCAGACTTTCCATCTACAAGGCCTGTTGGTTTGGATTTTGCACTGATGCTGATGTTCTTTCTGCAATGGACGATGCGATTCATGATGGCGTTGACATACTTTCTCTTTCACTTGGTCCTGATCCTCCTCAGCCAAATTACTTTGAGGATGCAATTAGTGTAGGAGCATTCCATGCATTCCAAAAAGGGATTCTTGTTTCTGCTTCAGCTGGAAACTCGGCTTTTCCAGGAACTGCAGGTAATGTTGCTCCTTGGATCCTCACTGTTGCTGCTAGCACGGTTGATAGGGAATTCAGTTCAAATGTCTACCTTGGTAATTCAAAAATTTTAAAGGTGAATCTCAAAACAAAAACTATTTATAAGTATATGTTATACATATGAGTATCAGCTAGTAAATTAAGCCAAGTTTATGTGTCTTCAGGGTTCTTCTTTGAATCCAATAAAAATGGATCGTTCATATGGTTTGATATATGGAAGTGCCGCTGCAGCTACTGGAATTCCAACAACAAATGCAAGGTAATCTCTGCATTATGTGTCAAAACACATAAGATTTATTGGCGATAACTGATGACTGAACACAATATTCTTTGATTTCCTGTTATTACCAGCTTCTGCAAGAACAATACTCTAGATTCTACCTTAATCAAAGGAAAAATTGTGATCTGCACTATTGAAACCTTCACTGATAACAGAAGAGAGAAGGCCATAGAGATAAAGCACGGAGGGGGTGTTGGAATGATACTTATTGATCATAATACCAAAGAAATTGGTCGTCAGTTTGTCATCCCAAGCACTCAAATTGGTCAAGATGCTGTAGAAGAGCTTCAAGCATATATAAAGACAGACAAGTGAGTTTTAAAAAATCTCTAATATGGAAGTTAGTCACACTCATTTTGAATAGATTTGATCAGTAAAATTTTGATGCTAATGCATTTATATTTCCAGGAATCCTATTGCTACAATCTACCCAACAATAACTGTTGTTGGTTCCAAACCTGCACCAGAAGCAGCAGTTTTCTCTTCCATGGGGCCAAATATAATAACCCCAGATATTATTAAGGCAAGTTTACACTATCCTTAAATATGTAAATGTATCTCAGATTCTTCCTAGTTAAACTTTACATTGGTACAAAAGGATAAGAAGGTATAATATCTATGAAACACATACTCGGACACGACACAGACACTACACTGTGACTTTGCTAATGTCCAAAATATAGAACAGGACACAAAAAACACACACACACCTAAATCAATACATATAGGACACGAGGACACTGGACATGGACACGTGACACGACATTCGAAAGAGGTGGTGCTTCAGAGAATAGTATTGAAGGTTGATCTTGATCCTATACTTATATTTATTGTTTGCTCACCCAACAATGCAGCCTGACATCACAGGACCTGGTTTGAATATTTTAGCAGCATGGTCTCCAGTAGCAACTGAAGCCACCGTTGAAGAAAGATCTGTCAACTATAACATCATTTCAGGAACATCAATGTCTTGTCCACACATATCAGCAGTTGCTGCAATTATAAAGTCTCACCACCCATATTGGAGTCCTGCAGCCATAATGTCTGCAATAATGACAACAGGTGAGTTATTTATGCCAAAAAAAGTTCCTTACAACAACAAAGACCATGAGAATCAATATTTTTAGTCATCCTAATTTCCTAAATCAATGTGTTTGTTCCGATGTTACAGCAACAGTAATGGATAACACACACAGTGTGATAGGAAGAGATCCAAATGGAACTGAAACCACCCCATTTGACTATGGATCAGGGCACGTTAACACAGTTGCATCACTAAATCCTGGATTAGTATATGATTTTAATTCCCAAGATGTTCTCAGTTTTCTCTGCAGCAACGGAGCAAGCCCGGCACAACTTAAGAACCTCACAGGGGAACCTATTCAATGTCAAAAAGCTTCTACAGCTTCCTACAACTTCAATTACCCTTCAATTGGTGTGTCCAACTTGAATGGAAGTTTGTCTGTTTATCGTACAGTGACTTACTATGGTCAGGAACCAACAGTGTATGTTGCAAGTGTTGAAAATCCATCTGGTGTTAATGTTAGAGTTACACCAACAGAACTGAAGTTTTGGAAAATAGGAGAGAAGGTAACATTCAAGATTAATTTCACACCTTTCAAGCAAAGCAATGGGAACTTTGTGTTTGGTGCGTTGACATGGAACAATGGTAAACAAAGGGTTAGGAGTCCTATTGGTCTCAATGTACTATCTACATAGAGTTGAGTGCTTCATGGTCTCTCTTATTAGTGTTTACTCCCTCTGGCCCTATTTATAAGAAAAAATTGTAGTTTTAAGCTCACTGAATAACTGATATATCTCGTTTATAATACAGATCAAATACATCAGTTATTCAATAGCTTAAAACTACTGTTGTTTTTTCTTATAAATAGAAGTGAACAAGAAGGAGTGCGCCTTAAAATATGTTTTTAGTTTATTAAAGAAGGGTGCCAATAACCAACAACCATGAGCAAAAACACAGGAAGGAATCACTGTAAGAAAGAGTGAGTAAAAGGAGATAGGTTTCAAAGAGGACGGTCTCACTACCAATTGTTTCTATAGTTAAGCTTTTATTGAAATCAAGAGAATTAGGAGTTTTTCTGCTCCATTTCTTTTATCAGTTTTACTTCATAGCAATGCAATGACATTTGGTTTATAGTATATTTGAATGTTGCAATCATCGTCCTTGTATTTATTTGAATCGGTGAGAACCTTCTCTGTGATTGAAAGTAATGAACTTCATTGTCAGAGTGAATGTTAGTGAGTCAATGCCATTGTCATTGTAGTGACAATGGTGGGTGTACTTTAAATTTCAATAAAATTTTTAACTTCTAGATTATATAAAAAGACAAAATTCCTTTGTCGGAATGAACATTTAGTGGATTCTTTGTTTACAAATCAAGAAGCAAATTTAATCCAACGAATTCCTTTGTACAATGCGCATGGTGGAGATAAATTATTATGGTGGCGGAGTCGGAATGGTGTATACTCGGTGAGATCAGCATATTATGGCATAATGGAGGATTTAATTGATAATCACCATCTTAGAAAAGAAGGAAATTGGATGGTTATTTGGCAGTTAAAGGTTCCACAAAAAGTGAAGTTATTACTTTAGAGAGTGGCGAGGGGTGTCTTGCCAACTAGAATGAATTTGAGGCGTTGGCATGTGTCTTGTGAGGAGCAATGCCCTATGTGTAGTGATGAGATTGAAGATGATATGCACTTAATTTTTAGGTGTAGCGAAGCGAGAGCTGTGTGGGAGCGAAGCGGCATGTTAGAAACTGTCGTGGCATGTAGTGCTAATTCTAATGATTTCGCTGAATGTTTTTTTGCTTTATATTACAGTTGGAAGATTCTGAACAATTGGTAGCAACTATGAATTTCTGGACAATTTGGAAGAGAAGAAACGACAAAGTGTGGGACGGTACAGCGAAGACGGTGGCGATATTACAACAAATGGCGCTTGATTTTTTGCGAGAATGTCAATTGTCCAAGAGGAGACCGAACAGGTTCAGTAGCAGTGGAGAAGGCAATAGAAATTTGCAGCACCGTTGGAAGAAACCAGACGTAGGAACGTTGAAATGTAACATTGACGCTGCGTTGTTTGACCAATACATGTGCATTCAGGACGAGAATGGAGTCTTTATGGATGGGAAAGCAATGTGGTTTGAAGGAATTCCAAATCCCCAATAAGCTGAAGCAATGGGTTTATGGCAAGTTGAAGTGGTTGTTGAGTTAGGCTTGGAGTCGGTGACAATTGAGATGGATTGTATTTCAGTTGTCAATGCGGTGAACAAAGCATCACTCCTCAATATCGATTTTGATGTCATTATTTCTCATTGTAACAATTTACACTCTAGTGTTTCAAGCTATAAGATAAGCTATGAAGCCCGGATACGTGATACGATACAACACGTGGATACGGGAAAATTTTGAAAATCAAGATACGATACGACAGGAATACTTCAATAAAAAATTAAATCAAAATTTAAAAATATAAAACATAACTAAAGATACTTCACTTTACTAATTGACAATTGCTTATAATATTCAATAAATCGCATTTACAAAAAAGGTATTTTTGATCAAAATAAGTAAGCATAGTTAAATGTATTTTCCCCACCCATTTTAAAATATATTCTTCTTCCTACGAACATGTCACAAAAGATATACAGTCTACTACCCAAGTTAGAATATAGGAAAAAACATCATAAGTCATATCCGAAAGAAGTTTAGAATCTATAGAATTGCTTACTATTCACTACTTAACATTAATTGTGTCATTCTCCTCTCCTCCATTTCCATCGTCAAAAAATAACATAGCTTCCAACTCTGGTTCATCAAGAGACATCTCAGGATACTCCCAGGATACGTATCCCCAAAGTGTCCCTCAAGTATCCGGTAAGTATCTTGTCTTTTTTAATTTAAAAATAATAAATTCCAGGCTACTCCCAGGATACATATCCAGAAGTATTCGACAGGTATCGGTATCGGATACGTATCCGACACGGGTACGTGGCCTATTTTGGAGTATCGGGGCTTCATAGAAGATAGGCTTTATTAGGAGACAAACAAATCTTCTTGCTCATGTCTTTCCAAGGGCATCAATAGTTTATGCTAGTTTCCATCACACCTCTCCCTCCAAACCGTCAAATTTGTCAAGCTTTCACATTTCTCACCAAATCAAACCTCCCCCCTCTCCTCCAACCATCTTCCCCTCCCTGTGTCGCAACGCCATGAGACGCCACCCTCCTCATCATTGCTTGCTAATAGGCGAGATTACCCCATTCCTTTTGTTATTTTTGGGTGGCCATTTCCCCTTTTCTCTCCCCTTCTCCCCAAAACCCATGGCCACATTTTTGGGTGACAAGACTGATCACTCAATTTTCTCCTTTAACTTATCTTTTGATGGTTCCCTACGTACTACCATTTGCCAGCACTTCATTAACCGCCACTTACAAAAACTTTGATGGTGTTAGTAATGGAAGGAACAGAGGGAATGATGTTTGTAATATAAGGTGACCATTCAGAATAAAGAATAAATAAGTGACAATTAAACTTAAAAAATGAGACTAGAAGTATAACTTATTATATTTTTCTTAAAATTTAAATACTTCTATAATGTTATTGATATGGACCAATCATCACTCGGTCAAAACACTAAATTAGTGGATTTATGGTCGGATGGATAGGTTAGTAGTTGACTCGCATGACCTAATCAATTCAATTAATAAGTTACGTAAAAATCCTCACAACAAGCGAAACAACGACAATTTAAGATAGGAAACAAAAGTAATAATTCAAGACGAGTCGATTTTACCTATTCGAAAACAAAATTGGTTGGGCCGCATCCTATCAAACCATATATGTAATATGTCAAATTCAATGACTTGTTTAGATTAATCATACCACTTGTTCTTGGCGAGAGCGACCATTTCGAGCACAAATTAATAACGTAGTTGTAAAAAAAAATGTTGGTAAAATATTTATTTTTCCAATACATAACTTATTATTTGTCTAGTTTTAAATTATCAGTTCACGTTTGTCAAAAAATTATATTAGTTCACATGTCTTATTTAAATAAATGATAAAATGCAAATTTTCCTTTCAATATTTTTAATAAGATTTTAATCTTTCAAATCAAACATACTTTTGTCCATAGGGTTTTCTTAATTTGAGTATGACATTCATTTCGATGTCACTAAATTATTACTACTAGGTTGTAATTCAACAAAAAGAAACTAGTATTAGATTTTTATTTATTTATTTATTATTATTGTTATTATTATTATTAAACAATAAAAGATAAGAACAAAACCCAAATGGGTTTTTTTTTTGGTGAACAAAACCCAAATGGGTTGACCTAATGGGAGAGTGCTAAATCCATTAAGCATTAGGTTATATGTACATTGAATAAAAAATTAAGAATACTTTGAAGATGAGAAATTTCGGCTCAAACCCAAAAATAAAATTCACATTTTATGTATTTATTATATAGAAAAAAATCCAAGTTGCTGTATATATATAAAATCAAAAACTATAGTTCTTTACCTACACTCATACACAGAATAATACTAGCACATTCACTTCTTCTTAGTTAACGGTTCTGATACAGTCTTGCAGGTCAGGTCAGGGGACACATCTTATTCAACTTGTGTTGAAGCCAAAATCACCATTTTTTTTGATAATACGGTAAGTTACCACTCATAACCACATTTTAATCCTTTGTTTCCCTAATACCTTTCATAATTTTGTAGGGTTTTTACTTATTGCCCTAAAGCTTGGTGCTTTGTCTTTTTCACTTTTACTTCTCCCTTTGTTCACAAAATAGCAAAAATATTGTAAAAAACTATTTTTTTTTCAGGTTTGTTCTCTATTTGTGTTATTTTCTCTTCATCAAGATACTTGCTTGATTTTTACGTGTGCCGTTCTTAATTGCGTTTTACTGATTCTGGTTTTGGCAATGCTTTTTGGGGGTGAAATGAATCTCGTAGGTTTTGAACTCAGTGGGTGAAGTTCTCAACACTCTTCACTCCCTCATTTGAAGAGAATAGGAAAAGGTGTAGAATTTGCTGCATCAAATTGAAATAAAAAAGGAGCTGTTTCTAGGTTCAAAAGAAGATTTTTTTGGAAGATGATTGCTGAGAAACCTAGCTGGGTTAGACATGAGGAGGGAATGCAGATTTTCTCCATTGATGTTCAACCATGTGGACTTAGGTTTGCTACTGGTGGCGGTGACCACAAGGTATGGCACTTTATCCTTCCTAGTTTGTTTGAGATTCTCAATTTAATTGTGAATTTGAATTTTGGGTCTTTTTGATACGGCTTTTCATTTTTGTGTTTAATTTGTTTTGTGAATGAATGTGGTAATTTTGTGCCATTTTGCTTATATTGTTGCTGAACTGAATAGGAAAAAGATGTTTTCTAAGATGTTTGATGTGTTTTTAGGTTAATTAGAATCAGGTGTAGGAGATTGAGAATGAGAACGAGAACTGTGATAATGATTTTCAAATATTCAGCTTCTCAGCTTTATGTTTCATTTCATGCAGGTTCGTATATGGAATATGAAGTCTGTTTCTAGGGACATAACTAATGATGTTGAGTCTTCTCAGAGGCTGCTTGCTACCCTGCGGGATCATTTTGGGTCTGTAAACTGTGTTAGGTGGGCTAAGCATGGAAGGTATATCGCATCTGGGTCGGACGATCAGGTGATATTAATTCATGAGAGAAAGCCTGGCTCAGGTACCACAGAATTTGGCAGTGGAGAGCCACCGGATATTGAAAACTGGAAAGTTGCAATGACTTTGAGAGGGCACACTGCTGATGTGGTAATTTAATTGCTTTTATAATTTCAACTTGTGTTTTTCGAAATAGTCTTTCATGTTTCAGTTGACGCACATATTTGCTCTTTGAATGTAGATAAATCAGATGTGTCATATAATATAAATGATCTTCTATCTGTTTTTTGTTTTAATCATTATTTCAGTACCTTCAAGTATTCAAATAATATCACATATAACTTGGAATCTGCTTGTCCGTGTGTAAAGTAGGTGGATCTTAATTGGTCGCCTGATGACTCCACATTGGCTAGTGGGAGTTTGGACAACACCATCCATATATGGAATATGAGTAATGGCATTTGCACTGCTGTTCTAAGGGGCCACTCTAGTCTGGTCAAGGGGGTTGCTTGGGATCCTATTGGATCTTTTATAGCTAGTCAATCTGATGATAAAACAGTCATTATTTGGAAAACTAGTGATTGGAGTCTTGCTCATAGGACAGATGGTCACTGGGCTAAATCAGTAAGTTTCTTACTCTTAAGTCTATTATGACCAAATGTAAGTTTCTACTTCCTAATTGAACCATGCATCTTTCAGCTTGGATCAACCTTCTTCAGGCGACTTGGATGGTCCCCATGTGGTCATTTTATCACCACTACTCATGGTTTCCAGAAGCCAAGGCATTCTGCCCCTGTGCTTGAGAGAGGAGAATGGTCTGCAACATTTGACTTCTTAGGACACAATGCTCCAATTATTGTGGTCAAGTTCAACCATTCGATGTTCAAAAGAAATTGCTCTAATGCTCAAGAAGTGAAGTCTGTGCCTGTTGGATGGGCCAATGGTTCTTCCAAGACAGGAAGCAAAGAGCCACAGCCGTACAATGTTATTGCCATTGGAAGTCAGGATCGAACTATAACTGTATGGACTACTGCAAGTCCTCGTCCTCTTTTTGTAGCTAAGCATTTCTTTACTCAAAGTGTTGTGGATTTATCCTGGTATGCTCTTCATCTATGGCCGCATTATATATGAATTTGGAATGTTGTTTTTTTGTTAATTAGTTTGAATGCTTTATTTCTTTGAATGACCCCACACTATTATTATTTCCTCTTGAAACAGGAGCCCTGATGGATACTCACTTTTTGCCTGTTCCTTGGATGGATCTGTTGCTACATTTCATTTTGAGGTGAAAGAACTTGGTCAGAGACTGAGTGACGCTGAGCTAGAAGAGTTGAAGAGAAGTCGCTATGGTGATGTGAGGGGTCGTCAAGCAAATTTAGCCGAGAGTCCAGCACAGTTATTGCTAGAAGCTGCTTCTGCCAAACAAACACCAAGCAAAAAAGTGGTTTCTGAACGGCCAAACCCAAACCAGACAACTGCAAAAGCTTATGTCGATACACGCGTTGGTGCAAAGAATGCTGAGCCTCAAGTTGACCATAATAAGAAGAGTGGAGGTCCTGTTAGTGATGGGTTAAACAAAGCTGCATCCTCTGCCCGTATTTCTAGCCCTGTCAAGCAAAGAGAGTATAGACGTGCTGATGGCAGAAAAAGAATTATTCCAGAAGCAGTTGGAGTGCCTGTTCAGCCAGAAAACATTTCTTCTGCAATTCAGTCCCAAGCTCTTGATTTCCCTCTCTTGTCTTCTGATCAACAAAGGGGTACCAATGGAGTTGCATCTAATGATGATAGAGTAAGAACAAGTACCATAGGTGGAGCACTTGGCAGAAATTCAGATTTAAAAGAGCGTTCTGGGGTTACTGCTAGGGCCACGATTTCTGAGAGTCTAGTGATTGAAAAGGTTCCACCTTCGTCTTGCACAGATACAAACATCAATGTTGAGCAGCTGGGAAATTCGATGACTACTGGTTCCTTGTCCGCTTCTCATGCTCCTCTTTCCATTAGGGTGTTTGACAAGAAAGACGGGGAGGATACTTTACCTATTTGTTTGGAAGCACGCCCAAAAGAACATGCTGTGAATGACATTGTAGGGGTGGGAAAAACGTCCATGATGAGAGAAACAGAAATTGCTTGCACCCGGGGGCCTCAAACACTTTGGTCTGATAGAATATCAGGAAAAGTCACTGTTTTAGCTGGAAATGCAAATTTTTGGGCGGTTGGCTGTGAGGATGGATGTCTGCAGGTAAATCGTCTGTGTATTTGTATACATAATGTATAATTTGGTTTACATTTCAGTTTTCACTACTTTATTTTGTTTCTGCTAACATTTCTGGCATATCATAAAATGATTGTATTATATCATTGCTTTTCATTACCTTTGCCTATGGTAGTTGTACCTTACATCCTTTATTCTAAGTTCCTTCATTTATTAAGAAAAAAATTTATACTGAATCATTTATCTCTAATCCATTCTTTATTTTAACTATAAATGTCTATTAAAAAAATTAAAATAATGAAACCTGTCCAAAGTTTTATTGTCCTCTAATGTTTTAGTATCACTGGAAATTATTTTCCTTGCATGTTTGTGCCTTTATGGTATCTTGGTAGCACACTTTTGCAGATAGCGGAGTTTTTATGAGTTGTGTTTTCAAAAATTTTACTTGTTTAAAACTTACTTGAAGTAAAGTTGAATTTAATTTTGTGAAATTGATTTCCTTAAATTTGAGTTTGAAATAAAGTTGTTTATGTTTGGACGCTTTACTTAAAAGCACGTTTTGATTTCAAACTTAGTACAACTTTTTCAACCTAACAAGACTATTTTTTATCACTTCTAGTCAAACCGAGGTTTGAAGAGAAAATCCGATATAGTTGACTGTAACTCAAACATCTATATTTTTACGCAAATATTGTGTTATAGGAGGCAAAATCAATTTTCACAGTGACACACGCTAAGTTTCAATTCAGAGACATGCTTTGTTACCAAGTGATAAGTGACTAATGTATATATGATGAGTGATGTGGGGTTCAAACCATTTTGTAACTTGTAAAACTATGGCACAATATATAATGTTATGCATTAGTAAGATGCAGAACTTATAGTGTGTAATATATTTGACTTCTTTTACTTCTGTGAAGATTTACACAAAGTGTGGGAGACGAGCGATGCCTACCATGATGATGGGATCTGCCGCAACATTTGTAGACTGTGATGAATGCTGGAAATTGTTGCTGGTGACAAGAAAAGGATCCCTTTATTTATGGGATTTATTCAATCGAACCTGTCTCCTTCAAGACTCGCTGGCTTCCCTTGTTGCTTCAAGTCCTGGCTCATCTGCTAAAGATGCTGGTACCATATATTGCCTACATGTTTGATATAGGAGCTGCTTGTATTTTGCTTTTTTCCAGAGCATATCATTTTCCTGATATGATGACAACGAGTCTTGTTTTTGCTGACAATTTTTCGTATGCTTTGGCTCTTGTATGTTCTTTTGTTTTATCCCATTTTCAGGCACTATTAAAGTTATATCCGTAAAGCTTTCAAAATCTGGTTCTCCTCTTGTTGTTTTGGCCACTCGTCATGCTTTCCTATTCGACATGAGTCTCAAGTGTTGGCTAAGGGTTGCTGATGACTGCTTCCCTGCATCAAATTTTGCCAGCTCATGGAGTTTGGGCTCAATTCAAAGTGGTGAACTGGCTGCTTTGCAGGTCGATGTTAGAAAATATTTGGCCCGGAAGCCAGGATGGACTAGGTGTGTATTTATTGGCATCTATGTACCCCACCTTAGCTTATGTAAGATCTGTTTGTCACCTATGAAATGGTAGTACTCAAGCTTAAAGGATAATTTTATCACATAGCTATAAGACCTGCAGTTTCGGATGTAATTTAATGCTGAGTGGTAAAAAAAATCTACAAGAAATGTTATGTTGCAGAGATGAAAATGTTAGGCTGGATGGATGAGTTGTCACAAAAAACAAGATCGAATTAACAAGATAAAATCATAGGCCAAAGCATCAAAAGAGTTCTAGAGTTAATTAGTCTATTTGTGGATATGGTCTATGGCAGAACATCACGGTGTCCCTTGATCCATTTAGTTGACTACATCTAGCAGAAAAAGGCTTTGTCCCCTAGGGCTCCCATCTCTTACTTGTTTTATTCTTCTTGATACAGCGGTAACCCTTTTAGATGGGGGTAATAATATTTACTTTTTAAGGTTAACTTTCTAAACCTGTTTTTTTTTAATGTTTTTTTAGAGTGACCGATGATGGAGTACAGACACGTGCTCACTTGGAAGCTCAGTTGGCCTCTTCTTTGGCGTTGGGATCCCCTAATGAATATCGCCAATGCCTATTGTCCTATGTGCGCTTTCTTGCAAGGTATTATTGCATTTTTTTTTTACGATTCTCGCATTCCAAATTGCCCACCTTCTCATTCTTGCTTGAAACGTGCAGCATCTCCCGTAAGAAATGCTTCTAACCGACTGACATCCCCCCTCCAAAAAAACCTGTTTGTCTGTCTCCCAGCAATTAAACTGTTGGCATTCCTTTGTCCATTTGATTATGTATAATTACATAATTTCATCACAACCACTAATCTTCGAGAATTTATTTATCGAGAAGGGTACCACACATGCATTTATTCAGACTTTCAGAGAAATGTAGTTTAGCTAGTTATAAATATAGTCTTTTTTTTTCTTTTTAAAATTTCAATCACATTCTGTGGTCTATGCGATGTTAAATAAGTTGGAGACTAAACAAAGATTATGAAATAATTGCAGAGAAGCGGATGAATCTCGATTACGAGAAGTCTGTGAGAGTTTCCTTGGACCTCCGACAGGCATGGCTGACGAGGCATCATCGGATAAGAGTTTGGCATGGGATCCTTTTGTGCTTGTAAGACTATTTCTAATTAATGCATTGTCTGAACCCTGGTTATATTATTATTATTATTATTATTATTATTATTATTATCTGCTAAAATTAAGTCAGTCTAAGAATGGTTGAATTGCACCTACGACCATTTATTTGCCTTCTCTTTTTTGCTTGATTACTCATCCAAACATGGGGAAGGAAAATGTGTTCCATGATCCATCCATTCATCCGTTTTTCTATTACATAGCAATTCCAAAACTTCAAAAGCGGATTACAACTGAAATGATAGATATGAATATATGATGGTAGCATTATTGAAAGATTCATTGGCTGATTATTTAGATCTAGCAATAATTTACATCTACCAGTACCCTTAAAGCCAAAACACATGGTGGGCTTACCATATGAAGTTTTCCATTTGGATCTTTTCAGGGAATGAGGAAACACAAACTCCTTATTGAAGACATTCTTCCAGCCATGGCATCAAACAGGAAAGTCCAGAGACTGCTTAACGAATTCATGGATTTGGTATCTGAGTACGAAATTGCGGATACTAATCAAGATCAAAGAAATCCAGTGTTACCTAAGACATCTTCACAAGTAACCAATCAAAGAGAGAGTGGTTCATTATCATTAGCAACATGTGTAAAAGACACTGCTCCACCAAAATCAGATCAGAACAATCCTAGGGATGCAGACATAGACGAGGGGCACAATGCAAAGGTGGCAAAAAATAGCAAAAATTCGACTCCACTTGCAAATGAAGCAAGCGCGCATGATCAAGTTGTCCTGGACACACCAGATCAGGAATGAGGTTATTGACTTTTGCATATTTCTTGTCAAAATGGCATGGATGAATGAATCTACTCCATCTTTGCATTTTCCCAAATGTATTCTGCTATAGAAATTCTACCTATGCGTAAGCTTTGTATTGATGGTCAAAGTCAACCGTCTAGCTGAACACTTGGTGCTCTACTCTAAAGCTGATTCACTAGTGGACCACAATTCTAAGGTAGCAAAAGTTGATATGTAGTTTCTCCCATCAAAAATTGAAATCAAATGCTGGGAAATTAGACGATGATCTTATACATGTGGATTTTTTTTGTTAATTTTGTCTGACAGCTATGGGCAATCCATTTCTGTACAAAATGTGACTACTGATAGTTCTGTTAAATGTTTGTTTCTAAGATTATGATACTGGGGATGGTTACAAGGAAGCGCTTAGTATATTTTAAGATAATAAATCAGCCGTGTTTGATGTAGTTTTATGTAAGATGTTTGTTACAACCCGTCTGTGCACTAAAAGTCCAGTAGGAGTCTAGGAGATAAATTTTTTTTTTCTGATGGCAAATCTCACAAGAAGAGTAATCAATCATTTTGGTACCTCAAAGTGTTGGGCGCTGTCAATTTAGTCTCTCACTCTAGCAAAAATACAAAAACGTTCTTCACTGTGTATTTCGTCCGTCACTTTTGTCCCTTACGTTAACAGTTATTCTTAACTCCGTTGAAATTGCTGATGTGGCACATTTAGAGCCACAGTGATTGCCACGTGGGGAGGGACCAAATTGACAGTAAAATAACATTTTTTTAAATTTGTTTTTTAATAAATAACAATATAAAGATGTAACATACTGTCATTTTATTTCCTTAAAGGTATAACTTACTGTTATTTTAATCCTCTAAAATACCTCAAGGATGTGCGTCGGAATATTTCAACATGTCAAGTCATGTATATGTCCCTGTAATTTGCCATCACTTTGAATTTCTTCTTCCCATTCTTTCAAATATGAAAAATGGACCATGAAGATGGTGGTATATGTATTCAGCGGGACAATGCATCTTCAACTTTATTATCTTACCCTGGTTTTTTCTTGTCAATAGGATAATGGGCTAATGACTCTTGGGTTTTGAATTGGGCATGGAGAAGAAAATTGTTTACATGAAAATAGGACTTAATAGAGGATTTGAAAGCTATAATATCTAATTTTTGTCCATAAAGAAACATAAAAATTTCGTGAATTTAGGAACCAAATAGAGTTAGAGGATTTTTAGTGAAGAATTGTTACTCACAGTTGCTACAGGCGGGCAGGAGAATATATGAATGAGGAGGAACTGACCCCTTCAAAGATATTAATCTTTACTTGGCTGTAGTTTGGTCTATATTTGTTGAGATGACTAGCAGGAAGGTAGATAAGCAATTTTCAAATTAGAACTCAAACCCTACGGTGTAATATAAATGCTATTTAAACGGTGTTTCTCATTGTATTGGGTTGGATTATCCTTGTACTTTGAATATTAGCTTTTTCTAAGCATATTGTGATCATTTGGTTTCCGAGCTTTAGGGAGTTCTCACAGGTTTGCAGCTTTGTCGCTTTAGAGGCTGGGGCAAAGTTATTGTATAGATTGATGCCAATGTTGTGTGTGATGTTATACTTGGTGTAGAGATCGGTCGAATTTCGGGGTGAAGTATTACTCGAGAAATTCGCAAGCTTCTCAAGCTTCCTTGGGAGCTCCAGTTTGTGCACATTCCCAGGGAGACTAACCATTGCGCGGATGAGTTGGTCAATATTGGGTGTCGTTCAAGTGGATGATTTGATTATTTATGAGTAGTGTCCTAATTCTGTAGGATCGTTATTGGTTTCTGATGCTGTAGGCGATTCTATCCCCATACTTATATCTCGTTAGTTTCTGTTTTGTTTGGGGCTTTATCTCCGTTAATTACCAAAAAAAAAAAGAAGATATTAGGTATTTACTCCTATATCTTAAACTTTTTAATAACAAACATCTCTGTTTTTTTTTTAAAAGAAAGTGAGAAAAGAAAATATCTCTATTCGCAGAACGGTTTGTGGTTGAGCTACCGGCGTCGAATCAATTGAAGTCCTTTAATCAAAGACAATAAATAACATAATGATCAATAAAAGTAGAACAGTGAAGTGAAGAACATCTGGCGATTACTGTTTAGCTGTTAATGACTTGAAGTTAATGGATCTCGATCTGCATGGGTCAGTTGAATAGAACCGTGACCCAAATAATGTCCAAACAATTTGGTCGAGAAAAAGACAAGCAAATTAGTGAATGGTGTAGAACAAGACTACGTCTTTGTCCAATGTTGGATTAGGTGATAACTTAATATGCATGTTCACTTACATTACTAAATTGTGCTACATAGCTATATATGAGACACATGCACAACTCGTACCTTTGTCCCAATTCATCGGCTACCCACCGACGCCATTCATTCAGACTTACATCTATTTTGCTAGCATTTCAAATTAACATATTCTAATTTACAAAAACAAACAAGCATGGGGCATTTAGTTTAATGATGATTTATTAGCTACAAAATCAGTACATTGTCATTGATTCCCTTATCGCAATGTGTTTTGCATGTTGCACTATACCCATGAAGGATGGGATTAGCTTGATCTCATTCTACCATGAAGAAAGAGTGTCATATATAAAAACCGAGGTGCTTATAATATATTTGAACTCATATCTGCAACAAGAGATATGAATCAAACTCTTACTAACTTTTTTTATCAGTAAGAAAGCGTAAAAGACAACAAACAATTCAACTAGGATCTTAATATATCTAACAATTCCTATAGAAGGTTATTTGTGTGAACGATTGCCTTGGGACCGTGAATCTTACTAATTCAAGACTGCACGATTAACATCTCTTTCACGTCTATGCTTTGGCGTGCTTGCCTAAATTACCAATTCGACTGATTCTAATCGGGAGGTCTCCGTGACTGATTTTCGGGAACAAAACAAGTATGCCGACTTCATGGCTAAGGATGAAGCTAGATCCTTAGGTTGTAGGCGTTGGAGGGTTCCTCCCGTAGGGTCGAAATCTATGGTGTTGAAGGACAAGTTGGAATCCTATGCCTTGCTTGTATCTCTCCCTCCCCCCCCCCCCCCCCCCCCCCCCCCTCTTATTACATTTGTAACCTACCTAAAAAAACCTCCAAATGCATGTGTTATAACTTTTGCTCATTCCATTGTTGCTGCAAAAACACTTTATTTTTTATTTCCAACATTCAAAACATGTATTAATTTTGAGAGTAACTGCATCGAGTAATTTATATGTGGTGGCAAGATATTCTTAAACCCACTACTTAATTTGCACGCATTAGCTAAAAAATTATAAGTTTCTGCTCCATCTAATATATTTTTACTCAAAATATATATTATATACTGTTGATAGTTTTATTGTTGTTTATCCTTTTGTTCATTTTAAGTTAATTTGTCCGACACAAAATACCTTATTGAAATAGCAAAGGGAGGTCCATTGTATTCACCAAGCCGAATAATTGGGACATAGTAAGCTCAGTGAAGACTAATTTATTGAAAAAAGATGTCTCACTATATATTTTAACATATTGCTTCACTTTTTTTTTTTTTGGATAATTGAAAAGATTTCATGACCTAGCACAAGAAACACACAAGGTTAGGAAGAAATCGCTAAGACCAAGATACACCAAACACATCCAAGAAACACCCATGATTGCTACAAAAACACTAAGTGGCCAAAGCCATGAGATACACCGGCACAAACAAATAATCCTTTCTATTGACAAAGATACACCAGCCCAAGCCAACACATATATCGCTTCACCTCACCTTTAAGTCATTCGATTAATCTTTCTATTAAAATTATAAACGCGTTTACTTGAGGAGAAAACATAATCCAACATGAACTATTTATAAAATATAAAACTTTTGACCAACATGATGTGGCACAAGTGGTAGATACTTGGGTCCCTTAACTATTTGGTCATGGGTTCAATCCCTGGCCGGTGCGTATGGAAAAAAACATTTGGATACTTTGGTTTACCAAAAAAAAAATATAAAACTTTTGACACCTAAAACCTTACTTACAAGAAGCTAGACCTACTCCAAGATATTGCTAGGTAAGCCTAATAAAAGATTAATGCTGCTCTCACTATCTCTGGTCTTAATCGATAGGTTCTGTTTTTTCAATCAATTCAATTTGATAGGATTTTGTTGTGAAAAGAGGCCAAATTATTCCAGGCTTCTTCACGTTGTCATGCAATTGTCTCAAGCAAAGGAAATAACATACGTAATTTTCACCGATAGCAACAAGAAACAACAAAGACTTCTTTGTCAAAGTTACATATATATATATATATATATATATATATATATGCTGTATGGGAAGTTATCTTGTTCAGATAAACAAATTGACTTATTAATTAACTTGTGTATGGTATTGTGGCCCTCCTTTTATTGTCAATTATTAAGTCATATGTGCCCTTAATTACTCTTTCGTTAGTCAATTAACGTTGTTCCGAGATCACATTAATGGAATTTATAAGCTTACTACAATAAATGAATCATATTACAGAGTTAAAGTATATTTTGGGTCCTATAAATTTTGAGAAATTTTTTAGTGTCCATAAAAAGTTTCACTCACTTTTAGTTCCTATATTTCCTTTCGTTAAGCTTATTACTTTTAATAGCATTTCTTTAGCTTTTTAATGGTGTTATTAATCATTAATGGTATGTGGCTGTTATTAATCATACCTACACCACATACCTACACCATTGAATAATGGTGTTATTAATCATACCTAGAACAATAATTTATCTTCCTATATTAATCATTAATACTTAGTTATTAAAAAAATCATGTAATAATTCATTTATTTATTTATTTTATGACGCTAACAATGATTACCGAGTCCCGACCTACTTTGAAGAATCCATTCTCACTAGTTTTTGTAAGAGACTACTTTAGAGACTAGTTATTTTCATATACTTTAGGGACAAAACAAGAGAAGAGATGTAATCTTAGAGATTAAATTGAAGATCTACTCTTAAATAAATTTGGAGTTATATGGTTTATTAATTTTAATGAATCAAAGTGAAGATGTTTAAAAAGAAAATTTACAAAAATCGTACGAACCAATGGATATTTTTGCCTTCTCCAACCTTGGGTACTAGGTATGTGGTTATATGCGCAATCGATTATTCAATGACCACAAAGTAAGCAATGCCAGAATGAGGTTTCATTCTTTGAACTAGATAAGTACATTTGAGGACGTCATGACCAAAGCTCTATTATTTTACACGACACTCTTGCCGTGTTGTGACTTTATATTAAAAAATGTATTTTATATCGTATTCACTCCAACATAAAATGCTAAAGTTAGGCTTGTGTACTAGCCATTTAATGTATCATAATCAATATTTTCATTCACAATATTTGTTTTAAACCATTTTAGGAAATTTTGTGCCAACTTATAGTGTCGATTTAGGGACCGATTTTTCAGTCTAAAAATCAATAACTAAATAGAGAATTTTTGAATTAGACCTTTTGTACTACTGTCTTCACATCTCCCTGTACGACAAGACTTAAGAAGATAAGAGTGCACACATAAATAAACAAAATAATTATGCAAAAATACAAGTATCCAAAATTCAAATACAAAAATATGTATAATTAAGTAATAAAACATCTCTACGGATGCCTTCTAGCGGGCTCAATCCCCAATGGTAGATCGACACTAACAATTGTGGGGGAAACTGCCGCCATCATATTATATTTTTTTTGGGTCTAGACCAGGGTATCCACCGCCGAACGCAGTGACTAATCCCCTCACTGGATTGGAGGCACATCGAAGGGTGAGACAACTGTCCCGGTGATTTTGCTCCTATAAAAAAATGAGGTTGCCCCTAGGAGTCAATTGTTTTTTAAATATGGAGGTATAAATAATATTAATTAATTTTTTTATTTTTCAATTTTTTATTGTATCATCTCTTCTCGCACTTAATATATACAATGAAAAGCTTAAGTATTTTGGTGTTTAAGGAGTAATGGATCTAAAAAGTTATTTACAGAAAATATCTTATTTGTTCTCTAAAAAATAGATATTACTAATTTGGTTATTAAAAACCCAAATATTAGTCAACTAATTTAAACCCAATATTAATCAACTAATTTAAACCCAAATATTAGTCAAACTTATTTTAAGAGTGACTAAAATATCTCTAAAATTATTTTAGAATAACTTATCTGACTCATATTTGAGGACTAAATTGATATTTTTCATTTTTCAAAAACTAAATCAGTTTGTGATTTTTCTCAAATAATAGTATATATAGGTTGAGTCTTTTACTCTTTTTTATTATGAAGTTATATATTTTATAAATGTTAATAACATTTTTCTAAAGAAATACTAAATTATTTTTTGCCTTTACGACATAAAGTTTCTAGATTTGCCACCTCCTCAAGACAAAAGTGGGTAGTAGACTCCGATGAGTTTTTTTGATAGACAATGTTAGTGGGAGATGGGGGAATTTAGACTCCGAGGAGGTGATGTTGGACTTGAAATAGATTTTCTTTCAGCTAATTTTCTTTGTCTATCACTAGAATTTTTTTCTTTTCAACTGTATACTCCATCTAGTCTTTATTGTAAGAAAAATTTATAATTTTAAATTCATTGAATAATTGATGTATCTGACCTATATTAGAATAGTATATCATAATCATAAAAAAGAAGTTATTGTACGCAAAGATATATAGAGCAATTTTATTATTTAAAAGACTAAAACATACTAAAAAAATACTCCTATAACAATATACCAAAATGATATCTGAATATGAAAATTTGAAGATGGCATACTGTTCAAATATTAAAAATGTTTTACAACCAATTTTCTTTTTATAAATATTCTTCAACCACAAACACAAGTGAGATATAGTATTAAAAACGAAATTATTGTAATTACTTCGGTGTACCCAAGGCATTAAACAATCGATAAGCCAAACAGCTTACGTGCACTCCATATCATAATTGCTACTATTACATGCTGAATTTCTCTGCTTTATATGAAATGGCCAAATGTCATAACCTTCCTCACTCCATTCTGTACATTTCCTCTGAAAAGCCACGTACTGCTCAAATTTCTCTCTCATTAATTGCCGCTCTTATTATTATTTTTTCCTGCAATAAACAATGGAGTTGGGAAGTATACTCCACTTCCTTCAAGACAAGAACATTTTAATCACTGGTGCCACTGGCTTTCTAGCCAAGAGTATGCTCCCTTTTCTTCTTAACTCTATTTTTAACCTTCTCTCTTCAATATGTGCAGAAGGTGTGTTGGTGTGTTTAATTTGTTTTGTACTTGTGTTGTTTTGTTTGACAGTATTGTTGGAGAAGATATTGAGGGTTCAACCAAATGTTAAGAAGCTTTATCTTCTTGTTAGAGCTTCAGATGCTAAATCTGCTACTCACCGTCTGCACAATGAGGTAAATTTACTGCATTCTTCAGTGCACCTTCTCCTTTTGTTTCAAACATATCTGCCTATAATGCATATAGTCATCACATTTACATTTATGGCTTTTAACAACCAAATTAATGCCTTCAAATATAGTATACACGTAATATTGCTTTTTTTTTATTATAAGCACACGTAATATTGCTTTATTATTATTTCTATTATTATTATTCTTATTATTATTATTACTACTTTATTATGGTTAATTAAGAAAAGATGTATTGTTTTGTTTGTGCACCCGTTTAACATTATGATCCCTTACTTATTAATAAAATAAAATTGTAGCTAATATATGTGGTAATTAAATATGTGTATTTTGATGTGTAGATAATAGGGAAGGACTTGTTCAGATTGCTAAAGGAAAAATTAGGGGCAAATTTTACTTCCATTGTTTCGGAAAAGTTGACTCTGGTCCCTGGTGACATTTCTTGTGAAGACTTGGGATTGGAGGATTCATTACTAAAGGAAGAAATTTATGGTGAAACAGATGTTATTGTTAATTTAGCTGCAAATACTAACTTTGATGAAAGGTAAATGGATCATAGACTTTTATAAATACCAACTCAATATGTGTATTTTTATATTCAAAATAGGTTATTTATTTGGTTTACTTTTTGTATTGTTCCCTAAAATTGCAGGTATGATATATCATTGGGCCTAAATACATTTGGAGTTAAGTATGTACTTGACTTCGCCAAAAAATGTACTAAACTCAAGGTTCTTGTACATGTATCAACTGGTCAGTATCAATTGGTTTCCATATTACTCACAATGTTAGGGAAAAACTAGCATTAATAATTGTTACACCTTCTTATCAAATAAATATTTGTTGCACCTTAATATATTTCAGCTTATGTATGTGGTGAGGGAGAAGGGCTGATATTAGAGAACCCTCATCGTATGGGTCATTCACTAAATGGAGTGGCTGGATTAGACATCGATGCAGAAGAGAAAGTGGTGCGAGATAAATTGGATGAGCTACGACGGGTGGGAGCCAAAGAGGATGAAATTAAGACGGTCATGAAGGACTTGGGTCTTAGCAGGTTTGTCAAATTTTACCATATTATTATAGTTACTTTTCTATAAGTTAATATTCTTTTTCTTTTACACTAGAACTATAGTATTTCTATTTACTTAGCGTGTGTTTAATTTGGTTCTGTGGTGATGAAAATTTGTTTTGACGGAATTAATTTTAGTTAAAAGTGAGTTGAACGTATCTTTGTTTGGATGCGCTATGAAAAAAGTGATTTTTTACAAAATCTTCTTGTTTTGATAGGTTACATCAAAGTCACTTTTTTATATGAAGAGGATAAAAATTTCTATCTGTCTCTATTCCATCCTAATCAAAAGGATTCTTAGATTTTGGGAACATATGTGGTCAAAGTCTCTTGCTATATACTCACCAAAAAATATAAATAAAAAATCTAAAAATATAAATAAAAAACCTAATAAGTTTTTAATTAAAAGATAACGGAGATAATAGATATTATTTTGAATTGTAACAAGGAAAAACATTGATTTTGAATTTGATTTTGGTATAATATTATGGATTAGGATGTGATACAAAAAATTAAGGTAATTAAAATCGGTCCGGACAATGAACCGCTAGGCAGCAGTTCCAGATTTTTTGGGGACAGAACGATCGAATCAAGGTTGAACTTGAATTAACTAAATAGGTTATTTAATCTTGTCAAAAAAAAAAATAGGTTATTTAATATTCTTATTACAATATATAAAGGATAAAAATAAAATGAAAAATTATAATATGACAAAATAACATTATAATATTCAATAATCATTTTATTGTCAAAAAAAATTCAATAATCATTTTTTTACAAGAATATTCAATAATCATAAATATTGCAATGTAAGTATTCGCATAATAATATTATTATGCACATCTATTTTTTTTAATTTTTTTGATTTATTGAATATTCTGTTCAACTCCCGGCTATCATGCGATTTTCAGATACAACTGGACCAGATAGGGGTCCGGTTCTGACTCAGCCGATCGAATCAAGACTTCTCACATTCTTATTTATAGAGATACACAACTTCTAATCCTAATAAAATATGAAAACGAATTTCAGAGATAATCCCTCATGACAAACAAAAAAAAAGTATACATAAGTTGGTACCAGTATAAAATTGCATGAACAATATCCCCCATCTTATATAATAACACACAATCTAGATATTGACAGCAACTCCCTCCAAATCATATGAAAAAAAGTCTCCATCTTAATAACACACCAACCTTGGGGCTTTGTTTTTCATATGATGCGGTTTGAAGTTGCCGTCAATATATATAGGTGGTGTGTTTTTCTTAATTTTTCAAACTGGAAAGGATGAGTTCATGTATTTCTTGTATGTTTAGTTGATTTTAGTTCATTTAAAACATAAGTGAACACAATTTACGTATAACTAAGACTTAGTAATTATTAACATATATATGAGAATTGAGTTTTGATTATATGGTCTGCTTGCATTTTTAAAATATTTTTATGCTCTAGTACATTCTTATTAATAGGGTTTGCTTGCATTTTAAAAAATACAAAAAAAACTTATAAGGTATTTTATGATATTTGTGATTTACATATAGATTATGTTGGGCCAAATCGATACACTCCCAGTTTAAAGAAAGAAAATATATACTAGACTTTAGTTTTTTAATTCTACCCACAAAGAGATGGGAAATTAATGACATGTTTATAGAGTAGGGAGCATTATTACACACATGATATTATGATAATTGACAAGAGTACTACTTGTCTATGGTGGACAATGACTTAGGTAGATTGAGCTGGAATATGTACCAAATGAAGTAAATATAATGTAATTAGAACCGGAATTGTAGTGGCTAAGCACCTATTGAGTCTTTTACATTATTGTTTGTGACCATTGAAAGGGAGGCAACTCCATCCTAACCCAAAAGCCATTGGAGTTTGATCATTTTCATGCTCGAATACATTTTTTAAGGGTAAAAACGATAAACTATGTATGTTAGGTAGAGATCGTAATGCATTTATTTATTGCTATTTTATTGATGGAAGTAACATTAGGTAAATCATTAATAGAGACAAGGCTTGCCTTTGATCCATTAATATTTTAAATTGACATCTTACCAAACACCACCAACTCATCTCTAGCTCTTTGATATTGGACAAGATACTATATCAAATATCCTTTAATATTTTAAAATATTAATATTTTAAATATGACTATATACAGGGGCTGCTAATTTACACCCACCTATATATATATAGGTGAGAACTTTCGTTTATGGTGATAAACAAAACTTTTATTTATGACTATTAGATTAAATTTAACGATTCAGATTATATCATTGATTACAAAATCTTTAACTAAAAAAAGAATTAATCATACAATATCTTATACTTGATGACGTAATCTAAGCCGACGTATATCTCACTCTTTTGCAAAAAGCCAAAAACCTAGTATCAAGTATCTTTCTTTATAACACTAGGCAAAATTTGATATTAATTATGAGAAAGCATGGAGAATTGCGACTAAGTTTGTTCATTATAATTGTAGGATATTATGACATATTGACATTCACGACATACTATGATCCTTTATTTTATTTTTATTTTTTGGGATTGCTCTATTTTTTTATTAGATGAAATTACAAATAAACACTAAGCACATACACTATTATTGGTCGCAATCGGATTCGAACTCGGGAGTCGACGTGTGCATTTCGCTGAAATTGCGAAGGCAACCAACAGTCAGGGACTTTCTAAGGTTCTGACTTGATTTGATTTTAAAATTCATTTTTTGTTCCATAAAAATTAACAAAAGAACATATTAGCTTTTTTGGGTTTACATGTTTCATTTTTATGTTTCTTTTTAATATATTTCATGGAAGTTTTTTCAAGATATTTTCTTTTCCTGAAATAAATATGTTCAACTATCACAACTCTCGCATTTAGTCCTTTTCATTTACAAGGTGCCCCCACAACTCTTAATAGCTCTCTAGATTGCTTGGTTTTGGAAGGAGCTAACTGAGATGTAATTGATTCAACATGTATATGGGATTATGTTACCCTTGTACCTATAATTAATACATATTTGACTTATCAAAAAAAAAAGGGCCTCCACAACTCTTAATTGTTTGTCTTTTCTTTTGTGTTACTTTAACCTTTAATTTAGTTATTGAAGTATTTACCACTAAATGATTAATTTAATTTAAATAAATGTGTGCATTCATTGTATTATAGAAATTTTCATAGATATGTTAGTAAAATTTGTGAGTAAAAACAAAAAAATAATTTGTGAGTAACCTATTTATTATATTACTATGATTATTGTGATAAGATGATGATAATAATAATAATAATAATAATAATAAAGCAATTTTGTATAGTTTTATACATAAATTATTCAAAAAACTTAAAAATAAACATTATTAATATTCTACGAAGAAAAAGATTAGGAGAGAACTCAAAATTTATTTGATTTTAAATGCCAAGTACTAGTACAATGGATATTTATAATTATAAATGGAAAACTCTAAAGCGACTTCTAATAAAATCAATTCTAAATATTTTCTATACTTTTCTAAATTTAGTTAGATTTTCTTGTCTAGATATTTTCGATTTTTCTCTGGTATATGATAAAAGAGACTTGGCTAATTCAGAATTCAACTAAAAGTAAATAAAGTTCGAGCTGAGATTATCTCATCCATAAAAATTGAGCTTGAGTATTAATCAAGTTTGGACCTTTAAATCAGTGTTAATCGTAGTAATTATTGATTAAACTAAATTTAATTTTATATAAGAATTACATGTAAAAGTGGCATCATATCATATAGTATCATATATCATATAGGACAACGGTTTCTCAAGATCCCCACCATTCTCTCTATCTCTTTCCTCATTATTACCCAATCTTCTCTTCACTTTCCCTCACATCCCAACACTTGTTTTGGTTGCTGTATATGCATATGGCACACAAAAATGTGTGTTTCCTATACAGTGATGCCTAAAGTGGTCCAGTCCAGAGTGAGGGTCTTTTTTTCTTCTACGAATATTTTTTCAAAGCAATAGCAGTGCATGGGTGAGAAATGAGAAGAGATGAATCTCTCTTGAGTATTCCTAATAATTTTATCCTAATAATTTTAGTATTCCTTTTAAGATGAGTTTATGTTAATTGTGTACATGTATTGTATATAACTAACTCATTAATATGATGATTATCAGAGCAAAGTTGTACGGATGGCCAAACACATACGTATTCACGAAGGCAATGGGAGAAATGCTTGTGGGGCAACTCAAAGGAAATTTGTCTGTTGCTATTGTTCGCCCTGCCATTGTTACCAGTACTTTCAAAGAACCTTTCCCCGGTTGGGCTGAAGGTGTAAGGTAATCATTATCACACCACCTGAGAGTTTGAATCCAAAAGCTGGCATCTCCATGTCGCTGAAATTGCCGGTGAACAACCAACAGCTTGGACAACGATTCATTAACTTTACTATGGGTCTGATTGGATAAACAACTTAATTAACAGCTTATGGCATAAGCGCTTATCGTATAAGTGCTTATGTATAGGCTGTTTATATAATAAAAAATAAAATAATATTAAAACTATTTTTCTATAAACCATAAGTTGTTTTTATAAGCTATCTCGAGGAGCTTATGGAAATTAGCTGAAAACAGCTTATGAACAAGTCATAAACTGTTTTCATAAGCTCTTCCAAACAATTTCGTAAGTGATTATAGCAGTAGGTAAACTCAAATAAGTCGATCCAAATGGCCATATGATTGATGAATATTTTCTACGTATCTCAGCAATATTTTTTCTGCAAATTTAATCTTTGATTTATTTAATTGTTGCAATATATTATCAGTCCTTCCATATTTATCTGCTGCAGTGGTGTTCTGGAAGTTATTAAATTCCTTGAACAGAGTTTTAGGTTAGGTGGCTGTAGTTATTTCACCTTCATTTCTCTGCAGCCGATTTTATTTCTGGCTCTGTTCTTACATTTCTACCACATCTTGTGCATGCTTCATTAATTTTTTCCTAGCAAAGTTAGTATATTACCAATAAGAAAAATTGAATTATATAATAAGTCTAGAAAACCTAAAATACTTTATTTTATACTAAGTTTTTTACTCCTGGAAGTGACCGATGGTTAAGGCTAAGCGAGACAGTAGTTTCTTCTAGGATTGGTGCATGTGCGGACATGTTAGAGTGACTCTCGAGAGAGTAGGAGTTAATAAAGGTATTTTTTGTCTTTTGTTTTTGTGTGTGTTTGGGACAGGACCATTGACAGTTTAGCAATAGCTTATGGGAAAGGAAAACTAACATGTTTCCTTGGAGATCCTAAGGCAGTTGTTGATGTGGTGAGATTATACATGAAAACCATAATTTATACATGCCTTATTATGATTTCTTCATTTCTGATCTCAGCTTAAATATGCCATCAAATTTAATAAACAGATACCAGGTGACATGGTGGTGAATGCAATACTAGTGGCCATTGTGGCTCATGCAAAATATCCTAGTGATGCTACTTCTATATATCATGTTGGTTCCTCTCTTAGAAGACCTGTCACTTACACCAATCTTCAAGACTATGGCTTCAGACATTTCACTGCAAAACCATGGATAAACAAGGATGGAAAGCCAGTCAAAGTTGGCAAAGTTGCAATATTTAATAATATGAATACCTTCCAAAGATTTATGTTCATTCGCTACCTGCTTTTGCTAAAGGTTCCTCCTATATCTACCTAATTAATTTCCCCTTCCATGTCATCATGATTGCCAATGCCATCATTAAATTCATTGGAACTTTTCTGAATCACTTTAATCTCCGGATACATGAAGCGTTGTCATTATAGTTCCTGAATGTAACGAAACTTTCGTTAGTAATTTTGGTTTTTGACATCAACTTAATTTGGTCCCGAGCTGGATTAACATCAGAGACCAAAATAACTAATGAAAGATAGATTTAGAATTGTTTTGGAATTTCAATACATTTAGGGACTAAAATGATAGCGCATTACACTTTCAAGGACTAAAAGGGCTGTTTACCCACATTTAAGTAGTCTGACAACTTCTGCATTTAATAGGGACTTGAGCTGGCCAACACTGCATTTTGCCAGTATTTTCAAGGGACATATCTTGATCTGAAAAGGAAGATTGAGATTGTAATGCGATTGGTGGACCTTTACAAGCCTTACTTGTTCTTCAAGGGCGTGTAAGTATATCATTACAATTACTATATGCTTCAGTTCAGTTCATGTCCAATCTATCTAGCTTTTTTTTATTTATTAAAACACATAATATGAGTTTAACAGAGAATGTTGTGTTATGCAGATTTGATGACATGAATACAGAGAAGTTGAGAATGACAGCAAGACAAGGTGGGGTGGAAACAGATTTGTTTTACTTTGACCCCGAAGTGATCGATTGGGATGATTACTTCTTGAACATTCACCTTCCTGGTGTGGTGAAGTACATTTTAAAGTGATACTAGCTATAAAGTGGGATATATATATTTTACATACAGCTATAATTTGCTTTGTGTGCAAATCTGTGTTAGAAGAATTATTACATTACAGTTGTGTTATTTGTTTCCTGATGGCAGCATATATAAATTGTGTAAGCTAGCTGCCAACTACGTTTCGAAGCTTTGATCAAATGTATCCAAATAATATAAGTTAATTGTCTCCAAATACTATTTTAGCATTGTTTGTTGAATAATTTCACTTTCACTCTTTCCTTTCTTTCTTTCTTTCTTTCTTTCTTCATGTGTTAGTAACTTCCTCTATTCTTCCTTAAATGTTGTCAAACTTTTCTTTTTTCCACTAACGCATCCTCCATGATAAGTGAAGTGTTGAACGGTATCAACAAAAGTCTCATTCATAAAACCTATCCAACCACAAACCAAGTCTCAACCTTGATTAACTTTAAAAGTTCCGAATCAACCTAAAGTGATATTGCATTACATGTTTAAGGACGAAAATGATCGTTGTTGAAATTTTGGTTGAGTATACTTGGAATCTTAGTCATTGCAATAGTACAATAAAGTTGAAATGAACAAACGAATAAACATATCTGAAATGAAAATATTGGTCAATTCATGAAGAATCTCAACTAAAATGTCTGACATCCCCACCCTTTACCTCCTCCCTTTCTTGTCTGAGGTTTTGGGTTTGTTCACGAGTTGAGTGTTTCCTCCTATCTCTGTCTTTAGTTGAAGAAGGCTTTGTTTAACCAAATCTGCAAGAGGCAGTGCCTATTCTTGTTAGAAGGGGGTTTTGTTCATGTTTTGGCGTCTCGCGTGGCCTACGACTTGCGGAGTGTGAGGGTTTTCTCCCTTTTCATGCGCTTCACCTTTTTGAATGTTCCTTCAAATCTTGGAGATCTTTTTGTGCTACAAAAAGGATGGAGCAGAGGCTGAGGTTTGCTTCTTGCTTGGCTTTGGTCGGATTTCTTTTACTTTCGGAGCGGAAATATTGGAGGAGTTTACAAGTTTTGTTTTTCGCACCCTTGCCTTCAACTCTCGTGTTGGGTGTGATCATCGTAGAGCTGAGCACGAGCTTTTGTGTTGAAGTGACTAAGTTACACAAGAGGGGGTTGAATTGTGTACCATTTTTAAAATTGCTTGCCTGAAACCTTCTCAACAAATTGTTCACAAGAATAACTTGGAGATGAGAAGGTTGAAGTTAGGTTCAAAAATAACTAGCATGTATATAATTTGATGATGAATAATAATGATTCAAGATAACTTTAACCTATGCAAGAGATGTTGTTTTCAAACAGATATGAGTAGGTTGAAAGATTATAGATTGGTTTGAAAACTATCTTGAGAAGGTTGATGAAATTAACCTTCTCTTGGTTTTAAAAACAATCTCAACTGCAAAGCAATTAATCAAATAGTATGGAAAGCTATTAAAGAACACATAGGAGTTATATAGGTTCACCCAATTCTTGGCTACATCCTCTCCCCACTTCCAAGTGAGCATTTCCACTATTCTCCAAATAGCTATTACACTTGCTTTTGCTCAACCACAAAAGACTTACAACACCACTTTCTTTTGATCAACACACAAAAGACAAGTGCTCTCTTGCACAGCTTCACCAAGATGTTTTACCTACTAGAAAACTCTCTCCTAGTTTCCTAAAGGTTCCTCTTACCAATTTGTTCACAGCAACACTCACTTTACTTTCTAGGTAGTTTGATGAAATGTATATAACACACGGTTTACAATAAGGGGTTGGGTTTTTGGGATATTGAAGAGCTTGAAAATAAACTACAATAAGTGTTTACAATGAAGAGTATCAAGCAATCACACACTCAGCAAATGGATCCTAGAATATGAACTTGAGTAGCTTAGAGTGTGGGATGAGAATGTTGGATTACTTTGAGAAGCTTGAGCTTTGAGTAAGTTCTAATTAAATCTCACACTTGTAATCTTCGAATTCCAGCAATTAAATAGCCCCAGATGATGGTTATAGTCGTTAGAAGGTTGAAGAGAGCCATTTGAAATCAGTTGTAGGCTTGTAGAGTTGTCATGATGAGAGTTACTTTAGTTAGCAGCTTTTTAACCTTCTCATTCTGCACATTGTATCTTCTCTACACATTTTGAACCTTCTCAATCTGACACAGTACTTTCTTTCTGCTTTTGAAAGTTGACGAACCTTCTCGTATGATTATTCCTTAATCAAACAAACTTTGATGCTCCTAGGAAGAATCATTGATTTCCTCTCTTGCTTTTAAAACCTTCTCAACACATTTAATGCAACATTCTTCATTTGATGCTTCAGCTCATTAATAAGAAGGATTGTTCTTGAGTTGTTGAAGTTTTTCATAATGAGTAAGTTGCTTTTCTTGAATCTTCTCAACATGTACATTCTCAACTGTTGAACTTTCTCATTGGTGAACCTTCTTTACTTTGGTCTTGAATATGTCATGGCTTGGTCAAACCTTCTGTTGACTTTTTGGTCAAATCTTCTGTTGACTTTTGGTCAACCTTCTGTTGATTTGGTCAAACCTTCTCAATTATGTACCTTCTCATATCAATTCTACCTTTGATTTTTATACTTGTTGATTCTTAGGTAGTTGATTATTTTGCTATTTTAGGGCTTGTACTTGCACTAGATTAACAAATTAGATTACACATAATCAGAAAACTTAACTCTAACTTAAGTTTGTTTCACCAAAACATAAAAAAGATTTTTATTTCAACATGAATGTGTTTGGTTATTGATAGTGTTGGAGTGGTTATCTTTATGTATTTTTCGTGATCATGTTGGTGTTAGTTTTAGGGTGTTGTTATTTGTTGGGGTTATCTTGTGGTAAGTCTAGAGATATCTTGCCATAGGTGTTTTTATCATATGTTTGGGGTGTTTTGTAGTAGGTGTTGGTCTGATTGTGCTGGTGTATTTTGGCTTCGACCATTGGTGTTTGGTAGTTATCGTGGGTGTTACTTAGTTGTGTTGGTGTATATTGGACATAACCATCTCTTTGTGTGCATATCTAGTCTATAATACAAACCAAATACATTATTTATTCAATAAACCTAAAACTGTATATTTTTCTTATAATAAAGATTTGAAGATGTAAATTCTTGTGTAGTAATTATGCAACTACTGGCAAGTATATAGTGCCAAATAAGGCACTAGCCTTTTATTGGGAACTTGCTTTGGACACTAGAAGGGTAATTATAGTTGTATCGGACGATGTGTGCTTTTTGTGGTAGCAACACCATAGAAGATTCCTTTCATTTATTTTTTTCTTCCTAATTTCTAGTATTGTTTGGATATACATGTTTATAATTGGTTGAGATTTTCCACTCCCATGCCCTTTATTTTCCACTCAAGTGAACCCCGTCATCTATACACGCATACGCCCATGCCCTTTATTTTCCTTTTTTTTTTTTGTCAACACCCATTAGATTTCTTGAACGAAGTAAGTTGTACCAAAAAAAGATGTAATATAAAAGCGTCTCAAAAATATGTAATAGAAAAAGAGAAGTCGAAAGGAAGTGTATAGTAGTCCTTATTGTTGGTTGTATTGATAATTTCAACGACATGTGGATGTCGGCTTTCATATTTGAATCCAGATGTATATGTGTAATAGTATGTTGAAATAGAAAAGAAAGAAAAGAAAAGAGGAGGAGGAGGAGTAGAGAGAGGTACTAATCTTTTCTCAAATTTATCATAGCCCGCATATGCCCTTTCTTCCCTTTACATGACAAAGTTAATTAGAATAGTTCCTGTTATTCTATCCTCTTTTTGGCTTCTTCTTATTCCTTGATTCATAAATTTGGTTACCCCTTGTGTGCTATCAATACTTTCATTTTATTTCCTAACATTCAATTGCAAAATTTTTAATGGGCAAAAAGTGAATAGAAATTGTGCATGTACGGTTGAGTGGTGAATGCCATGCATAAACACAAAGTTAAAGCACATGGGTCTAGGGATGGCAATTGAGCCCATGCCTATAGGGTACCCGCAAAAATGGACGCGGGCTCGGGGACGGGCATTACGGTGCCCAACCCGCTCAAGGGCCGCACCCGCATATATATATATATATATATATATATATATATATATATATACACATACATACACTATTATTACAATTTTGAGTATATACAACTTTATAAAAATAAATCCAAGCTACTAATATTTTGGATGTTTTTAATTCGCTAAATGCTATCATGTGTAATATTTTAATTAGTACACACAAAAAATAATCGCTTTTTAAATTAAATTATATTTTTAATGTTATTTATTATTTTTTGTTGTTAAAGTGTGGGCAATGGGTATGCCCATGGGCACTTAGTGCCCAGCGATTACGGGGACGGGCACTATAGTGCCCTGCCCATACATGTGCGGGCTCAAGTACGGGCACTATAGTACCCTGCCCATAGGGTACTCATTGCCATCCCTACATGGGTCTTATCTCTCTATATAATATACGTGTGCGGTTGTGTGTAAATAGGGGTGAAGTGCAAGGAACCTAGGGTGGGCCACTTAAAGCTAGGGCTTTAGGCTTGTCAGCTTAGATTTTAGACGAAATGATAAATAGACACCACACACTATCAGATAGTCATATTTGAGTTTGAATCCAGATGCTGGAATCTCATATCGTTGAAATTACCAATACAACCAATAATAGGGGACATGATTTTTACACGATTTTTTTAACTAATCATATATTAAAAGTAATTTTTTCTCCCAATAGTTGGGTTAATTTCTACTTGAGTAAGTAAGCGAGTAACCCAAAAAAAAAATCTACTTGAACAAAAGTCACACTTAGGTCTGACCTAAATATCTGTCTTATCCTTAAAAAAAAAGGTTGACTCGGCCTAGTATGGTGATAGAGTACACATCCTTGCTTTGATTAGATGAGAGGGAACAAATTTGTTAGGTAAAAAATTAATTTGTTAAATAACAATTTATTTTAGTTATGTATATTTTATTTCTAGATAACTGAACTTAGATCCCACTCTAAGGTTTCGAGTTCGATTCTGTTTTGGTCTATTTTTTTTATAAGCAAATATGTTTGGTCTATTGAGTATTGACCATCTTCAAAATCAAATATGAAATAAATTTATTTATTTTTGTACTTGCATAAAAGTGGGAGATTCGGCTCCTCTTAACAAGTTAGGGTTTTTAGCAAATGAGTGAAGTGTCTTCCTCTTTGTGAGGAATAAACTTTTCTTTGGAGGACAAGGTAAGACCAGTTATAGATATGATGAATAAAACAGATTCGAGCTACTAAAAGCTCCTCATGAGCGACTTAGTTACAATTTCTCATAGAGGGCTTAGTTGTTATAGTATATATATTGCCCCTCATGCGCGACTTAGTTGTTCCGGTAACAATTCATATTGTATCTAGGTTTTTTATTTAAAATTTCCACTAATAAACAAATAAATTATAACCTTTTTTTTTTCCCGTGAGTTATATCGATTGGTTGTGCAGCTGGTACGTACGTACTCCAGTTATAACTTATTCCAATATGATAGATGAAGATGATATATCATTGGTGGTCATGTGCCCAACTCAAAGTTGGTTCCCCCAAGATCACATGCTTGGTTTGATAACCAGAACTCAATCCTTACATTACCAATGTCAAATTTAAGCTGGCTGGCGCCTTATCATTTGACTTATATATATATATATATATATATATATATATATATATATATATATATATATATATATATATATTGTGATGCGTTTATTTGTTTGCATGCAAGTTGGTCGGTGTACGAGACTCATAATAATCCTTTGATTTTGCATAATAATACTATTATAGTAACTAATATTAATTCATTGACATTTCATTCACACGCCATTGTTTTTGTAGTATAATCTTGATGACTACCGAAATCCCCAACTGTGAGGGAATTCAATTTTATCAGGATTCAGATTTCAGAGTGTGAGGAAAGTCAACAATGTTTCGCAGGCACGACGTGTTAGCATTAATATCTCGCAGCAGGTAGCTCAACGAACCTGGCTTTGGGAGGTTGTATGTAGAAGTTTTCACTTTTCACACTTGCACCACCATACTCAAACTAGGACCACATGCATTGTCCTACATATATGCAAATTATTAAATGCCTTGCTACTCAATCTATCATTTTTTTCTATATATATCTATGTATGGTTGCTTGGGACATCACTCAATTCAAAGTTCCTTGTGTTTTCCATATATCTGAATATCCTATATATCTAGTTTAATATTTTTGTCACCTTTCCTCCAATGGAGCTAGGAAGCATAACTCAATTCCTTCAGGATAAGAATATTTTAGTCCTTGGTGCTACTGGCTTCCTTGCAAAAAGTGAATCTCTCTCTTCTTCTCTCTCTCTCTAAGCTTACTTAATTGCTGTGCACATATTAGTTAGTATATTTTTGTATATGTACGTATTACTGATAATGTGTTTACTTTGTATTTGTATGGCGGTATTGTAGTTTTTGTAGAGAAGGTGCTGAGAGTTCAACCAAATGTAAAGAAACTTTATCTTCTATTGAGAGCTACAGATGTTGTATCTGCCACTAGACGACTCAACAATGAGGTATATATATATATGCCACAATGAGTTGCTACTTCCTCTTTATCTTTAATTTTGTGTTATGCCACAATGAGAAAATCTAAGTTTAAGTTTACACTCCTCCTTATGTTTTCTTCACGAGATAGATATTGTAAATCCAAAACTTTCAAATAGTTTTTTTTTTTTTAAGTGTATAAATATCTTAACTTATAGGAAAATATAAAATTGACTTGGTTTACTTAACACCAAGAACTATATATGTAGTAAAATAGCGTCAGCATATTAGAAACTTCTAAATAATTAATTAATGCAGTATTCTTGTATGGGGTTATATTGAAACAAAATAAAGAGAAAAATATAAAAAAAATTCTACTCCTTCATAAAATTAAAAGTATCCAGTGGACCTAACATCAGATCAGAATAATAGAAAGGTAGAATGAGTAAAATGATTTTTGTCAAAAATTCATGTTTTATTTATTTAAGTGAGAAATTTTTAGTCCAACATTTTTTTTCTTTTCTGTTCAATTTCCCTCCTCAACAAAATGAGGAGCATCATATATTCTTTTTTTAAGTCTTTTTTATTCACCCTATTTATAAGCTGTAAATTTATTACATTATTATTCAAAATCAATTAACTATAAGTAAGATAGGGATTTTCCCCTGTTTGAGTGTCCCGTTTTTTTTCTTTTTGTTCAGATTACACGGAAGGACTTGTTCAGATTGCTGAAGGAAAATCTTGGGGCAAAGTTCAATTCCTTCATCTCAGAAAAGTTGACTCTGGTGCCTGGGGACATTTCTCAAAAAGACTTGAATATAAAGGATTCCAATCTACTTGAAGAGATCTACAATAAAATTGATGTCATAGTTAATTTAGCTGCAACAACTAATTTTGATGAAAGGTACTTGTACACGTCTCTGATACTAATTTTGACAGCTTTAAGATAATATCAGTGGATTCTAACTTTGTGTGTGCATTTCTCTTTACTATATATTATTATTATGATTATATGCAGATATGATGTTGCATTGGGTTTAAACACATTTGGAGTTAAGCATGTCTTAAACTTCGCTAAAAATTGTATTAACCTCAAGGTGCTTGTCCACGTATCAACAGGTTAGTATTTATTAGACATAATTATTCCACCGTGTCTAGTGAACAAAACACTATTAAAAAAATTGAAATTACATTGGAAAAATTTACAACGGAAAATGAAAAATCCGCCTTTAATTCCGTCACTAAATTTTATAACACTAAAATTAGTATGGATTTTTTATTTTTCTGTCACTAATTTAACTTTTTTTAGCAGTAAAACGTATAACACTTAGGCTAGCTGTTTTTATTCATTTTATGGTCAATATAGTTGAGTAGAAATTGAATTGAATATGTATAAATGCAGCATATGTATGTGGGGAGAGAGGAGGACTAGTAGTAGAGGATCCAATCCAATTGGGTGTGTCATTAAATGGTGTGCAAGGACTAGACATTGATGAGGAAAAGAGAGTGGTGGAGGAGAAATTGAACTTGCTTCAACAAGAAGGAGCCACTGAAAATGAAATTAAAATGGCCATGAAGGACTTAGGTATCCAAAGGTTAGCATCTCAACTGAATTTTTCTTAAACTAAGCTAAGCTAATAATATGAATGCACTAATTAACACCAAAACTTGAATCTACATTTCAGAGCAAAAATGTATGGTTGGCCAAATACCTATGTGTTTACAAAGGCAATGGGAGAAATGCTTGTTGGAACTCTGAAGGAAAAATTGTCTATTGTTATTGTACGTCCTACAATCATTACCAGCACTTACAAAGAACCTTTCCCAGGTTGGGTTGAAGGTGTAAGGTAAATCACCAAATTTCTCTATGTTTATTGCATTCCATTGTGAAACAATGTTTAATTAAGCATGCATTTTAATTTACCATTATCTTATGTACCTTTTTGCAGAACTGTAGACAGTTTAATTGTTGCTTATGGTAAAGGAAAATTAACATGCTTTGTTGCAGACATTAATGCAATTTTTGATGTGGTGAGTCACTGTAGCCAAACTATTTTCTCTATATAAAATTAAATTCACTCTAATAGGCTCAAATTGAATGGATATATTAATTTATGGTGCAGATACCAGCTGATATGGTGGTGAATGCAATATTAGTGGCTATGGTGGGCCATGCAAATCAACCTTGTGATGATATAATATATAATGTGGGTTCCTCTGTTTCCAATCCAATCAGATACCAAAATCTCAAAGACTACAACTACAAATATTTCACAGAAAAACCATGTTTAGACAAGGAAGGAATGCCCATCAGAGTTGGCAAAGTCACTGTATTAGACACTGTTACTAGCTTCCAAAGATATATGTTCATTCGCTACTTCCTTCCATTAAAAGTAATTATTTCTAATCCTCATTCCTAATTACAACTTCAGATTCTTCTATTCACACCATCATTACTAGAAAAAACTTATTTAGTAATCAAAATTAAAGACGGAAAAACTGAAATTCGTCACTCTTTCTGACGTCACAAAATTTAGTGAAAAATATTTCAAAAAAAATTAGTGACAGTTTTTTCGTCACTAATTTTTCCTTTCTAATTTCACTTTTTCAGTCGTGAGTACTGTATTTTCAACAAGTGATTATATACTGAATTAATTTGATATTTTAATAGGGGCTGGAGCTTGTGAATACAGCATTTTGCCAGTATTTTCAAGGAATGTATTTTGACATGAATAGGAAGATCAGTATTGTGATGAGGCTGGTTGACCTTTACAAGCCTTACTTGTTCTTCAATGGCGTGTAAGTTAATTATATCATCTAGAGAAAATTGCTATGTTAATTAATTAACGTATATGATTTAATTATCTTTAATTTAATGAAACGTGCTTATTTTGCTCACAGATTTGATAACATGAACACGGAAAAGTTGCAAATAGCAGCAAGACAAGGTGGAGTGGAGATGGATTTATTTTACTTTGACCCAAAAATTATTAACTGGGAAGACTACTTCATGAATATCCATATTCCTGGTATCGTCAAATATTCCTTCAAGTGATGATATGATCCACTTTCAGATTTGGATTTGTTGGGAGATTTTGTCTTTACAATTTGGAATCTCCATGGTGTTCAAAATTATGCTTGTGAGATTAATTAAGATTGGTGGTGTATTATTATATATGTAATTTTTGAATTTAATCATAATCATGATATATCTTACGTGTGACATATGTTCAAAGTTTTTATCAAGTGAGTCAGATATTTACATAATTTGCCTCTAGTCTTGGAAAGATTGGTTGCTATGACTTCTTTTGCAGATTATGTCAACGACAATTTTTTTTAGATAAGCTATGTCAACGACAATACTATTACTAATGTCTATTTATTTTATAAGTAAAATGAATTAAATAATGGGTACACAAACCCAATACAACAAAATAAACAACGCAAGGCTCCATAATTCAAGGAAGAAGTTTCCGTCCGCCTTTGTATAATCCAAACCCCAAAATTACATAATAGGCATGAGTGCGGATAATAAGAAATCTGATTCGATACGAGTGAGAGAGCGACAAGGAGAGAACACGAGAGGAACACACACGGAGAGAGAGTGAGTCACATCCATGGTGAGAGAGAGAGAACAGGGAAAATGTTAGTCTAACATGTATTAAACCCCTCCCCTGTTTTGAACAATCTGTTTTAGCAATCAACTTTGAGCAGTGAGGACACTGCTCACTTTTAAGTTGGGGGGAGAGCACTCAAACTTTTAAATGCATGTGTTAGTCTATAATATGTATGTTTGTTTTAGTATTTATATGTGTTTTATTTATTTATATTGTGTAAATAAGTGTCATGTTAAGTATCATATTTTTACTAATTTTTTACAAAAATAAATAAACGTTTTAAAAAGATTTGATGAGTCTTGAAGCATGATCAGCTTATACCCTCTTTTTCAAAAACTTAAAGAAAAATGCAATTTACGAATTGATTTTTAATGATGAACAAAAGAAAAAGAAAAAGAAGCCTTATTTTTCCAAAAATGACCATAGTTATTATCACTTTGACACATCAAAATTGAGTTTTGAAAAGAACCTTACTATGTGATAAGCTATCTTATGCAAGAGGGATTTTGAGAAAACTAAGGTCAAAAACAAATTTTTATTAAAAATATAGAAGAGCTTAAAGAATTAAGTTTGGAGGAATTTTTATGAATACAAAGGCTTGAGTATGAAAAACTTAGAGTAGTCAATGCATATAGGTTACCAAAAGAGCTCAAAATGAAAGAAAGCTTTATTGCCTGAGTCATAAACTGTACCTGTTCCAATAAGTGCATTTGGTCAGAAAAAGAAAAATTCAAAGAAAAAGAAAAAGAAGAAAAGAAGACAGAACTGACCAAAGGAAAAAAGTATGCATAAGGAGGACAGTGAGGAGGGCAATATTAGCTAGAAGTCTTGAAAAGAAAAATCAAGTGCAGTTGCACTAAGTGCAATTGCACCGTTAAAAAGTCTAGTGCAATTGCACCGATACAAAAAAAAAAAAAAAAAAAAAAATACCTAGTGCAATTGCACCTCAGAAAAACAATGCACCTGCACTCACTGCATTTGCATCAAGAAAAAGAACCACCAGAAATACAAAGAGTGCATTGACTCAACATTTTGAAATACTCTATCCAAGCCCTTTGTTGTGCTTAAGGCCCCCACTCTTGAGGACTTTGTTAGTCTACTCTATATTTTGAAACATCTTTGTTTTGACCAAACGTGATCTAAATTTTTCAAAGGCTAGGAGAAACTTGTTACTTAGTTTTTGAACTGATTGAATCTCAGTGGGGCACACACTCACACAAATGAGTTTTAATAGCTTTGGATGTTTTGGAATTCAAAGGCACAAAGACAAAAGTTTCTGAAAAAAATGAAGTTCATGAGTTGCATTTACTGAAAAATCATTTTTACGAAAAAGATGTGAGCTGATCTGTTCTTCTTGATTCTGGAAATCTTATTTGTGTTTTCTTTTTGTCATTGCTTGAGGACAAGCAACGATTTAAGTTTGGGGGTGTGATAACTCTATTTTATATAGAGTTATTTGTGCTTTTTCACTTAGATAAATGCCCAATATCAAGTCTATTATATGTTAAATATGTTAATATGAATAAAATAACAACATTTATGGTTTACAGATAAGAGAAGTCCATAACTTAGCATTTTATTGTATATTGGTATGTTTGATGTGTTTGTTCAGTGCAGCCGCAGTTTAGTGCAATTGCACCAGTTGATGCAACTGCACCAGGCAGTGCAATTACACTTGGTGCAACTGCACCACTCTGTACCGAAGCAGCTCACAACCCCACATTGGAAGCACCTCAATTCTTACCATTGCCATAATGCTTAGTTGGATTGCTGCTTGCTCAGAAGTCACATGGGAACACATGGCCACTTGCAAAGGAGGCGCCTACAATCAAAAAGGCTTCACAAAAATCTATCTTACAAGACATGTGGCAACCATTTGTTGGACCACAAATTAAGGATAAGTGTTGAAAGCCAAGCTGATCTTCAACTTTTAAAAAGTAACCATGGTTTGGTTAACTTAACTCAGCAAGGAAACCTCAACATGAAGGAAATCTCCAAGGCTATAAATAGGACTCAAATTCCTCACTTGAAAATATTCCAAATTGTAGAGAATCATATCATATATTATATAATCTTTTTATGTTATTTTTAGTTTAGTTTTTCTTAGTTTTAAAGTTTTATTTTCTTTTAGTTTCATAGTGTTAGTTTGAGAGGAAGGTAAGAGGAAATTGACAACTTCTTTCTTCACTTCTTCAAAGAGCTAATAGGTGCAAGAAATTAGTTGTAAGCAAATATATGCAAGAGTTTTCCATTTGTTACTCTTTTGAATTCTCTTGTACTTCTCTTTATTGCAATATGCTTTCATTCACTTATATTTGCTTTATCATGCTCATCATGAGCTAAACTCTTTTGAGTTTGGATGTTCTAGCTTTCCAATGATCTTTTGAGGAAAGTTATTGTGTTTTCAAGTGGTGTGTACTTTAGTTCTTGTGTTTAAATTCTTAATCTTGTTTTAAAGTTGATCACTTAGAACAAGTAGAGTTATATTCACTTAATTGGCTTATAACTAGAAATCAAGAACTAAGTAAGGATAAGTGTTTAATAAAGCTTCTTATTAAACTTGTTTTAATAAAGTTAGCTTGTTAATTCCATGTTAATTCTTAGCTTAAGATTAACATAGTCCTTACAACAAAAGTGTAGAGATCTTAAGATACAAGAGTGTACTTACTTAAGCAACTTAGATTATCTGTAAGGGGGCGAGAGAGGCACTGACAACCCTACTCTTTACCGCAAAAAAACAGGATCATATAGAGCTTGTAACGAAACTCTGACGAAAGTAGCTGACCAGCACACACTAATGCAACTGCACTAAGTGCAATTGCACCACAAGAAAACACAATATTCTCAAGAGTGATTTAGTTTGTGAAAACATCCCAACTCTCATTCTCAACTGATTTCTTACACAATTTACTTGCTTTCTGTCTAATTATTTTCATTTCAACTTCAACCAAAACAAAACATTTTGAATAGTGTAGTCACACTAGTTTGCCTTTCTTTACAAACAACACATAAGAGTTAATCCAATCTCTGTGGGTTCGATCTTTTATACTATAACTTGTGACTGTGTATACTTGCACACGCTCTTATTTTCACACACCAAGTTTTTGGCGCCGTTGCCGGGGATTGTCATTAATTTTTGTTGTTTTAAAGATAGTAGATTAGTGTTTATTTTTATTTGTTTTGTTATTCTGGTATTTTGTTTTTCTGTGCAGAAACAGGTGCATTTACACCTAGTGCAACTGCACTAGCTTATGCCCAGAGACAGATCACCAGAATTTGAGTTAAATCCAGAAATATAAAGACAGTTTAGAAGGTTGCGTAGACTCCAGAAACAAAGACTTCAAAGTTACAGCAATACCATGTCTCAACAAGGTGAAGGAGAAGGCTCAAGACCAGCCTCAGTCAGAGGTGGTCCTGGATCACAAGGAGATGCTGAAGCAGATCACAGAAATCAATTCATTCACATGGGACCAATAGGTATGATTAATGATAGAGATAGACCTATGAGAGATTATGCTATGTTTGATCATCAAAACATGCAAACAAGCATAGCAAGACCTCACATAGAGGCTGTCCATTTTGAATTTAAACCTATGATGTTTCAAATGTTACAAACAATTGGTCAATTTGGTGGATTTCTTCATGAAGATCCCCATGAGCATTTAAAACAGTTTTTAGAAATATGTAGTAACTTTATCATACCTGGTGTTAGTGAAGATGCATTTAGACTTAAGCTATTTCCATATTCTTTGAAAGACAAGGCTAAATCATGGTTAAACTCTTTGGAGCCTAATTCTATTCATTCATGGAATGAAATGGCTGAAAAGTTTTTGGCAAAATATTTTCCACCCATTAAAAATGCCAGAATGAGAAATGATATTACATCTTTTAGACAAAAAGAATCTGAATCATTGTTTGAAGCATGGGAAAGATGGAAAGAACTTTTAAGAAAATGTCCACACCATGGTCTTCCAGTTATTATTCAGATGGAAACATTTTATAATGGTTTGGAACCACAAACTAGAATAATGCTTGATGCATCATCTGGTGGTGTTTTGTTAAATCTGTCTTATAATGAAGCATGTGAATTGATTGATAGAATTGCTACTAATAGTTCTAGTTGGCCTACTGAGAGGGTAAGTACCCAAAAGAAATCATCAGGGGTACATGAAATTAATGAAATATCAGCTCTATCTGCTCAAGTAGCCTCACTAGCAAACATGTTCAAAAACTTCACCACAGCCAGTGCAACTGCATCTAGTGCAATTGCACCAGTTGAGAACACTGCAGCAGCTGTAGAACAAGCCCCTCCAGGAGCTGTAAGTTGTGTTTATTGTGGAGGAGGTCACCTTTATGAGGAGTGTCCTAGCAACCCTGTCTCTGTAAATTATGTAAGTTATAATAGGAATAACAACCCTTACTCCAATACCTATAATGCTGGTTGGAAGGACCATCCAAACTTCAGATGGAACAATACTAGTGCACCTGCACCTAGTACAACTACACCAACCCCTCCACCAAGATTTCAATCTCAGAACTACCAAAGGCCTCAACAACAACAACCTACTACAGATAACTCCTTAGAAGGTTTGCTTAAATCTTTCATTAATGAAACCAGAACAGCTAGGCAAACCCATGAAGCATTCATTAGTGAAACTAGAACAGCTAGGCAAGCTCATGAAGCTTCAATTAAAAATCTGGAGAATCAAGTAGGTCAGTTAGCAACTGCTCTGTATCAAAGACCAACAGGTACATTACCATCCAATACAGAAGCAAGTCCATCTCAGAGGCCAGGTAAAGAACAAGTGAAAGCTATCTCTCTCAGAAATGGGAAAGATCTTACAGAACCTTATGAGAATGAAGGTACAGGTAAGGGAGAAGAAAATAAAAATGAAAAAAGTTCTCAAAATGCAGAAGCACCTGATGCATCTGCATCTCATGAAGTTCCAACTCCAAGGTTAGTTCCTGAATATCCTCCTCCTCCTTTTCCTCAAAGATTAAAAAAGGCACATGAGGAGAAGCAATTCAGTAAGTTTTTAAATGTTTTAAAGCAATTGCATATTAATGTTCCCTTGATTGAAGCATTGCAACTAATGCCTAATTATGCTAAATTCATGAAAGATGTTCTTTCAAAAAGAAGAAGATTAGGTGAATTTGAAACAGTTGCTTTGTCCAAAGAATGTAGTTTGATTTTGCAAAACAAAATTCCAAGAAAATTAAAAGATCCAGGTAGCTTTACAATTCCATTTTCAATAGGTAATTATTATACAGGTCGTGCATTGTGTGATTTAGGAGCAAGCATCAACTTGATGCCTAAATCTGTCTTTGCACAGTTAGGAATTGGACATGCTAAACCTACATCTTTAACATTGTCACTTGCAGACAGGTCAATAGCTTACCCAGAAGGAATCATTGAAGATATCTTGGTAAAGGTTGACAAATTTGTATTTCCTGTAGATTTTGTTATTCTAGACTTTGTTGCAGATGAAGAAGTACCAGTTATTCTTGGAAGGCCATTCTTAGCAACTGGGAAAACATTGATTGATGTGCAAAAAGGAGAACTAACCATGAGAGTAAATGATCAAGAGGTGAAATTCAATGTAATGAATGCCTTGAATTATCCTGCAGAGGAAAGTGAAGAATGTTCAGCAATTATCTCTCTTGATCATTTGGTGCAAAAGCAGTTCAACAAGCAGTATGATCATCTTACCAGTGCACTTGCACCTGATGCAAATGCACTTCCTGAAGAAGAAATGCTGGAAAAAGACATACTGCCAAAGGAAGAACCAACACCTAAGGTATGGGCTAGAACTTATGAATCTCTTAATTTAGAAGACCCTAACCTTAAACAAAATTTACCCTCAATTGAACAATCTCCCAAATTAGAATTGAAAGAACTGCCTCAACATTTAAAATATGCTTTCTTAGGAGAAGGTGATACACTTCCGGTTATCATATCATCTGAGCTATCATTAGAACAGGAAAATGATCTCATTAGTACTTTAAAAAAGCATAAGAAAGCTATAGGTTGGCAAATGGCAGACATAAAAGGAATTAGCCCTTCAATTTGCATGCATAGGATAATTTTAGAAGAGAATTCTAAAAATTACATAGAAGGACAAAGAAGGCTAAATCCAATAATGAAAGAGGTTGTAAAGAAAGAAATAATTAAGTGGCTAGATGCTGGAATCATATACCCCATATCTGATAGTGCATGGGTCAGCCCTGTACAGTGTGTTCCTAAGAAAGGGGGTGTGACAGTAATAGCCAATGAAAAGAATGAGTTGATACCAACTAGGACTGTCACAGGTTGGAGGATCTGTATGGATTACAGAAAACTCAATAAAGCCACAAAGAAGGATCACTTTCCTTTACCCTTCATTGACCAAATGTTAGATAGATTAGCAGGAAAAGAGTTTTATTGTTTCTTAGATGGTTATTCAGGTTACAATCAGATTGCAATAGAACCTAAGGATCAACAAAAAACCACTTTTACATGTCCCTATGGTACCTTTGCATTTAGAAGGATGCCTTTTGGACTTTGTAATGCACCTGCTACATTTCAAAGATGCATGATGTCTATATTTTCTGACTTCATTGAGCAATCAATGGAAGTTTTTATGGATGATTTTTCAGTTTTTGGAGAAACATTTCCATTATGTTTATCAAATTTAGAAAAAATTCTCCAAAGATGTGAAGACACCAACCTAGTACTCAATTGGGAGAAGTGCCATTTCATGGTACAAGAAGGCATTGTGCTTGGACATAAAATTTCAAAAAAAGGTCTTGAAGTGGATAAGGCCAAGATTGAGGTCATTGAGAAATTACCACCTCCATCAACTGTCAAAGGAATCAGAAGCTTCTTAGGCCATGCTGGCTTCTATAGAAGATTCATCAAAGATTTTTCAAAAATTTCTAAACCATTGTGTACTCTTTTACAATTAGATACACAATTTCACTTTGATGAACTCTGTATGGAAGCATTTCAAAAGCTTAAAAAGGCACTGGTAACCGCACCAGTAATAGTAACACCAGATTGGAGCAGGCCCTTTGAACTCATGTGTGATGCTAGTGACTTTGCAGTAGGAGCTGTCCTAGGGCAAAGGTATGATAAAATCTTTCACTCAATTTATTATGCTAGCAGAACACTTATTGAAGCTCAAATGAATTATACTGTGACAGAGAAAGAGTTATTAGCTGTTGTATTTGCATTTGATAAGTTTAGATCCTACTTGATTGGCACTAAAGTTATTGTTTATACTGACCATTCTGCCATCAAGTATTTGCTTGCAAAGAAGGATGCAAAACCAAGGCTAATTAGATGGATTCTCCTCCTTCAAGAATTTGATCTTGAGATTAAAGACAAAAAGGGGGTGGAGAACCAAGTGGCTGACCATTTATCTAGATTAGAAAGTGAAAATGCAGGTACACAAGAAATCAAGGAGAATTTCCCAGATGAGAAGTTGTTGGCAATTACCAATAATACAATAAGTGCTTGTGCAATAAGTGCAATTGCACCATCTAGTGCAATTACACCAAGTGCAACTGCACCATGGTATGCTGACATAGTCAATTTCCTTGTGAGTAGAATTGTACCAAAGGACATGAGCTATCAACAAAGAAGGAGATTCTTCTACATAGTAAAGCAATACTATTGGGATGAACCCTATCTGTATAAGATGTGTCCAGATCAAATAATGAGGAAATGCATTCCAGAATCAGAGCAGAAAGCAGTGCTTCTACACTGTCATTCAGCACCATATGGAGGTCATTTTGGAAGCAACAGAACAGCAGCTAAAGCATTGCAGTCAGGTTATTTCTGGCCCACTTTATTTAAAGATGCTTATAATTGGGTCAAAACCTGTGACAAATGCCAAAGAAGTGGAAACATTTCTGAAAAACATGAAATGCCTAGAACTAATATTTTGGAAATTGAGCTTTTTGATGTTTGGGGCATGGATTTCATGGGTCCTTTTCCACCTTCTTTTGGCAACAATTACATATTAGTAGCTGTTGATTATGTGTCCAAATGGGTAGAGGCAGTAGCATTACCAAATAATGATGCCAAATCAGTTAGCAAATTTCTTCAAAGAAACATTTTTACAAGATTTGGCACCCCAAGAGCAATCATCAATGATGAAGGCTCACATTTTTGCAATAAACTTATTGAAAAACTTCTTGCAAAATATGGGATCAAACACAAGATAGCTACAGCCTATCATCCACAAACAAGTGGACAAGCTGAATTATCTAATAGGGAAATTAAGAGAATGCTTGAAAAAATGGTTGGACCAACAAGAAAAGATTGGTCCTTACACTTAGATGAAGTATTATGGGCATACAGAACTGAATTTAAAACTCCATTAGGTATGTCCCCCTATAGGATAGTTTATGGCAAAGCATGCCATCTGCCTATTGAGTTAGAAAACAAGTCATATTGGGCTATTAAAAAGCTGAATTTTGATCTCACTAGGGCAGGAAAACAAAGGTTTTTAGAGCTTAATGAATTAGAAGAATTTAGGCATTTCTCTTATGAGAATGCAGAAATGTACAAAGCTAAAACCAAAGCATGGCATGATAAGAAGATCCAAAGGAGAGAACTTAGAGAAGGAGGATTGGTTCTGTTATACAATTCTAGGTTGAAATTGTTCCCTGGAAAATTAAAATCAAGGTGGTCAGGACCATTCAAATTAGTTAAAGTCTATCCTCATGGCGCAGTTGATCTTTATGATGCAGCCTCAAATACCACTTTCAAGGTAAATGGGCAAAGAGTCAAAATGTATTTTGGTGAACAAGTGGTGCAAGGTGAAGGCACCACTCATTTTGAAAATTCCTGAAACAAGGAAAAGTCAGGCTGAAAGACTCTTAAAACAAGCGCTTGATGGGAGGCAACCCATAAATTTTTGATAAATATTTAATATTTTGTGCAATTTGATGTTTTTTTTTTTAGTGTTTTGTAGATAAACAGGAATTGGTGCAACTGCACCAAGTGCAAATGCACCTATCACTCATCAGGAGCAATTGCACCGAACCACTTTCCAGTGCTACTGCACCAACAATTTCAAAAAGGGAGGATGATTTTGATGAAGTGCCAGCGCAACACAACGTACTTCAGTTTAAATGGTGTGGATTCACCTAATCAGACACGTGTAGCCTTGCATGTTAGCACACATAGCCTAACGGCTAGAAACATCCATCAAATCAACCTCCACTCATACCTTTACCTCATTAAACCATCCCACTAACCCAAAAGTAACCGTTCACCACTTCTTTCAATACACAAACAGTAACCACGTCTCACAATCTCTTCTTTCTCAGAAAATTCCCAAATCAATTCACTGTCCATCTTCAACCTCTCAACATTTCAAAGCAAAAATCAAACCCCAATCTCTCAAAATGGCACGCAAACAGGTAGCAACAAAGTCCTCTGGCAAGAACGCAGGTGCAGAACCATCAAAGAAATCTTCTGGTGCAACTGCATCAGTCACTGTTACACTTGATGTGGCAAACCCACACTTCTGGGAGATGAAATTCTGGCCAGAACGAGGATGCAATCTGATGAGGGCACACCCAAATTTCTTAGCAACCGTTGATGCTCAACACTGGGATCTATTCATTCAACATAGGGCTTACTACTTGGAGCAACTGGTGAGAGAATTTTATGCTGGAATTCTGAATAGCAAGGGAGGTAAATCTCAAAACTTCTCTGTTGTTAGGGGTAGAAAAATCTTTTTTGATGAAAAGAAACTGAATGATCATTATAATCTGTTCTATAATGGTCCTAATTTTGATGAAAAAATGGAAACCTACGGGAAGAAACAAATGGAGATCATTAAATCTAGGGTAGCAGTACCTAATGCTCCATGGGAAAAGTTCACTCACACTGAGTTTAAGGTGAAAACCAAATATCTCATCCCTGAGTTAGGAAACTGGCACACATTCATAAACTGCTCCATTTTGCCCACTTCACATGCTTACACAGTCTCTAAAGATAGATTGATCATTCTTGATTCAATTTTGACTGATGAGAATGTAAACATTGGAAAAATTATCAACAAGGAAATCATAGATTGCTCAGAAAAAACAGAAGGATTCCTTTATTTTCCATGTTTGATTACTGAACTGTGTATGAAGCAAGGGGTTCATATCACTGTTGAAGAACATCAGTACAGAAAATTTCCACCTGGAGCCTTATCTGCAGAGTTGAAAGAAAGAAAAATAGCAAGAGAACAACCAAACTTGGTGCAAGAGCATCTAGTGCAAAAGCACCAAGCTGTTTGGAAGTTCCAACAAGAACAGCATGAATGGCTACAACAAAGGCTTTTGGAAATTTCTCAATTACCCACAGTGTTAGACACCCCAGAATTTCCATCCTGGGTATTTGAAGAAGAAGAAGATAAAGAAAAAGAGGAGAGTGAAAAAGAAGAAAAGAAGAAGAAAGTATTGAAAAGAAAGAGGGAGACCAAAGGAAAAGGAAAGGGAAAGAAAAAGAAATTGAAGGAAGTTCTGGATGAAGACTTGGAGGATACTGATGAAGACCCAGAAACTGTTAAAATAGTGAAAGAAATGGAGAGAAATGAAGATGAGGAAAGTGATGAAACTATATCTGATTTAGATTTGACCATGGAGGAAATGTTAAGGAAGAAGAAGGCTGCTAAAAAACAAGCAGAACCAATTCTCACTCCAATAAACCCATCCAAGCAACAAACCCAAATCACCCCTGAACAAGAAAAATCCCCATCCATTTCACCAATTCAATCACCACAACACAAATCACCAACTCCAAAAGAACCAACACCACCAACACAACCAGAAACCACTCAAGCTGACACTATTGTTCCAACTAACTCCAATATTTTGAAAGCAAATGTACAGGTTACTAATGAAGAACCAGGGGAGAAAACTGAAACAGGAGGTCCTGAAGTATCAGCAGCTGGTGCAAATGCATCTGATGCTACTACATCAAGTGCTGTTGCACCCCAGCATATTCCAACAGCATCTCTCTTCACATCAGATCAAGTGCAAAACACAATTGCAGTAGTGCTCAAAGAGCTAGCAGATAAAAGAAGAGAAGATTCTGCCACACTGCTTAAGGGAATTGCTGAGGCAGCTGGGATTGCTCAAGAAACCCCAACAACAGGTGAAGCTGAAAAGGAGGTGGATAAATCTGGTGAAAAAGGAAAGGCTAAAGAAACATCTGAAGTGCACGCAAAGGAAGTGGAGGAAGGTCAAAAACAACAAGCCAAGGAGAAAGAAGGAGGTCAAAAATCAACCACTGAAGAGACTGCTGCAAAGGAGAAGCAACCACAAGAAGTTGCTGATCAGAGCAGTGCAGTTGCACTTGGTGCAACTGCACCAACAGAAACAATTGGTGCTGATGCACCACCTGAAGCAGAGAAGACAACAACAAAACCAACTGAGCCTGGAGCAACTGCATCCAAGGCAGCAGCAGCAAAAAGGCCAAAGAAATTACAAGTCAAAAGAGCAGCAACGAGGGCTAGCAACAGACTCAGATCTGGAGCAAAACCCGAGTAATTTTAAATGTTGTTTTTATTTTTCAAAACTTTATGAACTTATGTTATCTGTTTTGTTTTGAGTCTAACATGTATTAAACCCCTCCCCTGTTTTGAACAATCTGTTTTAGCAATCAACTTTGAGCAGTGAGGACACTGCTCACTTTTAAGTTGGGGGGAGAGCACTCAAACTTTTAAATGCATGTGTTAGTCTATAATATGTATGTTTGTTTTAGTATTTATATGTGTTTTATTTATTTATATTGTGTAAATAAGTGTCATGTTAAGTATCATATTTTTACTAATTTTTTACAAAAATAAATAAACGTTTTAAAAAGATTTGATGAGTCTTGAAGCATGATCAGCTTATACCCTCTTTTTCAAAAACTTAAAGAAAAATGCAATTTACGAATTGATTTTTAATGATGAACAAAAGAAAAAGAAAAAGAAGCCTTATTTTTCCAAAAATGACCATAGTTATTATCACTTTGACACATCAAAATTGAGTTTTGAAAAGAACCTTACTATGTGATAAGCTATCTTATGCAAGAGGGATTTTGAGAAAACTAAGGTCAAAAACAAATTTTTATTAAAAATATAGAAGAGCTTAAAGAATTAAGTTTGGAGGAATTTTTATGAATACAAAGGCTTGAGTATGAAAAACTTAGAGTAGTCAATGCATATAGGTTACCAAAAGAGCTCAAAATGAAAGAAAGCTTTATTGCCTGAGTCATAAACTGTACCTGTTCCAATAAGTGCATTTGGTCAGAAAAAGAAAAATTCAAAGAAAAAGAAAAAGAAGAAAAGAAGACAGAACTGACCAAAGGAAAAAAGTATGCATAAGGAGGACAGTGAGGAGGGCAATATTAGCTAGAAGTCTTGAAAAGAAAAATCAAGTGCAGTTGCACTAAGTGCAATTGCACCGTTAAAAAGTCTAGTGCAATTGCACCGATACAAAAAAAAAAAAAAAAAAAAAAAATACCTAGTGCAATTGCACCTCAGAAAAACAATGCACCTGCACTCACTGCATTTGCATCAAGAAAAAGAACCACCAGAAATACAAAGAGTGCATTGACTCAACATTTTGAAATACTCTATCCAAGCCCTTTGTTGTGCTTAAGGCCCCCACTCTTGAGGACTTTGTTAGTCTACTCTATATTTTGAAACATCTTTGTTTTGACCAAACGTGATCTAAATTTTTCAAAGGCTAGGAGAAACTTGTTACTTAGTTTTTGAACTGATTGAATCTCAGTGGGGCACACACTCACACAAATGAGTTTTAATAGCTTTGGATGTTTTGGAATTCAAAGGCACAAAGACAAAAGTTTCTGAAAAAAATGAAGTTCATGAGTTGCATTTACTGAAAAATCATTTTTACGAAAAAGATGTGAGCTGATCTGTTCTTCTTGATTCTGGAAATCTTATTTGTGTTTTCTTTTTGTCATTGCTTGAGGACAAGCAACGATTTAAGTTTGGGGGTGTGATAACTCTATTTTATATAGAGTTATTTGTGCTTTTTCACTTAGATAAATGCCCAATATCAAGTCTATTATATGTTAAATATGTTAATATGAATAAAATAACAACATTTATGGTTTACAGATAAGAGAAGTCCATAACTTAGCATTTTATTGTATATTGGTATGTTTGATGTGTTTGTTCAGTGCAGCCGCAGTTTAGTGCAATTGCACCAGTTGATGCAACTGCACCAGGCAGTGCAATTACACTTGGTGCAACTGCACCACTCTGTACCGAAGCAGCTCACAACCCCACATTGGAAGCACCTCAATTCTTACCATTGCCATAATGCTTAGTTGGATTGCTGCTTGCTCAGAAGTCACATGGGAACACATGGCCACTTGCAAAGGAGGCGCCTACAATCAAAAAGGCTTCACAAAAATCTATCTTACAAGACATGTGGCAACCATTTGTTGGACCACAAATTAAGGATAAGTGTTGAAAGCCAAGCTGATCTTCAACTTTTAAAAAGTAACCATGGTTTGGTTAACTTAACTCAGCAAGGAAACCTCAACATGAAGGAAATCTCCAAGGCTATAAATAGGACTCAAATTCCTCACTTGAAAATATTCCAAATTGTAGAGAATCATATCATATATTATATAATCTTTTTATGTTATTTTTAGTTTAGTTTTTCTTAGTTTTAAAGTTTTATTTTCTTTTAGTTTCATAGTGTTAGTTTGAGAGGAAGGTAAGAGGAAATTGACAACTTCTTTCTTCACTTCTTCAAAGAGCTAATAGGTGCAAGAAATTAGTTGTAAGCAAATATATGCAAGAGTTTTCCATTTGTTACTCTTTTGAATTCTCTTGTACTTCTCTTTATTGCAATATGCTTTCATTCACTTATATTTGCTTTATCATGCTCATCATGAGCTAAACTCTTTTGAGTTTGGATGTTCTAGCTTTCCAATGATCTTTTGAGGAAAGTTATTGTGTTTTCAAGTGGTGTGTACTTTAGTTCTTGTGTTTAAATTCTTAATCTTGTTTTAAAGTTGATCACTTAGAACAAGTAGAGTTATATTCACTTAATTGGCTTATAACTAGAAATCAAGAACTAAGTAAGGATAAGTGTTTAATAAAGCTTCTTATTAAACTTGTTTTAATAAAGTTAGCTTGTTAATTCCATGTTAATTCTTAGCTTAAGATTAACATAGTCCTTACAACAAAAGTGTAGAGATCTTAAGATACAAGAGTGTACTTACTTAAGCAACTTAGATTATCTGTAAGGGGGCGAGAGAGGCACTGACAACCCTACTCTTTACCGCAAAAAAACAGGATCATATAGAGCTTGTAACGAAACTCTGACGAAAGTAGCTGACCAGCACACACTAATGCAACTGCACTAAGTGCAATTGCACCACAAGAAAACACAATATTCTCAAGAGTGATTTAGTTTGTGAAAACATCCCAACTCTCATTCTCAACTGATTTCTTACACAATTTACTTGCTTTCTGTCTAATTATTTTCATTTCAACTTCAACCAAAACAAAACATTTTGAATAGTGTAGTCACACTAGTTTGCCTTTCTTTACAAACAACACATAAGAGTTAATCCAATCTCTGTGGGTTCGATCTTTTATACTATAACTTGTGACTGTGTATACTTGCACACGCTCTTATTTTCACACACCAGTTACCAAGTGGCTTCAGTCTCAAGGGGGGGGGGGGGGGGGGGGGGGGGAATTGAGACTTTAAAAACTTTTCCCTTTTTTAACGACTAAGATTAATTTTTGCGTAGCACGCACAAATTTATACTGGTTCGGTAACCTCCCAGTGACCTACGGCCAGTCCTCACAACCCTTTGTGAGATTTTCACTATCAAAACAAAGCTTTCAACCGGGTGCTTTAAAACCCTTACAGACACAAGCACTCTTCACCAAGGATACCCCACCTTGAGCAAGAGCCCTAAAAACAATTACAACAAGAGATACCCCACCCTTGTTACAATCAGAAACCCTAGAGAGATACCCCACTCTCTAGTAAAAACCCAATACAGTATTACAAGAAATTACAGTAACAATGAAATAACAAATACCTCTGAGAAGGTGAATATGACAACTTGAAGATCCCTAACCTAACCCTTGAGAGAGATCAGCTCAAAGTGATGAAGAGCGTGAAAAAGTGATTGTGACAGTGAGAAGTTTCGCGTTCTGCGTTTTAGAATTTTAGGTTGTGATTTGATCGTAAAACATAGGTCCTATTTATAGAGTTTGTAGAAATATGACCGTTGAAGCAATTTTTAACTCTATTTAGATAAGTGAAAAATCGATTAATGTGTCCTTTAAAACATAGTTAAGAAATCGATTTTGTGCTTTCAAAATAATAGGTTGGCTTAAAGAAATAAGAAAGGAATTAAGAAATAAGAAGGGAATCGATTGTTTGCTTAAAAATAGGAAAGTTTCACAAAACCAAGGAAGGCAATAATCGATTATATGCTTAACATAACTAAGACAATAATCGATTCTTTTAAAGCCAAAACAATGTTCTTTTAAAAACAAGTCATTAGAATTGATTGTTGGCTTTAAAATAGGAAGTGCATAATCGATTCTTTTCTTTAAAAATGAGAGCCATGAATCGATTTTGCTCTTTTAAAACATATATGCATAATCGATTCTTTGCTTCAAATAAACAAGGTAATGAATCGATTATTTTCTTTCCAAAACAAGTTCCTTTTTAAACCATCAATATGCAAATCGATTTCTAGCTTTAAACAATATGAATGAAAATCGATTTTTGGCTTAAATAATGAGAATGAAATCGATTTTTAGCTTAAACAATATGAATGAAATCGATTTCTTTACTTCAAAACAATTTCTTTTAAAAACACTAAGCCATGAATCTATTTATCAATTGAAAACATATGTTAGGTCCATTTGTGTGAGTGCTAGTGTGTTTAGTGATTTGAGCCGATCTTCAAAAGCGGTTTACAATTCATTCCTAAGACACGGGCCGACTTTCTAGCAACTACCCTTAACACGGACTTACTTCTTGGGTTGGTTGTGCCTTGGAGTTCCATTTGTCACTTTGTCTTAGATTACTTTATCATCAAAACTTAACCTGCAACACAAGATATCCACAAGTTTCAGCGAGGGAATCACATTCCCTCGCTAATTCCCTCGCTAAAGTCAGTTTTAACGAGGGAATGTTATTCCCTCGCTAATGTCCCTCGCAAATAAGCGTTTTTTTTGTAGTGTGCTTGGCCAGAATTATTTTTTTTAAGTTTGTGGTCTCAGGAACGGGAGAATTCATCTGTGTGGATGAGAATACAGAGAAAACGAAAACAATAGATGTTACTAGGATTCAAATTAGAAATAGATACATGACATTATTAACTTTGTGGAGAGATTTAACATCAATGGAGAACTTTTTGTAATCAAAGTGGTGGAAGATTGGTATGGACCATTACAATGGAATAAAAGATGTGAAGTGAACCATCTGGTTGCCTCCTCTTCATCAAGTGACGATTCCGGCGACGACTCCGGCGATGAGTCTGACGAACGTGACAACAACGTTTATTTTTCCGATGAAGAAGTGGAAGAGCCATCAAGTGGAGGTACGTTGCCCAATATGCGAATCACTCAAAAGAAGGTGAGTGGTGTGGAAACGTGTGAGGCGGCGGACCATGTACAAGGTGCATGCACGTGCTCTGGCTCCATTACAAAACTCATGATGGTGAACGTAGGAATTAGTGCTAATATTAATCCAAGAGTAGATAAAGGGTCTCTTAGTGAGGGGAGTGGTGGTAACTCTGTGGAAGTTACCATTGAGAAGGGTAAAAATTCCTCCACCTTCTCCTTTTCGATTCCTTGCCCCAGCCCACTTTCTATTCATGCACCTGTTATTGAGCCCAATCCATGTGAACCCATTAGCCCACATTCCTCATTTGGCCCATTGGAACCCAACCCTGATGTTTCTCTAACCTTAGCCGCCTCAGTCCATTCCCCTCCATCCATTGAACCAACCCTCAACACCTTGGCCCAATTGGCCTGTTCCAAATCTGACCTAGTCGAACAAAATGACCTTAACCCTTCCACCCTCGTCAACCCTTCCCTATTGGACCTCCCTTTAGACTCGACCCATCTTTCTGACGCTCTTGCTCTTGAAGAAACAAACCCTATTTTGCATGATCATGTCGTTGACGACCAATCATCTATTCCTCTTGTCGTCGAATTACCACCACTCTCGGCTCTTTCCCCTATCCCTTTTGAGGCCCAGCCTATTCCTCTTAGTGATTCGAGTCATGAGGAGTTGTCTTCGTCGTTGGAAGGTGCTGGTTGCTCATCAAACACGAGCCTGGAAGTCTCAAACCCAAAGTCTATATAGGCAGATCAAAGTTTATTGAAGGAGGAGAAGATTTGGTTTTTTGCTAAAAAAAATTGGGGTAAATGGCAATGATCATGACCAGAACATTGTCAAGAGAATCCAAGAAATGGAGAACAGGGATAAGGATTCCTGTAGAAAGGTGGTGGCAATCAACATGACCAGATGAAGATTGTCTCTTTCAATATGAGGGGAATTGGCAACTTTACGAGGTAGAGGCGATTCAAAAGCCTTGTTCTAAGAGAATGATTCGATATGTGCTTTATTCTATAAACCAAAAGGGAGGAGATTGATGATTCAGTGGTGTCTCACTTGTGGGGAGGAGATGATGTTGATTGGGTTGCTTCGCCATCTTCTGGTCTTTCCAGTGGCATCTTGTCGTTATGGCGTAAAGGTATGCTTAATGTTCTCTCCACTTTTTCTCAACTTGGATATGTTGGTGTGGCTGCTCTTGTAGATAATAGGACCGTGTCCTTTGTCAATGTGTATTCTGGTAGCTCTATAAGACGGAAAAGGGCTCTATGGTCGAGTTTACTTGGTGAAAAGGCTAGACTTAATCCGGGTAGCTGGATTGTGGGGGGTAACTTAAACACAGTTTCGGATAGGGCTAAGAGGAAAGGAAGAAATATGAGGTTTAGTGAAATGGAGAGTCAAGATTTCAAATTCTTCATGGAAGAAATGGGAGTGGAGGAGCCTCCTTGTTTGGGAAAGAATTTTACGTGGTTTCAACCTAATGGACCGGCAGCAAGTAGAGCTGATAGACTTTTGTTATCCCATGACCTGATGGAATTGCGGGGAATTAGAGTTCAATGGATTGGGGAAAGGGATATTTCAGACCATTGTCCGGTTTGGATAATACCATCGAATAAGAATTCGGGTCCTAAGCGTTTTAAGTTTATCAACGGGCGGCTAAAACACAAAGATGGAAGACAATTCATGGAAGATAAGTGGAAGGAATGTAGAGTAGAGGGGTGGATGGCTCATGTAGTAAAGCAAAAGCTCAAGTTTTTAAAAGAAAGTCTAAAGGTGTGGAATAAGGAAGTGTATGGTGTCTTGGATCTTAACATTGAAGGAATCTAAAGGATTTGAATATAATGGAAGAGGAGATTGTGGATGAGCAGGATTGGGATGGGGAGAAGTGGAAAAAGTTGAACACCTAATTTTGGGCATATAATTGCATCATAAAGAGTCTCTCTCAGCTCAAAAGGCTAGGATTGATTGGATCCAACAAGGTGACGGTAACACAAAATTCTTCCATAATGCTATTATATATAGGGAAAGGAGAAACCAAATAGAGATGCTCAAAGTTGGTGATGAGTGGCTAAGTGAAGTAGGGGGATTAAGGGTTAGAAGACACTTTAATAAACAATTCTCTAAAGAAACTCACAGCAGGCCGACCCTAGATGGGGTGACTTTTAAGACAATTTCACCTAAAGATTCACAAAGAATGATTTCCCCATTCACCATAGAGGAAGTGGAAAGAAGCCGTTTTAAGCTGCGAAGGGAACAAGAGTTCGGTATAAATACGTTGAAAGTTCCAAAAAGTTAAAAAAAAATCGGTATCTTCTTATAATATTAATAATGTAGTGAAAAAGAGGAAAAAAGAAAATGAGATTTAATATAAAATATGCACCTTCGGTTGACGCTCTCATTGTCGCTCCCGTGCGGCTCACAAATTAGTGATTTAGTATTTTTTAAAAAGTTAGTGATTTTTAAATAAATAAAAAATTAATTACTGAATTTTAAATTAAAAAATTTTAAATTTTTTTTTTTGAAAAAATAAATTTTTTTATTAAAAATTACTAATTTCGAAAATAAGAATTAATTATTGATTTATTTTAAAAAAAGAATGTGTGCGTCATTCTCTCATTGTCGCTCCCTGTTTCCGCTCCTGATACTCATCTCTCGTTGTCGCTCCCGTTGTCACTTGTTTATATTTTTTATTCTAGATCATTTTTTATTAATTTAATCATTTTAATTAAGTTATTAGCAAAAAAATTTAATTTGGAATTTTCAGTAGTGATTAAGTTTTTCTTGACAATGGTCAATGGTTAAACTGATTGGTTCTAGTAGTTTCAGTGGATTATAATAAACAGTAATCTACTGAAATAAAAAATTATTTTGGAATTTTTGACCGTGGTTAACTTTTTATTAACAATTGGTAGTGGCTAAATTGATTGGTTTTAGTAGTTCTTGTAGATTATAGTAAATAGTAAAATTTATATCATTTTAAATTAATTAAATTACTAAAAATATTATTTATGAATTTTTTTATTGTGGTAAAATTTTTGTTGACAATTGTTAGTGATTAAATTGACTGGTTTTAGTATATTATAATAATTATTAAATTGTATATCGTTTAAAATTAATTTAATAATTGCTGTCAAAAAAATTAATTTAATAATTTTAATTAAATTGGGTAAAAAAAATTTATTTTGAAAATTTTGATAGTGGTAACATTTTTGTTGACAATTGTTAGTGATTAAATTGATTGGTTTTAGTTGTTTTAATAGATGATTGTAAATAGTAAATACTTGATATTGAGAAAAAAAAGTAAATTGTAAATTTTTGTCTAAGTCAGACATACGACGCGTCAGCCGCCGTTAGTTTTTGTCTCCACTAGCTTTTTTTGCAAGAAAAAGCTGCGTTTTTATTTTTGCAGGAATAGTTGGTTTTTTTGTAGAAAAAGTTGCGATTATTTTTTTGCAGGAAAAAACTTTGTTTTTCATTTTGTAGGAAAAAACTGACTTTAAAAAAAAAAAAAGACACGTTTTTTTTTGCAGAACAAGCTGATTTTTTTTTCATTTTGTGGTGAATTTATGAAAATACCCTAAATTTTGGACAAATGGCATAAAACTAAGATGTGTAATTTAGATATTTTGCTGAAACTTAATTTTTATTATATTGTAGTAGAATAGAAACTTTGCAGTGTTTTGTTCACATCATCTTGATCTTGATAAAATAATCAACTGAAATCAGTTTATAAACCAACTAATAAAGGGACATTCTATTGTAAAAAAAATAAAGGGTCATTCTTTTTCCACTCCTCCCACTACTCTCTCATTCCTCCACTACAACATTTTGACCCAAAGGCAACGCCTGAAAATCGTTGCGTAAAGCCAAAAAACCGTTGCCTTAACCTTCGGCAACGATTTTGAAACCGTTGTTTTTGCGGGCGTTGCCTAAACCAAAGGCAACGTTTTATGCGACTTAAGGCAACGAACACCAAAAACCGTTGCCATTCCTAGCACAAACGCAACGGTTTTGATTCCCACACAATGGAAACGGTTCTGAACCGTTGTCAAGTAGAGCAACACGTCTAAACCGTTGCCATCTATGGCAACACTAAGAAACCGTTGCCATATATGGCAACATAAAGAAACCGTTGCCATAATTGGAAACTGTTGCCATCAGAGGCAACATTAAGATACTGTTGCCTAATAATTTCACAGAAAACCGTTCCCTATTGATTACAATATACTTGTCAACAAAACCGTTGCTATTAATGACAACTGTTCTCTATTGTAACAGAATTCGTTGGTATCAAAACCGGTATTTTAATTCTAATCATTTCAAATGATACATAACTTAAATTCAAGATAAGGTTCAAGTATTTAGTATTAAACAACATAATTAAGTACAAAACAAGTTTATGATATTGCAAAAAAAAACGTTCGATTTCCAAAATAAAACTTCATAATTAAGTCTTTAAGGCATGTCTTCAGAGTAGTCTTCTTCATCCAAGTCATCAACACCATCTATACCTTCATTATTTTCCTACAAAGATAACGAAAACCCGATTAATTGGACAATCAAAATGATCCTTTCATAATCAAAATCTCATGAAACAAACTTATATAATCTACTAAATTACTAGAGTCTAAAGTGAGGGAACTGATTACAGAGATTACATTATATACTAGAGGAGTATCTAAGTGATTCTGTTTCAGTTAGTTCCACTGCTCTAACTTGGATCTAACTAACTATTGCTGACTCAGATTAGCTGATTCAACATGAAATTGCTCAAAAGGAGAGTCTTAACCGAATAAAAGGATTCACACCATCTATAAGGCATGTCTTCAGAGTAGTCTTCTTCATCCAAGTCATCAACACCATCTATACCTTCATTATTTTCCTACATTATTTTCCTACAAAGATAACGAAAACCCGATTAATTGGACAATCAAAATGATCCTTTCATAATCAAAATCTCATGAAACAAACTTATATAATCTACTAAATTACTAGAGTCTAAAGTGAGGGAACTGATTACAGAGATTACATTATATACTAGAGGAGTATCTAAGTGATTCTGTTTCAGTTAGTTCCACTGCTCTAACTTGGATCTAACTAACTATTGCTGACTCAGATTAGCTGATTCAACATGAAATTGCTCAAAAGGAGAGTCTTAACCGAATAAAAGGATTCACAAATTCTTTCATTAAACTAACACTGAAACCAACAATGAATGTTTGAGCTTTCCAAACTGAAATCAAAACACACAGTAATGTATATTCTATTTGGCACAAATTAACTTGCAGCAGGAAAATTAATTAATGCCTAAATTTAATCATTTAATTCGTTGGTGCTTGATTTACTTTCCAGCCATGTAATCTTATCTATTTTGTTTTGTTAGGTGTTTTATAGGAAACATTATGAGATAGTTTCATCTATCAAATTTGGGTGATTACTAACTTCTTTACACAAAGCCAGTAAACCAGCAACAAGAAAGTGCAGTTTGTTATACTGTGAAGGTGAAAGCATGAATTAAGGGACTGAAATGTTAGTTTCTGAAAAATGCGGAGAACGGGAGGTTACTAAAAATTCTGGAATATCTTAATTCCCCTACATCACTATATAAATTTGAGAATAAAATAATACTAATGAGTAATGACATCCTCATGGAATAAGAAGATTAATAGCTAATGACCTGATATACCATTTATAAGCAAACTTAAATTTATGATGCTTGAGATAAAAATCATGCATCTAATACACAATATGGAAGAAAGGATTCAGTTATCATCGATCACAGTATGCAGATTACAACAAAGGAGATATCAATAAAGTGACTCTTACTTACCCTATGAGCTTCTGGAGCATGTGTTGATGTCGAAGAACGTGGAGCACTAGTAGCATCAGGCAGAGTTGACAACAAAGCTGCCAGCCTTCACATTCAACCTTGAGTTACTTTGTTGTGTTTCGATGAACTCAACTTGAGAAGGAGGCTCTCCATCCTCACTAGCTACTTGCACACTACCAAGAAAATAAGCTCATCAACACAATAGTATAGTAAAATTATTTAAATATTTATTTAAAACATTAAAATTTGGAATACCATTGTCTCCCTTATACGAGCAAAGCTTACAGGACCAGCTCGATGTCTGCATTTTTGTTGAGCTATATTTTGAGCATTTTGCTGACAGGTTTCCTAAGTAATGGACATTGTAATTTAGTAAATTTGAGAAATGAATGTAAGAAAAAACACAAATATAACTATGTTTTATGGCCGCGAAATGGAGGGACCCCGTCATGGAAGCGGCAGGCGTACGTCGGGCATAGGAGTTCACGGAGTGTGCGAGAGCTCTCGGTTTGCAACCAAACGGGGTGAGTTTTCTGGCTTCTTGCCTTCTCTATTTTCATCTTCCTATGTTGATTCTCTTGAACTTGTTTATACTATTGATCTGTTTCTGATTTTTAGATACTAAATATTCTGCTAAAAAATTCTGTTCTTCTTCCTATGAATTTTATATTCTGTTTTGTCATTCTATTCATTTTTCTTGAATTCTATAGTATTTTGAAAGAAATTTTAGATATTGAAGAGAATAAAAGAAATCAACACAGATGCTTTATTTTTCTTAGTTGTGACTAATTAACAAATATGTTGGAACAAAATGAACAATTCAAAGGTTTTCTAAACCCAATTGAATGTCATAACATAAATGACCAAATACCTTTCACTGAACAAAAGAAAACCGAAGAAAAATAATTATCTCACTTAATCAAAAGGCTTTCTTGTTTCAAGTATCAACTCACCAAATACAAAAACTAAAGACTAAAAGAAAATTAAAGACACATCATCTATGTTGGTAATAAAAGATTAATCAAGAACTTTTGTCAGACAAGGTGGAAGCATACCAGTTTGCTCATGAACTGTCTTGAACAAAGGTGGCAACATCTTGTACACACCAGCAACCTCTTTCATAGCAGTTGCACTACCACCATCACCACTATCACTACCATTTCCATTAGTCCAAATACTAATCTTAGGCTCAAGTCCACGTATTGCCTCACCATTAATCTTAGCAATATCTTGAAACATCCCACCATTTATCATCAAATAGTCCCTTAAAGCTGCATAGTTGCCTCCAATTGCTATATTTTATGGCATCCCCTAAACCACATACAGGGAATGGATGAATGAAAAACAAGAAAAAGAGGACATAACCAGAAATACAATTGATAAAACAAAATTAGCCATCAATGAATACTGTAAGAACTCTTATGCTACAAATTTCATTCTAAGGTGATGGACAAGCAAGTTTTGTTTCAATTAGTATTTATTTCATCCTCAGCACATGGTAGTCTTTATTCAATTCGGTGTCTCGTGTAAAAACAGAATTATTCAGTTTATTTGAACCACATCCACATGAGAAATGCATGTTGACACAAATTGACAATCATTTTGTAAGATTTACCAAGTAATTTCTCGTATCGTAGTTTTCAGCAGAAAGATTGTGTTGCACAATATCAAAGACAAATTTCAAAAAATTGTTCCAAAGCAATAAGAATCACCACATCAACCAATTAAAATCTATATGATTCAATCAATAATTTACTAGCTTCTGCCACACTTCTCAAATCAACTTAACCCACAATAACAATCTGCCAGAACCAGAATCCTAGCTCTTATCCCTCAACTCCAAACTACATTCTATTTAAAATGGAACTTAAATTTTTCAACAAACGGTCTCACCATTCAACTTCCTAGGTAGCTACTAAAATGCTAATCTGAATTTTAACAATAGGCAATGTATTTGGGCCAAATTTGACATCTAAATCATACGATAAAAGATTGAAAATTTAAGGGTTACCTTTGGGGTCCTAATCACAGCAAACAGAAATCTTCTATAGTGAAATCTTAGATGTCACAACAGAAATAGAAGCATTGCTCTTGAAATCCTAAACCTAAACCTAGCGATTGAGAGAGAGAGGGAGAGAGAGAAACCTGAAATCACAATCGCTGAGTTAGAGAGAGAAACGAAACTGCAAGGGAAATCGTGAATGCTACCTTGCTTGAAACCACTGAGATGAAATCGTGAATGCCGTGAAATCGTGAAATCGCTGAATCCTGAAATCGTGAATACCTGAAACCTTGCTTGGCGAATCGTTCAAAACCTTACTTCGTGGAAACCCAAAATCACCTCTCTTGCTTGGTGGAAATCGTGAGAGCCTTGTTTAGGGTTTTCGCTGAACTCTACGTTTTTTCATCAAGAGTGTTTCTGCGTTTTTTCAATCAGATAGTGGGTTTTGCGTTGTTTCAATCAGATTGGTGGGTTTTGCGTTTGTTGATCCCATAGTGGGTTGTGGGTTTTAAGTAAAAATTAGAAAAGGGGCGGTACCGCCTAATTTTTGGGTAAAAATTAGAAAAGGCACCACCTTTTAGCGCTTAGTATTTTTATTTTTTTAAATAGTTCACTCTATGACAACGTTTTTAAAACGTTGGCTATAGGATTAAAGAAAAACCGTTGCTGTTGACCTTTAGGGGACGGTTTTTGGCCGTTGTCTAAAAAAAAAAATTTTAAAAAATGAATCAACAACGGGCTCACAAAACCGTTGCCATTTCTATCTAAGGCAACGGTTTTATAAGCACCGCAATTTTAGGTGTTGCCGTAGGGTCAAAATGTTGTAGTGCTCCTAATAAAAAATATCCCTAAACTTTTAAATATTTCCTTCAATGCGTTTTCACTTTTTTTTTGCGGCTTCGTTAGTACTGAAAATAGAGGGTATTAAGATACCGAATGTTTAAACTAATTTTTTTTTGGAAATTACACGTGTAATTGATACTTTTATGGCATCTTTATGATGTTCTCCTTAAAATTAGCTGCATTGAAAGGAAAAAAACATATTATAGAAAAAGCGACATGCCTACTGTTTGGGCACGACATGCCTGAAGAGGTAGAGCGATGATGGTGGTCGTCACAATGGCAAGGACGAAGACAAACACAAAAGGTAACAACATCCACTATTCGATTATTTTAAGTTTCTTGCATCTAACTACTAAACTCCTTGCATGGTTGCTGTCAGGACTTCTGGTAGTAGAAGGGAACAATTGAAACAATGGAAACAAAATTTAAAACTGATCACTGATCTATAATACAGAAACGAGGCAAACCTCGTTTTTGAATTTCAATTTGAATTCACATAAGACAAACCTCGGTGCACATCTCCATCATTAAGTTGCACAAGGATTACTAACTAGGCTTAATTAGTATATAGAATGTTTTTGAATTTGAATCTGTACATTTGAATTTTTAATTTGAATTCACATAAGACCAACGTTCAGGCCTAATTTTATGATTTTTTGCATTCCACCCTAACCTTTTCGTTGTTGGTTGTGATTGCAAACATTGTAAGCATACTCTTTTAAATCTAGAACGGTTCTTAAAATCTCCGCAATTTATTTTGACTTGATTTCGATAACCAGTTCCACGTACAACTGCAAAACACCCGGTGACCAAGGGCAAAATACACCACCCAAACAATTAACACCCACCATATAAGACACCTTTAAAAGAAAATATATAAAATTAATTTTGCATATAGTATTTGTAACAATGTGTATTAAAAATATTTTCTAAATTATAAGCGAAACAATTTCTAAGTTGTGGTGCATTTTTTTTAATCTTTCAGACATGGTTATTAAAATTCTTGAATTGTAGAATTAGATCATTTACGACTTTGTAATTCTTGAACTTACAATGTCTCTTCTACTTGATTCTTAATGTGTATAAAATAAAACAATTAATAGTCCCTAAAGTTTATTAAGTCAGAGTGTAATGTATACTCGTGCATCGCACGGGTCAAGCTCACTAGTAATAAACAAAGTCACTAATTATGAATTTCAGTGACAATCATCTTCCTTGTCTACTCCAACTTATGGTTAATCGGCCGTTATTTCTTATTGATCATCGTCGCTACTTGTATGATCATCACCACTTGCACTGTTTCCATTAGCATTGTTCTAACAATCTTGAAATACCCTCGAAAGTATGTGTTATACACACCGCGACGCTATTTACATCTTGAAATACACTACAATTAGCATGTGTATCAGTTTCCAAATAAGCCTTGTTGCGGGTAACGCGATTAACATGGCATGGAATAGACGACCATCATCATCAAGTGTAACGTTAACGGGCAATGTGATGATAACTTCGTGAGGAAAAATAACAGGACGCAATGATTTAAAATATTTAACGAGGGTGGACAAATATAATTTAAAGTGAAATAGATGTTAATCAAATAAAGCTAATTAAAAACTTACATCAAATCCCCGAATAACAGATACAAATTCCATTTTTTCCAATAACGACTGCTGTGAGAATTTTCAAGGAAAAAGAACACATTGCACAAGATGAATTAGACAACTAATACGGTACCTTGGTACCAAGATAGTTCGGTACTTTGATAGTGAAACTGTCTGGTACGTGGGTACTGATTTTGGTTTCAAATTCCTATTTTAAATCTAAATTTTGTACCAAAGTACTAAATCTACTTGATATTAAGGTATCAGACAATACTCAGATTCAAAAAAATAACAACAGCAAATGTGAAGGAGAACTGAGAAAGAAGACTCACTGGTGGTGGGGGTGTGACAGAGAAGACAACCCGCAATGCTGAGGGAGTGAGAGAGAGGAAGGAGAGAGAGTGCAATAGAGAGGGAGTGAGGGAGGTAGGTGACTGGGAAGTCGAGAGAGTGGAGCGAAGAGGGAGTGGGGGTATGTTGGGGGTTTTGAACAATTAGGGGGGGTTGGGAGAGTAGTGGGGGTGTTTTACAAGAAAGGCCACTATTAAAATAAAGTGTCCAAGCTCCAACCCACAATTTCCTAGTTTTGGGCCCAATTACTAGTCCAATCACAATAGAAAAGCACAAGGTTTTTTTTACCCCCACCATTTCACCCTATACCTCCACAAAATATGATAATCCAAAAATACCCCTGATACATTTCTTCACACGGATTGATCTAATTTAAAAATAAATTCGTTTTTGGTCAAAACAGATTTATGTTTAAATTAGATAAATCCGTTTTGACATTAAAAAAACTACTACTTATTAGATAAATCCGTTTTGAAACTAAAAACTCATTATCATCCCCGCCTCTGCCTCATTAACTGTCATGCTTTTTTTTTACAACAACCTCATTGTCATGCTTGAAAGTAGAATGAACTATCATATCCCTCATCATACGTTTAAGAGTCATCCCTTGGCTTAGTTGGAGTTTTCTTTAGTGTTTCTTGCAGCCACTCTATTAAAGTAGAATGACTTATCATATCCCTCATCATACGTTTATGAGTCATTACTAGGCCTTTGTTGTGTTCGTGATGTACGAGTGTCAATATCGCTTTCAAAATAAATGTGCACCTTGCAATGCAATCAATCAATGTTTAGAAAATCGGACCGGTCATTGAACCGGCAAATACACTGGTTCAAGGTTCAATAATTCAACCGTTCTTGAACCGGACCGGTTGAGCGCCTGTTTTGTCCGATTATCACGGTTTAAAACCGGTTTTCTAATTTTTAGCCTGGTTCTTGACATAGCCGGTTCCTATGTTATAGTAGACCGCTCATGGACCCCGTCCCGGTTGAACCATGCTATCAATACACGCTATGCCAGTTGCTAGAAAAGTCGGTCCATTATTACTTAATTGAACAAATTGGTATTCTTTGAGAAGAAAAATGGGTAAACAGTACAAAAATTTAAGTGAAGAATACCATTTTGTATAAATATGTGAGGCGCTGTTATTATAGTTAGAGTAGGTCTCCTAACCAATTTCTTCACTTAAATTTTTTTGTTCTGACCATTGCTCGTTATCCATAGAGTGTCTCTAATGTTTTCAACGAAAGACTAATTCACACTTATGCTTAAGGGCAAATTTCGCATGAGCCAACTCTGAATTTGTCCATTGCGGTAGTCGAACTCGGGAGCATCGAGTTTCTTCACTTTAATTATTTAGTTATCTTATTTCATTAATTAAAATAAAATCTCTTTTTTGTTTAAATAAAAGCTCTTTTTTTTTTTTGCAATAACTTCTCTATATATACAAGGTACTAGGTATGCAATAATCATTACCCTCTCCATAACTCTTGACTAGCACTTTACTTCTTTTCCCAATAATGCAACAATTTCTCAAGGGAAAGACCATTTTGGTGACTGGCACAACAGGCTTCTTAGCGAAAGGTATTTTATTTGTGTGTGTGACTTTTAAGTGACGCTTTCTACTCTGTCTACCGACAAAAAAAAGTCACTTGCTCTCTCTAGTGGAGTTGGATCACTATTATGGTCAGATTTGTTTTTATGTGCAGTTTTTGTGGAAAAGATACTACGAATCCAACCAGAATTACGTAAGTTGTATCTTCTCCTAAGATCTTCAAGCACTGATTTGGCCGCACAACGCTTACGAAACGAGGTGTATCGTCAATCACCATTTAATAACTAAAATGGTGTAGTAAATTATTCATGTGGATGCATACTTTATGAATTTTTTATGACTTACCTAATATATTGTTTGTATGGTTACATAATAGGTCTTTCAAACAGATTTATTTCGAGTACTACGAAATAAATGGGGTGAAGATTTTGATTCTTTCGTATCAAATAAGGTTACGGTCATCGCAGGAGATGTTGCCATGGAAAATTTGGGATTAAAAGATGAAAATCTTAAAAATGCGATGTTTGAAGAGATAGACTTTATTGTGAATTTTGCTGCATCTACCAAATTTGATGAAAGGTGATAACAATACGCTAATCAAATATTTTGTTTTTGGTCAAATATTTAAGTTTTTTTTGACAAGTCAAATATATAAGTTTGATCACTTGGATAAAAAAACTCCTTACAGATATGACATATTGTTGGGTGTTAATACAATGAGTGCTTTACATGTCTTAAACTTTGCAAAAACTGTCACAAAATAAAGGTTCTTGTCCACATATCAACAGGTAGGTATATCTAAACCCAAAAGCAACCTAACTATTTTAATTTCTCAAACTTGGCTGATATTGATACTAAGTTGTTGGACTTCATTAATTCAAGCATATGTGTGCGGAGAGGCTAAGGATGAAGAAACAATTTTAGGAGAGAAGCCATTTGAGATGGGTCAAACCCTAAATGGGACTTCAAAATTAGACATATATGCAGAAATGAACCTCTTGGAGAAAAAAATAGATGAACTCAGAGCTAAGAATGTCGATGAAAGCACAATCAAATATGCAATTAAAGATTATGGGATTGAAAGGTTCGTCAAATTATTATGTTTTATTTTTTTAACCTTGTAGCACACTCTATATAACACATGCATTCTAACATTATTTTTGTGATGCTATTTGAATTGACGCAAAATTAGAGCAAAATTACATGGTTGGCCCAACACGTATGTATTCACCAAAGCAATGGGAGAGATGCTAATAGTACATCACAAAGATAATGTACCATTAATTATTATACGCCCCACAATGGTAACCAGTACAAATACGGATCCCTTTCCTGGTTGGATTGAAGGTTCAAGGTATATCAACCACATACAAATGTTCAAAATTTGTATTTCATTATATCTTGATCGAATTCTCCCAACAACTTAAATACACTATATTAAATTTTGATACAAACTTAAAGTTAAACTATAGTTAGTTCTTTCATATGTCTATTTTTGATAAATGGTTGTTAGTCACAAACTGTTTTAATTTGTGATTACAGAACTCTTGATAGTGTCATATGTGGCTATGGTCAAGGGAAGCTACGATGCTTTCTCGGTAATCCGAAGACAATTTTAGATATAGTAAGTTATAAAAGGTTGACTTTGATTATTTCTCATATACTCCAGTTGCTATAATTTTTTTGGTATAAACCAGAAATCATCTGCGCAACTGCTTAGTCTAATCCATTCTTGCTATAAATTTGATCATTTGGTAAATGAAAAAGGTTGAGCTATTGATTTTTTTTAAACCAAAATTTTATTGATGATATCTATGGCTTGAATTTATTTGGCAAAAAAGAGCGGACAAACTAGCGGATAGCAGATAAACTATCTTATAGCGAATGAACTAGTTTATAAATAATACACACTTGTAATCAATGCTTAAAAATGAAAGAGAAGATTCATTTATTTGAGGATAAATGAGGAATTTCATTAAAATAATAAGAGTAAAAAAGGGAGAAAAAATAAAATGCTATAAGCTATCACTACAAAAAAATCAGGGATTAGCGAGGGAAATTTCCCTCGCAAACTGACCAAAATCCCTCGCTAATGGTCATTTGCGAGGGAATTAGCGAGGGACCAGTTCCCTCGCTAATGTTGCCTCAAAATTTGTGCAAATTTTCAAATTCTGACTGACACGTGTCTTAATTTGAATGGTTTGTTTTTTATATTTATTATTATATTATTTTTTTAAATCAGTTTTTTATTATATTATTAATTTTGTGGTTGTTGTTGTGGTGGTGGTGGTGGTGGTGAAAGGTGGAGAGAAAGAGGAAAGAAATTCGTAGGTGGTGGTGGTGGTGGTGTCGTGGGCGGTGGTGGTGTCGTGGGTGGTGGTGGTGGAAGAAGGTGGAGAGAAGAAGAGTGAAAGTGGAAATTGTGTAAGAGAGAGAGAGAGATAGAGAGAGAGAGAGAGCGAGAGAAGAGAGAGAGAGAGGAAAGAAGGTGGTGGTGGTGTCGCGGGTGGTGGTTGTTGTGTGGTGGTGGTTGTTGTGTGGTGGTTGTGTGGTGGTGGTTGTTGTTGTGTGGTGGTGGGTTAGGGTTTATAGGTGAGAGAGAGAGTAGAGGAAGAGGAAGGGAAGGGTGAAGAGGAGAGAAGAAGAGTGAGGGTGGTTGGTTGGTTGTGTGGTGGTGGAGAGTAGAGGAAGGGAAGAGGAAGGGTGAAGAGGAGAGAAGAAGAGTGAGAAAGAAGAGTGAGTGAGTGACGGATTTAAGTAAAAAAAATTAAAAAAATTTGCAAGGGAACTATTTTCCGTCGCTAAAAACCACTTTAATTTGCGAGGGAACTATTTTCCGTCGGTAATTTCCTTGATTCGCGTGTCAAATTCTGAATTTTCCCTCCAAACAATTAGCGAGGGAAATTTCCCTCGCTAATGCCAACATTTCCGTCGCTAATGGATGACATTCAAATTTCGTCGCTAATTTTTTTATTTCCGTCGCTAAATCTGGTTTTTGCGAGGGACTGTTTTTCCCTCGCTAATAACAGATTTTCTTGTAGTGTATAAGCTCAAATGTTACTTCAACTAGTGTTCACTACCTTGCTCCGAGATGAGTATCTGGGTTGAGCAGTTGGTAGGGTGCTTGTTGAGGTCGTCCCTTCCGAGCTTGAGGTCGCAAGGTGGTTGGTACCTACAGACACTCTATTGCCAAAGTCAAATCAGAAGTCAAGAGGAGATACAAATGAATGAGGCGTACCTAATATTTAGGGATAGTGTCGTGTTTATAGATGTGGGTAGGGGCCGCCCCTAGCCCTGGTTGAACCTAGGTCGTAGGATCAAACAGAGGCCAATCCAGGTCGTTGGCTTCACCGTCGCCTTCCACGCTGTTGGTGTCAGTGCCGGATCCAACGCTGGAGTGGGCCACTTCTTAGACGAATCGGGCTTGGCCCAGTCCAGAATAAGTAGCGTTTCAAAAAATGCTATAAGCTAGTGAAAAAACGATATAAGCTAGACATACCAACACATACAATGAACTTATCCACTATAAACTAGTGGATTGATCTTGCCAAATAGAGCCAAAACATATGGAGTGTCGAGCTACAAATTTTGTGAGTTTGTAAGAAATAATTGCACCCATTAATACTCATTTCGTCCCAAAATATAAGTCCCCTTTTGAGAATTTCATTTGCCCCAAAATATAAGTCCTATTTCTATGTTGTCTACTGCATTTATTACTTCTTGACTAAAATACCCCTAATTAATTATTATTTTTGGTCGAGACCAGGGTGTCCACAGCCGAACGCAGTGACTAATTAATTATTTATGGTTACAACACTCTTGGAATACCAAAGTAATTAATTAGAGGATAGAGGAATGACATATAAAGGGTAAATTAGGAAAAATAGCATAAATAGTAGACATTGTTAATGAGATTAACTAATTAAACTAGTTTTCTTAATTCTTGTGAAGTGGTTAAAGGGTACTTATATTTTGGGAGAGAGGTAGTATAACATAAGCATCAACCAAAAAAAGGTAAACCAAAGTCATAAGCACTCCAAGAGATTCACCGCAATAGTTACCATTTATCCAAAATTGATTTCAAACCAGCAGGTTATAATGTTGATAGCAGAAACCAATGCATCAAATCAGTGGTAGCTTAGTTGGTGAGTTAAGATAAGAGAGATTAAAGGAATTTATCGCAACTTCCTAATTTTCTATGATTTCTTTCGCATGTATTTTTATGTTATGTTATTTACATTGATTATTATTAGAAAAAACACTTATATAACTTCAATTTGATCATGATATGCAGATACCTGCAGACTTGGTCATCAATTGTGTGATAACAGCCATTGTCGTGCACTCAAACCAAGCTCCTAAAAATTTCATATTCCATGTTTCATCTTCGTTAAGAAATCCTTTCAAAATTTCAGATGTTCACAAAATTTGCTATCATTATTTCATGAAAACCCCTTGTATAAAGGAAAAGGGAAAACCAATAGTCGTCTCCAAGGGAATTTTGTTGAAAAGTTCAGCTACTCTCAACATTTTTACAACGATTCGATATGCCCTCCCACTTAAGGTTTGTTAAATATTAAACCTAATAAACTTTTTTTATAATTAGAAATTTCATTGATGTATCATGTATCTATTAAACCTTTTTACATGTTTTTTGGCATATTTTTCAAGGTCTTAAATTCGTTGAACAAAATGTTATGCCACCGCTACCAAGATGTTTATGATGACAACTACAGAAAAATTAAAAGGGTGACAAGAATGGCAAAACTATACAAACCATATGTGTTTTTTAAGGCCATGTACGTAATTTCATGGACTCTGATTATTAAAAGTTATATTTGACCTACTTGATTTTGATTTTTCTTTCATACTCACATGAAATCTAAATCATTTGTCATTTCAGCTTTGATGATACAAATACAGAGAATTTACGAAGTGTGGCGAAGGACCAGCTTAACATGGAGATTGTCGGATTAGACTTTGACCCTACCAACATTGATTGGAGAAACTACATGATGAATACACACATTCCTGGACTAGTCAAGTATGCAATGAAAAAGCCTCAAAATTAATTAATGCTTTAATATGGTTGAAACTTGAAAGCTCAATAAAAAGCTACTATGTTTTTTTTTTGTCTGGAGCTACTTTAAGCATAATATTTAGATAAGAATATGAATGGTTTTGTTGTTTTATTATAGGCAAATTTGTTAGTAGTTGTTACTTGTTAAAGGGAATGGGGAGTATGGTTTGAACCCCATAAAATTATGAATGGCTTTGCTATATATGTGGTTAACATTTATGGAAGATTGTACTAATAAAAGTTGGTCCGAACGGTAATATTCAGTTTGAATTTCATTTCATTGTCTCAAGTTTGAGTTTTGAGTGTTACAAAAACTCTACTAAGAATCACAACCGACAAAACTGGGAACACGTGACCAAATAGGTCCCTCGACATAGATTAATCCCAGGTAAAACATGTAGATGTTGCACACTAATAAAACGGTAATGAAAAATATGGAAGATTGTTTTGTGAAAACAAAACATTTATGGAAGATTGTTGTACTATGATCATCCATAGTTGCGATAATTCAAACAAGTATCTTATGTATATGGAGTATTTTTTTTATTATAATAAAAAATATATATATTTCCAGTCAAAAAATAGTATATATTTGAAAATTCAAAACAAATAAAAATAGGTAAATTAAAACCTTTTTTTTTGTAACCTAAAAGTATTCAAAATATAACTTCTGATAAAGTTGAATATCTTATGATTCTATATATTCGGATAAAGCTGAATATCTTTAATTTACGGCACTATCTTATAATTCCATATATCCAACTATGTAAATCAAAATTCTTCACAAGAAAACTCTGTAAATGAATAGTAATATATATATATATATATATATATTGAGTAGAAGGGGGTTATTCAAGGACTTGAGGGGCTGAAATTTTATGGTGTTTATGGGTGCTTGTTTGTTTTGGTTTTTGGATTTCAAGAGTCATTTCTTATTTTCTGGTTTTAAGGTATTGGGAAATGCAAGGACTATTCGGTCCCTTTTTGATATTTGAAAGAAAAGTTTTCTTCAATGACCGACTTGGCCCAAAAAAATTAAAAGTATACGGTAATGGACATATTGGCATAAGTTAATGTTCCACCTCAACAAAAAACGAATTATGTAATTCATTTAACTGGCGTCTTTTCAAGGATCACACAAAGAATCAACTTTATGGTTCATATAATTGGTAAAAACAAGAAGCTGCAGATGTTTGGCTTCTTACGTGACAGAACTCAGAGTTGGATGGGCAAACATTTGTCAAAAGCAAGAAGGGAGGTCCTAATAAAATCCGTGGTTCGGTTAATCTATTCTCACTTATTGCGTAAGCATTTTCATCATTCCATCTACTCTTGGGAAAGAATTAGAGTGCATGCTTAATTCTTCTTGGTATGGTTCTGTTCTGCACTGTACTTCCGACCTTGAAGGATGATCCGAGATAGTTAGTGGTTGATGTCCTTAGTCAATGACCGTATCCGATCCTGCTGGTGTTGTACCTGCAAAGTCACTCCGATGCTAAAGTCAGTGGGATAGTCTTAGCGTAGTGATAAATAAGAGAATGCTTACCATTAATGAGGCAATGAATGTTGTATTTATAGAGTGGGGTGGGGTTGATTCCAATGAATCAGGACCGTCCGATCTGGTGGTTTGATCTGAGCCCTTGATGTTCGGACTGAGCCCTTTGGTATTGGGCTTTTGTGTGGTGTGAATAGATGCGAAAGAAGGGGGTGTATGTGGTCAAAAAGCTCACCATAACAGTTGCCCCCCAAGTCTGGTCGTTTTAGAGGCGATCTTGACTTGACAGGATTATGATGCGTTTTCACGATCTCCGAACGAGCTGTGATTTTTCAGACGTTGTTACGAGATGGGAAGGCGATCTTATCTGTCCGTTGTTTGATGAGATATGAAGTGTTCTTTCTTACCGATGTTGAGTATGGTCTCTGATGGTGATGAAGTGATTTTGACCGTTATAATAATTTTGAATTGGTGCCTTTGTATTTATTGAGCTTGTCAGAGCGCGTTTCCCAATGGTGGCTAATGATGGTGACGCTTTGGTAGGTGTGTGCGTGTGTTGAAAGCTTTTGATGGGATGGGTCGATTCGATTTAGGCCCAATCCAGTTCTGCGAGGCCCACTATAAATAGGGGTTAGGTCCCCTCTTTTATTCCTGATTGCCAATTTGCTCTGCATACCGATCTTCATATCCGAGTTTAAGTTCGTCGATCAGGAGGATAGTGGCTAGAGTTTCACCATTCCAGTGGGTTCGAGTGCTTGACTTTCGCAGAAGATTATCAGCGAGAGCTTTGTTTGTGCGAGGTTAGTTCTTTTCTTAATTTCTCTATTGTTTTTTCTTTGATCAGTCAGATTTGCCCCCATTTCTTTAGTTGCCACAGGGTGGGGGTCGTCAGGTCGGTTTCAAGATCGGTATGGACCCGTTAGGTCGTTACTCCTGACTTTCCCATGCCCCCATTCCTGCAGGTTTTAAAACTGGCGGTTACCAAAAAAACTCGTAGGCAGATTTCCCAGCAACCCCCGCAACTTGCGAACGTGATGGCCTCTAGTGGAGAGAATGTCGAGGGTCGTCGTTCTGACACTGTCCCGGTTATTCCCGAAGTCCAAGATCACCCTGATTCAGCCCCGACCAGCGAACAAGTGGAGGACGATCCTGAGGTTGGTCATCATACTTCTGATGACGGGGAACAGTCTTCTGAGGATGTGGTTGTCGTTGGTGTAAAAAACACTGAGACCGATGTCGTCGTGGTGGAGACGGCGTCTTCTGAATCGACGCGTTCCGATGATGAGCAAGGGTCTTCGCACACTCAGGAAGTGGGGGGTTCTGAATCGAAATCGGAGTCTAGAACCGAGATAGGGGATGGAAGCCATGCGGGATACGAGGTTGGTGAGAGCGAGAGGCTTGACGAAGAAGTTGAGGATAGGCAAGGTTATTTACAGCAAAGAAACGATGAGGTTGCTGTTGACGTGGCTGCCGAGGCTGATAATCGTACATCTGCTTTGACTGATGGTTATTCTAGCACTGGTCCGGGGCGAGTTGATCTTCCTATGCCTTATGACGTGAATGTTCCTCGCGTTCTTAATTGGGTCGCTTCTTCTGTTACTGAAACAAGGTCTCTGTACGAAGCGGGGGAAGATATGAGCGCTTTTGTAGATAAGTTATCCATTCGGGGCAGACTTTGGAATGTCGAGGGTATGAGATCCGATGAGCATGCAGCGACCTGGCCAGGATCTTTGAAATTTGTCATGTATGATGTATTGGTATCGGATATGCATATCCGTCCACCGTTTACCAATCTTCAACAGACTGTTTTGGCGAGACTGGAACTGGCACCTTCGCAACTTCACCCCAATGGTTGGGCGTTTCTTCGAGCCTTTGAATTGATATGCCTCGAACTTGATCGTCCAGTGTCCGCCGATCTGTTTTTTCATTTGTTTGAGGTAAATAGGAATAGTGAAAGAGCCGAGGACGGAAACGCGTGGGAGCATGTGAGCCTTCGGTCTCTGAAAGGTGCCAAGATTTTCCGGGCTTATTCAGATTCGCTGAAGGGGAGGTGGAAGGAGGTTTTTTATTTCGTGGAGCCGGTGAACAGCGAGGCAATTGACCATGTGGGTAGATTTGATTCGGATGGGCAAACTTTGGTGTCCACTAAGTTTCCCATAGGATGGGGACTTGGTCATTACAACCGCTCTCCTAGATCCTATCATGTCGGCGAATCTCATCTTTGCCGTGCTGATATCCTGACCAGAGATATCTTGTTGTTTATTTCATCTCAAGTGCCTTATACCAAGCATAAATACCGAGGCATTCCTGTCGATCGATTGGTTAAATGTGCTACCAGAAGAAAGGTTATGGGGGTTCTAGGTAGGGTCGTTTTTTGATCTGTCAATTTATCTTTTGGCTGAGAATTGTTAATATGCCATTTTGACCATTTCGTCCTATTTTTTCTTTGTTTTCAGATACGATGGCAGGGAGTAGGATTGCTCAATTAAGAAGGATGGCGTTGGAGAACCTGGGGGCCGAGGAAGGTGATCATGCGAGCCAAGAGGTTCCAGAGGATATTCCCGATCTAAGCGGTGTCGTTCACGTTTCCCCAATCAGGACCGTCCACGAGGACCGTCCACGTTTCCCCAATCAGCAAATGTGGTAGCCTCTTCAAAGCAGGTGAAGAAGAAGAAGGTGGTGATTCCAACAGATTCTAAGTCTTCCAAGGGGCATAGATCTTCTAAGAAAGCAACTCCTGTTCCCGTGGATGCTAGTTTTATGGAGAAGAATATGGAGGAATACCTTACCGATCCAGTTAGTACGGCCGCAAAGCTGTTTGTTCACTTGGCCGATGTTACCAAATTGTAGAGGGAGGAGATGGAACGTCGTCATGAAGGTGAGGTGTTCTATCTGGCGTTCGTTTGCCGTTCTTTTTACCTACCTTACTGACTTTATTCGTTTTTCAGAGTTGGTAACCAGTGAGAGAGCCAAGTTATTTAATGCTCTGAAAGAACTGGCAGAAAAGAATAAAGTCCTGGGTAACACTTTGAGCGACTTGAAGACTTTGAAGGCTTATGTGGATGATCTCGAAAAATCCCATAATTCTGCTAAGTCGCAGGTCGAGGATAGCACTGTTCGCATCGGTCAGCTGAACGATCGGATCAGAGTGCTTGAAGGAGAGAGGAAGATTGCAGAAGGTACAATTAAAAGGTTGGAGGATCGGATTCAAGAGCTAATGGCGTCGCTGAAAAAATTTGAAGAGAACAAGGTTGGGACTAGTTCCACTCCTGAAGATCGATGCGCAGTGCTTGAGAAAGAGCTTGCCCAAACCCGTGCTGAGCTGGTAAAATCTAAGAAGGAAGCGCGGACTGCTGCCGATCTTGCTCTGGAAATGGCAGGAGATGGTTTCGATCTTGCACTTGATCAAATTGCTCTTGTCTATCCCTCTCTTAATCTTGACAGAGCCGTCCTGAATGTGGATCATGAGATCGAGGGAGACCAGATCGTGAAGGTCGATATCAAGACTAATGTGAAGACCGTGGTTCATCCCAAGTCTGCCTGATTTATGTTCAGATCCAGTTTTGTAAGAGTTCCGGGTTTATACAGAGAATCATGCATAAGCTCGGAACTTCTTTAAGTTGATTTAGTTTTTAGTTTTTGTTTATAAAACTTGAGGTCTCGGCCGTTTCCGAGGTGGTTGTAATGAAAATAATTTTGTATTCGTCACCGTAATTACCAATTTTCATAGTCTTGACTTTATAGTTCTTGATAAGATCAAAAAACGATAAGTGTGGGACGTAGGTATAAAAAGGTTTGAGAGGAGCTCTTCAAACGATTTAGAGAGGACCTGTTGAGAATTCTCGTAGGTTTTAAAAAGGTTTGAGAGGAGCTCTTCAAACGATTTAGAGAAAACCTGTTGAGAACTCTCGTAAGATCGGGCCTAAGGACAGTTTACCAGGACTCGGCCCAGATTTAACTCGTCCATTAGGGTTCTTGGCTACTAAGGCCAATGATCGATTTAAGGAAAAATCCTTAACGGATCTTTCGTACCTTTTGGGCAGTTTACCAGGACTCGGCCCGGATTGAACTCGCCCCTAAGGGTTGTGACTGCTTTGGCCACGTATGGAGATCTTATGAGATCGGTCCAAGAAGTTATTGTGAAGGAGTTTGTAGATTCATAGTGGTAGGGACTACCGTTACACGAAAATGGCACACGCAAAACCGTCGTGTCCTTAAATGTAATAGCTTTTCAACTTTGTGGCGTTCCAACTTCGGGGGATCTCCTTTTTGCAAAGTGTTTCCAATTTGAAAGCCCCGGTACCGGTCTTACTTTTAACACGGTAAGGTCTTTCCCAATTGGGTGCTAATTTTCCTTGCGAAGCATTTTTCAAACCAATGTCGGCTCTTCGAACGACTAAGTCGTCGATTTCGAAATCTCTGGGGATGACCTTGGCATTGTATCGAGTTGCAACGCTTTGTTTGACGATGGCTTCTCGAAGTGCGGCTTGTCCTCGAACTTCGTCGATGAGATCGAGGTTTTCTTTCAGAGCTCGGTAATTTTCTGCGGGTGTTTTGGGATTCGCTACTCTCCAACTTAGCTCGCTGATTTCCACTGGGATGACCGCCTCGCTGCCATAGGATAGCCGGAACGGCGTTTCTCCCGTTGAGCTTTGAGGGGTTGTTCTGTAAGCCCAGAGAACATACGGGAGTTCTTCTACCCAACTTCCTTTGGCGTCGTTCAGTCTTTTTCTCAAACCGTTAAGGAGTATCTTGTTGGCTGCTTCTACTTGACCGTTAGTTTGCGGGTGTTCTACGGAAGTAAAATGATGATTGATTTTGAAGTCGGACGTCATTTTCCTGAAACCTTTGTCGGCAAACTGAGTCCCATTATCAGTGATAATCGATTCGGGGATCCCGAATCTGCTCATGATGTTCTTTTTGAAAAGTCTCAGGCAGTTCCTTGCAGTTATGGCGGCCAAGGGCTCTGCTTCAATCCATTTGGTAAAATAATCAATTGCCACTATGAGAAATTTGTTTTGGCCTGGAGCAGTTGAGAACGGACCTAGGAGATCTATTCCCCATTAGGCAAAGGGCCATGTGGAGGATAGATTTCGAAGTTCGGATGGTGGGGCGACGTAAACGTTGGCGTAGACCTGGCATTTTTTGCACTTTTTGACGTAGTTTTTGGCATCGCCTTCCATTGTCGGCCAATAATATCCTGTGCGTAGGGCTTTTCGAGCTAGGGAACGGGCGCCAAGATGTTGCCCACATATTCCTTCATGAATTTCAGCTAGGACGGAATGTACTTGTTCCCTTTCAATGCATTTTAATAATGGTGAGGAGAGGCTTCTCTTGTACAACGTATTATCTATGACTGAGAAGGCGGAGGCTTTTCTCCTGATGATTTTCGCTTCTACCGAATCTGGAGGTTCAATTCCTGTCTTGATGTACTCCAGTATTGGAGTGATCCAACTTTGGTCCTCTTCAATTGAACAAATTGCAGAAGTATAAGTCGGATTAAGGGAGATACTGGGTCTTCTAAGTAGTTCTTGGATGATCGTTCGGTGATTACCGGCGATCTTGGTGCTGGCGAGTTTTGATAGGATATCCGCCCTCTGGTTCTGGGATCTGGGGATGTGCTTTACTTCGGCTGTTCTAAACTGTGTGAGTAATTCTCGGATTCGAAGTTGGTATTTCAGCAGGGTTGGATCCTTGGTCTCAAATTGATTGTTTATTTGTGAAACGATCAAGAGTGAGTCCGTGTGGAGACTGACCTGAGAGACTCGTAGGTCAATTGCCAATCGTAAACCTGCGATGCAAGCCTCGTATTCTGCTTGATTATTAGTTGTTTGGAAAGCGAAGGTAAGGGAGACTTCAATGATTACTTTATCCGGGCTTTCCAACATTAAACCCGCGCCGCTTCCTTTGGGGTTGGAAGATCCATCAACGTGTAAGGTCCAGATGTCGTTAATAGGATCAGCAGGAATCATTTCTGCTACAAAATCTGCTAGAACTTGGGCCTTCATTGTCGTACGGGATTCGTACTTGATTCCAAACTCGGAGAGCTCTACTGCCCATTTGATCATTCTTCCGGCAAGGTCGGGTCGGTGTAGAATCTGCCTTATTGGATAGTTGGTGCGTACGACTATCTGGTGTGCCACGAAATATGGTCGGAGGCGTCGAGCTGCGACGACTAAAGCGAGGGCGATTTTTTCTATTTGCTGATATCAGCATTCGGGTCCCTGGAGTGCTTTGCTTACAAAGTAGATCGGACTTTGACCGGTTTGTGTTTCCCGGATGAGAACGGCGCCCAAAGCTTCCTCCGAGATTGATAGGTATAAGTACAGAGTTTCTCCCTCGTACGGGCGAGTTAGGATGGGTGGTTCTGAAAGTGCTTTTTTGAGTTGTTGTAAGGCTTCGTCTTGCTCGTTTGTCCAGTTGAACTTTCCTTCGTCGTCCTCCTTTTCTTTTTTTCAAAAGCTTGAATAAAGGGAGAGATTTGAATGCCGCATTCGACAGGAATCGTGATAAAGCGGCGATCATTCCGTTGAGTTTTTGGACCTCTTTTTTGGAAGTTGGAGTCCGCATTTCAGTCACAGATCGACATTTGTCGGGGTTTGCTTCAATTCCCCTTTTTGTTAAATAGAAACCGAGGAACTTTTCAGCTCGGACCCCGAAAGTGCATTTTTCTGGATTTAGTCTCATGTTATTTTTCCTGATTTCAGCGAAGATTTCTTGAAGGTCTTTTACGTGGTCGTTTTCCCGTTCACTTTTTGCAATCATGTCATCAAGATAGACTTCAACGGTCTTGCCTATCTGTTTTTGAAAAACTTTGTTCATCATTCTTTGGTAAGTGGCTCTGGCGTTTTTCAAACCGAAGGGCATAACTCGGTAGGCGAAGTTACCTTGGTCCGTCATAAAAGCAGTCTTCTCTTGATCGGGAGGAAACATGGCGATCTGATTGTAACCAGAGTAAGCGTTCATAAAAGAAAGTAGGCGAAAACCGGAGGCATTGTCGACGAGGCGATCAATGCTTGGGACTGGAAAGGCGTCTTTCGGACAGGCTTTGTTTAGGTCAGTATAATCGATGCACATACGCCATTTACCGTTGCTCTTTTTAACTAGTACTGGGTTGGATAACCAAGTCGTGTATTTGACTTCTGTTATAAAGTTTGCTTTGATTAAATCTTCAACAGTTTTTGCGGCGGCGATGGTCTTCTCTCCACTCTGAGCCCGTCTTCTTTGAGAGACCCATTTTGCTTCTGGATTAACGGCGAGCTGGTGACATGCCACTTCTGGCGGGATTCCGGGCATATCGTTCGCCGACCAAGCAAAAAGATCGGAATGATCTTTTAAGCAACGAGTGAGTTCGATTTTTACCTCTTCGGATAGGTCCGCTCCAATCTTTACTATTCTGGTAGGGTCGTCTCCGAGTTATACTTCGATGGATTCTCCATCAAGCTGGGGTCTTCTCATTTTCTTTTTGAGTTCTTTGGCCAACTCATCGTCATCTTCATCTTCCGAGCTGTCTGGGTCGTATCTTGCATCTAAATCGGTTAAGTTGACTTCGGCTGATCTTCCTGTAATTTCTTTATCTTTGGTTAACTCAGGTGAAAAACTTTCTTTATCTTGAGCCTTTTTTTTCTGCTTTTGTCCATAGGAAGAAACATCTTGAGGCGGATTCAAGATCCGAGTTTAAGGTAATGACTTTGTTGCAGAGAGAGTGGAATTTCATTTTTAAGTGAGTGGTGGAGGTTACTGCTCTGAGCCTTCCCAAAGTCGGTCTTCCAATAATACAGTTGTATATCGATTCGCACGGTAGGATGAGGAATTTTGTTTTGATGATTCTTATCAAAGGTTCTTCACCGTAGGAAACCATCAGTTCCAGGTGTCCAAGAGGTTTAGTTCGAGATCCATTGAATCCTGATAGTGCCGATCCTCTGAAAGGAGCGATGTCTTCTTTATCGATTCCCATTCTTCCCACGAGGTCGAGGAAAATGATGTCTGAAGAACTCCCTTTATCGACCAAAATCCTTCTAATCTCTTTATTGGCGATCACCGCCGTGATAACTAGTGGTACGTGTTTGTTGGGTTTTCCATCTAGAAGGTCTTCATCTCTAAAAGACAACGGAGGTCGGTTTGAAGGCGTTTTAGCGACTGAAGTGGATGCTATATTGAGTAGCTCTTTCCATTTTCGTTTCATTGTCTTCCCGGATTCTTCGTGGGCGAAACCTCCTGCGATCATCATCATCACGGACCGTCCTTTTGATTTCCTTGAATCAAGTTCGTCGTCGTCAGATTCGACTTTGATTTTTTCCTTTGTTCTGGGTTCCTGTTCCCGTTCTTCTTTTTTCTCGTCAGCTCGACATCCTGGTTTGTTTATATAGCCAGCAAGTTTTCCCCTTTTAATCATATCCTCAATGTCATCTCTCAAGGCGTTGCAATGGTTGGTGTCGTGACCGTTACTCCGATGGTATCGGCAGTATTTATTAGAACGCTGTCCTGGCCTGTTGGTGAGTGGTTTTGGGAATTTTTCGTCTCTGAACTCCGTGTTCCAGCATTCACCCAGAATTTGAGCTTGAGTGACATTGAGCTCGGTGTAGAATTGATGACGGTTCCGAGGTCGGGGATCCCTGAAGCCTCGGCCGTCGTTTTTTTGATCTCTTTCATTTGGGGGCTTTGATGATTCGGTGATTGGTTGCGGTTTCTTACCGACTATCGCGCTTTCTTCTTCATTGATAAAACATTGGGATAGCTGGAGGAAATCTTGGAGGTTCTCTGGCTCCGATGTGTTGATGTGTTTTTTGAACGGGCTTCCGGGACGCAGCCCCATTCCCAGGAAGTAAACTCGGAATGCATCATCGAGGTTCCGAACTTGAACTGCTTCCTTATTAAATCTCTCTATATATTGTCTTAAAGATTCGGAGTTCTCTTGGATGATGGAAGCTAAGATGTTTTTGTTTTTTGGCTTGCTTTTGGAATGGGAGAAATTAGCTGAGAATAATTTGGCCAGTTGGTTCCACGAGGAGATCGAGTTTGATTTGAGGGTCTCAAACCATTCTGATGCTATTTTTTCCAATGTTAGGGGGAAAATTCGGCATTTCATTTCTATGGGGACGTTGCGATATTGCATTACTGTGTCAAAGTAACTCAAATGTCTGTCTGGGTCGCCCGTTCTGTCGTAGGTCTTCAATCCTTCTGGAGGTTTTTCGAGATATCTGGGCACCGGGTAACCGTCGATTTTATCTGTAAAAGTGCCTTTGCGCTTGGTTGTTTGATCCTGCGGCGGAGATCGGTGCCGATGGTGCGGGTGCCTGTGGTTATGAAGGCGATATCCTCGAGGTGAATATTCTCTACTCCTCGATCGTTGCCTAGGGGAAGAGGATGCCAGAGAAGAATGAACTTCGGGTGAAGAATCGGCGTCTGCCCTACCGACGCATGGCGAACGGGAAACTTTTTTTTCGAGCCTACGAGGAGGAGAGCGATGGTAGTGTCGCCTTCTGGGTGGAGATCGATGGCGCTTTCGAGCCGGATTTCTTCTTTCGGGGGAATCTCGGTCGGGCGAGACCTGGCGCCTTCGAGCCGGATTTATTCTTTCGGGGGAATCTCGGTCGGGCGAGGCCTGATCCGGAATATTCCGAGCTCGGAGATCCGCCACTTGTGCTTCAAGATCCGTAAATCGGTAACTCCTCTCTTGGTTTGCCACTTCATGTCGATTGAGCAGTAGGACGAGCTGTTGGACAGCATCGGCCGGGACAGAAAGTTGATTTTGAGGAGGTACGCGGTTCCTTGCGGAGCTTCCGGATACCAAAACGAGGTCCGGAATCTGATGTTGGGCTCGCCCTTGATCGGAGTTTGGAAGGTTTTGAACGAATCCGTCCGGGGTCGCCTGAGGTTCGGCCAAATGGGGCATGACCGGTCTCAAGATCGGGTCGGGATGGATTCCCATTGTGTGGCTGTTTGCCTTGGAACGAAGATTTCGAGTCGTCATTGATTAAGGTGAGGGGAGAAGATCTTGGTTCTGAGCTCTCCCACTGTGGTCGCCAATGTTCTGCACTGTACTTCCGACCTTGAAGGATGATCCGAGATAGTTAGTGGTTGATGTCCTTAGTCAATGACCGTATCCGATCCTGCTGGTGTTGTACCTGCAAAGTCACTCCGATGCTAAAGTCAGTGGGATAGTCTTAGCGTAGTGATAAATAAGAGAATGCTTACCATTAATGAGGCAATGAATGTTGTATTTATAGAGTGGGGTGGGGTTGATTCCAATGAATCAGGACCGTCCGATCTGGTGGTTTGATCTGAGCCCTTGATGTTCGGACTGGGCCCTTTGGTATTGGGCTTTTGTGTGGTGTGAATAGATGCGAAAGAAGGGGGTGTATGTGGTCAAAAAGCTCACCATAACAGGTTCTAACAGGTCAAATCAAAAAGGGCATAAGGTGGTTAAGCTAGGAGAAACTCAAAATGAGGAAGGAATATGGAGGTACGGGGTTTCGTCATTTTTATGGTTTCAACTTAGCGATGCTAAGGAAGCAAGCTTGGAACATTTTTACCAACAAAAATACTATAGTGCACGGTGTCTTCAAAGTTAAATATTTTTCGGATGGAGATTTTATGGGGCTCGCTTGGGTCATAATCTCAGTTTTGCTTGGCGTAGTATCTATATAATAATTACCGGGTGGTGATTAATTTGGGAACTAGATAGCGGGATGAAAAAAGTATATCTTTTTGGAGGGATCCTTGGCTAAGAGTAACAAAAGACGTCGTGGTTAAGTCTCCCGGTGTACCAGGGAGTGAAACTTTGAAGGTGTGGGAGCTTTTTAGTAATGTGCGGGGTGTGTGGAACACAAGACTTATTGACACTTTATTTACACCCCATGAAGCGTCTATCATCAAGGCTATGCCTTGGTGTAGAAGTTGTCATGGTAATTATTTGGTGATTTCGGTCAGGTCGACACATTATGGTGCAATATGGAAGATTAGATTAGATAGTAAATAGGAATAAAATGTAGACAATTTAATATTAATTTAATTATATTATATTGGGAAAATAAAATTTTAAATAAAGGGTGTGGGGCCACAAATAGTAGGTGTGTAAAAAAGTGAGAAATATTGGAAAATGTGAGATTGAATGAGAGAGAGTGAGAAAGGAAGAGAAAATAGAATTAAATATATTATTCTCCACAAAAGTGATGATGTGTCAAAAAATTAAGATGTCTAAAATTGTCTTTTTGTAAGTTGTTTGCTTGATTAAATAGATAGATAAATAAATAGATAAATAGATATTAAATTTGATTAGTGTTAGAAATTACAGGATCATAGAGATGAAGTTTCTCCTCATATTTGAAATATGCAAAAGAGTTTGATTGAGAGAAATTCTCAAATGGAATCATATTGATTGAAAAAAGATGCTGAAATGATTACATTGTGCTCTATATATAGAGCTCTAGTAGATACTAACTAACTAACAAATCCTTAACAAACTAATTATCACTAAACTAATTTTTATCTAATTTTATATTTCTAATAGCCTCCCTCAAGCTGATAGTGGGATCACCACAACAGCTTGAAATACATGAATTATTCCAAACACTAAAAAAGGGGGGGAAATGGAAGCAAACAGTAGGGGAAAAAAAACTAAGCCTAATGCAAATAAGCAAGATGAGTGGCCCAATAACATCTCCATTTGAGGCCATAAACTTTTGTTCAATGTAAGGCCCATCAAATCTAGGGTTTTGCTTTTTTTTTTGTTGATTTCCCTTTTTGCCCTTATGTGCTCTTGTAACCAATTAGTTTTGAAACGACAGACAAATGCTGAAATGCTCATCACTATTCAACTTTCTTCCACACCCACAACACCACTTTCTTCCACGCTCACAGCACCACACACAACAGAATATTCTGGAATCCAAACAAAACTTAGTCACCATTCCTTCATCTCTTCGTTCTCTCTCTGTGAAATTTCAGAAACACGAACGCCACTAAAAAACAAAGAACACGAACAGAGAGAAAGTGAACGACGGCAAAGATGAAACGGAAACTGAGCATTAGAATATGAGCACCATCTAAAGAAATAGAGAATGATGAACGCCGGCGAAGTAGTCGCCGATCACGTGACTTCCACCGGGATCGAAAACGAGAATCAGATCTTCTAGGAGTGTCGGAGAGATCAGATTGGTGAAAACCAACTCATCTTCTGCCTTCATTGTCAGCGCCACATCAAACAGATGACGTACAACAGCGAAGTCGTCAATGGCGTGACTTCCACCGGGATCGAAGATTTGAATCCTATGTTTGGGAAGCTTTGCAAATATCAGATCTGCAAACAGCGACTCCACAATCAGATCCGTGCTCAACGGAAACGAAACCAAAACACGAAGTGATGTAGACTCTGGATCCAACATGAGTTCAGAGCATCGCACAGCGTAACCGGTGTCTTTTGAAGCTCCGCCTGGATCGAAGGAGAAGAATGAGAATCTTGAAGGTTTTGCGAAGACGACTGTTACTGGTGACGACATCGCAGTCGGCGATGGAAGGTTCCCAAACTCCAAGCGAAGATGACGAAACAAATCGCTAACCGAATCTAGTGAAGCATGAACCAGGTTCTTGAAAAGCAGAAAATCAATTTCAGAATTGGAATCGAACAACTTACTTTCGATCTTCTGAAATTTCTCTTCATCTTTAACTTCTGGTTTGATTGTAATTTTTGGATCCACACAAACTGTATCTGAATCTTGATTGAAAACTGTTTCTGAATCTTGATTGAAACTGCTTTCCACCGTTTCTGAATTCTGCTCCATTTTGTTAGGATCTGAAAATTCTTCTTCTGCTTCTGATTCATATGCTAAATCTGTTTTGTCTTCTTCATCTTCAAGATCACTGTAAATTGCGCAACGGTATCGCTCTGATACCATGTTAGAAGTTACAGGATCATAGAGATGAAGTTTCTCCTCATATTTGAAATATGCAAAAGAGTTTGATTGAGAGATTCTCAAATGGAATCATATTGATTGAAAAAAGATGCTGAAATGATTACATTGTGCTCTATATATAGAGCTCTAGTAGATACTAACTAACTAACAAATCCTTAACAAACTAATTATCACTAAACTAATTTTTATCTAATTTTATATTTCTAATAATTAGATTAGATAGTAAATAGGAGTAAAATGTAGACAATTTAATATTAATTTAATTATATTATATTGGTAAAAGAAAATTTTTAAATAAAGGGTGTGGGCCACAATACTCATCTCAGGAAGGAATGCAATTGGATAGAAATTTGGAAATTAAAAATTCCCCAAGAAGTGAAGCCTCTTAGTTATATGGAGAGCTGCTAGAGGTGTTTTACCGGTTAAATATAATTTGAGGAGGAGCATGTAATTATTTGTGAATTGAAGCTCATTGTCCCCATTGTTTAGAATTTAATAAAACTGTGTGACACACCACACTTTCTTTGATTGTCCAAAAGCTATTCAAGTTTGGAGACACCGTGGATGCATTATCGATCCAACACAAGAAATTTTTTGCAATGATGTTTTGGGTTATTTGGAAAAATAGGAGTGATAAAGTTTGGGATCTCTTGATTAAACTTGTTCAAAGAAGGGTTGTGTTAGCTGTGTTTGTAGAGATTCATGTGGGAATGTCCTTACCGGCACTGTTGAGAAGATCTATGCGCAAAGTCCTCTTGAAGCTGAAGCCTATGGCATCCGGTTGGCTACTCAATTTGCAGTGAATTTGGACCTTCAAGATGTCATAATTGAGAGTGATTCTCTGACTCTGGTGGAAGTCTGTAGGGGCAACAAACAGAAACAACAGTTAATTTCATTGTTATCAGAAATTAATGACTTGAAACTGAAGATCCTTCGTTGTGGCTTCACCTGGACGCCGCGGGAAGGTAATTCAGTTGCTCACGAGTTAGCACGATTGGCTGGATCAGACAAACTTCCAAGCAACTGGGTGTTTAACCCTCCTGATTCGTTGAGAAGATCTATTGTGGTAGACAAGAGGAAGTCCATGTCTGAAGATTGAGGGCTCGGGGTCTGGTTCCTCTTGCATTTCGTGGTGGCGTTTTTCTGGATTTTTAGGGTTTTTGCTAAATTAGGATACATGTGTTGCTGTACTGATTTAGTTATTTATGGGTGCCTTAATTTCCTCACCCACTTTTGTCTTTGGTAGGTGGGTAATCCGACCCGGTTGTTAGCTTAGTTGGGCAACTTGTGTAAGTCCCATGTTATGTTGGCTACAGGCTAGTGGACCTGGATCCGCTTTGTAACACTTGAGTGTTTTGGTTTGGGCCTTGTCTCGGTTATATAAATCAAATCACTTTTGACAAAAAAAAAAACTTGCTAGATTGTTTATTGGTGGTGAATGGTATGAAAGAAACTAGCAAGTTTAATTCTGATTTTGTCTCTATATTAAATTCTTGTAAAACCCTTCTTAAAGTAGCCACAACTCTTATGAATGGAATGATCCCTTTGAGCTAGCTCTCAAGTTTTTGATTCTCGTTGGTCATTCCCTTGCACTGGCATTGAGATTGTATGCTAGCTCTCGAGTTTTTGATTTCAGTTAAAGAATTCTTATGAATGAAATGATCCCTTTGTGTCATTTTTTTTTTACTAATTGGAACCATATCAACTCACCAACAGAACACCAATCTAGAACTTTTGGAACTAATTAACTTGACATAACAAGTATTTGTGAGGACTCAATCTCAATTTGAATATCATCAAAGGTAATGAATGATTATCATGTACTACTAACAAATTGATTTAACAAGAAACCAAACTATGTCGACAAGATTATCAAAATAATTTATTATAAAGGTAAACATCTTTATAAAATTTGAGAGTGACAGAAGCTGAAGCAGAAGCATATGCTTCAGATCAATGTTCAAAGACGAAATAAAAGGTGCGATTCTAAAAGCAGGAAAGCGAAAATTGAATTAAGGAAGCAGAAAACAGATTGTGGATTGTGGTTGTGTCTGTCCATTTCTGTAACAATATTGATATTTGGTAGTAGTTAGTTAGTTAGTTGGTGAATGTGGCTGAGTATACGCCATCTCATCTCATTTTTTATAAATAAGTTCCTATGATTGGACCATTTTCATTAATATATGCATACGCTTTTGATATCTTTAAAAGACAAAAAATAAACACAGTGAAACGAGAGATGGAGAGGAAGAGTTATTGTCTTGAAATCTCTTATATAAATGAATTACATCCTATGGTTTGAATGGCCTTTTATAGGCATGAAATCTTAATATCTAACTAAACAAAGGGAATTTATTGGAGGTGTCTTGCTACAATTTTCTTTACGGTCCAATCATAAACTTGCTTATATATAACTACAGAAATCTTTTTTGTGTAATAGTTCTAAAGTCTTCTACTGCTTCTCCATTCTTCTAAGCACTACTTTTAGAAATCAAAAACTAAGCACTACTTTACTTCGTAATGAGCTCTGAAACAATACAAAACTTTCTCAAGGGAAAGACTATTTTGGTGACTGGCACAACAGGCTTCTTAGCCAAAGGTACTATATCTATCTATCTATCTATATATATATATATATATATATATATATATATATATATATATATATACACCATATGCAATGCAGCAATAACTTAAAACATCAATATCACAGCTGAAATTGTTTTAATATACAGTTTTTGTGGAAAAGATATTAAGGATCCAACCAGAAATACATAAATTGTATCTTCTCTTAAGAGCTTCAAACGCTGATTCAGCTGCATTTCGCTTGCAAAAAGAGGTGTCTCATCAAACTTTGTTTCATTTTAAATGATATACTTTATGAATACTCATGACTTACACTGTTCATTAATGGTCATGTAGGTCTTTCAAACTGATTTATTTCGAGTGCTACGAGAGAAGTGGGGTGAAGAATTTGATTCTTTCGTATCAAATAAGGTTACGGTCGTTGCAGGAGATGTTACTGTGGAAAATTTGGGAGTGAAAGATGAAAATCTTAAAAATTTGATGTTTGAAGAGATAGATCTTATTGTCAATTTTGCTGCATCTACCAAATTTGACGAAAGGTAATACTAATTAACCAAATCTTTTTCTTGTTAAATATTTGACTATTTTGATAAAAGTTAAATATCTCGACACAGATTTGACATATCATTAGGTATTAATACGATGGGACCTTTGTATGTCTTAAAGTTTGCAAAGAAATGTCACAAAATAAAGGTCCTTGTCCAAATATCAACGGGTACGTATTTTTAGACCAAAATGCATGCAACATAAATTTCAAGACTCTCATTGGCTACTACTGATAAATAAGTTGTTGATTCTAGCTTATGTGTGTGGAGAGGCTAAGGATGGAGAAGCAATTTTACGAGAAAAACCATTTGAAATGGGTCAAACCCTAAAATTGACATCAAAATTAGACGTACATGCAGAAATGAATTTGTTAGAGGAAAAAATAGGCGAACTTCGAGCTATAAATGCTGATGAAACTACATTCAAATATGCAATGAAAGATTATGGAACTGAAAGGTTCTTCAAATTATTTTTTGCTCTTTCTTTTTTATTCTTTACAATCATCATATCGATCTAATGAACATTAATTATTTTTGTGATGTGATATGAACTAATGTCAAATTAGAGCAAATTTACATGGTTGGCCAAACACGTATGTATTCACAAAAGCAATTGGAGAGATGCTTTTAGTGCACCATAAAGAAAATGTACCATTGATCATTATACGCCCCACAATGGTAACTAGTACAAACAAGGATCCCTTTCCTGGTTGGATTGAAGGTTTAAGGTATATAATATTCATCACTCTTAGATGTTTAATAACCATGTCCTCCTACTATATAATTAAATTTTCCGAGCAAGAAAAAAAATCATTTCAATTTTTTTAGTAATAATTAATTCATTTATATGTCCAACATTTTTTCTAGATGTCTATTCTTGGTGAATTAATGTCACTAGTTACAATTTGTTTAAATTTGTGATTACAGAACTCTTGACAGTATGATATATGCTTATGGTCAGGGGAAGCTACCATTCTTTCTTGGTAGTCCCAAGACAATTTTAGATATAGTAAGTTAATTACTTAAGTTTAATTTATACTAATTATATATTTTTTATGCATGATAAAAGAAATGTGGACAGAAAATGAATGAAAGAAAATTGACGTTGAGGAGTCTGCGATTAGCATTTTGTTGTAGTGAAATATAGCAAAAGAAAATTTCGTGAAATTTCACGAATCCGTTTTTACGCTTGTTTTTTTACCGGGAATGAGTTGTTCACTTTTTTTTTTTATCAACGCTATTCACTTAATCTACACAAATGCAAGCCATACATTCTATCTTCAACAGCACGATGGTGGTGGCCCTTTAGTGTGGGTCAGTTGCAGTTCCCCTAAACTGCAACCCTGTGCTTTTAATTAAGAGGTAAGCTAGCAACAGTGAAGTGGTAAAATATTGACGATGGACTTTTCGTGGGGTTGTTGCTGGTGGTGTCTCACAAACGTATTTGCAAATCCGAATCACCAAGCAATGTGATTGGTCTCGACTTTTAATTGAAAAACGTCACCTCGTGAGAAAACAACGCGAAAGTAATTCGCTATATATAAGCTCTGTTTGGCAAAAAGTACCGGATAGCGGATAAGTTAGCTTATAGCGGATGAGGTAGCGGATAGTAGATAAGATAGCAGATTGAATTTAAAATGTTTGGTAAAATTAGCAGTTGTAGTAATGAGGGTAAAGTTGGGAGAAAAAATGAAACGCTATAAGCTATAAGCTCAAACGCTACTTCAAGTAGCGTTTCAAAAAACGCTATAAGCTAGTGGAAAAACGCTAAAAGCTAGTTGTGTCAAACACTTTCAACTAGCGGATCCGCTATAAGCTAGCGGTTTGGCTTAGCCAAACAGAGCCATAGCACTTCTCTTCAGCGTATTACTAAACGTGATTGAATAAAAGAACTGAACAACCAAAATAACACATTGTCTAAACTAGTTGGATTTTAACTTTAATATTAGTTAAAAGTTCTCTTTAGAGCATGTAGCATTGGGTACGCATTTCTTAATTTCCTACGCCTATCAAACACTTCTTTCTCTCACTCACTCGTATATCTCTCTCTACGAGTGTTAGAAGCATGGATATATTCTACCCATCATTTTTTTTATTTACTTTGTAAATACTATTTCCATAAAGTTACGTTTAGAAGTAACATTTGAAATTAGTTAGTTTAAGTACTGCAACTTTCTGAATTGATATTATTTATTTCACAAGTGTTTGTATTGTATTTAACTTAACTTTGTACAATGATATGCAGATACCTGCAGACTTGGTCATCAATTGTATAATTACAGCCATTGTTGTTCATTCAAATGAAGCTCCTAAAAACTTTATCTACCATGTTTCTTCATCACTAAGAAATCCTTTTAGGATTTCTGATTTATACAACATTAGTCATCACTATTTCATGAAAAACCCATCCATTGATAAAAATGGAAAACCAATAGTCATCTCAAAGGGAATTTTGTTGACCAGTTTGGGTGCCTTCAACATTTATACGGCAATTCGATACGTGTTGCCGCTAAAGGTTTGTTAAATTAATGTTAAGCCTAATAACAACCTAATTAAATTTTTGAAGTATGTCTACTAATCCATTCCATATTTTTACATGTTTTAAAGGTCTTAAATTTGGTGAACCAATTATTTTGCCACTGCTTCCAAGATGTTTATGATTACAACAACAGAAGCATTAAAGCGGTGAAACGATGGGCAAAACTATACACTCCATATGTGTTTTTTAAGGCCGTGTAAGTTTTTTTTTTAAAGGCGAAAATAATAATATATAAAAGCCTAGAACAATGAGTACTCATAAAAAAATTATATTATTTTTCATTTCAGATTTGATGATACAAACACAGAAAATTTACGAAGGGCGACAAAGGATCATTTTGAGGTGGAGAGTGGAGGACCAAACTTTGACCCCAGTAGTATTGATTGGACAGAGTACATGATGAATGCACACATTCCTGGCCTTGCTAAGTATGCAATGAAGCAATCCTCAAATTAATTATTTCCACAAAATGGTTGGGCACTGCTCTGATTTAGAGCTTATGTGTTTGCATAAAATTAAGAATGGTGCTATATATGTATAAGATGTAAGGATGATGAACCATGCTATGTGATATTCCAAATATGAATTTAGAGAGAGAGAAGGGGTTGGAAATGTGTCCAAATTTCATAGTGATTATTAGATCAGAAAAAAAAAGAAATATTCATTTGTTTTGGACTATATTAGACCATATCAATGTGTAGTTCATACTTATTATGGTGCTTTTAGCATAATGATAATATCTACAACCGTTAGTTATGGTGAATGAAATATATATAGAAAAAAATATGACTAAAAAAGATATTTAATCATTTAATTTGATAAAAGACATCGCTAACAAGACAAATTTAAAATTACTAAAACCGTAAACGATAAATCTATGAACAAACTCAAAACATCCAAGTTAATAACATAAAACAGCAAAAATGCCTAAAAAAGTGACAAAACACAATAAGTCATTGATTGATATATCTCAACAAAACTGGAAATCAAACAACGTCGCACTAAAACGACGAACAAAACAACGCCGCACTTAAACGATGAAATCAAGAAAAAACACAATAAAAATTAGATCTATCAGGAAACTGCTTATTTAGATAAAAAGATAGGCAAACCGATGGAGAGAGCTGATTTCATGCCAAAAATATGACCAAAAATCACCCCCTCTCCGGTATATAAACAAGAAGGAAGAGAAGAGTGAGAGAAACTATTAGGGCTTTTTTCGAGGGCTGATTACTAGAAATAGAAATTAAACTTATATTTTATAGAAAAAGCTATCAAAATGTATTTTTAACGACGTGGACACAAAATAATGTTACTTTTATAGAAATTTTAGATATATCTATTAAATTTCATTATCACTTATAAAATATTTAATAGTAACAATGTTATTAAAAAAATTATATTTGGAGGTCTGTTGAGACATGTTACTATGTTAATGTGACTCATAATGAAGCCAATATCCCCTCATCTGAGCCATCTTCTTCTTTGGCTTTGCCAAAAGAGTTCTGGAATGGTATTTGGAGCTCAACGGTTCCTCAAAAGGTAAAACCTTTCTTGTGGAAACTAAGCCATAATGCTCGGCCCTTTAAATCTAATATGTGTACTAAAAAGTTATCTAGCTGCCATATGTGTCCTGTGTGCTCTCTTGAGGTGGAGACATAGAACACTGTTTCCTCCTTTGCTTTGGTCTTCACATTTGTAATGTGTGTCTACTCCTAATTCAGTTTCTTCCTGTCTCAGCTTTTGTGGCTTGATTTGCCCAGATGACCAGTCCTAATTGTTAGATCCTCTAAGACTAGCTATTATATTTATTGCTCTGTGGGACATCTGGAAAGGTAGAAATACTAGTGTATTCGAGGGTAAGGGGTCCAATCCTATCGGTACCCTTCAAATGATCTATTCTATGACCTCTGAGATGCCTTCTCCAGTGACCAAAAGATATTCTCCTCTTAATTCTAACCCTCCCACAAGACAAGGGTTTCTCAAAATAAACTCTGATGCTAGTTTTCTTCAACACAATTGTAGAGTTTTTGGGGGCTATATTATTAGAGAACTCTTACCACTGGGAATACGTTCAAGGGTTTAGCAGCAAATCCTCTGATGACTGAAGCTTCTGGGACGCTATGATATTTGCTGGCAACCTATGTATCGACCACTTGATCTTTGAGTCGGATAACTTGACCCTTATTCAAGCATGTAAAGGGGAACAAGATGTTAGAAGTATCTTAAACATTATTCAAGATATGTGGTTGCTGAGCCTGAGATCGTACTTTAGCTCGATTGGGTTTACCTGGGTTGGAAGAGAGGGCAACAAAGGTGCGCATCTGGTAGCTGAGCTGTTTCGCTGGGATCTCCTTCCTTCACAGTGGCTTCGTTCTCCTCTGGTGGATCTCTGAGTTGTACTGTGTCTTGAGCGAGCTAGAACGGTGACTGGTGCTGGTTGAAGGGTCTTGTGTTCATGGTTGAAGGGTCTTGGGTCTCCTCTTCAATGCCAAATTAGGTTTTATTGTCTTATGGCTTTCTTTCTGTTTATGGTTATGTTTTTTTTTGGTGTTGTAAGTTTATCTCACGTGAACAACTTCAATGATGGTTGCGGTTCTGATTTGGTAGTGGGTGACCTGGTTCGTTTGGGCTCCGCTGCGGAATTGGGCCACTTTTATGTATTTGGTTTGGGCCTTTACCCTTTGATTGAAAAATCAAGGGTTTTTTTTTTTGTACCCCACCATCTTCCCATATACCCCCACACACCCTGCGAAAATACCAAAATACCCTTCACAAAACTTAAAAACCCCAACATATCCCAGCTCAAAAAAAAATTGGAAATCGGGTTTAGGTAAATCCGATTTTCACCTAAATAAATAAATCATTTAAAAATTCGGATTTTTTATCCAAATAATAAATAAATCATTTAAAAAAAACTGGAAATCCGATTTAGGTAAATCCAATTTGGAAATCGGATGTACCCCCACCCATAGGTAAATCCAATTTTTTATCCAAATAATAAATAAATAAATCATTTAAAAAATTAAAATTAGATATGAATAATATGAATATCGAGGGTTTTTTGGTTCTGTTTAGGGTGTAGTTCGTTAACACGTGATGATGTTATACGTCGAGCGAATAATTTAGGCTAAAAAATCAGTTTTCGCCCAACCTACTCCGATTGTAATGAAACCACAACCATTAAATCCCAAATTCCATCGTTTGCTATTTTTTATTAATTTTTTTAATTTTTCACAGTTTCCAAAAAATCTAAAAAAATTTGCATAGCCTTATTTTGGTTTTATTAGATTTTTAGTGGTGTTTTTATAATTTTTTGATTAGTTTTGACTCTTTAACGGATTTTTAGTAGCGTTTTTATAACCTTTTTTAAAAAGTTAAATAAAAAACAATTTTTTTAATAAAAAAATCGGATTTACCTTGAGGGGTAAATCCGATTATCCTTTTTTAGGGAATTCAGATTTATATACCCACTAGGTAAATCCGACTTTAAAAATTTACAAATCGGATTTATCGCCCCCTAAGGTAAATCCGATTTGTTATTTTTAAAGTCGGATATACATAGTGGGGGTATACGAATAGATACTTCCGACTTTAAAAATTAACAAATCGGATTTATCCCCCCTAGGTAAATTCGAGCGAGTTCATTTTAGGCAGGGGTATTTTCGTTTAAAAAAATCTTGTAGAGGTATGGAGGGAAGAGGTGGTGGTAAAAAAAAACCCCAAAAATCAATTACACTTTGAAAAAAAAAGTGAATAAAGGACTACGAGCTTCCTTAGATTTCCTCTGATGTTTTATTTTTTGGTGAACAATAGGCCCAAAGGGCCGAGAGGAACTAATTCATTGAATTAAGGCCAATAGGGCCAAATTTGTCTACATGGAATAATTTGGCAATGATGCCAGGGACAGAATCGTAAAAGACAGTGGTATCAATAATGTCAAAGCTGTTTCTAGAGAGCTTATCAGCTACAACATTCAACTCTCTTCCAACCACACACCAATTCATCTCCAACTCTCCATCTTCCTCAATTACAAGTATCTCGTCAATAATACTTTGTAACTGGTGATTCCCATTTCTCCTAGTCACCAGAAGATTAAAGGCTTCAATAGAATCAACTTCCACAATCAACCTTCTGCAGCCCCTGCTGCGAGCCAATTGAGCACCACGAAGCACTCCGGTGAGCTCAGCTTTCAAGACCGAACACACATGCAAACGATGGGAGAATGCAGCAATGAAGTCTCCGTTCGCATCTCTCAGAATTCCCCCACATCCAGCAAGGCGACCACAATCTTTGACAGATCCGTCACTGTTGAGCTTCCAATTACCAATCGGAGGAGGTTTCCGGCGATCACACTCAGCCACCGTAGGAAGCACGATCTGGGAGAGAGAATTGTTATTCTTTAGGTAACAATTAGCTATCCAATCGGTCTGGTTCTTGATTCTACAGCGAAGGCTATGAGCTGAGATTCGTTTTTGAGAAAACATTAACTCATTTCTGTTGAACCAGATGGCCTCCAAGGTGACACCAAAGAGAGTCCCCCAGTAAGTTTCTTCATCCCTGTTTTCATATTGAATCAAATTATTCTTCAACCAGTTGATCCAATTTGTCTCACTATAAAACTTACTCTGTTTTCGGATTTTAAATCCACTCCAAATTGCAAGAGAACTGGGACAATCTCTGAAACGATGGAAAAGATTTTCAATATCAAAATCGCACATAGGGCAGGTGCTGTCAGTGGCCATGGTTCTACGAACCCTCTCAGCATTGGTGAGGATAACTTCATGATTGAGCTTCCAAATGAAGGTACGAATTCTTTCAATTCCCTTCCAATTCCACACAAATTTGAAATCAGAGTTACTAACTCTACTAGGACCAGTAAGAAGACTTAGGTAAGCTGATTTGGTGGTGAAACTCCCATCTGGAGTGGCACTCCATCTAAATTCATCATCAATGTTAAGAATAGAAGGAGGAGGGTAGGCTTCTATTCTTTGAACAATCTCCCTTGGGAGGAGATTTTCAAACAAACCCCAGTTCCATTCTCCATTATACGTAATATAGTGATTGATTGACATGTTCAATTCCTCAGAATCAGTGGCCAAAGAACAATATCTAATCAAATTCTCACAGTTAGGCATCCAGCAGTCAACCCAGAATCTGGTATCTTCACCATTTCCCACAGTCCAAGTCAAACTGTTCCTGAAGTCATTCCAATTACAGTTCAAGCCATTCCAATAATTGGATCCTCTTTTCTTAGGATTCATTTTAGGAAAGCTTCTCCAGTCACAATTGTATTTGCTACGAATGATGGAGCACCAAAGCTTATCCGGGTGAGAACACAGGTTCCAGAGCCCCTTCATAACAAAGGCTGTATTAGTTTCCGTAGCAAATCTCAACCCAAGGCCTCCCATATCTTTAGGTTTACATAAGGTGTCCCAATTAATGAGGTGCACTGATTTGTGATCATCATCATCTCCCCAAATAAACTTCCTACATAATTTATCAATTTCATCACAAGTACCTTTAGGCAAAATACTAGCTTGCATAACATAGGAAGGCATGGCTTGCACCACTGATTTGGCTAAAGTCACTCTGCCAGCAAATGATAGAGTTTTTGACTTCCAAGAACTCAGTCTTTGTTTAACTTTTTCAATCACAAAGTTGAAAGTATTAAGTCCAATTTTCTTGTGAAAGATAGGAATTCCCAGGTACTTGCCTAGATCTTCAGTAAGCTGGAACCCCATGGCCTCACAAATATCAATTTTAAGCAATCTAGCCACATTTTTGGAGAAGAAGACTCAAGTCTTTTCTTGGCTCACTTTCTGACCTGAGCTAAGACAGAAGTTCTGGAGAGTTTGCTGAATTAAGAGAGCCTGATCAACATTAGCTTCAGCAAACAGGAGAAGGTCATCTGCAAAAGCAAGATGCGAGATAACAGGGCCTCCTCTTGAAAGCTGAATAGGTTTCCAACCACCATTATCCACCTCTTTCTCAATCACATGGAATAACCTTTCAATGCACATCACAAAGAGGTAAGGGGAAATGGGATCTCCCTGTCTAATTCCCCTAGAAGGATTAAAAACTTCAAGAGCCTCTCCATTCCACAAGACTTGCATAGACACAGTAGTAATGCAATGCCAAATGATGTGAATGATATTACTAGGCATACCAATATCTTCAAGGGTATCCTTAACAAATTCCCATCTAAGCTTGTCATAGGCCTTTTCAAGGTCTATCTTGATGGCCATCCAACCTTTCTTGCCACTTTTAGATCTCATAGAGTGGAAAATCTCTTGGGCAATGATGATATTGTCTTGAATATGTCTCTTAGGAATGAAAGAGCTTTGAGCAGGACCAATGATCTTCTGAATGCAATTTCTGCGTCTGCCAGTAATGATTTTAGTGATAGTTTTGTAGGCCACATTGTATAGGCCAATGGGTCTGAATTGTTTCATGCTAGTCACATTATCATTCTTAGGAATCAAAGCAAGGAAAGTAGAATTTATGTCCTTGATTTTGCTAGGATTCATCCACATATCTTTAATCATGTCACACTAGGAAGCCCCAATAGTGTTCCATTGACTGTGGTAGAAGATGGCTTGGTATCCATTCGGGCCAGGTGCTTTAAAGGCACCAATTTCTCTAATAGTTTTCCCAATTTCATCATTAGAGATCATTCTACCCATATCTTCTTTGTCTTGCTCCTTAAGGGAAGGAAAATGGCCTGACACAGTGTAAGAAGAGAGATGTTCATTTATAGAAAACAAGGATTTGAAATAGTTGGTGGCCATAGTTTCAAGATCTATGATATTATCAACCCAAACTCCTTGATCATTTAAAAGGGATACAACTTTATTCCTTCTTCTTCTCACAGTGGTGACTCCATGAAAGCACTTGGTGTTTTTATCACAAAATTCTATCCATTTTGCTCTAGATTTTTGATACCACATGATCTCTCCTTTAAGGCTTTAACCAAAATATCCTCATAAGCTTTCCAAGTTCTCTGCTGAACCTCAAGAAGCTGATCAGTCCACCCAGAAAGCAGTCTGTCATCAATATCTTTAAGATGTTTGAACAATTTTTTCTTCTGAAAGAAAATGTTTCCAAAAGTTTCCTTATTCCACTCTTTAAGAATCTCTTGAAGCTCAGTGAGCTGGAGATGAAAATTGGTCAAATTACCTCTCCAATTATCTTCAATGAGTTTATTAAAAGAGGGGTGTGTCAACCAAACAGCTTCAAATCTAAAGGGCCTCCTTCCTCTATTCTCCACCCTTCTCTGATCAAAGGACATAAGCAGAGGTTTATGGTCAGACTTGAGCTTGGGGAGATGGCTAATATCAACAGCACTGAATTTGATTCTCCACTCCAGATTACACACTGCACGATCAAGTCTCTTTTTTGTGTTGCCCCTGTTCCAAGTAAAGCAGTCACCTTTGAATCCAAGATCCATAAGATCACAATTATCCATCGTGCTTTGAAATCCATTCTCACAGATTTGATCTCTAACAAGGGGAGGGCCAGCTCTCTCTCTATCATTCAGATATCATTAAAGTCACCAATAAGAACCCAAGGGCCATGAATATCAATATTTAGTTCCTGAATATCATCCCAAAGCACTTGTCTAGGAGCATAGTGAGGACTACCATACACAATAGTCAAATACCAGTGTTCAGAATCAGAATTAACCTGAACATGAATAAACTGTGTTGTTTCCTTCAAAATCCTTATGTTCCAGTTGTTGTTGTCCCATAGGAGCCAGATACCACCTGCTTGCCCCCTAGAATCAAGGATGTGATGCTTATCAAACCCTATCCTCTTAGCAATTTTCTTAGCCATAGCACCACTAGTGTGAGTTTCTAGTAAAGCAATAAAAGAAGCCGAATACTCCCTCTTCATGTCTTTCACCAAACCTGCAAACCCTTTGATGGCTGTACCACGACAATTCCAACAAATAAGATTCATAGAGAAGGTTGGGGTGTATGAGGCTCTGCTGCCTCAGAGTCTTCCATTGGTTTTTGATAACCTAGAGTCTCCCAAACAGGATCCTCCACATTCTGCATAGAGACATTATGACCAGGCACACTAACAGTTCCCCCTGTATCATTGATTTTAGCTTCCTTAAGAGCATCAGCTCTCATCTTGTCATTTTCATCAATTTGGCCAAGGGCAGTTCTGATGGGATTACCACTCCTAAATTTGCTAAGGAGATTCTCACCGTCAGATTTATACATTATCTTCATGTACTCAAGAATTTCTTTTTCCTTAGCCTTCATTGTCTCATTGCCACTGTGAGAACTTGAAGCAGGAATGTTTTCCTTATCCACATCAATGGATTTGTCAGGGAAAGGTTTAACCACCTTTTTTCCCTTAGAGTTAGTAAGTTTCACCACACCAATATCTTTCTTGGACACCCCTTTGCTAGGTTTTGTGACCCCCCTTCCTTTGGTGAGAATTTGAGTGTTCTTTCCTCCAGTAGAATTTCTAACCTTAGGTTTGGACCATCTTCTAGTGTTGACAGTAGTTTCAGGAGCTACAACTGGCTCTGTCTCTGTAGTATTTCTTTTCTCCACCCATATAGGTGTTTCCTTGATGGCCACAGGTTGAGCATTAGTTCTTCTAGTTGTCCCTTGGACAAAACTTTCCTTTTGTTTAGGAGCAGTAGTTTGAGTTACATGATTTTTTCCTGAGTTACCATTTTTCTTCTTCTTAAGATTGTATTTGGGGATATTCCAAGGTCCCATGGAGGGATCTACCTCATTGTTAACATCTGGTTCATGTTGAATACCATTATCCTTATGTGCAGGTAGCTTTACAGCTTCTACCGATGCAGAATGAGAGCTGGGATTGGCCACATGTTGATCACTTTGATCAGAATGTTGAGCAGTAGCAGTGGCACTAGGTTGCTGAGTGGGGTTGGAGTCATCAAGCTGGCTGCATTGGTCCTTTTTGTGACCATATTTTCCACATTTGAAGCATATAGAATGAAGACCCTCATATTCAAGTAAGTGTTTAAATCCACAAGCATAGAAATGAGATGCTAGGGGTTTATCCAAATCCAATTCCACACAAATTCTAGCAAATTTTCCTCTAGAGTGTAAGGATGTGACTTGGTCAATTTTCAGCATAGTACCTAATGTATTACCAAGTCTGTGGAGGAAAATTTCATTACAAAGTTCAATAGGTAGCTTAGGTATTCTTACCCAGACAGCAACCTTCTTTGTGATGGAGGCATTATGAGTAAACAGGGGTCTCCATCTCTGCACTATTAGGTAGTGGTCAGCCACTTTCCATGGTCCATCAAACAAGGCATGTTTGTAATCATCAATGGAGAAAAGGTGGACCATGAAGAAGTCTTCTGGTAGATCAGTAATCATCATCTTTCCATGTCTCACCCAATCTCTTCTCAACTTGTTTTCTAATATCCTGTAGTTTATTCTCTTGCCCAGAACTTTCACTATCAGAGTGTTTTGCCATGGTTTAGTCCAATCTGCAAACTCAGCTTTAGTAACATTGACCACTGGAATGTCTTGAGTTTTAGCAGCTTGCGTACTCATGTCTTCTGCAAGATTCACTGGATCTGAACTCTGAACTGTGCTATTGCCTGATTGATCTATCAGATCTGCCCAACACTCCTTATCTAGGTTAAGGTTAGGGTTTTGTTTAAGTAAAGCATCCTTGAAGGAATTACAACCAGAACCAGCGTTGTTAGTCATGGTAACCTTAGGAATAGGTTCACTCATGTGCGCTTCAGTAGGAGTCTCTACGGGCTCCTCAACTTGGGCATCATTCATCTTCTCTTCTATTGAAGTAGCTGTTAAGGTTGGCTCTAATGTCTTGCATTTCTTGGTGCTTCTTTGCAGGGAGTCAAGTTCCTCCACAGTGGATGTCGTCACGTTAACGGGGGTGGGAGAGCTCATGCCCTAGCAGTGCGAAGCGCTAGAGAGAGTTATTTTTCAACAAAATTGCTGGCTCTTTCCTCTGATGTTGTTACTTGCTCGCTCAGTTTAGTGAATAATTCAAGGTTTCCTTTTGGTAAAGTTGTACTATTCCGTTGGAGAGTGCCACCGTTTGTTAGGAAACGGTTAGCTAGTGTGGGTTATATGTAGCCCTTTTGTGAATAATTAATGCAAGGAGAAATTCATTGCGCAAATAGTGTAATTAACCAGTAGCATAACTTTTCTTTTCTTTTCTATATGTTTCCTTATTTTTATGTTTTCAGATATCCTTCACTGGTGCTTTCATCAATGGCCTCCTCCTCCCCCCCAACGCTCACTCGGATATCGCCTCTGTCCTTAGCCAAATCTAACATGACAGCTCACCACTGATATGGGTCACCTCCGCACCTTTATCCACCACCCCGGTTTACCCCTTTTCCCCTCGACCACCAACTTGGCCCTCACTCGTTTTCCACCACAACTATCAAATTCGATATCCCCCGCTTCGACGGAACTGATGCCTTGAGCTAGATTTTCAAGATCAACCAGTTCTTTGACTTCTATCAAACTACTGAGGAACATCGCTTTTGTATTGCGTCGTTCTACATGGAAGGCAAAGCCCTCACTTGGTTCTAGTGAATTTGCACCAACAGGAATCTCATCTCCTAGGCGACATTCCTCCATGCCCTCGAACTCAGGTTCGCATCATCGTTGTACGAACATCCGAAGGGAGCGTTGTTCAAATTATGTCAAACCACAATGGTGAAAGACTATCAGGCATCTTTTGGAGCTCTTGCTAATTGCATCGTAGGGTTACCCCCCAATTTTTCTTGAGTTGTCAGGATTTAAGCCGGTAATCTGTCGTGAAGTACAAGTGTTTCAACCGTAGTTTATCACTTTTTTATTGTGGAAAGAAATTTTTTACTCAGTGACCATTGACCCAAAAAGTTAACATATAAATGATATCTTGGCATAAGTTAATGTTCCACCTTAGTAGGTGACATGTCACGTCATTTATTTAGAGTAATGTTATTTACCCAAAATTTTCTAACCAAAAATAGCCAAAAACCACATTACAACACCAATTAACCAAGTGTTTTAAACAAATAACCAACCTACTTCTTCACAGTTTTCTAGACCATTGATTAAAAACTATGAAAAAGTAGGTTGATTATTTGCTTAAAAAAATTGGTTAATTGGTGTTGTAATGTGGTTTTTGACTATTTTTTGCTAGAAAAGTTTGGCTAAATAACATTATTGATTTATTTTCTGACATTTTTTCAAGGTGATGAATTAAGAAATTATCATCTCCCTATTTTTAAGGGTTTGGCTTTTCCCAAAATCCCTCCTACTCACCCCAAACCCTGCGAAATGACCAATATACCATTAATGAGGCGCGCTCCGTGTGTTTTTTTTTTTGAAATTTTTAACAATTCGGTTAGGGTCAGCCGAATACTTTCGGTTAGGCACACCCGAACGAGTATTTTTTTGAGACACACACCCCTTTTTTATCTCTTTTACACTATTCGGTTTACCTCAACCGAAATAATTCGGGAGGCCTCGACCGAATGACCATAAAATATCTTCTGCCATCAATCAATATCCTAAGCAACTCACCTTGTCCTTCTCTTTCAAATCAACTCAACAACTCAACAAGCCTTAAGAAAGCAACACTGTTCGGCTGGGTAACTCAACTCAACTCAACAACACCATCGCTATTCGGTTGAAAGAGATAGCAGAAGTTAAAAAAGAAATTGATTTGAGAGTAATGGAGATGAACAAGAAGGCAACAACAATGGTGAAATTAGCTTTGTTGCTTTTCCTATTGGGTTTCACAGCAAGTGTTGATGCTTCACGCTTTGATCCAACATCCTTCATCACTCAAGTGATTCCCAATGGTGGTGATGCAAGTTCCAGAGCTGTAGCATGCGGTGATCACTGCAGGTGCACAAAATCAAACCCTCCTAAATGTCATTGTATGGATGTTGGAGAAAGTTGCCATTCAGCTTGCAAAATGTGCTTATGTCAATGTGTTACCCGTCAAACATAGAGATTGGATTTCCATTATCATGTGTATTCGGTGCCAGTGATCCGAACACATTTGGTGGTTGTGGTCCGAATATTTTCGGCGGCGTTGATCCAAACGTGTTCAAAAGCACTGCATAGGGAGGTTTGGAGCGTATTCTAGGTGGGGGTAAAATTGGGATATTTGAGGTTTGAAGGTGTGTGGTGAGTAGGAGAGGATGTGAATCATGTGAGAAAAACATGGGCTATTTTTAAAATGTGAGAATCATGGACTAAGGTGGCCCAAGCAAATTTTCTAATGGACCATTTTGTCTTAAATTACATCATAATAGAAGTGCCATTTTTTTTGTTCAAAAAAAAAAGAAATGCCATTTTCTTTTAAAAAAAACGTGTATCAACAAAAGTAGACCTCTTTTTTTCTTTATTATAATTTTGAGGTGTTTATATAAAGGAAATGTGAACCTCGTTTAGCATCATATTATACTTTTTCTCTTTTTTTTTAACACCACCAAAAACATATTATACTTTTTTGTATCAACAAATGTAACATTTTACTGTTTATACCTATGTTTTCAAACTCGGACCAATTCGACCGAGACCTATACCGATCTGGGTAGCATGTTGGTCGTATCGGCTCGACCAGGACCTATCCCGGTTTGGGTAACATGTTAATCCGGCTTTGCACTTAGCCGAAGGATGACGTCATCCACCAGCGTCAACCCGGTCAAATCTGCTATTGACCAAGAAATATTTGCATGTCTTCATAAAAACTTTCTGGCGGGGGCTCAAACCCCTTCTTTGGAGATCAACTTCAAATTGTTAACCAACTATGACATATACCAATTAATGTCAAAGTCTTGCTTGTATGATATATAATCAGCAAAATATTAGGCGTTAAAATTTTTCAAAGTCTTTCCACTTAGAAATTTTGACTCAACATTTATAAACATATTTATATTTTTAATACAACTTTTTATGTATTTCTTAATATCTTGTTATATTGAGGTCTCACATGAAAGATAATTAATAATTATATAGCCTTTCCAAATAACATTGCATATTACAATTTTTTTTTATATTTAGCCATTACATGCATATTTTTTATCAATAAAAGTATACAAGCTAATATGTTTTTTATTTTAAAGATATTTTATTTATTATTAAATTAAAATATTATATCATTTTACATAATTATGAAAAAATTTCATAAATATTATGATTTTTTAAACTATTTTAATAAGACTAGGTCGTGTGGTTCAATCAGTGACCCACCAATTCACTCGGTGTCATGACCGGGTCGATCACCGATCTATGTTTAATAACAGTGGTTTTTACTAAAAAATATATAGTAATAGAAGAAATAAAATAAAAGATTTGGAGAGATCCATTTCCAATTTCAACACAGTGCTTTTGTACCCATTTCCCACCTCGTCGGCACTCGGCAACATAATTGGACACTTTTTTTTTCACCAAAAAAACATAATTGGACATGTATTTATTATTTTACACACATTCAGTGTTATCAAAACCAGACCGCCCAGTCCGGTCGAACCGGTTCGACCGGAAACCGGTGCCCTTCCCGGTCCGGATGACTTGCATAAACGGTTCAATTGCTTTTAATTTAATTTTTAACGTTTTTTGTTACAAAAAGGCTTCCTGCGAGAAGCAAACCCTGCAATAAAAGGTGGTGCCGCACCTCTTAACCAGTGCAGCAGCTTCATATGTTGTTAATAAGCTTACAAACATGATATATATTATATATCTTACGTAAAGTATATGTAATTAGGTACTAATTATGAATTTGGATATGTTGAGACCACTATTATTTCATGGTTGTTTATTTAATTAGGTACTTACGATGTGATTATGGACTTTTGGTCCTTATGGATTTGAACTTGTGTAGTAAATTTGAAGAATTATGTTAATTTTGTGTTGAGAATTTCTTTTGTATATTACTAAGATATATTACAAATTTTTGATGGCTTTGTTATGTACAAATTTATACATATTTGGTCTATTTTTAGTGTGTCTGGCTCATGCGGTCCGACCAAATACCCACGGTCCGACCAAAAACCCAGTGACCCAGTGCCTTGACCGGCTCGATGACCGGTCCGGTTCTGATAACATTGCACACATTAGAACTGCAGTGCAGGCTACTCTGAAAACGTGAAACGCCCGTAGGGATTTTTTTTGTTGGCTTCAATTTTGAGAGTGTGAACTGTTTTCTTGTATTGCAGCAGCAACAGCAAGTAGATGTCATTCTTCTGCCGCAATCTCAAAATGATGAGTATGACGAAAATGTGTGATGCATATATTTATTGAACAAACAAACAAAAAACATGTCATATCCGGCTAAAGGTTCACGACAACTTGTCTATGAAGATAATGAAATGTCGATAGTTATCCCTTTTTGAATTGAGATGCAGAACAGCTCCGTATACACGCAATGCATGCGAAAACAACACTCCAGTTTATCAGAAATTACAGTGCTTGACTGAACATACAAGCTGCTTCGATTATTGATCGTGTAAATCGAGAAATTCTATTAATAGTACATGTGAATGATGTAATAATATAATGCCTAAAAAAATTATTAAGTTATTAAAAATTAATTATTTAAATAACTTAAATTATTATACAATTAATATGTATTCAAATCAAAGACACTTTTTTTAAACCAAAGTGTTCTCCACAAGGATCGAAGAGATTAATTTTTCGATGTATCGAATATTCATTTGAAGAGTTGACATCTTTCAACAAATGTTTTCTCATATGCACCAGCGAGGAATCAATCGTAAGACCAAATAGTTAATGAATCCAAATATTTACCATTTATACTACACTAGAACTTGCACCCGTGCATCCGCACGGGTTGACACCGTATTTGTTATAATTTGCTATGAACTTATAACATGATTGAAAATTTCAAAATTAAATAAAAGAAAAAGGAAAAACTCAATAAAAATGCAATATTTCAACTTGGTTAAAAGTTAAAAAAAAGTTGATATCTTCTTCTAATCTTAATAATGGAGTAAAAACTATTTAAAAAAGATATGCACCCCGTTGCCGCTCTCGTTATCGCTTCCGTTGCCGCTCCCGATGTCGCTTCCGTTGCCGCTGTCGTTGCCGCTCCCGTTGCCGCCTTGATGTTATCGATCCCATTGCCAGTATCTCGTTGCCGCTCTCCCTGGGTAGCTCTCCCGCTGCTGATCCCATTCCAGTATCTCGTTGCTTTCCCCGTTGCTTCTCTCGTTGACTCCCCGGTTGCCGCTCCAGTATCTCATTTAATATTAATTTAATGATAATAATTAAATTATTGAAAGTGTGTTATTATATTTCAAATCAATTTTTTAATTACATCTACTCTAATATTTTAATTAAATATTTTATAATTTACATCTATTCTAATATGTAAATTAGTTTTTCTTCAAATTTTAATTTTTAGAAAATATTAGTTCTATGATTTATCCTACCACTATCTAGAATGTCCTTTCCCGTTTCCAAAGTATCACCACACACACTAATTATTTTCTCTCACTCACTTACAAAATCCCCTCAATTGTCAAATTATTTCCCAAACTCCACACTCACTACTCCACGCCTCACATTCATTTTGTCATATTTCCTTCTCCCATTTCATCATCATCAAACAACTCCCTTTTCCCATCATCAACAGCTCCCATCTTTATATGATATCTCTTAAACAAATTGCTCCCTTTCATCTCTACTTTCTGCTCTCTTTAATTTTTGAATTTTATATGTCGTTCCTCACTCTCTGATATTTCTCTCCCTCATCCTCCCACCTCCGTGTCATCTCTCTCCTAATTAACCACGCCTTCTCTCTCACACCTCAGTCACTACCTCTCTCAAATTTGTACAAAATGATGCTTTTTGAGAGAAAGTTGGAAGAAGAGAAAAGAAGGAAGAAGATGGAAGAGAAAGAGGTGACTTGAAATTTGTTGCAGTGTTGGCGTGGAGCTAGAGAGAAAGAAATAATGAATTAAAATATAAAGGTAAAGCTGAAAAAAGAATATAAAAAGCTTATATGAAATTATTTTTTGACATCAATAGGTACAGCTTTTTGTAAAGCTGAAAAAAAACTGGATAAAAATTGACATTTTATCGGCACCGTACATAAACAGTACCCAGAGACTATTCACACGTGCACTGTACATAAACACTACCATCGGGACTATTCACCCCATCGGTCCACTGTTTTCTCAGGGCAACACTCTACAAAATACCATGCTTCCAAAATTTCAGCAACCTCATTCAAATGACACCGGCAGGAATGAAATATAGTGATAAACTTGATGAAATTTTCATGAAAAATCTGGCGGAATAACAACTCTTTACCTTTTATATTTTAAGATAATATTGGTAAATCAAAGAATCTTTACTCCTGGCCATAAACAAAAGCAAAATGGCTGCCCACTAAGACATTAATGAATGCCTTAAGATTATTTGTTCAACCAAACGTAAATCCACCTTCATTTATCTGTCTTATGTTTCGAATATTACTACCTGTTCTCTACCTAGCAGTGCTGGACTGACTGCGTCGGTAGTCTCTTGCAGTATGGCTTGATGTCAACGAGCGCCCGGGAGGGGGACCTGCGAAGTCACTCCGACGCCCAAGTTAGTATTGAGAGTAGGTGAGTGATTTAGCAAGGAATGAGAGTGTACCTCATTATGGCAACGTGAGCCAGTATTTATAGGAAAGCGTGCCCATTGTGAGCCGTTGGATTGAACGAGTTGATTTGAGCCCTCCAAATATGGGAGTCATAACTGGGCTTGTAGATTGTGGATATGGATCAAAGTGATTGGGTCAATCCATGTTCAATTGCTGAATGGGCCTCGTGGCCCAGTCCAGAGCAGTTGCCCCCCAAGCCGAGATTATTCCGAAGGATGGTCTTGGATTGAAGCATTTTTGTCGGTTCGTCCAACGTGTCGGGAGCTTAGCCCTCCAAGGTGTCGTGTGATGATGTCTTGGCACCTCTATGGTGTCGTGAGACTAAGCATCCTCATGGTGCTGTGTGATTATGTCTTGGCACCTCCATGGTGTCGTGTGCTAGGCGTCCTCTATGGTGTCGTGTCTAGGCTTTGGCCACCCCATGGTTTTATGGGCATGATTTTGTGCATGGTGGAGAATAAGACTCTTGGTGACCACACACTTCATTTTCAACTTGGATCCATCCTCTCTTACTTCTCTCCTTGGTAAGCATTTTCATTCTCTTTTCTTTGGTGCATAGGCATTGCGCTGGGTCCACAATGCGTCTGCACACGACCGGTCGAATGCCGGGTTGTGTCCCTTCCATGTACTTACCATTCAGGCAATTTATCGAACACCTGATGGGCAAGGCAATCCTGGTAGGGTGCATAGTTGTGTTGCATCCAGACGCTGCCTTTCAGGCAATTTATCAAACAGCTGGTGGGCACCTCGTGGCGCTTGGTCAGATTTTTAACATTATATGCTACCATTGCATGCTTCATGAGAATGTTAGCTCTTAGTGACAAAAGAATGTTGATGCCTCATGGCATTGGTCTTCCATAAAAGTTATAGGTGAGAAGGGAATGTTGGTGCCTCATGGCCTTGTGTTGATCAAAATCACACCCCAAACTCATAAGTTTTTGCGAAAAATGGAACCATATGGGGGATAGCCCTCGGACACCGGCGCACCTCCTCGCAAACCGGCAGGGTGCCGGGCTCCAATTCCCGCGTGCACCCCCCTCTCCCAAATCGGCAGGGTGCCGGGTTCCAACTCCCGCGTGCACCCCCCTCGTAAACCGGCAGGGTGCCGGGTTATAACACTCATGCCTGCGCGCACCCCCTTGCAAACCGGCAGGGTGCCGGGCTCCACACCTCGCGCTCACGCGCCCCCGGACACCGGCAGGGTGCCGGGTTCCCCACGTAAACCGGCAGGGTGCCGGGTTATGCGCCTTCATGCGCTTTCTCCAAACCGGCCGGGTGCCGTCTGATGCGCCTACCCCGGCAGGGTGCCGGGTTTCGTCACCCTTGTGCGTGTTTGCGTGTCTTCGTGGACATTTCCCCCTGCTGTGAACACCTCATGGTGTTGGGCTTTGAATCTTTATTTGTTCAATTATTTCCTTGACGTGTTTTAAAGACGTATGTGCTTGACCTTTGCCTTCGTGTGCTGTTTCCAACCCCGGTGGGGTGCCGGGGTTCGTTGCCCCATCGTTGGCACTTAGTCTTTGACACTTAGTAAAATTCTCATGAATGTTTTTAGTCTTTGACACTTAGTAAAATTCTCATGAATTTTTAGTCTTTGACACTAAGATAAATGCTCATGAATTTCTTTCTCTTGGACACCTTAATTTGTCAGTGAGCGCCCTGGACACCAACAGGGTGCCGGGGTACAAATCATGGTGCCGGGGTTGGAGACGTCAGAATTGGATCTTGAGCTTAACAGAAGAATTGTAACTCTGCTTCTTAGATTTCCAACGCATGCTCACACGCCTCCATCGGATAAACATGGACGAAGTTATGGCCTGGAGACTAGACAGCCCTCTCGGATGCCGCGGAAACCGGCAAGGTGCCAGGTTACAAATCATGGTAACGGGGTTGGAGATTTCAGAATTGGATCTTGAGCTTAACAGAAAAATTGTAGATCTGCTTCTTAGCTTTCCAACGCATGCTCACACGCCCCCATAGGATAACCATGGACGAAGTTATGGTCTGCAGACTAGACAGCCCTCAAGGGTGCCGCGGAAACCGGCAAGGTGCCGGGTTACAAGGTGCCGGGTTACAAATCATGGTACCGGGGTTGGACACTTCAGAATTGGATCTTGAGCTTAACATAAAAATTGTAGCTCTGCTTCTTATCTTTCCAACTCATGCTCACACACCCCCATCGGGTTACTGTGGACGAAGTTATGGCCTGGAGACTAGACAGCCCTCCCGAATGCCACGGAAACCGGCAAGGTGCCGGGTTACAAGGTGCCGGGTTACAAATCATGGTACCGGGGTTGGAGACTTCAGAATTGGATTATGAGCTTAACATAAGAATTGTAGCTCTGCTTCTTAGTTTTCCAACGCATGCTCACACGCCCCCATAAGATAACCATGGACGAAGTTATGGTCTGCAGACTAGACAGCCCTCCCGAATGCCACGGAAACCGGCAAGGTGCCGGGTTACAAATCATGGTACCGGGGTTAGATACTTCAGAATTGGATCTTGAGCTTAACAGAAGAATTGTAGCTCTGCTTCTTAGCTTTCCAACGCATGCTCACACGCCCCCATAGGATAACCATGGACGAAGTTATGGTCTGCAGACTAGACAGCCCTCAAGGGTGCCGGGTTACATGGTGCCGGGATAGAAATCATAGTGTCGGGGTTCGATATGTCAAACCCGGCAGGGTGCCGGCCTTCGTTGGTGCAGGGGTTCAAACCCAAAACCCGGCAGGATGCCAGCCTTCGTTTCGACATGGCACCTCATGGTCAAGTATATTCTCCCAAGGGGTTATGGCCATCAAAGTCAGCTTGAATTATACCCTTGGCGCAGTTTACCAGTACTCGGCCCGGATATAACTCGCCCAAGGGGTTGTGACCACCAAGGTCACTTGAAGTATACCCTTGGCACAGTTTACCAGGACTCGGCTGGATATAATTCGCCCAAGGGGTTGCGACCACCAAGGTCACTTGAAGTATACCCTTGGCACAGTTTACCAGGACTCGGCCCGGATATAACTCGTCCAAGGGGTTGTAACCACCAAGGTCACTTGAAGTATACCCATGACACAGTTTACCAGGACTCGGCCCGGATATAAATCGTCCAAGGGGTTGTGACCACCGAGGTCACTTGAAGTATACCCTTGGCACAGTTTACCAGGGCTCGGCCCGAATACAACTCGTCCAAGGGGTTGCGACCATCAAGGTCACTTGATGGAAAGAATCACGAGATTCCTGCCTTGGTGTGTAGGGAAGATGCTAATGATCATGGTGGCTCTCATTGATTACTCTGTTACCGACAATCTTTATTTGTCTCGGCGTGCCATGGCACTCTTGACTCCGTTACTAGGATTCCAAGGGGTGTATGTCTTGGGAAGATGATTTTAGTTTAGAGCTGATGATGAGGTTTCCTCTGTGAGCCAGGCAGTCCCTTCCTACGGGGTATGTCGGGTCTCAAACTTGTTTCGTTCTGCCCCCAGCTATGGAGTTGGACCTTTTTCTTTCTTAATATTAATGGATTTTCTTTGGAACCAGTGTTAATATTGGTGAGCTAGAGCAAAAACTGTACTTGCAAAATGAACTTTTGTTAATCATTCATATCGAGCTTTTACATTATGCTTTTGTGCCCAAACAACAAAATTCTTAACTAGTCCTAGCTCTAGGTTCAGGTTCTGATGCTTTGTTCACTATTTAGAGTCATGGGTCTCCTCCTCTTCTTCATTCACGTACTGGGCGAGCTTCCCTTCGCGGATCATCTCTTCAATGTCATCCCTGAGGGTGTAGCATTTGTTGGTACTGTGCCCATAACCTTTGTGAAAATGGCAATACTTCTTAGAGGTTCAGCCTTTCCTTTGTACGAGAGGTTCGGGCTGTTTGATATCTCGAAACTCCGCGTCGGCGCATTTAGCAAGGATCTCAGCCTGGGATGTGTTCAGCAGGGTGTACTCTGAGAAACGACCGTGCTGGGGTCGAGATTCAAAAGGAGCTCTCTCAGCTTGGCCTTGCTTCTGCCACAGCTCTTCAGTGGTCTTATAGGTCCGCCCGTCCTCTTTGTTGCTAACCTTGGCTTCCTCTTGGTAAGCCAACTTATTCTCTTCGTAGTCTATGTACTTTTGAGACTTTTGGAGGAATTCTGCTAAGTCCCTTGGCTTGTTGATTCCCACATTAATTTCGAAAAGACTTCCTTGCCTGAGGCCATCTTTCATCCAAAATAGTCTTTGCTTATCTTCCAAGTTCCGAACACATGAAGCTTCCTTGTTGAAACGCTCAATATACTCTCTAAGTGTTTCGCCTTCCCGCTGCTTGACAGCCCTCAGCACTTCCTCAGATTTTGGCTTCAGTCTGGAGGTGGTGAAACGGGCCGTGAATAGTCTTGCCAGTTGCCCCCATGAAGAGATGGAGTTTGGCTTCAGCTCTTGGAACCACTCTAATGCGGTGTCCTCGAGGGTGAGAGGGAATATCTTACAATGAACAGGCTCTCGAGCGCCTCTATAGCGCATTATGAGTGAGAAATGAGCCAAGTGCCGGTCTGGATCTCCGGTCCCATCGTACATCTTGAGTGTTGGGAGTTTTTCCAAAGTCCTTGGAATCAGGCATTCCTCCACCCTCCGAGTGAAGGGTCCTTCATCCGCAAACCTCCTTGAATTGCAAGGTGAGACATCTTGGAAGTCAAAGTCTTGGTATCTGTGCTTGTCGGGAGATCTCCTCGATGGCGATCTTCTACGACGTCTCTTGCGAATCTTAGTCCTACTCCTCGACCTGTCGCGCGAATCAGAGGAGTCATGCGAAGAAACCTTGGAGTGGGTGTCATCAGGCTGATAAGTCCCATCCAGAGAGGAAGGGGACGCCCTTGGTGGTGAGCCGGATCCCTGAGGCTTCCTACGCCGAGGAGGAGAGCGATGCACATGCTTCCGCCTAGGTGGGGAACGGTGAGCATGAGGCCTCCGAGGGGGAGAACGGCAGGGTCTTGATACCACAGTCATTTGAGGAGGTTGCTCGGGCATAGAGGCCACATGTCTCTCAATTTGCCTAAGACGTGCCTCTTGTAGCAGCATAGTCTGAGTGCGGTTGGCCAGAAGGTCCAACAGTTGGTTGACATCCGGCGGATGAATCCCTCCCATCGAGGGAACTTCTTGCGCAGCTTGAACAGGGGTGTCTTCGTGGGTGGCGATGTCGCCCTCAGGAGTGCCTTCAAGCTGGAGTGCAGGCACGACAACACTCTTAACTCGGGGTCTGCCTCTTGGAGCCATGGAAGTGCAAGAGAAAAGTTTCTAAGGGTAGGAATGGTGTGAAAGGTAGTGACCTCCCACTGTGGTCGCCAATGTTCTGTACCTAGCAGTGTTGGGCTGACTGCGTCGGTGGTCTCTTGCGGTATGGCTTGATGTCAACGAGCGCCCGGGAGGGGGACCTGCGAAGCCACTCCGACGCCCAAGTTAGTATTGAGAGTAGGTGAGTGATTTAGCAAGGAATGAGAGTGTACCTCATTATGGCAACGTGAGCCAGTATTTATAGGAAAGTGTGCCCATTGTGAGCCGTTGGATTGAACGAGTTGATCTGAGCCCTCCAAATATGGGAGTCATAACTGGGCTTGTAGATTGTGGATATGGATCAAAGTGATTGGGTCAATCCATGTTCAATTGCTGAATGGGCCTCGTGGCCCTGTCCAGAACACTACCTTTTTGGCTAAATTGTATTTTTGATCATTTATCTTTGACTTTTGTATCAGTTTGCTTCTTTATATTTTTTCCTCACTTTGGTTACATATCTTTTATATCTGTGTCGGTTTGGTCTTTTTTCCTTTTCCCACTTTGATTATTTATCTTTCATATCTATGTCATTTTGGTCCTTCAAAACAAAAACACAGAAATATGAAAAACACTATTAATACAGAAATATGAAGAACAGATTTGATAAGATCATCAACAAGGAGATTCCTTCTTCTGTGGTTTATGCATGACAACTAATGCACAAATCATTTCAGCTAATGTCAAGTTTGTCCCTTATTATTATGCATGACAACTAATGTAAAACCTGCTTATGATTAAACATGTGTATGGGCTAATTGAAGTATGAATTCAAGGTCTAATTTGTCTCTAATTGAATGTGGGAGATGGAAATTCCTCCCTCTTTTGGCATGATGCATGCCCTCTTTTGGCATGATGCATGCCCTCTTTTGGCTTGATGTCTGGCTGGGGGACTTACCTCTTAGGGTTAGATTTCCTAGGCTCTTTTCAGTGGCGTTGGATTTGAACGTTGTTGTTAGCTCCTGTGGTGGGCGGTTTGATGGGGTTTGGGTCATTCTTTGGAGGCGACAAATGTTCGTTTGGGAGGAGGACCTCCTCGAGGAGCTCTACTCATCTCTTGCTTTTATCTCTTTCTCGGCAGTGTCGGATGCTTGGGCTTGGACTCCTCACAGTTCTGGATTGTTCTCAGTTGTCTTTACGTATCTCCTTCTTTCTTAGTCGTCGCCCTGTGTTCTGAGGCTTTCTGATCAGTTGCTTAGGATTCTGAATATGGTTTGGAAGAGTCTTGCTCCATTCAAGGTGGTAGCATTTTCTTGGCAACTCCTTTTGGATAGGGTACCTACTCAGTTAAACTTATTCAAAAGAGGGGTGATTAGGAATATTGCAGCTACGGGGTGTGTTTTATGCAGTGATGCATATAAGTCTCCCCTTCATATCTTCCGTAGTTCTAATTTTGCTTCTACGATCTGGTATGCCATTGTCAGTTGGTTGGGTTTTGATTTGATACAGCGGGATATTCCATCTTTGTTTGTTTAGTTCATCCATTTGGGCGGGCCAGCGAGATGCAGGTGTGGCTTAGCACTCATATGACATATTACTCTCTGGGTTATTTGGGATCTGCGAAACAGTTGTATTTTTTCTGGAGGTGCCCCCGACTTTAGGAGTTGTTTTGATAAAATATTACCTCTTTCATGACGTTAGTTCTCTCCTTCCTGCTTATACTACGAGTGGTTCGTGGATCCTATTGATTGTATTTCTCAATGTTTTAAAAACCGGACCAAATCGGACGGTTCAACCGAGAACCGGACACTCGGGCAGTTGGTTCAACCCCTTTTGAACCGCAGGCATGTTGAACCGCTTAGAACAGGGTTGGACCGGATTAAACCACGGTTCAACCACTTTGAACCGCCAATTGACCCTGGGTTGAACAGCCCGAAATGCACTTTTGACTTTTTTATTGACTTTTTCTCCAAAATTTAATACTTTTCTTATTTTTTATTTAATTATTACTCATCCGGTTCAACAATGGTTCAACCGAGTGAACCGATTGAACCATGACTCGGAGCTCTCTCTGGTTCAATCTCCGGTCCGGTTTTAAAAACATTGGTATTTCTAGGATATATATATATATATATATATATATATATATTTGTTTTTGACTTGGTGTTTTCCCTTCCTTTTTGGTGGTGGTTTTTTAATATCTATATGGGTATGTACCCCTTGTACTTGGCTATTTTTATATACTAGTATTTTATTCGTGCATACGCACGGGTGATGCTGAATGGTCGGTGTATTGCTATGAAGACATAATAGTAATTTGGAAGATATTTATAAGTTGTGACAATGTCCAAAATGTATGATTTGAAATTCAAAGTGGAATATGCATCCCCGTTGATAATCAGAATTACATCGATCCATAATAATATATTTGGACATTAGAGGTAAAATATGCATCCCTGTTGGCCCTCCCGTTTGCATCCTCGTTGGCCCTTCTGTTGGCACTCCTGTTGGCGCTCTCGTTACCTCTATCGTTGCAGCTCCCATTGACAGTCTCTCATTGTCGCTCTCGTTGCCAATTTTAACTCATATTTTTCTATATGATTTAATATTAATTAAATCATATTCGTTTAATTAATTTTGTTGCCGCTCCTGTTGCCACGTATTAAAGTAGATAAAAAATTAAAAGATGGTGTGAGAGTGAGACCCACTAATGATAAAGGTGGGAGGAAATAATTTGAAATGACATTTTAATCCTTAGGATTAAGATAAAAATGAGGGATTATTTAGTATTTTTGGTAGTCGGTTGTTTGTATATATTGATAGTAGATGAGGAAAAAAGAAAATGAGATGTAATAATGGTGGTATCTTCTTACAATAATGGTGCTCCCGTTCCTGTTGGCTAAACTCGTTGCTGCTCCGTTGGTGCTCTCGTTGCGGTTTCTATTGACGCTCTCATTGGCGGCTCACTCAAAAAAGTGGATGAGATTTAATTGTTGTTTTTTTAGGAAAAATAAATTTGGAATTTTTGCTAGCGATATCGCTTTTTTGACAGTTGGTAGTGGTTAAACTAATTGAGTTTAGTAGTTTGAGTATATTAAAGTAAATAGTAAATTCTACATAGTTTAATATTAATTTTATGTAATTATTGATTTTTTTAGAAAAGATAAATTAAAAAAAAAAGTTTTTTTTGTAGTGTGTTGTTTGATTATGTTGATAGTAGAGAGAAGTGGAAAGAGTGAAAAAGAGGAAAGAGAAAAGTAAGTTTTAAAGTGAGAGTGGGACCCATAATGATAAAAGTGGGGGATAAATTAGTAATTTTGGTAGTGAGTTGGTTGTATATATTGATATATTGATAGTAGATGATAGTAGATAAGGAAAAAAGAAAATGAGATGTAATCATGGTTGTATCTTCTTATAATAATGGTGCTCCCGTTGGCGCGCCTGTTGGCTAAACTCGTTGCTGCTCCGTTGGCGCTCTCGTTGGCGGCTCACAAAAAAAAGTGGATGAGATTTAATTGTTGTTTTTTTAGGAAAAATAATTTTGGAAATTTTGCTAGCGGTATCACTTTTTTGACGGTTGGTAGTGGTTAAACTAATTGAGTTTAGTAGTTTGAGTAGATTAAAGTAAATAGTAAATTCTACGTAGTTTAATATTAATTTTATGTAATTATTGATTTTTTTAGAAAAAGTAAATTAAAAAAAAAGATTTTTGGTAGTGTGTTGTTTAATTATGTTGATAATAGAGAGAAGTGGAAAGAGTGAGAAAGAGGAAAGAGAAATATAAGTTTTAAAGTGAGAGTGAGACCCATAATGATAAAAGTGGGGGATAAATTAGTAATTTTGGTAGTGGGTTGGTGGTATATAATGATAGTAGATAGATAGATTATTATGTTTAGCTTTTAAAAAAATGTTGACATCCCATTCTTGTAGTGTTTATGTATGGTTATTAGCTTTTATTTACTTTTTGGAAATGGGTTTGTGAGTTTTTTATGGCATTGCCTTAAAGTAATTCTATTAAACTTTTTTCACCATAATCTTTTTTGGGTTATTGATTTTATGAGTTTTGGCATCAAAGGCTGAGTTTTATCTGCAATAGGTATGTGATTGCCTGGGAAGTTTCTAGAAATCCAAAATTGATACTTCTCTCATCTTTTTCGATGAATCTAGACGAAAAATTTGATCTTAGATTTGGAATCCCACATCACCTTCTACATTAGCTAGCCCCCATAAAATTTTCATTCTGAGCACCTTGTTCCGGTGACTATCGCGTCGAAAAACTGAACAACGACTACATTGTCTTTGTCATCATTCTGAGTTTTTTGGGTTGAAGAAGGATCGTGAAGATTATGAATATTCTAGATTGAGAAAGTAAAAAATGACCTAATTGAAGTCCAAAGATATACATAAAGGACATAATTATTGAAATTGAAATATTCACACTTGCCACACATACAAATCATTTAACTATGCGACATAAGCAATTAACGGTCACATCATCCTTTTCAAACAAAATGATATTGCAACAAAAATGAAAAGCATGACATTGAGCTTATTGATGAACCAACCTAGTCGAATTATGTCTAACTCAAATTCAATTTATTTAGTATTTAACAAACTCAATAATTTTTAGCTTAAGTTGAATTCAATTAACCAAGTTCAACGAGTATGCATCGATTCAAGTTTGAAACTAATTAGTTTAAGTGGGTAAAATACTATACCAATGGGGATGTCACGGATGACTTAATTACTTACTACTAGTTCTCTTTTTTGCCTTCAAGAACAAGAAAACAATAGAAAACGTGTAAAACTATTTATGGATGTTGAATAAAAAGTTGATTAAAGTCGACACAGTAGTTAATGACTTGAATATGTCTCCTCTTATTAGCTCAGCAGTCAAGCCACACACCAATTAGCCAAAAATGCCGACACTAGTTAAATAATCCCATCGAGAGAAAAAACGGCTGGTTCATACTACTCAACTTGCAATTCCAGCTGACGATGGCTGTCTCCTTCCTTCTACTAGTACAGACTTAGCCAGAGCTGAATCAATCAACAAACAAACAAGCTTTAGGCCCACAAAGCCCATAACTCACTAAAAGTAATATCATCACGTGGGTGAAATAAATTAAATTAAAAAGAAAATGTCCCAATCCAAGTAGCGGTGGAACTTGGATGGATGGTTTCTTATTATTTTGCGCATGCATTAACCGTGCCTTCCTTCTCTACACGATATTCGACGACCCCTATGCCTTTTTATTATCTTAATCTTTGGTACTTTTGATATTTTATTATTGTTTTAAAATAATAGTACTTTTAAAAATACAATTTACAATTCACCAAGTTTTTCCAAATATACCTTTTATATTTATTGAGTCTTTTAGAGTTCAAAAGTATGAATTAATTCTCCCAAGACTCTTTTATTTTGATTTGAATTATTTCAAGATAACTACAAATGGAATATTTTAGTACTTAACTAACATAAATTAATGATATCTTAATTTGTGTGTAACAAACTAAAAGCAACAAAAATTAGGAATGGAGGGAGTACGTCTACCTGTCAACTCTCCAATTTATTGCTTTTTATTTTACTTCCAATAAAGTGGAGAGAAAAATCCCAAAACCACTGCACCGAAAACAATTACTACCTCCGACCCATTTTATATGCAGTTTAAGGTTGTTGCACGCATATTAAAAAAAATGATTGGTAGTCTAGATTTTATAAAAAGTTTTGTCTAAATTACCATTTAACCATTTATCTCTCTACATAGATAAACGTGAATTATTTATTAAATGTGAAAAGTTGTAATGATTAATAAGGGCAATAGTGAAAAAACATGTTAGATGCTTTCTTGAAAATGTAAAACAAAAATTAATTTGAGACAAATTCATTTTACTAAAACAATTTATAAAATGGGACTCAGGTAGTATTATTTTGCATATGGTATTGCTTTTAATTAAATTAATTATTAATGTTTCTACAGTACCAAACCAAACCCATTATATATATCACACGCTTTCCAACCCTCCACCTTCCACAGACACATTTCCACCCAAAGTGCAAAACCTAAAAAAAAAGTAGAAGAATGGAAATAATTTCTCAAGAATCTCTACAATCTAAGATGTCTGCTACTTGCAGTTTTGTGTTCTTCTCTTTCACACTTCTATTCTCTTTGTTTTCTCTTCTTCTCTTTATCTCGAGGGTAAAACCATGGTGTAACTGCAACACTTGCAAAAGCTACCTAACCATGAGTTGGGTTAACAAGTTCACGAATCTCTGTGATTGGTTCACTCATCTTCTAAAAAACTCTCCAACTGGAACCATTCACATTCACGTACTTGGAAACACCATAACCTCTAACCCAGAAAACGTTGAGTACATTCTTAAAACAAACTTCAACAACTACCCAAAAGGTAAACCTTTCTCCACAATCTTAGGCGATCTTCTTGGCCGTGGAATCTTCAACGCTGATGGTGATTCATGGAAATTCCAACGCAAAATGGCAAGCTTAGAACTTGGAAGTGTAGCGATTCGTACTTACGCTATGGAACTCGTCACTGAAGAGATCCAAACGAGGTTGATCCCTCTCATGGCTTCTTCAAGTGAAAGTGGAAACGTATTAGATATGCAAGACATCCTCAGAAGATTCTCGTTCGACAACATTTGCAAATTCTCTTTCGGTTTAGACCCATGTTGTCTCCTTCCAACGCTTCCAGTTTCAAACTTAGCCATCGCTTTCGACCTCGCGTCGAAGCTTTCCGCTGAGCGAGCCATGACAGCGTCACCGTTGATATGGAAGATGAAGCGGTTTCTCAATATAGGATCAGAGAAAAAGCTTAAAGAAGCCATTGCAGTAGTAAACGACTTAGCATGTGAGATGATAAAACAAAGAAGAGAAATAGGTTTCGGTACACGAAAAGATCTTCTCTCGCGTTTCATGGGCTCATTAAACGACGACGTATATCTAAGAGATATTGTCGTGAGTTTCCTTTTAGCGGGTCGTGATACCGTTGCTGCAGCGTTAACAGGTTTTTTCACTTTGGTGTCAAAAAACCCGGAAGTGGAGATTCGGATCCGGGAGGAACTTGATCGGGTTCTGAAACCGGGTCAGGAGTGTGTCAATTTTGAACAAACGCGGGAAATGCATTATCTCAATGGAGCGATTCATGAGAGTATGAGACTTTTCCCACCGATTCAATTTGATTCTAAGTATGCTGCCGATGATGACGTGTTACCTGATGGGACCTTTATAAAGAAGGGAAGTCGGGTTACTTACCACCCGTATGCGATGGGTCGGATGGAGCAAATTTGGGGACCCGATTGTTTAGAATTTAAGCCAAAGAGATGGTTGTGTGATGGTGTATTTGTACCGAAATGCCCTTTTAAGTATCCGGTTTTTCAGGCTGGTGTGAGGGTTTGTTTGGGAAAGGAATTGGCTTTAGTGGAGATGAAGTCTGTGATTGCTGCTTTAGTTAAACGGTTTGATGTTCGGGTTGTTGGATCTAATCAGGAGCCCCGGTTTGCTCCGGGTCTTACTGCCACTTTTAGAGGTGGCTTGCCCGTTAAGGTTTATGAAAGATGATATTAGTAATTAAGAACTTGGGTTTTAATAGCTTCAATTGTAAAAAGTTATTAGTGAATGTATATGTTTATTAATTCAAGGTCTCCATCCAGTTAGATCTTGCTATTGACTTGATATTTGAGCAGTTAAGAGTTTAAGCCAGTTGCAAAATTGAACTCATCTAGTAAATAATTGGATTTGAAATTTGTGGGTATAGTGAAACTACATATGTAAATAAATTAATTGATCACTTATCAGGTGATTCAAATGACTTCTTAGATATCCTTTGTAAAAATTTGAGGGAGTATGAACTCCACTTGTTTGTTTATGGTTTTCACATCTGTTATTGGATCGAGTTTCATTGATGAACTCGGATTATAATAATGGAGCCCGGATAGCTTTTTGTCTATGGCGGCGTGCCTAGTTAACATGTGTTTCTTGTGTACAAGAATGTCTCTCTTTTCTATATCCTCTAATACTCCTATATATAGAGTCAGTGTAATTTCCAAGCGGTTATTGATGGCAATTTTCTTGCTCTCCAATCCGGATGAGCTTAGTCGGGGCTCTTCTTGTTTCGGGCCGAGGTCTTCATGAGCAATTAAAGATAGTCTGTCTTGCAGTGTGTCGAGACCAAAAGTCCATGACGGTCCGGTATCCATATTTTATGATGTATTTAGGTTGGAGGTAGTTTTTCAGTTTTGCAATTGTAATGTTTTTTTTTTTTTTACAATAATGTAATGTCATTAATTTCCTCCCATTATTGACATGCATGGTTCTTTTGAAGTATTGAGTTAATTATTGAAGTTATTACTGCTAAAAAAAGAATGGATCACGTGAAGTTACCAGTGGAGTAGGTGAGAGGAATGAATCAATTAGAGCATCCACAATTGAGGACTCTCCATTTGAGTCCTTAAATAGACCCCACAGCCCACATGTACACATCACTCTTTTATACATTTTTAATACTAATACCTAATAAGTACTCAATCCCCCCAATACAATACCATCAAAAAATTTCTTAAATGAGTCCCACAAATAACTACACATCATCACTTTATCAATAAATAACTCACAAACTTTTAAATGAGACCCATTTAAGGAAAGAGAGAGAAAGTCCTAATATAAGGACTCCACCTTAATAAAGAATGCTTTTATTTTCTACACAATGGTATTTCTTATTAAGGATATCCTTAATAAAGAAAAAATACTATAAGGAACACCATTGTGGATGCTCTTAGTAACGTGGAAAAGAGAAAAAGAATCATGGAGTAAATAATTTGGCAGGTGATTAAAGTACTTTTTTACCTATTAAAGTTGGTTTTGATAAACGCATATACATCATTGATGGCGACGCAATTTCGAATGGGGTTCTTTTTCTTATATCTGTGTCTTACTTTTCTTTGAATGATTCGATCATGAATGACTCAAGATGATGGGGACTACACAAGTAAGTTATCCCTTCACTAAAAAAATGAAGTTAATTACAAGCTTTTAGGTGTACACAAATTACGTACTGCATGACGAAATTGTTTAGGTTTACAGTTCACTGTGTTGTTTGTAATAAGGGAAAGAAATCAGTTGCACGAGGCATGTTTGGATGTCGTTGTTCCTAATTTATGGAGAGGATAGGCATTGAAATTTGAAGTAGGAAGGAGATGATAGAAATGTGCTCCTGCTCCCTAAAAGATCTACTCCTAACGTTGTTTGCCCATTCCAGACAGGAAGGCCACGCTCTAATGCCATGTCCATGATATGGTTGGACAGGAAGGATCGAACTCAATCTGAAGATCCCTCTTTGTCTTTTTCTCAATCTGAGATCCAACTTAATCCAACATGTATAAGTAGGGGAGGAGGACCTACATCTTGTATGTAGAGGGATGTCCTACATACACCTTCTCAAAATTTAAAAGTCTTATTTATCTCTCAATAAATTTTATTTTGAACCCCTTTACTCCACTATTTTGCACCCCTTGTCTCACTCCGACTCTCTCACTCAAGTACCGAGTACAGTAGAAAATAGGAATTTCGTTTCTTTCTGAAAAAAGAACTTGTAGTGCATAAACTCTCTAACTACACAACTGGCGTAGTATTAATTAAAACTATTTGAACATCTACATGCTCAAACTCGCCTGTGAATTAACTTGTGGTAAATTTGAGTTTTTAATATTTGATCAATACTCTTGGAGTCTATACGCCAACCGTGCGCTCTTTGAGCATTTGCTTCATTTTCATTAACGCACTACCTTTAGTTTAAAGTTGTTTTGTATTGGTTCATTCTCGCACCACCATTTTTGTGTCCCTTTTCAAAAGAGTGTTTTCCCCCTCTTTTTGAAGGTTCTACGTCATTTTAGTTTTATTTAGATAATACTAAACGTGTTTCTTTTTCATTTTTCCTTCATTTGCAAATTTGGTGATTAGTATCCAATTATAAAATGAAATGAAATATTGAGAAAGTAAAAAAAAAAAAAAAGACACACTTCCCCCTCTATATAGGTCATGTTCATTGGAGTGACGTTGGTATTTATAATAACCGAGTTTCGATCTTTACCATCCTTGTTTGAAAAGAAAATTAAAGGGCAACCAGGTATTTATTAAAAAAAAGATAATTTTAATTGATTTATATTTTATTATGTATATGCAGTTATAAAATTGAAGGGCAACCAGGGTCTTGCATACGCCATTGTGAAGGAGTATTAAAGCTAGTGTCCACACGAATATGAGTCTAGGTACAAGTATTTTTTTTAATTTATCATCGTGCTTAAAAGTTTTAGAACATTTAGTGCATCTTTGAGTTTGTTTTTGGCAGGGTCAAAAGTGATTATAGAGACATAGAATTAATTTTAGCAAATTTGAGTGATCTCGAGTATAATTGTTTGACCTCTAGAATTGATTCTAATTTGATCTTTACTAACAAATTTATTTTAGGTGAAGATATCTAAATATGAATCACTTTATATTCAACTCATTTTAAACTAAAATCTTTTACAAAAATCAAATTTATCACCTTAGAATGTGTTCTGTACCGTACTCCTGACCTTAGAGGTCGACTTGAGGTAGTTGGTAGGTGTGATCCTTGATCTTCAATGTTCCGGTCGAGGTTGAGTTGTTGGTCCTGCAATGACACTCCGACGATCAAGTCAGTAAGTTAGTCAAGCAGAGTATGTTATGAGTAGAATAGGTTCCCATTAATGAGTATTGAATGTGGTATTTATAGGCTTTGAATGGTGTTGACCTAATGATCATGAACCGTTGGATGTGTTGGCTGCATCTGAAGCGTTGAATTATAGCCTTACCTTAGAGGATGGGCCAGTGAGAAAATTGGCCTTTTAGGGGTGTTAATAGCATATAGACACATTACCATAACAGTTTCCCCCCAAGTCTGGTTGTTTGATAGTCGACCTTGACTTGCATGACTCGTGGCTGTATTGCGACCTTGGTGTGACCGAATTGGAAGCGCCCGAGCTTCATCGTTGCCCGATCTTCGTTTTTTGTCGTTGTATGCTTGCTTGATATTCAACATCGTTTAATGAATGCATTTAAATTTGCAAATCACGTACGTCGTCCTCAGGGCAGTTTACCGAGACTCGGCCCAGATTTAACTCGCCCTTTTGGGATCTTGGCATCTGTGGCCAATGGTCGTTCTGGAAACCTTGGTTCCTAAAAACCAACTCTCGTTAAAACGGTTTACCGAGACTCGGCTCGGATTTAACTAGTTTTAAAGAGTCGCGACCTTAACATGGTCGTGGGGAGATCGTAAGATCGGTCCCTGTTCGATTTATCTTATTTGAAGAAATGAAGATGTTATGAACGCAGGTCGCGACCTTAACATGGTCGCGCAGAGATCGTAAGATCGGTCCTAGTTCGATTTATCTTCATTTGAAAAAATGAAGATGTTATGAACGCAGGCATGGAGTTACGGCCTTAACATGGTTGCGCGGAGATCGTATGATCGGTCCTAGTTCGATTTATCTTCATTTGAAAAAATGAAGATGTTATGAACGCAGGCATGGAGTTACGACCTTAACATGGTCGCGGGGAGATCGTAAGATCGGTCCTAGTTCGATTTATCTTCATTTGAAAAAATGAAGATGTTATGAACGTAGGCATGGAGTCGCGACCTTAACATGGTCGTGGGGAGATCGTAAGATCGGTCCCTGTTCGATTTATCTTCATTTGAAAAAATGAAGATGTTATGAACGTAGGCATGGGTGTCACTTTAATTGATGAGTGAATCATTACAGCAGGTCGGCAAGCCAAGAGGTGGCGTCTTTAGGGAGAAAATTGCCTTTCGAGAAAAGGACTTTTAAATAGATGCAAAGGAGTTCTTAAGCATAGTATTTCTTTAGCTTGGTTGCGTTCCAAGTTCGCTCAATCGGCTTTCCACTGAGGGTCTCAAGTGAGAAAGCTCCGTTGCCGGTCTTGGATTTGACACGGTAGGGTCCTTCCCAGTTTTGCGCGAGTTTCCCTTGATCGGCGTTCTTTAGTCCGACGTCAGCCCTTCGAAGCATTACATCCGGAGATCGAAGGCCCGACCGGTGTTAGGATTTTCCCGGTCTCGCCGCTTTCTTCTTCGTTGATGAAGCATTGCGATATTTCGAGAAACTCTTGCAAGGTACTGGGTTCCCACCTGAGGGTGTGCTTCTTGAACGGACTTCCAGGGAGCAGCCCTTGGGTCATGAAAAATATCTGGAACGCGTCGTCCAGGTTGCGGACTTGGGAGGCTTCTCTATTGAATCTTTCAATGTAATCTCTCAGAGGTTCGTTCTCCCCTTGTACCACGGACATTAGTACGATCTTGTTTTTGGGTTTACTTTTGGCGAAGTTAAAGTGAACGCTGAACATCTTTGCTAGCTGATCCCAAGTTGAAATGGAGTTTGGTTTCAGGGATCGGAACCACTCTGAGGCTAATTTATCGAGTGTTAAGGGAAAGATCCGGCATTTCATTTCGGCTGGGACGTTCCTATATTGCATGATATGGTCGAACTGATCGAGATGTCTGTCTGGGTCATCAGTCCCGTCGTAGGTCTTCAATCCTTCAGGTGGTTTTTCTAGGTGCCGAGGGACTCGGTAGCTGTCGATATCCTCCGTAAAAGGTCCCTTTCGCTTGGATATTTGTGCTCGTGGAGGGGTTCGATGACGATGATGAGGGTCGACGCGTCGTGCATGTTCCTTGGGTGAATTCCCCCTGCTCCTCGACCGCCTACGTGGGGACGACGACGCCCAGGATGAATGCGGTCGGGGCGAGCGATGCCGTAACTGATCGTTTGGGGATGGGGACCCGCGATTCCTTCTTCCTGGTGGAGATCGGTTCCTCCTACGAGCCGAGTTCCTTCTTTCCGGAGAGTCTGGTTCTGGGGAGCCTTGGTCGGCGATCCCCCGGGCCCGGAGCTCAGCCACCTCTGCTTTAAGTTCGGTGAAACGGAAACTTCTAGCCTGATCGGCCAACTCCTGCCGAGCTAGTAGTCGCACGAGCTGCTGGACTGCGTCGGCTGGAACGGAGAGCGCCGGCGGAGCCGTAATCGGAGGAGGGGGCGGAAGTCGGTTCCTTACCGAACTTGCAGGGACCAGCACGAAGTTGTTGTTCGGATGTTGAAGCTGAGCTTGAGTTGAATTCGGGACGTCTTGCACATGTCCCTCTGGAGTTTCTTGAGGGACGGTCTCTGGTAGTACTAGCTGACCAGGGTCGGCCACAGGCTCGACTGCCAGGTTAGTGGCCTTCGGACGTAGGACCGGAGCCATCGTTGATCAAGGTAGGAAGGAGGTCTGAGTACTGATCCTCCCACTGTGGTCGCCAATGTTCTGTACCGTACTCCTGACCTTAGAGGTCGACTTGAGGTAGTTGGTAGGTGTGATCCTTGATCTTCAATGTTCCGGTCGAGGTTGAGTTGTTGGTCCTGCAATGACACTCCGACGATCAAGTCAGTAAGTTAGTCAAGCAGAGTATGTTATGAGTAGAATAGCTTCCCATTAATGAGTATTGAATGTGGTATTTATAGGCTTTGAATGGTGTTGACCTAATGATCATGAACCGTTGGATGTGTTGGCTGCATCTGAAGCGTTGAATTATGGGCTTACCTTAGAGGATGGGCCAATGAGAAAATGGGCATTTTAGGGGTGTTAATAGCATATAGACACATTACCATAACAGAATGAAAGCCGCGCTTAAAACTTGTTTATTTTCTATGGGAAAGGCAAATTCATCATCCATGATCCATCCCTCAATAAAGTCAAAGTGTCACTTTGTGCAGCCAAGAAAACTCATCAGGAACAAACGGATTGATACGTGTCCCAGTGATATTCACAAAGTACCAATCCTCAATAGTCCACACGCACAAATAAATCGTTTTTCATATGCGGATTTAGTCCACATGTGTACTTTGTCCAAATGTAGAAAACTTTTTTATAAGGCCAGATTTTCTCCAAAACTACATTTATGTTAATCACATTTGAGACCACGTATAAAAAAAGGATAGTAAAATATAGAGCAACTTACAAAGCCAAAGATATACTAAGCTTATTGGGAAAGAAAATCAAGGGTGTGATGTATAGATAAATAAATGGTTATTTTGACCCCAAAAAAAAAAGATAAATAAATGGTTCAATATATATATAAGATATAAGACTGTTAGGTGTTATGCATATAGGTGTTGTCCTGTCTTAACTTTACCCTGATTTGGAAGGTTGTTTAATCTTTTGTTTTAGGTACATGTAACTGATGTAATTGGTGTTTGACTTCAAGATAATAGCTAGTGCTTCAGTTTTTGCTCCATGTTATAGAGAATTCATGAAGAAGATTACTCACACATGGCAGAAATTGAAACAAGTTAATATAATTTAATCATTCCGAAAATAAAGAGATGAAGAAGGTAAAGGAAACTAAATTTTATTATTCAAATAAGAATAAAGATTCATAAACATACACACACAGAGACAAAAAAAGTCTACAAAAAGCTAGTCTTGCTATGGAAGTGGTGAAAAAGGAAAAGAAATTTGTAGTGAAAACCTAAGGGAAGGAGCTCCTTTTATGGCCTAATTTCGTTGCATTTTGATCTCGTTACAATTCATTCAAACCCCATAAAAACAATGCATATAAAAAAGGAGTTATGTTATTTAACCAAAAATTTCAATAAAAAATATAGCTAAATAATCACCTTACAACACTAATTAACCAAATTTTTTAGGTCATTAACCAACACGTCTTTTCACATGTTTTTCTAGGCCATTGGCTAGAAAAACAAGTGAAAAGACATGTTGGTTAATGACCTAAAAAATTTAGTTAATTAGTGTTGTAAGATAGTTATTTGGCTATTTTTGGCTGCAATTTTTTGGCCAAATATCATTCTTGTAAAAGAGCCCGACAAAATTAACCATCATAATTCCAAAGTTGTAGTATTGTATTGTTACAAAATCTTTCATGATTATGACCGTAATAATTGATTTTCTTTTTGGGTTTTTTTTACCCCCACCATCTTCCCAAAAAGACTTTTACCCCCACAAGACTATTTTTGACGAAAATACCCCTGGCCAACTAAAACTCGCTCGGATTTACCTGCAAATAAGGTAAATCCGATTTGTTATTTTGTAAAGTCGGATGTATCTACCCATATACCCCTAATAGGTAAATCCGACTTTAAAAATTACAAATCGGATTTACCTTAGGGGGAGTCGGATTTACCTAGTGGGTATATAAATCCGAATTCCCGAAAAAAAGAAAATCGGATTTACCCCCAAGGTAAATCCGATTTTGTTATTAAAAAAAATTGTTTTTTATTTAAATTTTTAAAAAAGGTTATAAAAACGCTACTAAAAATCCGTTAAAGAGTCAAAACTAATCAAAAAATTATAAAAACACCACTAAAAATCTAATAAAATCAAAATAAGGCTATGCAAATTTTTTTAGATTTTTTTGGAGACTGTGAAAAATTAAAAAAATTAATAAAAAATAGTAAACGATGAAATTTGGGATTTTGAGCCTCCCTATCCCAAGAGAAGTCCCTTTAAGTGGAGTCTTGATCCTTGATTTATTTCGGATTTAATGGCTGTGGTTTCATTACAATCGGAGTAGGTTTCCCGAAAACCAATTTTTTAGCCTAAATTATTCGCTCGACGTATAACATCGTCACGTTTTAACGAACTACACACTAAACATAACCAAAAGACGGTCGATATTCATATCAAATTTATTTTTCTAAAACATATATAATTTTAATTTTTTAAATCGGATTTATCTGCTATTTTACCCCCACAAAAATACAAATCGGATTTATCTCCCATGGAGATAAATCCGAGCGATTTTTTTTGGGGTATTTCGGGTTTTTTAAATTTTGTGAAGGGCAATTGCGTCTTTTTGCAGGGTCCGTGGGGGTATATGTGAAGATGGTGGGGGTACCAAAAAAAAACCATTCTTTTTTGGTGACATAAAGGGCTTAAAGCCCAAAAGAGAAACGAAGGACTACATTAAGGAGTCCAGCCCAGAACCAGCTTCTTCCAAAGTGGGGAGAATCTTCACCACGAAGAAGGTCAATCGTCGCTTTACAGTCTGATTGGATGACGAGGTTTCGAAAGCCTCGCCCCCAGGCCAAGCTCAAGCTGTGATACAACGCCCATAGCTCCGCCTCTAGAGACGTGCAACAATCGAGTTTGTGAGAGAAGGTAAACATGAAGGAGCCATTATCGTCGTGGAGTAAGTCACCACACCTAGTAGAAACACCATGGCTAGAGGCATCACAGGATAGAGACACGAAATCCCACGGTGGTCTCTGCCAAACAAAGGCTGAACCACTAACTGAGGCAAAAATCGGGGGTTTCGTCGTCAACAACAGATTATCAATAAAGCCGATAGCATCAACACGCTGAATAATATGGTGAAAGAGGTCATGAGCCGAGCATCTGGTCTGATTGAAAACGACCTCGTTCCTTCTAGGCCAGATTTTGATGCCGAAGAGTCATAATTCTCAAGTCGGTGGCTTTCCACGTGTTGGGGCATAAATTATGGTAGTAATGACTAACAATGGGGATCTTAATTCTCCATGTCTTCCACTTGACTCTTCAATTCTTTGTTGGGAGAGTTTAGAGGAATACTGAGAGTAACAATGAACTAATCACTAGAATTATTTAGAGACTTGGACGCTACATCTTCATTCAAAGCTTTAAGGTATCAAGTATATATGTAACTTCTCTTATATATCATTCATTTTAGCTCATTCCTAGTCAATATAAGATGAAGAACTCATAGAATTCCCAATATTCCTGTCACACAAGTTATGGTTGTCAATGGTGCATTATGTTTGGGGCCACATTGGATGTTCTTTGGTGGAAAGAAATGACATCATATTATCACTAAAGAGATCTTCTATATATAGATGAGGTGTTTTCTTTTTAAGGTAGATGAGGTGTTCAAAAGATAAGAGTGTGTGTTTTACATGTAACACTTTTTTCATTATAATTTATATATATATATATATATATAGATAGATAAATAAAATAGTTTTATTTTGAAACATCTAACTCCCTTATGCGGCTTGTCACCTATTCCCGCCAACTTCAGCTTTTTTTTAGTGCTATAAAAAAATAGAGCTGGGGCTCCTTGCTTCTCTCTTACACGCTACGTGTTTGCCTGTTGTTTTTTTTATTTAGTGTGCCTTTGGTTTTCCATAATTGCCATCCAACCAAATGTCTCCCTTTGGCCGTGTTTTTTTTTATGCCTAAGATATAATCTCCATAATAACATTAACAAACAAAAATATGAAACTGAATTCGTCCAACTTAGCCAGATCATTCAAATGAAATCACACATTAATCTTAAGAGCAAAACTTTGAAAAACTTGGCAACTTTAGATCTAATCGAAGAGACTGAAACCCATATCATCATCGGACTCCTTTTCTCTTCCACCTTCTCCTCTTTGTTTGCCTCAACGGCTGCCGGAGAACCACGACAACCACCACCGGTTCTTAAGGGTTTAGAGTGTTCTTGGAAAAACAGAAATAGATTAAGAGCAGTAGCAAAAATAAAAAAATAGAGAGATCGGAAAGTAGAAGAGGAAGAAAAGAATTCCAAGATTCTGACCGCCACCACCGACGGGGTCATCGCCGTCGGGCGTGGCCGCCGTTTGTGACAGAATATTCCTATCTCCTCAGTTAGAATAGTAAATGATTGCATTTTTATTGTTTTACCTAGTTTTAATAATTCAGCTAGCTTCTAGAAGCCTCTGTGACCGTTGCTGATAGCCTAGGATTCGTTTTTACCCAGGATTTGTCTTGTAATGATTGTACAATCATGAGCTGTCATGAATTGTACGATTCTAGCTGTCAAAAAACCCTAAATTCTGCTTTATATAGCAGCTATTGTAATGAATGAAGCATCATCATCAATTAATCAATTTCTCTCTCTCCTATCCTCTCGAAACCTAATTCCTATCCATTCATTCTGCTCCAACGCATTGCATTCAGCTATTGCTTTGCCTGGTCAGGATTGAGGCTTGTTAACGGTTCTTTAGTGAACCCTAGCAGCCATTGTTACTGTTACATTGAAGCTCATTGTGATATTGCACTGTTACATTGGATTCATTGTGATTTTCTGTCACAATTGGTATCAGTAGTCACTTTCCTGTGCGCCACTATGGTTACGAGATCACAATCCATCGCTGATTTGGAAAGGAAGCTGGATGAAGGGCAACACAAAGTCAACAACAAAATTGATCTTCTCACTAATCAGATGAACCAGAGTATGCAGGAACTCAGAACCTTGATAACTGCTCAACATCAAGCTGTTCCACCACCCCCTCAACACCCTCCTCCCAGACCTCAGCATCACTACTCTACACGAATCTCCAAGGTGGAGTTCCCTAAGTTTGATGGCAAGAATGTCAAGGACTGGCTGTACAAATGTACACAGTTCTTCTCCTTAGATGAGACTCCTCCAGAAAACAAGGTCAGATTAGCTTGCATTCATTTTGAAGGCTTAGCTTTACAGTGGCATCTGAACTATATGAGACAACGATTTGATATTTACCCTCCCTGGCCTCAATATGTCACTGATGTTACCACTAGATTTGGTGATCCTTATGAGGACCCTCTTGGTGACCTAGTGCAAATCAAACAAAGTTCTAACCTTCAAGAGTACATTGACAAATTTGAGCTAGCATTAACTCAGATTGACATCATTCCAGAGCATTCCTTGATCATTTTCCTAGCTGGCCTAGACACTTCTACTCAAATGCATGTTAGGATGTTCAATCCTACCTCTATAGCTCAAGCTGCACACCTGGCCCGTCTGTATGAAGCCTCTAAACCACCCAAACCACAAGCCAGATTTACCAGACCTTTTAATCCACCCACCAGAACCCCTAACAACCCTCACTCAGCCACCACTTCACTAAACATTCCTCCAAACACCAGCCTACCTCCACTTATGCCTAGAACTCCAAAGTTATACTCTGCTGCAGAACAAGCTGACAGAAGAGCCAAGGGCCTCTGTATGTTCTGTGATGAACCATTTACTCCAGGTCATCAACTTAAACATAAACGTTCCCAAATGTTTGTGCTTGAGCTAAGTGATGACGAGGAGGACACCTTTACTGAGACACACCCTGAACCAACACCTGAACAGCAGCCTGAGACTACCACCAATGACCCAGAAACACCTCAGTTGTCACTCCAAGCACTCACGGGTAGCCCTAACCTCAATACTATGAGAGTCACTGGCCTGCACAACAAGAAGATGATCCATGTGCTCCTTGACAGTGGCAGCACACACAATTTCCTTGATTTGGAAATTGCTAAGAAACTTGGTTGCAAATTGGAGGAGGTCTCTCCTATGCATATCACAGGAGGAGGTGGTCACAAATTGGTTGCTCCCTTTATTTGTAAAGGTTTCAAATGGACATTTCAGCAAACTGAATTTACTGTTGATGTCTTGGTATTGCCATTGGGAAGTTATGATCTCATCCTAGGAGTACAATGGCTTCGTTCTTTAGGACCAACACTATGGGACTTTGACAAACTTCAAATGGAATTCACCATTGAAGGCAAGAGATTTATTTTGAGAGGTGCAAAAACTCCACAAGTCAAGTTGGTTAACAACAAATCTTTTGCTCGTGCTGTTGATCAAGGTGCTGAGATGTGCTTTATGAGCTTGGATCAATCTACACCACAATTCTTTCTTCCTACTTGTAATCTGCTGCACACAAATGAGGTAATCCCTGAACTACCACCTCAACTCTCTGAATTGTTAACTGAATTTAATGATCTGTTTGAAGAGCCTACAACCTTACCTCCATCTAGAATGAGCTTTGACCACAAAATTCCCTTAAAAGACAATGCACCACCAGTCAATATGAGGCCCTACAAATACTCTATTGTCCAAAAAAACATTGTTGATCAGTTAGTAAAAGAACTGTTAGACCAGGGTATAATTCAACACAGTAACAGTCCTTATGCAAGTCCTACTGTCTTAGTTAGGAAGAAAAATGGCTCTTGGAGACTCTGTGTTGACTATAGGAAACTCAATTCAAACACTGTGAAAGATAGATTTCCTATTCCTCTTATTGATGACTTGATGGATGAATTGGGAGGTGCTTCTATTTTCTCCAAATTAGATTTGAAATCTGGATACCATCAAGTACGAATGGCTTATGGAGAGGAGTTCAAAACTGCTTTTAAAACTCACACAGGGCATTTTGAATATCTTGTCATGCCATTTGGCTTAACAAATGCCCCAGCAACATTTCAATCCTTGATGAATCATGTTTTTAGCCCTTTCTTGAGAAAATTTGTTATTGTCTTTTTTGATGACATATTGATATACAGCAAATCTCTCACTGAACACTTATCTCACCTTAGAATGGCTTTCCAAACTCTTCGTGAAAACATGTTGTTCCTGAATAAACCCAAATGCTGCTTTGCAACACCTAGAGTAGAGTACCTAGGTCATTTCATTACTGCTGATGGAGTGTCAACAGACCCTTCCAAAATTCATGCTATTGTTACTTGGCCAATACCAGTGACTATTAAACAGTTGAGAGGATTTTTGGGCCTTGCTGGGTATTATAGAAGGTTATTAAAAAATTATGGTAACATTGCTAAACCATTAACTGACTTACTGAAGAAGGATACATTTTTATGGTCTGATGCAGCAACTGCTGCTTTCACTGCTTTACAACAAGCTCTCAGCTCTGCTCCTGTCTTGAAACTACCTGATTTTACTAAACTTTTTATTGTTGAAACTGATGCTTCTGGTAGAGGTATAGGTGCTGTACTTATGCAGGAACATCATCCCATTGCTTATATCAGCAAATCTCTGGGCCCTAAATTGCAAGCAATGTCTATCTATGAAAGAGAGTTACTGGCCATCGTGTATGCTGTGCAAAAGTGGGGTGCTTATTTATCTCATGCTCCTTTCATCATTAAGACAGATCAAAAAAGCATCAAGCACATCTTAGAGCAAAGATTGAACACACCCTTTCAGCATGTCTGGGTGTCAAAACTGATGGGTTTTGAATTTGAAATCCAATACAAAGAAGGGATTGCCAACAAAGCTGCTGATGCTTTATCTAGAAGGGATTCTGCTGAATTACTTGCACTGTCTGTGAATGCTGCTGCAGAAGGTCTACTTGACACTATAAAAAAATTCTGGACTACTGATACTACTCTACAACAGATTATTCATGACCTGATACAATCTCCTACATCTCACAATAAATTTTCTTGGAAGAATGGTGAACTCAGAAGGAAGGGAAAGCTAGTTATTGGCTCTGATAGGGAAGTCAAAGATACTATCCTCCAATGGTTACACAGCTCTGCTCTTGGAGGTCATTCAGGTAGAGATGCTACTCTAGCTCGTATCAAATCTTTATTTTTCTGGAAGGGTATGCACAAGGATGTTCAACATTACATCAGAAATTGCACTGTCTGTCAACAATGCAAAATTGACAATGCTGCCTCTCCTGGTTTACTGCAACTGTAACGCCCTAAAATTTAATCAAATTATTTCGAAGTTGGATTGCCGTAGGATGATTGTAAGAATTGAAATTATGGGCGTAGTAGCTATGTTGAAAACGAGTTAGATGATAATCACGTGTTGTGGGCTAGTTAAAAATAGCATTGGGCTCCCTTCCTATGTGGATAAAGTCCCAAATAATTTAGCCCATTATGTTTCTCACTTATTATAAGTGGAGAGGATTAATTTAGGGTTGAGAGAGAGAGGAATTTCGGATTAGAGCAGCCACCAAAGAGAGAGAAAAGAAGAGAGAAAACAATTCCCGTTTTTCTCAAACCTGTCACCGTAAAATTGCGATTCCGGTTTCGTTAACTGTTGGATCGTCTTCGTTTTTGGGCAGCAGGTTCGTAAGATATAGTTCTACACTTTCACCGTTCGGATCTTCGAAACGAGTTCTGAGGAGAGAGATATTGGCTTCGCACTGAAGCTGCAGTTTGGGGGAGTCGCCGTATTCGGAGATCGAGGAACGAGGCTAGGAGGGAGTTTGCGCCACCATAGTTGAGGTAAGGGTGGGCTTAACCTTGATAATGGGTTGATGATAATTATGTGTGGGTAGTCTAGGGTTTTGTTGAATTGTTCGTGTTGTTGCATATCGTGTTTTCGTTGGGATTGGTGCTTTGATGATTATTGCACGTTATTGTGATTTGTTTCGTTATTTGTTGTTGCGTGATTGTTGTATCACGATGATGGTGTTGTTATTGTTCGTGTTTTTGTTGTTGCTGTGCGTGGTTGATTGTTGTTGTCGCGTTGTCGAATTGTCGTTTTTGTTGTGGTGGTCGCGGTATCGTTGCCGTTAGGGTTTGGTGTTTGGCAATTTAGCGATTCTGGACACAGGTTCGGTTTTTCTAAAACTGGCGCTGTTTGGTTGATCCAAAAATTATGAGGTCGATTGTTTTTGAAAATAGACTTAACGCCGGTCGTTTTGGCACTGGTTTCGTTAAATTCGGAGTTGTATAGCTCGAGTTATAGGCGATACAAGTTAGGTTAAAAATTCTGGAAACGATTTGGGTATAGATTCGGTATTTCGGTGACTGGGAACGTTGTATTGACCGAAAAATTATGTGGTTTATTTTTCTGGAAAATAGACTTAATTCTTGTTAATTTGGCACTGGTTTGGTTGCATTTAGAGTTGTGTAGCTCGAGATATGAATTCCACAAGTTAGAGCAAGATTCTGGAAACAATCTGGACACAGGGTCAGTGTTTTGGTTACCACGTTTTCAAAAGAACTCCTTTTCGAACGAATCCAATTTCTTTGAAAACTAGACAAAATTTGCCCCAGTTTATGCACAAGTTTCATGCAATTTGATTGAGTTTTGGTCACTTTGGAATTGCTTGAATTTGAAGGACAGAAACTGTCCTCTTTTGCAACTAGCCTGTGTGCTTTTCGAAAACTGTACCTATTGGACACTCTCCTTCAAAAACTGAACTTAGGGATGATAACCAGACCCATAGGGCTTTCCAACAAGTATTTATTTGTTGAAATCCGATGTCGTTTGCTATTTTAATTAATTCGCTGAAGTAGGTGCGATGTGCCTAGGCGCTGTGCGCCAGTCTTGTGCGTGGTGTGCGTGCGTTATGTCCGCGTTGTGGAGCCGTCTGGTGTTAATATTTCAGGTGCGGTGCTGGTATGCTCAGGAGAGTTTAGTGGTAGCTGTGATGCTACAACTTGGTGCTATTTTTGGTGAAATCATTTGTTTTGATTCTGGTGATATAGTATTTATTTTAAATACTTGTTATGGTGAGTTGGTGCATAATCATGGTGTCGCATTGTCATATGCATGTTTTGGTGATATAGGCTCTGCCTCTGGTGTTTATTGGTGATATGCCCGTCGTGGCTCATTTTGGTGATCGGTACCGCATGCATATGCCCACTGGAGGGGTTGCATATCATCCCATTGTCTATGAATGTTATAATTTTGGTGGTTCACTGTCAAATGGATTTTTCCTTTGGTATCTGGTGCTGTGATATGGTGTAATTGTATTGTGTTGCTGTAGTTACCTGATGCTAGCATATTTTTATCATCTGCTTATTATCTCTGTTAGACTCACCCCTTCTGCTTGGAATGTTGCTCTCATGCGGCAACGCTGCAGGTGATCGCTAGTGCTCGTGGAGGAATTGCTAGGTTTTGCTTCCTCTCTCGTTTGGGTCTGTGTCAGCTCTGATATGTAGCACCGGGGAGTCGTTAGTTATCGTTTTGAACTATTATTTTAGTTATTGGAAATTGTTTTAATTTATTTTGGAGATGTCTTTAATTGTTAATTCTGGAGATGTTTAAACTGGTTAATATTTCCGCTGCTTGGTGATTTCTTTTATATAAATTATTTTGGAGATTTTCCTTTTTTAAAAATGGTGAAAAAATGTAGCGCCCTTCGAGGTGACTCTGATAATTGTCTATTTAATTGTAATAGTAAAAGGGGGGTGTTACATTAGTGGTATCAGAGCAGTTCGGTCTGTCCGGCCAAGTTGTCGAGTCGTCGAGTCGAGTAACACTTGAGTAATTGTTACTCGTTTCTGGTTATAGTTTCTGTTGCAGTGTTAGGTTGAGATGGCAGGACGGAACGATGCTGCACTCGTTGCTGCTTTGCAGGCTGTGGCTCAAGCTGTGGAGAATAACCCAGGTGCTGCTGGTGATGCTGGGTCGCGCAGTTTGGCTACGTTTCAGAGGGAGAATCCTCCTACCTTTAAGGGCAAGTATAACCCTGATGGTGCTTTGGCGTGGCTGAAAGAGATGGAGAGAATCTTTCATGTTATGGATTGCTCTGAGGCGCAGAAAGTCAGGTATGGTACTCATATGCTGGCAGAGGAGGCTGATGACTGGTGGTTGGAGGTGAGGCAGAGGTTGGCGACTGTGAATGAAGAGGTCACTTGGGCTGCGTTTAGCAGAGAATTTCTGAGAAAGTATTATCCTGAAGATGTCCGTGGGAAGAAAGAGATTGAGTTTCTGGAGCTGAAGCAGGGTAATATGTCGGTGACTGAGTATGCTGCCAAGTTCATTGAATTGGCGAAGTTCTATCCACATTATGGTGAGGCTGGTGCTGAATTCTCCAAATGCATCAAGCTTGAAAATGGGTTGCGGGCCGTATAGAATGTCTGCATCTGAATTGTCAGAACTGAAGAAGCAACTCGAGGATCTGCTTGAAAAGAAATTTGTGAGGCCAAGTGTGTCGCCGTGGGGAGCTCCAGTGTTGTTGGTGAAAAAGAAAGATGGTAGTATGAGGTTGTGCGTAGACTATCGGCAGCTGAATAAGGTGACTATTAAGAACAAGTATCCGCTTCCGAGGATTGATGACTTAATGGATCAGTTGGTGGGTGCTCAGGTGTTCAGTAAAATAGATTTGAGGTCGGGTTATCATCAGATCAAGGTGAAAGACGAAGACATTCAGAAGACAGCTTTCAGAACCCGTTATGGGCATTATGAGTATTCCGTGATGCCTTTCGGTGTGACTAATGCGCCGGGAGTGTTCATGGAGTACATGAATCGTATCTTTCGTGAGTATCTGGATCGGTTTGTGGTGGTATTCATTGACGACATCCTAATTTATTCTAAGTCAGAAGAGGAGCATGCAGAACATCTGAGATTGGTATTGGAAATTCTAAGGGACAGGAAATTATATGCGAAGCTGTCTAAGTGTGAGTTTTGGTTGAAAGAGGTTAGCTTTCTGGGTCATGTTATTTCGGGGAATGGAATTGCCGTGGATCCGTCTAAGGTTGATGCCGTGTTACAATGGGAGTCTCCGAAGTCAGTTACTGAGATTAGAAGTTTTCTGGGTCTGGCAGGTTACTATAGGAGGTTTATAGAAGGATTTTCGAAGTTGGCACTTCCGTTGACTCAGTTGACTTGCAAGGGTAAAGCTTTCATCTGGGATGACTGTTGTGAAGAGAGCTTCAAAGAATTGAAGAAGAGGTTGACGACGTCTCCTGTTCTGACGTTGCCTAATCCGGAAGAGTCGTTTGTGGTGTATTGTGATGCTTCCAAAATGGGGTTGGGAGGTGTGCTTATGCAGAATGGTAAGGTAGTTGCCTATGCGTCGAGACAGTTGAGGACTCATGAGAAGAACTACCCTACCCATGATTTAGAACTTGCTGCAGTTGTGTTCGCGTTGAAAATTTGGAGACATTATCTGTATGGTTCGAGGTTTGAGGTGTTCAGTGATCATAAGGGTTTGCAGTATCTGTTTGATCAGAAAGAGTTGAATATGAGACAGCGCAGATGGTTGGAGTTGCTGAAAGACTATGACTTTAGCTTGAACTATCATCCGGGAAAGGCTAATGTGGTAGCTGACGCTTTAAGTCGAAAGACGTTGCATATGTCAGCAATGATGGTTAGAGAACTCGAATTAATTGAGCAGTTCAGGGATATGAGTTTGGTTTGTGAAGTGACGCCTCAGAGTGTCAGATTGGGGATGTTGAAGATTGATAATGAATTCATGGCTAGCATTCGAGAAGCTCAGAAGTTAGATGTTAAATTAGTTGACCTGATGGTTGGGATTGATCAATCCGAGAATAAAGACTTTGAGTTGGATGCGCAGAATGTATTGAAGTACCGTGGGAGAATCTGCATTCCTGATGATGAGGAGATGAAAAGAGCAATTTTAGAAGAAGGTCATAGGAGTAAGTTGAGTATCCATCCGGGAGCTACAAAGATATATCAGGATCTGAAGAAGATGTTTTGGTGGCCTGGTATGAAGCGTGATGTGGCGCAGTTTGTGTATTCCTGCTTGACTTGTCAGAAATCGAAGGTTGAGCATCAGAAGCCTGCTGGGTTGATGCAACCGTTGGAGATTCCGGAATGGAAGTGGGATAGTATTTCTATGGATTTCGTGATAGGGTTACCTAATACTGTGAGGGGGCACGATTCGATTTGGGTGATTGTGGATAGATTGACGAAGTTTGCTCATTTTATTCCTATCAATATCACGTATCCGGTGTCGAGATTGGCAGAGATTTATATTCAGGTGATTGTGAAGTTGCATGGTGTTCCTTTGTGCATTGTGTCTGACAGAGATCCTAGGTTCACTTCTGATTTCTGGAAGAGTTTGCAAGAAGCGTTGGGTTCTAAATTGAGGTTGAGTTCAGCTTATCATCCTCAAACTGATGGACGGACAGAGAGGACCATTCAGTCGTTGGAAGACTTGTTGAGATCTTGTGTTCTTGAGCAGGGAGGTGCGTGGGATACTCACCTTCCGTTGATCGAGTTTACTTACAACAATAGTTACCATTCTAGCATCGGGATGGCACCGTTCGAGGCATTGTATGGTCGGAGATGTAGGACTCCGTTGTGTTGGCATGAATCTGGGGAGAGTATTGTTCTTGGACCCGAGGTTGTTCGAGAGACTACTGAAAAGGTGAAATTGATCCGTGAGAAAATGAAAGCGTCGCAGAGTAGACAGAAGAGCTATCATGATAAGAGAAGGAAGGATTTAGAATTCCAAGCTGGTGATCATGTGTTTTTGAGAGTCACGCCTATGGCTGGTGTTGGGCGTGCATTGAAGACAAAGAAGTTGACTCCTCGTTTCATTGGACCGTATCAGATCACTGAGAGAATTGGTAATGTTGCTTATAGGGTGGCCTTGCCGCCTAATCTTTCGATCTTGCATGATGTATTTCATGTGTCGCAACTTCGGAAGTATATTTCGGATCCGTCCCATGTGATTCCGATGGATGATGTGCATGTGCGGGATAATCTCACTGTGGAGACAATGCCTGTGCGAATTGAAGATCGTGAAGTGAAGACTTTACGTGGCAAAGAGATAAACCTGGTAAAAGTGGTCTGGTTAGGAGCTGCTGGTGAAAGCATGACATGGGAGTTGGAGAGCAAGATGCGAGAGTCCTATCCGGAGCTGTTTGAATCAGGTATGTTTTCGAGGACGAAAATATTCTAAGTGGGGGAGAGTTGTAACGCCCTAAAATTTAATCAAATTATTTCGAAGTTGGATTGCCGTAGGATGATTGTAAGAATTGAAATTATGGGCGTAGTAGCTATGTTGAAAACGAGTTAGATGATAATCACGTGTTGTGGGCTAGTTAAAAATAGCATTGGGCTCCCTTCCTATGTGGATAAAGTCCCAAATAATTTAGCCCATTATGTTTCTCACTTATTATAAGTGGAGAGGATTAATTTAGGGTTGAGAGAGAGAGGAATTTCGGATTAGAGCAGCCACCAAAGAGAGAGAAAAGAAGAGAGAAAACAATTCCCGTTTTTCTCAAACCTGTCACCGTAAAATTGCGATTCCGGTTTCGTTAACTGTTGGATCGTCTTCGTTTTTGGGCAGCAGGTTCGTAAGATATAGTTCTACACTTTCACCGTTCGGATCTTCGAAACGAGTTCTGAGGAGAGAGATATTGGCTTCGCACTGAAGCTGCAGTTTGGGGGAGTCGCCGTATTCGGAGATCGAGGAACGAGGCTAGGAGGGAGTTTGCGCCACCATAGTTGAGGTAAGGGTGGGCTTAACCTTGATAATGGGTTGATGATAATTATGTGTGGGTAGTCTAGGGTTTTGTTGAATTGTTCGTGTTGTTGCATATCGTGTTTTCGTTGGGATTGGTGCTTTGATGATTATTGCACGTTATTGTGATTTGTTTCGTTATTTGTTGTTGCGTGATTGTTGTATCACGATGATGGTGTTGTTATTGTTCGTGTTTTTGTTGTTGCTGTGCGTGGTTGATTGTTGTTGTCGCGTTGTCGAATTGTCGTTTTTGTTGTGGTGGTCGCGGTATCGTTGCCGTTAGGGTTTGGTGTTTGGCAATTTAGCGATTCTGGACACAGGTTCGGTTTTTCTAAAACTGGCGCTGTTTGGTTGATCCAAAAATTATGAGGTCGATTGTTTTTGAAAATAGACTTAACGCCGGTCGTTTTGGCACTGGTTTCGTTAAATTCGGAGTTGTATAGCTCGAGTTATAGGCGATACAAGTTAGGTTAAAAATTCTGGAAACGATTTGGGTATAGATTCGGTATTTCGGTGACTGGGAACGTTGTATTGACCGAAAAATTATGTGGTTTATTTTTCTGGAAAATAGACTTAATTCTTGTTAATTTGGCACTGGTTTGGTTGCATTTAGAGTTGTGTAGCTCGAGATATGAATTCCACAAGTTAGAGCAAGATTCTGGAAACAATCTGGACACAGGGTCAGTGTTTTGGTTACCACGTTTTCAAAAGAACTCCTTTTCGAACGAATCCAATTTCTTTGAAAACTAGACAAAATTTGCCCCAGTTTATGCACAAGTTTCATGCAATTTGATTGAGTTTTGGTCACTTTGGAATTGCTTGAATTTGAAGGACAGAAACTGTCCTCTTTTGCAACTAGCCTGTGTGCTTTTCGAAAACTGTACCTATTGGACACTCTCCTTCAAAAACTGAACTTAGGGATGATAACCAGACCCATAGGGCTTTCCAACAAGTATTTATTTGTTGAAATCCGATGTCGTTTGCTATTTTAATTAATTCGCTGAAGTAGGTGCGATGTGCCTAGGCGCTGTGCGCCAGTCTTGTGCGTGGTGTGCGTGCGTTATGTCCGCGTTGTGGAGCCGTCTGGTGTTAATATTTCAGGTGCGGTGCTGGTATGCTCAGGAGAGTTTAGTGGTAGCTGTGATGCTACAACTTGGTGCTATTTTTGGTGAAATCATTTGTTTTGATTCTGGTGATATAGTATTTATTTTAAATACTTGTTATGGTGAGTTGGTGCATAATCATGGTGTCGCATTGTCATATGCATGTTTTGGTGATATAGGCTCTGCCTCTGGTGTTTATTGGTGATATGCCCGTCGTGGCTCATTTTGGTGATCGGTACCGCATGCATATGCCCACTGGAGGGGTTGCATATCATCCCATTGTCTATGAATGTTATAATTTTGGTGGTTCACTGTCAAATGGATTTTTCCTTTGGTATCTGGTGCTGTGATATGGTGTAATTGTATTGTGTTGCTGTAGTTACCTGATGCTAGCATATTTTTATCATCTGCTTATTATCTCTGTTAGACTCACCCCTTCTGCTTGGAATGTTGCTCTCATGCGGCAACGCTGCAGGTGATCGCTAGTGCTCGTGGAGGAATTGCTAGGTTTTGCTTCCTCTCTCGTTTGGGTCTGTGTCAGCTCTGATATGTAGCACCGGGGAGTCGTTAGTTATCGTTTTGAACTATTATTTTAGTTATTGGAAATTGTTTTAATTTATTTTGGAGATGTCTTTAATTGTTAATTCTGGAGATGTTTAAACTGGTTAATATTTCCGCTGCTTGGTGATTTCTTTTATATAAATTATTTTGGAGATTTTCCTTTTTTAAAAATGGTGAAAAAATGTAGCGCCCTTCGAGGTGACTCTGATAATTGTCTATTTAATTGTAATAGTAAAAGGGGGGTGTTACAGCAACCACTTCCTGTACCTAACAAGATTTGGGAAGATATAAGCATGGACTTTGTTGAAGGTTTGCCTAATTCATTTGGCAAACAAGTCATTTGGGTGGTGGTAGATAGATTGAGCAAATATGCTCACTTCATTCCTCTTTCTCATCCTTTTATTGCAGCAGATATTGCCCAACTTTTCCTTGACCATATCTTCAAGTTACATGGCATGCCTTCCACAATTACTTCTGACAGAGACCCCATCTTTATCAGTGAATTTTGGTCTGAGTTCTTCAAGCTACAAGTGTATCCCTGCAGAAATCCACTGCATTCCATCCTCAAACAGATGGTCAAACGGAGATAGTCAATAAATCTCTGGAAACCTACCTAAGATGCATGTGTTCTGAGAAGCCTACACAATGGTCCAAATGGCTAGCCCTAGCTGAATGGTGGTACAACACCACTCATCACAGCGCTGCAAGAATCACTCCTTATGAGATTGTCTATGGACAACCTCCTCCAATTTATCTTCCATACTTACCTGGAGAGTCAGCTTCTGTTACAGTGAATAGATCATTGGTTGCAAGAGAAGAAATGATTAAATTACTCCAATTTCATTTATTGAGGGCACAAAACCGTATGCAGCAACAAGCTGACAAACACAGATCTGATAGGACATTTTCCATTGGCACTTTTGTGTATCTTAAGCTGCAGCCATACAGACATCACACTCTGAAATACCACAGGCATCACAAACTTCTTCCTAAGTTTTTTGGTCCCTTCAAGATAGTTGACAAAATTGGAGCCACTGCTTACCAACTGGAATTGCCTAATACCACTACTATTCACCCTGTGTTTCATGTATCTCAACTAAAGCTATGTCCTAACCCTGCACAAGCCACTGTCATCCCTCTTACTGCTGCTCAATTGCCTCCACCTGATTCTCTGGTCCCTGAAGCCATCCTTGCTAGAAAAATGGTGAAGAGGGGAAACATTGCAGCTACCAAAGTCCTAGTGCAGTGGAAGGATTGCACTGCTGATCAAGCCACATGGGAGTTCTACCATGATCTCCTCAAACGGTTTCCTAATTTCCACCCTTGAGGACAAGGGTGTGCTTGGAGGGGAGGGTATTGTGACAGAATATTCCTATCTCCTCAGTTAGAATAGTAAATGATTGCATTTTTATTGTTTTACCTAGTTTTAATAATTCAGCTAGCTTCTAGAAGCCTCTGTGACCGTTGCTGATAGCCTAGGATTCGTTTTTACCCAGGATTTGTCTTGTAATGATTGTACAATCATGAGCTGTCATGAATTGTACGATTCTAGCTGTCAAAAAACCCTAAATTCTGCTTTATATAGCAGCTATTGTAATGAATGAAGCATCATCATCAATTAATTAATTTCTCTCTCTCCTATCCTCTCGAAACCTAATTCCTATCCATTCATTCTGCTCCAACGCATTGCATTCAGCTATTGCTTTGCCTGGTCAGGATTGAGGCTTGTTAACGGTTCTTTAGTGAACCCTAGCAGCCATTGTTACTATTACATTGAAGCTCATTGTGATATTGCACTGTTACATTGGATTCATTGTGATTTTCTGTCACACCGTTCTCCTCCACGACATCGTCTTTCTCCTCGCTGTCGCGTCCTCTCACTCTTCCACTCTCTCTCTCTCTCTCTCTCTCTCTACGAAACCATCTCCCTCTTTCTCGCGAATCTCTCTCTTTGTTTTCTGAAATTTCACGTTCTCTCTCTCTCTCTCTTAGATGCCAGAAACGGCGCTGGGAAGTAGTGAGAATAGAATTAGGGTTAGTTTTGTGTTGGTTGTTGCCTTTTATACCTCCTTCTTTTTTCTAATTTGTTTTAATTTTATTGTTTAATCTCAGATTACTATCCGCACCACACGTTTTAAGTTGTACATCCCCCACGCAAGCCTTTTTTGCAAATGCAGGCCAGTTCACAAAAACCGACTGGGCTCTGCTAAGCGCACCCCGCCCATTTTTTATTCAACACTTCTTTCTATTAATTGCACATCCTTTTTTCATTTTCTATTTCTTCAAAAAAAAACAATATCTTTTACAAAAAACCTATAAAAATAAATAAATAAACATTTTCTCTTCAAATAGAGTATTAAGTCGGTCCTACGCTCAGGGTTAGTCAGTTTTTTAGGACCACGAATGGGCCGTACGGCTCAGGTCTTAAAATCTCTATTTAAGAATAAATAACTTCTAAATTAAAAAATACAAACACATCTATTTTATTTCAAGAAACAAATTTGCAAAAAACTGGGTATTAAGTCGGTCGTATGATCGGATTAGCCCGTGTTCTAGGACGAATGAGTTGCACAGCTCAAAAGTCCAAAAACCCCTAAATTAAAAAACACAAACCAACAACTTTTTCCTACCCAAGAACTACGTAGCATTGATTTCTCCATCGCACCTGGTGATACGTAGGAGCGGGGGCCACTCCTGTCAAGCACAAAAAATAAACATTTTGTTAAGACTTTTATTCAAAATAAAAAGGGTAAAAAAACATTTTGAAAATTAAGTTTCTTTTTATAAAACTAATTAGCAGGTAACCTTCTATAGGAAAGATGTCGTAGGGGTGCTAATACATTCCCCATGCATAACCGACTCCCGAACCCAACTCTGGTCTCAAGGACCCCTATCCATCTCAAATGGATTTAATAATGTTTGCCCTTATAATTAAACATTGGTGGCAGCTTCATTTCAAACTTCGAAGAGAGAAACTGAGTAGTCTAACCAAATTTCTATGTTGAAGTTTAGCCACTAAAAGCACTTCATTCTTCTTTTTTTTTTCCTTCGAATTTCCTTACCAAACGCTCGTGGGTGGAATCGTTTCTCCTTTTAATTGTTCAATTAAGCTGTGTCTAATTGAATGATATAGAGATGGGGTATCCAATTAAGCTCTTATGTGTACTTTAGCTCTACCGTGTTTGAAATTTGGTTTTGCGAATTGTCTTTTATGGCTTTGCTGGATTTTTGTTTGGGAAATCAATATTTGATTTAGCCATTATGTGTCCTTTACTCTATTTTATTTTGTTTCCCAATTTTGGTTGTTCATGTAGGCCGTTTCTAGGTCAACCTATATCTTTTAGTTAGTCAAAGGAATTTGGATGTTGATTTACACCAAATCTAACCATTTCATTTATATATATCATAATCATAATCATAAATCATAAATCATAAATATTATAAATTATGGCTTTGTCCACGTAGGCTTACAACTATGACCAATCAAAAAAGCCACACACATCTCCAATTAAATACGTGGCAGTCCACCTAGGCAAACAAAAGCAGCGCACATTCTAAACTGACGGCCCAGATTTGATAAAATTAACAGTTCATGGAACGGATGGTTACATAATGATGTTGCCTATCTGATGCGCCAAAAATCCAGGATATGAATTGAAGGCTCTTAATTTCAAAAACGGAATTATTGGCTGCTTTGGTATTACAGCTACATAACCGATCCACCATAATGCCCATCAGAAAAGCAAAGCAATTTAAGGCTTCCCCCATCAATTCTAATTTGAAATCAATTCTAAGGCTTTCACACTCACCAATCGTGGTTCTTTTTTACCAAATTGAAATCAAATCTCTCTCTCTCTCTCTCTCTCTCTCTCTCTCTCTCTCTCTCTCCTGAAAGCATCACTTCACAAGAGCGAGAATCACACCAAAGAAGAGAACACCAAGTCACTTTATTCCTTCGCAGCAAACCTGCGCGCCCCCATCGTATGGTGTCGCGTCGCCGCCACCGTTTCTACACACCGCCACCACCATCACCATTGTTTTCCTTCCCTTTTTTCTTTGTTCCTGCGCCATGTCGCACCTCTGTGTTTTCCTCTAAAGTAACGCTAATCATTACTTCGTCTATTTTTTTCTTAGTGATTGAAATCCATTGTTGAGTTTCTTCTTCGTTGCTCTGTTCTTGCTTCAATAAGCATATGCTGGATTTTTCGTTTAAGAACAAACATCAATGATCTGTCTGAATTTTGAAATTAAATTTCAATTGTATTGTAATAAAAAAAAATTATCGTGTAAGTTGATCATAAATTGATTCGAATATAAAATGTAAGCTGATTTGAAAATGATTTAAAATGTAAATTCATTTGAAATTGTCTAAAAAGATTGTGTTAAAATGTGATAAACAGATTTCGATGATTGATAATTGATTTGTGTTGATGTAATTTTGAATTTTTTATTTCTTTTTGCAGCAAATATAAATTTCCTATTTTGTAGCTATCTCATTTTTCCGTGGCTTACAATCAATAATATAACTTCATATTCTGATTTCATTTACATCAAATTTTTCTGGTTATTGATGCAGATGTGGTACTTGGATTTATAGATAATCTGAACAAGAAAAGAACAACTCTTTGTTCATTTCACAAGCGAATGGGAGAAAACGATAGACGGGTAATCTTTGATTCGTTTTTGTTTGCAATCATGTTGACACGAGTTCGATTTCTTTTTGATTAATTTGGGAAACCAAGGGAGAGGTATAACACTACTCTTTGTAATATTTCATTTTCATTTACAGGTTTCCATCTTTGAATTTGAAAAGGAGAGTACCCACTTTTCATAGAATGGATTCGGTAAGATAATTAACAAAAATTGTATCTTTCTATTTCTCAATTTGAAAAAGGCTATAGCTACCATATTATCTTCTAGCATATTAGTTTCATATAGGAATTTAGTCCTTATATACATTACAGATCAACTTATCTGTTCCTTTTTTGTACTTGCAGCATTATGGAATTTTGTGAACGGGCACAATGTCTTCTGCTAGAATTGGTTGCCAGGTACATTCCGTCAGATAACATTGAAATATTTGATATAATGAATCTCCTTGAATTTAAACTCCAACATGCAAATGGTGTTGTTGTCTTGGCAACGTTATAGATGTTTGGAATGTGAGATGTGAAATTTGACTGATATACAAGTTTAGAAACACAGGAAACTTCATAGTGTTACTACTAAATTTGCAGGTCTTTATTTAATATTATTTTTCCTTCTTTTTTTTATTTAAAAAATCTGTTACTGATATGAAATTCTTTCCTAGGATGCCTTTCGCTTCTGGGTATGAGACTTTTGATAGCGACGTGTTCTTCTTATTCTCAGTTATATGTCTGTTGCATCTATTTTATAATTTTCTGTTGTATCATTTTCTGATATCCTAAAGCAATTAATCTTGGTTTAGATTTTAATTCATTTCACATTAGATTTCATACTGAGTTGCATTGTGTGTTGTATTATAGGAAGTGTCATATGAAATTTACGGAAGGAGATGAGTTTTGATTTTGCAGTGAAGAATGGAAGGTGGCCTTATATATAAGGCATGATCTTCAGGAAGTTATTGTGTTACGAATGATATTACTGAGGTATCAATTCAGTTCATCATATTGGAGAATGATATGTATTCCCCTTGATCAACGCATGTCATGTAAGAACTAATTATACACGTTACTTTTTTTGGTTAGTTGTGTCTATGTTTTCATATCAAAAATTTTGTTCAAACCATTAGTATATTAACACAAGTTTTCCTGATAGGATTTTATGGTAGAGAAATACATGGTTATGTAGTTGTGTTTTGTTGTCTTCCTTTTTGACATTTTGGATATTAATGCTAAGAGTGAGAAACGAGTCCTTTAGATGCCATTATTAAGTGTAGACCTTGAAAGAAGTCCTTACAGAGTTACAAGCAAGTAAAAAAAGAACTTTTTTACTTACACTTCATGATTTAATATCAATTTGTCACTTTGTAACTATGACTAAACATGTGTTGTAGATATATTCCAATCTACTAAACCCCTGATTTCATGGTTTAGTAGAGGAGAAAGAAGGAAGCAAAGCAAAATAATGCTCCTTCCCTACAAGCATCGGTAAACTTTTAGACCTTTAATTTACATACAATTGTAAAATGGCACTTTAATTTTACTTACGGATATTGTTTTTTGGTTTATAGATTGTTGTCGATGACATCGAGCCTAATAGCAAAACAGAATTGCCATCACAAGATGTGGAACAAACTCCACCTTTCTATGTAAAATACAAACAATCTGCTAAAGGTTGGAGTTACAAGCATCTCCTTTTTTTGACCAAAGAGTTACAAGTATCTACAATGCTTAGTATATTGAAACAAGTATATATGTTGTATAAATTATAAATTTAGTAAAAGATAGTAAGCATGTTTCACACTATTCTCCAGTAGTTTGGTTCATAAAATCATGCTAATCGAATATATACTTCTTAACCAAGTGACTAAAATTACCAACAGACTACATTTTTTCTATGTTTGGTTCATAAAATCATGCTAATTGAATATATACTTCTTATGTGTGGATCTGAAACATCACGCTTCTTATGTTTTGGTTTTTCATGTTGTGCATTGATTTTGCTGGTAATCTGTGTTGTTCGGAAAATTGATTGAATATGCACCATTACTACTTATAATCATATAACAAGTTTCACATGGATGGGGTTGATATGCTCTGAGGTCTTAGAACCTCATGTTTTGTTTTAGTTTTCTTTGCAAGGACATCCAAAATATACCACATAACCTCATAAATGGGCTTCAAATAGCTATCTATCGTTATGTTTGCTCACAGCTCTTGGGAGTGGAGCAAATGGTTCGTTACTTTTGCATTTTGCATTTGTACGAAGCAAAGAGTTTGTGCCTCATTTAAGTTTTTCTTGTGCAGAGTTCAGAATTTGAAGATCCAATATGCACATTTTTACGTTGCTATCACACTGTAGCGCAAGAGAAAATTGATTCCTTTATTTACTCATATTTCAAGTAAGTTTTGCTTTTGTTCTGATTGGTTAATGTTTTCTATGCATAATTTGAATTATTAAAGAAATGGATCATGGTCATCAATAGATTCAAAGAGAAAATATTCATCACTAATTCAATGTACACTCTGGTATACGTTACTAAATATGTCCACTTTTCAATAATCATCATGATGCAGGTCTATTCTACTTGGTACTAATCTTAATATTAGATTGGATGCCTTATAAAATAATCAAGACCTGCTATTATTGAGGTGTTCTTAGTATTAGATTAAAGGGAAATTTTTTCATATTAGATTATTCGTAGCACAAACAGTCATATAATTGAGGCACCATTCCAAAAAAATTAGAAACTCTTCTCTTATAGACCCATTATTTGTGTAAATTGTTTTCATGTTTGACCTCCAATGTGACATTACAGTAGCAAACTATAGAGCAGTATGGGAGCCAAGGTGTTATGAGCTACCTGAGTAAATTTGCATTGTTAGTTGGAAATTCCTTTATAAACATGTTTCATGATTGTTGGTTATTTTTGCTTTATCAGATTATTGGCTTTAGTTCTTTTAGATTATTGGCTTTATATTAAATGACTAATTAAAAGAACATTTGTAACATGTATTCAGTTTTCTCTTAATAAATGAGATTGCAGAAGGCAATCAAGGGGTTCACTGCGAAGATTGTAGGAATAAATAAGACTGAACGTCTCTATGAATCTCAGGCGCCTATCATCCTCTCCAAGGTATAATCTCTATTTTTCAGCAAATAGATATTTAGACACATAAAAATTGAAAGTTCCCGGCGTATTAGACCTTATAAGTAGATTTTGTCTTCCTTATGAAAAATTACTGGTCTTAGAAGATTTAGAATATTATATTCATTATATTTTGTCTTTCTCATGCAAAAATTCTACATTTTTTGAGTTCTTGGACAAGGTTGATTTTGGTCCCTTAAATGCATCTGAGCTTCGACCACAAGCTCCCGGTACGCTTTCATATTGATTTAAAGCTAGACTAAATCATGTTTTTCTCTAAAGAAATATTCAAAATATCATATATTACACTAGCACTTTCAAGAATATATAGAAAGTATACTTGAGTTCATCACGGGATATCTCCATGATTCAAATATATGGTGTTGTATTATTTGAATTAGGTTTGAACTATTTGATTCTTCATTTATATGTTTTGGTTTACCTGTGCTAACCATGTATGAAGTTTGAAGAGGACAAAGGGTTATCCAATACGTGATAATATTTCACTGTTCGAAACTTGATAGGCCCATTTTATATTAATGGATCACTTTGTAACTCTCCCCCACTGGGCCCCTTTATGGTCACCCTTTATATTCATTTTCTCTTTGTTGGCAGGGAAGCATGATAGAGAGGAGATATTTTTTGAAATGGAAGTGAATCTCTATGTTTGCAATGAGAGGAAGATTGATGACCTTTTGGCATTCATCATTCATATTAAGTTGAAACTTTTTTTTACATTGAACTTTCTATGTTAATATGCATAGTTAGTTAGAGTTAGTGATCTAAAATTTGTATACTACCTTTAATTCTTTGATTGAATGATATGATTGAACTTATTGGCAAACCCCAAAGCAAACAATCTGGTACTTCTTTTAGTTTCTTCATGCTATCTTGCAACAACTTTTTAACCTATTCGTGATTTTAAGTGAAGTTTAGCTTTAGAACATTTTTTTGACAAGTACAACTAACATTTATTTCTTATTTTATTTCTTGAAAAATTATCAAGACGTTATGTCGAGAAAGCATGCATTGACTGTTAGAAACAAAAAGAGATCGTTGAAAGCAATTCTTAGTTTCATGGGGAGTCTTTGTGAATAGTACTTTCACCAATAATAAAAAGTTCTGCGAACGAACATAAATGGTGAATGAATATAAACTGAGCTATAGAATGACTGGAACTCTAATTATGAATGTTGTTTGTAAAAATTTGTTCACAATACAATTGTGTTTTCATACTTTTTGAATTTTTTCAATGCTTACAATGTTGCTGATTATCAATATGAATGCAATATTTGAAAGAGTATAAGCTTTATTACTTTCTCAAATATATTGAGATTTATTTTATTTGTGATTGATTTCTGAGATTCTTATCTCCCAATGTGGTACGAGGACCAACAATTACTCTCTAAATAAAAAAGTTTGAATTGCAGAGAAGAAAGATGCTCTGTCTAGAGAAATTCTGAAAGACATGTAAAATGAGTTGGATTGATAGGTTGATTCCTTCTAATAAGTGATTATTAGTTTTTTATGGAAGTTTGATTATTATATAATTTGTGGTGCAGCTCTGTTATTCATGCCCTATTATTTGGTTGTATTAGTAATTTCACTTTATTGTGCGCATCTTAGAACATTCCAGTCCAATGTGTCTTTTTTTGACACAATATCCATGGTATTTAATGACCCCAAAAAAATATTCATTGTATTTTTTGTACCTTCTATTTTCTCATCCTTAACTTATGCTTTTTTCCTTGAAACTATTCCCATCAAAATTGTTTTGTTTGTTCTCTCAGTTACCTCTTAGAGTTGACAAACGCCAACTATTTTGTAAATATACATAACCTAATAGTTCAACAATTTTTTAAAATTGTTATAGTAATCTATTTTTGATCATTAAACATCATAATAAGTACATATTACAATAATTTAGGAGTAATGACACAATATTAATTTGGGGATATTGTTTGGTAAAAAATGAATGTTCCACTAAAAATAAAAGATGTTATGAATAATATGATAATTGATGTCCACTCCTATTAGACTTCCACTTTCCTTGATGTAATGAGTTGTTAGTGGAACTTTAAGATTGATCTTTCAGTTAACTTTTCTCACCCTATAAATAGGGTTCACTCCTATGTAAAGATACACTTGTGATGAGAAATACAAAGACTCCCAACTTCTCTCCTTCTCTCATATTCTCATGTTCTTCTTTTGATATAGGGCCTGTTTGGATAGAGCTTATTTTGAGCTTATGAAAAATAGCTTATGCAAATAAATAAACTTTTTTGTATTATTCATATGTTTGTCAATGTAGTTTATGGAAAAATAACTTATGGAGATATAACTTTTGTTCGTGAGAACTTATTGGCTAACATGAAAACTTATTTATCTCCATAAGTTGTTTTCCATAAGCTCAAAAATAAGCTCATCCAAACGGGCCCATAGTCTTGCTTATTTCATAAGTGCTTATTTTATAACATGTTATCAGCACGAAGCTCTATCAACCTAAGGTAATATTGGTTCTTAGATACTACTTCTTTGCACTTATACGTGAATGGAATTCAAAAGAATACATTTCTGCCCATCCTCAGATTTTATAAGATTTAATCATTTTGTCTTGCAATCGCATAATCGGCTAGAAGGTTGTGCCTAGCTATTTTGTTATTACCTAGTGTCACTATATCTCTTTCTATGAGTATCTAATTAATTTCGTCTAGAATACCCAGTAAGTATGTGGCGTTCGTGCGGTTTGTGAAGAGATAACCTTGAACCTTGTATTCTTGTTGTTGTTGTTGTTGTTATTATTATATAAAAGGAAGAAATGATATAGAATTTGAAGTGCCAGAGACGAGAACAACCTTTGTTTGTCAAAGTTTTTTGTTTCAAATGACCGTGATTTTAATGTGACAGAAAACCCATATATGGTTTAGATTTGTTCGCAATAACTACTTGCCGTGATTTATAGTTTTATTTTTATAGTTTTATTTATAGTTTTATTTATAGTTTTATATCCCCATGATTTTTTGCTTTAATTTATGTTCTGGATTGGGCCAGTCGTCAGGCCCAATCTATTAGTGGATCAGCCCAACAGATCAATGAGCCTCCAGAATCAACGATCCAGATCACTCCACTCGAATCTGATGGCTCTCTCGAATCTCCCAGCCACTATAAATAGCACTAAGCACCAAGATGTCAGGTACACAATCTATTCTAATTCTCACTCGATATTATAGTGTTCGACCTAGTTGACTTGGGCGTCGGAGTGTCCTCGCAGGTACAGCCCCTCGCATGTCCGGACCTACCTCAACAGCATCAGGCCGACCACTTTCAACAGCATCAGAGGACCAGTCCCTTGATCAGCTCAACAGCCAACCTCAAGGTACTGATCAGTGGCGACCATAGTGGGAGACCACGTGCTATCCCACCGACACTTCTCATGCCTCCAAAGGCACCTCGAGGCAGACCACGGTCAACCCGTCAACAAAGCATGGCCGAGATACCAGTCCGGCCACCCCCAACATTGGAAGGAACAACGACCAACGCTGAGGTCGCTGCCATTGGTGCCCAGCCAGGCTCAACCCAGCAGGTTGATGTCACCCTTCCAGCAAACCTGGTTCGGGCAAACCTATTCGCAGAAAAAATCAACACTGGGCCGCCCAAGGTGGGGGGCCCACAACACGTGAAGAAGGTACGCCTCGCGCAAAAGAGAACCCTGGCCTTCCACGCATTCACCTTGAAGCCGCCCCAGCTCCAAGCATGATCACTCCAAAACCTGGTCGCCCGCGAGCAAGAATAGGTCGCCCGTGGAGATAAGTGGCCGCCCAAGATGTGGCCGCCCAACAAAACCTTGGCCGCCCAAGATGTGGGCCGCCCAACAAAACCTTGGCCGCCCAAGATGTGGCCCCCCAATAAACCCTTTGCGAGTGGTCGCTCCAAGATTCAGGTCCCCCGCGTGCGAGAAAGAAAAGAGGTCGCCCCACGTAGTTGGTCGCCCGCGCGCGTAAGCGAGGGGTGGCCCTTCAAAAATTCCTCTGACCGCCCATGCGCGAGAGACCTCTGAGGAACTTTGAAAGAAAATAACTACTTGATAAGTGAATGGGAAAGACCTCTCCCATACAGATACATACAAGCCCAAAGTGTTAGAAACATTCGAAACAACGCAATGGTCTGGTGCGCCGCCGTAACAACGGGTCGCTCGTCCCACGGGCTAACCTGTCTAGGAGACATTGCTCCCCTCCCCGAAGACATCTCGTCCATAAATCTCCACCCCGTCGAAGGGGACGAGGAGGAGGATTAACCCCACTAAGGGAACATATATTTTTGCCCAATCGGAGGAGGAGGATTAACCCCAACGAGCAATGCTTTGCCGGGAACGATCTCATTGTTCAAGTGTGAGCGCCCCCCACATGGGAAGGAGCGGCTCAAAGAGATGGGACGACCATGCTTGTTGGGCGACCCAAGATGTTGGACGACCTAAAGAGCATGGGCGATCCAAAGGTATTAGACGATCAGAGCATCAAACGTGTAACATGAAAGAGCAAATGAACTTAGAGAAATCAAGCGTGAAGTAGAATACCAAAGCGCGAACGATCAAAGTTTAGATTACAATAAAAGACAGCCCGATCATGACTAGGGGCGACCATGACCACCCTGACCAGGGGCGACCTGACCCTCATGGTCCCTGGAAGATGACCGAGTGAGCGACCCTGACCCCTTCTCGAGCGAGCGTACGAGCGCTCTCCTCTGCTTCTTCCTTCGCCTCCTCTGCAGCATTCTTCGCCAGCCAAGTTCAAGTCTTCAACCTCGCCCTCAAGCTTTGAGACCGACCCCTCAAGCTCTTCAATCTTGTGATCAGCAACCTCCTCGGCCAATTAGACCTCTTCGATCGAGCATTTATGCTGGGACCGTGGGAATTTGTGGGGACGGGGAAAGTTTGGGGGGCGACGACAGCAAGGGGGAGTACTTCCCGCCGTCACCCCGTTCCGTTGTCTTTGTAAATGTTAGATAGGAAATTGAGTACACCGACACTATCTACACAAAATAGAAATATAATAAAATATCTGATTCCTTAATATTTATTTTTTAATAACTAATAAAATCCTCTAAAATATATTTAATATCTATTGGGATATCTCTTTACGTAAATATTGGAAGTAAAATAATTTCACATTACATTTTAACAAAAGATGTATACCCATGCTGGCACGGGTGATACACACAGATATATATATATATATATATATGTATGTATGTATGTATGTATGTATATATATATCTTCCCTGCATTTCATCTTTACTAAATATTGCATTATTTTGAAGTTGTAATATGTATAAATTGTAATATGCTTTGGTTATTCTATTAGCACCAAAGTGCCCATAGAAATTAGTTCAGACTCTTCGGGCAGCCATAAGTCTTATGACTACGACTGGGATGACACAACGTCACTCAGAAATGGTGTTAACTTATTGTTTTGGCACACATTAATAACTGACCATATTAAAAATAGGTCACGTGTGATGGTGAGACTACATTTTCGACGATTGAATATTGGTATTAGTTCAATTTGTTTGAGTAATTCATGAGTGTTGACATTTTTGTTTTCAATTTTCCATGTAGCATTTTCCCAAACAAATTGGAAAAATGATTCTAGGAGAATTGGACACCATCGAGGTTCGCCATCGTGACGTGGATCTTTATTATGATTTTGACATGCATGTTGTCAAGCGATCAAAGGAGGAGAAGTATCTTGCAGAGGATGCATGGCGGGCATTCGTTAGAGACAATGAATTACAAGTTGGGGACGTGCTTGGCTGGAAAATTGAAAGCTACCCAATTCTAATTACCGTACAGTTTGTTACGAAGGCAGAAAAACAGAAGTATGGATATAAATAGCTCGACAATAAAAAAAATACGTATTTTGCATACGCATTCGTCAATTTGCTACTTCTGTTTAGTTTCTGTTCTAAATGACTATTACTACTAATGTCGTATTTTCTCTGGGCTTATATATATGTTTTGTGAAACTTGGAACATGGGTCATGCTATTTTCAAGGAAAACATTTTATTGTTCACTAATATTATTGGCGATAGCATGCAGTCCCTTGTAGATGGTTCTATGATACTGTTTTGGACAACAACCATAACTCATCATATGAAAAATAGGTCGGGTGTCATGGTGATCAAATCTTTATTTCCTTTAGTCATCCACGCCTATATTTATAGAAATTTAATAATAATAAAAAATATACGGTTATTATATACGCAGAGAAATCTAGCCAATCCCGCACACGGGTCATAGGGCTAGTTATTATGAAAAGTGGGAAGATGTGATAGGGAGCCATATCAAAAATCAATGGACAGGAAAGCAGGTTAGCAAGAATCCAGGAGCAAAGAGGAGATGGAAGTGTGTGTATGTGGCGCACAGGCAGAGTGAGAGAGCGAGTAAATCGGCAAAGAGATGATGGGATTTGTAGCAGCACCATCTGGTAGCTCATGCTTCCTCCACTCTCCCCTACTATACCCTTTTCCTTTTTCTTCTTCTTCTTCTTCTTCTTCTTCTTCTTCTTCTTCGAGACACCGAAGAAGGGCTCCTCCTATAGTCTCTTGCTCCCGCCACCACCACGATCCAATATGCAACAAAAGGTCTTTTCTCTTATTCGGCGTCGCTCTTCTTCCATTTCTTCCTTTCAAAACTGCCTCAGCTCTTGACGGATCCTTAATAACCCCAAGTAAGTTTCATATCTACTTTCAAATTACTCTCATTGTTTTCCAATAATTCATCTCTTGTTACCGCACTCCGATTTGTTGTTTATGGACCAATTAAATTCATTATTATGACAATTTCATTTTTTTTGGGGGATACATGAGTGTTTTGGTTAGGATAATAAAATGTAAATAATCATGTAATTAAGTAACAAGATATATACAATCTCTATGACATTCGTTTTCTTACTCCAATTTTTGAATGAAACTTCCGAAGCAACAGAGAGATGAGATCTAAATAGGACACTTAATTTGGAGGGGTGAAATAGCAAGTAGTAACAAATCTAACTAACTAGTACTCTTTTCTTTTGGTGGAATGACTTAACACTCGACTGATACTCTGTCATTATGGGCTGTGTGGACAAACAACTCAATTAAGTGCTTATAGCATAAGGTCGTATAAATGCTTATGTATAAGCTATTTCTATTGTTGTGTATGACTCATATTCCTGAAAGGTGGACAGATGCTCGAGCAAAGCGAAATCTATCTGTCAAGGTTACCGTGAGTTGGGGGGAGGGACCTACGCTACGGCGGATGGTTATTTGCAGGGGCGGATCTTCGTGGCTCCCCAAGTTCTTTTGGTTTTTTTTAGTTGACATATGCCATATTTTAGTACTGGCAGTGAGTTATATATATATTTTTCTTAACATAGGTATGTAAAGTTCATGTAGTGGTGCTGGGGTACGACCTCTCTTTGCTGGTCATAGGTCTACAGATAGAATCCTAACTTGGCCTTCTTAGTTGTTGGATGTCCATTTATCTTTTGGGCAAAAAAAAAAACAGCTAAATAAGAGAGTTTAACTCAAATACTAGGCCTAAAACATTGAATCAACGAGTGTATCATACTAATTTGGTGAAAAAATTGCATGCTTATATTACTTATTGATTTGGCCCCCTCATGAGTCAAGTTTCGCCACCCGTTATTTGTGTCATTTGTATCACAGTATGAAACACTTATATTGTAACCCTATTTCGGTGATTCATCAATAATAAGAACAACCGCTCTAGCTCCCACGGACGTAGGCACCACTTGCTGAACATCGTTAACATTTTGTGTGTTCGTCTTCATTACGTTTTATTTCTTTCTTTTAGAATCCAGTTACGCTGTTAAAGCATCTATTATAAAAGGCAAAATAAAGTCAAACTGTTTTCATATAAACTATAAGTTGTTTTTATAAGCTCTCTCAAATAGTCTTTTGATCAATAGAAAATTTTGAAAAGAAAAGAGAAGTTTATTAAATACGTACCCAATGCATGTGTGTATCAAAAGGGTAGAAGAATTATTCAGGAGTACTGTACCATCATAGTTTGCATGTCTCAGGAGCCAAAATCCAAATATTTTCGATTGAATGCAATGCATTAGTTTCAGAATTTCACGTGCAATTTACAAAAGAAAGATATAGCTGATCAAAAGGTTATGTTTGATTACAAATTGGGCAGAAAAGTTTTCAGTTGCCATTTTTTCTTTCTGTTTGGCAGAAAGTATAATATGGAAATGAGAATTTTCTCCGGGCGTATTATTTCTTGCCATGTGATGTTTTCCAAATATGGAATAAAAGTTCTGGTTCAAATTGACTCCCTCAAAATATAGAATAAAAGTTTTCACCTTCTTTCCCTCTTTAAAACTAGTCGGATGATAGGTTCAAAACTTGCTTTCCTACCAATGCAAAAGTAGTATGCTTTTTAGAGCTCTGTAAATATGTCAAATGGAGTTCAGGACCAATCATGTATGTTCATACACATTTTGGTCCTTCCGTTATCAGTTCTTTTTATTACTTATGGATGTCTTGTGAGGTCTGCCCTCTACTCCCTGGGAAAAAAATGAATCTTAGGCACCCCAGGTATTTTGCTGCAATTTATTGTCCATGTCTTTGTCTTATGTTTGGGATGTGAGGACTGTGATTTGTTAATTTTTAACTGTTTGGTAAAGCATTACAGAATTCTTTTTTATAAATGTGTAATTATTCATTCTCTTTTCAGAAGAAAGTGAGGTGAAGATACCAGAGGATAATCAGCAAGCTGAGGTTTGTTTGCTGTTAGGTTCTGATACAAATGTTGAATATTAAATTTTTGGCTATTGTTTTTGTCCTTTAGATATTTATGTATTCTAAACTATAAAGCTTCTAATGGACAGACAGCATCTGAAATGGAAAAACCATCAACTTCCTTTGTGTCTCTTCTGAATGGAATTGGAATAGTGTCTTCTGGTCTGTTGGGTGCTCTCTATGCTCTCGCTCAGAAAGAAAAGACCGCTGCTGTTGCGACAATAGAAACAGTAAGCTTCTATAAACTTGAGGATTCTCGAAAACTGATAAGACATGTATTGGTGTTTGAGGAATGTCTGTCTTCTACATAACTCATGTGGGAAAGAAAGGGAAATGAGAAAGCATTCTCCTCTTTCTTGTATTTCTAAAGGAACGCCAATGATTGGTCTCTTTTCATCTAATTTAATTTTAAATGATTCATTTTTCTTTTTCTTTCAAAAATATAAGCCTTTATTTATTAGGGATGTAAGCCATATATTTTACTGGTCAATGTGAACAGATGTGCAACAAATTGAAGGAAAAAGAAGGGATGATTGCTTCCTTGAAAAAGAACTATGAATCGAAGTTATTGAATGAGCAGGAGGAACAAGCCAAGCTACTTGGGAAGGAAAAGGAAGAGCAGAAAGCATTGATAAACCAACTAAATTCGGCAAAAAGTACAGTCACCGCCTTGGGACAAGAGCTAAAAAGTGAGAAAAAATTGATTGGGGAGCTGAAACTTCAAATTGACAGACTTGAAACTGAGCTTTCAAAGACTGATTCGGATAAGAAGGATCTTGAAGTTAATTTGAAAGAAAAGGTAGAATCAATTGAAAGTTTACAAAAAAGAATCAATCTACTGAGTGAAGACCTCAAAGACAAAGAACTTGTTGTTCAGAGTCTAAATTCATCCCTTGCCGAAAAGGAGTTGGAATTGAGGAATTTGAATTCTGCCTATGAGCAAACGAAGGATGAATTATCCAATGCTCATTTGCAGATTCAAGGGTTGAAAGATGAAATACTGAAAAGCCAAAAGGAACTAGAAAGAAAAGATTCCTTGGTGGATGAACTAAACTCAAGAATAGGCTCCTTAACTCTTGAGAAAGATAATTTTAGGAGTAAATATGATGTCATAGAAAAGGATTACAGTGACCTAAAGCTGACTTCTGAAAACAAGGCTACTTTGGATGCTAAGGTTATAAGAGAAAAAGATGACAAACTTCATCAGCTAAAGAATAGATTTGAACTCTCCCTAGATGAAGCAAGAAAAAACCAAGCCATCATTGCTGGTTTAACCGAAGAACGAGAAGGCTTAAAGAAGTCTCTAGAGAATGAATCTACGAAAGTGAATGATTTGAAGTTTGAACTCCAAGTAACCCAGGAGAATCTTGAAAACTCAAGAAACGAGTCTGCTGAACTGGAAAAACATCTAAATAAGTCAAACGAATTGCGCAAAGAGCTTGAGCTTCAGATCTCTAAGCTTTCATCCGAGCTCGTTGAAGTTAAGGAGTCGCTACAGAGTAGACTTGATGATGCAAAACTCGAGGCAGAAAAACTAGTCAATGAGCTTATCACAGTAAAGGAACATTTGAAGACAGCAGAAGCAGAGCTGCAAGTTAAATCCTACGAGCTAACGGCTGCACTTGAAAACCGTGATAGTCTACAAATAGAATTAACTGACATCTACAAAAAGGCTGAAGCTAAAGCAAATGATTTGAAGGAAGAAAAACAGTTAGTTGCTTCATTGAAGAAAGATCTAGAAGCCTTGGAGAAGCAAGTCTTGAAGGACAAGGAGGCTCGGAGATCTCTTGAAACGGACCTGGAGGAGGCTACAAAATCACTTGATGAAATGAATCGAAATTCGTTGATCCTTTCTACTGAACTAGAGGGGGCTAGATCTCTCATATCTAGCCTTGAAAATGAGAAAGAGGTTATTTCTGAGTCCCTTAAAGAACAAAGAAATGCGAGCAAAGAGGCTAAAGAAAACATTGAAGATGCTCATAACCTCATCACAAGACTTGGCAAAGAGAGAGAGAATTTGGAGAGTAGAGGGAAGAAATTGGAGGAGGAATTGGCTTCTGCCAAGGGTGAAATATTGCGCTTGAGAAGTCAGATAAGTTCTTCAAAAGTTGCTGTTAATAATGAGCAGGTTCAGAAAGATGAAGGTGAAACCAAGGTCCCTGTAACCGCACGGAAGACTGTTCGAAGAAGAAAGACTAACCCTTCGTAACTGAGAAAATTGAGAGCTGATTAAGGGAATGATGTTCTCATTCTGTGATAAATTACTTTGAAGGAGATTGATATTGCACATTATTCATTTTGGATAAGTTTCCATGTTGCAATAGTATTGTACAAATGAAATAACACAGTAGGATTTACTGAGCTAAGCTTTTAAGAGTTTTGATTTCTAATCATTTTTTTATATTAATCCTAAACAAAATGAGAACACTAGATAGTTTTTGACATTGAACAGTGGTTGGTGCTTTTTCTTGTCTATCAAGAAAATCAACATAACAACCCATTTTTCTGATACCCAAAGTTTTGTTTGTTTGTGTTTGTTTGCATTGCTCACATGCCATTCTAAATATTCAGTTTAATATGTCAAATGATCATTAATTGGACAATGCGTTAAAGTCCTGTTATCCGGCAGATATGTTAAAAGATATTGATTACAGTGAAAGAAATTAGTTTACTAAAAGGCAAAAAGTTATCTACATTGAACATAGTTTGCTAAGTTTGGATTTTTTTTTGACTATGTTTTTATGTATACGGAAACTAACCTAAACAAAAATACTAGTCAACCACGGCTTTATCCTCCAGCTTGATAAGACTTCACAAATAAGTAATCTTGAATGGGCAAAAAAGTCACTCAGCTTTGGAAAATGGAATAAATGTGCCAATTGACTAGCCAACTATAGCTTTAGTATGGATACTACAAGTTCACAAGTCTTTGACGATCTTCCAGGGAGCTACAATATCTCTGATTTGATCATTTTTCCAAGACTTTTTACCAAGGATTATTAAGGTAGATTTTAATTTTATTGTTGGACTTTGCCTCTCTATAGACCAAACAAAGTAACATTTAGTTTGGAATAAACAAATATTCCAAAGGACGACATAAAATTAGTAGAAGATAGTATGGCATAAAAAAAATAAGTTGATGATACTCCTTCCGTTTATATTATTTGCTGTTTAAGATTGTGGCACGCCCTTAACGGTCTGTTTGGTCCAACGGAAGGATGAAAGGGAAAAGGAGGGAATGGGAGATATTTTAATGGAAGAGAAGTGTGAAATACATTTTTCACCTTTGTAATATTTAATTTCACATTAAATTTAAAAAAATAATAAGTCCAAATTTTAAATAGTTTTTCTCTCCTTTCCAAATTCCTCCATTTTTGAGAAAATTACAATTGGCTCGAGAGGAATTTTGCTCCACTCTTTCTCCTCTACAGTCTACAAAAAATTTGAACAAAACAACTTAAATTTAAAAAATAATACTTTTCTTTCCTCCCCTTCATTCTCTTCCAACCAAACAAAATCTTAAGAAAAATAACTACTACTATAAATTTTATAAAAAGTGTAGCATAATATATATTATACAATTTTACCATTTATCTCCCAACTAAAATAAATTTTTTATCTTTATAATTTTTCTCTAGGAAACAAAGAGTCTCCAAAATCTTACTAAAAAGAAACATTAAATAAAAAACAATGGGAAGACAAGAATTAAAACCCATGACAAAAAATAAAAAATAATAGTATAAAAGAAATCTAGCATATCTATAGTTACATTTTCTTTTTCTTTCACGGTTTATATTTTTGAACTTTAGATATGACTAATGTGAAGTTAGAATTAATTTTATCAAGATTATCAAAGATTTTTAGGTTATTATTTTTAATGTCTGCCCAATACTTTTGTAAAATCTTTAAGTCAATTTTCACACTGTTGAAAAAGATTACATTATTTAAATCCTTTTCGAGGGAGTCCAAAAAAGAAACAACTTTATCCATTTCTTTAGTATAGACATTTTCTTAAGAGATCCTCAGCTTAAATGAGATTCTTTATTTTCTTAAGAACTATTTCAAAAGCATTCCCAATACATACCCACTATACCTTCCACTCGAATAACAAGAGCCTCAATATTTTCTACTTCCACCACCAACTTTGACGACTAGGCAAGATCCTTCTAAGTCAATCCTTCATCAACATCTGATAAGTTGCCACTGCACTAACTGAATGACATAGTAATATATTTAAACAAATAAACCTTCATACAATTTTTTAACCTTTATCCTAATTTGTGTCCTTCTTAGAGATATACTTAGAACTTAGAAACAATTTTAGGCTTAACTCTTGAACTTGTTGCTCTTTAGTTCATTTCACACCTGACTGCACCGGATTTTTACTGTTGCCACATGTATGGCCAATATTATTCTTAATGTAACAAAATTTCACAATAAAGAATAACATAATTGGAAAAAATATTTTATTTAATAAAAATGTTAAACTACAATATACAAATTATACAAATTTTTGTAATTCTATTTGTAAGTGCTAAAGAGCTTGAAGGTTACCCTAAAATTTTTGTAACCAAACAATTATACAAAGTGATCTTGTTAAGTGGTAGAACAAAGGAATTGCTCGCATCCTAGAGCACACCGCATATGGTTGAATATGGGGTGGTGCCTCAAGCAGGTTTGGACACTTTTTCATACAGGTTGGCGCACTTTTTGCTACGTTGAAGGGATCCGTTTACTACACTGATAATCTTACTCTGCACATCTTGGGTTTTTAGTTCCAATCCTAGACGTTTCCTTAAATTTTATTGAGTTCTAAAATCCAGGAGGTACATTCTTGGAGAAGTTGGAATTTCTGACGAGAAGCTATGTTCAAGAAAATCTGCATATTTGAGCGAAAATTGCTTGCATCTTCCTTGCACCTAAATGAACCCGCACATGCACATTGCTCTGCCAAATGTGCAGCTTTCACCTGATTGCACCTGAGACATACCAGATCTTGCAGATGGTATAGCCGCTGCCTTTGCCGTACAATTTGAAGAAGAGCATTCTCCATCACTTCACGGTCATAAGGTTGGCCACACTGAGGTACGGCACAACACCATTCCTGAGTCAATAGAGCTGGGTCACGGCACAAGTCCAAGTCTCTACAGTCATTACAATAGCTGTCCCCAACAAAGAAAACAAATATGTGATTATGGGAAGGTTAACGCATTTCTTGTTTTGGAACATGAATAACATTGTTGCATCCAAAACCAAAAAAGCAATCGAATTTCAACAGTAAAAATTGGACCAAAGATAAAATAATCAAAGTTAATGATTGGTCAATTCGGCAGAAGGTTGCAAATTCCAACGCACAGAAGAAATATTACATAACACCTCAGTTCCATTTTTGTTTTTGAGGTAATTTTACACAAATTAAGGAAACCAACACATTTGTTCTTAAAAAACGATGAATAAAAGAAACATAGGAAGTACAATACAAACGAACCACAGACTGATGAAGCTACATGCAATTGCATGAGTTGTGAGAAAAGCTGCAACCTTCAGCTTTATTTAATTTCAAATTGATTATCTTACCAGTGATCCGGCACCCTTCGTAAAAAAGAAATTTACACACAAACCACAAACCTTGGCCCTAAAGGTAATTCATAACATTCCCCAATCTAATAAGAGACCATGGTTTTCACAAAAACAAAACAGAGCCTATAGACACTCAGAGACAGTCCTAGTCAACTCGACCAAGAAATCTTTTGCCTTTCATGGATGATAAATATTAGGCAAAACTACTCCCGAGGTCCCTTAACTTATTTTTTGGTATCAAATCAGTCCCTTAACTTTTTTTTGTAACGACTTAGTCCCTTAACTTTTAAAAAGACAGCAACGTAGTCCCATTTAACGTTTTTTGGTTAACTCCGTTTAACAGTCACCGATGTGGGTATTTCACTGCTTAGGTGGTATGCCAGATGAATGGGGGTGCTTATGTGGCTTATTCCAGCTTGGATTTTTTATTTAAAAATTAGTTTTTTTTAGTCAAAATAATGTTTTGCTGATTAATTTTACCTTAATTTTAATTAAAAATTTAACAAAAAACTTTGGTTCATCGTTGCAAATCGAAATCCAAAAATTCCAAATCCCAAATCCATGAAACCCTACATCGAAATCTAGAAATCTCAAATCCCAAATCGGAATCCAGTTCATCATTGCTGTAAAACGAAGACAAAATCCCAAATCGTGTCCGAGTTCATTGTTGCTGTAAAACGAAGACGAAATCCCAAATCGAAATCCAGAAATTTCAAATCGTGGCCACTAATCGTGTCCCAGTTCTGCATTTCGATATCAATAACAACAATTTCAATTTGGGATTTTTGCAATTCGGTTTCATATGTTGTTTTGGGTTTCGGTTTGAGTTGTTGTTCTAGTTTCGATTTCGTTTGCTGTTCTGGGTTTCGATTTCAATTGCATTTTTGGGTTTTGTTGATGTTCTTCTTCGTTGAAGCCATCAATGATGAATAGAGATGAAGAAACTATGAAGATGATGAATAGAAGATTTGAAGATAATGAAGAGCCCAAATTTACCTCTGGAAATGTGAAGATGTTGTTCTTCTGCATTGCTTCTCTTCTTCGTTGCTTTACTTCTTCGTTGAACCCCTTCAATTTTATTAACCTACGTGGCATTCCTAGTCACTAGTCTAATACCCACATCAGTGACTGTTAAACGGAGTTAACCAAAAAACGTTAAATGGGACTACGTTGTTGTCTTCTTAAAAGTTAAGGGACTAAGTCGTTACAAAAAAAAGTTAAGGGACTGATTTGATACCAAAAAATAAGTTAAGGGACCTCGGGAGTAGTTTTGCCTAAATATTAACTCCTAATGCTATTGCTATTCAGAAAATGGTATAAAACTATAGCATTTATTATACAATGGATAATAAAAACCTATAATAATTCACCTGCAAAAGACATTGGATAAGATGAAGGAATGACAAGGATCACGAAACACAGCTTCTGGAGCAAACTCCTTGACACGAACAAACTTCAACAAATTTTTTCTCATAACCTGCCAAGTGATGGACACCATGAGAACTATCATTTGCACAACAAATTATTCTATATTTTTCTCATATTCAGCTTTCTCGATATCCTAATCAACACGTCTTAATCTCTTATAATTTTTTATTTGGGGTAAAATCTCTTCTTCATATTCAAAACAGAAGTATGCAATCAGTAGTGTGCAGTACTTTACTTATATGTAGCACGTTACTATTATCTATGATCAACAACAACGAAAAAAAAAATAACAGTGTTTTAGATTTTTTACCCTTTGAAACGGACTTGTCAACTGGAAAAACAAGTAACTATCAATAACCCAAATAGAATCATCTCTTCAATACTGAAAACTACATACATTTAACAAACAAATAGACATAATAATTTTGTAGATTGCAGTATCTATTTTATTATCTTATTTAGGGTTTTAATATAGTGAATAGGGTTTTCAATATGCAAAGATTTTATTGTTAATAGTAATCAGGGATTTTATTCTAATTTTGGATATCGTATTCTAGCTTAGAATAGGATTAGTTATTAGCTTTTCTGCCTTTATTGGGGTCTATAAATAGGATTCAGGGTCAACTTTTAGATACTTCTGAAGATTATATAATATACAACATTTTCCCAAGAAAATATGTAAGTTTGAGCTTGATAACTCCACACCTAAAGCAGTTTTTGAGAAGTGTCCTGCCCAGAAGAGTAATTTTAGATTACTTGTTCTACATAAAATAGTAGTTGTTAAGTAATGCCATCACAATTTGGGAAAACAAGTGTTACCAAAACATCATGCTGCACACTTTGGTCGAGGACCAGGACAGCACAGACATGCTTGATAAACTCCAAGGCTGCATCCCCTCTATGGAGATCACCCATAAGTTGAGGAATGTCAGATGATATGCCATGGTCGATTTCTGATTTGCCCATCCCCTTCATATGAAGGACAATATCACCAACAATTCCAAAAAGTTTGGCAGTGAAGTAAGAGCTAATCTGTACAGTATAAAGAAAAGTGTAAGAATTGATTAATATTTCGAATCAGGAAACAATGTCACTTCACTTTCTTATGCTGCCATTGCTATACCTGCCCTTTGATATATTCTGTTATTTCTGATTCGAAAGCCTCTGCAGCTCCAATATTAATTGATGGGGTGCAGGAGTCTCCACTCTGCAACGAAGCCCTGATTGCTGCTTGTTTTTGTGCATAATTCCAAGGATTATACATGAATTGAGAAACGATTAAAACAAAATGGTCCTGTCAAAAGCCAAGATATTATTAAAAACTCAGTAGTGAAGAGTGCATTAGTGCCTGTATTAAATGAATAACTTTTGGAATCTATTGAATCCCTGCAGTGTAAATACACAATTTGGTCCTTAAAATTGTAGGACAGTATCAACCTTGTCCTCACGTTACCAATGTTGATACTTGGAAATTTGGAATTACAAAACATTAATTAGGATTGTCCCTCTGTTTGGTATTTGCTAGAGACTATACCGACATTAAATTGGTAATGTCAAAGATGCATTTAATACTAAGTGAATAATGTCAAAGATGAATTTGCTAATAAATCTAGACATTGGGATGGACCTAATTAACGTTTTCCAATTTTAGAGATTATTTTGGAATATTGATAATGGGGACTAAGTTGATACAGTCCTATAATTTCAGGGACCAAATTAGATATTTACTGATTCCTTGCAATTAGTACTACTACTTTATTCAAGCTAAAATCATACTAGGTAACTCACTTGGATTTTTCGGGGCAAGTATTCGGCAACATTCCAGCTTGATATAATGTCAACTTGAGACTCGTCAATAATGGCTTCATCAGATTTTGCTCGTATTCCACCGTAGTTATACTACACAACAAAAAAAACAATAATTAGGAAATATATCACTAAGTGCTACTTTAGAGTAAATAATGAAAGCTTAAATGATCCCAGGACTGCAAAATTATACCCACTTCAAATAGCCTAAAGAAACTACATCAAATTTTCATAGGAGTACGTCATAAAATATTGATGTCCACAATTAATTTTATGCATTCATGACATCAAGAGGCATTTAATATAAAGCAGAAGATCCTGACTAGAAGCATATGCAGAAAAGGAGAAAAAAAAAAAGATTTATGACCAGTACAAGCACAAGCAATAGTATATACTGCAACATTACCAAATATTATACTAGTGTCATCAGTCGAGAAGAATTCCTTTCTCTTTCTTAATGAAAGATCAGTGAAGAAAGAAACTCATACACAATACACACTTTGGCATCATTTTCCAAACCTTAACAATAAAGCAGATATTTCACAAAATATCAACATTATATATTGAATCGAAGACTCTGTCAGAAGTTACATTATAAGAAAAATTATTTGATTCCTTCACATTACTGAATTTCATGGTTCAATTATATTTTTACCATTGATCAGTCTAGCTTCAAGTGATGTGGTAAAAAAAGTACCTAGCAGAAAAGATGGTGGAATCTAGTCTTTAGGTGGTTTGGCATGTATGGAGGAGACCTGTAAATTCTGTAGTAAGGATACTAGATGAAGTGGAGGGAAGCTTTATTGCTAAGGAAGGCTCGGAGCAACTATAAAGGAAACTATTCAGAAAGATCTAGAGGTCAATAGTTTGAGTATAGACATGAATTATGACCGAACATTATGGTGTCGTTTAATCGATGTAGTCGATCCCACTTAGTGAGGTAAGGCTTGGTCGTTGTTATTATTGTTGTTGTCCCGATATATCCCCAGCCATCCAGAATTATAGTTATAAAATGTGCCTGGTAAACCTGTTCTAATTTTTAATTTTTGTTGACAACAAACAAGTCTCCAGGTCATTAACAATTGCTTTAGAAATAATTTTAAGAACCTAAATGTTATCTAGCAACAAACCACCAACACATGGATAAACAAACCAACGACAAAATCATGATGCTCAAACCTGGTCCATGAATAGCAACGAGCACCAGAACTGCTGCGGTTCAAGCTCAATCCATTCAAATAGATCTCTATAAAATAGGCAGTACAAAGAATTCAGAGAGTAAGATGCATTAGTTTAAAGTCAATTAAATATGAATTTGATAAAAAGAAAGAAAAAGGCTCAATAATTTATTGCTTTTACAAGACAGACCTAGATTGTATAGTTTTTAGCAAACTATCACAGTAAGCTTTGGCCGTAGACAAATCATATTTCCCTGTGTCAATAATAATCTTTGAGAAGTTTGCAAATACAACCCTTGCACCCAACTTGCGGAACTCAGCCAACAACAATGCAAAGACCTTTTGCATGACCTATAAATATCAATGCAATCAAAAGATATGAGACACTAACTCAAATATATAAAACACAATTCAATTAACAAAACAGGACCAACAGGCTAAAACCCAAAATAAAGGAAACCCAGTGGAGAAGTAAGAAAAGGTTGTACCAACCCGGAGACTAATCCAGTTCACTGAAACCGTTGGGTTTACTTTATCAAATTAACTAGTGCATTTTGGAAAGATAATGAAAAAAAAAACTATGATAAAGAAGCGGGAAAATAACAAATGAATTTCCTTACAAGCATCACCGGGTTTTTCAATGTATAACTGTTTACCTTGTGGAGTAGCTGGTGAAGAGCTGGATCATGAAGTTTTGATTGAGGGCTGCAAGGTGAAAAGCAATTGAGTAATCATATGAATAAGAAAGAAGAAGATGGTAAAAAAATGAATACAGTAAAAACCTGCAAAGCCATCTATATAGATGTTGCAACATTGCATCAGCTAAAACATTTCCAGAGGTAACTGCATCTGCAAGGCACCGCTGGATCAACCGTTTTAGGACTTGAAAGGCATGTGCACATGAAGTAGACTCATCAAAGCCATTCTGATCATTGATGGAAAATGCTTCAGGATCGATTTGATTATCAAATCCTAACAAAGCACCTCCTTCCATTTCATTAACTTGGTCGCACTTCACAAGAGCATCTACAGCCAGGTGTTGTATCTGCAAATAAATAATATAATTAATAAATAAAATAAATAAAATCCCCATTAAGCTACAAAAGTGACTTAATTGGTGAAAGTAATTTCAGATTATCAAACCTTTAGCTCCACAGTAACTTTTCTATAAGCCCCAGCACAAGTTAGAACAGGTTGGTGGACCTATTTTTTCAAATAACACGGCAGTCAATTTCAAAGTACAATACAGGAGCATGTTAAATCATCGTACACTTAATAATTTTTTTAAGCCCAGTGCACAAGGCTCCCACCAAGTGGAGGCTGGGGAGGGTATATGTACACATCCTTATCCCCGCAAGAGGAGAGGCTGTTTCCAGGAATATTATTCCCAGTTCATACTTTTAGCACAGTTTAGCCCCATGTATTACAAATCTGTAAACCTTGTGAATAACCAGTGTTTCAAATCTGATACGGAGAGTGGATAATTAATTGATTACCAAATTGTATCAAGAATTAGTGGATGTCCCGTCATGGAATAACAGCTTTTATCAAAATAAGAATAATTTAACTGTGATCATGTTATAGAAACTAGTTATGCCATCATAAAAAATGAAAATCTAGAGTGGTAATTCTATTACACATTGGCATTACTTAAAAGATAGTTGTTTTTAACAAATAACACAACAGCTGTCAGAGGCATCTAGAAATAATTTAATTTCATAATAATAATAATAATAATAATGGCAAATGACATTAATAACTTATGCCGAACAATAAATGTCTGCCAAAGTGAAAAGAACATTGAAGGCCTGCCAAAAATTGGGTTGTTAAAAATTCAAATATATGCCGGACCTCGTCAAGAAAACAGTTCTCTTCACCATTAATGCCACCCAAATCTGGAAGACCGTCATCAGATAACCAAAGCACCTGAATGAAGGAAAATCACATTAAGCCACAAATCGGATTGTAATGAATTTTCATTTTGTTCCAGTTTGAGTAAGGGTTTAAAACAATACAAACAAAAACAGGGCGGAAAGTTCAGTTGTTATTTGTTAATACAACTTGGAAAAGAAACAAGAACCTGTTGTTTATCACGCAATGCTCTTGAGAAGAAGGTATCCGCTGTAAATATAAGCCAGTCAAGTTCAAAATTCCCCAGTGGTACCTGCAAAAGAAATTGAAATGCGTTTGGTTGAAACTGATGAAAATTTACACCGTGTTGGGTAGTGCAGAGCGCAGTTCCTCAAAAATATAGGAAAGCAAAGGAGGAAAACACATTTTCATAGAACTTTTCCATCCTTTTGGATAGCCATTTATCAAGAAATAAAAGAAAAGAAAAAATTGTGGACCCCAAAGTAAACTCCAATCCTCCCGATTTGGGAAGAAACAAAGCAAAGTTCAGAATAATTAAAACGCCTGTAATGCCCTTCAAATAATGCACAGCATTTCCTTTGCACTGATTTTGGTAAATTTTCGTTTGTACTCTTTAGTGTGAACATAATTGTTTTCAACTTTATTTTTGTTTTTGTGCTGCATTTTTCATTAGCATTTGTTTATAAATATATCAATTGTTTTTCTTTTGCCTGAACATTTTTTCTTTTTATAACCTTTTGGATGTAAATAAAATTATTTTTTAATCTTTACATATTTTATTTTATTTATCCGCATAAAAATAATTAAACTATATTAATATTCTTAAATTATTTTTGATTTTTCTGAAATACATTTTCTTTTATGTTTGTTATCTTCATTGTTTTATGAAATATTTTTAAATATTATTAATATTAAGTTCTCGCTAAATAACTTTTTTCTCTTTTTGCATTGGTAAGACCATATTTTACAATTTTGTTATCTATTCTCTTCATCAACTCAATTTTACTTACGGTCCGGCCCCCCCCCCCCCCCCCCCCTCTTTTCCTTTCTCCTTTTCCTCTATTTTTCCTTCCTTAAACAAACAAACAATTAATGTTACTATTTGATGATTATATATATATATATATATGAGTAGGGTTCAAGTTACTCAAAGAGTAACTTTTATAGAGTTACTCCACAACCTATCCAAATCAACGGTTAGGATGTGGAGTAACTTGAAACCTAATATATATATATATATATATATATATATATATATATATAATCCACACTTACATAAAAAGGAATCTCCAAAACTTGAAGATAAGAAAGATCTCTGCAATTAATATATGGAACCCAAACCATATCACAAAAAAGTTAAAGACATAAAGTGCTTACATGGGCATATCTCGATAGAGCAATTCTTTTATTTAGCCACTGGACTGATGCAGCACAACGTTGCATTCCAATTTTAGCAGCAACTTGTTGCCATCCGAGAATCTAAAAAGAGCCAAATTGAGTATATTAAAAAGCATAAATAGATATTTAAGTACAACAAGCTTGATATGGACTAGTAACAGTTTCAGAACTTTTTTACCTGATACTGACTATCACGTGCATTAGAAGGAATACTTAGGCATGGAAAATCATCAAGAGCTTGAATGCCCAATTTTAATAGTTGAACATCTGGGCATTCAATGACAGCAACCATAGGCCCATGATGTTCACTCCTATGACCATGATAATCAGAGGTGAGAAAATCAACTCAATCCAAAGGATGTAAATAGAAAAATCAATGAATTTTAATATTTTAGACTATTCAGTTTCAGAGCTACAAAACTTAGGGAAAAAATAGAGTTGGAAAACCTTAAAATCTTACAAATACAATGGAGACTGAGCATTAAAAATTCAAGCAGTTCTTAATTATTTTGAACATTAATTGATGTGATATGTAGACAGTAGATTCATTCAATGAACTCCCCCATATTTGACGGTGTCAAATATAGAATTTAAAAGTCAAAATCGGGTTCAGAACAGACGCGTTACTAACTTATCTGAAAAGATTCAGAATCTTGCTTTGATGTTTCTTCTGCATCTGTCTGTCCTTTAATTTCACAAGTCTGAATTTTTAATTAGAGGAGTTTTGGATTTGGGTTCATGATTCTGCGGCGAGACTTCAGTTGTAAAGTATATAGGATATTTTCAACAATCAATGAACTTTACAATGAGGAATGGCCTCTACTTAGTAATCATCATACATCTTGCCATTACCATCTAATCAGATATATGTACTCTAATGTAGAAAGACTACAGCAGTACATTAAGGACCCTAGAGAGGAAATGACTGGTATCAGTAACAACAGTAACCTGTTATATAACAACAAAAATAATGTTTTGAAGGGAAATAGAATGAGCTGTTACGGACTATTTGTAACAGAAGATGAAGGAAAAAGTTCGGTGCACTAAGCAGTTAAAGGAATCTATACAAAATAGAAAAGGATAGTCAGAAGTTGCAACTTTGCGAGAAGTAGCATTTCCCTTTTTTAAAATAGAAGCTAAGTTGTACTACTTTCTAGAATGTCCGAACCAGAAACTTTCCATCTTTCAGTTAGCATTATAGCAAACTAAAACATAAACAAAAAGAAAACCTGTGATCATTTATTGCTTTTTGCATTGCTGTTTCGGCATCCATGACATGTGTAACATACTCCACCTGAATGTAGGATGTAATTATGCACATGAACAAGAAAATAGATCTATAAATAAACAATTAAATGAAGATATTTTAGAAGTTAAAAGAACATCCAAAGATAAGATCTACGGCAAAAAAAAAGTATGATGAGAGAAATATTTCAGAGTTACCTTAAAATTAATGCCATTCCTTGGAGGTGGCTCAATAGACAAAGCTCCACAAGCATCACGAAATTGTCTTTCAAGAAATGTTGGTGATAAGTCCTTGTTTTGATAGGGATTAACTACCAAAAAAGTTATTGTTTGCAATGCAGGAAAATATCCAACATATATAGCCCGTAGCTCTGAGATGCTGAAGTTAATAAAAGAATGTTAAATATAAAACAGTTGCTTTCAAAGATATTATGCCACAAGAAAGGCGTGAAATTTATCTTCAAAGCAAAATGCAATTCTCTGTTTTTTACCCAAAAAAGAGTGACCGAAATAGGGATGTTATCAAAGACACCAACACCACATTAGGCACATCCCTCAGAAACATGAACGGACAACCCCTGCCAAAAAATCCTCGATCCCTCTTCCTCTTTTCTTTCACTTATAATGTAAATTCACTCTTTCTCCCACAGCCCCAAGTACTATGTTTCCGTTCTTTTTTTTCATCCTGCCTCACTGTAAATACCTAGTTTATGCGTATGTAATTTTCTAAAAATATATACCATAAAATAAACTACATATTTATGGTCCGGGGACTTTTTCCGTAAACAAGCATAATTAATGTGTACTTTACAGTGTGTGTGTGTGTGTGTATATATATATATATGAAGTTTACTGTATATACTTTTTAAAAAAGATATAGTGGAAACTACACACTTATGGTTTATATTTTTTAAAAAAAAAAAAAAAAAAGACAGCGTAAATATGTAGCTTAAGATTTATACTTTTTAAAAAACAAATCGTAAATTGCCTATTTATGATACCTATTTATAAATAAAAAATATATGGTGAATATGAAGTTTACGTTATGTATTAAAAAAGAAAATATCATAAGTTGTCTATTTAAATTATCTATTTTATAAATAAAAAAATATATACTTAATGTAAACAGGATAATTATGGGATTGTTTTTAAAAAATAGGGTTAAATATGTTTTTGGTCCCTATAAATATAGCGAGTTTTGTTTCTAGTCCCTATAAAAAATTTTGGGCACTTTTGGTCCCCACATTATTTTCCGTTTGCACTTTTAGTCCCTGCGGTTAGTTTTTACTAACAGAGGTGACATGGCGCTGCTTATGTGTCAATTTTTAATATACTGGCAGGCAGCTCTCATGCCATGTCATTAGCTTCTTGCCACATAAGCTACATGCTGGAAAATTAAAACCAAATTAAAAAAATCAGAATTCCTAAAAGCAAATCCCTAATTCCTCTCTCACTCTCACTCTCCCTAATCCCTCTCTCTTTCTCGACTCCATTGAAGAGGAAAAGAAAAGAAGAATAGCAGAGATGTTTAGCATCAGGTTCAGGGATAGGCAGTGACGCGGCGGAAACGGCGTCGAAGCTTGGGTCTGATGATTGTATTGAGTTTTGAGATTCCAGAAATTTGTGGTCTCTGAAGCGGAACTTGCGAGGCGACGATGAAGATTCCATTTGTATGCTTAAAAACTTAATAGTTAATATTGGTGTTCGGTGCTAATATAAGTTATCAAGCAAGAAACCATTATATACATTACATATGTTATATATTTTTGAATTTTGAATAATATAATGAATCAGTTGTTTGAGATGATAAAGCTGGTTTGGTTGTGGTTTGGAGTTGGGAATTTCCGATGGGGATTTGTCGTTACTTCCAGAAGTTCAATGGTTGTAAAATTCAAAACTAGTCCATTGTTAGGTTCGCCGACTGCTGCTTCTGTTTTTTGGTTTTCCTTCTGAGCTCCAATGACGTAGAGAGAGAGAGAGATATTAGGTTTTAGGGATTGTGATTTGATTTTTTTGACAAAAGGGGGATCCTGATTAAATTTTTGTTTTTTTGTTTTTAATTTCCCACCATGCAGCTTATGTGGTGTGCAGCTAATGACATGGCATGAGAGCTGACTGCCAGCGCATTAAAAATTGACACATAAGCAGCGCCATGTCACCTCTGTTAGTGAAAATTAACAGTAGGGACTAAAAGTGCAAACAGAAAATAATGTGGGGACCAAAAATGCCCAAAAAATTTTATAGGGACTAAAAACAAAACTCGCTATATTTATAGGGACCAAAAACATATTTAACCCTAAAAAATATATACCATAAATTACACATTTATAGTATGGTTTTTAGGAATTTTTGGTAGGAGTATTCTAGTCAGTTCATGTCATTGGGGACGTATCTAATGAGTTGTTGAGTGCCTTTAATAAAAGACCGGAAATAATTGAGGGAATATCTCTGTGGACATTAGGCTTCACATACCTGTGGTACAAGTAAAAGAAGGATATAGATCGTTCAAGATAAGCATATTCTGTTGTTGTCTTCATGTGCAATTCACTCAAATTCCATGGCTCTTCTCGGCTACGTTCTTTGGCAGTTTTATCCACCTTACATACACAACCAAGCTGGACTATAGCATTGAACTCCAGTGGCACCTTCGTTTCATATATTCCCTGACATAAAGTTGAATCCTCCTAGTTAAATTCAAAATAACCTAATATATGTATTTGACAAAAATGGATAATAATATGATGTGAACCATGCATATCAATTGCTTATAAACTCAAACGAATGATGGGGCTTAATCGCAACGACAACCCAAGAAACATATATGCTTGAAAGTAACTATTCAGATTTGGAAGAACAACTATTTATGCCAAAAGCATAAAGTTCTTTACGATTGGGAAAAATAGCCCTTTGCATCCATATCAATAGGCTGAAAGAAGTTGAGATTGAAAATGCTGATTCATATTTCATATTAGAAATTTCACATTTACAGCATGAAAAATTCTATTCACCTTCTTATCTAAATGAAGAGAATCTAAGCCGAGATAATTTTAAAATGAAGAATCTTCACTGCCTTGACATGTTCAACAAAAAAAAAGACACGATCTAGTTGAACCATTTGTCTCTGAGGACAACCACACTCATATAAAATAAATGACAAACAATCCAGATGAGATACTCTTAACCTCCCCACCCCAGAAAAAAGAGAATAATATCTTATGATGTCTCACTATCAGTTAGAGAAAATTTGATGGTACATCATAGGTGATAAAAGAAAGAAATTGTCCACAAAGAAAGCAGATACACACACAGATCTCTCTCACTCTCCCTGTAGATGATTAGCAAGTGTGCTGACCTCAACATCAGGATCTGCTAGAAGAGCAGTAACTTGTTTGCTTCCTTTCCTATATTGTGCTTCATTAATTGTGACCTGCAAAATTTCCAATTCAATATTAATACCTTGAATGAGAAAATCTATCTAAAAAGAGGGAAAAGCTATTACACCACCAGTACCTCAATTAGAAAATCTATATAAGAGAGAAAAGTAATAACCCCATTAATACCTCATCCAGGTTATAACTACGTCTTCCATGAGGAAGAATCTTGTTCACACTTCTGCCCAAAAATTCTTTGGCAATTGGTGATTTGATGTAGTTTATGTAGAAGACTCTAGGAACAGAAACAGGAATCTTGAGCATAATCCCATCAACAACAACCCAAGCAAATAATTGGCCAATTTGTGAACCATGAACTAGCTGTATTATCTGAATCACAGGAAGATCAGAATAAGAAAACTTCAAAATCATATCAGTCACAATGTAAGACTGACTATTTGCAAGCATTACCTGCCAATGGCACCGTGTTAGGACTACCTCGGGCCTTCTAAAGTATGAACTTACATTACTTCTTCCCCGATTCATCTTACCACTGATTTGTTCAGGAATGCCATTTAAACCGTCAGATTTCTTTGAACTCTCCAATCTGAGAAAATCAAAGCTCTTCATTAAAACCAAGCAATCATATTAAGGAGCTCAGATATACATAAACTATATTGATGAACACCCATATCTATCATGACAGTCAGATTTTCAACAAGTAAAAAATGTTCAGTGAATATGGCAGAGAATGACGGGCTGGTAACTAGTACTGTTGGTCACACAAACACTCAAGATTGGCTCTTTTGCAGGTTCCGGTGCCTCTTGTAGGAAAATCCACCCTAATTGCGGCAGTCCCAAGCCACCATCTGTGTGGAAACTTTTGTTTGCCTTCATTGCAGCTTCCAGCACCATAGTTGTGATGGCTATGAGGGGTGTTTAGTCCCACATCGTCTAGAGAGATAGCCTAAGTAGTTTTCATAAAGTTTTGGCACTCCTCACTTTAAAAACTAGTTTTGCGGGGATCAGTTAGGTCCTAAGCCGGAAGTCTAAGATTGTATCAAAGCCTATCCTATATACGTTGTTGGGTCATGCGTATCGTCCATGTTCCAAACTCGATGGATCTCGGCAGGAAGAGGTGTGTTGGAAAATCCGCCTTAATTGTGGTCTCCCATAGCCGCAATCACTATAGCAACTTTGAACTAAGTTAATTTCAGCTTCCAGCACTTTAAATGTGGCTATAAGGGGTGTGTTTAGTCCCCCATCGCCTAGAGATATGGTCTAAGTAGTGTTTATAAAGCTTGGACACTCCTCACCTAAACCCAAATTCTAGGACCCCCTTTAAAGAAAATTGTGTAGCCATTAATGATTATCTCATTTTGAATTAGTACGTTCTCAATTCTCAAGATGTACACAAGAAACATCCATCGCACTTACACAGAAGCAAAGTAATTGCCCAATATATGGGAACACAAACTTAATAATCTGGTTAAAAGCCCAGTATGAGCTTATTGAAATTCCATGTGTCCCACATTGTCATGTTTCCTGGGTTGGGTGGATAACAAAAGCATAATGCAGCAAACAAATTTATCTTCAATAAAAGTTTCAGTAGGTGTTAATTTAAAATATCATTTTAGCTCTTTGTTTTAAACAAGTAACAACTCATGATTATCACTCAGGACTTGCTCTTTGAGAATCACTCCAAAGAACCTCCTTGACACCGATGTATAAACTTCAATATTTAGGCAGCAATGAGCACTTTACCTTAGTTTTTTTCTCCTACCAAGCATATCTTTCCACTTTCGTTTCTGTATTTGAAGCCATCCTTGATAATCAACAGTTCTGTCAACATCTTCGCATGATATTTGATTTTGTTGTGATAGTGAAGGTGGCTGATCCATGCTTCTACCATCAATATGCTGTTGGTTTGAATCTATCTGACCATCGCGCTTCGCTGAATGTTGTTCACCGGCAGTTTCATAATGCCGTATAATTGGCCTAGGTCTGCATGTAGAACTCGTGCCCGTGTTTCCAAAGTCCTCCACGTCATTAACAGTCTCATCATCCCGCACAAGGTTGACCCCATTAGAATCATTATGTTTTTTTGAGTTCTTATTCATAGAATTAAAGACATCTACTAATTTCCGTTGGCGAAACTTGTCCTCCTTCTCACGGACCTTCTTATGCAACCAATCAGGATGAACAACCCTAGGGACGGGATTTGCAACCTGCAAGCATTAAACTCTTGTTCAGATAATATTAGAACAAACAAGAATGGACTATTTCAAAACAGCGATACTATATAGTACGAATAGCATTGTAAGAATTGTCAGAAAATAACTATTTAAGGTTGGGCCCTATAACAATACACCCACGCCTTCGACGGATGAAAATTAAATCTACACTATGTTATACTCATCGTATCGTACTTCACAGCTTTGGCCATTTCAAAATGCATAAAGAAAAATTCAATAAACCTTTTGCATTGCAGCAGGGATAGTAACAATTTTTTGAATTGCAGAACTAAGTCGCTGCTTGTAATAGGACCAGTCAATTATGGATCGAATGCCAGCATCTGATGAGACCTTGCACCATTTTCGGACATAGTACTTCATTACTTCTGCAAACATTATGCATCAAATTTTTGATTTAGAATGTAAACACGAATAAAAATTTTATTTATTCCTCAAAAAACAAAAAAATTTACCAGTATCAGTTTCAAATATTGCAACGGGAACAGCACGCTCGCTTACAGATGTCCCCTGCACAGACAATGACTTCTTTAGATGATAGTCTCTAAGAAATAAACAAGCAGATTATATGGATGAATGAAAAAGAAATTATGTGTGATTCAAATTATGCACATATCACACCTTAGGTTCACTTGCTACTATGTACTGACATCGAAGACCTTTATCTTTGACCATTGTATTACCAAGAAAGTCAGCAAGACGTTTAGCAGTGGTAACGGCGCAAGACTTCTGTTCACCATAATCAGCTAAAGACTTGCTCATGGTACTTGACTCTGATATATAATCAATTAACTCACTATCTGCAATATCCTTTCCTTGGTTCTGAGCGGCAGGAAGAATTGATATAACAAGGAAATAATAAATTATCAGGCGTATGACCATCAGTATCCTGAAGAAACTAATTCAAGCAATTTTTTTTTAAAACAGCTAATGCTTCGATTACACTAGACAGTAAACCATGAATCTTTAGCATACATCAAGAAGATCAAGCCAGCGGTTTGCCACTGAAGCGACGGCTGAATAGCATTCTGTTAAGGTTGAGCCATGCAGAAACTTGTCAAAAAGCTCAGCCTGATACAAGAAATGTGTTTCACTTTTAAAAACAACTTCAAATGATAGATAATTCAAGTTTCCAACTAGAACATAATAGCCACTAAAAATGCCCTGAACAATGAACTAAAACTCTGATGTTATGATGGAAATTTTCTGACAATTATATGACGAGGTATAAATAGCAAAGAGGATTTTCTCAAAGTTATCACATGAGCCAATCCTTGTAGTGAAAATAATGACAGTGTTATCACTCCATAACATCAGATGCATCAGGAAGATAGTGAGAGGACCTATCCTTTTCATTATCAAATCTTAATGTATGGATCGGTACTTAAAGACCTTTGTCAAAATACCTGGAAAACTTTGATTAGCTTCAGTTCACCTCTGCGCTTGATCTCAAAACCTTTCAGCTCTGCAAGGGTTCCATCATCATTAAAAACAGCATATCGCTTCTTAATTAAAATTCCCTCCTCCTTGGAAGCAGGAATGATCATTGCCTACATCAAAGCAAATCATGTCATTTAAATATAGTGAAACACGGGAAAATATTTAATCATGAATTGCTGCTCCATTTTACCTTGTATGGCCCATCCACCTCAAATTCAATAGAGCATTCACTATGAGTTGTATAAGTTTTCCTAGCTGGATCTGTGAGTGTCTGTTGGAAAGTTGGAAGTAGAAAGAATGAAGTAACATGTAAAACCAAAGTAACTGCAGACGACATAGTATAAAACAAAGAAGCAGAAGCACTTCATCATATTGTGAATTGAATCATTTACAAACAAAATTACAAGCTCACCTGGTACTGATCATTGGTATTATTTATTGCCACATCAACATTAAGCATAACACAAGGGTATGAGATTGTCAACTTCCTTTTTGAGTCTCTAAAATGCATAAAATATGGGTAAGCATCTTGAGATTTCTAACAACAGCATTTGAAACTGATGAAAATTAGGATAAGAAAATATATTCTTGAAAGAGAGACAGAGTGAAAAGTAAGATGAAGCACAATCATTCTTGTACGCTTACTTGAATAACCTTTTGTAAACAATAAATTCCTTCAATCCATCCATCAAATTGAACATATTCTCATTAGCATATTTTCATTAACATTCATTCATAAATCTTGTTTCCTCTAAAATCTTGTTCAATCCATCCATCAAATTGAACATATTCTCATTAGCATTCATAAATATTGTTTCCTCTAAAATGTCGTTAGCATACTTCCTCTGAGAAATTGCAATAACATCCTTAGATTGTGTCACCTCTATCTCCAAGAAATATTGGAGCCCCCATGAGCCGTTGTCTGAGAGTTGTGACATGTTTATTTTATCAAATCAATACAATTTAAAATCATAGAATTTGGGCTTGGAGCCTAATCCCACAAAACTGCCTTGTAAGGCGGGGACAGACAGAGCCTTATGTCAACTTTCTATTCGATGTGATACAACATAACCAAAACTATCTATTGAACACTATATCAATATTTCCAACAATTTCAAATAGTAACTTTAATTAAACTAAGAAGACACTTTTCAAAATATAACTAAAAATTAACCATTAAGATTACATGCCTATAAACATTCAATTTATCTAAAATTTGGCTTGCAAGAGATAAAATCATGAGACTTAACAGTTGAGTTGATGAAATATAATTTTTCTACTTAACTAATATATATTAGCAAGATCCATTGAGGCATGTGTGTCAAAATGTACATACTTTCACACCTTCAATAACATCTTTGTGAATTGCAAATTAAACAAATCCAACCGTTGAATCATATTACATTGCTTTGATGATCAAGTTTTACAAAATATCAAACAACTTAGATATTAATAAGTAATTTAATAGCAAAAATTTATTTGTATTTTAAATAATAAACTGTACGTTAAAATAAACTGATGAGAAGAAGCATCAAGTAGTTTTAGAATTGTATGAAATTTTGTAGAATTGGCTTGCTTACAGATAACTTTCAATTTAACAATTGGATTGATTAAATTTGCATGATGTATACTAATTTTAACACCTGATATTAACATCCGGAATCTGTGTTTGTTGGAATATGTATACGTAAATAATCACATAAAACTTTACACAACATACTTTGTTTTAAAAGTATAATTCTCGGGGAAAGATCCAGGAAGTGCACACCAGATACCATCTGTGTCCAGTTCAAGTGGTTTTCCTATCTTCTCTACCAGCAAGCGAGCATTCTGAATGATTTTTGCACCAGTATATGTGACTACACCAGCCATTTCCATAGAGTACCATCTTGCACCCCTGTAACAAAAACGTTGATGCACAAGATGATTAAGGAGAAAAAATAACAAATAGTATTGAATGAAGTCATTAAACTTTAAGAACATTTGGAGGTCAATATACTCACTTGCGCATGACATATCCATAAAAGGAATTAAGAATACACTTGTGAGCAAGTTGCAATGAATCATAAAGCACTACCACGTCCTGATGCATAAAATAATCAAATGAAATCCCAACACCCTAGCATATTGTTCACAGCGAATTGAGTAGATTGTGCAAAAATAACAAGCCTATTGATATAATTCATACCTGTGCTTCCTGGATCTTTATAGAATTTCCACTGGCCTTGGCTTCTGACAATTTTCCCTTCCAAACCTTATTAAGGCCTTTATACTCATATCTCCTATCCCGGAAACTTGAACCAGATAGCACAAAACCCCAAGGTCAGTACAAGCAACGAAAAAATATTAAGAGAAAACTTAAAGGATTCTTAAGGTCTACCGGCCTAAATTTAATCTATGAGCTGTAAGCTCTGTATTAAATGTGTTTCACAGATTATAAACATCTAAGGACATCTGCTTCAAACTATATATTCAAAAGTTAACGTTATTACTCAAGATTATTCTGCAGTGATCTTAACTCACCTGCGAACAGTGTCAACATAAAATGGATTTTCACGCATGCAGATTCCAGCTTCACGGAGTTCAGTAACTGGTTTGTCAAGTACTCGTTTGTATGCCTGAGAAAGCAATCATGGTTTAGTATGTCATACTGATAGATTATTTGAACAAGCAAGTTTAAATAACCAGTCATAACCTTCTGGCAGTATTTCTTTAAACGCTCTTTTAATCTTAATTGTTGCTCTGCCTTGGGCAAGTCAAGAAAAGATTTTGATGACCTCTCATTAACACCATCTACAAACTCTGATTCAATTTGCCTCTTCAGATGATAATAGTCACTGAAAAGTTTTCAATAAAAACTCTAGTCAGTCATATATTAAATTTTCCTGATGTGAGCTTGAAAAACTCTGCAACCAAAAAAAGCAAACCTTTTTTTTGCCGTGAATGTTTCCCCACGCCAAACCCACTCAAGCTTACGTAGACAAGTCTTTCCAGGGCGATTAAAGTCACATGCAGTGCAAATCTCATCCGTAACAATAGATGGTGGCTGCAATCACGAAAAAATATTCCCTCAGGGAATGGGAGATTTATATTCATCCGAATTTCAAATCCAGGATCGTAAGTCCTAGCGAAACCGAACAAGCAGAAAAGAGACATATATTTCAACTATCTCCTAACATTTTACTTGCTATGAAGCATCGGGGCTTCAAAACTAAAATTGTACTCATATTGGGTACTGTACCAGTACCCTGTAGTGGTTGGGGGTACTCAGTACATACCGAGTAAAGGACCAAAAGAAATTCAAACAAAAAGTTATGTGTACTCAGTTTGGGTACACATGGGTACATAATGGCTCATGCCCACACTGCGACAAATAAAGAGAAAATTGCAGTTTAGACACTTAGTTAAAATATTAAAAAATAAAATAGATTTTCGCTATTCTCTTTTGATAATATTGATATTTCCCCTATTATATTGTGGATTATATCTCTATTTTGTTATATAAATAATCTTTCCCTATTATCCGTTGTGTAGAACTGTAGATATCCCCTTCCTTTACTAATTTTTCCATATTCTTGTATATATTTTCTGATTTTCTTTTGTTCTGTGATATGGTAAATTAAAAGAAGTTGTTTTCCTCAATTTACTTACTGATTCTATTTTGATTTATGATGTAGTCAATTAGGAAAGATGAATTGTAATGTAATATCTTTTTTATTATATTGATGCTTATCTGTGGTTACTGGTTAGAATCTATATAATATGGTCATGATTATATAAAATGTTATTTTTTATATATAGTACAATTTATATTAACATACTCATACCCTAGTTTTGTGCAAAATCCCGTAATCCAGTACCGTACCTATATCCGTGGAAAATATTTTACTTGAAATGTGTATCCATATTTAACTTTTTTGGCCATAAAATGCTACGAAACCATTGTGATAGTGTGGTAAGATGTATTCACCTGTCAATAATAACAAAGTGTCTAAGACCAGAACAATTCCATGTCACAATCTGAGCTTTTCCATACATGTCACAAAAATCTTTAATGTACATTAATTACGCCCCAAACCACATATTACAGTTATCATCATCTTTTGCAAGTACTATTCACAAATTCTTAAAACAAAATTAGGCATATACACACGCTGTGCAATGCAGTGACAGCAGATTTCAGGCAAATTAAAAATCAACTCATTGTGCTAGCCTATCTGTTTTCTGTTTTGGATCGGTCAACTCTTGAAATTGTAGTGGTAAAGTCATAAATTTTCAGTGAAAAAACATACCAAGCAGTCACATCCTGCTAAAAACCAATATTATAAATATAAATACCACAATACCTGAAGTCGGTTTGTTAAAATTATGTTTGGGTACATAGCAGCTACATCCAAATGATAAATGAGGGGACATTCATCACGAATTGGCGTATCTCGTAATACTACAAGCTGCATGCATTGGGAGAAAGAGGTCATTGTAATTCCTTATTGATGACATGCATATCATAATTTTCAGTTGTAAGCAACATCAAAAGAATGTACTAGTCATGGCCAGTGCGGTGATATATGAATAACAAAACACAAATTTCAAAAATATAAAATCAAACAAGACATTACTATAGGCAAGTAAAAAACACATGAAAATTTGGCCAGCCAAGAATCATAATTAGTACCTTTTCCATGATACTATTCTTGACTTCATCATAATTGGAGACAGATTCCAAATCCATCTTACCCTCTACTCTTATAGCATATTGTAGATCTCGATCAAGGTTGTTGATCAATTTCTGGAACCACACCACTCCAGTTAGTGAAGCACATTTAGAGAAAATATTACAAAGAAGCAAAATTTCAAAAGTGGGAAGTAACATTTGTATTGAAGATTATACAGAATGTTCTAGAATAAAAGGAGTGCACAATCACCAGCATGGAAACAACAAACCTCGTAGGCAGATGGATCGAGAGTAAAACTACAAGGAATATCAGATCTAAATACACCACTCTCTAGGCATTCCACATGGCCACCAATGTATGTCTCGCTCTCAAGAAGACGATTGTTATAAAACTTCTCCGGATCGGACTGGTGCTTGTTAGGGCAAATAACATTAGCCTTGTATGCCTGTAACAATCGTCAAAATAAATAAAAAGAAAGCTACAGGCCTTGATATGAGGAAGAAAACAAAGAGTGCGGGAGAGACAGAATATCTACTTCAAGAAAAACATGCATAAGAGCCTACCTCGACCATAAGCAACATTTCACAGAGGGTCCCACTACCTTTGCGCAAAACCTCATCTGGTGACATGGGAATAATAGTTGCAAGAGAGAAAATAAATGGATGGACATAAGTTGTATACAAGTAATAAGTTGACACTGCATCAGAAACAGAATAGGAGGCCATCATCTGCAATAACAATTCAAATTATTTAAAATAAAAAAAGTAAGTAAAATGATCAAGACATCTCATGAACAACCAGATGCATAACTTTACAGTTTGAAAACTCAAACAGTAAGGTATGCCATACCCTTTCTTCTTTTTCTTTCATCAAAAAAAGGGTATGGCATACTCTGAGGAAAAACCAAGTATGAAAGACAATGCTCCCTTGAAGAGTAGAGGAGGATCACTGTGATATAATGCCAGAAAAGGGCTAATTCTAGTGGAGCTGTTATAATTGGTATTAAAATAGAACTCAAACAAACTCGACCTTGATGGCCATTGCTCTGGGTGATTCCCCAAAAAACACATCCAATATATCTTTGAACATCTATTCACAACCTCTGTTTAGCCATCAGGTGACATCACATTTTTTAAGAATTGTTTATTCTTCTCCCCTTATGTTGTTCTAGATGTCAACTTCAATGAGGACCTTCCAGATGTTCTACCTGCAATTCCAGCACCAATTCTAGCGGAGGACACAGATTCTAGCGGTGTTTCCTTCCACTGATCCACCACCCTCATCTCCTACTCCAACTTCCCCTCTCTTAGATTCTAGGCCTAACTCAACCCCCACAAAATTGGCTTGTAAGGTGAAGAGTGCCTATTCATCTCTTTTTAAGCGTTATCATTAGTCTATTTAAAGGTATTCAGTCCTCTCACAATCCCAATCCTTTCTATACTAGAACTTCAAATTAAGACTATTATGACTACTTATCCCCTATGTTTATTGTTTCTTCTTTAGAATCTGTCTCTATTCCTAAATCTGCAAATGAAGTCGTGGGTGATTCGAACTGGCGCCAAGAAATGTTGGATGAGATGGCAACATTCAATTCTAATGACAGATGGAAATTGTTCCCTTCCCTCCTAACAAGACAATTGTTGGCTTTCGTTGGGTTTATTCAATGAAGATCTCAATGACCATATTGCTCATTTCGAAACTTGTTTAGTGGCTAAAGTTTGTATGCAGATTTTAGGTCTAGACATCTATGAGGACAACTTTAGCCATGTGACTCAGGGGTTGAGTTAGTCTTAGTCAAATTCTAAGATGATTTAAGAGCCAACCATAGATCTATTACTGGGCCAATGTCTCATCTATTCAACTTGTTTCTCCACACTCTAGATGTCCAGGCCTAGGCGAGAGATGTATCATCCCACGCTTCACATGTCCAGCCCTGAGCGTGAGGAGGTGTGCGAAAGTCTCGCATGACTACAGATATCCATATAAGGCTTTAGTAGTCTTTATTATGGGGATAGGATGAGCCCTAAGCCAAAATTTAACATGGCATTAGAGTTGGACTTTGCAAGCATGTCGTAGGAATTGGATACCGGCATTTATTGCGCGAGAGGGTGGGTAGCCATATAAGGCTTTAGTAGTCTTGATGTTGCATTTATGTCCCACATTGCCAAGTTCTCGGGTTGTGCAATGTATATATGCGGTTAGATACCCTCCTACAAGCTAGCTTTGGGGAGTGAGACTCAAGCCCATTTAACATGTTAACATAAATAGGATCTATCATATCACTTTAGAACACAGTTTAAAGCACTTGTTGAATTGAAGACTTAATTAGGCCTACAACATTTCCCACATAGATCAGTTTTAGGTGTCCAAAACCTATAATCAGTCGATCACTTAATTAATAGCGAGCTTTAGCAACATCAAATGGATTGTAATATTAGCCTGACTTTGCCAAACCAAAAACTGCAATAAACTTCGCCGACATAGTAGAAGGAAAAACAGTTTGTTTTTTATTCATCCAGGATATCGCACTCCCGCCAACATAAAAATACATCTAGAAGTCAAACTCCTATCATCAAGGCACCCACCAAAGAACAGAAACTGCGTACCCCCACAATCTCCAAGTTTTCTACTCTGCTATATGCAAGCATATATTCTTTACCCCTCTGTAATTACCTCACCGCCTTCTTGGTGGCAATGATAATTTCCAAGACCATGGTTGCAATTCACCATTGGCCTTTTCATCAATTGGATATTAAAAATGCCTTCTTGCATCATGAATTAAATGAAGTTTATATGGACCGGCTTCGAAATTTTGCTGTTACGGGCGATCCCCACCTTCTTTGTCGGCTTTAGCGTTCCTTTAATAGTTTTTTTTATCAAAGTGTTCATTTAATAGTTAGCAACAGTCTCCCTGTGCTTAGTATGACCAAGTGTGAGGCTGATCACTCTAATTTATCCATCCATTCTCCAAATGGCCAACACATTTATCTTGTTGTCTAGGATGATGACATCATCCTTAGGGGTGATGACATTGATGGTGTACAACAGCTCAAACGCCACTTCAAACATTTTCAAACAAAGGACTTGGGACCATTTAAATATGTCTTAACGGTTGAAGTTTTTCAATCCACTACGAGCATTGCAATTAACCAACAAAAGTATGATCTAAAAATTCTTATTAAGACTGATATGCTTGATAGTTGTCTCATGGATGCTCGTATGGATCTCAATGTCAAGCCTCTTTAGGTCGGGGGAGCCAATAAAAGACCCATGAAGATATTGAAGCCTCACGAGTAGACTCGGCTATCTTAATGTTGCTAGAGTGCTAGACCTAATATCACCTTTCCAGCGCAGTGACCAAGTTTCTTAGTGCTCCTTGTGATAGCTAGTGGAATGCAGCCATTTATATTCTTCATTACATCAAAACACCAAGGCAAGCACCATTATATAAAGGTAAATGAAATGCCAAAATAACGTTTTACTCTGATGATGACTAGTAGAATCACACGTAGATGAAAGAACCACATGGAATATCCACTCTCTAACTTTTCTAGCCACCATGTTGATGTGCAGTGGCGCGCCGGACAAGCCTTTCGATTGATCCTTGCGACGTACAATTCGCCTCCATCTTCTAGTCCAAGATCTACCGTCACTTTTTCATTTTGGGCATGGGGTATACTTGTTACAGTTCAAACAATCATTTCTCTCTCCTATTTGAAGTGTCTTTTGTCTTATGTGACCGATCCATGATGTCCCCTAGCTCCTTCCTAGATGCACTATCCCCATCTTCGTCCCAGATGCTCTAGCCTCAACTTTCGTCAAAGATGCAACGGTCACATCTTCATCCCAAATGTGCTGGCCTCAACATTCATCCCAGATGCAGTGACCTCATTTTTGTCTCAGATGTACTAGCCTTGTCTTTGTGACAATAGCAGTTCTCAGACTTCTATTCAAGTTAAATATTTTGGGTCTCCTATACTATTAAATTGAAGCCTCAAAATGCATTTTGAGAAGAACTAACATTGCCTTGTTTAATTGCTTGTTGTGAATTTCTCACAGACCGATGATCATTCCAGCTATCTCGCTAGACTCATCCAAAGCAATTCTCTACGACTTCTAGCACATCTTTGAGTTGTCTTTTCAAGCGGTGGCGGAGCTCAATTTTTTCCTATTTACTTTTAATTTGTGGGGTAATGCATTGTTATCTCGTGACAAGGCTTGAGCTTAGTAAGCTTTAGTTTGAGGAAGAGTGTTCGAAAGTAAGATAATATCATATTATTCTAAAATATTTTGGTTCATCCACTACAATCAATTTTCGATCTTAGTGTATTTTAGAGCATCTCCTAGGATTGATTTCCATTTCTTACTTATAGTTTCATGATTTTTCAATTTATTTAGGATCGAGTCTATGTGTTCCTATAAATAGGGATTAGTGTTGACTGTTGAGTCTTTTGTATTAAGCTATTATCAAATCACTATCAAGCTACTATCAAATCACTATCAAGCTATTATCAATAACATTCTAAGCTGATATTATTTACTCTCCTTTTTTATCTAAAATCCCGCAACTTCAACAAAACTAATTTAACAAATACTGCCTCCATCCCATTTTATAAGTTGTTGTACCACAATCAATTTGTCCCAAATTAATTGTTGTTTTACATTTTCAAGAAAGCATCTAATATGTTTTTCCACTAATGCCCTTACTAATCATTACAACCCTTTACATTTAATAAATGTTTCACATTTATCTATGTAGAGAGATAAAGGGCTAAATAGTAATTTAAACAACACTTTTTATAAAATCCAGACTACTAATCAATTTTCTTAATAGTTGTGCAAAAACCTTAAACTACATATAAAATGGGACGAAGGTAGTAATACACATCACTTCAAATCACTCATACCTGAGGCTTTTCCTTTGCAAAGCGCACCATGTCCTCGGGGTTCACCTCTAGAGGATCATAACCCAACTTTGCTTTTGTTACAGCCTATATGAAAACAGTCAAATATCACACGGTGAAAGGTTTTGTTAAACAGAAATTAATGAGCACACATTTATACCTTATGTGCTATATGTTTATAACATGGATTGAAACCTTTCAGTTTAACAGAAACTACACTTTTTTCCAAACATAGTGAGTATTAACTTTACACACACACACACACACACATATATATATATATATATGTCTTTCACAATTTAATAATAAATGAATATGTAGCTAAGTAGATAATTAGTTAAATTGATATTATTTTATGTGAGGAATGTAGTAGCTATAGCCTTGTTAAGGTAGAGAAAGGAAAAAAAACTCCTGAACCAAGTGAAATTCATTAAAAAAAAGAGGGTAAAGTCTTCAGCAAAGTACAAATAGTGAAAGGAAAAGGGACACGGGCTTAGTTGCTCATGAATGCAAACAAGCTCTCCAATACAATACTCTATCTGACAAGGTGTTCCTTCAAACAAATCATGGGCAGGGCAACAAAGGGAAGCCATAAAGTAATTTTATCCCATATAGCATTTTGCTCCAACTATATTGCCAACTACAGTGCAAAATCATCACGAGTTTCAACCCTTGCGCTTACCAAATTCTCTGAAATTATATTATTAACTGAGTTCAGAATTTTATTTTTTTGACAAATGAGTTGAGAATATTTTATAAACAGCTGGATGGGCGAAAATAAATTTTTTTAGAAGGATGTTTTATCTAGTGACACTTCTTTAGAAGTATAAATTATTTTAGAAGGATGCTTGATCTAGTGACACTTCTTTAGAAGGTTGTTCCCGTAGCTTCACCTTGACCTGATTATAGAAAATAGACCAACTTTTATAAATGATCTTGTGCTAGCAAAGCCAAAGAGTGAGACAGTGCACAGAGATTGAAACCTTTCAAGTAAATTTGGTACACTATTTTTTTTATATGTTGCTTTGCTGTTTTTCGAGCATTTGGATTTGAATGATTAATCATTAGAAATGATTTAAGATAGAATATTGTATTGCTTAGTCCATGAAGCCAACTTCAGCTAGTCAAACAATGCTGATGGAATTCAGCATTGGGTAAAAAGATTCTACAGTCTTAATGTTAGCTGCTCTGAATTCCATCAGAAAATTGTCAGGGAATTCACACAGTAGTAGTCAGAATGTGCAGTTTTTGTCCGCAAGATAAAGAAGGAAAAAGCAAACAAAAAAGCTCCTTTCAGTGTGGCTTATCTTTAGGTTTAACAGATGTTCCCAGTTGGTGAATGAAGTTTCATTTTCAAACTGCAATGCAATTGATTGCATTTGGCACTGTCTGATTAGAAACTTACCATAGCATTATTCATGATTATCAAAGCTTAAGGAGAGGAATTAAATATATCAAACTTTACGAATTTAATAAGATAATCTATAGTGTCTTATGATTCTTATTTCTTATCGGTGTTAGCTCTAGGAATATACTAAAGTGTCGGTTTCACTTTTAAATTCAGTTTGATAACTTACTTTTTTCCCTATTTACATAAAAGAAAAAACACATGGTTTGTTTTGTTACTTTATACATTCACAATACATGGATTTTATCCACCCTTTAAATTTTAAATGACATAGAAATAGTTGTTTGTGCCAGTCACCATATGCAACTTGTGAAGCGCCATACACCAAGGCAGCACTATAGGTTGCAATCCCACGTTTATATGGTGGAATTTCAGTAATCTGACATCCGCCAATGAAAATATTGTATAGGAAATGTTATGTGTATGAACTTACAAAAAATATGTAAGAAGATGGGGGATCCATATTTGACCATGTCTTAGAGAAAGTTAAACCATAAGAAAGTCCTACACATAAATATAAGACTAGTTTTACTCTTTTGGAATAATTAAAAAAACATATTTAGGGTCATAAAGAAATTTAGTTAAACACAATTAAGAGAATTCTCCTGAAAATTATAAAAACAAATTACAACAAACAACTGAAAACTCAAGGAACTAGAGAGTATGAAATTTAAACCTTCAGGCCTTGGCTCCCCTGAGGGAGATAACTGTCACGTTTAACCCAAGCAAAACAATCTAAATGGGGAGCAAACTTAGCACGACATTCCCCTTGATTCATGTCGCATTGAAAACCCAGTTCCTGCAAGATCAAATCATTCAAATAAAAAAGATCAAAATAAAAAAAAATAATCGATTAATAAACTAAATAGGAAATAATCTAGTGTCAGAATTAGCCGACGTAAATATTTTATAGTTGTACAAAGTCCTAGACTAGTGATACTTGGGATTAGAATTAGCAATCATATAAATTAGGATTTATTGTGTTTATTGTTTTCTTCATTATAAATACAGTCTGGTAGCAAATTACTTTTCTTCCATTTTACTTACATGGATTCACTCCCTATTGTTACTTTAGCCAATAGCTCACATTTAACAAACAAAAGTCAGAGCCATTGGTCCAACTAATCCCTTATGTATGATATCCTTGGGCTTTATACTTTATATTCTCGGTTGTCCATTCAATTTAATCTCCATTAGTAACCTCACATGTACCTTACCTTACTTTGTTAACTTTGCTAATAATTTTGATCTTGTGCAGGATCGAAATATTAGAAGACGATTGGAGTAGGGCACGAGTCTCTAGGTTAGTGCTATCTCTCGATACCTACACCTCCCATTGCTTGTTCAATTGTCGAGTCTCCAGATATTCTTCATTACGTTTGGAACAGCTTAGCCTTTCCAAACCGTGTCTTATGGTTCCTAGTCTGGCTAAAGTTTCTACACTAGAGTGACTCGTTCCAGTTAAAGAAACATACCTAGAAATCTTTTCCTCACAAAGTCAATATAAGAGTTGAGTCTCCTTTCGCTTTAATTCATTCAAATATTTAGAGTCCTAGCCGTGCCTCTTCAAACTTGGTTACTAGTATTCTTACTTTAATTGACAACTTTTCCCGATGGATATGGATATTTTTGATGAAATTGTCTAGTTGTTCAATTGTTTTCTCCAAAGTATGGCATGACCTTACAGTGACCAAGCTTGACAGTACCTTTGTTGTAAATGTAGTTGGCCAATTTCTAAATGCTCTTTGTGATTGCCACTGGAACATTGTCATTCACGTTTTTAAGAATATCAAGAGTGCTCTAATACCATGTTAAATTTCTAAAGATCTAAAACTAAAGAGGTGAACTAAGATAGAACAAAGAAATCAATTCTGTATTTATGTTAGAATCAATTGTTGAACAGCTTACAATCATCAAATCTATTTCTGGCTTGTTGTTTACGTTCCCTGGTGGTTGACGGTTGCAACTGTTTTAGAAGTTGAAACTAACTCTAACTAACCTGACAGTTGTCAGTTAAGTTAGTTGCATGGTTACTATCATTTGTTGTAAAGCTTGTGATGGCCTAGGTGAATTAGATTATACTTATTCCTTTAAGACTTTATTTATGAAAACAATGCTAACATCCAAGTTGATGGCAATCCTAATGTGGATTGGGAGTTCACCAACAGATAGAAGGTTCACTATAGGGTATTTTGTCCTTGTTGGAGGTCATTTGATCTCACGGTAGAGCAAGAAGCGGAAAATAGCTGCAAGGCTGCAAAGCATCATGCTATGGCAGCAACCGGTTGTGAACTCACATGACAATTACTCCAACGACTAAAATTGGGAGATGAAGGTGATGGAAGTAAATTGTGGCAACCAAGTTGTGATACATATTGCTTCCAACCTAGTTTTTCATGAAAGAACAAAGCTCAATGAGATCGACTACCACTTTGTGAGAGACAAGGTTCTCTAATAATAGGTTTTGTTGGTTCTAATGACCAACTGACTGATATGTTTACTAAGTCTCTTAGAGGATCAAGTTGAATTGAATCTATTTGCAACAAGCTTAGTGCATATAATATGTATGTTTCAGCTTGAGGAGTTTTAGAATTAGTTAATGTAAATATTGTACGGCTGTACGAAATCCCTTATTGCTAATTAGAAGTAGCAATCAAATGAATTGGGTATTTATCGTATATATTGTATTCTTTATTATAAGTACAGTCAGGTGTGGTCTGATTTAGACACAAATTGTAGAAATCTGAATCTCTATAAACCAAAACAACTAAGACGCTTCATAATAAGGAGAATATGCATGATCTGTCCTAACCCATATGTGTAAATAAAATAAGTTTTTATGTAAATAGCTATTGCATCAAATCCAAATTCAAACTCAAATACGAGCGAATTAATCGTCTTCCTCTAAGTTGATAAGATCTTGATGAAAATGTAGAGAAACAGAATTGTGCATAAATGGTAGCAATTGCATTTTACTTTTCAACCACGTAATTGAAGCCATTATTTCCCCCAAAAAAGAAGAAAAGGTAAGCAACATACATCACTCATTTTGAAGCCATGATGGGCTGCCCTTCGTTCCAGGAATGGCCAGTCAAAGAAATCGCCATTGTAAGTCACATAGATACCAGGCTTCACCTCTTGCATATGAGAAAACCACAGTCTAAGGAGCTCAATCTGCCAGGAACAAAATATCAGTCAAAAACCCACAAAAGACACTGAACAAATTATCTGTGGATTCACAAATACCATTACCTCATTTTGTACATTTGTCACCTTAAAACATCCTTCAAACTCTGGTTTTGGAGTGTATTCTATATCCTCTATATCATCCCCAACAAACTGGAAAAAAGAGAGAAAAACACAACACAATTATTAAAGGTCGTCAACCTATGATAATGACTTTTAAAATACATTTGCTGAATATACAACACCAGGATCAGTTACCAAATACTTTTGATGCCTTAGAGTTACATAATTTATTACTTCGCCACTTGTCAGGTTGGGTTTGACCATTTGGCTACACTTGATGCATAATTTGGCATTCAAATGGACTGTCAATCTCAACTTGTACATCCCAAATTTAGAATCAAATCCCAACATAGTTTCCAATAGTTCAATGAAAGTTAATCAACCTCACAGGCACTTAAAGTCGAGATGTTTGGTAGTCGTAAAACCACTAGCAAGTAAATAATCTGAGTAACATTAACCTATATGAAAAAAATGATATTTTCATCTGAAAACTAATGATAATTGTAGATGAAACGTTTTGTCGACTTGAAGTGTAATAAAAGCAAAGTGGCAAGAGAGAGATTGCTGAAACATTTATGTCTTCCATTACACTAACCTCTCTATTTATGATTAAATACCCTTGCCCATCTACCATATATGAGATCATCATAACTGAATCGTAGTCAGCATCGGGAAACTTCAATTTTAATTTTGTGGTCTCAATATCAAATGCACAAACACGAACTTCAGCACGCTGCAGAAGATCTGTCCTCTTCTCAAGTGTAACCCCACTATCGGACACTACAACATCATACCACTGGCCAGACCGTATATCTGTGTCACATGTGATTAAGAGTGATGATAAATATAAATATAACAACAAAGCATCGGAAGATAGGATCACTGAATAAATATTAAAAAAACAAGACAACAAAAATCAAAACTCACCATTGTCAATAGCAAAGCGAACATGGTAAGGAACATCATATTCACGAAGATCAATTATGCAATCTAGAAAGTCTTGAGGTTTTTGTTCTCTGCTAAGCAACAAGCAGGCAAGGATCAGGTCGGGTAACAACGTAAAGTTCAAATTAACTTAGATAATCTGTGCTAAAAAATGAAATAGCATCGTTAAGGAAGTACTTCAATCTAAAAATTCATTCTCCCGTAAACTTGATTTACCTTCTTCCCATTAAGATGGACTCATAGGCTTCTGCAGCATCAGACTTTGCCTTATTTTTTGCAGCAACATGCATCAGATCACTCTTCACATTCATCAATTGTTGCACGGTATCAAATTTAAGCTTCAAAAAAGATTTTCTTAAACCGGACAAATGGTTTTTCTGAAAAGAACCATGAAAATAATTCAGTCTATTTATAAGGAGATAGGAAGTAAGCAATAGCATGGTCTTATTGAATTGAAGCAAAATGAAACTTCAATGCAGACTCTGTCATGAACCATTTGGACTTAATCTTCTTAAACTCCAGAAGGAATTACCAAATAAAATCAACGAAAACTATCAATCCTTCAGTTGTATTCTAAAACTGCTTAACATTTAGTCATTTACTGGAAAAGAGATGCACAAATTGCTTACGAGATCCAGGTCTTCTTTTTCTACAATTTCAATATCTGCAATCTGACTTTCATATCGTCGTCTCAGGTATGCTTCAACGTCCATCTCCATTTTTTCCTGTTAAAATTAATTATATATATACTGATAATTAGCACCATCAACGTGATCTTTTCACAGAATAAAAACCGAATTAAATAAATCCCCAAAAGAAGTTATCTTAGATGATTGAATTGTGAATTGTCATCCGCAAACAAGCTTAAACCCAAGTATCTTGCATAGCACTGCATATACATGCATTTGAATAGCTCACCAACCTTTGTGGCAACATAGAAATAAGGGCGAAATCTGTATTTTGTCTTGAATGTGGACCCATCCTGCAAGCAAACTCAATCCGTAAACTACTTAGTATTTACCAAACCAGGTCTCTCTTTTTGGTGAAAAAAACTAGTAACAAAAGTGAGCTTCCATAGAATCATTTTAGGAGAACAATACCTGTGTGACAAAGTAAAGATCAACGCAACTGTAGACTTTGTGGGAGTCCTCATCCTCATAAGATGACTGCAAAGCATGGTAAAGCGAGCGTACATAACAATATAAGTCCCTTCTAAATATATACTACATCAAATCAACTTCGTGTTAACTTCATAATTAATAACTGAAAAACTCCACTTTGCCTCCAAGGAAAATCAGGGAAAATGAATTAGCATACGATGTTAGATTTTAACATTATAATTGTGAGGTGACGAGGCACAACTACAGAAGAACCATGGTGGTGGTGGTGGTAGCAACAAAAACAACAGGTGTAACTAGAAAATGATTTATTCAACGAGAAATATGCAAGCAGCAACAACGAAGATGGTATTTGAATTTTATGAGAGAAAAAGAGGAATGAGTAGTACAATTCAATCATAAATTCAGATAATGGCAGCTATGTAAGAAAATCACTTCAATTCATACTTAAACGATTATTGCAATGGAGTAGAGTAAGTAACTACTTTCATTTTCACATTTGTCTTTCATCAATTCAATGTAGTAACTAGGGAAAGCAAAATTAGTGACAGATCGAGGGGAAGCAGAAAAGAAAACAAGAATTTGGCTTACGGATGAAAAAGTGAGCAACCATCCAAGTCGCTTTTTGCCTTCTGAGAAAAGATCGAACCCTAACTTTGCCTCGAGCTCTTCCTCGGCGCTGCGGATCAGCTTCTGCTTTTTTGATATCCTGTTGTCACTCCAGTCCCGTCGCCGGCCGTCGCGGTTCATAGTTGGTAACGAGATCGGAAATGTTGTGGTTAACTCTTTTGACAAAATGCCAAAACCCCTGTATAGAAGAAGGTTTGGGGCGGGTGCAGGTGCTAGTGTATTTTCCCGCTCTTTTTTCCTTGTAGGCGAGAATACAATACGGTGTGGCCTCAGTACTCCCACTTATTATAGCCAGCAAATTATAATTTAAAAATCTTATAATAAATTTCCAATTCAAATAAAAGAAACAAAAATCAACAAAAGATAAAAATTTGCTTATAAAAAAAAAAGATAAAAATTAGACAAAATATCTCCTCAAGTCCCTTAATTTATTTATTTGTAACGACAGGTCTGTTAACTTTTTTATAATGCATAAGTCCCTTAACTTATTTATTAGTAACGAATAGGTCCCTTAACTTTTTTTTGTAACGCATAGGTCCCTTAACTTTTAAAAACGTAACACTGTTGCCCCTTTTAACTTATTTAAGGGAGAGATTTTAAGAGGCAGCGGTGTTATATTTTTAAAAGTTAAGGGACATATGCATTACAAAAAAGTTAAAGGATCTATTCGTTACAGATAAAAAAGTTAAGGGACCTATTCGTCACAAATAAATAAGTTAATGGACCTCAGGAGATATTTTGCCTAAAAGTTAACATCGGTTAATTTAAATACATTTGATTTGGCTTTAAAAACTGATTTTTTTAATAAAAAAATTAAGAAAAACAAATTTATTCTTGGTTAATTTTTTAAGAAGACAATTAACCACTAACCAATTAGCTAATTTAATAAGGAGGAGGATGCTCACAACAATGTAATATTACATTCGTCCCATTTTATTTAACATTTGTTATGTTTGGTTCGAGAGAAAAATATGAAAGAGAATGAGGTGTGTGTGCGCGTGAGAGAGAGAGAGAGTAAGAAATAGGTGAGAAGTAGATCTGTAGAGGCAATGGCTAATAATACTAAGGAATTCCTTAGTAATAGTTACTAAATTTTTTGGTGACGGTTATGTTGAAGTATAATTCAGTCTTGTAATATAGCTAAGTCATTACATATAGAGTTTGAGTCATTTTAGTTACTTCACTCTTTCTGTGCAATATAAAGTGAAGTCAAATAACTGTGCTATGTGAGCAGCATTGACATATAACAGAAAAACAGAAAATCATTTCTTTCTGTTACTCGACAACTCTCTCTTTCTCTCTTTCTCTGCACTTCTTCTCTATCACTGTGCGTGTGTGAGTTCAAGTGAAATAGTTGCTCCAACAAATTGGCATCCAGAGCCACCACTAGAGGCGATCCATCAATCCACGCGACGGCAATGGCTAACTCAAGCGGAGGAAATGGTCAATTTCCGGCGGCAAAGCTACCGGTGTTTGACGGCAAGAATTATGACCGGTGGACGTTACAGATGAAGGTTATCTTTCGTTATCAAGATGTTCTTGATGTGATTCGAAATGGTGTCACTGCAACAGGAGGAGAAGCATTACGAGAACAACAGAAGAAAGACAACAAGGCGATCTTCTTGATCCATCAATGTGTTGATGCATAAGTCTTTGAGAGAATTGCACAGTTCGAAACAGGGAAGGAAGCGTGGGATGCGCTAGCAACGGCGTATTCCGGTGACGCAAAGTTGAAGAAGGTGAAATTGCAGACATTGCGAAGACAGTACGAGCTACTCCAAATGGAAGAACAAGATTCAATTGCTGATTACATCAGTAGATTGACGCTGGTGACAAATAAGATGAGAAGCAATGGAGAAATAACAATTACAGATCAGTTAAAGGTGGAAAAGGTGTTGCGAACCCTAACCCCCAAATTTGACAGTGTAGTCACTGCAATTGAACAAGCCAAGGATCTGACTACCATGAAACTCGACGAATTGCAAGGAGCACTCGAGGCACAGGAAGTGAGACTCAATGAAAGAAACCCTAGCAAGTCCACAGAAAGTGCGTTGCAAGCAAAATTCACAAAGAAAGGCAAGGGAACATGGAAGAACAAGCCAGATGCTGAGAATGCAAACCAGAAAAATGCAAAAGACAACAAAGCAAAGAAGAAAGGAGGCAAGATAGAAAAGAAACGACTCGTCAAGAAAAATGTGCAATGCTACAATTGCGATGGTTGGGGACACTATGCTGATGAATGTCCATCTGCAAGCAACTCAGGTAAGAAATCTAAACCAAAATCTGATGAAGTGCAATATGCAAATGATAATGATAGTGAGTCTGATGCTGAGACTGATTTTGAGAGTCAACTGTTGATGGCAAGATTTGATTCTGATGAAGATGATAGTGATAGTGATTTAGATTGTCAATTGCACGGTCAATTGTTGATGGCAAGATTTGACTCTGATGAAGATGATAGTAATAGTGATTTAGATTGTCAATTGCATGCTGCAACCACTAAAATAAAAGAAGAAAAGGATGAATTATGGTACTTAGATACTGGTTGCTCCAACCACATGACTGGAAATAGAAAATGGTTTGTTAATCTTGATGAAACTGTTAAAAGAAAAATAAGGTTTGCTGACAATAGAAGGGTGCGTGCTGAAGGCATTGGTAGAATCATGATTAGGAGAAAGGATGGGAAAGAATGTTGCATAAATGATGTGTTGTATGTTCCAAACATGAAAAGCAATCTTATTAGCTTAGGTCAATTGCTTGAGAAAGATTACAAGATAATAATGGAGGATGGCAACATGAGGATCTTTGATGTAAAGTCAAGACTAGTATTGAAAGCCCCTCTGAGTAAGAACAGAACTTTCAAGACAGTCATTGACATTGTTGATGACAGATGCTTTGTCACAACAATAGAAGATGAGAACTGGTTATGGCATCAACGTTTTGGTCACCTGAACTTCAGGAGTCTGTCACTACTAAAACAGAAGGACATGGTAAGAGGGTTACCATTGATCAAATCACCAGAAGAATTGTGTGGTGAATGTTGCAAGTCAAAGCAGAACAGGAAGTCATTTAAGAGTGCAGTACAGGGCAGAGCAACAGAGAGACTTGGAGTGGTGTACTCTGATGTTTGTGGTCCTATGGAGGTGAAGACACTTGGAGGTAATTCCTATTTCGTGTCATTTATTGATGAATATACTAAGTAGATGTGGTTGTATATCATTGATAAGAAAAGTGAAGTTCTCTCTGTCTTTAAAACATGGAAGGCACTAGCTGAAAAACAAAGTGGTGCAGGTTTGAAGATTTTGAGAACTGATGGAGGTGGAGAGTATAATTCAGCAGAGTTTGCTAGATTCTGTGACAGTGAAGGAATTAGTCATGAGGTGACTGCTCCATACACACCTCAGCACAATGGTGCTGCAGAAAGAAGGAACAGGACAGTGCTCAACATGGCTAGGTGCATGATGAAGGAAAGAGGAGTACCACAAAGCTTCTGGGGTGAAGCAGTTAATACAGCAGTGTTTGTATTGAACAGGTGCCCAACTAAAAGGCTACAGGACAAAACACCAGAAGAAGCCTGGTGCAATATTAAGCCTAATGTTGCCCACTTTAAGGTGTTTGGCTCACTAGCTTTCAGACATGTGCCTGATCAAACTAGGAGAAAGCTTGATGATAAGGCTCAGTCAATGATCTTCATTGGATATCACTCCACTGGAGCATACAAACTGTATGATCCAATTAAGAAGAAAGTGGTGATTAGTAGAGATGTGATAGTTGATGAATCAAAGGGTTGGGATTGGAAGAAAGATGAAGTTGATGATAGAAAGTTACTGCCTGCAACAGTTAATCTTGAGCCCGCTACTGAACCAGAAACTGCCACTGAACCAGAACCTGTCATTGAAGCAAGCACAGAAGGTAGTTTGAGGAGGTCAACCAGGCAGAGAACATAGTCAGTAAGACTAACTGGCTATGATGTATTCCCAACCACAGGAATATCAACTGAAACTGATGATGTAGTTGAACTTGCATTACTAGCAGAGAGTGAGCCTGTAAGTCTTGAGGAAGCACTTGACAGTCCACACTGGAAGGCTGCTATGGAAGAAGAGTTAGGTCAATTCAAAAGAATGACACTTGGGAACTGGTTGAGTTACCAAGTAATAAGAAGGAAATTGATGTAAAGTGGGTGTACAAAACAAAGTTGAAACCAAATGGTGAAGTGTCTAAGTATAAAGCTAGGCTTGTAGCAAAAGGATTTTTGCAAAGACAAGGAATGGATTATACAGAGGTATATGCTCCAGTAGCAAGGATTGAAACAATCAGATTAGTTGTGGCTTTTGCTAGCTACAACAATTGGAAAATGTTCCAACTTGATGTAAAGTCAGCCTTTTTGAATGGCACAATTGAAGAAGAAGTCTATGTGAGACAGCCACCTGGATTTGTGGTTAAGAATGCTGATAGTGGAGTTTATAAACTAAAGAAGGCACTATATGGATTGAAGCAAGCACCAAGGGATTGGAACTTGAAGATTGACAGTGCTCTGCAGAAATTGAACTTCGTAAAATGTTCTACAGAGTTTGGTGTGTATGTGAAGATGCCTGCTGATGACTCTCTTATGATTGTGTGTTTATACGTAGATGACATGTTAGTAACAGGTGAGAAGTTGACAGACCTAAATGAGTTTAAACTACAGATGATGAATGAATTTGAGATGTCAGACCTTCACTACAAAAAAAACGCTTATTTGCGAGGGACATTAGCGAGGGAATAACATTCCCTCGCTAAAACTGACTTTAGCGAGGGAATTAGCGAGGGAATGTGATTCCCTCGCTAAAACTGACATTAGCGAGGGAATTAGCGAGGGAATTTGAAAATTTGACCGTTAGCGAGGGATTTAGCGAGGGAATTTGAAAAATTTCTGTCGCTAATTGTTTGGAGGGAAAATTCAGTCAAATTCACGCGAATCAAGGAAATTAGCGACGGAATTAGCGAGGGAATTAAAATCCCTCGCTAATTAAAGTGGTTTTAGCGAGGGAACTCAAATTCCGTCGCTAAAACCACTTTAATTAGCGAGGGATTTTAATTCCCTCGCTAATTAAAGTGGTTTTAGCGACGGAATTTGAGTTCCCTCGCTAATTTTTTTAATTTTTTTTACTTAAATCTGTCACTCACTCACTCACTCACTCACTCACTCTTCTTCTCTCCTCTTCACCCTTCCTCTTCCCTTCCTCTACTCTCCACCACCACCACCATCACCACCACACAACCAACCAACCACCCTCACTCTTCTTCTCTCCTCTTCACCCTTCCCTAACCCACCACCACACAACAACAACCACCACACAACAACCACCACCACACAACCACACAACAACAACAACCACCACCACACAACCACCACACAACAACCACCACCACACAACAACCACCACTCGCGACACCACCACCACCACCACCACCACCACCTTCTTTCCTCTTCCTCTCTTCTCTCTCTCTCTCTTACACAATTTCCACTTTCACTCTTCTTCTCTCCACCTTCTTCCACCACCACCACACCACCACCACCCACGAGACCACCACCACCACCACCACCTACGAATTTCTTTCCTCTTTCTCTCCACCTTTCACCACCACCACCACCTTTCACCACCACCACCACCACCACCACCACCACAACAACAACCACAAAATTAATAATATAATATAATAAAAAACTGATTTTAAAAATAATACAATAATAAATATAAAAAACAAACCATTTAAATTAAGACACGTGTCAGTCAGAATTTGAAAATTTGCACAAATTTTGAGGCAACATTAGCGAGGGAATTAGCGAGGGAAATGTCCCTCGCTAATTAGCGAGGGATTCAAATTCCCTCATTAGCGAGGGAACCGGTCCCTCGCTAATTCCCTCGCAAATGACCATTAGCGAGGGATTTTGGTCAGTTTGCGAGGGAAATTTCCCTCGCTAATCCCTGATTTTTTTGTAGTGCTTGGTGAACTTTCATACTTCTTAGGTATGGAATTCACTCCAACTAGTGAAGGAATTTTACTACACCAGCAGAAATATGCCTCTGATGTGCTGAGAAGATTCAACATGCAGAACTGCAACTCTGCAGCTACACCCATTGAACCAGGACTAAAACTGAGCAAGGACAGTGAAGGAAACTCAGTGAACTCTACACTGTATAAACAGATAATTGGATCACTTAGATACCTGTGCAACACTAGGCCTGACATAGCCTATAGTGTTGGTGTGGTAAGTAGATTCATGGAGAAACCAAATGAAACTCACCTGATAGCAGCCAAAAGAATTCTAAGATATGTGAAGGGTACCTTAGACCTTGGTATTCTATATCCTAAGAGACTGATTGATGGAACAAATGCTGAGTTTCATGGATTTAGTGATGCTGATTGGTGTGGTGACCAAGATGACAGAAGAAGCACTGCTGGATATATCTTTCTGCTTGGAAAAGCACCCGTGGCTTGGTGCTCAAAGAAGGAGAGTGTTGTAGCACTCTCATCTTGTGAGGCAGAGTACATCTCTGCAGCTTTGGGGGCCTGTCAAGCTGTATGGCTAGGCATGCTCTTAAAAGAAATGAAAATATGTACTGATACCTGTATGAAGTTATTTGTTGATAACAGGTCTGCCATAGATTTGGCAAAGCACCCCATTGCACACGGGCGAAGCAAGCACATTGAAACAAAATTCCACTTCCTACGTGACCAAGTTGCAAAAGACAAGATTACTCTGATACATTGCAGAACCGAGGAGCAACTAGCAGATATTTTAACTAAAGGTTTGAAAACAGCAAGACTTGATGAACTGAAGAAGAAGCTTAACATGAAGACAGTGTCAAGCCTGAATTAAGGGGGCATGTTGAAGTATAATTCAGTCTTGTAATATAGCTAAGTCATTACATATAGAGTTTGAGTCATTTTAGTTACTTCACTCTTTCTGTGCAATATAAAGTGAAGTCAAATAACTGTGCTATGTGAGCAGCATTGACATATAACAGAAAATCATTTCTTTCTGTTACTCGACAACTCTCTCTTTCTCTCTTTCTCTGCACTTCTTCTCTATCACTGTGCGTGTGTGAGTTCAAGTGAAATAGTTGCTCCAACAGGTTATACAACAATCTAATGGTTAGTACATATTAACCACAGTTTAGTTTTAGTGTAGTGAGTGAACGGGTAAATGAAAACACTGGTTAGTACATAATTGCCGCAATATAACTTTGGTGTGGTTACTAAAAATTTTCATTAATGGAAAAATTACTATTATGCTCATTTAGTAATAATTATAAGACTACAAGTCATGCCACTCTTACAAGTCCACAAGTGTCAGCGCAATACGAGGAAGTGAAGAACTAGGCCAACTGCATCCCTCAATTGTATGGATACTACATCCCCTCAATTGCACCCTCAACTAATATAATATTCGGCGTTTGAAGTTAAATCTGTAGAAGCTTCAGAAAATTCACTTTGATGAAGCAATTGGCAGTGATTCGGCATTAAACTCCTATCTTTTGCAAGGCATTTCGTTAATTTCGGGATCTCTAAACATACTAACTTGTCGCTCAAAGTTTCCAGGGACATCACAGTGTATTGCAGCATCCCTATAAAATTTGTCATCTCTTATAAGCTGCGGTACAGAAATGGAAAACTGACATATTATTTCCCTTAGAATCACAATCACCTTGTACCGATGGACAAAGTTGAGATGCCAAGGGGAGATTTTCTATATCATCATTCTCATAAAAGGGTCTTTTTGGAGAAACAACAGTTACCTTGGTGCAGCATGCAGTGGCTGAAACTGTTTGTACAATCTTCACTCAACCTCTCCAATTCAAATGCTAGAGTTCGATCATGCATTTCTTTCGAGTCAATAGCCTGGTCATACTCTTCATCCATGGGTCTTCTTGGAATGAAACATGATTGACCATTTACTTCAAACTGGGAGTCTTTAATTTCAGCAATTTTTTATTCACTTTCAGAGGCACCATTGTTAAATTGCATACCAACCCTTGGCTTCGAATTATCATTTGAAGATACAACACATATTCAATTGAAATCACAGTTACCAGAGTTAAGTTCAGTTCTTTCATAACATAATTAATGACTCCTAAAAATGATAATGAAATACATAATATTCAATAAATAACATAAATGAAAGAAAAAAATTAAAAACCAAACAAATAAAAAGACAAACTCTCACTATAAAGACATGTTTGCATAAAGATAAAATATTAACTATAGATTTAACATGAATAAAGACCTGTAGCATAAACTCTCATGTGGTAAATAAAGACCATGAACGGCAAATTTTGATTCTTTTATACAAATGTAATATAATTTCACCTATACACAAAAAAGATAAAAGAAGTTTCTTAAAACATATGCAGCCAAACACCTAAAGTAAGGGGCAAACCACTACTACAACTAACAAGTACTTCCAATCTTCCTTTAGCAACTCCACGTTTGCACGGCCTAGAAAAAACAGAAATTGTCTATCTCGAACACTAAATGAAAATGTGAAAGCAACTTAGGCAAAGAATTGCAAATAAAATTGCATATGAATCTGCGCTTTTCTCTGATTCTCCCGATGTAGCATAGTCACAACAAATTGTTCCGATAGAAGTTGCTTGTAGAGGGATGGTTCATTCTCCATAACTATCCAACCTTTTAATTTGCATAGATACCGATTAATTAATATTATATACGACTTATTAACTTATTGAGTAAGTAATATATGAGTGGCTTTTTTACGATAGTTATCGATAAATAGTTAAATACCCTATTTTATGTTTTTTTAAGTATTTTTTATAAATCAAACTGACACATTTATTATGAAAAAACTTACCTATCAATTAAATAACATGTCATTGTTATAAGAGATACAAGACTCGTATATTTTATTGTATGGAGCTATACTCACTTCTTCCATTATATTTGCAGGCGTCGGTTCTGAGATTTTGAACGCCTTCGGCGAACCAATAAAATGACACCATAATTATAAAAATAAGAATTAAAAGTCTAAATTATAAAAGACAAAAACTAATAGTTTGGATTTTTGAAACTATAAAGACCGAAAATACACGTTAATCCAAAATTTAGGCTATTATTATTAAATGTTATGATATTATGTGAAATAATTTGTTAGTGTACATCTACGTGGCAACATTAATCAACTTTATTAAATCTTATTTTATTTTTCTATAAATATATGTCATTAAAAAAAATAAACATAAATTTAAATACTTATTTACGTATTTTAATTTACGAAAATACACATTTTTGAAATTTTATCTTTCAAATTAACTATTTATCATTGTTATTCAAAAATAATTTGTTTTAAATAAAGTAGAAAATAACATTTCATATACATGCAATACACGAGTCACACTAATTTATACAATGGAATATAGTGAGAATATAAGGTAGAGAGACTAAGCACAGAAGAGGTGACTGAACAATACTCTTATAAGGTATAGTGGCTTTGTTATTGTGTATGAGTATCGCATGACAATCATGTTTGCTATCAACCAACAATATTGTGTTGTTCTGTTTAAGAGTCGTTACTAGTAGTCATGTAAATTACTCATAAAACTAGTAGTCACGTAAACATGCAATTCTAATGTGGTAGTTTCAAAAGTAAAAAATAAATTAAGAATATGTTATTTTAATTAACGCGTAATCTTATTATGGCATAGAGAACTCAACACTAAGTTGCATAATCTTATGCATTTCACTGCTCTCTCACTACCTTAAGACATAGGGCCCGTTTGTTACAGATTAAAAAATAAGTGATTTTGTTGTTAAATAATTTAGAGATTAGTTTAGATATTTTTAAGAAAATGAGAAGTTGTTTTGTGTTTGTGTAACATACTGAAAATCACTTATTTTAAAAAAATCCTTCTTTAAAAAATGATTTTTATGAGAAGCTACTCAAAACAGATTCTCATTTTAAGGATAAAAATGATTTTTTTAAGAAAATGATTTTTCAGAAAAGTTAAAACAAACACAATCTCAGGATCACTAAAAATGATCTTTTTTATTAAAAAGGTGATTTTCTCATTAAAAAAAACTGTAACAAACGGGCTCATAGTCAATCCTGTGATTTTGGGTATCCTGATTCTTGAACGAACTAAAAAAAATGATGCCTGTAGTTATTTCAATAACATCGTCGTTGCATTTTTGTTGAAAATATTAATAATTTGTTCTTAATTAAAGTTTTTTTAAGAATTATTTTCAATAGAAATTAAAGTGAGACTATTTAATCTAATTCGTGATATTATAGGTTGCAAATAAGTTTTTAACAATTTCAATTTAGAAAATATTGTTTTAGTAACATGAATAGTTAATATTTTGCTATATATCTGCAACCATTAGGTAACAATTAATTGTCTTCAGAGAATTCAATGTTATATAACTTGATTTTGATTGGGTTGTTAAAATCTCTCTAATGATTTTCAATTCTTCCCATATACAAATTATAGTTGCAATAACATAAAATCTTTATTTAAATATATCGCTATACTACTAAGTAAAAGAATTTTTTGTGCCCTTAACAAAATGGGGCCTTGGGCGGTTTCCCGACTCGCCCATGGTCAGGGCCACCTCTGGATATTTGAATGCTAATATGCCGTTGTTGGGTGCTTACAATCGATTTAGAGGATGCATTTAGTCAATGTTGAAAAGTATCATGTGCATGACTCACTACACAATTGTTAGACACCATTACATTGCCCTGAGTCTTAACATTCCTTTTCCACCAAATTGCCCATAAAAAGAATTAAGAGAGACTTTTGATTACCTAACAACGAGTTTATCATAGGCAAACTTGCTAACACTTATTATATTTCTATTAAGGTCATGTACATGTAAAACATTTTTCAAATGTAAAGTAGTATTCGGTTGTGTTGGAGAGGATAAAGAATAAAAACTGATTGAATGGACTGGAAAACCTTGTCCATTGCCTAGAAAAACATTTGTTGAGAGGGAGGTGGTTGAGCGCCAGCGTGGTGACATGGTGGCTGGCAACTGTATCCATAGGAGCAACATAAGGATTTGTCATGTAAGCCTGTGGTGCAGACGCAGATTATTGTTGTGACCAACCGTTTGGAGCAAGCACATTGGGGCGCAAATATTGGTACGGGTTGCCTGCAGAGGACTGCGCCCGTTGAGAGGGACCATAGGCGTAATTGAATCTGTGATAACAATAGTATTTAATGAATCTATAAAAGATGAAAAACATTGATTTCTTTTGTTCTATTTAATGAAGTTCAATGGTCCAACCTAAATTAAGTCTTACCGGCACATATGAACAATAGGAATTTTGTAGTTTCTCTTTCAAAATTTGCTTAAAAATCTAATTAACGTTAACAAGTACAAACTCACATTTATTTATTTCACCCATTGTTGTTAACTTCAACAATCTAGTTGAAGTTCCCAATGATGAAGAGCCAAGAGTGATATATGTTGCAGAAGTATGATTTTGATCAAATTATATATGTGTTAAGTTTATATATTTACATTTGATGGATATAGATTATGTTATTAAAATTCTTTAAGGCTTTTTTCATATTATATTTCAATATTTTTGTTAATGTTCCTTTTTAATTTCATAATCTTCTTATTTAATTTATAGTTATAAGTTAATTATTATTTTTGTGACAAGAGTTATAACTTAATTATTATTTCCAATTATTAGACTATATATTTTACACAAAACAAATTTAGCTAACTCGGTGCATCCCAAAAGTGACCTTCATGAAGCAATCCCTAAAAACCCAATTGTAATTAACTTTCATGATTGAATTATGCTTCAGTATGAATATGTATTTAATTACTATGGATATCATGTCTATGACATTTTAATGTGCTTTTTCAATATGTAAAACTCTTAACTTTGTAATGTATTTTTTTATGTTCTCTTTAATTCCTGATTATACTTTACTTATAATTAAAAAACATTAATTTAATGTAATTACATCCATCAACATTAGCTTACCCTGTGCATTGCACGGGTGATGAGGCCAGTTGTACCTCACAACAAAACCAATTCACACCAATAAATTCATGGCAAAACTACTCCCGAGGTCCCTAAACTTATTTTTTGGTATCAAATCAGTCCCTTAACTTTTTTTTGTAACGACTTAGTCCCTTAACTTTTAAAAACACGACAACGTAGTCCCATTTAACGTTTTTTTGTTAACTCCGTTTAACAGTGGCTGACGTGTCTATTAGACTACTTATTTGGCATGCCATGTAGGATATTTCATTATTTAAAAATTATTTTTAGTTAAAAATTAAAGAAAAATGTGAATTTTCTTTATTATCCCATCTTTTTAGTTTCCCCTTTTCCAAACCCCATCTTCTCCAATTCCAATTATTGCAAAGAAGAAGGGGGAATCAACGAATCTGAAAAACCAGTAACTATTCCAATTATTTCAGTTGTTCAGAATGCAATTGGTAATTGCTAATAGGGTATAAAGTAAAGTGTCTTGGTTTCAAATTACCACTAACTATAACGTAGCTTTTGAAGAGGCTTCAAAAAACCAGGTTCATTATTTGCAATTGCATTCTTCTTGTTCAATTTTGGGGAAACGAAACCCTGAATCGTTTGGTTCTTGATAACCAACACCCAGATTTGTTCATCTCGTTCAATTTCCAGATTTGAACACATGCTCAACACTTCTCTCTCGTCGGCGACGCTATTAACGAAACCCAGATTCAGCTTTAATGAAACCCAGAAAACCATAAACATCAACGAAGAAGATTTCCAGATTTCCAAATCGCAAAATGGGTTGAATCAAAAACGATTGCAAAATGGGTTGAATCAAGAACGATTGCCATTAACGAAATGATTGCTTAATCAAATCCAGATCTCCAGATAACCATAACCAGATTTCCAAAATCGAAACAACCACAAATGATTGAATCAAAAACCTAGAAACGAAACAACCACAAAAACGAAAGGAGACCTGGAACCCAGAACAAGAATCGATTTGTTTATTGAATCAATTGAAGCCATGAACGAAACGCCATTAACGATTGCTCATTGAATCATTTGTTTTCCTTCCTTTTCACTTCAGATCTGTTCTTTTTATTTTTTAATAGAATATTAAATTAAAATATGAATGTCTATTTGGACTTCCATGTCAGCATTGTTTATAGCATTGTTTAAAGCCACATAAGCAATCTAACAGCCACCTAAGCATTTTTGTAACGGTGTTAAAAAAAAACGTTAAATGGGACTACGTTGTCGTGTTTTTAAAAGTTAAGGGACTAAGTCGTTACAAAAAAAAGTTAAGGGACTGATTTGATACCAAAAAATAAGTTAAGGGACCTCAGGAGTAGTTTTGCCTAAATTCATCTAACCTCCAATCCTATTTTCACACACATTTTTTAGTTCTTCCAAACCAAATACACCCAGTAAATTAAAATCACCAAACCTTTTTCTATTCAATCTTCCAATATACCCTTTTCAACCTCACCTATTCTCCCTTTAGAATTAGATCTTCAAGCAAAAATCAAATTTGAACCCTTCTTCCAAAACCCCATTTCACATACCATTATTCTCAACCAACGATCAATGAAGAAGCCTTAAACATAGCTCTATTTATCTGATCAAAATCTGCAGAGAATCTCAAAGACCCAGAAGCAAAGGTTGGAACTTTATCATGAAATAAAGGCGAGGAATCAGAGACATCCTCCTCTATAACTTAGGAATAGTGAAAAAGAAGAGAACAAAGTAGAAAACGGGTGAAGCACTAAAGACAAATAAGGGGAGATTTTCCCTTAGAATCACAATCACCTTTGTTCCGATGGACAGAGTTGAGATGCTAAGGGAGGATTTTCTATATCATTCTCAGAAAAGGGTCTTTTTGGAGAAACAACGGTTACCTTAGTGCAGCATCCAGTTGCTGAACTGTTGTACAATCTTCACTCAACCTCTCCAATTCAAATGCTAGAGTTCGATCATGCATTTCTTTTGAGTCAATAATCTGGTCATACTCTTCATCCATGGGTCTTCTTGGAATGAAACTTGATTGACCATTTACTTCAAACTGGGAGTAAGAGGTATTTTATAAGCTTCATTGATGACGCTAGTTTGTAATAGTTCGTCCCATTTCCTACCATTTCGTACTAATTTGTACCATTCGTACGAGTTCGCACTAGTTCGTACCATTATGTACGAGTTCGCACCGTTCACTATGAGTTCATCCCATTTCGTAATAGTTCGTCGCATTTCGTACAATTTCGTACTTGTTTGTACCATTCGTACGAGTTCGTACCATTATGTACGAGTATGCACTAGTTTGTACTATTTCCTACGAGTTCGTCCCATTTCGACGAGTTCCTCTAACTCCGTACTTGTTCGTCCCATTTTGGACCACTTCGTACTAGTTTGTACGTTTTCGTTCGAGTTCGCACTAGTTCTTACCCATTCCTACAAATTTGCACCATTTCAACGAGTTCGTAACATTTCGTACGAGTTTGCACTAGTTCGTACCATTTCCTTCAAGTTCATCCCATTTTGTATGAGGTCGTCCCATTTCGTACGAGTTCATACTAGTTATACCATTTCCTACTAGTTTGTACCATTTCGTACAAGTTCGCACTAGTTCATGCCATTTCCTAGGCGTTCGTCCCATTTCGTACGAGTTCGTCCCATCTCCTAGTAGTTCGTCCCATTTCCAACCATTTTGTACTAGTTTGTACTATTATGTAAAGTTCGCACTAATTTATTCCATTTAATATGTGTTCGTCCCATTTCGTACTAGTTCTTATTGCTGTTAGATCATGCATTTCCTGATTCCTTGTAATGTATTTTTTATGTTCTCTTTAATTCTTAATTATACTTTACTTATAATTAAAAATAAAAATATTAATTTAATGTAATTACATCCATCAAGACTAGTTACACCTCACAACAAAACCAAATCACACCAATAAATTCATCTAACCTCCAATCCTATTGCACACACTTTTTTTAGTTCTTCCAAACCAAATATACCCAGTAAATTAAAATCACCAAACCTTTTTCTATTCAATCTTCCAATATACCCTTTTCAATCTCACCAATTCTCCCTTTAGAATCAGATCTTCAAGCAAAATCAAATTTGAACCCTTCTTCCATACCCCATTTCACATACTATTATTCTCAACCAACAATCAATGAAGAAGCTTTAAACATAGCTCTACTTATCTGATCAAAATCTGCAGAGAATCTCAAAGACCCAGAAGTAAAGATTGGAACAAAGTAGAAAACGAGTGAAGCACTAAAGACAAAAAAGGGTTTGGGATGAGCAAGCGAGTTTTGTACTCTACTCTAGTTTGTGCAGAGTTGGAGATTGTAAATGTGAAGGAGGAAGAAGAAGATGATGACGAGGTGGCATGCTAAATAAGATTTAAAAATAATTAGATATAAAAAAAATTGACACATCAGAACTCTGTTAGCCACATCAGCAGAGGAGCTAACAGAGAGTTAACAGAAAGACATATTTAAAACAAATTTTTTTGTAGGGACTTATTTGAAAATAATTATATTTGTAAGGATAGAAAACATATTTAATCCTTTTTTGTTTTACCCAAGAATAAAGTAAACTAAGCTCGTCCCCAAATAAAAATTGAGGGGTTATCATGGACCGCGAAGTATCTAGTGCAGTGTAGCAGCTCCATACCATTCATTGAGGAGAAGAAACCATGTACAGTACGGGAATGGAATCTATTAATTTGCGTTTTTGCCACTGTTCACCAAAAGTCCTCTACCCAATCCCAAATGTCCAATTCCTCGTCCCTTCCACGCAGATTCGAAAGTTAACTCTCAAACCTTCTACCAACATTTCCTGCAAAACCCCTCTTTTTTCTCCAATTCGAGCGTCTATGGCCTCATCAACCGTCGCAGACACAGAGACAAAGCCATTCTCCGTTCTCTTCGTGTGTCTTGGCAACATTTGCAGAAGCCCAGCAGCTGAAGGAGTTTTCACAGATTTGGTTAAGAAAAAAGGTCTCGATTCCAAGTTCAAAATTGATTCTGCTGGCACAATCAATTACCATGAGGTAGGTATAAAGGATCATTAGTTTTTTTTTTTGATGGAATTTTTCAGATGGTTTGAAAAAAATGATTTTTTTGAGTGTTGATGAATTTTAAAGGGTAATGAAGCCGATCCAAGAATGAGGGCAGCTTCAAAAAGACGTGGAATTCAGATAACTTCACTTTCTAGGCCAATTAAGGCCTCTGATTTCATTGACTTTGATCTCATTCTTGCTATGGATAAGCAAAACAGAGGTAGACTCTCAAATAAATAGAATGTTTGGTTATGCTATGTCGTGTGATGTTTGGATGAAATATTTGTGCTTGTTTCAATTCATGTTGAAAAATGCTAGCCTCACACTCCCATGATTTAGTAGGATCATTTATAAGTCAACTAATACAAAAGTGTTTGTTGAGAAATGAAAATTAAAGAGAGTTAAGTTAACACTACTCTTCATCTTTTTATTTTACTATTATGTACTTGGTTATGCTTAGTAAATGGAGCTTGCTGTTTTTGCTTTAGAGGACATATTGGAGGCCTTCAATAGATGGAGATTTAAAGTTACTTTACCTGATGATGCACATAAAAAAGTGAGTACAACATTTTTCTTGCTTTTCTCTGTTGCTTTCTTCTTTGTATTATTTTTCTAAAGTGAAACTGGGATGTGTGCAGGTTAAGTTGATGTGCTCATATTGTAAAAAGCATAATGAAACTGAAGTCCCAGATCCTTACTATGGTGGACCTCAAGGTTTTGAGAAGGTATGATGTTCATGATAGTTATTGGTTGGTGCTTGGTTCATTACTTATGTAGAATATCATTTCCCAGTGCAAATATAGTCTTGAATTATGATACTATTTGGTTCAATAAATTTAGTTAAATCACACTCATAAGGAAGATTGCCTAACCGAAATCAACTATGCTTAGTTGGTACCTTTGAAGATACACTTTTCTTTGTCATTGGATTGCATGTTTTGCAGTGCTCATATTTTCTGCTTTCTGACATCTGAAACTGAATCTGGAACAATTTTGCTTTTGCATTTCTTTGGCACCTCCTACAACCAAGATACTTCACAGAGAATTGAAAAGTTACACTTTGCAGTCAAGATATAGTAGATATTGATAATATGCATATATCTTAGAAACTTAATAATTGATTTGTGTCTCAAATTGTGATATTGTAGGAAATCCACGTATAATCGTTTGAAAACACCATGTTACTGTAAAGAATTAATTACTCTTGGTTGCTTATGTATATTATCATTTTGTGGCACTGACAGGTGTTAGATTTGCTTGAAGATGCTTGTGATTCATTGCTGGAAGACATTTTGGCAGAGAATAAACATATACAAGAATCCTAATGGAATTTTAACAGCCAGCTGATCCAATTCCGGGACCAAGTCGTAAAATAAGTGGTTTTCATGGATGCCCGAGTACCTTGTTGTTTCAGTCACATATCCAAGAATTTGAATCATATATGCACATTTTTTCTTTATTTACTTGTGTTTACCCTATTGAATAGTGAGATTTGGCAGACTATAGCATAGTTAAAACCACTTGACTCTGTTGACAAGCACATCAGAAGGATGGCTTTAATTGTCAAGGCCTTTCAAGTGGCAGATATATTCGTAGTTGTAACATATACCATACTGCAATTCAGTGACCCATAGATCAGATTTCACCTCAAGTTAATTTGCCATTTTTTTTTTTTATGTTCTTCTGCTTTACCTGTGGTTTGAACAGATGAGAGAGGAATGTACTCTCTTCTGTCCATATTATAAAAAACAAAAGGGTTTCCTTTGATTTAATAAATTAGATTAGATGATTAATTTAGAACGAAAAAATTTATATATGTGACAATTTTTACTACTAAAATTTGTTATTAATTTTGAATCATCAAATACAAAGTAAAAAAAATAAAGCTCCAAATGAACAGTTAGGACTTCACATGACATGATTTTATAAGAACTAACATAGGACTTCACATGTCATTATTGTTTTATAAAAACTAAAAACATGCTCAAGAAATTTTGCACTCAAGATTTGATTAAACACTCAAATACCAATTCTGTGCAAAATCTTGGACCTGCCCCGCAAAAAATGTTAGTCTTTTTCCTTCAGGAAAATACTACTAATGTCTAGTTTATTTATGTATTGCCTTGATCAGCTTTGATTAAAAGTGGTTTGATAATGACATCTCCAAAGAACGTTGATTTAAAGAACCTGAGTCCAGTAGAATAACTAGAGACAACGACAGATTAATCATGAAATTTGAAGCTTACTAACATGCTGTGTATGGATTTCAGTCTTAAAAACCCGCGTCTCAAAGCAAATAATTGATTTGGAACCACATTCGTATAGGTCTATAAAAATGAGGAAGCTGGACAATATACACGCAGGACTATTGATAAATTGGAAATGTCAAAATTCAGACAATAAACTCCAAATTTCCCTTCACTTATAACTACTATTCATGACATCGCTATCCAATGTGGGACTCTAAAACACACTCCCTCACACTCAGGACTAGATATTTGGAGCATTAAGTTTGAAAGACGAGACATATGCAGGTAGCTCAATGGACTTAGGATAGACTCCCTTAGTGATACCATCTTATAATTTAGATTTCGGCCTGTAAAATAGGGACAACATTTGTGAGGAACAAAGATAAAGGGTTAATACAGAATGATGATAGTTTCACCAGAATAGGAAATTTACTGGGAAATAAGCGCCATCAATAGAGAGATTGAAGCAGCCCAAGCGATCTCCAACAAGTGAATGAATCTGCTCCAGGCTGATATGTTTCAACCACTTTGGAAATAATCTATATCATAAAAAGCAAGTTCTGTATATCAACTCAGAATTTTACACTTAAAAGAGAGTGAAACAAGATATGGTTGTTGCAAATGGGAATATTCAAATCCAATCATAAGAATAAAAAATTTAAACAGCTACTATCCTAGGTTCAAAGTTGATAGTTTCAATGAAACTTTTAATATTCTTTTCCACTTATACCCCTATTAATTATGACAACTTTTTACATTTAATAATAAATGATTCACATTTTTCTATGTAAAGAGATAAACGGTTAAATGGTAAATTAGACAATACTTTTTAAAAAATCTAGACCCCTAATCATTTTTCTTAAAGGGTATGCCAAAACCTTAAAATGAAAACAAAGTGGGAGAGGGATGGAGTATTTCTCATCAAGAATCTGTTATATTAATATTGCATGTCAAATCATTAACCCGATCAACCTTAAACTTCTCAAGAATCATTCCTGTCTCTCTTTTTTCCGTCCGCTTTTGGAGCCTTATCATACGTGTCACTCCTTTGGTTTTCGCTCGGTACCTCACTGACCACGTGAATAGCGGCTTCATCCTAATTTTCCTCCTAATTATGCTCCAAGATTTGAAATAATATGCCTTCTATCTTTTTTAAAAGACATACTCTTGCTCTCACTCTCACTCTCACTCGCTTTCTTTGTCTTCGTGTTATTGTGCACTTCTCTTCTCTAACAATTTCCTAGCAGTTTTGTTTATGCGGTATCATTCCATTTTTTCTAACCTTGATTGATTATGCCTTTCAATTTTTTGTCGTTCTATAAAAAAAACCGGTTTATGCTATTAATCGGGGTTCCTGATTCAACTTTGTGAAATCATATTAGGCTTGCACGTCTCTGATGCCTAAATTGTTGTTTGTGCACATTTTTACTCTAGTAAACCATTTCTAGTTGTTAAATCATATTCAGTAACGTTAGTTATCAAAAGAGCCTTTGTTGGCTAATTCCTACTTGCTTGATTACAAATGTAATAGGTATTAAATTATTATTATTATTTTATCAGGATCATTATAGTTTTTTTTTTGGTATTACTTAAATCGTAAACAAATAATATGGCAACAATTTCTTCCGCAATATGATTGCTTGATATTTTTCGCGGTGGAACCCCATTTTATTGTCCTAATTAAGTTGTTGTTATCTTTGTTCCCTAAATATAAAGATTTTTTCACAAAGTATTATTGGGTTCCTTGACAGATAAACTATACGTGACCCCAATGTCATTCTTCACTCTTATCACTGGAAGTGAATTGTTTAAAGACTATGTAGGGTATGTGATTTTAGACAGTGATGCTGCGTTTGAAGAATATGTAAATCATGTGATATACGAGGATAACAATGACAATGAATTCATCGCTGATTGTGAGAATCTGCGTGAAAAGCTAAAGGCAAGCATGTTTTGACATTCAATTTTCATTTTAACTTGTTTTAGTCGACGTAATTATGGTTAGAGAGAAAAAAATAAAAGCTCGGTTTGCTAAATCATCTACGGTGGTTGTATTTTTTGTCTATTGCAAAAAATATCATTTTACTGTGATTTCTTTTTGTCTAGGAACTCAAAATAAATGTACAATCCCTACTTCTCATTCTGTCATTTTTCGAACTTTCCCTCGAGTCCTAATGCATGCATGCATAGATACATTATGTTACATCATTCGATGATACATTGATACATGTATTCTTCCCCTGAATGCTATCTATGTGGAGAATTTAAAATGTCACCGATTAATTTTACCTTATGTTGTGCTTTAATACAGCCTACGCATGCGCATAAGGAAATTGAAGAAAAGTTAAAAATATATTTGAAAGATTTTCTCGACCAATATGTCGGTGGTGACAAAGAGGGTTTCCTTGAACGCGCAGAATCTGAAGCAAGAAGACTTACTGACGAAGGTTATTAAATTTTTAACTGCAATATTCTTTGACTTAAAGCTTTTCATGTTGAAATTTTAGTTTGACATATTGGTACTCCAAAGCTAGCTTGACTTAAAACTTTTCATGTTGAAATTTTAGCTGAGAAGATTCAGGCATTTGGCAATGAAAATAGTAAGTAATTAACTACATAATCGTACAGATTTTGCTATATAAAATGCTAGCTTTTGGATCAAATATATTAGTTAGTATCCCATGTCTCTGAATGATGCAGGCATTGGAATTGGTATACTACATACCATCGGCTCTGTATATTCAAGAATGGCAACACTAGAACAAGGGAAGAAACCTCTTTATCTTGGAGTGCCTTTTTTGGTTGAATTGGTTCGCTTTCAATTACATATTTGGAGGACACGTTCTAAAGCTATTAAAGGTAAAAGGACAGACAATTTCATTAGCTTAAAAGTCAGTTACTTATTCTTGGAAGTTAGTTATGTCTAATTGTGTTTGATTTTATTTTGCACATATATAATTTAGCTACTTCTGAGGAGGCACCTCAACTTGCAGAAAAGATCGCGAAGCGATTAAATCACCGTCACACTGTGAAAGTTATCACCCTTCCTTGTGATGAGCAAAATGACTATATGAATATATGTTGGAAGTTAGATGCATTCGACATAGATGTCACCCTTGCACGTGTGTGCCAAGCGGTTAGTTCTTACTGTGTTTTTTATTTAAGTATATAATAAAATACAGTATGTTTTTCAGCCTATTAAAATGATAAAAACTAATAGTTATTACCTATAAAGATTTTAGCTTTAATGTTTTTTACTAGCAGAAGAACAAAGGAAGTTAGAAGGCATGAATATTCTTATTCATAAATCTAATCTAATATTACAGGTGTTATGGGAAAAAGTGATAGGGCTCCCGCTCTAAAAATTCTTGGAGAGATATTTCAGATAAACATTTAACTTGTTTAACTTACTATAAGGTATTCTAGCTTTCAGCTTTCTAGGAATACATGCCTGGCCATACAAAGTTTCTTCATATTATTAATATAAATATTATGTCTATATATTAATCTGTGATGAAAAATAGGATACATATTATTTAGATCTAGTGGAAATTTGGTGTTCATAATGTATCCTGCATTTTGAAACAGAATAGTTATGTACAACATAAAGCAAGAAAATTTGATTTTCCTCTACGATTTCTTTTCAATTTTCATATTAATAAAAGGGAAACTTTATGTTCTATAAATAATAAATGTATCTTTGGGGAAGGAAAGATATGGTTTTCATATCAAGTATCTAAATATTTTATATAAAGGAAGAAAAATGATTAATTATAATGCTTTTTTTTTCCATATACACTTAAACAGTATAAAATTATCTTAATTAAAATAAATAAATTTGTACACCCTTCATTGAGACCCACGTGGTGTCATCACGGACTAAAGTGACATTAAAATGGAAACATGTGAGGCTCTCTCTCTCTCTCTCTCTCTCTCTCTCTCTCTCTCTCTCAAATCCCTAAATTTTAATCTATTCCCCCCCTCTTTCTTGTTCTTTGCACCACTAGTCTTTTTTCTCTCAATTCCCACAATTTCGTCACAGAGTCACGCATCTTCATCGCGGGCCAGAGCTTCATCACAAGTTGTTCTTTTTTGTCGTTGTGGTAGAAGGGTTGTTAGGTGTGTTGATGAGACAGAAATTAACGAAGGAAGGGCATTTTACACTTGTTCCATCAACAAGGTACTGATATTCTTGGTTTAAGGTTATATATAATCTTCATCATGTCTTTTAAATTTATTAATTCCATATATGTGTTCTGTTTTGAGAATTAATTATGGCAGTTATAGGGTGAACTTGGATACTGCGGATACTTTGTTTGGCTTGATAAACTAACTGAAGCAGTTAGAGATGATGAAGCACTTGAAGAGAAATTGGAAGACAATTAGGAAGAGAGGTAGGAAGCGGAGATGTAAGAGAGGTTTAAAAAGAAGATGGAAGAGAGGCAACGTGAAAGGGTCAAGTTAATTCAGTTGCTTACCTAGTGGAAGTTCATATTTTTAGTTGTAGCAATTTGCCATCCACTTTTTATGTTTCATGGCTAGTGGAGACCATGAAAATTGGTAGGTAAAATTTAGATTAGAGAACTTTCGTTCTTGCATGGTTTAGAAAATTTGATGTATGGATTATTCTCTAACTTCAGTGAATTATACTTTTTTCTATGGATGAATTATATTAAATTGTGAGGCTTGCATTAGTTATCATTACTCATTCCTAGATGGGAGAACTAGAAGTGATTCTTTCTCCATTCCACTTTTCGCCTATCATTGCTTTTAATCTTAGAAAAAATGAAAAATATAGCATATATTAGTGTTTTAAATGGGGAAATTACATGTGAGAACAATTTATTGGTGGGATGGAAAACAATTTAGGGTTCTTCTTAGTTGCGCCAAATCATAAGTTATTGATATAACCATAAAGTCAAATTTCTTTAACCATTCCTTGACGAAATTCCAAGTATATATTTTGGAAGAAATTTCTCCAACATTACACTTCAATAAATTTCATATTTTAAATGTCGAAATTATTAAATAATGGTGCAAACTTTTTCACAACATGTTAATCTCATATATTTAAGTATTTAACAGGAAAGTTTTTAATTTTTATTTAAAAAGTTTAGTTTCCCTATTTTATTTTTCACAATTTTGATCACTAGTTTTATCAAATCTGTAATTCTAGCCTCCCAGTTTTCCTCACAATTTTGATCCTCGATTTTATGAAATCCACAATTTTAATCCTATTGTTAAATTTCCATCCAATTTTTTTATAGAAATGCTAATTTTGTAGATGCATGTCATTCTGAGACCCAATAGTCAAAAATAATTTAACCACTAACAAAAAGTTCAAAATAATTTTTTTTAATATTTTAATAGTTTAATTAAAATGGTTAAATTAATTTTAATGATCTAAAATTTACTCTTTATTATAATATATATATATAATTATAACATATCTATTAAAACTACTAAAATCATTCAATTTAACCACTAACAATTGTCAAAAAAAAATTAACACTATTCTAACGGGAGTGACAACGAGACACCGACAATAGGATTGGCAACAGGAGCGCCAACGGGAGAGGCAACAAAGAGACAACAAGAGATCGACAACGAGAGTTGAGCCTGAGACGACCCCCGTCTTCATCATAGTAACCCTTTAGACTTAATCTTCTAATCTCAACAACAAATAAATTCAAGACTTTACTTAATTATATAACTGAACATGCATTGCATAGATAGAGAAACAATTTTTAAGAGTTTTGCAAAATATGTGACAATACTATAGTCACTCAAACATATAACAGTTTATTACAAAACAGCGGAACATAAGAACACAAAACAAAGCCAGCTAAATAACAAACTTAAAGAGAATCAACGGACTGACACACTGGCTAAACAAAATTCAGGTTCTCTCAGTGAGACACCTGACTGCTTCATCATATCGCATTGACATCGTCGGAGCCTTCAACGTTCATCGTGGAAGGAAAAGTATCTCCTTCTGCTACAAGTGGCTCCTCGACTGGATCTAAGCGATACAATAAATATACAAAAGAAAAACACGTAGGGCTAAGATACATGTACAAGTCAGAAAAATGGGAAGATAAGATAAAACTCAATTTAAACATGTCACATGCATGTAAATCAATTTATATTCTAATCTCTTCTAATTTTTATTAGTATCTTATTTTCCAAATTATATCTATGAGTATGTATCAATACTATATGCTGACTCTGGCCATATCCTGTTGCCACTATCGTTCCTACTATACTTAACAGACGGCACTCGACTGTCACAGTGGAGTCCGAGTGTTATAAGTTGTACCCTACCTTAGCAATGAAGCAAGCTTGATAAGGAGAGATAAAATTGGAACAATGTCCTTAAGCCTCTGCACCACAACTTTGCTAACAATCTTGTAGATGGAGTTACACAAAGATATGGGCCTGAATTGATCAACGAATTCAGGTTTAGACACCTTAGGGATCAGACAAATATCCGTGAGATTGACTCTAGCTATTTGCTTAGGATCCAACCAAACTTGATGAACAAAATCACACACACTCTGCCCCACTTCCTCCCAAGAATGTTGATAGAGAACCCAGCCGGGTATCCATCAGGTCCAGGGCCATATAATATTTGCTTAGCTCCTTGTCTTGTAAGAAGCTTTTTTGTTTTCTTATTGATCCCTAAGACTGACCATATAATATAAATGAATGTAAAACAGGTTTAATCTGAAGCTACAGATTTCGATGGTGACTATTAAATGAGTATTATTTCTCTTAACTCGATTATTGTAGATTAGTTTATGTTCCTTGTCTCTTTTCGTGAAGCATAGAATACGTAGAAAATAATGTAGTATATTATAATCTGATCAACATTCAACACTAACAGCGTATTGACATCATGTTAGCCACTAGCTAGAATTATATACGTTGACATTGGTACCGTGTGAATTGCGAAATGTTAACCACTCTTCAAATGGTGGGACTAGATACTTGCAAAAACAATTTAAAATGTATGTAATTGTAATCTGAATGATCGATTAAATGTGAACTCAACACATTCTAATTGTAATTCAAATCCTATTCTCTCAAGACCCGGCTAGCATGGTCAATTTGGACTTATATGTCCATTTGAACTCAACACCTGTATAGTTTCGCCAAATGCAACAAAAACATATTATACATCGCTTTTGAATACAAGTGAATGCTAATCAATCGCCACCCTTAGTTGTCCCAGTAAGGTAGCTCAGTTGGCGAGTTAAGGGACATGAAGGAGGTCCAGGGTTCAAACCCCGAAAACTAACATTCCCCACCCCCACTAACATTTGCTTATCAAAAAAAAAAAAACACATCGCCACCCTTAGTTCCTTATGTTAGGAGCTTAGCTTCCCACCGCCACCACAAGTTGAAGAGGATTGAGCAGCAAAGCATTTTGTGCAGTAGCTCCACTTCTTTGGAAGCTTGGTATAAGCAGTGGCGGATTTTGACTAAAATGTTGGGGTGGGCCGCTCATGGTAGTGTCATGGAAACTGAAAAATGCATGAAGACAGACGCAGAAACACAAATACAATTAAAATAGATAAATATAAATTAAAATTATTGATAAACAAAATTAAATGACTAATAATATAATTTTGATTTCACATAGAGACTCAATTGATGTTGTTTGTAAAAATATAGTTTTAAATTTATTTGATTCTAATTTTACAATGTTGAGATGATTTTTTTGAAAATTATCAACCATCTATATATTCATAACTTCTAATTCTAAAATAAGATATGTGATGATATTAAAAAATACCTATACATTGAGTAAAAGAATTATAAATGCATAAATAACATATTTTGCTTTTATATTATATATATCGCAAACTTGTAAGTTCTGTATTACGATAATTTGTAAAATTTGTACCAAAAACGAGTGTTGACGACATAGTGGTTATGAATGGTGTGTGAAATTCTATTGTCATGGGTTAGATTCCCATGATATATATTATGCTAATAATTTAATAGGAAAAAATGGTATTTCTTATAATCTATACCTATGTATAAAGGGGATTCATTTTGTAACTGATTTTTTGGTGTCAGATTTTTCTGACCAAAATGCCCTTATAACTACCCACTAACACTATTTCACTATATTATTATTTATTATTTATATATTATTTATCTATTACTTCTATAACCCCCCACCAACACATGAAAGACGGGCCCAGAGGGCCCGTCTTTCTCCCTAGTGTTAATAATGGAGTAAAAATGAAGAAAAATGAAAATGAGATTTAGGTAAAAATGCATCCCCGTTGGCCCTCCCGTTGTCGATCTCATTGTTAGTCTCTTAATAAAATTAGCTTATTATAATGAAGACGGGAAGAAGCATATGAATAATTTTCAAGTGAAGTTCAAGGTTGTACGTTGTGGGAAATTTAATATTTAGGTCACAATTAGTATGTTTTTCTATTAAGATTAAATTCTCTCAGGTTCTCATAAAAATGTGACTCATTTTTAGCTTTTTATATTTAACAAAAACTGCATATTTTAGTCTCTTATAGGGACTAAAAGCAGTCAGTTTTAGATATTACCAGATAATAAAATTTTCATAGGAACAAAAGTTAAATAATAGTGATTTAATAGAGATGACAACATATTTATCCCTTTAATAGGGTTCATAGTTCATACTTGTACGTGAATGGATTACAAGGTTGCAAACACTAAGCTCGCAAAATTCTGTTATTTTTGCCAGTCTTTGATAAAATAAGTTAGATTAGATGATTAATTTGGAACGAAAATAATCGGAAGGCAAAAAGATTAAAAAAAAATTATATATATATATGACAATTTTTACTACTAAATTTTGTTATTAATTTTGAATCAAATACAAAGTAAAAAAATTAAGCTCCAAAGGAACAGTTAGGGCTTCACATGTCATGATTCAAATACCAATTCTGTGCAAAATCTTGATACTTATCATATGGAATAACCAATCTCTGGGGCGCATGTTCATTCCACACAAAAAATGACATTAGTTCAAACAAAATAAACAGAAGGACGATATTTGTGTAGCTTTCAGCAAATCTACAAAACAATAACAAAAATCCGACAAATATACACGCATCCTGGGATAGCCCTAACGCTTTCTTGATACAACTAGGTGTTGCTATCTAATCACATTCTCCTTATCTAAGAAAAATGTGAGATAGCTGGGTCACCTTCATGGAACATCCATTTGATTGTCATTGTCATTGTCCCCTTCATAATATTCATCGTCGCGTTGAATGTGCTTGTCTTGAGTGTGCTCTGCAAAAGACAATTATCAAAATCAATCAACTAAGAGTTGGCAGCAAATTAATATAGCTAAAGGAAAGGCTTTTTGTTCTTACGGTCATTGCGCTCATCAGGGTTCTGCTCATCTTCGTCAAAATCAGGAATGTAGAAGTCAGGTGGGACCTGCCCCGCAAAAAATGTTAGTCTTTCCTTTTGGAAAATACTACTAATGTCTAGTTTATGTATTGCCTTGATCAGCTTTGATTAAAAGTTGTTTGATAATGACATCTCCAAAGGAGGTTGATTTAAACAACCTGAGTCCAGAAGAATAACTAGAGACAGAGACAGATTAATCATGAAATTCCAAACTTACTAACATGCTATGACCCAAGTTATAGATTTCTGTCGTAAAAACCCGCGTCTCAAAGCAAATAATTGATTTGGAACCACATTCGTATAGGTCTATAAAAATGAGGAAGTTGGAGAACTAACAACTTGATACATGATACCTTAGTTAAAAAAACAAAGATAAATAATCATAAGAAACAATTTTACGTAACAAAATTGAGCCGGCCTACTAGGCGGGGTGTTCCTATTTGAAGGATGAACTCACCTCTTGCATTTGAACACTCGGAGCATGTTGTATGAAGCGGAGATTTTCCAAGACTTGCATTTTGATAGTGCTAAGATATGATTTGCTATTTAAATTCTCCTGATCAATTTAAAAAGGAAAATAATGAGAACATACTGCCCTTGCAAAGTCTAAATTAAAACTAAGGCGATATGTATTTGATCGTATCCAAATCCCATGTAAATTGGAAATGTCAAAATTCAGACAATAAACTCCAAATCTCCCTGTCAATTTCAATAACAAAGAAAGGTCTAGATAAATAAAGACAATATACACACAAGACTATTGATAAAATACATACTATGTGCCCATTTGGAATCTTCAATGAGAAGTCCGGTGCAAAATATTTAATATAATCGTTCTCCGGGATCTCTGCACAAGACAGAGCATGCAGTTATGTTTCCACTTTAGAAATAATAACACGGAATTTACATCTGAAATACAGATTCAACTCATTGGAAAAGAGATGTCTTAGAACTTGGGTTTGGATCTAACTCAATCGCAAAAGCTAACAACTTGTAGAGGTGAGCGGCGGTGAGGGCTGCCACCCACATATAACCAGTTAACCATTATCCATACTATATATCATTATCCAATATGGGGCTCTCAACACCACATCATTCCCGGGACTTGGCGTCTAAACTGTGGAGTTGGTAGGAATGGACATATGTGGGTAGCCCGATGGGTCTAGAATAGATTTTGATACCATTTTAAAATTTTGGTTTGGGCCTACCTCAACCCCAAAAGCTATAACTACTATTCATGACATATCGCTATCCAATGTGGGAATCTAAAACACACTCCCTCACACTCGGGACTAGATATTAGGAGCATTAAGTTTGAAACAGTGACAGATTCAATGGTGTTCCTAGTGTTCCCAGGAATACCCAAACATCTTGCCTTAGTGGTAATGCACCCCAAATTTGCACAAAAGGGACTGAGTTCGAATCCCGGGGAACACCATTTATCCTCTTTTTCTTCATTTTTTAATCCCGCATCATTGAAGGAACACCCTATTTTTTAATCCTGGATCCGCCCCTGGTTTGAAAGACGAGACATATGCAGGTGGCTGAATGGATTTAGGATAGACTCCCATAGCGATACCATCTTGTAATTTAGACTTCGGCCTAGCTCAACCTCAAAAGCTAGCTCACGGGGTGACGATTGCCCAAGTCCGCACTTATAACCATTATTGAGGCCATATTACCATCCGATATGCATCACTTCATAATTTACAAGACCAAGTGTTTCCATATTTTTTTAAAAGTTTGAACAATGAATTTATCCAATTCGTGAAAGAAAATAAATTTCGGCAAAACATCACATTTTAATATTTGCATAGAGGCTAACTTAATATACCATTTGGGAGCTCCATATCTAGAAGAACTCCAGTTTCAACTGTCCAGCATCGAGCAACATTTTCTTTTGTGTATCCCCCACCTCCAGTGACCTGTGAAAGAAGTACATTCATGTAGATTTCACTCGTGATACAGGTGAATGGAAGACAAACATAAAGTAATATAAACCCACCAGTAAAGGCAAATTAAATCTCTTCACGAATCTAACACATTCAGCATGGCCTGTAAAATAGGGACAACGTTTGTGAGGAACAAAGACAAAGGGTTAATACAGAACGATGATAGTTTCACCAGAATAGGAAATTTACTGGGAAATAAGCACCATCAATAGAGAGATTGAAGCAGCCCAAGCGATCTCCAGCAAGCGAATCTGCTCCACACTGGAGAACTATCACACCAGGCTGATATGTTTCAACCACTTTGGAAATAATCTATATCGTAAAAAATTAAAAGGTTCAGCCAAGACAACATCGAGCCAGAAATAATACAATGGATACCAAAACAAGTTGATTGAGTTCGCAATTTAGCCAACAGAACATAAAACCGAACTTACAGTCTTGAAAAGTCGAGTAAAGCTAAGGTCATCAATTCCGTCCTTGAGCGGGACATTTATGGCATAAAACTTCCCTTCTCTTTCTCCTATTTCCTTCAATAAGGTAAAATCAGTTAAATCATTACAATCTATGCAGAGCTTTTGAAATGTTTCAAACAAAAAAGACATTCAAACAAGAGAACACGCTAAAAACTCGAACAAAAAGAATAAATAAAATCACCTTAGCATCACCGGTGCCCGGAAAGAACATATCCCCATACTTGTGGAAACTGACAGTCATCACCCTGTAATGACAAACTTTACCATTTAAGAAAATAGAAAAATTGTGCAGTATGGCAAAGTATCTTATCCGCGTAAAAAACATGAAAAACAAGTTCTGTATATCAACTCAGAATTTTACATTTAAAAGAGAATGAAAGAATATATGGTTGTTGTAAATGGAAATATTCAAATCCAATCATAAGAATAAAAATTATAAACAGCTACTATCCTAGGTTCAAAGTTGATAGTTTCAAGGAGAATATACAACATAAGGTTGGTTAGTCTAATCATAGTAACACAATATAGTTGTGAATTTAATAATGATAGGTTTGATTAGTTGAAGATTCTCAACAATTTCCTCTGCATAGATCTGATAAGAATAAGATATAAGAAACCAGTATACCTGTCAGTATAGAAGAAGGCTTCTTCAACACCATCACCATGGTGCACGTCGATATCAATATACAAAACGCGGGCATGATATTTAAGAAGCTCTAAGATCCCTAATACCAAGTCATTGATGTAACAAAATCCAGATGCTTCACATTTCTTGGCATGATGTAGTCCACCGGCCCAATTTATAGCAATATCACACAGTTGATTGTTCAATCGTCGTGCAGCATCTGCAGGTACATGATAGTCAGCATAAATATAACAAACAAGGCAAGACCAAATTCAATAGAATCATAAATATAATTGTTTAGAATATATGAAAAGATATCATAATATCTTCATTGTATCTTGGAAAATATGGATTGTCTAAAATAATCCTTTTTGACTCGAATATAAGCAAAAGTACCTAAATGCATGCTTATTAAGAATTTTAGCTCGCTGCAATAAATTTTCTTGATTTCACAAAAATAAGGGTTCCCAAAACTACCCTTGATATTTATTTTTTAGGCCCTGTAAATTGTTTCTTGAGAACAAAATTAGACATTGGAAAGTAAAGTTTCGGGAACAATGTCATTAAATATGAAGTTAGGTCAAATTACTTTCAGTTTATTCAGTCTCTTTTTTTCCTCCCCAACCTAAATCCCTGTAATTTTAACAGTGAACACATTACCTATGGTACCACCAGCGTAAATCTGGCAAAACTCAAACAAGTTGTCAAATACAGGGCAGTCTTCTCCAAGATTATCTGGAAAAAAAGGATCAACAATAAGGTGGAACTCGTTATTAGATACACAACAGATAAAAAATATGAAGCCAAAATTACCATGTAAACATTGGGATAGGGTAATGCTAACTATAGAAGTTAAATATGAATTATTTAAAGAATGGATGCAAGGTCTTATTTATCTATTTATTTGCTTAGAAGGAGGCTATAAGCCAAGAAGTAAGGTCTTGTTTAGATGAAAAAAGCAATAATTGCAGGGTTAAAACATTTGTTATCTTCCATAGAACTGCCCTACCCCATCCTCTTCTTCTCTCTATAAAGACAAATTATGTCATGAACCATTAGAAGCAAAAAGAAATTCAATTATGTATACTCAAACTTTGACCTTAGTTCTAAAACTTCATTCCTTGTACAACATGATAGACTTTTTCTTTTCAACTCTATTGCACTCTGACATAGAAAATATAATAAGCTGCAATGAATTCTATAATGTTTCTCATTAGGTGTAAAACAAAAACAAAAAACTTAAAATGATAAGAACAAGTGAGTTCAAAATTTGGAAAGGCATACATTTAGCCAGTTCATTTGAGAACAAGTGCTGAGTGTCAGGTGTAATCCTGTGCAAAAACTCAACATAATCAGCTGAATGAAACTGGGCAAGCTCAACAGGATAAGCCTTATGTGGGCGCTGCATTATATATAAACAAGAAATAACCCAGAGAACATTATTTACGTAATCAGCCACGGTAAACGTACAAACAAAACTGAAACAGGCAACATGTGTTACTAACATAAATTTCCATCTTATTATGAAGATCGTATGAGAGAACAAGATGATGAGTCATGCAAAGCCGGTGAGGCTTCATGGGATGGTTCGGCCCAAAGTAAACACTTCCCGCATCACCTACAATATGAAAATTTAAGCAACTGAGTTCAAGAACAACATGCAAATAAACACAGTCTACCAAATACTAAAAAACCAATGAGTGTTTAAGATGAAACAGCTCCTCACAGAACTTGAGTGCTATTAAAGACACTACTTCCTTTTCCTAACAACAAGGAAATCAATAAAGTAAATGCAAACCGATTCATAGTGACAACAAAATAATTAGAAAATTGGTCCATACAGTTTCAACTACTTAAATCAAGTCCTCATACTTTTCAAATCAATGAAATGTGGTCAACCATTAATACGTGGCTATCGTCGAAACAAGAACAAGAATAAAGGTAGGGTTTCGACATATAGGAATAAATAAAACTATGAATTAGAAAATTGCTTCCATGGAAAGATCGTTGAAGTGTTTCAATAGTTCAATTGCGCAAAAGAATAAAAAGGAACTAGATTTGTAGAAAATGGATGTCGATAGAGAAGAAAGGGAAACGCACCGTCGTAAAAGTAGGCGATTTTGTCCTTGGAGCGCGGCATTTACAGATGAGAGAGCGTTGAAGAGTAACAGCAGTGTGTGAGAATTAGCGAAGGAAAAGACTCCAGCGGCTACGATTGCATTATCAAGCGCCGGAGCTTTTCTCTGATGATTTAAGCTTCGGCTTCTCTTGTGGAGTATTGTGGCCTCGCCGTTCCTGCTGCACTTTGCTAATTGCAAGTGCCAAAAGTTTGTCACAAAACGCGACGTCGTTTTATGAAATGAGCTGAATGTCCAAAATTTCTTTCCTGCTCGCTACCTTTTTTTTTTTGGAAGATAACACAGCTCGAATCCTAAATTTTGCGAGCTGTGTTATTTAAACACCAAGAGCAATGATATTCGGTACGAAATTTTTGTAACGAAATATCAGAAACAGTAGTATTCAATAACAATACAGCGTTTTTGTCAAAAAAAATAACAATACAGCGAGTTTGAGTGTTAAAAATAAAGGTGTTAACGTCAGTGGCGGATCTTCACCAAAAAACTTGGGAGGTCGCAAAAAAAAGAAACATAGAAGAACGACGAGATAGAGACCGACGACAATGAGGAACGGAGAGCGTGAGAGAGGCTAAGAGGAAGAAGAAGGGTTAAGAATTGCGGTGAAGCTTAAGAAAAGTATAATAAATAGATAAATATAAATTAATAATTATTTATAAACAAAGATAAATGACTAAATAATTAATTTTAATTTCATATAAAGACTCAATTGAAGTTTTTTATAAAAAGATAATTTTAAATTAAGTTGATTTTAATTTTAGAATGCTGAAAATATTTTTTTTTTAAATTATCACCCATTGATTTATAATTTCAAATTTTAATATAAGAGGTTTGAAAAAAAATGTTACTATATAATATTAAAAATATGAATAAATATAAAAGTTATTATATAGCTAAGATGTATGTATATATATTAACTTTCTTATCATTGAGTTTAATTTAGATTTTAGCCTATATGGTTAGTGAATCTAACTACATTCTTTAGGATTCAAGTTCAATCCTTGATAGAGGCGTTTTTTAATAAATTCTTTGTGCCTTTTTTTAGTGAAAAAACAAATAAAAACAGAAAAGTGAGGAGGAGTCGAACTCGCGCTTCATGGGTGGAGGATTCAGCCAACTTACCACTTGGCCGCGCCAACAATTTGTTTATGTTTTCGCGAACAGGCAATATATTTAGTAACTGTATTTTTATTTTTAAAAAACCGTGGCCCTCCCTACTCCATACAAAGATCCGCCATTGGTTAACGTCTTCTGAAATTTCGTATTATACTTTTTAACTTTATTGAAACTCAAAATATTAGACACCGTATGTGATATGGTATAGCTCAATCTCTATCTTTCACTTATTTTTTCATCTTATACGACTTACACAGACTACAAAAGACACACAAAAATCAACGTATTTTGTGTTAAATTGTGTGTCTATTTAACATTTCTCTAAATTTTATACTTTAGTTGATTCCCATTCAAAAATGATATTTTTCACCCAAAAAGTTCATATTAAAAATCCACAATAAAATAGATGGTTAGTGAGTTGACGCTTTTAGAAATATATAGTCGGTTACATTCAACTAGCATTCAAGATTATTTGAAGCGGTCGTGGGAAGTCTCTTTAGTTCATACACTTCGTGTGTGCTGATATCCTGCCAAAGATGGGAATCTTCTAACGTTCTACCTTGGCTGCTACTTGACTCCCCAACTCCTGAGCTGCTGCTTCCTCTGCAGGCGGATGCTAAGAGATTATAGTTCTTGCGCCTTTAGCTCCATTTTTTTTGGTTTCTTTTTCCTTTCCTTTTATCATTTTACACACAAAAAAAATAGAAGTTTTACATTTGTGTGTAATTTGACACTTGAAAATTGTGGTTAATCACGTTCAAATTTGTGGTTAATTGCATTCCATGAATGATAAACGAGTTTCAAGATCTATTATAACTTATATTTATTAATAATCAACAAATGATCGTAATTATCTATGTAGTTGGACTTTATTAGAGACTAGCGGGTACCGTCCTGTTCTTTAATCCGAATATAATATATATATATATATATATAATCAAAAATATAAATTTTCATAACAACAACATATAATATTTCGCGTTGGAACTCAAAAAACAATATATACATTTGAAAACAAATATAAAAAAAATGCTTTATTGTTATGACAGAAAAGTTGAATAATGATTTATAAAATTTGTTTGTAATGGTAAATATTCTTATGAAATTGTTAGTCTTCAATTCATATTTTTGACAAAATGAATTCCAACCCTTCAATACATGTTTTCTCGTCGAAGACTTTGGTACTATATCGATAAACTCGATATAATCCATTATATTATTCTCCATCAACACTCAAAAGAAAAATAAGAAAGATTATTTGGCTCAATTTTGATCCCGTTTTAAATTTGTACAATAAACTATACTTATAGTGACAAATATTTTTTTCATATTTCTTTTTATGTATGAGTGGTAGCTATTTGTCCCATGTTTTTTATTTATTAGTGACCAAAAATTATCATGTGTTTTTTAGTGACCCGTGTTTTTTATTAGTTTTAATTGATTAGTATATTTGTAGTAGATAGTAGAAAATAGACAGTAAAATTATAGTAATTTTCAAATATTATAATGATCAATGGAAAATATATGTCACCTGTTTTTTTTAATATTTATCAGTAGTTTGAATAGTCATTAATTCTTCTCGTTTCTATGTAAGTAAGAGACTAAAAAGTTATTTTGGAATTTTTGCTAGTGGTAAAGTTGATTTGTTTAGTAGATTAGTATATTATTGTAAGAGACTAAAAATTGATTTGTTTTAGTAGATTAGTATATTATTAGTGACAAAAAAATTATCCCGTGTTTTTTATGTATTTATGAGTGATAGTATATTATGGATTGGAGTCTCTACTTCTATTGGATAAGCTCCTTTTCGCTTTTTTCTTTTTCTTTTTGCTTGTTACTTTGTAACCCTACCAAAAAAAGATTAGTATATTATATTAGATAGTAGAAAATAGATAATAAATTTATAGTAGTCTTCAAAATAATAATTATGAATGACAAATATTTATCTCGTATTTTTTATATATCAGTAATAGTTGTTTGTGTTTTTTTCGGGGTATCAGGGGATAATATTTATTAGTAAGTTGAATAGTCATTAAGTTAGGTTGAAATTTTTTGCTAGTACTTAAAAGATAGATAGTTTTTTTTTTTGATAAGTAAATGTTAGTGGGGGTGGGGGAATGTTAGTTTCCGGGGTTTGAACCCTAGACCTCCTTTTTGTAACTCTTTCATGTCCCTTAGCTCGCCAACTGAGCTACCTCACGGGGACTAAAAGATAGATAGTTGATTTATAGTAGTCTTTATATTTTGTCCAAACTTTTTTTCCTTTTCTCCTTCCTCTCTTTTTCTTCTCTCTACATTATTTCTAATTTTTCAAAAAGTAACTTTTTACTTTTCAAAAAACCACTTTTTAGTTTTGGAAAAGTGTGCATCTCTTTTTGGTAGTCAATTACTAAATTTCCCCAAAATGAAGTTTTAATAGTAATTTTTCGAGTGATGGGTCTTTTAGTAAAATTGGTGGTGGTTGATTTGCTTATAGTATAGTAGATTAGTAATTTGAATAGTCATTAAGTTAGGTTGAAATTTTTTGCTAGTACTTAAAAGATAGATAGTTGATTCGTAGTAGTCTTTATATTTTGTTCCAACTTTTTTTTCCTTTTCTCCTTCATCTCTTTTTCTTCTCTCTACATTATTTCTAATTTTTCAAAAAGTAACTTTTTAATTTTCAAAAAACCACATTTTAGTTTTGGAAAAGTGTGCATTTCTTTTTGGTAGTCAATTACAAAATTATCCCAAAATGAAGTTTTAATAATTTTTTTAGTGATAGGTCTTTTAGTAAAATTGGTGGTGGTTGATTTGCTTATAGTATACATAGTAGATAAGTTTGTTAATACTTTGTTACTAGCTAGTTTAGAGTTAGTTATGTTATTTATATTGTTGTTATTTGTTATTTTCTTCATTTTCATATGGACTTATATGTATAAAAAGGGTCCATTATATTCATGGTTAATTCTAGGGGTGTCAACATGATCCAATTGTCCACAAGATATCCAATCCATAACAAAATCCATCTAATCCGTCTGTTAGAAAAAAATACTAATGAGTTGAATTGAATCGATCCGCTTGATTTGTGGATGATTGTGATCCATCATTGGATTATATTTTGTCTTGTCAAAAAAAATCTATTGGGCAATTATAAAAAAATTACCAAATAAATATTTTAAAAATACATTTCAATTTTAAAAAAATCAGTTTCTAAAAAAATGTAGAATTTTTTAAAAATATTCAGAAACAAATATATACATATATATATATGTGTGTGTGTGTGTCTATATATATATATATATATATATATATATATATTATAATTATAATACTCCCTCCGTCCCATATTACATGTCATTTAAGGTTGTGGCACAGGAATTAAGAAAAGTAGTTATTAATTTTGTATGGGAAAGAGAGATTGTGAGTCAGTTTACCAAATTGTCCTTCATTAATGACATTTTTTTTGACAGCCCTCATTAATGACATTGAAAACATAAAAAGTAGAATTGTAAGAAGAGATATATTAAATAATGAAGAGTATGACTGAAAAAGAAAATTGACGTTGCATTGGTATTCTAAAAAGTCATGTATTATGGGATAATTTTTTTTGCCCGGACGGAGGGAGTATATATGTATAAATTTATATATTATAATATATTATATATAATCTATATAATATTATATATATATATATATATTATTTATAAATATATATATATATATATATATGTATTTCTAACATTTAAAAATATATATATATTCAACAAGAGCACCACCATTCGGTAGTATTTATAATATATATATA